>OY728129.1:763699859-766199859 GCA_963277665.1 Viscum album
GAAACATCATGAAAATATCCATGATTTTCAATAATGGATGGAGATGAAGTTCATAATGGTCTCATATGAAGTAGGAATACATTTATAAAATTGAGGTGGAATTTTCAAGGTATAGTTAAGTGAGAGAGAGAGAGATGAGATATATGGCTTGTCATTGTTAAGAACAACCAAAAAATGTAAACCGCAGAACCCAAAAAAGTAATCAATGAGAGAGGAAAATGAAAAAGTAACATTCCTTGGATTCTAAACTTGATTTTTCTAAGAGAACATAAAAGAGTAGTGCTGAAAGCAGGGGAGGTCTGTGAGAACTTGAGAATCACGACTGAATGAGTCATAGTTAGGGTTCTTTTAAAAAGATTAGGTACAATTTTATGAGCAATTACAAAAAATGATGATAAAGATCCCATTTATCAGTGCTGAAGTCTTAATGTTGATTAATTTAGATCTTTATTAGCACTAAAATTAATTTTGATAAAAGGAATGTTTATCAATGCTATAACATTATTCTAAATAAAGGATTTATAAATATAATTATAAATAAACAATTTTTAAATATAATTATATAATTATATATTTGTTTATTATTATTTTATAATAACGTAAATATATAAATAGTTATTTATAATTACATTAATACATTTTTAAAAAAATATATATTCATTTATTTATAATTATAAATACATAATTTTATAAATATAGTAAATATAAATTTATAAATATATGTATAATTATTTATTTATAATTATAAATATATTTATATAATTACATATATTTATATAATTGTATATAATTTTAATAAATATAAATAAATATACATATATTCATTACTTAAAAATATTTATTATAATTTTATAGTTATTTAAATATATAATTATTTTTTTCTAAATATATGAATAATACTTTTTTTGAAAGATAATATTTATATATTTTTAATATTATGTATATATATATCCCCCAGGGTGTAACTCAGGGGTAGATTCCCATGTGGGTCTCGGTGAAGTCTCAAGATCAAGTCTCATCGAGTACATACTTGCGTTATATGTTATCTCATTTTCCGTGTAATGTAACTTCTTTCCCTAAATAAACTATGGCCTTGACCTCAACCTATATAAAAATAAAAATAAAAATATATAAATATAAATATAAATATAAATATATATAAATATAAATATAAATATAAATATAAATATAAACATAAATATAAATATAAATATAAGTATAAATATAAATAAAAATATAAATAAAAATAAAAAAAAATAAAAATAAAAAAAATAAAAAATAAAAAATATAAAAAAAAATATAAATATAAATATAAATATAAATATAAATATAAATAAAAATAAAAATAAAAATAAAAATAAAAATAAAAATAAAAATAAAAATAAAAATATTAATATAAATATAAATATAAATATAAATATAAATATAAATATAAATATAAATATAAATATAAATATAATTATAGTATATAGTATATTCATTATTTAAATAATTTTATTATAATATTATAATTTTTTAAATATATATAATTATTTATCTATAATTATATAAATACATTTTTTAAATAAGGCTTATTTATTTAAAATAATTATAAATTTATAAATTTATAATTATAGTAAATATACATTTTTAAATATATTTATTTATAAATATTTATGTACATGTATATATTTAACATTATTAATGAATATATAATCTTAAAAACCGACATTTTAAAAATGAGTTAAAATGAAGAATTAGAAATGAATAAAATTTAAAAATATTAAAAAAAGGATAATTTTTATTAATTAAATATAAATTATTAAAAAATATGGACATATATATAGAATTAAAGATAAATATATATTGATAATACAAAAACATGTTAAATATATATATTAATAAATAATATAAAATGATTAAATTTAAAAAATAGTAAAAATGAATAAATAATGATTAAATTTAATTATATTAACAATAAATAACAAAAATTGATCGATTAAAAACATAATATATTAAATGTACCTTGTTCTAATGAAATTCTTAAATAAAAAATAATTTGTATAAACTAAAAAAATATTAGCTGTATGTGTTTCTATATAAGATTTCATTAATTTATTATATTTATGTGTGTGAATTATATATAAAAATGTATTAATTACATATATGTATGTGAAATCAATGTAACACATGACATTTGGTTTATCTTAAATTGAAAAATCAAACAACATTAAAAACAAACAAAACATTAATATCTCTTTTTTTATTAAATTTTATTCATTTTCTATATATTTATATTTAATATATATTATTTATTACCCTTTATAATATATATATATATATATATTTATATATATAGATATATTTTTATACATATTATACTGATTCATTTTTAATAATATTTTTCATTAATAAATATTTAAATATTTTTTTAATTTATTAATTGATTAATTTTTTGTCTAATTATTACAATTTATTCATTTTCTATATCCATATTTAATATATAATATTTATTAGTATTTATAATCTTTATATATATATACTAAATTTTTTCATTAATAAAATGTTTCGTATTTTTATTAATGTACAAATTTTTAATTATTTCATTTTATTCATAATACATATCATTATATTTAATACACATTATTTGTTAATTTCTATAATATATATATATGTATATCAAATTTATTCATTCTTATTAAAAATTATTTAATTAATAAAATTATTAATATTTTTTATTTTTTATTTGTTAAATTTTTTCATTTTATCTTGGACCTTTATCATGGATAAAATATCACTAATAAAGGTGACCCTTTATCTGTGCTAAAAATAAATCACCGATAATGGTACATTTTATTATCACTAAATAAAACCAATGATGATGTTTACCCATTATCAACACTAAAAAAGAACTGATAAAGGGTGCCTTTATTATCACTTTCTAGGGCTATTAATGTAAGTCGCTATTAAAGGCCTCTGTTGTAGTGGTGAAAAAACAAGATAAATTTCATGCTTTGAGGACTGAATAAAAAAACATCAAGGTTATAGGTGAAAATAACTTTTCATATGTATCATATGTGGAGGAAGTAAACAGAGATTTGATGGAGGAAGAAAAGGATTCAATGTATTTCACTACAATATTGATCTATAAAATGACTGAAAAAATTGATGTACTTGATGAAATTTTCATGAGGTGTATTTGTGCTTTTAAAATAAGAAATTACATGAATCACTAATGTCTACCTTAGAAGAGATATGTGAAGAAAAAATTAATGTTATTTATAATGATAATAAATACACCATTTAGAATTTTGAAGCTATATTCAAGAAGAACGATTTAATGATTGGGATGATTGAAATATAACCTTAATTTATGAAGATTAAACAAAACATTTAAGACACACACATAGAGTCTCCATTATGTAATAGAAATTTCCATGATATAGTGGCAAAAAGAGTGAAAAATATGAGTTAAATATATAGCCAAGAAAATATCCAATGTGCAATATAAATAAATTGTTATTTTAATGGGTTCATGGGACACATAATGGATGTATTTAGAAAATAATTTAATATATACTATCAATAAAGACATATTAATACACCTTACCTATGGAAATATAGTGAAAGTATGAATATTTTTTTGGAAGTCACTATAAATTTACTAACTGAGGTCACATGGAAATTAATATAATAATAAAGGTAATTGAGGATCCATGATGAGATCATATTATCTCATAACAAAAAGGAGTTATTAAAGTAATAGTGAAACATATATTCCACTTAAAATAGATTTATTAAGTTATTAAATTATGATGTTGGAGGGTAAGAGGAGATGTCCAAACTGTAATTAACTTTATATACATAACACCGATCATGAAATGGAATGAATAATATGAATATGAAAAGTTGTTTTCAAAACAAGGTATATTCTATCTCAATTCAGAAAATATTTATTGTTTCTAAGACCATTGTGAAGGAGGTGAATACAAAATTTATTGGAAATCAATGTTTTATAACCCACATCATCCCTCATGAAAAAAGATTAAATATTTTTGGTTAATAAATCAAGAATAGGTTTCTCTAAAGGTCATATATAATATAAATGAGTAGTTTTTAATTGGCTTCATCCATAACACAATAAAACATTAGAATAACATTGGTGAAGTTTCTCTCACTTAAAGAAATAATATTTTAAAAGAATGTACAATTGGTTAATTGTAGAATAAATGATGCTATAGTGGAATCATGGAGAAGTTTACCACAACTGAGCCTGGAAAAAGGAAAGGTGATAGAATTAAAATAAATAACATTTTATGGAGGAATAATGAATTATTGGTTTCATTAGATGAAATATAATTATGAAGTCAAGAAATAAATATGGAATTAATTGGTTACAATGTCTTGGTCAACTATAATTATTTTTGTGAGGATGTTGGAAAGTATCTCCTCTCCCCATGCACTCTATTTTTATATCTGATAATTATAGTAATTTATTATTATAGTGGAAATAAAATACATGGGGTATATTAATTAAAAGTAGTTCGATACATTGTAAAAGTTTGTGTGCATTATAAATGTGAAAACTAACAACGTGTTCATTAATGAATATGTTGGATATTCTATGTGAACATTAAAAAAGAAATTGTATAACTATAGAACTGTATTCTAAAAATTATTATAGATTAAAATAAAAAAATTCTCAATGTTCGTTTTATGGTAGATTATTGTGATTTTTTATAGATATGGAAGAAGGAGATAAAACCATTTATAATGAAAACCATGTGCAGTAGTGTTCAAATGATTAGCCCTCTTGATGAAAGTACGATGAATTTATCTACAAATTCTAAATTTTTTAATAACAAGCAAGAATAAAATATTTTTATGGATATCAAATTAAATTTTGAATCGAACTTGTATCATAGTCATATTTTATTTTTACTATGTTTTAAATATTTTTTTGAAGACTCACTAGTTTTTAATGCATTTTTTAAAATGAAAGTAGTCCCTTAGGATCTGGTGAAAAACTTATCAAATATCCAGAAACTACTGAAAGATTATGATTATTTTTTACACTAACATGATGTTATAATTATTTTTTATTTTCAATATTCTCATAAGGTTCTTAGAAGAATAAAAAATCTCTTTTCAAGTGATATAAAAAAATATTTTCCCATTATAAATATTATTTCATCAAATTATGTCTAGAGATAAAGAATCTAAGTGGGTGTTAAAGATAAGAATACAATGGATTCTTAGACACATTTGAAATAAGCTAAGAGTTTTCTGTCTATTTGGAAGATGTTGGTTTCGATTGTTATCACATTATTTTCATTAACAATTAGTATCAACTACTTTTACAAGGGATATTATGTGTTGCTAAATGTGGTATGCTACTCAACCATACACATTAAATTATATGCACAAACAATTTAGTTGGATATATTATATAGTTGTTTTAGTTTCTCATTATACTTAAATAATATGTATATAATTTTTGTTATATAGAAATTACCAAAATTTTTTGCGTTGAAACTTTTTTCTACATCATGTTCTAGATCATTAGAATTTGTGTATTTATAGAAAGGTTATTCTATTATGGTGATGTTGACTGACAAAAATTTGAAATAGAGAATATAGCTTCGATATCGAAGTTCCGTGGCTAAATTTTGAAGTGGTAATTCATCTAGAAGAATTTTTTAAGGATATTATAATATTTTGATATGGGTAATGATGTATGTATTAAAGTGAAGAATTATTTTCTCTAAATCTATAATTCTCAATGGTGTTATACCTTCATGAATTATCCTAAAAACTTTTGTACATATATTGAATTAAAAATGGGGATATTAAAATAAGGTATTTTTGTAACAATAGGTGGATAAAATACCCTTTGTATTTTATTGAAAAATGGGTAGGATGTTAGATATTATATTTTTATTAAAATCCAAAGGGGATGTTGTTGCAACCATAAGGTTGTGTTGGATTTTATTATAATATATATTAAAAAATCAATCAATAAATACATTACATTAAGAGAAGTATTTTGAAAAAATTTCCACATAAAGTAGTTTGTATGTTTTATGAATTAAAGAAAGAGAATTATATTGTGTAAGGATTATATAACATTATTAGAGGATTGGTAAAGATTCATGGTAATTCTTGGAGCATGGTTATTGATTCATGATAGTTCTTAGTGTAATTTTTGGATTCATTGTGGTCCTTATAGGATTATTATAAAACCATAAAACATGTGGCCCCCAACCTTAGAGAATTTATATTTGAAAATCTTGATATATATATATAAATGTGGGGAAGTTCGCTTATTTGTATAAGTTTTTATATGTAAGGTTAATAATAATTGAACATCCCAAACAAGAGTACCCACCCCAGTAACATACTATAATGGAATGGGGTTATGATTAAATGTGAAACAAGACTAAAGGTGGTATTGGTGGATGATCATTAAGACATTGTGGGTAGACACATGAGTGTGTATACATGATTCAGTGTAAGGATAAGAATACATAGAGAAATTTGAAATAGTGTACCCTCCAGAACATATTGGTACCTCAGAGATATTAATGGGAGTTGATATCCTGTTAATTATTATTAACATATGGGAACTTAACCCAAATTTATAATGTGATACTTTGAAAATAGAAGACACTATTAACTAATTAAAACACATTGGATGTAAATGTAAATGTTTCATTCCTATTATCTTTAACATATTTACATGTTATACAAAATTCATGAGAGAATCTTAAAATTTATCAGGTGTATCTTGGATAAAATTTTCTAGATCTATGGAATGAAAGAAATAATAAAAGAATAATGTTGAAGAAACATTTCTGTTTGATGAACTATATAAAGTGTGATTTCTGAGGAAGCCACATTAGAAGGAAAAGAGATTCACTGATGGAGTATATGAAATTGTAGAAGTTATACTAGAAATTTATAATGTCTAATGGGAAACATGCATACTTCCTTAGTTTATATATTTTTTGTATGTATTTAAAAATTATAATTCCACATGAGGTAAATGATGAGGTTAAATGGCACCATATTCAAGTCTCTGTTAAACATGATTTTGAATATCCTGAAATTAAACAGTTTCTAGAACTATGAGTATGAGTAAAAACATTCCAGGGAACTTGGTGTTTTAGGAGTACAAAATAGATGTGTACCATAAGGAGGAACTCTAAAATATTAATTCAAAATATGGTGTATCTTTAATTGAAATAGCTGGTATATGAAAATAATTATAAAGTTATATGAACTAAAAATGAATATGTCATGGAACAAGCCATATTGTGTATTAGATTTTTTTTAGTTGATGAAAAATACATATAATAAAAATATATTTAGTAGATTTCAAGTGTTATTTACCCATAGAGAAGGAATTATTTTATATCATTTAATTTTGGGAAGTTAAAACCAGTTCTAAACTCTTTAGAGTCACATTAGCATCGATGATAGAAATAATTTGGATTTAAAATATTAAAATGGAACTCTATGGTTTTGATTTCATCAAATATGATATATTTTATAGTTTTAAAATCATTGAACATAGAATTTATTATATATTTGAATATAATTCTTGAAATTCAAATAATTATAGGTGTATAACATTTCATGTGTAGATTTTGAATGAGGAAATGAAAAAATTAGGAAAAAAATGAATAAATAGAGGGGAAGAAGCCATTTGTTCTTGCAAGATAGATGGAAGAAACAAATAATGGAATTATTGAAGATATATATTGAACAATTGTATTTATAATTGTAAACTAATATATATTGAAGATCATATTTAGTGTATGAATGGCATATTGAATATTCTTAATGATCTATAGGTATATAATTCAAATACTACAATTTCTCTATGGGAAGATATTTTCTCTGGTATGAATCATCTTGAAATTTTAAATTAAGACCAGAAAAATGATTAAATTAAGTACTGGTATTTGAAAGTACCATATAAGTGTATAATGGAACAAAAAAAATCAAAAATTCATGATGAATATTTCATGGATAGAATATAGTGTTTCCTCCATTTCATTAAATTGATAATAGAATGAATGTAAAATAAAATGATACATTTATTTAAATTTTTCAAGGAGGGGAAGAAGAGGGAATTTTCCTTGAGATGTATTGTGTTATACCTTATCCATCAATAGGATGTGACCCTTGGTAGGTAGGGAAATTTTTCTTAAATATTTTTACATGCATTGATCCATGGAGAGGAGTGTAATAATCTAAAAATTGTATCCAAAAAAATAACGAGTTGTTGTGGATGTTTATATACTAGAAAAATGTTGAGAGTATGTTCATTTGATATAGCTCTGTGTTGGTGAGCCAGGTTAAATCTATGTTTTCTTAAATTAGTTACATTCTTTGATAACACATGATATGTGATGTAATTGAATTTAATAGAAGAATGAAATTAAAAGATGAATAGTATTCCTTCAAACAAGGTAACAAGATTGAAAGGGAAGGTAACTAAGTAATTTTTTTAAAATTCATCAACACCCAGACTTACTCCCCTCTTAGAGTGTCTTAAGACTCTAAAAATTTAATTCTATAAATTTAATGTCAATCAACCATATAATTCAATATTTCCAATACACATATATTGAACAATAAATAACAGCAACTAATTCATCATTCATGTATCATGAAATTTGGCTAACAAATTCATCATTCATAATGTGTACATAAAAATATATATTAAATTGTATATGATTTAATATCCTAAAATTCTCAATTTAATATATAAAAAAACACAATTTTATATATTCAATTATACTTCATTACCCAATAAACTAAAATGATTCAATAACACCATATCATTTATCTATATCAATGAAAAATTAACAACATAAAAAAATATTTCATGTAAATAATAAATTTTCAACTCATAAAAATAGTAACAATAATATTTTACTTATTCAATAGCATATGATTCCACCATGATGGTATTTTATGATCCTATTCACATATACTTTATTTCATCTTAAATCCTATATTCTCATTTTTACCCCATTCACATATATCTAATTAAATAAAAATGATACATTAATATATGATACAATTTTATAATATCCCACCTTAGCATAATTATGCCACTAAGGTAAAATGTCATTGGGCATTAGGATCCCCCTATCATCACTAAAATCAAGAAACTAGACCTGAGGGTTTAAACAAATCCCATGGGGAGTGATTTAACCCTTTATGAATTATCATTAATAAATTGGTGAAAAGGTGGAGTAATAATTAAAACACCGTATAAACAACAACCAAATGAGATTAAGTAAATATTTAAATAATCTAAAAAATTCCCATAATTTCATATAATTAAGAAATAAATAAATCTAAAACCCATGTACAAGTATCGTTGTAATGTATAACTAAAATGACCAAAATATAATGAAAAAAGTGACCCACTACATAACCTCATATCATTCATAAAATCATTGACATGATATCACCCAATAGATCCCAAATACCTAGAATTTATTACCTTACCATCATGATAATGAGAGAGATATATATATATGATGTGCACATATTGGGTTTGATTAAAAACATATAAGAATTTCTGAAAAGTCACTAAACATGTCTTGGATCCATAATTGTGAATATGATTATCATATAATGGCAAAATTATCCATTTAACTTTTAAAATATCAAACATAAACTATGGTGGAGGTATAACTAAGCCACATTAAAACCTCTTTTTCTTACATTATCCATTTTTATATTATGGTTAATTCCCTTATCCAATCATTTCATATTCAAAAAAAACATATATATAATAATATAGGTAATCATGTGGGAATATATTATTATATTCAAACTCATGTCCCATTCAATCATAAGGATTATTTCTCATAAAATAGAAAATCATGGATTACCTAAACCCATGTCTTTATTATAACCATAACAAAAATCAATTATTATTCTATTTCATAGAAAAATACATATCGTTTGTGTTATCATAGCTAAACACTAGAATTTTCGTGAATCATTTAACTCATTATAATTTCATAATTTTAAAATTATAATATTCTCATTTTTCGTGACACTTAATCAATTATTTTAATGTACCATAATAGTAAAAAATTTCTTTCGATAATCATTATGTGTTGTTGAAAAATTAAAAAATTATAACCATATAATAAAAAAAATAATTTTAGTACACAATATTTTCCAAAACACTCTATTAAAAATAGAAAATATATTTTATACCATTTATGTATTGATAAATATCATAATTTACAAAGATAAAACTCTTTTATAAATAACTAATATCATTTAAAACACATATTTATGTTCTTACTATGTAAATAATCAATTACATGTTCTAAAAAATAAATAAAATTTATTTAAAAACAAGATAAAAAAATGCTTTAATGACACTTATATTTCATTTGATTATATCGCCATCAATAATTACCAACTTCTAAAGAACATTTTTAGAACAATTTTGGACATTTAATATTCTCTTATCTTTAAAAAATATCATCATTTAATTTCACTTAAAATAAAGAATAATAATCAATAAACTCAAATTTTCAATAAAAAATAATTTGATAAATATTTATTTCATTCATAAAAATGCATCGAATTCATTTCCATTTAGATTAGTCATCATTTCAATGCATCAAGGAAGTCCATAATTTAAATCATAGATAATATTAAAATAATAAAAATTAAATAGTAAAAAAGAATTCAATAAATGTTTTTGATAAGAAACATGATTTACAATAAATAATTTATAAAAGATATAAAATATTGAATTCATTAAAATAATAGAAATTACTAAAATTACATGATACAATTGGAAAAATACTAAATTCGATGAAGCATAAAATGTTCCAAAATAACAAAACATGACCCCATAAAGATTTTAATTTTATTACCATCACTATTATAATACACTTGATAAATAATTATTTTATCATGAAATTATAAATTTAAAAAGAAAATTAAGATAAAAATTCTTGAGAATGTTTTCAATAAATAACCATCCATATTACAGTTTTTCGGTGAAAAAAAAACTATTTGAAAACAATAACAACTAAAGATATATGATTGTAGAAACCCATTATTGAAATTATAGTCTAGAAAAATTAAACTATTTTGATTTATCTATACAAAACATTTCATTATCTATAGGAATATTAATGATTGTCTAGATGAACACAAAACCCTAACCCCAACACATCAATGTCCTACAGTAAACCACTATACTATGACTGAGAAGATGATTGAGAGTGAATGTACCCCAATAAGTGTTTAATTGAAAAAGGGAGATTCTTGTCTGAATATGAAGAGAAGTTTATGTGGTTGGTTTATTTCGTGTATTATTTTTTGTGAAAACATTTGAAACACATGAATTACATTGAAAAATAGACAAATTTCAATAATCCAAATGAGGTAAATATCATATGTATATTTTAATGTTTTTATAAGAGGTTTGTGAGTAATGTATATTTTTTTGACATGTAGTGGTGAGTTAGAGCAATTCACTCTATAAGGATATATTACGTGATGGGTATTACCAAAAATGTGAGAATGATTATGTTGGACATTCAAGGTATATATATCATAGTGTAATGAAATGTCTTAATTATTTTTGTACAAATTATTTAATAATGGTACATTTTTTGCTAAATATTTTTTGTTGTGTTATGACACTAAAAATCTTTTCATAATTCAAGGGCATGCCAAATGTAAGTTTTTTTATTATTCTAGTTATTTATTTTACTGTGAATGAAGTGGTTTCAATATAAAGCCAAACAATATACCGAAAATGTAATGTCATAAGATAATTCACTAGTTTTTGATATTTTGGGGAATGCATCAAGGTTATATTTCACACTTATAACTTTCTATTGAGGATATTTATTTTAGTATATATCACGAAACCAGCTGGTAACCATACTCATTATTCAATTATTATTCTACGATTTTTTGTTAGGAATATTTTAATGATATTTTTCATTATTTGGAATCATAAAAGAAACACGAGAAACTTCAACCGAATTCTATATATCCCAAAATCATATAAAGGTAGAATAAAAAGGATATATTTAATAAATGTAACATATTTAAGTTATAGAATATGGATAATTATATTATTAAATTAAAATGAAATTTAAATTTAAAAATCAATGAAAAATAAGATAGGTGATAAATGTTCTTACCAAAATGGATGTAGGGATTATAATTCTTTCCTAATAACATATTTTCCAAATGGGGATGGGTGTTGCAATATATTTTAGGAAAGAAGTCATATTTTTTTCTCATATTACTATAAATTCACTTTGTTATCAAATATATGTTATTTATTTTCTATCTTCTTTTAGCTATTCTATATATATTTAATGTATTATTTATTAGTATCTCCCTTTTATTGGTAGAAATGTGTCTATTTGTTGATTATTCCACCACCCCTTGATTTGATCCACTTGTAAAATATATAAATATTTTTCATGGTTATTTTTGGTGTCCAAGATGATATACTAGGAATCATTGCTGGGGTTTTATTGTTTTCATAGTCATGAATCCCATGTCTCCTTGATTGCTGTTGATTCCTTATTATAACTTCTTGGTGATGTAATTTAGGTGCTAAAAATAAAATGTTTTCAAAATGAATCTATTATTATATTTGTAGACTAAAAAAATAGTGTAATAAATTTCCTTGACCATCGATGTTGTGAAGTTGTGATTGTGGTATTATTTTATGAATTTGATGTTCTTAATGTTGTTTTGATTTATTAATTCCTATAATAAGTTCGATTGGTGGTCTTGAAAGAGATCAGTATCCATCAAATTTCATGTGTTTTTTTGTATTCTCTTGATTAATGTCTTTTTTAATCATATGACATTGATAGATTATGACTATAGGAAATATTTTTTTTTCATCAAATGGATCAAGTTTTTTGTTTGGATTATTTTATATGTTTTTTTTCATGTTGGGTTTGCTTTTGTTTTGGTTTTCTTATGTTATACAGGGTTCATTGGTAATGAAGTTTCAACATCCTCATTTTTCTTCTTAGATATGAAAACAATTTTGAATATTATAGGATTTGGTTTGGGTCATTATATACATTTGATTAGTGTACCGAGGTTGGAATTGGGACTCTACATTTCAAAATAATGGATGGTTGATAAATAATTTGAAAAGTTATATAAAAATTATGGGGTTTTCTTGGTTTAATTATGTTATTATTTAGTGTACCATGTGGTTGCTATGTTTTCTATAAGTGGTGTTGAATAATATTATTAGTCCTGATAGTTTTATTATAGGTCATGATTTTTGGATGTTACTATAGTAACAATGTTACATTTATGATATGTTCCACGTGTTCCTTCAGGGGGTATGATATGTTATTTAGATTATGATTGTTCAAGATCTACAAGAGATTAATAAATTTCATGGGATATAATGCTATCAGTGCATTTATTATGTATTGAGAAGGTTTATCCATTGTGGTTTTTGTCCTTCAAGGCTGACCTATTTCTTTTACACACATTATTATATGCTTAATATGTTGGTCAGTTCATATTGGTTGATGTATTTAGCCTCTTTTTACACATTTCAAAATAATTACTATATATAAATTAATGACACCATACCATTCAAAATATATATTTTAGTTCCACCCTTTTTTGTATCATTATTTTCTATTTGGAGAGGGTATTAATTTATTATTTTGGATGTGTTTTTTTTATGGTTTGGAGTCTTTTCCCAGTAACTTTATATTTTCCATGAGTCTTTGTAATTTAATGTTCATATGAAATAAATACAAGTTTATTTTTTCCAAAACAATAATGGTTAACTACTATATAGTGTGTAAAGATAAAGAATATATATTTTTTTCAATAATATTAACAATTTATTAAAGAGATAATGGGTTGGGAGTTCTATGAATGAATTTAAATATATTTTGCCACAATTTTTGGAAGAGGTATCTTGAAATGATTATTATCAAAGTATGACATTGAATAAGATGGACTACCAGGATTTTCAATGATATTTTAGTTTTTTTATCATTTGATAATCATTGGTTCAACTACACTTTATGAACTCATACTTTAGGATGGATGAAGATGTTGGGAATCCTAAAGTAAATGTTATGTTACTGAATTTTTATGTTTTAATAATAGATTTAATGAATAGTATTTGATACTCTATTAATTTTAGGATTATATAAACTAGTTATTTATACAATAGCCGCGTTTTTATTTATTTTTAGTGTTTTATACATTATGATTTTTAGGATATCAAACATTATAGAGGAAATTTTTACACAGATGAGTTTAAAGAATAAAACCTACTCATTGAACTATATTGTATGATTCCAATGGATCATGAAACAATATTTTATACCATACCATTATAAGTAAGAAACAATTATTATTGAATGGCAGGACTTGTACATAATTTTTTCATCTATTTTAATATGGATTTGAAATTGAATTAATTAAAATAATTTACTACCACCAATAAGGGTTTGGTGTAGAGGTATAAATCCATTAATAACATGCTTATTTTATCCTAACTAATTATTAATGTTTATTAGTGTAAAATTTATAAAAATATTTCATTCACTAAAATAACTCCCTCCCATGGCCCCCAATGAATATGCATCTAGAACCCTAATAATATTGATGGTTATATATTCAATAATTAGTATTATATCATGGAGTTCAATTTAAGAAACTATAACTAGTTTTTTATAAGTGTAAAGTACCCTCTTATTATTATTATTATTGATTCTAAATTTCAGTTTTTATCATGGATCACCTATATGTAGTCATTTTCAAAAGATTTACTATGTTTGATTAGAAAAATAGTACGATTTTTGGAAGTAAAGAATATTGTCATACATTCTATCATTACATTTGGATGCACTCTACATTGTAATTAATGGTTTTACTATAGTTATGAAATAGAAAATGACAACTCTAGGTAATAAGAAAAGTATATAGATCGATATATTTGAAAGTGATGTTATCATTATGTCACTTTAATTGAATGTTTTTATAAATGTTAATTGGATGAAAAAATTAAAATGAATCCAAGATGAGAAATAACATATTAACTAAGTAATGTTAGAGTGAAGGATGAAAAAATTTAAATCTATAAAGCATAATTTAAATAAATTTTAATGCATGATGTTTATTGAGAAAATTACTAAAGTTAATGAGACTGTAAAATCCATCACTGGTTTTTGTGAAACTCTATCATACTCAAGCATTGTAAGAAAATATAATTTTATCATTCTGGATAGGTTATGGGAAAAAATATTCAACTCTTAAAGAGAATGGTTTGAGTACATTTCAGAATGATGAATGAAATTATTTTAGTGTCATATGAGATGAATAAGTAAACCTCTTTTAAAAATAAAAATTTATAGGTGATATGAAAATAAATTTCCAAATCTTAATGAATTAAATAAATTAATATAAGGTCAATAAAGTAAATAAATTCTATTTTTAAAATAAATCTGTTAATATAAAATTTTAAAATATAATTTCATGTATGTCAATATAAGATAAAAAATGTAATAGTAGATTCCATGAAAAAACGACTATAAATTTTGTCCGTTATAGAGGAATTAATCATTTAGATGAAATTTTTTCAATTTATAAAAATGAAAAAAGGGAGAAATGTATTTTTATTGAAATTAGTTATCAATGAAGAAGGATTATAAATTCATTAAGAAGAGTTCACCTTATAAGGGGAGGGAAGATAAATTTCCCAAATTAAAAGGGTAATTTTTTATGATGGAGGAGGAAGTCTGTGATGATAGTGAAAGTTAAAAGTATTTATTAAATACTTATCATGGTGTGAAGTTTTTGATCAGTTTTTTTATAAAACATATTTCATTTAAAAAATAAAAACTGAATAAATTGACATTAAATTTATATTTATATGTCTATGGATAGAATTTTTAATCAAAATCAATAGTCTTAAAAATGATTCAATGAACTGGACAAAAAATCTAATGTTCCAGATGTAGTTGTAAAATCATATAGAGGAATAGAGAAGTATATTGTGAAGGAAGTAGGGAGTTTGATAGTATCACTAATTGAAGAGGAGAATTTTAGTAACACAATTAAAGAGAAAATTAATTATATCCAGAAATATCTTATTTATATTATGAAAAATTATATTGAATATAATTATTAAATGAATAAGGTCATGTTCAATTTTAAAAATGGTAATAAGATTTTGATGTGAAATTAGATTATTGTTAAAAAATTTATGTAAATTGTTGATTATTTAAATCATAAAAAATATCAATGTATATATGAAGAAAATAAAGATTTTAAAAGAAATGATATTGAAGGAAATGTTAATTGAAAGAAGAAGCACTAAGATTCACCAAAAGATAAATTTTATAAATTTTTTAAAAAATGAAGTCATAACATTAAGATCATATTTTAAAAAAATATAAAATATAAATATTTAAATAATTTATTTAAAATATGGATGAATATTTTATTTCTGCTAAAAAATTATGGTTATAAATAGTATACTAAAAATAGTTTTCAGTGTGGATGTAGAATGATAGTGAAATTATATAAAAAAATTATTTTTGAAAAAATATTCTAATTTTTTGATATTATTATTATTGGGGGTATAAAGGAATAGAAAAAGGTATTTTTAAAAAAATTATATACTTTCTTGATAATTGTATAAGATTTGGAAGAAATTAATTGAGTGGGATATGACCCAGCCCATGAATATAACATTTAAAAGAAGTAAAAAATTAATGATTTCAAAAGAAATTTGATTTTCATGTATTGAATGAAGTACGTGAAAGATATCAACAACCAAATAGAATGGATAGGTAATTCCTAATTATTTTTATATTATAATTGAGCATGAATAATTATCAAATATTTTATAATAATTAATAAATTGGAAAAGATAATGATCACATTGTGGAATATTTTTTGAGTGCATCTCAAAAAGAATCACTCTAAGACACTCAATAGAGGATGATTATCACACGATATGTGATATACTATTTTGTAAAGGATACAAGAAGTTTAGAGAAGAATCAATAATATTTTAAAATGATAGATCTTTTAAAATCAAAGGATTTAGAGTAATACTAATTAATATAAAGAAGTTCAAATAAAAGAGTGTGCTTCTTCTTGTTGGTTTGATAAACAACTTTCTAACTATTTCTTTGCAGTGTGATATATATAAATAATTTAACTTTTTTAAATATGTACATGTGGTAAATATATTTATGGATTTATGTGGTATGACTTAAGGAACATATTTCATGTTAGATAAAGTTAAAATTACTAATACTTGAGTGTGATGGATGAGGTGTTATTGAATTCATGGTAGTGTCTCATTAAAAAAAGAGCATGA
The DNA here is from genome assembly GCA_963277665.1 of Viscum album. NCBI lineage: Eukaryota > Viridiplantae > Streptophyta > Magnoliopsida > Santalales > Viscaceae > Viscum > Viscum album. The sequence continues at coordinate 763,717,246 of OY728129.1, forward strand.
AAACGTTTATTAATGGAGAAAATATTCATGATGGGATATTTATGAAATAATTTAATAAATGGGAATTCACCACATGTAAATTGTTGAGGATTTTTAATTCCTCATAACTTTGAGTAAAAGTCCAAAAAACACCCATAGAAGATTTCTATATGAATATTTATGGAACAATGATTAAGAAATCAGAATATGATGAAAAATAATTTAACTAATTCATAAATTGAATTATATAAATAACATGAATTATGTTTATAATGGAGTAATATGAATTATTAGAGAGATTCATGAGTTTTAATAGGAGTTTAAGGAATGTGGGTTTTCTTAGGATAGGTTTTGGTTTGATAATAGAGATTCATATTTAAATGAAATTATAGAGTAGTATATGGATAAGTAGGTGAAATTTTTGAAGTATATTATGACATATAGTCTCTAAAAATTATTCTTCCTAAAAGAAATAATCAAATATTTGGTATGATGGCTAGAAACATATTAGTGAAACATGGTACTTGTCATTTATTTTTTTGGAAAGCAATTAAGACATTAGTAAAAACTCAAAATCAATGTCTATGTTATTCATAAATAGATATATATATCTATTAAAGGTATATTCAAAGAGTAACAAAATCCTAAAAAACATGAGGTTATTTTAAATCCATCATTTCATCATAGATAAGAGTAATTAGCCAGGCTCATTTCATAATCACTTAACTGGTCCAGTTTTCCACAAGTCCTGAAGTGTTCCCCTAGCTTGCTAGAGGATGCCAAATAGTAGGAATGATCGATGTGGAGAGTATAACCTATTTATCACAGTGAAAAATCGTGATAAATAAACATAAATTGTGTAAATTAGTAAGACAAATAAAATAAACAATTAGATAACAAAAACTGACATAAGGAAGTAAACAAAACAATATAATTATGATGAAATTACCGTGGGGAAGGATACATAATATTATAAAGACAAGTAGTTTCATTAAAATAAGGAAACGTAGAATTCCAAAAATAGGTATTCCCATATTATTCATCATAACTAGATCGATCCTCTACTTCTTTTCTCCCACCCTAAAAGTAAATCAAGCGTCAATCATTGGTTACTTCCCTTTATCCCAACCTACATCCATGAAATAAATTTGGGTACAGAACAATGGAATGAATATGATGTGACTACAAACAAGTAGGCCACCTCCAACAATATATAACATAATTTTTATCTATTAGTAAAATATAAAATCATTTTCAATAGATAAATAAGAAAATTAATATAATGGGTTTGAACCATAAAATAAAGCCTTCTTAGACCTATATTGAATATATCAAAGCATTATAAATTTTAAAAGGACAATTTCTAAGGATAATGGACAAGTAATCCTCAAAAAGTTCCATGAGAAATACTAAGTTAATATTAGGATATAATTGATCATATTCCAATGAGATAATCAAATTTAGCCTATGTTTGAAAACATCAACATGATTTCTGGGAGATTATCCCATGAAATATAGTTTTTTGGAAATTAGAGGTGAATTGTCAATTACTTGTTAAGGAATTCAAATATATAAGACAATAGTAACATCCAATATGGTATTACCCCTTCATAATCCACTTTAATGAATTTGTTGTCTTTATATGAGTATCCAAAAGCAATTCTATGATGGATTCTATGTCTCTCTTAAAGAAGGAAACACATTTAATAATGTGACCATGTACATATGAATATTCAACTTTATGAGATAATAAAATCACAAGTCTTTGTTAACTATCTACACCATTTAACAAATCATTAACTGATTAAATTAAACACTCCCATGATGTTGCTTATGATTTTGTCATCAAACTCTAATGATGTCAAAGGGTCTTCCAAAAGGTGAATATTAAGATCCATGTGTATAATTAATGTATTTACATATTCAAGGATAAACACACATGAAATATGGAGTGTGACATGACAAAAAAAGTCATAAACATCACGATTTTTAAGGAAAAGTTATAGACCATGTACCTATGTCTTACATAACACTTCTATATTGGTATCAGCCTCAGATTAGTGTTGGAATGATAGAAATTAGAAAATGAGGAAAAATACCATAAAATAGGGTAAACTAGATACAAAGAGATAACACCAAATATGGGGAATAAAACTAATAATGGAAGGTAATGGAGAGTTAGAATTACCGAGGGTGATCCAACATGACTGTTGATGAAGGAATTAGATGTCATATGAAGGAGAAACACTAAAAAATCCAAATAGGGAGTGGGATATGTATGGATGGACTAATTCATGATAAAGTGGGGGAGGGGGGATGGTTATAAGGTTTTAATTTTAAAGGGAAAGTTATAGAAAAGAAAATTCCAAAAATTTTAATAGGGTGAACTATTTGGTTTCATGGTTGGCGAAACAAGGTACCGACAATGCAAACTTATTGTCTACGATCTCTACACCTTGCATGATTTGGGAACAGAACAAGAACAACCATATATAGAGAAACTAAAATAAATTCATGATGTTTTATAGTTTATATTCCCCCTTCTCATGTTTTATCAAACCATTATCCATCCATTATATGCCATAGATTTGAAGTGCACAGTAATCCGAACAGTTCACTAACTATGATCCTCATATAAATTCCCCAAAAACAATATCTTAGGGCCCCCAAAACCTTAGGAATTCTCTTGGAACCTCAACTAATCCTAATCAAATTTTCATTTTATATGAAATAAGATGTTTTATATAACTTAAAATGGTCTATAAATCACAAACTAACTAGGGTATTATAATCTCCCATCCTTAAGACAACTCGTCCTTGAGTTTCACCTCTATTGGTGGGTGACCTGCATCTGATAATAATTTAGGCCACTGAACATATATGTAAAACTCACACTCAAATTTATCCTCCTGTAAATGTAATTTTTTTCATAGAACCCATCCTAGAGGTACTTTACTACCATGAAGAGTTTTCTTTCTATTATCAATGATATAAAGAGGATACTCCTCAAAAGAATCATCGGTATTCTAATCAACTCTCCTATAATAAAATACATGAGATGGGTTAGAGTAATAATAGTGGAGCTACGAAACACTGATGACCTTGGAAATATCATTTTATGGATAATGAAGATATATCTGATATGTCACTTTCCAAAAACTCTCCAAGATATCAAATGGGATAATGAGCCTCTCTAAATTCATTGATGAACCAATATAGGTGAGATTTGAAAGAATTATTAATCCCTCAACTCAAAAATTAGATGTCAGTGATGGTGATCAATATACAAAATTTTTCTAGAATTATCTATATCCAAACATTTCATCATCATTTGTACCTATTTTAATGACTCCTGAATTAAATGTGGTCCCTATAGAGATGACTCCCCTACCTTTGACTATCACATTGGTTAAAGGAATAGCTTACCATAGAGTGTTTCATAAGGACCCATCTTGACATTTTCCAAAAAACGGTTATTATAGTTGAAATCATCAAGAGGTATATGTTTTTCCCATGGTCCTCTAAATTCATTGGCACACACTCTAGAAGATTAGGCATTACCTATATATTACATTTATACTAACCATTGGTCTGAGGGAGGTATACCTATGAACCAAGATCCTTGTGAATCCCCTTGCAGAACTGATAAGTAAACTATATATATCTGTATGATATATTTTATATGGAACTCCATGAAGACATATGATCTCTCTAACATAAATTCACCCAATCTCATCCACTGATATGGTCTAACCGATTGGGAGGATGTGGGTGACCTTCATCAACTTATCCATGATCACCTATATAGCATCACTGCCACAAAGTGATTTGGGAAATCCTATTACAAAATCCCTAGTAATGTCATCCTATTTCGACTTTAGGATGGATAGGGGTTGTAAATTCTATAAATTTGATGTTTTTACTTTCTCTTGATGATATGTGGAACAATGAGTTAAAATATATATGATATCCTTTTTAATTCTAGGACAATAACACCAGAAGTTAAAATAATGATACATCTTTATGTGTTTGAGATTTACTAACCACTTATAATCATGTTATTCTCACATAAATTCCTCAGACATTTTTTAAACCCCAAACATTCCCATGGATATGCAGAATCTTCTCTTCATTAAAAACCTAACCAGGGGGTGGGTCCTCACTAGAATCACTTTTCCTTTAGACGAAGAATTTAGGATCTGAAAATTTCTTCGCCTTAAATCATTCCAATATTTTGGAAGTCAATGAAATTCCTATAATAATGGAGTTACCTTGTCACTGTTAAAATTATAGATTCATTTTAAAAAGAACATAATATAACATCCTTTCAACAAGAATTTCTTGAAAATATTTAGTCCGAGTCTTGTAGTTCAAAACATCAACAATTGTATTTCCTTTGCCTAAAATTTAAGTAATAAAAAAATCAAAAAACTAAAGATATTCAATACATATCAGCAATCATATGTTCATGTCACACTATGAGAATATTTATTTGAGGATCTTGTTGTCTATCTGTACGAAAAACTAGTATACCATCATGTAATGTCTCCAGTAATGTACGAAATGAAAAAAATTACTAACTCAAGATAATGTGGAAGATAATTATAATCATGAGGCCTCAAATGAAAATATTATTATTCCATAACTCATTACCCATTCATTAAAATATCACCCAGCTTGACTCCTAAAACATTATAATGAAATATGTAGTCTCTTCCAAGATTAGGAAAAATTTGGATTTGTGCTGAGGTAAATCATATTAAGTCCTAAAATAACTTTTTAAAATCTTTATAACAGGTGATCATGGAACTCATCTTGGTCAATTCCATTGACGGTGTCATATAAAATGAGAATTCTTATATGAAACACTAATAGTAACTATCTATCCCTAATAATCTCTCTATATATAAGGAATTCTTGGGATATTCCTAAGGTAAAATGGCTCTCACCTTCTCTAGATCCATAAATACCCCTACTTTTGATATAATGTGAACTAGTATTTCAATTTTATTAATATAAAATTGGAATTTAGTGAGATGAACATTGAGCCTACACTATATCTATGTACTCAGTATGATGTAAATATTTTTTTATATTTTTGTATACACTGAGAGTACATTGATATTACCTACATGAAAATGTCCATATAGGGATCATACTACAGGATGAAAACCTAATTCATTAAGGCTATCAGGTTTTTTCATTAGATTGAAAAGAATCACTAATTTTTTTTGAAGGACATACCTACTTCATAGATCTATATGTTGTGTATCAATGGTTCTAACTCTTACCCAATGATAACTTGATATCAAAAAAGTCTTTAAGAAAACTCTAGACACATAGATCTAGTCAAATTGTATCTATACAAGGAATTGGGTAACCATTCGTAACATTGAGTTGATTCAATCACTAGTAATATGCACATGTCCTTAGGATACAATCAATGTTGTTGGTGAAAAGAACATGTGAACCCCATAGAGAAGTATTTGTTTATATAAAACCTTTAAATTATAGGGCCCCCAGCTACCTCTTTTGTTGCTGAAGTTTAGTAGGATTCATCCTGTATAGAGGAATAAATAATATAATACTCCATGAATAAGATTTATAGTGAACCCTACATATTTTTCAAGATATAGATAAGAAAATTTATCATAAAATAAATATCTAAAATTGTCTAACAATGGGAGAAATATAGTTTTTCATACTACCCAATATTCAAGATAAATTTAAGAAATATAGACAACAACTCCACTGAACCTATGATTCTCATGTATAGCTAATGTTTCCAGGAAATTATTTTCCGCTGTGTGAATGTAGCTACTTCCCTCAAGTGACAAGAAAGACGCCCAAGGGAAATAAATATCATTATGGGATCAAAAATGTACCAACCAGTCCATCCTAATAATAATGTCAAATCCTACCATATTGGGGATGAGAATGTTCCAGAATAAATTGTAGCCTCCAATATTTATAAGACACTCAGTGCATAAAAAGACACTATTTTATGGGGTTTCTAATGGAGTGTCAATGTAAATCATCAAATAGACATAATCAATATAAAAACCAATACATCTGCTTAAATATATAGATATGAATGATTTTGAAGTTCCAGAGTAAAAATAAACAATTATTAAAGTCAAGGATTCCAAAATCATACCTTAAAAAATATATGGCCTGGTTATATTCTCCTTAGGCATAGGATATACTATATATATCTGGAAAGATCCATGACTCTAAAATATAACATGAACTTCTTGAGAAGGGATTCACTTCTATAACTTCATAATCTCTATTTGGATCCCGTAACCCTGAAATATTTTATTGCATGAATTTATTGTAGTACACTTGTAAAGTCCCAGATCCGAATGTCACTCAATTAGTTCCCCACACTCAGTTGTCCAGATGCCCTCAAGAACATTTCCCCAAATTCTAGAGACTACTGACTTGTAGTGAGGTCCTAGGGTATGATAGTGGGGAAAATATTACCTCATTGGAAGAGCGTAACACAACAGAATCCATAATAATAAAATAGAAGAAACATTAAACAACATTCAACTGAAATAAACAGTGGAAGACTGATAAGATAAATAACCAAGTATTGTTCCATACCAATGATTATGCGACGTGTTATGTTCTATGAGAACAACCAAAATAGGAACACAATAATGACACACAATATATCTTCCAAAAGATGATGAGAAACAAATAAATATAAGAAGAATCAAAAGCCTTGGATCAGTCCCACACTCTCATGCTCTTAAGAAGCACATCAAGTACCCATAGTAGGGTACTTTCCTTGATCAACCCCTAAAAATGTATAATCGTTTTGGGCCCAAAAACATGGCCCAAATAGGGTGTGAGAAATAAATCCTAGTAGTCAACCAACCATGATCTATTCCAATCTATTAGTGAGTATATGCATCATTAGTGTACAATGGTGAAAGAAATAACTAAGAAGTATTCAAAAGTAAACAATCCAACAAGCACTGTCATTATTTAACATTCATCTCATATTCTTTAATTAATCTGATTACATTAAAATATACAAGTATTGGGATCTAGACTAAGCCTTTCAATCCTCTTAATAAAGTAAGCACAACAGATACCTCAACAAGCTATCTAAGTAGAAATAATTGAAGACCTGATCAAAACTTGTTCTTTGTCTTGGAAGACGCATCATAATTCATTAAATTTCAACATGTCTCAAGGGCAACCCTGATGTATAATCATTTTAGTATAATTCAAATAGGGTCGAGCCTAATATATTTGGATTTCAGGATGTATTAGGGTAAAAACATGGTGTATAATCATTTCATCGTGTTTTAATTAGGGATGAGCCAAATATATCAGCATTTTACACCCGTCAGAGTAAAAACATAATATATAAGCATTCCAACATGATTCAATCAGGGATAAGCCCAATATATCATTATTTTATCATATTTTAGAAACACATGTAAATTACACGATTACATTGGTAAAAAATTAACAACTCATGTGGGAAAAACCATGTCACATGAATATCATGTAATCTAACCATTACCAGGCATATCAATTATAATCTCACATGTGAAATTTATATATAACAAGAAAACATGTGAATTTAAACTATTACATGGCTAATGAAATTGTCATATCATGTGGGAAACATTCAGTTCTCCAATTTCATTTTTAACAACCCTAAAAATGGTAACAAAGGCATGCCCATAGGTATCTTAGGCCAAACGGCTAAACATTGGGCATCTAAGGGAAAAAAACCAATGGTGTTGCCCTTAATCAATCAAAACAATATCAAACATGCTTAAATTAATTTAATACATGACTTAATCATCATTAGGCAACAACAAGGTTCAATTTCCATTCAAGGATACACCCTAAATATGGACGAATGACACTACAACACATATAAATAACTCAAAAATTGAGAAAAAGGTACAAGACCACTTACCTCATACTTGTAATAATATTCTCATCTAGAATCAGATTTTGATTTCACATAGAATAGAGTAGATATAAGGGATTTCAATAGATCTGACAGTGTTCGAATCAGGCATCGGACGACGAAATGAAAGGCAATTTTCTGTTCGAATTTCCTAGGAACGCTCCTCGTTGAAGGGGTGAGGTTCATTTTTATTCATATGAAAAATGATGCTACTTCTCGGCATAATCAAAAAAATAAAAGTACATCGCATGTACATGAAACTACACACTATGTACATACAATTTCTGCCCATACCATTAACAAGGGCATGTACCTAGATTACATGGTGTGTATGCTTATATACATGGTGTGTACCTATAAGTACTTGGTGTGTAGTTCCCTATCACATCCTGTAATAGGTTTTCAACCACCCTTTACCTTTTCTCACCATTTTATTTTGTATATACCGAAAAGGATAGATATGTACCTCAATGGAAGAACCAGGTTCTTACGAACATCCCCCCTTAAAGAAAATCAACGCTAAATTTCCCTTTCAAGTGCGGTGAAGGAACATCATAGAATAACTCTGGCCATTATGATTGAATTTCGGCCTCCCTCTCCCAGGTATTATCCTGAACTCGTTCATGCTTCCATAGCACCTATACTAAAGGGATAAATCATCCATGGAGAGCCTTCTTCATATGATCCACAATATGAATGGGATCCTCCTCAAAGGATGCATCTTCTTGAAACTCCACTTCCTTGGAATGAAAGGTGTGAGATGGGTCCAAAAAGTAACATCACAACTGATAAATGTGGGAGACTTCATGCATAAACATATACCTTTGATGTAACCTAAATCGATAGGCAACCAGCCCGACCCTCACCAGAATATCAAATGGACCATTGTTTCTCGGTGAAAGCTTACTCTATCTCCGGATACTATTGTGTCCCGACCTCGACACGTCATGTAGAAAAACCTGATCCCCAACCTCAAACTCCAAACACATTCTACGGTGATCAGCATATGATTTTTGAAGAGACTATGTATTATCCATCCACTTTCGAATCAACTAAACCTACTTAGTGGTCTCAAGGACAAGACAAGGTCCCAACATCGCTCCCTCTCCTACCTCTAGCCTACAAAGGAGTGATCGGAATGGCCTACCATACAAATCTTCATATGGAATTATCTGAATAGTATCCTAGAATCTATTGTTTTTGGTGAACTCAATAAGGGGTATGTGTGTCTCTCAAGAACCCCTGAAATCTAGGGTGCATGCCCGAAGCATGTCCTCCATCACCTGAATCATGCGCTTTGACTGGCATTCTATATGGGGGAAGGGGGTAAGCTTTTCTTAGAAGCACTTGTGTACCCAAAGACCTATATTTTACTTTCCATAAAAGAGTTTTAAACCAGGTGTCCCTATCGTATATGATAGAACATGGGACCCCATGCAGTCATACAATCTCATGGATATACATCCTCCCATGTTTGTCAACATCGAAGGTTTCCTTGATCAGTAGGAAATGTGAAACCTTTATAAATCCTGTCAACTACAACCCATAATGAATCATTACCTCGGGGTGACCTAGGTAAACCTGTCATGGCATCCATTGTAATTTTATTCTATTTCCACTAATGAATTTGTATCTACAGGAAAAGTTATTCTAGTTTTTGGTGTTCCACCTTTACCTATTGATAGGTGGAACATCTCACTACAAAACCAGCTACATATCTCTTCATACCTAGCCACTAGTACTAATGATGTAAATCCAGATACATCTTGGAAACACCAGGATGAACAACCCAAACTGAAGCATAATAATCCCACATCATCTCCTCGTCCATGTCTACAGAAACCCACTGGTGAAAATGTGACTATAGTACTGAATCCTCATCAATGGTCCAACTGGGGGGGGGGTCCTCACCTAACATACTATCTCATTGAATTTGGCCTTCGGAATCCTATATATTACTCATCTCCACTCTTTCCAATAATTTAAAGGTAACAAATAAGGATGAAAGTAAAGTCTATCCCTAACTGTCATGCACCTCCAAGTACATCTCATAGAATAATGAAATGAGTTGTCACTCACAACTGGCCTGCTACACTCCATATATTTGAGTACTCATACTTAGTGCATCAACCACTTCATTTCCTTTTCAAGGTGAGTAGGAAATCTTGATGTTGAATGACTGAAGGTATTCCACCCACCTTCACTGCCTCATGTTAAGATCACAATGTGTTAAGATGTAGTTGAGACTTTGGTTGTCTGTGTACACGACAAAATTCTCCCCTAATAAGTAATGTATCTAACAACTTTAGGCATGAAAAACCGTAGCTATCTTGAGATCGTGTATCGGGTAGTTCCTCTCATGGGGCTTCAACTACCAAGACCCGTATGCAACAAATATATCCCCCTATATAAGCACTACTCACATCCTGGTACCTGATTCATGATATTACATAGTGTAACTCCTGCCCAACTCTGGAAAAATTAGTATCAGTGTTGGCATTAATATCCCTTTTATCACTTGGAAGGCCGTATCACAAGAATATACCAGTACGTACTCAATAACCTTATTTGGATGTCCCGTCATAGAAAAATCTATGAGTGAGAAGTCCTGCATTAAATGCATGTAGTAACCATCCAGCCTTATAAAATGCCACACACCAAATATGTTCTTAGGATTCCCCTAGGTAACTACTACTCTCACCTTCTTTGGGTTCACTGATATTCATGTATCTGAGATAACGTGACCCAAGAAGTGAATCTAATCCATCCAAAAGTATCACCTTATGAGATTAGCATATAACTAATGCTCTCTCAGGGTACTCCAAATGATCTCAAGATGGGTGGCATGGTCGTATCTATTATGAGAATACACCAAGATATAATTCATGAAACCCACAATTAATTAGTAATGATAAGGAGGAAACACTTTTTTCATCAGTTCCATAAATACTGTGGGCATTTTTTTAGACCGAACGATGTGACCAAATACTCATACATACCAATCCTTCTCCGAAAGGCTCTGCAAGGTATGTATGATGATCTAATACGCACTTTATGATAACCAGATATCAAATCAATATCAGATAATACCCAAGATCCTCATAGATGATCAAAGAGATCATCTATTCAAAGAATAGGATACCATCTCTTAACTGTTGATCGATTCAATTTTTGATAATCCATGCATAGCTTGAGGATACTATCAGGATTTTTTAAAAAAAGGACTCGAGAACCACAAGGAAAAGTACAAGGTTAGATGAAACCCTTTGAATCTAAATTCCTTATATTTCTCTTTATTTCGTGAAACTATATTATTTCCATCCTATATGGAGGAATGGATACGGGTACAACTCCTGGTATTAGCTTGATTGAGAAATTTACCTTTCTTACCAGAGATAAACCTGAAAAGTTGTCTGGGAAGACACACATGAAAGGATCAACCACTAGAATTCAATCCATCTGATGTGTTCCCTGATCATCTAGATATAAATTGGAAATATATTATATCCTCCAACTCAACCCACAATTCTCGTGTCTTGCTCGTCTTGGATAGAAATCTCATTCTCCCTTGTGTAGAAACGATCTGCCCCCTGGTGAGATAAAACTCAACCTAAGACGATAACAATATAAAAAATATTTAAAGGGAGATAACCAATCCATTATAAATTTGATGTCAAATCCTATCATCTCTAATATATAGATATCTCAAAAAAATTGACACCCACCGATTTCATGGGGGCACTCCTTGCACTGTCTCACACCTGCCGTTCTAATCCCTAACAAAGTGTCTAGTTTCCTAACATCATCTAAGGTGAAGAAAAAGATCCCCTGGATCTCCATAATGGGAACACATATAATAATATGTCACTCACCTATATCATAATGTGTATAAGATAAAATATAGGTGACTAGAATTGTACCTTTGATAGTAGAAGGTCTGCAATCCTACTCCTACTGGGTCTTTTTCACTGCATAATTATGGCATGTATTGCGGCCCTGAGACACTTTCGGGATACCTTGAGCTGACCTGCCCTGCTATTGCAGTGATCCTAGGGTCTAGTTACCATTAACATGACCACTACCTAATCCCCAACGACCTGATGTATTCAGGTTCCATGACTGGTGAGAAGCTGCTAACATTGCTCCGGAATGTGGAGTTGGTGCATAACCTCTCTCACTAGATCCTGTTTGAACCATCCAATAGAAACACTATAATTTCTCATCTTTTCGAAAGTGAAACACTTGAATGGGTCCATTGGGCATTGAGGTTTAGTATTCCCAACCTTTCTATAATGGTACCACCTCACCTGGATACTAGAAGATACGTTCTGAGTGCTACTATCACAGCAAGAAAACTCTAGAAGATGCTTCTTCTTGCTGGATGAGATAGTAACAGATCTTAGAGCTGAACTACCCTGGTTTTTACCTACAGCTTCCCACAAATCACTATTAGTAATCAGCGTCTGATTTATGATGGAATATATAGAAGGAAACCAGAAAACATGCAACTATGATCAGATTTCATAACTAAGACCATCCTCGAATCGCCTAGCCCTCGATGTATCATCACCTATCTCAATAGGTGTGAATCTATGAAGCTCAGTGAAATGTGTAAAGTAGTCCATAACTAACACATCACCCTGCTCCAGATTCCTGAACTCCCAAGCTCTATTGGCCCCCATCATCTTTAGAAAATAGTATTTATAGAAGACCATATGAAAATATCCCCATTCCACGTCTCGATGACGCTCTGTCTGAGTGATAACATCCCACCACATCGTGGATGAATCAAGTAGCATGTAATTCATGATATTTAACCTCCTCTCAGGCAATGCCTCTAGGTGATTGAATGTAGAAATAATGGATTCCATCCATGACTCTGCATCTTGTGTTACACCATCCTCTAAAAATGTAGGCATATGCTACTGCTGTAATACTCATGTTAGTTCTTTCATAGACGTGGAAGGCTGAGTTTCTCCCTAGAAGGTATGTATAGACCTCATAAATCCTTCATGGACCTATGCATAAACACCTAAATTTCATATAATAGTTGGTGTCGTAACCAGAACTACTAGAGGATCCACTGGTAGTCCATGGCCTACCACCTCTAGGGTATGATCATCACCACTCTCCTAGCGTACAACTAGAGGTCATCATGGAGGCATGGATCTACAAGGTCAATCACACACCTCAATTCAAGTTGTGATAAAGATTTGAATTTCAAGAGTGAAAGAACTGAATAGGAAGATAAAACCCTCAAAATCTAACAAAAGATGAGTAAACGACGTGTAGGAATAATACACAGTTTGTAAACTTAAACTCTCACATGGTCGTTTACTCCCTCGAGCCTGGGCATGTAAACACCCTAGGTACAAGACGTGTTTGTTGGGTAAATGACGTGTACCCAATTCTCCCTCCTGTCTGTGTACTTTTACATGAACGGATTTACATGGGGTCTGTCTGAGTGATCCCACACAGTGAGTACCTAAATTACACAACCATGTATTAGAAAAACCCACCATCCTGTGTTCCATATCACATAGTCAGACACACGTTTTCTTAATACATAGAATGTAATACTAGCACATTATGTGTAACTATAAAAAGATAGATTATTTCCCTGAACAGGAATACCACACTTCCTATTAGGCTAAACTATACACAATTTAAACTGGGGTTTTTCGGATAGAAATTCCAGATTTCCCAAAAAACCCCTATATTGCAGAAAACCAAGCACTGGTATTCCAAATTCCTATATGCGGGGGCCCACACTCTCTTAAAATAAAAATTTGGAACCCAAGCATACCTTATCATAATACAATTCTATAGAGAAGGCTGAAACATGATCCATCAAATTCCGATCCAAGAGGGCCCGCACACCTAAGGGATCAAAGCTTGTCATCAATCCAATTAGAACTTTAAGACATATCAATACACCTATCACAACAACATGTATATTTAGAATTACTTCTATCATAACAACTTTCATATCTAGAACAACATATATCACAACAAAATTTAATCAATAATTCTCTCTAAATGGCATAAAAAGAATGCATGACATGCAATTTTTAAAAAGTGACTATATGATGAATGAGATGTAATTCCCTCATATAATCATGTTTTAACAAAAAAAACTGTAATAATATCAACAATAACAACACCAAACAAGTGTGTCACCAAATAAGAAATCTAATCAATTTAAATAGCTCAAAATCCAAAAATCACCATTCAATTCGAGGTAATTTGGATTTACCATGTATGTGGGGTAGATACTCTTGGGGAAATCTTAGTACCAATTCCCTTAAATTTACATCACTGTCTATAATCACCAAAAAATAAACAAAACTAAAAAATAAATATTTAATACCACTTTGTAATGTCTTAGATCCAGATGCCACTCAACAGGTGCCCTGTACCCAGTTGGCCACATGGCGTCAATCACATTTCACAAAATTCTAGAGGCTGCTAACTAGTAGTGAGATCCTAGGTTGTGATAGTGGGGAAACTATATTCTCATTGGAAAGTGTGACAAAGTGAAACCAATAATAATACAATACCAGAAACAATAAATGTAATACAACAGAAATAAATAGTGGAATACGAATAAGATAAACAACCAGGCATCGTTCTTAACAAAAGATAACACAACAAGTTATGTTCTATGAAAAAATACAAAACGTGTACACTATAGTGATCCACAATATATGTTCTAAATTTTCAAGAGAAAAAAATAAAACTAAGATTCCTAGAATGCCTCATCTTGGTCCCATGCTCTCTTGCTCCTATGAAGTAAATCAGGTAACTGTAGCAGGGCAGTTTCCCTGATCAACACCTACAACAATATAATATATTTGGGGAAAAAACATGACCCAAATAGGGTGTGAGAAGTAAATTCTAGTAGGAAAAAACCTATGATCTATGCCAGTCTCTTAGTGTGTATATGCAACAACAATGTAATGTGGTGAAATAAATAACTATGAAGTACTCAAAAGTAAAAAATCCTATAAGAATTGTCATTATTTTACCTTCATATCATGGTCTTTAATTATTCCAATTATTTTGAAATAAAAGAGTCTTGGGATTCATCCTAATCTTGTCAATCCCATATATAATTTAACCACAATAGATACCTCAACATGCTATATAAACTAAAATAATTGAATTTAGAATCCAAGATTGTGCTTTGGCTTGGTAGACACATCATAAGTAATTCCATTTCAACATGTCTCAGGGCAAAACCTGATGTATAACCATTTCAACATATTTGAAATAGTTATTAGCCTAGTATATCATCATTTCAGTATGTTTAAGGGTAAAAACAAGGTATATAAGAATTGCAACATGTTTTAATTATAGAAGATCCCAATATATCAACATTTCAGCATTAGTTAGGGTAAAAACCCAATATATAAGCATTGCAACATGTTTCAATCATGTATGAGCTCAGTATATAAAAATTTTAGCATATTTCAATCAATGAGTGTAAATTAGTCTATTATATGGGTAACAAATTAAAAACTCACATGGGAAATAATCATTTCACAAGACTATCAATTAATTTAACCATTACTAGTCTTAACTATTATAATCTCACATGGGAAATTTATATATAACAAGAATTCATGTGAATTCAAATTATCACAAGGAAAAAGAAGTTGTCATCTTACATGCACAACATTCAATTAACCAATTTCATTTTAAACTACCCTAAAAAGGGAAACAAAATCATTCCCATAGGAATCCTAGGAACAACGAAAAAACAATGGTCATCTGAGGGAAATGCACCCTTGGGGTGTACCCTAATAAAACCAGACAAGATCAAACATTCTTAAATTAATTAAATCTCTGAGCTAACCATCATTAGGCAACAACAAGGGTCAATTTCCCTTTATGGATACACCCTAAAAATGGGAGAACGACACTACGTCACATATAAACAACTCAACATTGAGTGAAAGGTACAAGAAAACCTACCTCGTAATCATACGGATATCCACTTCTAGCATCAGGTGTTGTTTTGACCTAGAATAGAGTAGATTGAGGGGATTTCAATAGATCCAAAAGTGTCTGAATCGGGCGTCAGATGAAGAACCAAGTGGAAATGTCCTATTCGGATTGTCTGGGCATGCTTCTCATAAAAGGGGGATGTTCATTTCTATTTTTCTAGTAAAATGATGGTACTTACTGACACCATAAAAAAAAAAGAAATGTACACAATACGTACATGAGAATATACACTGTGTCCATAAAATTTCTGGCTAGACCATAACATGTTAGTGTATCAGGATTACATGGAATGTAACCTTCCATACATGGTGTTTACTTATAATACACGTAGTTTAGTTCCTATTCACATTGTGTAACAGGCGTACAACTAGCCCTTGAACTTTTCCTCCCATTTTCATAAGTATAAACTGAAAAAGTAAGATTTATACCTCAAACAAAGAACTAATTTCTTAAAACTCCAGCTTCCTTACAAGTGTGGAGCCACATATACCACACCATAACATGGAGATAGTATAGAGCCTATTTCATTATGTATAGGTAAAAAGTTCTAGAAAAATATCTAGATATAGTTTATTCTTCCAAATTCATAATACACCAATAGAACTACCACACCAGGGCTTAAGGTGAGCTTTCCTTCCATAATGATGGAATACCATATAACCACTAATGAATGTACTATGGTTTCACTTCCCTCATCATATTTCTCAATGTGATGATTCTGGCCATTGGTTGATGCACAAACTAACCAAAAAGCCGAACCACCATTCTATATGATATCAACTTCTCTTAGACTCTAGCTAGAGATGAGGTCCTAGTTTACTTTATTAGTGATGATAGTCATTTATAAGATGTTCACCTTAGAATAGATGGAATTTATGATCCCAACCTAAAAGAATCACTCCCTAAACATTTTATCATTTGAATGAGTGGGTGAAGGGCACTAGAGCTCTATGAAATGAGTTGGGTAATCCATGATGCGAATTACACCCACCTCAAGATGCATAAATCCTTTCCTCAATCTTGTCTCATAATCTTTGAGAACATATTGTCATAGAATCTACTATGTAACATCCTATATGACATATCCGGATGTTGATCTACCTGGGTGAGTATATCTCAATATTTAATATTCGATCCATGTAACATATAAGTTTCAAGATTCACCCTCCTTTATGGAGGTTCCTATAGATAGATATAGATCATTATTATGACCATTATTTTTGACACCATATCAAGGGAACCAAAATACCATGAAAAATTAGGTGTATAAAGTAATTCTAACACCCTTGTCGACTTGAATATAGTCAGTTGAAGTATTGGTGCACCCTCTAGGGACTCTAGGAGATATATAAAACCCTTTATAAGTTAAGCATTAATGACTAGTCTAGGAGAAAAAATAGTATTATAAGAGACACTTCATGTGTCACTACTGGGGGTCCATGTAACATCACCTTCGTAGAATGATCATCACCACCCTCTTGGCCCTAAACTCGAGGCTATCATATAGGCATCTATCTAAATTCACTACTGGAAAATGAACCTATCCCCACGATTTTCCTCAAAACCGTGGGGATAGGTACCCCCTATACCCACGGTTTTGGAAAACCGTGGGTATAGGTCAATTTTGAAGACCTATACCCACGGTTTTCAAAAACCGTGGGTATATGGGGGTCTATCCCCACGGTTTTCCAAAACCGTGGGGATAGGTCTTGAAAATTGACCTATACCCACGGTTTTCAAGAACCGTGGGTATAGGGGTACCTATCCCCACGGTTTTGAGGAAAACCGTGGGGATATGTCTAGGATAAAAAACCTATACCCACGGTTTTGAAAAACCGTGGGTATAGGTTTCCCATGTGTGCGCGGGGAATTTTTTTTTCCGCGGGAATGATTTTTTTTTTGGCGGGAGTCCTATACCTACGGTTCTTCCCTCTATACCCACGGTTTATATAACTATATTTAACTAAATATAAATATATATACACATAATTTATAGTAGGGTAGTGGTTAGACGCGGTACTTTGCAGCGAAGAGGTCGTGGGATCGAAACCTGCCTGCAGCTTTATTTTAGGATCTATACCCACGGTTTTGAAACCGTGGGTAAAAGCCATTAACACCGTGGCAATTGGGAATGTTTTGTTGACACGGTGGCAGAACACCTATACCCACGGTTTTGGAAAACCGTGGGTATAGGCTGGGGACCTATCCCGACGCCGTTCCATCCCACGCTTCCCAAAACCGTGGGTATAGCCTATACCCACGGTTTTGGGGGCTATACCCACGGTTTTGAACCGTGGGTATAGGCCTTTTTTCCAGTAGTGATTCCACTTACACACATCGAAATTGATTACAAGAAATAACTAGGTTATAGATAAAATAAAAAACATGTGCAAGGTATCACTATAAGAGATACATTAACCCATTAGATCATCTTAATGTCTAGTCATAAAGTGAAAATTAAAGTATATATTGTAAGGGTCATGTTATATGGGGTGTCTATTCTCATTTTATTATAGAACATTCTCTTTATGTTTCATCTAGAGTCCTAATTTAATAGAATCCAAGATGGATTTAATAATTTATCATGAAATGGTTCAGTTATACAAATTTCCATCCCCATGTTATATGGACATAAAATTTTAGAATTTATAATTGGAAGAACATTTAAATACATCCATCCTTTAACACAAGGTCTTAAATTGTAACATGTCCATATATGGTGGTTCAATAATACAAATTTTCATTACCAATTTATATGGGAATAACATTATAAATTCCAATTGGAAATACATTATACTAAAAATAATTAAATGTTTTTAGACCTATACCTAATGTTTCATAGCTTTAGCCATGTTAAATTTGGTTAGGTAACATTCCAAAATCAAGATATGTGGGAGAAAACCAATTAGGTTAATCAAAACACATTATGTAACCAATTTGTTTATCCTTATTCCCATACGAGATGTTAGTAATTAATTTCAAAGGAATCAATAAACCTATAATTTGAAATAAGAAGAACATACAATGAGATATGCATGACATGTCATATGAATTAAATATAAATATCTATTTACATATGATAATTACTAAGATAATTCCCCCATGGTGTAAAATTCAAAGGATAAAATCCAAAAAACAAAACATCTTAAAGATTGTTCATCACCCAATGTTGAAAATAGTTCAACTGCAATTGGTTAAATTCAGAAAAATAAGTCTCATCCATGGAAACTTGGATTTCCCTCCCACACATGGGTTCGAAACTATAAGAAATGACTTATTAACAATTCATTCACCCCATACTACCATTTCAATTATCCCCAAAATAGTAAGAAAATGAATATAAGGCTTTGATACCACATTGTGACATCCTAGACCCAGTACATAATCACTTGGCTGGCCTTGTTTCCTAAAAGAATTCAGGCTTTTTAACCCATATACCAAATGATATAGACTATTTTAGAATATGTATAGTGGTATGGTTGAGAGAATATAAACACATTATTAGAGTGAAAATTAATGATAAATGAAGATAAGAAACTAAAATTAATAAGACAACAGAAATAAAACATCATAAAAAATAATGGACACAAGGCAGTAATCTAGTATATATAAGGATGATTTCATTAGATAATAGAAAATATGGTCATAGAGAAGAATTATAAGACATTTAACCAAAAACTATATAAAAAAGGTAAAAAATAAAAAAAAAACTATTTCCATAAGCATATTGAGCACTACCTCAATCCTTTACTCCCAAACTTCTTTCCTAAAAGGAAATAAAATGTCTATAAATGGGAACCTCCCTTTATCGTAACCTACTTTGACGAAAATTCCTTGAGTGCCAAAATATGGAACAAATAGGGTGTGAGTACACCCTAGTATACCCCCAAAAATGATGAATAATACAATTATAGTATTTGAGTATAAGGTATTTTAGTGTATAGTAAATAAATAAAAAAAGGTGTAATATGGATTTGAATGAGAAAATATTTCCTGCTTTGACCTAAGCTGGATGTGTCTAAAAATAATAACTTTCAATCATCCAAGACCCAAGGAAAATGGATAAGGTGTCCTCATAATTTTTGAGTAACATGTCTATGTTAATCATGGGAAATAATAAACTATATTCTAAGTAGATAATCTAAGGTATGACATGTCTGAATACATCAATGTGAACCACATGTGATCATCCTAGGAGTTTTCTTTATCTAAAAATTATAGGTTAATAATTGGTTCCATACCATCTAATTAAATAATATAATTCATTAATTATATAAAAGATGGTATTACCCCTTTGGAATCTTTTTAATGAATTGGGCGGCATCTGGTGAGTTTTTGAAACATATCCAAGGTTAGATCCTAGGCTCACTCAAGGGTGGAAACACTTTTAACTTTGTGATCAATTCTATATCGGTACAAAATTATACTTGATAATAAAATGATAAAGTTATATGAAGTATAAATTCCCTTTAATAAATCATTAATTAAATATAGACATTCCACTTGCATGTGACGAGCCAAACACACCTTTGAGGTGCTTTGATAAAATATAAAGTGATTTGGTCATGAGAATTTAATCAAACAAGTAACACCCGAGACTTTTATGTTATCAAAATAATCTTTTTCTACACAACACTAGCTTGGCTTGCTTTACACGCAATCGCGACCTTCCTCGATAGCTTGCGTCGTACGCAATAACGAGTTTCACTAAATAACAAAATGTTATTAAAACTAGCCGTTATGAATAGTAATAACCACTTTTTGAAATTTTATAAATTTTATTTTTCAAAATGGACTTAATTTTTGGACTCAGAATATCGAAATTAGCCTAGGGTGAAATTTTGGTATTTTTCTGAAAACTTTCAATTTTTGATGAATAGTGAAACCACTAAGTGGTAGGTTAAAAACTGAATTTTGCATAAAACACAATTTTACCGCTTCTGTGAATGGAATTTAGAAAATCCGACAGACACGGTTGATATCAGTAAGTAAAATGTGGTTCAATGAGATGAAAATAATTTTTTTGGTGAATAGTAACTTTTTAATTTTTTTACCGCTGTTAATAGTAAATAGGGTAATTAAGGGTAAATATGATATTACTATTACCCTAACACATGTCCTAATTCTATTGGATAAGTGTAATTCGACCAAAAACAACCTTATGAATAAAATATGACCATTTAGGCCCACTTGGATTAGATTAGGACATTTATTATTAATTTATTTAAAGAAGAGTTAAAATAGTTAAAATCAAAGTTTAATAAGTAAATCATTTTTAATATGGGGTTATACATAATATAAATTCGACTATAAATATTCATTAGAAAGCTAAAAAGATTTCCAACATAATGGTATTTTATTTGTAATTTATAGACATTAAATAATTTAATTTATTTATGACACAATGATGATGCAGTAATTGTCTTATTAATGAAATATTGACATAATTGATGTTATAAACAACAAAATAAATGTAATTTGAGACTTTTTATGAATTAAACACATTTTATAGGTTACTATGATATATTAGTGTTGATTTAATCAACTTGGTTCGAACATATAATTCTGTTATGACTTTCAAAAAAATCATATATCAAATAATGTCAAAATTGACACAAAATAGTTTTTAAATAAAATATTATATTATTAATTGTTATTTTATTACTAAAAATCTAAGGTTCGGCCAAATGACTAAGATAAGGATATATATATTAATAATAAACAATTTGGGGTTCTTTTGGCATGTTATAGTAAGTGTATTAACCATATAGTGAAAGAAAACAAAAAGACACGGTAAAAGTTAAATTATTTAACTTAGAGTTAAATCTAATTGATAAGGTTAAAATAATTCCCTAAATTTGTCTAAATCCTATTGGTTGATAGGATTTAGACCCATCCCCACTTTAGCTTCGAAATAATACCCTTTGGAACCATTATAAACCGATTTTTACTTTAATATAAAATAATATTTTGAGATATTCCTAAGGTGCCCCTCTCCTCCCTTATAAAAGGGCACCTGTTCTTCCTCCTCCTCACACCAATTTGAGCAGTCAAGCTCGGCCAACCCCTACCATTTTCTCCTCTACACTTCCCTAGAATAATCCTAGAGGTCCTGGTATTCTTCAAAGACCAATCTTAGTTCCCTAAGTGGATAATTCAAAGAGGCGTTCCAAAGAAGAGGTAATATCCATTACCGATCTTTTCAATTTCTTTCTTCTTCAACTTCTTCTTCTTTAGTTGTTTCATGATAAAGTAATAACATCAGTATTACTTACATACTGATATTTTATTATAAATATGAAACAACCCTAATTCAACTTCTATCCATCCTACGGAAAAATGAAATCACCGCGCGTGCGTACGTACGGAATACCGTCTCCACGCCGTGGTGTAATCTATTTTCCACCATCACTATACAAGGATGGGTATAATGGTGTAATGAGTAACTATTTATGATTATTATAAATTAATATTAATACTGAAATAATATATATATACTCCAATACAGTTCCACGATCATAGGAACGATATCATCACTCGTGCGTACGTACGGAATACCATCTCCACGATGTGATGCGACTCGTTCTACATGATCATCATTACATAGTAATTATATAAATGAATTGAATGAATAATTATGATATATGTTAAACTAATACCATTCTGGATATAAGGTATCTATAACCTTAAAATAAGAATAAGAATGTATTCGGCAAAACACGCATAAGAACAAAAGGCAATAAAGACCCGAGTAACAAGTAACAATGAAATATTACTATCAAGAAGCTAAGAATATGACCATATATGATATCATATCAATATGTATGATTCTGGAATAAGTAAATAACATTATTTAAACCATTATACAGGAGCTTCGGACACGTACAAAGCAAATTGGACCTAAGGTAAGGGAAATATCACAATCTCATTTTTATCCGAGATTGTTTATTCGTAAGTATTTATTGGGGTGTATTTTATCATCCACATACATGTTCCCTCAATATATAATATTGTTTCAATCCACTTACACTAGTTTAAATCCATTTTTACCCTTCGGTGAGTTTTTAGTAATATGTATGAAAGGAATCTTTTGTCATTTTTCGTACGAGGTACTTTTTGACTTTTCCGACAAAAGTACGAAGAATGTTTTTTTTAACTTATACGGCATGAATGGATTTTTAAAACATTATTTCCAAGAAGCTTCCTTTAAAATTTTTCAAGTTCATTTTTAATCAACTTCTTTTAGTTTTAAATTGTAAGACATGTTAAGAAAGGAAAATGTTTTTGAATTAGAAAGGATATTTTCCTCAAGAATGGAGTTCAAGTGTTTTATCAAAATTATTTTCCATCTAAGATAATAAAGGGTTCTGTTTCTATCCCTATTATTACATGGATTTGATTATGTTGTGATGGAAATATTTTTATGAATTCCTTTATCTTATATGAATTGTTTTATGATGTCATGTTGTTTAAGAATCCCATTTTTATTACATGGGTTATGCTATGATGTATGTTTTATGATTTTGTGGCACACATAAGAATGGTATCATTATGAGATGGGTGGGACATATATCTCCCTCCAATGCATTGGGTAAAGATTTTATATCTCATGAGAAAGACATGGCTGGAACGGAAGGTTATTTCGGTTCAGTGATACAGGACTGAAACGAGGAGTGAACTCGGTTCAGAAAGGGACTTTGTCCACTAAGATATTCTTGGCAATGAGTCATGACTAACAAGAAATGATTTTCCATGATTATGTGTGAATGCCACAAAGTTTAAAGTTTCATGTTATGATTATGGGGATCTCATTTTCACTTCTATGATTTATTCCACGTTAAGATATTATGATCTCTTTTGCAGGTTATGATTTTCAAAAAGATCTGATATGATTTTTATTTCCTTTATTTTCCCTTGCTGAGCATTTGAGCTCACCCTTTTATGTTTTCTTTTCCCCAGGTCAGGAAGATGGATTTTAAGTAGAATATGCTAAAAGGGACCCTAGATATGATGAAATAAATGGGAGACACTGTAGAAGATTTATGAACCAGTTGTTTATGTTTCCCAATTTCTAAAGACACTATACCTATACGGTCGTTTGTGGTTTTGTCATATGTTGTAATAAGTGTGCTTCAATTTTGAAGTATTAACAATGTATGTAAAGTATGGGTCGTTATAGTTGGTATCAGAGGAAAGGTATAGTCAACCTTTGGAAACTAGGATGTGAAAGCCTTAGTAAGAACCCTAAGGATAAGTCTAAGAATAGAACACAATCTTAGTGTTTTAGAAATGGCCATGAATAACCTAGGATAAGACCTTAAGTATGAAAATTTTATTCTTGAATTATGTGGTTTTCCTATTATAATTATTGTTGCTCACACTATTCTTCTTGGTTTTAGTCAATGGATAGAACCCGAAGGAACCGTGTTAATACGGAATGCGATGGGCAATGCAATGATTGTCCCCCTGAGAAACCAAACGATATGGGAGCTGGAATGCAAAATCTTGTAGCCATGCTCACACAACATTCTCAAGCTATGAATCATGCAGGACTTCCAAACGAGCAAAGGAAGGAGGAACATTATGTTGAATCCTTCATGAGGCAGCGTCCACCTTCTTTCAGTGGGTCTACTGATCCATTAGTTGCTGAACAATGGATTAGTACTACTGAAAAGATATTTTCAGTTCTTCAATGTTCTGAACATGATAAAGTCATCCTAGCAGTGTATCGTTTGGAAGGAGATGCTGATCAATGGTGGAATCTTATTAAGAATACGAGGCAAAGGGATGAAATTGAGTCTATGGAATGGGACGAGTTCAATAAATTATTTTTCAATAAGTACTTACCTCGTATTCTCCGAACAAAGATGGAGAAAGAGTTTCTTGAACTGAAGCAAAGGGATGATGAATCTGTTGGTACCTATGAAGCAAATTTTACAAGACTTGCAAGGTACGCTTCTGGTATTATTATCCAACCTGAGAGTAAGATCGATCGATTCTTTAGTGGATTAAAACCAAGTCTTCGAAGGGCGTTAGCCATAAGGGACTTCAATAGCTACGAGGAAATCGTTCGATGTGCTCTCAAAGTCGAGATGGAGATTGGAATAACCCATCAGTCACATGGGTTTGATAAGAAGAGGAAGATGGAATTCAAAGAAAAAATCTAAAGAGCACACAGAAAAGAAGATGAGCTTTTCTTTATGCTCAAAGTGTGGAAAGAAACATGGAGGGAGTTGTCTTAAAGGGACAAGTAAATGTTTTAAATGTGGAAAGGAAGGTCATCGGGCATTTGAATGCCGTGATAATGGGAAGAAGATGTCTAATGACGCAAACAAAGGAAGGGATACACAGAATG
Organism: Viscum album; assembly: GCA_963277665.1. Taxonomy (NCBI): domain Eukaryota; kingdom Viridiplantae; phylum Streptophyta; class Magnoliopsida; order Santalales; family Viscaceae; genus Viscum; species Viscum album. The sequence goes on from OY728129.1 coordinate 763,742,532, forward strand.
AACCTACTACACTTAAATGTTTCAAGTGAAAGGAGATGGGGCATTATGCCAATCAATGCCCAAATCCAAGGGTTGATGATGATGGTCGAATTGAACAAAATCTTAAGGCTAAAGACAAAGGAAAGTCACATGCAATTTCTATCAGCGATGTGGAGTACGATAACGAAGTGGTGAAAGGTACACATACCATCCACTCTAAAGTAGAAAATGTTTTATTTGATTCTGGATCCACCCACTCTTTTATTTCTAAAGAATTTTCTAAGGGTATCACCGCATTACCTCAACAATTAGATGTTGAGTTAGCTGTGACCATACCTAATGGCACAACAGTCGCATCAAAAGTTTATAATTCTTCTCCGATCGAAGTTTGTGGGAAAGTGCTTCCTGCAAATCTTGTGATCCTTCCTTTAGTGGAATTTGATGTGATTCTTGGCATGGATTGGCTTTCTCTACATGGATCTCATATCAATTGCCAAAGAATGGAAGTCACATTTCATATTCCAGATCAATCTACGATCGTATATCAATGCAAGGATGAACATAACCTTCCAGTGGAAATTTCTTCCATCTTATGGGTATTGATTCCACTAAATGAAGGTTATTTATCTCAAATGGTTGGTGAGAAACTCACGATTAAGAATATTCCCATTGTACGGGAGTTTGATGATGTCTTTCCGGAGGAATTACCGGGTCTTCCACCAAATCGTGAGGTTGAGTTTTCAATAGAACTCGTACCGGGTGCTTTGCCTATTTCAAAGACACCTTATAGAATGGCCCCAATTGAGTTGCAGGAATTGAAGAAGCAACTCCAAGAGAATCTTGATAAGGGATTCATACGCCCTAGTGCGTCACCTTGGGGAGAACCTGTTCTATTTGTTAAGAAGAAAGATGGATCAATGAGACTCTGCATTGATTATCGAGAACTTAACAAGATCACTATCAAGAACAAATATCCTCTCCCACGCATTGCTGACTTATTTGACCAACTATGCGGAGCTCAATACTTTTCCAAGATTGATCTTCATTCAGGGTATTATCAATTAAGGGTCAAAAGGGAGGATATACCAAAGACGACATTCCGTACAAGGTATGGACACTATGAATTTATAGTGATTCCATTTGGTCTTACTAATGCCCCTGCTATCTTCATGGATCTAATGAATAGAGTCTTTAGAGACTATCTTGATCAATTTTTGGTAGTCTTTATAGACGATATTCTTGTCTATTCAAAGAGCAAGGAAGTGCATGAAGATCACTTGAGAATTATATTGAAGACCCTGAGAAAGGAGAAGCTTTATGCCAAATTTACCAAGTGTGAATTTTGGCTTCAAAAAGTTGCATTTTTGGGTCACATAATCTCAAAAGAGGGGATATCTGTGGATCCAGCAAAAACAGAGGTTATCGAAAGATGGTCGAGACCAACAACAGTAACTGTGATTCGAAGTTTTCTTGGTTTGGCTGGATATTATCGACGTTTTGTAAAAGATTTTTCATGATTATCTAATCCACTCACCAAGTTGACTCGGAAAGGAGTTAAGTTTGTCTGGACAGAGGAATGTGAAGAGAATTTCAAGGAGTTGAAAAGAAGGTTATCCAGTGCACCTGTGCTCACACTGCCTTGTAGTGAAGAAAGGTTTGTGATCTACAGTGATGCATCCAAGAAGGGATTGGGGTGTGTTCTTAGGAAAAATGATATGGTGATAGCTTATGCCTCACGACAGTTGAAAATCCATGAGCAAAATTACCCAACACATGATTTGGAGTTGGCTGCGGTAATCTTTGCATTAAAGATTTGGAGGCATTACCTTTACGGTGAAAGGTGTGATATTTATACTGATCATAAAAGTTATATTTTCACACAAAAGGAGCTGAATATGCGCCAAAGAAGATGGTTGGAGCTGATTAAGGATTATGACTGCTCAATCCATTACCACCCTGTGAAAGCAAACAAGGTGGAAGATGCATTAAGTCGACAAGACCATGCTAGTTTATCCATGATGAGGATCACAAAAGATCCAATATTTATGGATTTACAAAGGATGGATCTTGGAATTATAATGGAAGGGGAAAATCTTATCTTTCTCAAATGAATGTTCAACCATCTATACATGTGAAGATTAAAGAGGCACATAAAGAAGATGTCGAGTTACAAAAGAAGGTGAGAAATGTTCCTGAATTCAACCTTGATTGTGATGGGATAATAAAGTTCAAGAATCGGGTTTGTGTTCCTTCCATCCCCGAATTAAAGAAGGAGCTGCTGGATGAGGCTCATAGTTCTTCATTCTCTATTCATCCTGGAAGCACGAAGATGTATAGGGACCTGAAAGAGTACTTCTGGTGGGATGGCATGAAAAGAGATGTTGCTGAATATGTCTCTCGATGCTTGGTTTGTCAACAAGTTAAAGCTGAGATACAGAAGTCTAAGGGGATGTTACAACCATTACCCATATCCGAATGGAAATGGGAAAACATCACTATGGACTTTGTCACAGGACTTCCTAAAACATCCAAAGACAATAATTCTATTTGGGTCATAGTTGATCGTCTTACAAAGTCTGCACACTTCATTGCTATTAGAGAGGATTTCTCTCTAGATCAGCTCGCCAGGATATATGTAAAGGAAGTGGTAAGATTACATGGAGTACCACTTTCTATTATATCTGATTGGGATCCGAGATTTACCTCGAAGTTCTGGCAAATTCTTCAACATACTATGGATACAGAGTTGAGTTTCAGCACTGCTTATCATCCCCAGGCAGACGGTCAGTCTGAGAGAACAATTCAAACCCTAGAAGATATGTTGAGAGCTTGCTCTATGGATTTCAAAGGAGGTTGGGATCAACACCTACCTTTGGTGGAATTTTCTTATAATAATAGCTTTCACTCCAGTATTCAGATGGCTCCTTATGAAGCTCTCTATGGAAAGAAATGCAGGACTCCAACTTACTGGGATGAAGTTGGGGAAAGAAAGCTATTAGGACCTGATCTCGTTGATGAAATGGCAAAAAAGGTCAGATCTATTCAACAACACATAAGAGCAGCTCAGAGTCGACAGAAAAGTTATGCCGACAACCGAAGAAAAGACCTAGAGTTTGAAGTGGGTGATAAAGTGTTCTTACGAATATCTCCCTGGAAGAGGGTTATGAGATTTGGAAAGAAGGGGAAGTTGAGCCCTAGATATACCAGTCCTTTCGAAATACTGGATCGTGTTGGGAAGGTAGCTTACCGATTGGCACTTCCACCGAATCTCTCTCAAGTTCACGATGTGTTCCATGTATCTCTCCTGAGAAAGTACATACCAGATCCTTCACATGTACTCAGCTCAGAAGTTGTACCGCTGGAGCAAGATCTTTCTTATGAAGAACAGCCGATAGAGATTCTGGATCGTAGCGAAAAAGTCCTACGAAACAAGACCACTCGATTGGTGAAAGTTTTATGGAGGAACCACCAACTTGAAGAAGCTACATGGGAGCTTGAGGATATGATGAGGGAGAAGTATCCTCATATGTTTGTTACAAAGTGACGAATTTCGAGGGCGAAATTCTTTTTAAGTGGGGTAGAATGTAACACCCGAGACTTTTATGTTATCAAAGGAATCTTTTTCTACACAACACTAGCTTGGCTTGATTTACACGTAATCGCGACCTTCCTCGATAGCTTGCGTCGTACGCAATACCGAGTTTCACTAAACAACAATATGCTATTAAAACTAGCCGTTATGAATAGTAATAACCACTTTTTGAAATTTTATAAATTTTATTTTTCAAAATGGACTTCATTTTTGGACTCAGAATATCGAAATTAGCCTAGGGTGAAATTTTGGTATTTTTCTGAAAACTTTCAATTTTTGATGAATAGTGAAACCACTAAGTGGTAGGTTAAAAACAGAATTTTGCATAAAACTTAATTTTACCGCTTCTGTGAATGGAATTTCGAAAATCCGACAGACACGGTTGATATCAGTAAGTAAAATGTGGTTCAATGAGATAAAAATAATTTTTTTGGTGAATAGTAACTTTTTACTTTTTTTACCGCGGTTAATAGTAAATAGGGTAACTGAGGGTAAATATGATATTACTATTACCCTAACACATGTTCTAATTCTATTGGATAAGTGTAATTCGACCACAAACAACCTTATGAATAAAATATGACCATTTAGGCCCACTTGGATTAGATTAGGACATTTATTATTAATTTATTTAAAGAAGAGTTAAAATAGTTAAAATCAAAGTTTAATAAGTAAATAATTTTTAATATGGGGTTATACATAAGATAAATTCGACTATAAATATTCATTAGAAATATAAAACGATTTCCTACACAATGGTATTTTATTTGTAATTTTTAGACATTAAATAATTTAATTTATTTATGACACAATGATGTTGCAGTAATTATCTTATTAATGAAATATTGACATAATTGATGTTATAAACACCAAAATAAATGTAATTTGAGACTTTTTATGAATTACACAAATTTCCTAGGTTACTAGGATATATTAGTGTTGATTTAATCAACTTGGTTCGAACATATAATTCTGTTATGACTTTCAAAAAAATCATATATCAAATAATTTCAAAATTGACACAAAATAGTTTTTAAATCAAATATTATATTATTAATTGTTATTTTATTCCTAAAAATCTAAGGTTCGGCCAAATAACTTAGATAAGGATATATATATTAATAATAAACAATTTGGGGTTCTTTTGACATGTTATAGTAAGTGTATTAACCATATAGTGAAAGAAAACAAAAAGACACGGTAAAAGTTAAATTATTTAACTTAGAGTTAAATCTAATTGATAAGGTTAAAATAATTCCCTAAACTTGTCTAAATCCTATTGGTTGATAGGATTTAGACCCATCCCCAGTTTAGCTTCGAAATAAGACCCTTTGGAACCATTATAAACCGATTTTTACTTTAATATAAAATAATATTTTGAGATATTCCTAAGGTGCCCCTCTCCTCCCTTATAAAAGGGCACCTCCTCCCCCTCCTCCTCACACCAATTTGAGCACTCAAGCTCGGCCAACCCCTGCCATTTTCTCCTCTCCACTTCCCTATAATAATCCTAGAGGTCCTGGTCTTCTTCCAAGACCAATCTTAGTTCCCTAAGTGGAGAATTCAAAGAGGCGTTCCAAAGAAGAGGTAATATCCAATACCGATCTTTTCAATTTCTTTCTTCTTCACCTTCTTCTTCTTTAGTTGTTTCATGATAAAGTAATAACATCAGTATTTCTTACATACTGATATTTTATTATAAATATGAAACAACCCTAATTCATCTTCTATCCATCCTACGGAAAAATGAAATCACCGCGCGTGCGTACGTACGGAATACCGTCTCCACGCCGTGGTGTAATCTATTTTCCACCATCACTATACAAGGATGGGTATAATGGTGTAATGAGTAACTATTTATTATTATTATAAATTAATATTGATACTAAAATAATATATATATACTCCAATACAGTTCCACGATCATAGGAATGATATCATCACTCGTGCGTACGTACGGAATACCGTCTCCACGATGTGATGCGACTCGTTCTACATGATCATCATTACATAGTAATTATATAAATGAATTGAATGAATAAATATGATATATGTTACACTAATACCATTCTGGATATAACGTATCTATAAACTTAAAAGAAGAATAAGAATGTATTCGGCAAAACACGCATAAGAACAAAAGGCAATAAAGACCCGAGTAACAAGTAACAATGAAATATTACTATCAAGAAGCTAAGAATATGACCATATATGATATCATATCAATATGTATGATTCTGGAATAAGTCAATAACATTATTTAAACTATTATACAGGAACTTCAGACACGTACAAAGCAAATTGGACCTAAGGTAAGGGAAATATCACAATCTCATTTTTATCCGAGATTGTTTATTCGTAAGTATTTACTGGGGTGTATTTTATCATCCACATCCATGTTCCCTCAATATATAATATTGTTTCCATCCACTTACACTATTTTAAATCCATTTTTACCCTTCGGTGAGTTTTTAGTAATATGTATTAAAGGAATCTTTTGTCGTTTTTCGTACGAGGTACTTTTTGACTTTTCCGACAAAAGTACGAAGAATGTTTTTTTAACTTATACGGCATGAATGGATTTTTAAAACATTATTTCCAAGAACCTTCCTTTACAAGTTTTCAAGTTTATTTTTAATCAACTTCTTTTAGTTTTAAATTGTAAGACATGTTAACAAAGGAAAATGTGTTTGAATTAGAAAGGATATTTTCCTCAAGAATGAATTTCAAGTGTTTTATCAAAATTATTTTCCATCAAAGATAATAAAGGGTTATGTTTCGATCCCTATTATTACATGGATTTGATTATGTTGTGATGGAAATATTTTTATGAATTCCTTTATCTTATATGAATTGTTTTATGATGTCATGTTGTTTAAGAATCCCATTTTTATTACATGGGTTATGCTATGATGTATGTTTTATGATTTTGTGGCACACATAAGAATGGTATCATTATGAGATGGGTGGGACCTATATCTCCCTCCAATGCATTGGGTAACGATTTTATATCTCATGAGATAGACATGGCTGTAACGGAAGGTTATTTCGGTTCAGTGATACATGACTGAAACGAGGAGTGAACTCGGTTCAGAAAGGGACTTTGTCCACTAAGATAGTCTTGGCAATGAGTCATGACTAACAAGAAATGATTTTCCATGATTATGTGTGCATGCCACAAAGTTTAAAGTTTCATGTTATGATTATGGGGATCTCATTTTCACTTCAATGATTTATTCCATGTTAAGATATTATGATCTCTTTTGCAGGTTATGATTTTCAAAAAGATATGATATGATTTTTATTTCCTTTATTTGCCCTTGCTGAGCATTTGAGCTCACCCTTTTATGTTTTCTTTTCCCCAGGTCCGGAAGATGGATATTAAGTAGAATATTCTAAAAGGGACCCTAGATATGATGAAATAAATGGGAGACACTGTAGAAGATTTATGAACCAGTTGTTTATGTTTCCCAGTTTCTAAAGACACTATACCTATACGGTCCTTTGTGGTTTTGTCATATGTTGTAATAAGTGTGCTTCAATTTTGAAGTATTAACAATGTATGTAAAGTATGGGTTGTTATAAAACACACATACAAGACCGTTCAAGATAACTTAGTAAACCTCTAATGTTGTCATAAGTTCTCTTATAAGTTCTAGGTATAGGCCTTGATGACTAATTTAGGGTTTTACACATTTAAGGAGGAACACATGGTATATTTTGCGTGATAAATGATGGAATAAGTTTTAAACATAAAGACTTTTAATTGAAAGTAATATACACTCCAATTACTCCCTTTAGAAGACTATTTATAAAATAATGACATTAGATTTGGGATAGAATAATATAAATCATAAATCTATATAAAATTCCTAAAAATATGGTTAATTATTTTGCAATAATATAACACGGAAGTTGAAGAAGAAACCCATGGATATAAGATAAATAAGTTTTATACTTACTGATTGTGATTGAACATGAATGATGATGAAGAAATCATATTCCAGATGAAGGATATTCTCCTAAAACTCTAAATATAGATAGGGATAACTAGAAATGGCTGGCTATTGAACAACCCCAACTCTAGTATCCAGGATCTGATGCCTGACATTATTACATTGGTATTGATAAAACATTCAAATCCTGAAAGAAAAAACATTTTAGTAGTGTTGGAAACCATATTAAATATATGAAAACCATTTTACATTTTTAAAATAATATAAAACATTATAAATAACAAAATCTAATAAACTACATCTATTAAGACACATTATATGAAACATTCTTCGTAACATAGTAGAAAGAATCAAAATAAGGGTGTGCTTAGAAGATCAGTAAGGGTTTTTCAAAATAGAAGATATAATGAATAAATATGAATGAAAAAAATGGATAGGTAATTAACTAATCACACATGCCATTAAACCGTCAATTTATCATAATATGGAAGAAATAAAAGATGACAAAATAATGCTATATAAATAGTCACATGATCTTTCAACATGACCACAGATAATCCAAATAATAAATTCATCACATGGATTAACAAAAATGACTGAATGGAAAATGAGATACTTCTGACCTATCAAGATATATCATATAGATAGTTAGTTCTATGATCAATACTCATTCTTATTTAAGTCTATGGGTAGAAACCCATCTGATTTTTCCAACTAATTCATCACATGGGACTACTAATGCATCAAGGGTCTTGCATTAACTGGTCGCCAACCCCTGTCTTATATGTAAAAAAATTCATCATATATCAAATAGTAAATTTAAACCAGATAAAATATTTATTAGAAATAAATATCCATATTGAGTGAAATATATAGATTTAACATTATTTTCCCAGTTATTGAAATAACTTTCAAATTAAACACTCTTTATAATATTGGTATATAGTTTAGGAATAATATAATTAATCGATTATATATATCCATTTTAAATAAAAATTAAAAAAAATTGTAAATTCAACAGAATATAATAAAAATTAATTTCATATATACAATTATCATGATATAATTAATGGAACATAATTTTAACCCAAGGAATAACAATTGAGTTAAGAAATCCCTTACTACATTGTAATCAGTCAAATTGTATTCCCCATAAAATTAATCATTGTTAAATGAAAAATTTAATACCATGAAAATAAATAGATTCATGATATTATATATCATAGGTAAGTTGGTACACCAAAAAAAATAAATTATTGATGAATAAGTAATATATATCACAAAAGTAAAAGTTGACATGAGAAACCCTTCCCTCAAACTTCCCCTTACTGTAATATTGTTTATAATCCATTATAATAGTTAAAATAATGTAATTTATTCCATTAAATATCTATATTCATATTTATAATACCTTATATGATCATTTTAAAACATCTTACCCCCTTTAATTAATAATATATTGTTAATTTCATTGCTTGTGGTCCATTCGTTTCATGGTTTCTGGGTCGGTTCATTTTTGTATAATTAGTGAGTTTATTGTGAAATGAAAATAAAACTACATAATTGAAATTAAATTTTATTCATTTTATATAAAAATTTTAAATTATCCCCTTTATCATTTTTCTTTCATTCATGAGTATAATTTTTTTGATAAATGTTATTGATAAATATTTAGTTTCTTGTGTATTTTCGGAACAACATGAAATAGTTTGATTTTAATTAATATTATGTATATATATATTTTTTATAACATGAAATAAGTTATAATATAATAACTAAAATCTTATTTATATATAATTATGTTTTTATGACTATCCATAATGGTGATAATGGAAAACAAAAAAATTTATTATTCACGGAGATGATTAACTAGATTAATATGGATAATAATATCATTTATATGAATAAAAGGAGGTAATAGAAGGGTTAGATATAATATATTCCATTAAAAACAAAAAACTATAGTATATAAATTATTATGGAGTTATCATGACTTGATATATGAAGGAGGTGATGAGAAATTTGATGAAAAAAATAAATTAAGAGTGGTACCATGAGAAATTTACCTCTTGAATATCATATACTTCAAGGATCCCATGAAAACCATGTAAATGGTCCTTGGGTGATACCAAATGCACTTTGACAAGATGAGATTGTGGAGGAGTTGTTTTTGAAAATATTTTAGGAGCATCAAAGCATTTCAGTTTAAATGGGATGGTATTTATACTTAAGGAGGGGTGGGTTTAAGTGATTAAATAATGATTATTTTATATTAAAAGACAAACACATTTTTGTGGAATTAGATTCCATAGATTTAGATGATAATTAATGTTATATAGTATTTTTAATGTTGATATACACTTCAAAAAACAATTAAATTTCATAGGTTTTGGGTAATTTAGTCATTTATGTTTTAATCTTAACACGTTACATTATTTTACATGTACTACAGTAAATCTTTTTTCTTATAGTGATATTTTTTTCATAAACACAAAAATGAAATTTAAACCTAATTTAGAAATTATTATTCAATATTTGGGATCTATTTTACCAAATTCAATTAACAGAATTAGTAAAATTAAATTTAAAATTAATTTCACATACGAGACGAAAATCTGGTTTTCAAAGAGAAAATGATCAATGTTGGAAATGTTTTTATATAAAAAATCAACATGAAAATGATTACAATAACCATAATTGGATTAATATAGGTATAATTTATACAATTTTTCTTTGAAACTAATTTATAATATAATTTTTCAGTATAAATTATTTATATGAAAATTTAGTTTCAATTAAAATGCAGTATTTTTCACCTTTCAATACAAAAATAAAATTATCAAAAAAATACCAAAAATTCAAAATAAGTGACTTTTTATATCAATATTTCCTAAATTATGTTTATTTTTGTGGAGTAAAATTTATTAAAATGTCAAAATTTAGTTTTAAAATAGCCGTTTCATTAAAATGTGGGGAAATTATCTTTTAGAAAAATTTAGCTTTTAGGCTTAAAATTGGATTTATTTTTATTTTATGCTGATGAATAATATTGTATCACTTTAAAAAAAAATTTATTGAATATAAAAAATATAAATTATATTTTTATCTTTCAATAATTGTGATTGTTTTAATTTATTAAGATAAAATTCTATTATAGGAATAAATATATTTTTTTTATAAAAACACATCCATTATCTTAAATTGTTTTTTATTTTAATTTATAATTAATAGATAACCAATTAATTAATTTTATAAACCTTCTTAAAATATATTTTCATAATTTAGTTAATATAATTCATTCCCACCATTCCAATTTGTAGATCAAAAATATGGAAATCAAATAATAATATTTGATTGTTTGTTTAAGTTCTGCGTTCTTTGTGATGTAAGTTATCTAAGAGATTAAAATTAAAAAGAGGCATAATATAAAATATTAGGGTGTTACATTCTACCATCCTTAAATAAATTGTTTCCTCGCAATTTTATGTTTCTCTTCGGAAAAAAATCCCGATACTTGAAAATTCATTTATGGGAAACCCACATCGTAAATATGGTTAATAAAATATAATCTTAATAATTAGGAAAGGGAAATAGGAACATCACCATGAACCTAGGTTTATATATAGGATAAAATTAATGGGAAGTGAAATAATAAATATGGAAAAGAATTATATCTATCGTGTTCGGATGGAGAGTGATAGAGAACATGATCATTAAAAAGCTAATGGCAACAAAGCCATAAACCAGAGGCATGAAAAAGTTAATTGGTATCATCAAAAATAAAAATAAAACGAAAAATTATTTTTTCAAGACCCTATTACCTAAAATTTAGGTTATTATTTCACTCTAATATAATATAAGGAAAGAGGAAAATAAATACTTGATAAATTTCTATTTTAAAATAACAATCTTTTCCTTTGGTTGTGCGTCGGACTATTTATACTTCATCTTTGAGAAAATGTTTCATCATATGGTGAAGTGATATCTAAAAAGTTTTAAAAATTTCAAAATAAACTATTTCATAAATTTATATTCATATGACCATTAAAAATGTTAAATATCTAAAACTTTAGAAATAAGGTAACTAAATTTCCAAAATGAACTTATCTCTAATCCATCAAATTACATGTGGTAACTCTTAATCATCACATACAAAAAAATATGAATACCTCCAGTATGAATTATCTTTAAACATGTTACTAACTTTAATGACCATAAAACCATATTGAAAATATGCATTATTAATTATTCCTTATGTAAATCACAAGTTATTTAATATATTACAAAAAGAAATAAATTCCTTCAATGATAGCATAAACACTTTTCCGATGAATCATTAATCAGTTGCAAGGTGGTAAAAACTATCAATATAAATCATCTCTTCATCCAAACATAATTATCTCAACATCGAGAACATATTAAGGCTTATGTTTTTCTAAATCATGTTTTTTTCTAAAATGTATAACATTATACTGAATCACTTTTCTTGGTACCAATAATTTCATGATTTCAATTCCTTTAAGATATAATACAATAGTAAAATAATTTCATATTTCATAATTCATGTAATGGTAATTTCATACAGCATATTTATTTGATCAAAAAACACAGGTATAAAAATAATTCCATTTTGGCTATATCAATAACATAAGATTGACCTTGATCCCTTAACATCTTCTGACTTATATTGTCTTGTCTCTTTGGGAATTCATTTTCATAGTTCCCCAAATCCTTACATTTGAAACATTTCAAATTTAACACTTCTTTATTTATTTTTCAACTATAATCTTAGTGGCCATTATCTCGAGACTAGTTGAAAACTCCCATTCCCATCAAGAATTTACCAGAATGACTCTTTCAACAATTATCAAATATAATAAATTCATTATTTCCCTTATTCCCATTATTGAAAATTTTCTCTTTTATTCATGTATTCCCTTAAATTACCTTAAAGTTATAAAACATAGAGAATTGTTTCAATGTCTTGACAGAGCATGAGAATATATCTTGGTATGATGATAAATTTTGGGTGACCAGTTCCCTTCAGAGAATTGCATTTAACCCAAAAAAGAAATGATTAATATTACTCCTTGTGTAACATAAGAAGTTTGAAATATTCATTAAATATCATTTAAATTTATCTTCATACGTGGAAACATTCTCATTGTCCTTTTGTCCTAGACTCAAGAATTTTCTCTTTATATCTAATCGTAGTTATTGAGGGAACTATTTTTCAATGAATGTTTCTTAAAATAATTCAATTATATATTTTCTATTTCATTACTATTCTTAGTGTTTTGAGTTAATGAACACTGTTGATATTAATATCCAGATAAATGATAAATTTCCATGACAACCTTCTCTCTTTTATTAAATTTCCATATGAGAAATATATTCTTTGAAGACCATATCGATTTCTTAGATACAAATGGATTTTTAGTCCCATTTAATGATAGAGGTTTTTATCTCATGAGTCGGTATAAAATTGTTACGTCCCGTTGTTGATCAGTACACTACATATAAGAAATTTTTTTTCTCCTAACCTAAGTCATTTGTCCCAATATAATTATAACTTATTCAGCTCTTGTTACAACTCTAACTCCATATTCAATATCCTTATCTTTCCTAGGAGGGAAATACCTCTATAAATTATATGTGCCCCATTATTTTTGTTAGGATCGATTTTTAAATAGTGTAAAACACTTGATTATATTATAACATTATGAAACATATGGCATAATCTCAAAATTACATAATTTAAACTAATCTATAAATTGTAATATTAATTTATTTGGATATATTTCTAAATTTTTTCATAGGTTTTCCTTCTCTAATATATATTCAACTAAATCTAATTCCCAAGGTTTCTTCTAAACAATATCCAATCCAAATTGTAACAACTCCAACCATAGTAACCTAAATACAATTCCTTTTTTATAACATTGGCATAGATAAAAAATCAAAATCCCAAAATAAAGATCAATTTAGTTGTTTTTTACACAATATTAAATACATGAAACCCATTTTACATTGGGAAAAGAAAAGAAAATATAATACATAATAAAAGAGAATAAACTGTATCCTCGAAAACTCATTTAATGAACTCTTCTTCATAACCTTGGGAAAAGGTAAAAAATAAGTGTGAGCTCAGATTCTGAGAAAGGATCATTTATCAAAAAATATGTCAAAAATAAATAATAATAATAAACAATGAAAGATAAATAAACGAGCACACATTCCATTAATCAATAAAACGAATATAATATAGAAATAATAATATTTGATCAAATAATTCCATTTAAATAATGACATGATCTTGGAATATGAACATGGATAATTGAATTAATCATCTAATCAAATTGAATAATAATAATTATGGAATTAGTAATGTAAAAAATCTATACTATCAATATATATCATTTAGATAGTTACTTCCAAGATCAATCCCGTATCCATTTTAATTATATGGGTATGAAATCATCTGATTTTGCCAACTAATTCATCTCATGGATCCACTAATGCATCAAGATGATTTCATTTAGTGATACCCAACTAGTATATTTAATATAAAAATAATTAATAATATATAGAATAATATATTAAATTCATAAACAAAATTTATTATGAAACAATATCCATATTGAGTTAAAAATAATGATTTAACATTATTTATCATGTTATTAAAATAACATTCAAAGTAAGCATTGTATATAAAAATGGTATATGGTTGTTTAAATAATTAAATAAATAATTAACATAAATTCACTATAAATACACATAAAAATTGTAAATAAATCATTATATAATCAAAATTCACTTCAGGAATAACCTTATCATGACATAATTAATGGAATATATGTTTAAGCCAATGAATGAAAATTGAGTTAAGAAATCTCTTACAAGTTATTAATCAGTCGAATCGTATGCCCTATAAAATTTATAATCATTAAATTAAAAGTTTAATAACATAAAGATAAAGATATTAATTCTATGATATTTCATGGGTTTTTTTATCCACAACACAAAAATAAATTATTGGTGAATAAGACATATATCTCACAAAAGTAAAAAGTTTGATGAGAAACCCTTACCTCAAGATTCCCTTTAGTGTATCGTTATTTAACATCATGAATAATGTTTTAAAGAATGTTATTAATTAATTATAGAAATATATTCATATTTATAATAGCTTATTTTAAAATTTTATAACATCTTACCCTCATTATTTAATAATATTCCATTATTATCATTTTTTTGGGTGTGTCTATTTTTTATTTTTTATATATTTTAATCTTTTCCCTTTTATCTTTAACTAGTTACATTATTTAGCCTATACTATGGTAAATATTTGTTTACCACTTTATCTTCTTATGCCTCAAAAATAATAATACATTAAAAATAAATTATAATTGAAAATATGGGTTAATGTTTACCAAATTTAATCCACCTAATTGTCAAAATAAGATTTAAAATTAATCTCACAGATGATATGATAAAGTCAGGATTTAGAGAGAAAATGATCAAAAGTTGAAATGTTTTTATATCAAATTAATCATAATTTTTTAAAGGAATAAATTTTATTAATATATTTATAATTTATCAAAATTTAGTTGAAACCAATTTAATATATAATTGAATATTATAAATGTTTTTTATGGAGAGCGAAATTTCAATTAAATAGCAGTATTTTTCACTTCTCATGAAAAAATGAATGTTTTTATAAAAATAACAAAATTTTATAGCAAGCTAATTTTTATATCTTAATTTCTAAAATGAAGTTTTAATATTCAAATAACTTTTTAAAAATTTATTTTTAAAAAAGGTGTATCATTAGATGGATACAACATTTCCTTTTAGAAATATATAGTGTTTTATGCCAAAAATAAGAATTATTCTTATCTAAGACAATAAAACTTATTAGATTAATTTTAAAAAAACTATTGAATATATAAAAAATAAATTTAATTAATATGTTTTAATAATAATTATTAATTTAATTTATTAAAAAAATGCTATTATGGGCATAAATATAGTTTTTTATAAAAACGCATTATTTTTGTTCAATTAGTTTTTATATTCATTTATAATTAATTGGTAACCAAATAAATAATTTCGTAAACATGTGTAAAATACATTTTTATAATTTATTTACTATCATTTATTCCTTCAATTCTAATAGCTTGGTGATATCTATCGTAATTAAATAAAAATATTTAATCTTTTATTTAAGATCTGTGTTCATTGTAATATAAGCTGTAAAATAGATGAAATTTAAATAGAGGAATGATATAAAATATTGGGGTTCTGCAAGATGTGTTAAAATGGGGGAGGATAATAGAAGATATTATTTTGAAATTATATATTGTAAAAGGTAAATTCCATCACTTTTAATATAGTGAAATGTTTTTCCCCATTGTATAAACCACACACACCTACCTTCTAGTAGCAATGAAATTTTTATGGTTTAAGAAAAAAATTAAAAAAACCATATAAAAATAATGAATGGTTTAATTGAAATAAATGGAAGAGGATTCATGGTTTATATCCCCCCCTTCGAATGGTTTATTAATCTATTCGCCATGCTTTCTAGGCCACATGGTTGAGGTGCATGGTTATCCAAACCATGAGGTAATAGTGAATCTCATAATTCTTCCCCAAAAACCTTACCTTCAGTCCACTAAACCTTTCTAAAAAAACTTGAAACCCCAACCACTCCCAAAAAAACTTCTATATAAGAAACAACTAAGATGTTTTATTTAATTTTAAAGGGTCTATACCTCGAAGAAGAACTAGGATCTTTTGATAGTTGTTTAAATAAGGAAAATTTTGACTAAAGGGGTGTTTATGGGAATAAACTATGATATCCAACATATTGGAAAGGATATCATTTTGATCAAATGAACTTTATTATACTACTGTAATGGTTTTTGAGAATTCATTTGATTGGTTCACAAAGCAATATATAGTTATTAATCACAATGAAGATGATATAGAAATTATTGAAACTAAAATATAAAAATCAAGAAGAAAAAAAATATGTAAGTTATGGGTTAGAAGGGTATATTTATTAAACCATATAAAGTGAGAAATAATGTAAAATTTATATATCCATTAATTTTTAGAAAGAAAAAATATGAATATAATATAATTAGTCATTTTAGAATATTGGTACAAATAATAAGATCATTGAGAAAGAAACACAGACGTCCTTATATTTTCAATTTGAAGAATCGAGTGTGTATAATTCAATAATTAATCAAGAGTACATTCAATATATGAGTGGATAAATAAATAATATTTAAATGAAGAAATGGTATTATTCATAAATATAGAAAAATAATAATTATATTGGGAAAATGTAGGTGTTCAATAACAAGTTGAATGATAAGGGACAATTTATTAAAAAAAAGGAATGGTTCATTTGAGATGGATATTCTCAAATCCAATGCATTTACATGGACGATACATTTTAATGGCATTCTAGCCTCAAGACGATAAAGATTTTTCTTGCAGTCATTACTCAAAGGAGTCATTAGATGTTTCAATTCAATGTCAAGTCTACAGTTCACAATGGTGAACATGAATTGGAGGATTAAATTGACTAATAATTATTATTCGTTCTTAGAGATGTTGAAATATGTTCTTCCAGGTTGAAGAAATATTTTCATAGGTTAAAAAAATATCCAATATCATGTTATTTAAATCTTCACCCATACACAATGTTTTTGAAATTAATGGAAGGATGATTAGGAATAAACCTCTATATCAATGATTGAAAAATGACATTTCACATAGTTATTATCTATATTGACGATGATATATTTTAACCATATAAATAATATTTTAGTGTTGGAGTCAGTTCCATAGAACCATCTACTTTGTACTTCATATTAAATATATATTTAATGTCTTAAATATTAATAAATATATTATCATGTATTGATTTTTATTTTTCATAAAATTATTTTTATAATATTATAGATTATTTTTTTGATGGATTGATCATATTAGTTACCCATTATGATGTTATCCTTGAAGTACTAATAGGGTTATCATAAGATTACTACCTATGATATGTATAACATTAGATGATGCGATACATAGTATATTTAACTTCCTTGTGTTTCATCCTCATAAGAATACAAGAAACCATATCATTATATTCACATGTGGTAATCTTTATGAAGTAATATTATGAGGACAAAACATCCTATAAAAATTCAACATGCTTAGGCGTCACTGGGTATTCCGATATGAGAAAATTAGTAAATATACTTAGACATTTGAATATTATTTTACATACCATGAGTCCGATACTTTGATGTATTTCACAAAACCACATTACCTATTCTCATAGAGAATTATGATATGTTGGGTGTGTTAAAAATGACATGGAATTAATGAATGAATAAACATAGGATTTGGACATTCAATTTATTAAATTTTATATCTTAAGATACTTGATTGAAATGAAACTATATAATAAAATCCATATCCATAGTATTATATCAATGAGTTCAATTTATATAGTTAATGATAATAATCGAGCACACTGGTTGATGTTATAAGTATTCAACCAACATGATTGAAGATTTAAAGACAAAGGGATTAAATTACATAGTGACTATTCATATGTGGTTGTTTTTTATTGAGGTAACAAATTATTACCCATTACAATAATTAACATATTTCTACACACTGATCTTGTAATTTAGGAAAACCCTCTAAAATTCATCTAGGAAGAGTCCTATAGAGCCACACACATAGTGATTCAATTTATCTTAGTTAAATACTATTTTTCTTTAAAATCTAGAAAAATATTATGCTTAAGAATAAGAAATAATATTTATTCAAGGTTTATTGGGGAAAATTATTTAGTCACTAATTGTATAATTGTTGAATACTTTAATAAATATTGATTCACTGGATCATCTAATAAAATATTTATTTATATTTTGTTTTATTCAAAAGGTTATAAAATTTTTTCTAGTAAATAATTATTAATTATTTAGGTGAATATTAAAATAAATATTTTTTTCATGACTGGGAATATAATATTTATTTATTTATAAAATGAAAAACATTTATTTATTATTAAATTCTTAGTTTATTCCTTGGAAGGTATACTAGCTAAGTTAAGTGACTGGTAATGGAGTGATTTAATCTTAATTATCATTTATATAAATACGTATTTATTTATTTAATAAAATAATGTTTCCATACACAAGTTAGTGCATAACATTATATAATTTAAACAAGATTATAATTTTGCTATGAAATATATTGGTATTGTTATTTTTAAGGGAATTTTTTTAATTAACAGTGATAAAAAAATAAATAAAAAAATATTATTATTATAGAGGAAGGAATTTTTTTCTCAATGTATCCTTTTCCTAGAGAGTTATATAAGTGAATAACATCAATAGTCTTCCACGCAAGACTGATAAAATTTCTACACAACCTTCATCACTCTCATTGTAGAGAGAACAATCTAAAAAATTGATTATAAATTTAACACGAATAATACAATCTTATTAGATATGAGACTCATTATCATTTTTATTTTTGTAAAAACATGTGAAATGATTGAATCTATCAGGTAATTTTGAGTTATTCATTGAATCTGACAAAACCCTTGTTCGCCATTTTCTCAATAGGCATTTGTACAACACCTATAACATTCAAATATTATGAAAATCTCTGTATTCATATTTATAATTTATAAAATTTATTGATAAATACTGAAATTATTTTTTTAATATTTTTAATTCAGTTTTCATTATTAATCCTCTATTTCAAAAAAAAAATAGTTATTTCAATATTATATATACAAGTATAGGATAATAACACGTAAAGAATTTCTCAAGATTCAATCTTGATGTATGGGAGATCATGGCTGCAGGACCTGATTATACACCATGCAACAAAATGACATGTTATGTTGTCTAAATCACCAACATGGAAATATATTTTCACAAATTGAGGTAGGTTGTGTGGAGGTTTATTATTTTGTTTATAATTACATGGTATATTGGTTTCTAGGGTTTCACATAGTTTTCTAGGTAACATGTTGTGTTAAAAATGTACATGTCATGTAACTACCCCATGATTCCATAGTCATGTAGTCAAATTACATTGTGTGTAATTAATTACACTTCTTATGAATGAATTTTTATATCACATGTTGAAATATATTTAAGTGACATAGTCCTACCTTGGTTACATGGTGTGTATCGACATTACACAGAATTTAACAAGGTATTATGTTTTTCCGATTACAAATATACTCTCTAGGCATGAAATATGGGATTAAAAAAATATTTTCATTTCATGAACCTGGTGTATACAACATGAAATTCATACTCATTTATATAGAGTAAACACTATGATATTTTTCATGCCAAATAAAATAATTATGTGGAATGAAATTAATTGGGGCATTAAACCACATTATATGTAATGTGTCATGAACTGGATTACAGAATCCCAACGTTAATGATTACTTATTAAATTTGTAAAAGATTCAAGGAGTCACGCTACAAATTTCCAGTTGGTTTATCAGTCCTAGAAAACTCTATAAATACATTAATTTAATGGTTCTTTATAGTTAAGGCCTTGGAAAAAAACACCTTCATTGAACGAGTTTGTTTACACTAATTACTCATATGATATGGCCTCATTTTGTGTCTTATAAGATTTGTAGATGCATCAAGAAGATATATATAATTAAGATAGACTCATTACTTACATAGTATGTGCATTACATATACATTTAATGATCAATACAATTCATTCTCAAAATGGCTTATAAATCATTAATTTCTTGTCTTGAAGTGAGAATGCAGAACATCTATAATTACATTGAAAATGGAATAAGTTTAAAAAAACATCATTCAATGGATTCCATATATAAAAGTGGTATATAGTTATGAAAACATCAATTTTTTATAGATTGGACCGTATAAATCAATGATACTTTAAATATGGACTTAGAGAAGAAAATGATTTCTAAGGTATTGTAATCATAAAAATGATAATTACAAAACAACCATAAATCTATAGAGGATGAAGGAAGGGACCAAATTCATAAAAAAAACTATTTGTAATAAATCCAACCCCGTAAGATATAGAAACAAAAATATAATTGAATAATTATATTTAACATCCTTGAAACATTGTGTGAGAACTACATTATAAAATAATTCATAATTGTTTTCCTTCATGAAAAAAATACATTATTCTTTTCTATTATTTTTTTTTGAAAATTATTTTGTTTCAAAAACAGTTGAAACTTATAGGGGAAATTAAATAGATAATACATTTCATGGAGTTATAAATATTTATTCACACTGCATATACTGAAAAAAAATTCTTTTTACAGTATTGGAAAGAAATTGAAAATACCATTTTATGAAAAAAATTTAGAAACCCATTTGTTAATTTTATTTAGTAGATTTAATGTTACTCAAAAATGACATAAAATATTAATTAGATTTGTAAATAATAATTTTAATTATATCTTATTATGTACAGAGTTATGGAGGAAAAATATTCTCCCCCAAAAATAAGGGATATGGTTTATAACTCTTATATGTATCTTACTTAATGATTCTTAATCCAACAAGACAAAAAATTGAAAATATACATTTAAAAAAATAACCATAGTATAAAACGTTAGAAGTGGTTTAATATATTTGGATTATATAATTTTCAAAAATTAAATATGAACACAAATTAACTTGGAATAAATTTAGATAGTAATATAAATGTCATATCACTTTGATAAATTTTGAATTAAACCCCATTAAAAAAACAACATTAAAAAAATATTGAATACCACCAACAATAATAGACTCATTATATAATGTTTCAAATTTTTATTATAAACTCAATTTAATAGAAATTAGATGCCTAATATAAAACATGTTTCATTGAAATGGAAATTAGATGAAATTTATTATACCATGGGTCAGTTCTTAGTCAAACATGAATAATCCACTTGGGTGGTGAATTTAAAATTATTAAATACATTATTTAGAAAAATTATCATTTGTATTAATTTTTTCTGAATCAACATATAAACATTTGAAATCAATTCATTTAATAGTAATTTCTTACATAGACCACATAAAGTTGTTCAGTAAATATTTTCAAAAATTACTTTGGTATATTGTTCATGGTAAATGGAGTTATGAAATGGTACCATAATTTATAGAGTTTTAATAATTGTATTAAATTAATTTTTATTATAAATATTAAATTTTATATTTATCTATGCATATAGGTATTATAAAAATGAATCACATTACATAGTGGAGGTGTTAGTACACATGTATGAATGATCGATGTTATGATTTTTTAATGGATGAAAAGGTAAGAAGTAAGATGATAATTTTTTAATAAACTATCACATGAATTGGTAACCCAATTTTTGTCCCAAAGAAATTTATTAAAGGATAAAAAATTTAAAATACATTAATGAGGTGTAACGAGCACACACAAACAAGTAATTGAGGGAGATGCATGATGACGTCTCAAAAAATAACACATTGCCTCATACTTTCCCGAAATATGGTACCTTATATAAAGAAATCAACTCATCCAAAAATGGTTTCAACTCCATGTAAAAAAACACCTCATAAGAATCAATATTTTGATTCATCTCTCTCAATTCTTATTCAAGAAATGTTACAATTTCATGGGCCCTCTACAGACCATGAAGCTTGGTGAGGCTTTATTTTGATAAATTTGATTAGATCCTTTAAAGATCCACCAAAAAAACATGAATTTTCTCAATATACTTTTTTATATTGGTTTAAACATATAGTGTAGTTGACTTATAATGGTGAATTGAAAAAAGTAGTTATAGCTAACTAATCATCTTTTCCCCTTCAGATATGTTGGCTCTATTTCCCCAACGCTTCTTGGGCGGTCTTGTAAGAAAAACAACACCTTCAGAAAAAGGATCCATAGAATATACTAGATCTAGTTATGTATCACCCCAAGGGAAATAATATGATACATTTAATTCAGCAAGAATGATATGGTGATGTATACTGATATAAAATCATCCAACCTTCTCTTTCTTAAATCATCATACCCCCTCTTGCGAGTGACACTTTCACTTTCCATAGGATATAAAGAAGGTGGATAAGGGTAGTGCCTCCAGCATTATAAAATATCGATATATGAATGATACATATGTTATTATTTTATAATTATTAAATAATATTTTATAGCTTTAGAAGAAAAAATTAAATGAAAACACTTAGTTTATATTTATAACACTCTTTCGGAAAACTACATTTATCTTACTCCCATATCCTTATAGGTTTGTATTCTTGATGAGAAAAAGCATATAAATGATGGGTAGGATCATTGGGAATATATTTATGAATCTATGGGTAAAAGATTGGCACAATATGTGTGAATAAGATAGGATAAGTGCTCCTATTTATATATGAGGGGAGTGGGACATATGTAATTATTTAAATTTTTAAAAATATTAAAATTATTATTCATGAAAAAGTGGAAACATGTGCCAAACATTTCATATATAATGTTTGACAAGGTTGCAAAAAATCATAAAAAATAACATTTATTCAATTGTTGGACACATTTTAATCTATATATATGATTTAAACCCATTTAAAAACAATTTATCTTTAACATTGATTACATAACTTTTTACCATGATACTTTATTTATTTGAAGAAAAATAAAAAAAGATTTCTAATTTTTTTTGATATGATTATTCTAAATAAGGAATAAAATTTATCAAATTACAATTTAATATGTATAATACATTACTAATTATATACGAACACAAACATAAGAAAAACAATTTTTAGGAAAATACCTGATAATACCATAAAATAATATTTTATATTTAAATACAATAAAAAATTCATTTTAAAATTTTTTATTATTATTTACACACAAAGGATGTTTTTATAAATTGAAATGATGAAGAAACCAAATTAAACCTTCCATGCATATCATTAAATGAAGAACAAATAAAAATAGTTTTTATTTGAATGAAATATA
The DNA here is from genome assembly GCA_963277665.1 of Viscum album. NCBI lineage: Eukaryota > Viridiplantae > Streptophyta > Magnoliopsida > Santalales > Viscaceae > Viscum > Viscum album. The sequence goes on from OY728129.1 coordinate 763,766,106, forward strand.
ACTTATATAAATAAAAGACAACCTTGGGTAGAAAAAATAAAAATAAATTTGAAAATATATTATTTCAATCCACAAACACCAAGGATGTATAATTTATTAAGTCTTTGTTACAACATAATTATTTCTTAAGGGTTATAGAATTTTAAAAATTCAGTATTTCTACTCTTCACCAAAAAATAAACTATTCCTAAAAAATCCAAACTATTCACCTTAAGATAATTGTAAATTGATGATTTTTAAAATGATATCATTTTTTCAAATAAAATTTATAAAATACTGTTAAATTAATTATAATATATTCTCCCAAAATATAGAAAAATAATTTTTGAAAATATGAATTCTTGAAGAATAAAATGAATTCATTCTATTTAAATTAATAATAATCATAATGAAATTAATAAAAATTATTTTAATTGGATACATAACATACTTATTTTATATGAATCATTTGTTAAGAATAAATATTTTATATAATACGATCAAAATACTTTACACACATAAATTTAGTTTTATAGAAAACAACCCTTTACCTTAAAAAATTTATCTTAATTTATAACCAATGATAATCAATTTATGATTCATTCATCATATTTTTATGGAAAAAATTTATAAATATATTTCATATTTAGAAAATAACTATTCATTCTCACCAACCCAACATCTAGTTAATAATTATTATATTTTAATAATATTATTTTATTGTTAGTTTAAACTCTAATTTGTGTGTGAGAAAGATTATAGAATGTAGTGTTCTTATTAATAAGTAAAAATAACTAAAATTTCAATGTATTACATTCTTACCTCATCATATTGATTTTTGTCCTTGTAATTTTAATTATTCTTTTCCAAACTAAATTTAACATAAGAATAATATAAGATATATAATTAATCATGACCATTAATTTCTAGGTTAATACAATGAGATATGTTATGAGTGAACCATTATAAGAAAAAATAATTGCGGAAGAGTTTACAAAACCATAACATGTTAATTTAGTGTCATATTCTATGTTATAATTAAAGGTTTTATCTTTAGTTTCCTTGAGGATGTGAAATTTTGTTATTATTTAGGTAAAAAATATGAAGAAATTTACTTACATGATTCCCTCACACTTTGAAGGAATTATTTCCCACATCAATGTGGATCACCATGACCATGATGAATTTTTATTTCTTAAAGAACTAATATAAACTTTTAATCAACCATATGGGCCAGAAAATAATGAAATGATATTCCTTCTGTCTAAAGATGAATTGGTTAGAACAATCTAAAACAATAACCGTTATGAATAAAAATTTAATCCCCAAAATCTAAATTATATCCAAAGATCAGTTTTAATCTCTTAAAATATGCTTGATGAATTTTGGACAATGAAATAAGAATGGTTTGATTACTTATTCATTAATCAACAATTTAACATTTATCTCCAAAAAACATTAATAATGTATAACATCAAATAAAAAAAATTATATTCCAAGAACTTTTTTTTAAAATAACCCTAATCACCATAAAACCAAAAAATTATATTAGTCTAAAAGTTTAGTCATTATCTATTCCTCAAATAATATGAACAATTTTTTACATAAAATCCATTATTTAGAAAAAACTACTCACCTTAATCATATAATGTTCAAAAAAATATAATGAATATATTTAATCACATAGTCACAAATCACTTTTCAGTCCCATGCTGATCAATACAATAAAACATTTGTTCCAAAAAATTCATTACACTTCATCCAAACTAAGAATAATTATAAAAGACCATATTATCAATTAAGGTTATCGATACCATTCAACTAATGTATATAAAATAAAAAATCAGTATTTTTCAAATAACCATTAAAAATAAGGGTTACATGTACCAATTATACATCAAACATCAATTAAAACTCAATAAATGGGTCCATGATGCTCCCATAAATCATTAAAAGAGTATTTACACCATTACACTTTTTTATTATCCTAATGTACTAGAAATCATTAAATAAATTTACACTACAATTTATCTCTTAAAACTATATTTTTTTATAATTAAACCATCCTTCAAAGACATTTAATCATTATTTGTAAAATAATTCACTACTAGATACTTCCTCTAGGATCCATATATTAAAATTTTCATATATATATATTGTTCTAAAAATAATCCTGAATATTGAGGCATTGAATAAAATTCCTCAAAAAGGTAAAAGTTCTAAAATACCTTAAGGAATTATCAAAATTCTAATGATAGTTTTTTATTTGAAATATAGTTCCTATGATCCCGACAAAACATTCTTTAATACCAACTATAAAAACCAAGACACTAAAAATAAAGATTTTTCTTACTTATTAAATTGGTCCATAATACAGGGGATCACAAAACCCATGATAAATACGTTATGGAGTCCTATAAAATAAGATACATATATGACTTCTATATTATATTTATAATTAATGACATATCATAAAACATTATTTCATATTTTAAATTATTCAAGGAATCATTCTTAATATAATAATGAAAGGAAAAAATACATTTTAATCTATGATTTTCATTAAGGATTACATAAAAAATAGTATATCGTGACTTAATATGGAATAATAAATATGGTATAATTGATAATCCAAACACATTAAATTCAATCAACAACTAAGAAAAGTAAATCCATAGATAATATCAAAATATAAATCACCAGGATAATGACAACTAAATTCTCATTAAAGGAATTTAAATTAATCCATACATTCATGATCCTTCCATTATGGCACAAACCAAGTTATAATTTATCTTACCATCAAAGACTTGAACAAAGAAATATCATTGATTGTGTAGTATACACTAATTAACCAACTCATATTGCTACATTTTTTGTATCTTGAATTATATTAGTTAATCATGGATTTATCTATAAGAAGTCCCATTTATTACTTCCCCATCATATTTATTTCTCAAATATTTAATGATCAATATAATTCATTATTGAAATTTCATATAAATCATAAATTTTTTGTATTAATTAGAGAATAAAAAAATCAATATTTCCTTATTAAATGAAATTATATTCTTAATAAACATCCTTTAACATAAAATGTATATAAAAATGGAAACAAATTAATAAAAGATCAATTTTGTGGAAATGAAACCATATAAATTCATATAATATCAAATATGAAAATTGATAAGATAATAATATCTTTGGGAATATGATCATAATAAATTTAATTACCACAAAACTATAAACCAGTAGAGCATAAATTATAAAAAACAATTCATTATAATTTAAGGATTTTAGTAGACCAATATATTTATAAATTAAAATGAAAATGAATAAAAATTATTAAAAATAACATCCTTATAACATTGTGTAAGAATAAAGCTATAAATCACTTTCCTTTTTTTATTTTCTATAAGAAAATTATACCATTTTTATTTCAATTTAAAATTTCATAGAAATTGATTTCCATTGAAGAACCATTCAAACATATAGAGGAATATACATAGAGAATATTGGGTATGGAGTTTAGAAGATCTGCTTGCGTTGTATATGTTAAAAAATACTCTTTCACATTTTTAGTATAGAAATTAAAAAACACACCTTTTCACAAAGGCATTAGAAAAGTCATTATTAAAACATTATGATATAAGTAAAATGTAATTTATGAAAAATTTCATTGTAAACATTATAGTTTAAAGAAGAAGATTCTTTAAACATTATAATTGACATGGTTGTGGAGAAAATGGATTCGAGTCCAAATAAAAGAGTTGAGGTTTTTTACTCTTATATTCAACCAACTTATTTATTCTTGATCCAATAAGAGAAAAAATAAAAAATAAACATGTAAAAACTAAAATTAGTAATATAATATGAAAATAGATAGGGTTTATTAAATAAAATCATATAATTTTCATAATATAATTATTCAAATTATCAATCCAGAAGTTATATGACATTGTAATTAAAATACCTTACTAGTATGATAACAAATTAATATAGACCCATTAAATTGATAAAATGAATAAAAAACAAGGAAAAACATCAATAAATCAGGAATAATGATACAATTTATCAAATTTTAATTATATACACACACTATAAATTCAGTTTGGTAAAAATTTCAAACATATGTCATTGAAGTGGAAATGAGACAAGATTACCCTTACATTGGGTATCTACTTTTTATTATGTGATAATTCCTCATATATGATGAATTAAAATTTATTAAAAACATTATTAATAACCTTATTAATCCATGTTTCATTTTTATGGTTCTTTTATAACAATTTGAAATCCATTCCATGAATTTTTCCTACATATATCAAACACATTAGTCTATTCTATAAATGTTTTTCAAAAATTACATTTGAATATTATTATTAGTTAAATAAGTTATGAAATTGATTAATATTTTCAATAATTTAAATAATTTCATAAATATTTTTTCATCCATTATATAAAATATTAAAATCAATCATTAATGTTTGTTCTAGAAAAAACCACCAAACTACATCGAGATAGTATCCAGCACATACACACGTTCAATGTTTTCATTTTACAATGGATAGATATATATGATGTCATGTGATATATTATTATCATTTAATTATGATTTTTTTATTAACATCATATATATTTATTATTTATACCATTATAACCTTCCTTGAAACATGATGTTGAAAAATTAATTATGCCACAATGTAGAGATAATAAGCAGTATGTACACACGAGTGATGTTTTTATTTTCCATAGGATGGAATGGAAATGAATAAGGGTTTATAAATCAATATTATAACAATTTATCATATCAATGATAATTATGTTAATATATGATCATGATTATATAATATTTCATAGAGGTATAATAAGAAATAAAATTCAAACAGTTGACTAAATGTTATACCACTTTTTTGGAAAACCACATTTGGCTTAAACCTTATGCATTCTATGTTGGTATTTTGATGATACTAGAGCATCTTGATAATGGGGAATGAAATTGTTAATAGATTTTTTAAATTATTTGTCTAGATATTTTTCTCTAGAGGTATGATGATGGGAGGATAATTTGTTCAATTTTATAGTTGAGGGGTGTGTGACTCTTGTAATTATCCATTGATTTAAAATAATAAATGGTATTATTAATGGTCAAGCTAGACCAAGGAGCCAAAAATTCTATGATAGGATGTGATAAGTTTGAAAAATTCTCAACAATTCACATTTATGCTTTATTTTGAGATATTTTATGCCTTTCTTCAAAGTTAAACCCTTTTAACTAAATTCAAACTAACCGTCATAACTTTACATTTTTTTCTAATAACATTATTAAGTTACAAATTAAAAACAATGAATTATAAAAAAAATTAAATTCTAATTCCATATATGGATTCTATTTTATCATACAACACTATAGATAATAGAAATTATTTCAAAAAAATTAACACAAAACGCATGGAAAACAGTATTTAGAAAAATCCATAACTTAGGCATAAAAATAATTTATCATTGAAATATATTTAATAGTTTATTTATAGATTTCTTTAATTTTTTAAAGAAAAATTATTAATTTTATAATTTTCTATAAATCCTAATGTATATAAAACCTATACACAATGCAATTAAACGCAATGACCCAAAATAAATTTTTTATTTGAATAAAATCTAAATTATGTTCACAAAAGCCTTTCATAGGCTCCAAAAATTTAAATAATAATTTAGAATAAATTGTATAAATCCATAAAATATATTTTTTAAGAATTTGGGTTTTAAATTCATTAATTCAAGATTTTATCAATATAATTTCATAAATGTGGCCATATTTGGAAAAATTATTATTTTCACTATCCACCTTAAAATCAAATATTTCTTAAAAATATCAAAAACATAATAATTGTTTTTAACAATATTATTTTTTAAATGAAATCAATTTTTTTAAATTTAATTTATAAAATTTTTATAAATTATTTATTATATCTGTTTAAAAATTTCAATAAAAACTATTTTTTGAAGTAAATGTATTATTGATGCATAAAATGTCTTTATTCTCATTACATTTCAAATAACCATAGTTAAATTCTTTTTAGTAAATTATATTGAATATATAATCTAAATATTTATTTATAATTATTTATCAAATATTTTTTAATTAAATCAATTTTAATAAAAATACATTTCACTCATAAAGTCAGTTTTATGAAAAAATACATCTTTTTTCCTTCAAAACATTTTATCTTCATTTCTTAAAAATTAATAATCAATTTATTATTGATTACTCATTTTATTAAGGAAAACAACTATACTTATATTTCATTATACATTTATTCCTTTTCAAACACAACAACCCAACAACTAGGTTATAATAGTCATATGTAAACACTCTTATTTTTTAGTTTATTTAAACTCATTGTTTTATGTTAACATGCTATTGAATGCAATTATTTTTTAAGAGTATATATAAAATAAAGTAACAAGGAATTTTTTAATGTATCTAAAATACAGAAAATATGAAAAGGATTTACGAGAAATAAAATTAAAAATATTATATTTACATAAATTTTAGAACTAGTCATGGTTTGATAATCGTACACATGGTGTAAATTACACCTACATTAATGGGGGTACACATTATGTATGTCATCATTTATCATGTGTTAGGGAAACAAATTTGTATACATAGTTTTCCACAGAAAACTACAGATCGTGTAACATGAAACACGATGTGTTCAATACATAACTTATAAGTAAATATTACCTGACATCGAATAAACATGAATCCATGATGTTTAGATAGGTATATTCCATGTTCCATTAAATATATTCTTTTTAATTGAGTAATTTAAATCTACTTTAGTTAATATTATTTTTTTATGAATTATAGGCTATGGTAATTTTATGTACCTCAAGGATTAATTTAATGAATAATTCAGATAAAATATTAGTAAATTTATATTGAAATTAATGATTAATTTAAGGGAAATTAATCATAATTAAAATAATAATTTGAAATAAAGTCTATCATATATTAATATAATGAATTTGAATTTATATAATAGATCATTAGTTTAGACTAACAATTGTAAGTGTTGAGTTTCTATTTAATTTAATTTTATATCATGGATTTTGTTACGGGATGAAATCATATTGAATTAGATTTTATGGAATGTGATTCATACCTCCCGCTTTATTATATAGTATTTTCATTTCCACAGTTTATTTTATGATTATCATAATCATTGTTCCTCTCACCCATGTGTTAGTATAAGAAATGAAATGGATGGATATTTAAGGAGAGGAGGAAGCTCATAACACAAGCTAAGGTTTAAACAACCAAAAATTTATAATGGTCAATGGTATATCAATTCAACCCACGAAACTCCCTACTCAAGGAGTTTTTCCTTTGGATCCGGTGTTGCTTTGTCATCGGTAAAATTAATCATCCATTAGAAAGACCATGATCATGTCACTTGAATTATTATTATTATTATTATTTCATGGTTATTTATTTCATTAGTTTGATATATGTTTATATTATGATTAAACTAGTACAATTAAATATAATATGATAACTAGACATGTAAGATAACATCAAATTAATATATTATAGAAATAACGTTAAAATTAAACAAGGTTAATAAATTATGTGAAATCCATATAATATTCATAAATCATATAATGGAAAAAATAAATAAAATTATATATAATAATAAAAAACCTCATGTAAATATTAATTAAAAAACATTGAATTACTTATCTAATGATTAGAACCATTTAATTAAGTGATTTTCTAGCCAAAATCAAGGCTCTTTCAACAATTGGTGAGTTATAACTTGTTTTTTGGATGGCTTAACTTATATAGAATCAATGGTTCACTGAAAAATAAGGTTGTAGTTAATAAAAGAGGAAATTTCCATGGAAATATAAATTTATATTTCTATATTCGTGGGGTCTGATCAATAGATCAACGAGCTATGACTTAGAAGTTAGAAATACTAGATACCTAGATACCTTTGAATAACATGGTAGAAAAACGACTAGGTTATGATATTGAAAATATGTATCCCTTCCACTAGAATATCCATATGACCAGGAACTCTATGTGTAAAACTATAATTAAATTTATTTTATCTCATATATTTTTGTAATTAATATAAATTAATAATAATACAATTTATCTATTCTATAAAATTAGAAATGTAACCATGGGAATACTGAGATATTTTATTAAATCAGACAAATTTTGGACCAGCACAAACTTCTAATAGTGGTATAATTATTTATGCACTCTATTATTTGAGGTAAGTTTCTATTAGATTTTGAGTCCACTATCCTTTATTATCCACCTCAATGATTGAAAAAAGATGAAAAGGTGTCCTACCATATATTCAAGGATGATTTATATAAAATAGTTTTCATCAAACTATTAGAAATTTCTTGATATCTGAAGATGAAAACGAAAGAAATAGGTTCACATACCATGTTATCCCATCACCTATCACTTAATAAGTATAATAAAAGGCTTATGATAAATGAGATGTTGAAAAAATTGTACCAGTGTATTCTAGAAGTAGGTATCGTAGTCAACGACCATTCCTCCTAAATACTAGATCATATTGATAAGTTATCAATGTTAACCTTCCATTTTGATATGAAATTATCCAGTAATACCATATTTTCATCAATGCCACTAAAGTATTCAACTATTATGATGAATTACCTGATTTTTAATGTGGTTAAATCACCAGGAAATCTGATTTTTATGGTATACTTTTTGAATAATGATTTTTAGGAATAAATTTTACCCATAATTATGGTAAAAATGAACAATTTGAAAAGGAAATTCCCAATATAAATCTAATGTATAGTATTCAAAATCCTATAAAGAGATAAATGATTCAAAGGGAAGGTATTGAAAAATAGGCAATTTTCTTATCACGTGTCATCAAATGTCATTGGAAGAGAAATTACAGTGAATTAAATTAGAAAAAAATCAAAAGTTTCTAAATCAGGTTTATTAATTATTATATATAATATCCACAATATATTTCTTTTTTATATACATTTTCAAATTTTTATTCAAAATGATGGAATCATGAAATTATCAAAATATTATTTTTTGCATGTCTAACTCTCTAAGTACATGATATAGAGTGATTATTTAAAAAACAAAAAATATTAAGCAACTTTTGATTTCAAATCGTATTTATTCATTTTAAACTACTAAATTATACTGAGTGTTACCAAACCTTTTTTCTCATTTTATTTTTAGACGTAGTGAGGCAGAATTTCAAATTTCAAATATTTTTTTCTATGATATTATATAATTAATTATTTTGTAAATCTTGAATCAATGATATCAAATTAGAAATAATTATTAATATATATATAATACAAAAAATACATTCTTACACTAATATAATTCATTTTCAATGTAAAAATAATTGTAGTTGATAAATTTATATTCTAAAGGCTGTCTAGATTCTATTTACCCATGAAAACATATATACTGGAAAAGTATATATAAAATCTTAGGAAATTAATCCTTTATAAATATAATTATTCTACAATTCTATAGAGTTAGTTCAGTTGGACCGTGTGAAAAATTACAAGTATAATCTTGAGATATTTTCATAAAATTCATTAGATTCCTCAAATAAATCTATGAAATTATTAATAAATTAATGAATTTAAAAAGATAAAAACTTATTAGATCCTAGAGGATGGATCGGTAGGGAACACCTTGATTAGCTATTCAATGATCATTTCAATTTAGAGTAAATGTTATCTTAAACTAACATTATCTTATACACATTAAAGACATGGTGATAGTAAAACAGGATCAATGGTGAGTCATATGTATTAGTAATATTACATTATTTCTTCATAGAAATGTTTATAAAATTAAAATATAAAAATTAACTATATACTAACTATAATGGATAAAAAATATCCTATCCAAGCAATAATTAATAATTTATGTCATTACATAATGTGTTTATATGTGAGATGTTTGTTTTTTAAAACAAAAATACATCGAAGGAAAACCCTACATGTTCTTAATTGACTACCCTATAATTACATAGGAAATTAAGGAACCTATGATGGGAATATATTATACAAAGATGACAATATTACTATATAATGGAAGAACTACACATTTTTTATAGTAAGAGCACACTTATGTCCTAGAAGGTATAGGCTTTAGATTCACATGAATTAGAAAGAGAACATAGACTCCACAAATCTATATTGGAGGCATTATTATAGAAGGATATATTTGATAGGAAGTTAATAAAAGTAGTTGTTTTAGATTTACCATTTTTGGTAATATATATATATATATATATATATCTTTATGAATAGTGAATACAATAATAAATTTGTAAATGTAAATAATCCAAGATTTTTTTTATGAATTTAGTAATGGATTCTATGTACTAAAACTCACATGATCCATATTACTGATGTTTCTAGGTTTGTTACTACTGGAGAGTATTCAAGAGAAATATGACATGGATAATACATTTCAGTAATAATAAATCATGATTTATTACGAAATGGTTTTTTCAATGATTGTATATTTTCTAGGGAAAAAAGTTATATAAATTTTAATGGTCAATTCATTGGAATTTTATTTATAAAATAAATTTTCATTGAAAACTATATTACAATTTTTCTAGTAAGGTAAAGATTACTTAACTTTGACCCTATAGAAGATGGAAAAATAGAATAAATTGAAGGGTAAATTGAACTAATAAATTCCAATAAATATGCTTGATACAGAAATCCATTTATGGATAAAACATTCATAATAATAATAGAATGTTAATTTTTAATGATTGCATTCTATGTCTATAAAAGATGTTTGTGGGAGAGCCATTATTTTCCAAGAAAATATATTTGAAGCATAATGGAAAAATATATTTCCTCTTACCTTTTTGTTAATAATAAGTAATGCATTCATCTACAGATGAAAACAATTAATAACCATGTTCTAGAGAACAAGATCGACATATATAGATCTATGGGTTGGTATAACTTGTAATATTATATATCTTGATATGATTGGATAATTCTAGGTTGAATTTTCCCCAACATCACATGGTATTTAATCTGTCATAATGGTTGATATTATAAATATAATTTTGTGAGATTAATTTATTAGAATCTATCTCATATTTTTTGATATTTATGTTTGTTCAATATTTATCTAATGACTCATATTTTCCATTAATTATTATTGTACATTTTATGGAATATTTTTTAAGCCAGACATTAAGAGAACATGCTAGTCTTCTTCCCAGTGTTCCCTAAATAAATTTTTTAAATATATTAAATATATTAAATAGAATGTGAGCATAGTTTTAAATAAAAAGTGGAATAACTTCAAAAAAAATCCTAGATAAAAATTCTGAGTTCATCATTGAGTTTCAAACATAGGGTTTACAATAGTTATGACTTAACCTTGGTCAGTATAGGTCATTTTTAGAAAATTCATCATGGTCATGAAAGTGAATAATATAATTTAATAAATTATTTTAATTTTTTTATTTGTGGAAAAAATTATATATTCTATTAAAAGTATGTTATTTTATAATTCCAAGGATATCCACATATCCCTAGAATCATTAGAGAGCCATTGGAGAGAGATTTGGAGGATTTCTCTCAGATGGATGGTAAAGAGATCGTGGATCAATTATTGACACACAACAGATTGAAAGGATATATCCAATGATCATATATCATCACCGTTACTTGTCAGAGATCAATCCAAAAAAAGTTTCAGAATTTTATAATTTTACTTTCATTCCCATTCTTATTTTGATGATGAATGAAAATCAATCAACAAACAGAGTCATTTTCGATCATTCATTTTGTGGGATGTGCTGGTCTAATCAGAGTTCAGGAGAATTATCATTGTGATTAATTTTTGGATTCTTAAATTTAATTTTTAATGGAAATTAACTAAGATCAACAAAAAAATCAATCGAGATCCATTCATATTGATTATTATCCTTCTTTTCTACCATGATTCATTGTTCATCACATGTGTTCTTTTTCCCCTACGATTTGACATATCTTTATGGAATGATAATTTCACACTATTTTCTTATCATAAAAATTTGATATTATTGATTTGGGATATAATGATGAAATAGAGGAGAGATGATTATAGTGGTAGCGGATCAAACAATGTAGATCCTTGACTTCTCTTTCTTCTATGTGCAACAATGAATGATGTAAAGTTCTATTTTTTGAGAATATTGAAGGGAAAAATCATGTCTTTCCTTGATGGAATGTTTCATTGGGGATTGATTCATGATTTTACAGTAAGGAGGTTGCTATATTGAATATCAGATGAAAGAATAGCACTATGGAAACCATATCTTGGAATCTAAAAAAACCCATGATACAGAGCATGCAGTGCGGAGCTACATGTTGTGAGGCCCCCTATCCAAAAACTAGGGTTTTGGGATATACTAAACTATCACATGGTGTGTGACCTTGTCACACTGAGTGTTATATCTCCATAGAAACTCAATGTGTGCCTTAGAGGGTACAATGAAACGGGTTTGAGTACCCTGGCTGGAGGACAATGTGTACTCCCTTACACAAACACAGTTTGGACCATGGTACATGGACTATGCCATGTATTGGTACAATGGCACATGTAAATGAGTTAAATATGTGTAATGGAAAAATTTTATACTACACAGGTAGCACACATGCTGTGTAATTCTACATGGACATGGGAAAGAGACACAAGTCATTTACACGGGCATGACTCAGTGTTAAAGAACACTACGTGTAACCCTTTTACACACCATGTAATTTATTGGACATGGCATAGATCCATTTTACTCAATATCTTGGAAAAGTTTCATTAAGTTTCATTCCCCTTATCCATTCCATGAGGGTTAATATGGAATCATATCTTTCTCCTAGAATTACAATCCCTTTAGTAGGTCCTCTTTGATAGAGTTTTTAAATCACTCCATGAGGCACAAAGTGGGATCTTCTATTCATCTTCATTCCCTAGAAAACGTTCTTGGTATATTTATGACCGAAACTATGCGAATGTCGATCATATACTTCCGAATTTAGTTTTTGGTATCAACCCATGACTTTGGGATTGATCCTCATTTGTATATCATATCTCTTTATACATTCAGTATATACTTATAATGGTGAGATCATATGATAAATTCCACTCCGATGGACAAAATTAGTGCTATCAGACTAAGGATTTTGTTATACCAGACTAGCTATTTATGGAATCTTCAAGATGGAATCCTAGGCTAGCACACAATGGTTATGACTAACCTTTTTACTATGTGGAATTTTTGAGTATATCTAGATATTATTTTTATATGTTTTATTGAAATATAATTGTAGAGAGATGAATAAATTTTCTTTGTTGTATGTTTTTTAGTTTTGGGGTGTCCTACTGAGTATTTTTTATTCTCACCCCTTCATGGTATTTTCCATCATGTGTTCTGTCTTGTGAAGACGATTGACCTTTTGACAGATTCATTGATGGACCAAGACTATATGGTAATTGGTGAGACTTGATAGATCGAGGTTTTTTCCTACTGCTTTTTGACAGTAGTCCCTAGTACTTCGTTTTAGGTGGGACTTGTGTTTTATACTCTTTGTAGTGGTCTTGTATTTGATCATATTTACTTACCTTTACTTACTTTTGTATTAGGGATATGGGATTTAGATTTATGAATGCATGGTTTCTCAGCTGTTTGGTACATTTCATCATTGTATAGGTTTGGAGATGTGTGTATAAGTATTTAGGATATGGCCACCCATGTTAGCGATATGTCTACTCGATGCTAGTCATGAGCCCCTATCTTATTGGTGGAGGTCTAGAGGTGTTATAGCATGATCTCCTCTATGATGTGTCATGATAGTGTCGTATCATAAGGGTTAGTTCTACATTAGGCCAAGTGTGTGTGTGATTTGTTTGGGAGAAACAATGTTATGTGTTTTGAGTTCATATTTTAATCCAAATACTCAAGTGTTAGTGTGGTGGGAAATATATCTATAAACCAGGACTATAATCACCTTCTTTTAGACTCAGTACATGAGAGCACTGGTAAGAGGGAAAATAATATTACATTCATCATATAAGAATTGGCTATAGTTTTATGTCATATTTGAGTGAGCTCTCCAGATATACTCATTGACTAGGGTGCATCTAGTTTTCTTTCAAGATGCCTTTGAGACATATTCCATATAGGATTCAATTTCATGATCATGAAGATGATCCCCTCATTTTTGAGGCATTGATATATGGACCAATTTCCAATATGTTACATCTAGTAGGTACAACAGATGTACCCCACCTATAGAGCAACAGATGGTACCTGTGATCCCACCTGATGAGGTGAAAAAACTGAGAACCCTTCATGAGTTTAATCAATACATACCCCACTATTGTTTAGTTGATATCGACCCGCATGCGGTTGAGGACTCTATTGAGGCGGTGAATCGATATTTTCATCTAGTTAGGACAGAAACCAATCAGATTATGTTTCTGATAGTGACAATTCTTCATGGATGAGTAGGGGGATTGTGGAGTTTCGTGACTCAGTCTTATGAAGAGGCGACTCTTTTATGGATAGAGTTTTATCTCCTTTCTAGATATGGGTTCTCATCAACTATGCTGAGGGTTTTATGTATCTATGAGATTATGCATCTCTACTAATAGTTGAGTATTACTTCAGTCCTATGAACTTTTTCAGGTCTTGGTGGATATATTTCAAGAGTAGTTCCTCTAGGATTATACATTCAAGAAGGGATTTTATGTAGTCATCTGGACTAGTGTTATTAAACTGTGAATTCCTTCCAATGCTGGCGTTCTAGAGAGAGATTTTGTGGTTGAGAGTTTCTTGGTTGTGCAGATAAAACTAGTAGTTTCTATTAGTAGGAATGTAGGAGAAGAGACCATAGTAGAGGGGACTTTAAGTTAGTCTAGGGGACCTGGATGTGAAATATCTTTTAGGGGGAGGTCCCATGATAGAGCTTCTGCAGTTCAGGGCTCATAGGGTGTGTCCATTTACCATGGAGAGAGGCCATTCTATTCATGTGATACAATGAGACATCTTCCATGAGATTGTATGACCCACATTACAGCTGATAGTGAGACCATAGATGATATGCCGAGGCAGAGGCAATGATGTGATCCGAGACTTTCGCAAGGAGGAGGTCATGGAATAAGAGATGGAAGAGAAGTAGTATGTGGTTGATGCTTTGATTTTTTACCACCAACACCCCCATGTGGGCCATGCTAAGATAAGTGAGCTAGAGGAAATGGTTAGGGAAAGATAAAAATAGTTGAAGAAAATGTCATTGAGGCTCTATGAATGATTCGAGGTATGATATTTTACTATTCTACCTAAGATAAAACACTAATAGACATGTGTGAGAGTAATTCAATTTTTACCACACACCATATAAATGACTTAGAGGTTTTTGTTGATCCCTTGGCATGAACCTTATGCTTGGAGACTCCTACTAGAGTAGACTCAATGATCACATACCTGTGCTGATGGTGACATGATTCTTGGAATAAATAGTTTCTATTGAGAACTGATTTTTTCATCAATGAGGACATACAAAGTCATCTTAGGAATGAATTGACTATCCAAAATTCATTTGTAGATTGATTTTTTCTGGTTGTGGATATGGTATGTTGTAGTTAAAGAATCATGTTCTCCATTTTCACAGAAAAGGAAACCCAAGAAGTGCAGGATGTACTCTTGAATAGGAGGGTGAAGCTAATTACACATCAGTTGGATAACCTAACCCTTTGTCTAGTGGTTGTTATGATTTACCACATCCCTACAACATTTGAAGAGTACAAGGACGTCTTTCTAAAGAATGATCCATGTTTACTTCCCCACCGAGAGATAAATTTTTTTCATTAATGTACACCTTTTGGAAAACACCGATATCTTTGATATCATATCATATGGCTCTTAAAGAGCTTTAAAAGATGAGTGTGCAGTTGGAGGACTTATAGGGGAAGGGATTTGACAAACCTAGTGTTTGACCTTGGGTAGCCTTAAAATTTTTCTCCAAGAAGGTGGATGAGTGATTTAGGTGGGGTGTAGTCTACACGTGCTTGAACTGGGTAATCATGAAGAAGAAGTATCCACTACCGAAGATCTATGACCTATTTGATTAGATAAGAGGGCGACACAGATTCTAAATGTTTTATATCTGGTTAACCTATCAATAGATTCATGTACGAGATGCCTATATACCAAGGATGACATCCTGATGCTGCTAAGGACACTATGAGTACATGGTGATTCCATTTGGTATGAAAAAATCCCAAGCTGTGTTCATGGGACTCATGAATCATATCTTTCATCCTTTTTAGAAAAGTTCACGGTAGTCTGCATTTGATGAAATCCTTTTGTACTTGGCATCTGAGGAGGAGCACATTAGATAGTTGAGGATAGTTCTCGATACACTCCAAGAGAACCATCTTTACAGACAGCTCTCAAAGATCCAAGTCTAGAATCAGGTGGCCCACAATATAGGACATGTTATCCCAAAGGATGTTGTTTCATTGGACTGAGCCAAGGTCGAGAGAATTTTTATTGAGATCCTCTCAAGTGAATGGAAGAAGTCCAAATATTACTAGTGTTCAAAGGTCATTACAATAGATTCGTACCTTATTTCTCCAAAATATCGCCACCCTTGATATCATTAAACAAAAAGGGAATTCTTTTTCATGGAAGGATAGGTTCCAGTGATATTTTCAGTAGTTGTGGTAGATATTTAAAAGCACTCCCATATTGAGATTTCCATAGGAGGGTGTTGAGTATGTAGTGTTCAATGATGCATCAAGAACCCAAATATGTTTTTTTCTGATGCATAGGAATGTGGTTATAGCATATGGTAAATTGTATTTAAGAATACATGAGTAGAACAATGCAACCCATGATCTTGAGTTAAAAGAGGTAATCATTGCACTAAAGTTGTGGCAACAATACCTGATGGGAGAGCGATTTATCACCTAATCCAAACAAAAGAGTCTCAATTATATCATCTCTAAAAGGATATTAAATTTATATAAAGGTGATGGATAGGGTTCCTCCAGTATTATGACTTTAAAATTTTCTATACTCCTAGGAAGGGGAACCTATTTGAAGATGATCTCAGCAGGAGATCTTGTTCACAATTGTTGAATGAGGTGTTAGAATTGTTTCCCTTGTTGTAGTTATCATTTGTAGAAGGAGATTGGGTAGCTTACCTCCAGTCATTTTCTGTCACCCCTCCTCTCTTACAACAATTTATGTAGTCATATATTGGGGATACCAACATTGAGAGCCCATGTAGATGAATATCCACTTGATATTCTCATAATAGAATTTATAAGGGCACGGAGAATGTTATTATTTTAATAAAATACATGATGGTAAAAGTGATCTTATAGGAGGATATTCTAAGATATTTTCATATGTTTCCTTTTATGATATATCTAGGTTCAGAGAAGATGGACTAGGACTTCCAATGTTAGTTTTGGTGGACATGGATGAAGAAAGGAGTTTTGGATTTTGTCTCTTCATTCAATACTTTTCAGCAAGTGAAGGATGAACACTAAGTTCTCGTAGGATTAGTAAAACCCATTTAGGTACCTAAGTGAAATTGGGATATGATATCTATTTAATGAGTGAAAGGATTAACACACAATTCTAGGGGATATGATTCCCTCATGGTGATTGTATAATGACTCACCAAGTTGTCCCACTTAATATCAATTATGAAGTAGTGTTCAGTTGAGGGATGGGGATGACTCTACATGAAGGAGATAGTCCGAATCCATAAAGCTCCATTGAATATCATTTTTGATCGTGACTCTCACTTCACATCCCAACTATGGAAGGAAATACATGGGGATTTTTAGACTCAGTTACACATGATCACAATGTTCCACCCTCAAACTGATGGCTAGATGGAGTGGACTATTTAGGTTTCTAAAGTCAAACTGTGACCTTTGATGTTGTACTTTTTCCATAGTTGGGAGGATCTCCTACCACTGGTGGAGTTTGTGTACAAAAAAGATATACCATTCCACCACTAGTTTAACATCATTTGTGGATTTAAAAAGATGACCTTATAAGTAACCACTTTACTGGGATGACCCTGGAGAGTCAAAAATCATTGGCCAAGTGTAGGTGCAAGAAACTACAAATAATGTTTAGATCATCTTGGAGTAGATAAAGGCTGGAAAGAGCCACCATTAGAACTATATAGACAAATTATGGAGGACATTCAAGTTAAAGGATGGAGACCACGTGTTCCTATGAGTTTCACATCAACATGGATTATATATATTTAGTTGAGGTGGAAATATTTATCTAAGATTCATTGTCCCATTATATATATTTCATAGAGTTGGAAAGGTTCCATACTGCTTAGCTCTACCTCCACAGTTAATACCGGTACATGATGTTTTCCATGTGTCGCGACTGAGGAAGTACGCGCATGACCCATAACACATTATCAACATGGGTGAGATGGACATCGAGGATAAAGTGAGCTTTGATGAGTACCCAGTAGATATCAAGAATCAACATGATCAGATCCTCATTGGGAGAGCGATTCCTTTAGTGAATGTTCAGTGGATAAATGATAATATTTAGGATAGTATATGGGAGCAAGATTCTAAGATTCTTGCTTAGTACCCACATATTTTTATGTATCCCTTGTTTTGGATTTTTGGGAAATAAATGACTAAGGTGGGGAGAATTTAAGGGCTAATATTTTAGATATATTATTTTTTATATTGTATGGATTATTTTCTAGACCAGGTGTTGAGATGATGTTTGATTCCCAGGCCTGGTTTGATCAGAATAAATCTTCATAATATATTCAATAGAATGCATGATCAATTTTACTAAAAAATAGGAAGAAATTCTAAGTAGGTTCCTAGATCAGAAATATGAGTCCACTATTGAGTTTAGAACATGAGTTTTACCCTAGGAGTGTCTTAAATCTATTTAGTGAGGGTGTTTTGTAGAAAATTCATCCCAGGATTGGGAGTGAATAAAATAAATAAATAAATTATTTTACTTCTTTTTGTTGAAACAACGATAGGAGAGTCTTTAAATGGACAATTATTTTAGAATTCAAATGGTAGCTTCATATCCCTAGAACCGTTGGAGAGTTATTAGAGAGAGTTTTAGAGAATTTCTCTTAGACTGATGGTGATCAGATCATGGAGTGATGATCGACACACAACATATTCAATGTATCTCAACAATGATCTTAGTGAAACACCATTCTTCATTAGTGATCAATCCAAATCGAGGAAGGTATTTATTTAATTGTATTTTTATAAAAAATATTTTCCAAAAAAGAAATTAATTAATGGATTGATTTTACAATCAATCATTTTTCATGATGAGTTAGTTTAATCCTGGTTCATGAGAATTTTATTTTTGATTAAATTGTTGATTTTTTTTATTTTAATTCTAATGGAAATGAACTGACATCGACATGAAAATTGATCATGTCCATTTATCATGGTTGTTTTTATTCTTTTCTCCCCCAATTCAAGATTTATCATGGGAGTTTATCATTTGGATCACAGTTCAACATATCTTAACAGATCGATCTTTGTGCACCTATTTATTAGCCCAAAGATATGCTTTATTGATTTGGGATTGAAAAGACACAATGGAGTTGTGATGGTGGTAGGGTAAGTGGATCAAATGACATAGATACCTAATTTATTATTATTTATTGAAAAATGATGAATAACATATAAATATATCTTTTGAGCTGATCAATGGACTAGATATTGTTTTTAGTGATGGAAAGGTTCATCAAGCCTTGATTCACAATTTTTCAGCATGGCGGTCTCTAGATAAAAGACAAGATGATGGAATGAAATTGCAGAAACTAGATCTAGGAATTTGAATAAACATGTGATACACGATGTGTAGTGTAGAGAAACACACCGTGTGGGACCCCCATGCGATGACTGTGCATTACAGAGATACTTATGTATCAAATGACATGTGACCCTATCCCAAAGTGTGTGACCTATCCCCGATTACTTGGCATGTACCTCATAGGGTACATAGTCACGAGTTCAAGTATTCCATATACTACCGTACATGGACAAATCTTGGACTAGAGTAAACGAGCTAGGTTGTGTACTAGTACAGAAGAACATGTAAATGGGCTAAAGTCTTGTACTAGGATATGGGTAGACTACATGACACATACTTCTACATGGACACAAGAAAGAGACATGGGCTGTTTACCTGAGCATGACCTGAGGTCATGGATCATGACATGTAACCTTTCTACATGTCGTGTACTTCTGTGGAATGGAGTGGATTCCTTTTCCTCTATATATTGGAAATTGTTCTGAGGTGAATTCCCCTTATCCATTCCATGGGATTTATTATGGAATCATCTCATACTCCTAGGACTATGATCCCTTTAGTAGGATTTCATAGATAGAGTTTTTGGAACCCTTAGATGAGTCCCAATGTGAGATCCTCTATTCATATTCATTACCTAGGTCGAGTTATTGGAATCTTCATGACCAATACTACCCAAGAGATGATAGACTACATAGCTGGTTAATTGAGATTGATTTGTTATTATCCCCCACATATTTAGGATTGATTCTAATATATGTATCAATTCTCTTCAGACCATCAATGTGTACATCTAATGGTGTGACCTGATAAGCACTACATCTCAGATGGACCTCATCGGTGCTATTAGACTCAGGAGCATGTTCTCCTGGATGATTTCTTCATAAAATATATGATCTATAATCCTCAGCTTGAAAACTATGGTTGTGCCATATGTTTTGAATATGTGTCCTTATAGATTATATTTGGATATTTATGTTATATGTTATGTAGACATATACATATGTAAAGATGGACGTATTTCCTTTGTTGTATGCTTTGGGTTTTCATGGTGTTCTACTGAGTATTTTTATACACACCCCAACATGGGATTTTACCGCATGAATCCGGTATTTTTTAGATAACCGAACATTTGATAGAGTGCTAGATGGACTAGGACTAGATATTTCTTAGTGAGTCCATACAAACAGAGGTGTGTTCCTACATCTTTTTAACATCAATCCCCACTACTTAATTTTATATTGGACTTTAATTTAAAACTCTTTATGTTGGGATTGTATTTGGACCTATTTACATTCCTTTAATTTTGATCATACTCTGGATTTTGGATATAGATGTATAAATTCATGGTTTCTCAGTTGTTATACATTTCATCATTATATAGTCTTGAAGATCGATGAGTTTGTACATATACGTATATTAAAGCCTCCCATGTATGTGATATTCCTACTCAACATGAGTCTCCAGCCCCTAGCCTATTAGAGGTGAGCCAGGGGAGTCACAGAATGGGCCCCTCTAGGATGGGTTATTAAAATGTCATGTGCATAAATACCAATATAAAGAAATTAAACAGAAATATACTAAATACAAATTCATTCATTTAAAAAAATCCAATAGTGTTGATGAAGTAAAATTAGATGACTACCTGGTGAATTGATAAATATGAATAATTGTGATTAAATTAATATAACACCCAATTCTATTAAGATCATTTGGATATAGCATCATAGAAAGGATAATGTGATATTTGAGATAAACATATTACAAATTATGGATTCTATATCTATAATATTGAAGTACACTAAATATTATAATGAAATTTATAAATAAGTAATACAATGAAATTTTCCAATTTTGTGTGATACCAATAATAAGAATATTAACATTATTATTAGAGTCTATTACTAGGGAATTTTTCAAGACATCAAGTTTCTAATAGGGGAATAAAAATTTGAATATACGGAGATTTATCTACTTAATAGATTTTCTTAATTCTGTAAAGTCTTACTAATGTGAAAGGACCCACAATACCCATAAACATTTAAGATCCTTTTTATAAATCATTACTCCACCAAAGCATTTTTTTGTAATTTTCAAATGAAATCACTTTGCGTCTATGTGAGAACCTACCAGGAAGAACCCCAATCAAAACTATATTCCCAAGGGAATCCACCATTGAAGAAACTAGTGTGAGAACCAAAACACGAAGAGAAATAGGGCTGTAAACCCAAGGGAATCAACCATTACAAGAACCAGTCAGAAAAAATGAAAACACCCAAAAACAAGCCATAGAATGAACAACCAGATCATCCACGATCAAAGGGACATCGGTCTCAACTTATTTTTATAAAGAATTATATTATCAATAGCATGGACATCAAATGAGCACTAATGGACTATAAATCATAAGCAATTGACTCTAGTGCATGTGAGCGTTTGTTAAAGTTGGTGCGCCTAAACCAACTGCATTTTACATAAGATTAACTATGTAATAAATCTCTTGAATATTAATAAATATACTGCCACATATTAATTTTTCATCTACATAACATTAATGTGACAATTTCCAAGAGTATTTGTAACATTTAATGGTTATAGAAGTCTGCTGCTCGTATGAGAACCCATATGTTCCAAGATGATATTATTATATTTACGTCATATGGTCATGATAAAATTATTTTATGAAATAAATGATATTTTTGACTTCCATGTGTTTAATACTCATAAGTCGATAATAATTCATCTATTGAAGTTTACAGTTAGTTATCTTTAGTATTGAAGACAATGAAGAAATATTATCTAATAGAAATTACACCAATTTGCATGTAATTTGATATTCCAATATAGAATTGTGTATAAGGTTCCTTAAACTTGAGATTATTATCAATGAAAATAAATAATCATATAATTTTTTATATTTCCAAAAACAATGAGGATAAATGTTTGAAATGAAATATTATAAATTGGGGTCTCACATGAGTGGTGTTGAATTAATGTATAAGTCAACGTAGGACTTTATCATCCATTTATGGAAATTCAAATCTTAATCTCTTTGATATAAATTAAATAGTTTGAAAAAATCAATGGCCCTGGTGTTAAATCAATGGGATCATATCAGATTGAAAAAGAAAATAAATCAACCGGGTAGAATTATAACAAAATTACAAAAACTTCTAGATTGTAAATATCAAGAAAAATGATTATATTACAAAATGACTATACATATGTGGTTGTTTTTACTATGGATTTAACATGAAACTTTACGGGATCCTTGACAAGTGGTTACACGTAGATCTTAAATATTAGGAAAGCCTACCTAATTCAAATGAGGATGAGGTCTAGAGTGTAACATCCCAAGTGAATAAAAAACCGGGAATTTTTATATTTATTAATATTTGTCAATTAAATAATTATTTTACTTTAAAGGGGATTCAATGTTTGATGGCATACTTGATACACAACAATGGGTTTCTTTGAAATCTTATGTTACACAGAACGTTATGTTATACCGAAAAATAATATAATAATATTATTAATTTAAATGTAAGTTAACACATAGTCATTATATTGGTGGGAATGAAAATGACTAACTAAAATATGATTATTTATGTTTGTTAATTTTTTTTACATTTATCAAATAAAATTTGGAATCTTAAAATGTGAATGAATCCAATTTTAAGCATCAACAGTATAATATTCATTTAAAGGTTCATTTACTGCATTTTGAAGGCAAACCCTTTTTAAATCTAGTTTATTTTACTTTTATATGTTCGATTTGACAAAATAATATTTTTATTTCGAATAGGGACATAAAAATTTACTTTGGATCAAATTTTGGTTTTTTATGTTTATTTTTAATGAATAGTGAAAAATACTACATTTTAATTCAAAGCTACCTTTTAATGTACTTTATTTATATAGTTAGAATATTCTTATTAATTTGTTTTAATGTTTAATGGGATTATATTTTTACCATTTAATCCAATATCAGTCATTGTAAGTAATTTCACTCTTAAATTCAACATAACCAAGTGTTAATCTTTTGATATATATTATTTTTTTAAAACATGATTTTTGTTTTGACAATAGAAATTAATTCTAAATTAATTTTTGCCAATTATGAATTTTTAATTTGAAAAAAGGGATTCTATATTTGGAATTATGAGGTCCAAAATTTTTTAATTGGTAAATTTTTATTTTTAGACATTTTGAATATTTACTACAGTAAATATTTTATTTACCATGGTCAAAAAGAAAATCTGGTAAATAAGGGTAAGAAAATAATATTATAATAATATTAAATTACCCTAACATGTGTCATAATTATATTGGATGATACATGTATGTACATTGTCATCCTTGGGTCGATTTTGGGACCCGATAGAGCCACTTAGGAGTCATAATGACACTTTATATTAATTAATTTAAAGTAAAGGCAAAAATTACATAACCATATATCTTTTAGTAAATGAATTTTTACATGGGGTTATATAAGTTATATATTAGACTATGAATATTCATTTTAAATATTAAATGATTTAATACATCATGGTATTTTATTTTTAATTTTTACACATCATATAAATAAAATTATTTATGACACAATGCTGATGCAGTGATTACCTTATTAATAAATGATTTAAATAAATGATATTATTAAATTCCAAAAACTATCCAAAACCAGTAAAATTATTATTGGGTGATTTTATTTTGAATACAAGACATCTTATATTTTCATTTAATGAGTTTTGGACCTTTTTAAATAGAAAATCAGTTTTTAATGAAATAATATTTTCAAACTTTCCTAAAGAGTCCCTCCCCACTTATAAAAAGCCATCACCTCTAACTAATTTCTCACACCTCTCAAGCCCCTTGGCTTGTCCAAACTATAAAAAATTAATCTCCCCACATCCCTTTCTTCCTCCTATAATCCTTCACTTATTCATAACGAAATTCAAGTAAACCTTTTGGATCAAACCGAAGGGAGATACCCGATTTAAAGGTAACTTATTCTCTTAAGTTTATTTATTTTATTTTAATTATAAAACCCCATTAACTCTCTTTATTTCTTTATTATATAACAAAAATATTATCCTCAATAGACTAGTTTATTTTTATGAAAATTATTCAGACTAAACTTTCATACAACTCTAACTAATTGATACAAACATAATGTTTCTAGGTACGATGGACTACTACTTTACGAAACAATGATTGTTTAAATATCTCCAACTGCCTCTCTTGGTGGACATTATGATAGAACTATATATATATATTATGATTATGTTTTATCTATTATTCTATTTTTTATTTTATATCATACCTTTATGGTTTCCATAATGGGAAAATATGATAATTTCATTTAAGGAAGTGCGGACTACCACCCCCTCAAAGTGATACGACTCATTCATACCATACTTGGAACATATAAAGGATTGTGTTAATGAAGATATGGAATTTATATAAAATATTATATTATACTTTAATAATAATATAGATATGTATAATTTGGTTTTCATTCCTTTTAAAATGAAAAAATGAAACGGAAGTAGTATTCATGCGTACGTACGACTTACCATCTCCTTGAATAGTGCATTTCATTTTCATATATAAAAATGATATGGACTATTATAAATACATATATACAGGACACATATGATATATATTATATATAAATCATGAGTATAATTCTATATATAATGTAATTTAGACCACATGTAAAATTTATAGTTATAACAAGTTCATTTTTAACTCAAGTTTCGAACATCGACAAAATGTCCGATATGAACTCAAATAATTAACTAATTGTCATAGAAAGGTAATAAGTGATATAAAAGGAATAATAAAATTGAAAATTTTTCTTATTCAAGTATAAATTAACTTAATTTTGTTATTCTAGAATAACAAGGAACTTACAAGGCAAGTCAGACTTGATGTAAGGGGTTTCTTCTCTCACTTTTAATTCCCTGAGATATCTTTTATTCTCCACTTATTTATTGCACGTATTGTATTGTGTACTGATATTTGATATATATTATCATTATTATCTTTATATTCATGGTATTATATAATTCATTTGGTGTTTATTTACATTTTTTCATACAACTTGATTGATTACAACGTGGTAAGGGGTTTTCATCTCACTTTTCATTCCTATGAGATTGATGCTATATTTGCCAATATTTTTATTTTTGTGGTGTATGTAATACCCATTATTATTTTCATTGTGTAATATAATTTAATTTATGTTTATTTACATCTTCATTATATGACCCTTATTTCATGTGGTGTATGTTTCATAAGTTACCAAATCGGTAAGACAACCTTTCACCCTCCTCTACTAGTAAAAGACATCTTTTATGTGATGTCTTTTAATTTCAATTCTAAATTTTTTGGATCGGTTCTTCAATATACTTATTTCTATAAATTGTATTTCAATGTTATGAAAGACCCTTTTCTCTCTCATCAACTCTTTTTTAGAATTTTTATGTGACATCGTTAGGCTGCTGAAATTTTGTAAGGGAACTTCTTAACCCAATTTGAATTCATTGGGTTAAACTTATACTTCTTGATTATGTCATGCTATGAATATGTGTGCCTGAACATGGTTTTTTTTAAAATTACTATCCACTTATATTGGGTGTATTATTATTTTTCACACATAATTATGTCATTGATTTTCCCTTAATCTATGGATATGATCCTTGCAAGGGACTTTGTCACAATTTACATTCTATTCAGACTTATTTTTTGTTGTACACCAATTAACTTTTATATGGTGTATATAATACACTTTGAAATATTATATCACGAAAATCCTTAATCTCATGATACTATAATCTTTGATTATGGTTATTCCTCAACTATTTGTATTCAAGCATCTCTCTATTGGTTAGGAACTCCTTAACTAAAATATCGGTTTAAATGTTCTAATGATTTATTCTTCTAAATATTTGTCATTAATTACCATGTTGTAAAAATGGTTTTATATAGTTATTTATATAGACCTTAATGTTTTGAAATTAAAATTTCATTTAAAATATAAAATTTGTTATGGGACACTTTGATTAAAAAATATCTTCATTAAATATTTTAAATGGTTCAGAAAAATGTTTTGATAAAGAATTCATTATGTCAATATCTTTAAATGATATATTATAATTGCAATATGGAAATGTTATCTTTGATTTATGATTGTTTTATGTATTATGAATACTTTGTGGTTATTGGTCATTGTTTACATATACGTGTAGTTCTGTGATAAACCTAGGGAGGGTGAGCCTGAGATAGCTCTCCATTGCATTGGGTAACGTGACGAAGGTAAACGTTATTGTTTATCCTAAGAGATTTATGGAATATACTATGATGGGTATTCCAAACGTAACTCTATACATAGCAGTGAAATATACAATGTAAGTATGTTATGTATTCCATCATTTACCTCTATGATTTATGATTTATATGCATTATTCATAAATTTTATAATTTCATAAAGTATGTTTTGATTGAAAAATATTGTTTCATTGATTTGTATTTATTGATGGTATAATTTTTTCAACCCTTATTTTATAACCCATACCGAGCATTTTATTCTCATCCCATGTTTTGAAATGTTTTTCATAGGACTTAAAGATGAATAGGGTCAATGATGGGATCAAGGAAAAGTCATGCTGTCTAAAACATGGAACTATACATGTTTCTTTTTTTAGAGTATATATTTATAAAAATGGAAACTAAGTAGAAGTTTCTACTTTGAAATTTTATAGATGTAATGTAATTGTTATGACCTATTTATATAAAGCTCTAAACTTGAAAAGACCCTCAATGTGAATTCTTGATTTAACTCCAGATTAAGTAATGTTTAATGATGGAGCCTTATAGTTGGTATCATAGGTCCTATTAGACAACTTTATGGATTAGGAGTTTTTGTTAGATGCATGGTTATTATCTATTTCTATTATTTAAGTTAAATACTTATTTTGTAACTTTTTTAGTTCAGGGAACATTTGTTACAAATGGAAGGAGGACGATCTCAAACAACATTAATATCTCTTCTTGAGGACATTGTTGCAATAATTATTGAAAAGTCATGTCCAGATGACTCTGAAACATTTTCTAACATATAACTCACTTGCATGAAATTAGTTGAGATATCAAACAACTCTATTGTACCTTGATACCATCGTGGATCATGGTTTGTACTTGATAAAATATTATTTTCTCAATATCCTAAAACATTCAAGAAAGGTAAATATTATCAAAGCATTTTAAAATATTTTACCCTATCACAGGATTTTGAAGCATATTATGATTCTGAAAAAGGTGATGAAGAAGGAGACCCTTGCACAAACTATTTATATTTTATTTTAAATTATAGTTATTTAGCACATAATTATGGTATTTTAAAAGGACAATTGATTGAATATTTCAACTTAAGCTTGGTCCGACTGTTTTATAAGAAAATTTTTTATCAAATTTTTTGAAATTATATGTCATACATGATTTGTTTCCAAAACTATTTTTTTGTGATAAACCATATGTCCCATGTTTTACAAAGTGTAATTTGATAAAGAATCATATGATTTTAAAGGATCACTAAATCATTACTGCAGTGCATCGACCATATATCTACATAAACATGATGAATATTAAACCCGGTGGACATGATAATAAAGGTACGATGTTATTTATTTGGGAATAATGTTGTTTTATGGTGGTAAAAAAAATTCAATATATATAATACTTTATGAATTAATATATTGATTTCATTATGAGTTGGGAAACAAATAAGAGTCATAAGACAATCATTGAGGTTAAATCATGTTATGGTTATTTTTGATGAGTTTATCTCATTATTGGGAATGTAATAAAATTTTATAGTTTTTGAAAAAGGACAACTCACTGACCGTGTGAAAACCCGTCGCATAAGAAAAACTACAGGAGTCGAACCCACAACCAAATTGCGATTGGGATTTATCGCCAACTACTAGACTACATGAAGTCCATGGTTATTATGACATATTATTTTTTAGTTAAATTATTTTATATATCAAGAATAAGATGATTTGGAATCTTATGTATTTTCAAATTGATATCCTTAGTATAGGAAAATGATTTTGGGATTAAGTGATAAAGCTATTTTGGAAGACATATTCTCTTTTTGGGAAACTATATGCCCAAAAAAATAGAATACTTTGAGATTTTAGTCAACGAGTAATTATGGAATTTTATTTAAGAAGAATTTATGTTTTTATTATGTACAAATGGTGATTTGGGATATTTATGTAAATGATTAACCTATTATAGAAGATATTTGATTTTGTTAATTACACTTCAGTATGAGACATTAAGAGTAGTTGATGTTATTTGGAGATAAATGTTATGATTTATTATAGAAGTCTATGAGATTAAATCCTTCTGAGTTTTGGTTTACAATCTTAGTTTAGGGTACATTGAAGAATTTGAAGGACATTTGTTTATTGAATGGTATTTTACAAACTTTTGGAATTGTTTGTATAATTTTGGGGATTAAGAGTAGTATTCCTTTTTATAAAGTATTATCCTTTTTGGGGATTATCTGATCTTGTACTAACCGTTTTGGTTTTGGTTAATATCTAAATATAAGGGAAATATATAGTTCATCTTTTGTGGATTATGTTATTCTCTGTTAGATGATTATAACACTTTAGATGTGACCAAGTCATCTTGAATAGTATTCATTTGGAGAAAATAAGTGTTTTTGGTAAAAACTTATTAAAGGATGAATCTCCACTTGAAAAGTAAGTATATTTCCTTATATACCGAGTCAAACTCATAAATAATTTCTAAAACTTTATTAAATGAAACGTTAAACAAAAACATTTCCCATTTACTTTTTCTATTGGGAAACCAAAGGCTTTTTAACCTATCACAAATTTGTGGCTTTCTGGTGGTTAACATTCTCCTGATCATGTTTTCTATCACTCTCCATTAGAACATGGCATTTAGTTTCTCCTCCATATCTATGTTTTCATGGAATAAAACTATGGGTTATCACAGGTGACCTTTGTACTTATCTTTCTTTCTTTTAAATTTATAGTTTTATTGAATCTTTTTCCTATTAGGGACTTTTAATGAAGTTCATGAGCACAATTTTAAAATTGCGAGGACACAATTCTCAAAAGGGGGGAAGGATGTAACATCCCAGGTGAATAAATGACTATGTAATTTTTATATTTATTTATATTTGGGAATTAAATATTAATTTTAATTTAAAGTGGATGTCGTGTTCTATGGATTACCTGATACCGAACAACGTATTTCGTTGAAATATTACATTACACACAACATTAAGTTATACTGGAAAATAATATAATAATAACATTATTTTAAATATTAGTTAACACATAGCCGTTGTATTGGAAATAATGAATAGGACTAACTACAATATTATTATACATATTTGTTATATGTTTTTACATTTATCTAATAAAATTTAGAAGCTTAAAATGTGAATGAATCCAATTTTAAGCATAAACACTCTAATTTTTTTTAAAAAGTATATTTATTGATTTTTGATGGAGAACCATTTTTAAATATAGTTTTCATAATTTTATATGTTCTATTTGACAAAATAATATTTTTCATTAGAATCGGGACTTCAAAATTTACATTGGATGAAATTTTGGTATTTTTCTGACAATGTTCATTTTTTAATGAATAGTGAAAAATACTGCATTGTAATTCAAAACTGCCTTTTTATCTAATTTATTTACATAGTTAGAATATTATTTTAATTGGTTTTAAAGTGTAATGGTATTATATTTTAACCATTTAATTCAATTTTGGTTTTTGGAAGTAATTTCACTCTTAAATTGAACATAAAAAAGTGTCAATCTTTTGATAGATATTATTTCTTAAAAACACACTTTATATTTGGACAACAGGAATTGATTCTAAATTTATTTCTCCCAATAATGTGTTTTAAATTTGAAAAAATGGATTCCATATTTGGATTCATGAGTTCCAAATTTTGTGAATAGTTATCTTTTTATTTTTAGACATTTTGAATATTTAATTCAGTAAATATATCATTTACCATTGTTAAAAGGTAAATCTCGTAAATAAGGGTAAAAAAATAATATTATAATAATATTAAATTACCCTAACACATGTTCTAATAATATTGTTCGATACATGTTTTACCATTGGCATCCTTGGGTCGATTTTGGGACCCGATGGAGCCACTTAGGAGTGATAATGACACTTTATATTAATTAATTTAAAGTATAAGCAAAAATTACGTAAACATATATCTTTTAGTAAATAAATTTTTACATGATTTTATATAAGATATATATTATACTATAAATATTTATTTTCAATATAAAAATATTTCTTACATCATGGTATTTTATTTATAGTTTTTATACATCAAATAAATAAAATTATTTAGGACACAATAATGATGCAATGATTACCTTATTAACAAATGATTTAAATAAATGATATTATTATATTCAAAAAACTATCCAAAACCTATGAAATTGTTTTTGGATGATTTTATTTTAATCAAGAGTCATCTTATATTTTAATTTTATGAGTTTAGGGCCTTTGTAAACCGAAAATCAGTTTATAATAAAATAATACATTCAAATGTTCCAAAAGAACCCCTTCTCCCCCTTATAAAAATCCATCACCTCTAACCCATTACCCACACCTCTCAAGACCCTAGGCTCATCAAAAAACTACCCAATTAATCTCACCACATCCCTTTCTTCCTCCTAGAATCCTTACCCTATGAATAAGGCAATTCAAGTAAACCTTTTTTTTCAAGCCATAGATAGATACCAGATTTCAAGGTAACATCTTCTCTTAAGTTATTTTCATTTATTTTACTTCTAAAACCCCATAAACTCTCTTTATTACATTATTTTATAACAAAACTAGTATCCTTAATATACTAGGTTTTTTTTTGATAATTTTTCAAAATACACTTCCACACACCTCCATCTAATGGATACAGATGTATTGTTTCTAGGGACGACAAACTACTGCCTCACGAAACGATGATTGTTCAAATATATCCAACCGCATCTCATGGTGGATGTTGTGATGGTACTATAGTTATATATATATATCATGATTATGATCTATCTATTATTCTGTATTTTCATTTTATATCATACTATTATGGTTTCTGTAATGGGTAAATATGATAATTTCATTTGAGGAAGTGCGGACTTCAGCCCCCTCAAA
Organism: Viscum album; assembly: GCA_963277665.1. NCBI lineage: Eukaryota > Viridiplantae > Streptophyta > Magnoliopsida > Santalales > Viscaceae > Viscum > Viscum album. The sequence goes on from OY728129.1 coordinate 763,798,238, forward strand.
GTGATATGACTCATTCATACCATTCATGGAAGGTATAAAGGATGGTGTTAATGAACATACATAATGTATATAAAATATGATTTTATATTTTAATAAAAATATACCTATTTATCATTTGGTTTTCATTCCTTTTAAAATGAAAAAAATGAAATGGATGTAGCGTTCATGCATACGTACGACTTACCGTCTCCATGAACGGTGCTTTTCATTTTCATATATCCAAATGGTATGGACTATTATAAATACATATATACTGAAAATACATGATATATATGATATATAAATAATTAATATCATTCTATATATAATGGAATTTCGACCATGTGGACAATTTATAGTTATAATAAGTTCATTCTTAACTCAACTTTCGAACATCGACAAAATGTCTGATATGACGTCAAATAATTAACTTATTCTTATAGCAATGTACTAAGTGATATAAAAGGAATAATTAACTTGAAAAATGTTCTTAACCGAGTATAAATTAACTTATGTTTATTATTCAGGAATAACAAGGAACAGACAAGACAAGTTAGACTTGAGGTAAGGGGTTTCTTATCTCACTTTTAATTCCGTGAGATTTCTATTGTTCGCAACTTATTTATTTCATGTGGTGTATTGTGTACTTCCATTTGATATATATTATCATTATCCTCTTTATATTAATTATATTATGTGATTAATTTGGTTATTATGAACTTTTGGTCATACATGTCGATTGATTACAACGTGGTAAGGGGTTTTTATCTCATTTTTTATTCCTGTGAGATTCATCCTATATTTTCCACTATTTTCCATTGTGTGGTGTATGTACTACCCATGTTTTTTTTTCATTGTGTAATATAATTTAATTTATGGGTATTTACATCTTCATTGTATGACCGTTATTTCATGTTTTGTATGATCCATACGTTACCAAATCAGTAAGAGAACCTTTTACCCTCCACTACTAGTCAAAGACATCTTTTATGTGATGTCTTTAAATTTCAATTATCAACTATTGGGTTATGTTATTCTATATCATATTTTAAGTAAATTGTATTTCCATGTTATGAGAGACCATTTTCTCTCTCACCAACTCATTTTATAATTTTTTATGTGATGTCATTAGGCTGTCGAATTGTTGTAAGGGAACTTCTTAACCCAATTTCAATTCTTTGGGTTAAATATATACTTCTTGATTATGTCATGATATGAATATGTGTGAGTGAAATATGATTCTTTCCACACTTAATATCCACATATACTGGGTGTATTATTATATTTCACACATAATTAAATCATTGATTTGTGCTTAATCTAAGGATATTATCTTTGCAAGGGACTTTGTCTCAATTTACATTCTATTGAGAATTAGTTTTTTTACACCAATTCACTTTTATATGGTGTATGTACTTCCATTTGACATATTATATCATTATCCTAACTATGATCATGATATCATAAGTTTTGATTAATGTTATTCCTGAATTATTTGTATTCAAGCATCTCTTTTTTGGTTAGGAACTCTTCAACTAAAATATCATTTTAAATTTTTTAAAGATTTATTCTTATAAATATTTCTCATTAATTTAAATTTTTTAAAAATGGTTTTAAGGATTTATTTATTCAGACATGAATGTTTTGAAATTAAAATTTCTTTGAAATGCTTCAAATTGGTATGGGACACATTGATTAAAAAAATCTCATTATTAAATTTTTTAAATGGTTTTGAAAAATGTTTTGATAAAGCATTGATTATATCAATATCATGAAATGATATATTATGATTAAAATATGGAAATGTAATCATTTTGTTATTATTCTTTTATGTTTTATGAATTTGTTATAGTTATTAGGAATTATTTACGCATACGGGTGGTTTAGTGATAAACCTAGCATGGGTGACCCTGAGATAGCTCTCCAATGCATTGGTTAATGTGACGGAGGTACACATTAATGTTTCTCTAAAGAGATTTATATAATATACTGTGATGGTTATTACAAACATAACTCCCTACATAGCTGTGAAATCTATAATGTAAGTTTGTTATGTATTTAATAATTTACCTTTATGATTTATGGTTTCTATGTGTTATTCATAAATCTTATGATTTCATAAGGTATGTTATGATTGAAAAGTTTCGTTTCATCAATTTTTATTTATTGATGGGATAATGCTTTCATTCCATATTTTATAATATTTTATGAGAATTTTTTTCACATCCCATGTTTTGAAATTTTTTTCACAGCACTTAAAGATGAATAGAGTCAATGATGAGATCACGGAAAAGTCATGCTGTCTAAAACATGGAACTATACAGTTTCTTTTTTTAGAGTTTTTATTTTATGAAAAAATGGAAAATGAGTATAAGTGTATAATTTTTAATTTTTGAGATATAATGTAATTTTTATGGCATATTTCTCTTAATCTATAAACCTGAAAAGATCCCCAATGTGAATTCTTGATTTAACTCAAGATTAAGTATGGCTGGGGCCTTATAGTTGGTATCAAAGGTCCTATTGTACAACTTTAGGGATTAAGAGTTTTTATTAGTAACATGGTTTGTATCTTTGTATATTTTTCAAGTTAAATCCTTATTTTGTAACTTTTTAATATCAAGTTAAGTTTTTTAAAAATGGATGGAGGAGGATCTCAGAAAAATTCTAATCTCTTCATGATGTCTTGCATGGAATAATTTTTGCAACGTCATGTCCAGATGTTTGTGAAACATTTTTTAACATATAACTCACTTGCAAGAAATTATTTGATATATCAAACACGTCCATTAAACCTCAATACCATCGTGGATCATGGGTGGTATTTGATCAAATATTATTTTCTTAATATTCTCTTATTTCCATTAAAGGTAAATATCATCAAGAAATTTTCAAATATTTTACGTTATCACAAGATTTTGAAGCATATTCTGATTTTGAAAAAGGTGCTATAGAATGAGACCCTTGCGCAACCTATTTATATTTGATTTTAAATTATAGTCTTTCAGTACAAACTTATGGAATTTTAAACTTACCATTTATTAAATGTTTCAAATTAAACTCAGTCCTGATTTTTTATAAAAAGAATGTTTTATCAGATGTTTTGAAATTATATTTCATACATGATATTTTTCAAAAACTATTTTTCTGTGATCACCCGTATGACCAAAGATTTAAGAAGTGTATTTGGATAAAGCAAGGATATAATTTTGAAGGATATCTAATTCATTATTTCAATGCATGTGTCATCCATATACGTGAACTAGATGAGGATAAAACAAGGTGGACACAATGATAAAGGTATGATGTTATTTATTTGGGAATAATGTTATTTTATATTGGTAAAAATAATTAAATATATATAATACTTCACGAATTAAGATATTGTGGTCATTTTGTTATGGGATAAAATTTAAAGGCATAATACTACCATTTAAGTTAAATCATGTTATGGTTATTTTTGAAGAGTTTGTCTCATTTTTGGGAATGTTATAAAATTGAATAGTTTTTGAAAATGGACAACACACTGATTGTGTGAAAACCCATTGTATCGGACAAAGCTGTGGGAATCAAACCCACAACCAAAGTGTGATTGGTATTTATTTCCTACCACTAGACTATGTAAAGTCCCTAGTTAGTCAGACTTAATCTTTTTCGTTAAGTGATTTTATTTATCAATAATAAGTTGACTTGGGATCTTATGATTTATCAAATGGATATCCTTAGTATAGGAAAATGATTTGGGGATTAAGTGATAAAGGTTATTTTGGAAGACATTTTCTCTTTTTGAGAAACTATATGCCTATGGATAATAGAATACTTTGGTATTTCAATTGATGAGTAATAGTGGAATTGTTTTTGGAAGAATATATTTTTTTATTATATACATATAGATATTTGAAATTTTTATGGAAATGATTAACCTATCATAGAGAATATGTGATTTGGTAAATTATAATTCAATATTATACTTTAAGATTAGTCGATGTTATTTGGAGATAAATATTAAGATTTATTGTGGATGACTATGTGATTAAATAATTCTGAGTTTTGGGTTACAATCATAGTTTTGGTTAAATTGAAGAACTTTAAGGACATTTGTTTATTTAATAGTATTTTCTGAACTTTTGGTATTTTTTGTCGAATTTTGGGGATTAAGAGTAGAATTTAGTTTTATAAAGTATTATCCTTTTTTGGGGATTATCTAATCTTATACTAATAGTTTTGGATTTGGTTAATGTATAAATACAAGGGAAATATATAGTTCATCATTTGTGGATTAGGTGATTCTCTAGAAGTTGATTCTAACAGTTTATGTGTGACCATGTCATCTTGAATACTCATCATTTGGAGAAAAGAAGAGTTTTTGGTAAAAACATATTAAACGATGAAACTCTACTTGAAAAGTTATTATATTTCCTTATGTACATAGTCAATCTCATAAATAAATTATCCAAATTTATTTAATAAAATATTAAACAAAAGCATTTCCCATTTAATTTTCCTTCTGGGAAACCAAAGGTCGTTTAACCTATCACAATTTTGAGGTTTTCTTGTGGTTAATAGTCTTCTGATCATGATTCATATCACTCTCCATCAGAACATGACATTTAGATTCACCTCAATATCCATGTTTTCATGGAATCCTAGTATGGGTTATCTCGGGTGATATTTTTAATTCTCTTTATTTCTTTTAAAGTGATAGTTTTATTGAATCGTTTTCCGATTTGGGACTTTTATTGAAGTTCACCATCCCAATTTTAAAATTACGAGGATGCAATTCTCAAAAGGGGCGGAAGGATGTAACATCCCAGGTGAATAAATGAAAATGGAATTTTTATATATATTAATATTTCGGAATTAAATATTAATTTTAATTTAAACGGGATTTCATGTTCAATGGAGTACATAATATGCAACAACAGATTTCTTTGAAATCTTATGTTACACATAACGTTATGTTATACCGAAAAATAATATAATAATAACAGTATTTTAAATAATAGTTAACGAATCACCATTGTATTAGTGGGAATGAACAAGAATAACTAAAATATTATTATACATGTTTTTTATATGTTTTAAATTTATCAAATTAAATTTAGAAGCTTAAAATGTGAATTAATCCAATATTAAGCATAAACCAATAAAATTATTTAAAAGGTCGATTTACTTCCTTCTGATGGAGAACCCTTTCTAAAAATATTTTTTTTCATTCTAGAGGATCTATTGGACAAAATAATATTATTCTTTATAATGGGGACTTAAAAATTTACTTTGGATGAAATTTTGGTATTTTTCTAATAATGTTCATTTTTAATGAATAATGAAATATACTGCATTTTAATTCAAAACTGCCTTTTAATATAATATATTTATATAGTTGGAATGTTATTTTAACTGGTATTAAAGGGTAATGGTATTATATTTTTAACATTTAATCAAATTTTGGTCATTGGAAGTAATTTCACTCTTAAATTGAACATAAACATGTGTCAATCGTTTGATAGATCTTATTTCTTAAAAACACACTTTTTGTTTTGACAACGAGAGTTAATTATAAATTTATTTTTTCCACTTCCGTTCTTTGAATATTAAAAATTTGATTTCAAATTTGGAATCATGAAGTCCAAATCTTGGGAATAGGTACCTTTTTATTTTTATACCATTTGAGTATTTATATCAGTAAATATTTTATTTACCATGGTTAAAAGGTAAATCTGTTAAATAAGGGTAAAAAAATAATATTATAAAAATTATAATTACCCAAACATGTGTCCTAATCCTATTGGCGGATTCATTTCCAACCATTGGAATTCTTGGGTTGATTTTGGGAATTCATGGAGCCACGTAAGAGTGATAATGACACTTTATATTAATTAATTTAAAGTAAATAAAAAACTTACATAAAAATATATCTTTTCGTAAATAAGTTTCTATATGGGGTTATGTAAGTTTTATATTCAACTACAAATTTTTATTTGAATTATAAAAATATATCCTAAATCATGGGGTTTTATTTATAATTTTCAGACATCTATTAATAAAATTATTTATGACACAATGATGATGTAGTGATTACATTATGAATAAATGATTTAGATAAATGATTTTATAAAATTCAAAAAACTATATAGACTCTTTACAAATATTAATGGAATATTTTCTTTTGAACATTAGTCATATTATCATTGAATATAATATGTTTTGGAACTTTTGAAACTGAAAACCAGTTTATAATAAAATAATGTTTTCAAAGTTTCCTAAAGTGCCCCTCCCCGCTTATAGAAAGCCACCACCTCTAACCCATTACTCACACATCTAAATCCCCTTGGCTCATCCAAACACTGAATAACTAATCTCCCCACATCCCAATATTACTATTAGAATCCTTCCCCTATGAAGAATAAAATTCAAGTAAACTATTTGGTTAAACCCAAAAGGAGATACCCGATTTAAAGGTATGATCTTCCCTTAAGTTCTTTTCTTTTATTTTACTTATCCAACCCACTCAACTATATTTATTCTTTTCTTTTATAACAGTAATAGTATCCTAAATATAATAGGTTTTTTATGAGATGTATTTTAATTACACTTCCACACACCTCAATCTTATGGATACGAACTTACTGTTTATGTGGACGGCGAACAACTGCCTCACGAAATAAAGATTGTTCAAATATGTCCGACCCCCTCTCATGGTACCCATTATGATGGAAATTTATATATATATATATATATATATTATATTTATGTTTTATATAGGATTCTATATTTTTATTTTATATCACACCTTTATAGTTTCTATGATGGTTAAATACAATAATTAAATTTGAGGAAGTGCGGACTACATCCCACTCAAATTGATATGACTCATTCATACCATACATGGAATGTATAAAGGATAGTGTTAATAATCATATTTAATGTATATAAAATATGATATTATACTGGAATAATAATATACCTATGTATCATTTTGGTTTTCATTCCTTTTAAAATGAAAAAAATTAAATGGATGTAGCGTTCATGTGTACGTACGACTTACCGTCTCCATGAACGGTGCATTTTATTTTCATATATCTAAATGATATGGAATATTATAAATACATATATACTGGAAATATATAATTTATATTATATATAAATCATGAATATCATTCTATATATAATTTAATTTTGACCACATGGATAATTAATAATTATAACAAGTTCATTTTTAACTCTAGTTTCGAACATTGACAAAATGTCTGATATGAACTCAAATAAATAACTAATTTTTATAAAAAGGTAATAAGTGATATAAAAGGGATATTAAAAATTAAAATGTTTTTTAATAAAGTTGAAATTAACTTATGTTTATTATTCAGGAAGAACAAGGAGTATACAAGACAAGTCAGGCTTGAGGTAACGAGTTTCTTATCTCACTTTTAATTCAGTGAGATTTCCATTGTTCGCCACTTATTTATTACATGTGATTTATTTTATATTTCCATTTGATATATATTTTCATGATTATCTTTATATTCATGGTATTATGTGATTAATTTTATTATTATTAACTTTTTTCCATACAACTCGATTGATTACAACATGATAAGGGGTGTTAATCTCACTTTTTTATTCCCGTGAGATTTGTTATATATTTGCTTCTATTTTCATTTGTGTAGAATATGTACTTACCATGATTGTATTAATTGTGTAATATAATTTAATTTATGTGTATTTACATATTAATTGTATGACCGTTCTTTCATGTGGTGTATGTTTCATAAGTTATCAAATCGTTAAGGGAACCTTTCACCCCCTCCTAGTCAAAGATATCTTTTATGTGATGTATTTAAATTTAAATTAAAAATGTTGGGATATATTATTCCACATTCTCATTTCTGTAAATTGAATGTCCATATGATGAGAGACCTTTTTATCTCTCATCAACTCATTTTATGAATTTTTATGTGATGCTGTTCGACTTCCTATTTTTTGTACAGGAACTTCTAAACCCAATTTCAATTTTTTGGGTTAAACTTATACCTCTTGATTATGTCATCCAATGTATATGTGTGAATGAAATCTGATTGTTTTACCCATAATATCCTCTTTTTTTGGATTATTATTATTTTTCACACATAATTATGTCAATGATTTGTCCTTAATCTATGGATATGATCTTTTCATGGGACATTGTCTCAATTTACATTCCATTGAGACATAATTGTTGTGATACACTAATTCACTTTTATATAATGTATATAATACCCTTTGAAATATTATATCATGAATATACTTATTGTTATTATATTATAAGCTTTGAATAATGTTATTCCTCAATTATTTGTATTCATGTGTCTCTCTTTTGGTTAGGAACTCTTTAACAAATATATTGTTTTAAATGTTTTAATGATTTATTCTTATAAATATTTCTTATTAATGTCCATGTCTTAAAATTTTTTTTAAGGATTTATTTATTTAGATATGAATGTTTTGAAATTATAATTTCTTTTAAAATCTTCAAAGTGGTATGGGACACATTGATTGAAAAATATTTTTATTAAATGTTTTAAATGGTTTTGAAAAATGATTTGATAAAGCATTGATTATGTCAATATCTTGAAATGATATATTGAGATTTCAATATTGATATATTATCATTCCTTTATTATTGAATTATGTGTTATAAATAATTTATGGTTATTGGGAATTTTTTACGCATACGGGTGGTTCTGTGATAATCCTAGGGAAGGTGAGCCTGAGATTGCTCTCCAAAGCATTGGGTAATGTGACGTAGGAAAACCTAAATGTTTTCCTAATAGATTTAGGGAATATACTGTGATGGTTATTCCAAATGTAAATCCCCATGTAGTTGTGAAAGATAGAATGTAAGTATGTTATGTATTCCATAAGTTAAATTTGTGATTAATGATTTTTGTGTGTTAATCATAAATATTATGATTTCCTAAGGTATGTTATGATTGAAAAGTATGGTTTAATTAATTTGTATTTATTGATGGGATAATGTTGTCATTCCTTATTTTATAATCCTTAATGAGATTTTTATAATCATACCATGTTTTGAAATGTTTTTCACAAGACTTAAAGATGAATAGGTTCAATAATGGTATCAAGGAAAAGTCATGCTGTTATACATGTTTAATTTTGGAGTTTTAATTTTATGAAAAAATGGAAACTGAGTAGAAGTGTCTACTTTATAATTTTTGATATGTAATGTAATTATTATGGCCTATTTCACTAAATCTCTATTCTGAAAAGTCCCCAATGTGAATTCTTGATTTAACTCATGATTAAGTAATTTTTAAGGCTGGGGCTTTATATTGAGTGTAACACACACCATTTTCCATCAATTAATGTTAAATAAGATTTTCATTTATTAATTAATATAATTATAATTCTAAAGACTGCAAAATAATATTTCTTTAGGATGTAATAATTGAAATTATTCATTTAATACTTATACATGATTTAAATACATAAGTAAATATTGAATGTCATGATTATTGAAATGAACATTTTTTATCTCTTTTTTTGTTTGAATGTTAGTAAAAAATATTAATTATTAAATATTTAAAGATTTATTAATTTGAATAATAAAATAAATATTTCTTTACAAGACTGTGACTATTATATTTTTTCTTTGTCATATGAATAAACACAATATATCATTAAATTTAGGGGAAATGTCAGGGATGGTGGATAGGTTGAGTAATGTTTCTAGTAATGAAATTATAAATTCTTAAATATCATTTTAATATATAAGTTTTTATATATTTCATATAATATTATTTCATTATGGAATTTAGAATGTTACATTATATAATAGTATTATTATTATAATTGGTTTTAGGAATATATTAGGTAATATCCTGAGATTTTAAAAGAAATCCAAAATTATTGAAAATATTTACGACACACAACACCAATTCTAAGCGAACCACACAATATATTTATTTAAATATGACAATTAAAAGATAGTCGTTAGATTTTAGAGTATGAATATGATTAACTATGTCTGGAAATATATGTAAATTTCATATTATTAAAGTTTATTAATTAATTCTAAATAAATAGATACATAATTTTTCATAATGCTAGTTTCTTTTTCAGAGATATATTTTATTCAAAAATAGTTTTTTCACTTTTTGTTAGAGAATAATAAAATCAATTTCAGGAATATTTAAAAACGATATTATAGAAAATAAATATCACTTTTAAAATTATTATATAAAAATTACAATATGGTGAAATTAAAATAATTTTCTGGATATATTTATTTTTCAATAAATAGTGAAAATGCAACATTTTATTGAAAATCGTATTTTATTTTTGATTATATGAAAATTAACATTATATTTTGGGTTATTTTTATAATTTAATTATTTTATTTTGAATTAAAATAACCCAATTATGTATCTAAAAATTTATTTATACTAAATTTTGGTTTAAAATATTTTATACTAAAAAGGGGAATTTTTCAAAAAAACTGTTTTCAGTCGCGTTTTTCTCATTTAACATTGAATTTAATTTTATCCCCTATGTGTTTTGATTTTTTAAAAGTTTATTCTATATTTTTAATTAGGAGTTTGAAAATAGTTAAATAAGTCATTTTTATTTACTTTCTATAGGAATAGAAACCTTTTATATTTTTGTTGCCGGAGTAAAGGGTAAATCGTGTAATTAATGATAAGAATTTACTGATATAGATAAAAAATGACCCTAATATTCGACCTGATTTTATTGGATAAGTTTATATTATCCATAATCATCAATAAATATGTGGCATTTTATTTCCATTTAGACATGATTTTGACCATTATAATACTTCAGTGAAAATGAAGCCAAAAATATCACTCTTCCTTTCAATAATTATAATTTTTTTAGCTTAGGGACATACATAAGATATATTTGTTTATAAATAAAAAAGTTAATTACAAATGAGTTTTTTATCATTTATTTTTTAAAATTTTTAATTATGAAATAATTTTACTAAAATATTACGTAATGTTAATAAAGTAATTATTCTATTAATAAAAAAATGATAATAAAAATATTAAATTTATTATAATTTGAATGAATTATTATTTTAAATAATTTTTTTACATACAAAAGACATATTATATAGGGTTTAATTCAATATATTCCAGTTCTTATTTTGTTGGGATGTTATTAAAGCCAATATAAATGAATAGTTCTAATATAAACATTTATGATATTTTATATTAAATTACATTTTACTAAATGATTTAAAATTAATGAAAATATTATCATCATCCCATAGAATTTTATATGGTTTATTATATCAAACATGGTCCATTTAGGGGTATTTTTTACTTTTTTAGTAATTATATTAACCCCTTAGTAGTAAAAAACATGGATATCACCATAATTGTGGAAATGGTTATCATAGGGTTAAAACAAAAGGATAAAGGTGAAAATGTGATCCAAAGTAATCAAAATTTTACTTTATGTTAGTATTTAGACTCATGAAATTATTATATTTTAATAAATTCAATTTGGATCCATTTTAACATTAAAACTATTTTATATTATTTTAATATTTTAGTAAATTCCAATAGTGTCCCTCCCCTCTCTTATAAAACCAGATCACTTATTATCATTTATTAAAAGACACAAAACCTTTTATTTTAAGGAAATATAGTACCAAGTCCCTCACTTACGTTCCCAATAATATCTTAATATACTTGTTTTGATCATAAAACCTTTTATGAAGGAATTTGGTGTAAATATTAAGAGTTTTTTGAATAAGAATATAGTTCTTAAGAATTTTTTTTATTTCTTCATCCACCTCCTTAACATATTTTTCAACCATGATAAAATAATAACACCAATATCATACATAAACATATATGTATTTATGTTAATTAAACAACCTATATCAATCTTCTCTTCCATAAAATGGGAAATCAAACCATCGATCTTAGGTACGATGGCATACCACCTCTTAAATAGATGTCATTAATTTTACATGACCAATATTCATATATGTTTGTAATGATGGGATTAATATTTATATAATATATTAATGATATAAATTTTCATTATAAAAAGATATTATATCATTTAATTTTTTATATTTTGATTCACTGAATAATGATTACCTCGTTCAAGCATACGTGTGGACTTTCTACCTCCATGAAGTGATATGATTCAATTTACAACACCACATAACATGGAATATGAATATATATATATATAAGTATTTAAAAACATAATATGATATTTATGATAATATAAAATTATAGAAATGTAAATTAATACCTACATTATTTTCATAATGATTTTTGAAAAATAGAAATCTTACTCGTTTGTACATATGACCTACCATCTCCATGATTATAATGATGATCATTTTTCGTAACCATATTTTATTATTGGTTTTAAAAGCATAAATGATTTGAAAAAAGGATATTTTTTTACTTATATGATATAAAAATGAACCCATTAAACATGTTTTAGACACCGATGATGTTTTAAAATTATGGATTGAACTTTATCAATGGAACTGACATGGAATTAACTGATAAAATAATTAACTCTGTCCTTAATAAAAATGAAATAAATTATTTAAGCATAATGAATTAATACTGTAAAATGTTCTTAAAAAAATAATTTATAGGAGTTTATTATAAAGATTTTAAATGACATATATATTGAGTCTAGACTTGAGGTAAGGGTTTTCATCTCAATTATTTCATTGAGGGATATTTTAATGTCACGACTTAATTTATTTAATCAGGTGTATATAATACCCCATTTAAATATTATATAATTAATATTTAATAATTTATGGTATTTTAATTTACATTTTAAATTATTACATCCATGAGGATTTGACATTAAAGTTACCAAGTGCTAAGGGTATCTTAACCCAATTTCATTTCTTCTTATCGTATCACTTATTCAATAATAATATTATTCCAAGATTGTGTTTCAAATGAACATTGTTTTATTTATGTTATTTTTCCACTTATATTTTATGGATTTAAATTTTTTACACCAAATAGCTCTATTGTTTAATTTTCAATTCAATAATAAGATATTTGTATGGTTTATTCATCTCAAATTACCTTTCTTCGAGAAATATATTATAATATGTTGGTAATTCATATTAAAAGGTGTATATTGTTTTTTTGGGATATTATATAATGATATTTTTGGTTCCTTTTAGGTTCACTTTCTCAATAGATATTTATTGAAATATTATAAAATATTCAAGGGTTTTCATTGTCATAATCTCATTTTCTTGAGACATAGTTTATATTATACAACACGATTTCCTTAAATGTTCTAATTAATACAGCATGAATGAATATTTAAATATTTCATCATTTAATACATGGTTTTTAAAGAGTTGTATCATATTATTTCATTAATATTTTTTATTCAGAAAATAACCAATGTGGTAATGGCTTTAGATTATAATCTCTATTCTTCATAAGATTGTTTATATTGAAGGTTATTTTAGATAAAATGACATGATTTTATTTTATTTAATCATATATCTTTAATTATTACTTTTTTAATGTGATTTACGTAAATAATTTACATTTTCCTCCATTATTATTTAAAGAGTCACCAATGATGTTATTGGTAAGTGATACAGATCATGTATCATCGTTTAAGAGTGGTTTAAGGTCTATTATTAAAGTCTAGAGTTCAAATTGAGAGGAAACAATATATTAGATGGGGGGATTATTTGACACCCATTTATTTTAAAATAAGTATATTATGTTTTATAACATGTAATACATGCAACACAGATGTTAAATGAACTGAAAATTATTATTATTTAAATATGATCGTTATAACCTAGCCATTAAATTGGAGGGTATTAATAGTATTAATTAATTTTTGAAATATATATAATGATTCTAATGAATAAAAAATTAGTTATTAATACTTAGAAAATAAGAACTTAATATTTGGTAAATCCATTTTTTTATTAAAAGATATATTTTCTTTAAAAATGGGTATTTATTAATTTTTTCTGCGTGAATAAGGTAATTAATTTAAGGAACTATTCAAATTTTTTCTAATTTTTTTTAAATAATTAGATCAATGTTAACATATTCTGAAACTTTTTAAATTTTATGAAAATATTGATTTTTCATTTTATTGTAAAAAATAAGAATTTATGTTAATAATTATATTTTACTTTCCATTATTTAGAAATTAAAATTATATTTTAGATTAGTTTTAAAATATAATTATTTAATTTTTTTTACAATAACATGGTTTTCTAAATGAATTTAATACTTTAATTTAGTAAAAATAAATTTATACTTAAAACTAGTATTTTATGAAAAATGTTTTGTTGGGTTTTTCTGGTTTGTTTTTAATTAAATTCTACCACTTTTATGATTTTAATTTTTTTAAAATTTATTCCATATTTGGAATCATGATGTTAAAATTTGGTAAATAGTTTATTTTTATTTTTTATCAATATGATTAGTTTCCTTAGAATGTTTTTTACCATTGTAAATGGTATGTTAGATAATTATACATACAAATAAAATGGTAAAGACTAAAAAATAACCCTAAAACATTAATTAATTGAATTGGATGATTATATCTCATATATAATCATATAAAAGTCTAATATATGGATTTTGTGTTTCCATTTTGACATGATTTTGACCTTTATTATATATATGGGAATATGAATCAAAAAATTCCATGCACTCGCCTTATTAACTTGAATTTTTTTACATAGGGATAAAAAAAATTTATATTAAGTTACAAATAGTAATTTTAATGATAAAAAAATTTATAATGGAAATTTATTAATAATTTCAAATCGTGAAATAATTACAATAAAATATTATGCAATGCTGATGCGTTAATTATTCAATTTACAAAATTAAATAAATACTTTCTTAAACATGAAAATTAAAATAATTTGAATGACTTTTTTCATTCAAATATCTTTTTAGATAAGTATGAAATATTAATGATTTTTTAATTAAATATATTCTAATTACATTGTTCTATTTATAGTATTAAAGTCATAGTAAATGAAAAGTTTGAAAATTGTCATTAATCATTTTTATAATAAATAATAATTTATTAGATGATTAAAAATTATTAAAAATTTTATAATCGAAAAAGTGAAAGATACATGGTTGATTATATCAAAAATGGATCTTTTATGTTCTATTTTTCCTTTTATAGAATCTATTTTAACCCCTTAAGAGTTAAAAACATTGATATCTCCGTAATTGTAAAGAGGGATAACAAAGTGTTAATACAAAAATGATAAGGGTAAAAGTGTGACCAAATATTTATAAATTTTATTGAATGGTATAATTTGGAATCATACTCAAATTATCTTATAATTAGGTAAATATGGAGCCATTTATACTTCAAAATACATTTATATTAACTTAATATTTAAAGAAATTACAAGAGTACCCCTCCCCACTCATATAAAAGAGAACCTCTTATTCTCATTTATTTACACCTTAAAATCATTTTAAATATAAATATAACTATCTAAATATATTCCATTAACCACTAAAAACATCATAGAGGATTTTTTTGATCATAAATCAAATCTAGGAATCCTTTTGATGTAAACCTAAGTGGTTTTCCAAGGAAGAAGTATATAGAATAACCTAGAGTTTTTATTTTATTTCTTCTTCCACATACATCTAATATTATTAAAACTTGATAAAATAATAAAAAAAATATTAAATATAATTATAATTTTTTATATTAATTACATAACATATATCCATATTCTCTTCTATTAAATGAGAAACATAATTGTTGATTGTGTGTACAGTGGACTACCACCTCGAAGACCAATGTCATTTATTTTCTATAACCACCTCTCAAGAAAGGATATAATTATGAAATTTATGACTATATAAGAAATTAATGAAAAATTTATCATTATAAAATGATAATATTTAATTTAATTTCTTTCATTTTCATTCACTGAAAAATGATAATGTCGATCATGTTTATGTGTGGACCACCACCTCCACGAGGCGATGTAATTTTTTTGTCCTTACCACAATATATGGATGAAATGTATATGTATGTATAAAGATATTATTTTTTATTTATGACATAACTATTATTTTATTGAGAGAAAATAATAATTTATTTCATTCCATAATGATCATTGAAAAATAGAAATGTTACTCAAGAGTACGTTCAACCTACCATCTCCATTATTGTAATGATGTTCATTTTTGATAAGAATATTTGATGAATGGTTTTAAAAGTATAATTTATACATAAAATTATAATTTTTTCATGATTATTATTCTATATATGATATAATAGAAACCAATTTGACAATAGTCAACATAATGAAACCGATTTGAAATTAAGGACCAATCATTATCAAAATACCTCAAGTGTACTTAACTGATTAAGTAATTAAATATACAATTAATATAAATTAAAAAAATGGTTTCTGTATGATGTTTTAAACATATAAAAAATTCATAAGAAATTAAAAAAACGATGTTTGTTTTTATATAGTCATTAATAGGAATATATAGCATGTCTGGACTTGTGGTATGTGTTTTCATCTAAATTTTCTTTTATTGAGGCATATTTTAATATTATTCACATAATTTATTATATGATATGTATATAATTCCCATTTTGAATGTTATATAATTAATAATTAATACTTTATGGTATTTTAATTTATCATTAAAAATATTTCTTCTATATGGATATGAATTGAATGTTGTAATGTGGTAAGGGTTTCTTAACTCAATTTCAATTCATAGGGTTATATCACTTCTTCATTTATTTCATAATTCCATGATAATGTGTGAAATGAATTTTTTTTAATGTTTTATTACCCTTTATATATTGTATATTTAAATTTGTTACACACAATATCTTCATTAACAAATTTTCAATTCAGTGATATGATATTTATATGGGTTATTCTTCTCAAATTCTCTTTATTTGAGACATATACTGTAATTTGAACGTACTTCATTTTTTAAGTTGTATATTCTTCCTATCGGGATATTATATTATGATATAATACTTTATCATTATATGTTATATTTGTTTTATTTTGTCTCTTTAATGGTAAATTGATTGAAATGATATAAAAGCTGAAAGGGTTTTCTTTGTCTCAATATTATTTTCTTATTATATGCTTCGGGTCATGAGTCATGATTTCCTTGTATGGTGTAATTAATTTTAATGAATAAACTTTTTCTTATTAAATCACGAAATTCATGTTATTTATAGATCCATATAATATTATTTATTTCAAATAATTTTTATTTAAATGATTAACATAGTACTAAAAGCTTCATGTTTCAATATTCTTTATTTTCGATATTGTTTATATTAATGGTTATTTTGAGGAAATAATATCATATTATTTTAATGAACAACATATATTTTATTCTATTCTTGTTATAACAGTGTTTTACATATTTAATTCACATTTTCCATAATTATTTATTTATTAATCATCAACTAAGTCATTTTAAAATTATACCAATATTGTATCTTTCATTATATCTGGAATCTTTCACTTCAATATCAATGTTTTCGAATTATATTTCAAGAATATTATTTTTAAAAAATAAAATATTTTCTAAAGATATTTTAAATGATATTTACCTTATTTTGAAACGTTTTTAATGGATGTTTTTAATATTTTCGGTATTAGAAATTTTTGACTCCCTCTTCACAAATGTATGAAAAGAATATTTTTTTAAGGTTAACTCCATAAACATTTTTTTTCCATTATGTCTATAATATGTTTTTAAAAATAATATTTATGTTTCCACGTCTATCTTCAAATATAATATTATTATAGTATTTTATATAAAGTTTAATTTTAAAAAGTTATTTTCAAAATGAGAAGGGTATTTCACACTAAGTATGTTTTAATGATTTTTAAGGTAATTTATAGTCATTAACATGAAAAACCCAATATTATAATTATTATCTAATGGGAATTTTTTAATGATACCATTGTCATTATTTATCTCAATGAATTATTATTATTTCAAATAGATTTTCAAGGAATCTGTTTCTTTTCTATGGATTAATTAGTTGATAAAAGGAATAATGGTTGTTTCTACGTGTTTTACATCTAAATTAAAGCTCAATATAGTTTATGGAAAGTATTTATGATAATAAGTTATCATGATAGAGATTATTCAATGGTTTGATCCCCATTATAGCTCTTGATAAAATGGGTTGAACCCCATTATACCTCTTGATATTATGGGTGATCCCTATTATAGATCTCCAATGCTTTGGGTAATTATATAAGAATTCATCTATATGGTTATTAAACATATAAAGGGTTTTGTAAGAGTTTTATGATGTTAATATTACAAGATGACTACACATTTTATTTATTCTTTTAATGGGTCTATAATGACTAATTTTGTCTAGATTAGCATCACATGGATCATGATTATTGATTTGAATGAAAATTTCCTCTGTTTGACCATTATATAATGGTTTATAAATATTGATATAGGTATTTATTAGTATGAAATATATTAAGTTAATTCACATTGATTATTACATCATACATTTATGCTCGTATTATGCTCACTGATGAAATTCAATTAATAATCCTTATGTCTACCCTTACTAAGCATTGATATCATGTTTATTATGTTTCCTTTTCCATAGGATAGAAAAATGATGATAAATGATTTGATCCTAGAAAGGTTTCATATATGTTGAATTTTATGGGATATGTTGAAGATGTATCATGGAATATGAGATGCTGGGTATAGTAGAAAAAATAGTGTCTTGAAATCATGATAGATTTTTATGTATGTCTTTCCCTACTTCTCTTAAACTATAAATGAAAAAGGTCCATAGATATGTATGTGATCCAGTATTTCATTTTGATGATGTATGTGTTAGATAGAAAAACTTATGTCACATTTATCAATATCAAACCCATAAATGTAAAGTGTATGTTTTTGGAAACGGAATTGGGAGTTTGAGTTATGGACAATTATATGTGGGGTTTATTATTTTATTAAAGAACCTTTTAAAATTGTGAATAATAAAACACATCTCAATATATATTCAATTATATCATTTTATATAAAGGGTTTAATTAATTATTATTGTGAAAAAAACATCCTATCTCTATATAATTCAATGTATGAAGAAAACATCATAGGTTTCGATCAAGATAATAGGAAATTTCCATATATTTCCTCTATATCTATATTGAGAGATCAAGAGAAATAATCCATAAAATTCAATGTGTTTTTTCTGTGATCAATATGAACAGAATAATATTTTTGGATGATCTATGATACCACCTGAAGATACATCAACATCGTTTAGAGATTGTGGAACTTGTATGGATCAACACTAGAGGTATTATAATTTGGATCCTCTTAAGGAAAAAATGGTACAACTAAATGAAGATTTCATTGATCAAAATCTATATAAAATACATGTATAAAGACTGATATATTGTATTACTACATAATAAATTATAGATTTAATTTTTAAGATACTCTTTTCATATTTTTAGGACTCCTTATCAAGATTATTATAGTACATCAATATGTGAAGAAGACAAATTTATTTTTTTCTGTGGAATATTTATTGAATATAACAAAATTAAATTTAGTCTTGGGATTTAAAGGTGAATTTGTTGTAAATGTATCTTTTTTTATCACAAAAACAACCACTCAAATGAACGAGATATTGATGATGCAGCCATTTTTAGAGATAAAGTACATCTTTGAAGATAAATTTCTCGAAAAAAAACATGATCATATTAAATTTTCTCCAAATAATTTTAACCATGAGTTTTTGAAAATGTTTAGAATGGATAATGTTAAGTTTGTTTCTAGATCAATTTTATTGGGAAACAAAATATAAAATGATATAGATAAAATAAATATAAATTAAAAGAACTTTATAAATAATAATTAAAGCTTAATTTCTTTTTTAGATTTGATTATGGATAATTTTTATTTTTCTAAATCTGGTTCAATATATCAAATTGTGCCTAAAGATTTATATTTCATAGTAATAAAAAGGATTTTAAGGGACATCGATTTCAATATATATTTTAGTTTAAAATAATGTTGATAATTAAAACATGTTCATATTTGATATATTTATATGTTTTTTGATGAAAGTGTAAATGATTGGAACCTAATGTTAAATTTTTTCGTTTTTAGGATAATGGTTTTCCTCATGGCACAAAAATACAAAGAAATATATATCCTTGATTATACATAAGGGATAAAATGTGTCACTACTCAAAATATATCTCAACTAATATGGGTTAAATATGCAATAGGAAGGTTTAAAAGTGGAAGTGAAGTTACCATTGATGTTAGGTTTTGATTATAAAAGTGATATCGATCATTCAATAAATATAAATCATTATTCATTATTGATTCATATTAATAATAATTACCATATTATCATTGATAATGAATAATATGGATTCATCAATATGGATTATATTTCAATAATGGACTATGTGATCAATGAATATGTAAAAAATGTAATATACCATGTAAATAAATAATATAAAATTTTCATATTTATTAAAAATTTTGAATTAATTATTAATTTTAATTTAAAGGAGATGCTATGTTCGATTGAGTACCCGATATAAAACAATGAATTTCTTTGAAATAATAAGTTGCACCAAATTCTGAGCCATACTGAAAAATATTAATAATATAATATTATTTTAAATGGTAGAAAACACCTAGCCATTGTATTGGAAGGAATGAATATAATTAACTACAATATGAATATAAATTATTTTTAAATGTTTTACATTTATCTAATAAAATTTAGATGCTTAAAATGTGAATGAATCCAATTTTAAGCATAAATATTCTAATATTTTTAAATGGTTGATTTACCAGCTTTTGATGGTGAAACCCCTTTACATATTTTTTTGGTCACTTTTATATGATCTATTTGACAAAATAAAATTATTCTTTAGAATAGGGACTTCAAAATTAATTTGGGTAAATTTTTCGTATATTTTTGACAAAATTCATTTTTAATGAATAATGAAAAAATAATGTATTTTAATTCAAAAACACCTTTTATAATAATTTATTTATAAGGTTAGATTATCTTTTTAATTGGTTTTAAAGTGAAATTATATTATTTTTTTACTATTTCACCCAATTTTGGTCATTGGAAGTAATTTCACTTTCAAATTGAACATAAATATGTGTCATTCTTTTGATAGTTTTTATTTCTAAAAAAAGGATTTTTGTTTTGAAATCGGGAATTAATTTTAAATTAATTTATGCCACTTATGTGTTTTGAATTTAGAAAAATGGATTCCATATTTAGAATTAGGTGGTCCAATTTTTTTAAATAAGTATATATAATTTTTAGATATTATGAATATTTTTTTTAGGAAAAATATTATTTACCGTGGTTAAATGGTAAATCTGGTAAATAAGGGTAAAAAATATTATTATAGTAATGTTAAATTATACTAACATGTGTCCTAATCATATTGGTTGATACATTTCTGACCATGGGAATCCTTGGGTCTATTTTGGGACTCCATGGTCCCACTTTGGAGTGATAATGACACATTATATTAATTAATTTAATGTGAAGACAAAAATGACACAAACATATATATTTTTGTAAATAAATTATTACGTGGAGTTATATAAGTTTTCTCTTCAACTATAAATGTTAATTTTAATTCTAAAATTGTATCCTACATCATGATACTAGTTTTTATAATTTTTATACATAAAAAAATAGAAATATTTTTGATACAATAATGACGCAGTGTTTATCGTATTAATGAATGATTTAAATAAATATGATTAAAATGATTTAAAAAATATCCAAAACCTATCCAATTCTTATTTTTTGATCTTATTTAAAATATGAGTCATCTTATCATCAAATTTAATGAGTTTTGGACCTTTTGAAATAGAAATTCATTATATAATAAAATAATACTTTTAAACATTCCTAAAAAGCCCCTCCTCCCCCTTATTAAAGGTTCTCACTTCTAACCCATTCCTCACACTTGTCAAGACCCTTGTCTCATCCAAGATCTTCTCAATTAAGCTCCATAAATCACTCTACTATTCCTAGAATCCTTCCCCTAGGATGATGTAAATTCAAGTAAACCAGTTGGTTTAAACCAAAGGGAGATACCTGATTTAAAGTTAACATCTTCTCTTAAGTTCTTTTGTTTTATTTTACATCTCAAACCCCATAAACTCTTCTGATACCGTTATTTTATAATATCAAAAGTATCCTCAATATAATATGTTGTTTTTATGAGAAATATTCTATCTACACTTACACACACCTCTATTTAATGGTTAAAGAATATATTTTTCTCTAGATGATGAATTGCTGCCTCATGAAAAGATGATTGTTCAATATTCTCCAACCACTTCTCCTGGGGGCCATTATGATGGAACTTTATATATATATGATATATATTATGTTTATGTTTTATCTATTCTTTTGTAATTTTTATTTAAAAACATACCTTTATGCTTTCCAATATTTTTAAATACGATAATTTCATTTTAGGAAGTGCAGACTACCGCCCCCTCAAGGTGATATGACTCGTTCACGACATAAATGGATAATATAAAGGATGGAGTTAATGAAATTATGTAACATATATATCAATTTATATTATACTAGAATTATAATATACCTATGTATCATTAGGTTTTCATTCCATTAAATATGAAATATAAATGAAAGTCACGTTCATGCATATGTACGACTTTCTGTCTCCATGAATGGTGAATTTCATTTTGTCTCTCCAAACATTATATAATATTATAAATAGATACATATAAATTATATATATTATATATATGATATATAATTCATGAATTTAATTCTGTATATATGGACTTTTGACCACATGAACAACCTGTAATTATAAGAAGTTCATTTTTGACTCAAGTACCAAATATTGACTAAACGAACATTATTTACTTAAATGGTTACATAATGTTTATAACACTATAATAAGTGATATAAAAGGAATAATAATCCTGAAAAATTTTATTATGCAAGTAGAAATTATCTTTAGGTTATTATTCTGGATATTAAATAACGATCGATTCATGTTGGACACGAGGTAAGGGGTTTCTAATCTCACTTTTAATTTCTAGAGATTTCCATTGTTCGCCACTTATTTCATGCAAGTGGTGTATTTTGAACTTCCATTTGACATATATTATCATTATTTGTATTATATTCATGGTATTATGTTATTCATTTGGTGGTTATTAACTTCTGGTCATACAAATCGATTGATTACAATGTGGTAAGGGGTTTTCATCTCACTTTTTATTCACATGACATTTATACTATGTTTTCCACTATTTACTTTTGTGTGATGTATGTACTACCCATAATAGTATTATTTGTCTAATATACTTTAATTTATGGGTATTTACATCTTCATTGTATGTTAATTATTTCATGTGGTGTATGTTTTGTTATTTAGCAAATTGGTTAGTGAACTTTTTAACCCAATTTCCATTACATGGGTTAATCTTCTAATTCTTAATTATGTCATGCTATGATTATTTGTTGAATCACTGTTTATTTATACATGTTGTAATTTCCAATACTATTTGTGTGGATATAAATTTTATACACTTAATCACTCCATTGATAAATTCTCAAGTCATCGATATGAACTTGATACGAGCAATTTTAACTCAAATTCCATTCGTTGAGTTAAACATCCAAGTAATTGGTGTTGTTTTTAAAAAAATATGTGTGAAAGTTCACTGATTTATTTACACTGAATATCCAATCACGTTGAGTGTATTTATAGTAGTCACACATTATTTTGAAATTTATTTATCCATAATCTAAGGATACAATTTTTATAATGGATTTTGTCTCAATTTACATTCCATTGAGACTTCATTGTTATTGTGCACCAATTAACTCTTGAATGGTGTATATACTATCCTTTGGAATATTATATTTTGAATCCCTTTATTTTCATGATATTATATTGTTTTTATTAATTCTATTCCTAAATTATTTGTATTCAAACATCTATCATTTAGTTAGGAACTCTTTAACTAAAATATCATTTTAAATGATTTAAAGATTTATTTATCTAAATATTTCTCATTAATTTCCATGTTTTAAAAATGGATTTAAGGATTTATTTATATGTATGTGAATGTTTTGAAATAAAAATTTATTTAAAAAGATTTAAATTGGTATAGAACACATTGATTCAAAATTATCTTTATTAAATATTTTAAATGGTTTTGAAAATGATTTGATAAAGTATTGCTTATTTCAATATATTGATATGAAATATTGTGATTGGAATGTGGAAATTTTTTCTTTAATTTATTCTTGTGTAATTTATTATTATTATGTTATGGTTATTGGGTATTGTTTACGTAGATGGGTGGTTTCATGATAAATCTAGGGTAGGTGAGCCCGATATTTCTCTCCAATGCATTGAGTAACGTGACAGAGGTAAACGTTAATATTTCTCGTAAGATATTTAGGGAATATACTATGATGTGTATTCCAACATAACTCTCTACACAGTTGTGATATCTAAAACGTTAGTATGATATGGATGCCACAAGTTACGTTTATTATTTATGATTTCTAAGTGTTATTAATAAATCTTATGATTTCATGGGGTACATTATGGTCAAAAAGTATAGTTTCATTGATTTGTATTTATTGATGGGTTAATGTTTCTTTTCCTTATTTTGTAACCCTTGATGATATTTTTAAGAACATCCCATGTTTTTGAAATGTTTTCCACATGACTTAAAGATGAATAGGGTCAAGGATGGGATCAACGAAAAGGCATGTTGTCTAAAACATGGAAGTAGAAATGTTTCTTTTTAAGAGTTTTTTTATGAAAAAATGGATATTGAGTAGTAGTGTCTTCATGTAATTTTCAAGTTGATATGTAATAGTTATTGCCTAATTATTTAAAAATATAAACATGAAAAGATCCTCAATTTGAATTATTCATTTAATTAACGATTATGTAATGTTTTAAGGTCGGGTCCTTATAGTTGATATCAGATATTGGTTTAGAAAACTTTAGGGATTAAGAGTTTTAGTTAAACAGATGGTTAGTCCATATTTCTATTATTTTAGTTAAATCCTTGTTTTATAAATTTTTCAGATCAAGGAATTTCAGTTAAAATGGAAGGAGGAGGATCTCAAACAACATTCCTATCTCTTCCTAATGACATGCTTGCAATAATTATTACAAATCCATGTCCAAGTGATTATGAATCTTTTTCTACCATACACCTCACTTGCAAGTAGTTGTTTGAGATATAAAACACCTCCACTATACCTCGATGTCATCGTGGATCATGGGTTGTATTTAATAAAACACTATTTTCTCAAAATTCTCATATTTCTAAAAAAGGTAAATATTATCAAGGCATTTTAAAATATTTTACGTTACCACATGATTTTGAAGCATATTATGATTTTTAAAAAGGTGCTGAAGAAAAATACCCTTGCACAACCTGTTTATATTTTATTTTACAATATAGTCTCTCAAAGCATAGTTATGAGATTTTAGAAGGACCATTTATTGATACTTTCAACTCAACCTCGATTCGACTATTTTATAAAAATCATGTTTTATCAGATGTTTTGAAATTATATTTCATACATGATTATTTTCTAAAACTGTTTGTATACAAACACCTATATGACCCAAGTTGTATAAGGTGTATTTGGATGAAGGAAGAAAATGGTTTTTAAGGATCTCAAAATCATTTTTTCAATGCATGGACCTTCTACCTACTTGAACAAGATGATTATGATTCCATATGAACACCATGTGGAAGATATGATGTTCTATCTATTGGGAATAATGTTATTGATAATATATAAGATGTTTAGGTCTTAATGTATTGGGATGAAAATAAAATTTATACGAAAAACATTGAGGTTAAAATCTGTTAGGGATATTTTTGAGTTTTATTAAATGGACAACCTGTAATATGGGTGAAGATCCATCACATTCGGTAAGGCCACAAGAATCGAACCCATAACTGAAAGGTGACAAGGGAACATCGCCTACCAAGGTCCTACGTGATGTCCCTGGTTAGTATGACTTATTCTTTTATGTTAAATGATTTAATGGATCAATAATAAGTTTATTTGAGATCTTATGTTTTATCAAATATACATCCTTAGTATTGGAAAATGATTTTGTGATTAAGTAATAAAGGAAATTTTGGAAGGCATTCTCTCTTTTGGGAACACTCTATGCTTATGGAAAATAAAATACTATGGGATATAATTTGTGGAGTAATGGTTGAAATATTATTTTGGAAGAATCTATGTTTTTATTATGGACATAAGGTGATTTGGGTTATTTAAGGAAATGATTAATCTATCATAGAGAATATGTGTTTAGGTTAATTACACTTTATTATGAGACTTTGTAAAGACTCGTAAATTTCGTGGAAATTTTTTCCTAAATTCTTGGGAATTTTACGAGTCCGTAGTTTCTAATGGCGCATGATACCGAGACCCGGAGTGCCTGGAATGATCCGTCGAAGTTTTGTTAAGCTTAAATTAACACATGTGTGCATTTTTCCTAAAAAAGTGGAATAACTCTTAAACGGTTACTCAGATCATTAATCTGAGGCCACCGTTGCACTCAGGATGGCGGGATTACACAAGGTGTGACTTAAGATTAGACACCGTGGTCCTCCTGTGAGAAAACCTGAAAATGGCATAACCGTAAATAAAATAATTAAATAAAGTTATTTTATTTTTCAAATGCTTAGAAATCTCAAATGGTAATTTGGATTAAAAATCCTAGACCACCATTGAACTCGTGAGGGTATGATTTCTTGAAGAAGATACTAATTTGTGTTGGTGAAGGCCACCATCGAAAGATAGTTTTTGGTCGCAAATAAAATAATTATGTGACAGTTATTTTATTGTAAAATTTGTAACATTTAAATGGTTACTGGGATTGTAAATCTGAGGGTAATGTTGGGTTCGTTGTGTCGTGTTTCACTGAGGCAGAGCCTAACCTCGACCGCAGTGGGTCGATAGTGGCTGTTAATAATTTTGCGACCTTTTTTTCCGGTACGTCCAATAAACGTACATTCGGGAATTTATATCTATTGAACTGGTGCTCGGAATTGAAATCTAAGGATACTGATTAATTCACAGCACCTGTATTCGCTTAAGGAGACCTTTACCACACTTGCGTTATATCCGGAGTGGATGTTAATATTTGGGGATTCTTTATAAATTAAATAAAATTATGTGTGACATAATTTTATGAGGTTGGTAGTTTTTATCTCCAAAGGGAAGTTGGTGGTGGGTCCCACCCCCACATAACCTCCCATGGGAGGATAATATGTGGTGGGGCCCACAAGAGTACAAACTCTTCAACTCCCCCTTAATCTACTTAATCTCCTTGAACTCCCAATTAAGGAGGATGAAACTTACTTTATTAATTGGGAGCCTCTTCATCTCCTCCCTCCCTCTTAACGATCCAACTCAACTTTTAATTAATTACAGGATGTTTCTTAATGAATTTGAATCCCTTTTAATTCATTAAGTTATCCTTTAAATAACTGGTGTGTTTTTATTTTATGTTTGTTGGACATATTTCCTTGGAAGGCTTTGGAGAATTAGGATGAAATTGTTCTACCCACGAAGAACATGAAGAACATCTTCAACATCCTCCATCCATGATAGAAGAGTATACGCCGCCCGCGAAGAACATTTCTAATGGCGACACCATCTCTTCTCGACGTCAACGGAACGACTCCGTCTTCCCGTGACTCTGCCGAGTGAGCATCGTTTACGAGCTATGGGGTTTTGTGTAATTTTATAGATGAATAAAATTATACCCTCATTCTTAATTTATGCTTCGGTTCATCTTTGGACTCTTGTTATTGCCTAACGCGGAGGGCGTGGGCCGAAGGAACATGGCACGACGACCCTCCGTTGATTCTTGTTTATGTTGAAAATACAGGTGGAGCCGGTAGGGCATGGTGCTGTCGCACTGCGCTGGATGAAGGAGGCCGCAGACATGCAGTCTGTGACGGTTAGAAGAGGCGAAGTTGACCGGAGGCGGCGGTGGTCGTGTGCCGGCCATGTGGAGGAAAACCGCGGCCCACATCCGCGGGCCGCTCCAGCTGAAGAACCAACCGGCTACTTCCGGCCAGGATGGTGGACCACGACACCCACAGGTGCCGTGCAGAGGAGATGTGTCCTGCAACCACGGGACGCTTGGGCTGAGCGAACCGGCTGGCTACGGATGACCGTTTAGAAAAATCGCGGCGCCCACAGGCGCCGCACTGTGGGGGAACCGCGGCTCACAATCGCGGGCAACTCAAAGGAAAACCAGCCGAACGCCTATCGGCATGGCCGAAGACCCATGTTTCCACTTGGCGTCGCATTGTAAGGACAGCGGCCCGCTATGCAGGCTGCTTGTATGGGAAAAATTAGCCTGCTTCAGATGGCCGGGTAGGGAGAGGCAGCACCACTCGGAGCCGCCGGGTGAACCGGACAGACCCTCTACACGGGCCGGGTCCGCAGGTGGGCTGCGCCAAACAGGGCCTAGCCGACCCCCCATATGGGTCAGACCCGCTAAACCAGGCCGGGCTGACCCCTAGCCGGGTCAGACCCGCAGAACCGGGTCGGGCCGAGCCGCCAGCCCACTAGGCTTGACAGGCCTGGCCCATTTCGCTTAAACGTGAATAACTTCTAGACCACGTGTTCGATCGACACGTCGTATTTGGCACTGGGACCCTTAAGACGAGGAGTTCCTTTTGCGATTCTCTTAGTCTGTTTTGGACGACTTTGGAAAATGGACGGGTTTGGATCGAGCGTAATTCCAACCATACCCCTAGAACAGAGAAGCCAATAACTCTCAGACCGGGTGCCCGATTGATGCACCTTCTATCGCGTCAGGTTTCATTTGATGAGACAAAACTTTGAGATACATCAACTCAGGACTTTTTTGATGCATCGTTTCTTGACTCGAGGAGCGGACCCTGCCGAAATCGAGCGTGCTGTGTGCGGGAACCCTAGAGCTAGCTGCGACTGTGACGATGACTACCGTACTGGAATCCTACATGGGTTCGACAACAATGAAAACTGTTCCGAAATCATGTGTGGGTATAAAGTTATGATAGAGTAGCTGGTCCTGTATAATGTGTGGGTCTGACATCTTAGATGAGTCAGTGACTACATCTAATCATCTCTATTACTCTAGAATTGTTGGTCTGTATCCTGTGTGGGTCTGACAACTTAGACGAGATGGCTGGCATGTATCCTATGTGTGTCCGATAGCTTAGATGTAATAGCTAGCCAGTATAATGTGTGGGTCTGATAGCTTACACGATATAGATGTCATGTATCCTGTGTCGGTCCGACAGCTTTGACGAGATAGCTGGCCTGTATCGTGTGTGGGTACAATAGCTTATACGAGATAGGTGGCATGTATCCTGTGTGGGTCCGACAGCTTAGCGGTTCCTGTATCCTGTGTGGGTATGACAGCTTAGATGACCCAGTGACTACATCTAATCATCTATATCTCTCTAAAATTGTTTCATACCTGTGTGCCCTGAGTCAAGTATTTCAACCATTATCATCATGGTGATTGAATTTAATTTTTTTGTGGAATTGGTTTGTGCTTGGTCTCGAGAGTTGGAGTCGGACTGAGATTGGTAACTTAAGTATATGTATAGGCATATACCTAAGTAGGGTTGGATGACAGTTCGTGATTGTATCCTTCTTCTTTTTTTTATTCTTAGTGGAAATTGTGAGACCTTGTGGGTCTCGGGGTCCCTACTGAGTATCGTTATACTCATCCCAGCACGGGCTATTCCCACACCATGTTGTGTTGGATGCAGATGACAGACAACGCTGATGGGGGCCAAGTGTGCCACGACTAGACGGTACCCGGAGGTGGACCTTGCGACGAGTCGGCAGATGGAGGAGACTAACAGACGTGAGTGCTGAGGTGGCCATCTCTACCTACCCTTCTGGTAGGAATACTTAGATGACTACCCAGGAGCTTCTCATAACTTTCAGTTGTTTTTCACTTTTTACTTGTAGTTGTTATTCAGTTGGGTTTGTATACTAGACCATTTAATTACCAGCACACTCTTTTGTATTCATTTTTACTTAGTTTATCTTCCTGTTGCGTACTCTGTTGTGTTTTTTTACTTTCATAAAGTAAATTCCTTCCCATCTTAGGGATTTACACCTTTGGTTCTAGTCACCAGCCCCTGTCCTATGGAAGGCAGGCTTGGGGTAGTCACAGCATGGGCCCCAAGGATGGGTTGTGACAAATTGGTATTAGAGGAGTCAGTTCTACCGCAGAACTCAGGTCTGAGATCATTTATTT
Source organism: Viscum album (assembly GCA_963277665.1). Lineage (NCBI taxonomy): Eukaryota > Viridiplantae > Streptophyta > Magnoliopsida > Santalales > Viscaceae > Viscum > Viscum album. The sequence continues at coordinate 763,828,626 of OY728129.1, forward strand.
CTGTGTAGAAATAGTGTTAAGAGTATTGAGTGTGGTTTTCAGTCTAGGGATTCCAGTGTTGGTACAGCGGCCGACGTATCCATACACCAGGACCCTAACTTCTGATTTCCAACTCAGTGCACGAAAACACTAATTTCGAGTGTGTTTTCAGGATTCTTCTTTGTGAACTCTTTCAATCAGCTCACCAGGTATAACTTATTGACTGTGGAACATCTATTCATTATCAGGATGCCGCTGCATAGACAGCCAGCTAGGGTTTCCGAGAGAGTACATGATGAAGGCCCACCGAGCGACGAGGCTCCGGTTTAGGTCCCTCTTACTATGATCACACCTTCGGGTGGTGTACCAGCAGCACCACCACCCGTTGGGCAGCAGATTCCACCAGCCACATTAGAGGATGGTGTACGACTACTGAGCACATTGCATGAGTTCCAGCGGCAGAGGCCTATGAGGATTCTAGGCGAGACAGATTCCCAGGTAGTAGAGGACTGGATGGAGGCGATTACTGGAGTTTTCCTCCTAGTCGAGACACTAGTAGAGAAGATGTTGATCTTAGATACTAATATTTTTCAGTGAGTGACCATGAGGATGGTCTGCATAGTGATGTGGTTTCGGTACTTGGACTGTTTTCCGAGATGGTACCTTCGGGAAGTGTGCCAACTATAACACTGCACATTGGTTAGTAGACACTACCGGGAGTACCGGTAGAGGGAACTTGTAGGCTTAGTGCCTTACATGTTTTTCAGCACCAGATATCACTCATGTTCCAAGGCGAGCCCGACCCAGAGGCGGCTGAGGACTGGCTTGAGAAGGTGGCTGAGAGTTTTCTAGAGCTTATCCAACTTCTGCAGGACGACGTGTCAGTAGATGAGTATTCATCGAAGCATACCGATCTTTCCTGGTAATTGATGAATATGATACGATCAGTGCTTTAGAGATCAGACCTATGAGAGAGGTGAGTTTATGGATATCTAATACATCACTTTTTCATCTATGCATTCCTCCTTATGTTAGGGTGCTAGAGAAAACCTTTGTGGTTGAATGTTCATTGTCTAAGTGGAAATATCCTGTGAATGTTAGCAGTTGGAAAACATGAAACTGGCGTCAGTCTCAGAGACTTGAGTGTGTAGAATGTTTCGAGAATAGGAAGTGTTAAGGTCAGATGAATCTACATGGCAGCAGATGTGGAAGCAGAGCTAGGAGAGCAGCATAAGGAGGTATACATTTCGACATCTTACAACCACCCACCTTGTAGTCCCTATTAGTATCAGGGGGTTGGGGTGCTGTGGAAGAGAGTACCTGTATGCGGTCAAGGAGTGTGACCTAAGAGATATAGTAATGATTCAAGGTACGATCTGTGTCTACTACAAGCTATCGTATTAATAGACATAGATACGAACCATTCCTTCCTTCAACAAATCTTGTCCCAGACCTAGAGTTTCCGGTTAAACTGTTGAATTGACCCTCTTGTCTGCAGATATCTTTGGGAGGAGACTCGATAATCACACTTACACCGACGATGTGATCTGACCCTTGATGCTAGAGTTTTGTTTGGAACCTCTTGGTAGCAGCGTCGAGGCCTTACGACGTTAGTTTGGTTATTTAATAGGCAACTACAGTTCTTACACATATTGACTTTAAAAAATGTTGAAGTTTATCTACAACATTGGGATGAGGTTTTCCTTATTCGAAGAAAGAGGAAGCCTAGGTAGCATAGGGTCAACTCATGCATAAGAGGGTGCATCCAATCACTCTTGAGTCAGCCAGCCTTACCCTCGTGGCAGTAGGAGTTTTGAGTTTTGAGTTCTTCCAGGACTATGACTTCGGGATAATGTATACTTTTGGGAAGGGGAACGTTGTAGCTGATGCTCTTAGCAGGAGATCAGGCATTCAACTGCTAAGAGAGGTGACAGAGCAGCTGGCGGCGATGCAGATATCCATTGTGGATAGATAAGGAGCAACCTTTCTACAGTCTCTCATAGTCACTCCTCCACTTCTTCAGTGAGTCAGGGAGGCACAACGTGGTGAAGTTGACTATAAGACGTGACATGCTCAGATATCTACAGGGCTGGCACCTGATCGATTTTTTGAAGGTGGAGATTACATCAATTTCTTCAGAGGACATACCATGGTACTAGTTGCACTTTAGGAGGAAGTGTTGAGGGAGTTCTACACATCTCTTTTAGCGGTACATCCTGGAGTGGTGAAGATGTATCAGGACCTCCGATGACAGCACTAGTAGCCAGTAATGAAGAAAGCAGTGGCAGAGTTTCTCTCACACTGCCTCACTTATCAGCAAGTGAAGGAGGAACAACATGTACCATCAGTCTTGGTTCAGCCTTCAGAGGTCCTAGAGTGGAAGTAGGATCATATATCCACAGACTTCTTGACGGGTATTCCATGTACATCTAGGAGATGGAGACCTCTGGAGTTCGAGGATATTGACCACGCCTTTCTACGGGTCTCACCTCGACGATGTTTATAGAGATTTGGCCGAGGCGGAAAGAATCTTCGTGATTCATCGGACCGTTCCAGGTCCTCAGAAGGGTAGGTGAGGTGGCTTACCGCTTGTACCTTCCACCTCAGTTTCACCATGTGCACAATTTCTTCCACATATCTCAGCTGAGGAGATACATGCATGAACCATCCTACATCATCGACCACGGGGAGCAGGTTATCGATGAGAAGGAAAATTTCTTTGAGGTTTTAGAGTATATTGAGGATCAACATGAGTGGGTCCTGGATGGACGGTCGATTCCTCTGGTGTACGTTCGCTAGCAGTACGGGATCCTCCAGGAGAGCACATGGGAGCAGGAGGCTCAGATGCATGCTCAGTACCCCGTTTTGATTCCTTAGAGCGAGTTGTAGCTTATAGGGATGTAAAGCCCTGAGGTGGGGAGAATTTAATGATTTGAAAATTGTGTGGAAATGTTTTTCATAAATTCTTGGTAATTTTACGAGTCCGATGTTTCTGACAGCGTGTGATTTCGAGGCCCAGAGTGCCCGGAATGATCCGTCGAAGTTTTGTTAAGCATAAATTAATGTGCGTATTTAGTTTTCCTGATATAAGTGGAATAAATATTAAACGTTTACTCAGATCAGAAATCCTAGGCCATCTTTTCACTCAGGATGGTGGGTTTAACATAGGTGTGACCAAAATTTAGTCAGCGCGAGCCTCCTATGAGAAAACACAAAAATGGAATAACCATAAATAAAGTAATTAAATAAAGTTATTTTATTTTTGAAATGCTTGTAACTCAAAAAAGGCAACTCGAATTAAAAATCAGAGACAACCACTGTGCAGGACGCTCACGCCGGACAAAACTGGCTGGCTTCGGCTGGCCGGGCAGGGAGAGGCGGCGCCGCTGGGCGAACCGGACCGACACACTCCATGGGCCGGGTCCGCGGGTGGGTCGCGCCCCACCTGGCCGGGCCGACCCCCCAACCAGGTCGGACTAGCCAAACCGGGCCGGGCCGAACCCCACCTGGGTCAGACCCACCGAACCGGGTTGAGCCGACCCGCCATCCCACTGGGCCTGACGGGCCGGGCCCGTTTCACTTAAACGTGAATAATTTCTAGACCGCGTGTTCGATCTTCGCGCCTTCTACAGCACTGGGACCCATGGGATGAGGTGGTCATTCTAGGATACTCTTAGTGATCTTTGGATGAATTTGGAAAACGGCGGGGTTTGGATCGAGCGTAAATCCAACCGGGACACTGGAATGGAAAAGCCACTAACTCTCAGAAAGGGCGTCTGATTGACGCGCTGTCTGTCGCGTTGGGTTTCTTTTGATGAGACAGAATTTCTGGATACATCAACTCGGGACTTCATTGATGTATATTTTCTTGAATCGAGGAGCGGACCCTCCCGAAATTGAGCATTCTGTGTGTGGGAACCCTAGAGCTGGCTACGACCGCGATGATGACTACCGTACTGGAATCCTCTGTGGGTTCAACGATGACGACAACTGTACCATAATCCTATGTGGGTTCGACAGTTCTGATAGAGTAGCTGGTCCTGTATCCTGTGTGGGTCCGATAGCTTTGATGAATTAATGACTACATTTTATCATCTCCATTACTCTAGAATAGCTTGCATGTATCCTGTTTGGGTCTGACATCTTAGACGAGATAGCTGGCATGTATCCTCTGTGGGTCCGACAGTTTTGACGAGATAGCTAGCATGTATCCTATGTGGGTACAACAGCTTAGATGAGATTGGTGGACTATATCATGTGTGGGTCCGACATCTTAGACGAGATAGCTGGCTTGTATCCTGTGTGGGTCAGACATCTTAGACGAGATAGCTGGCATGTATCATGTGTGGGTCTGATAGCGTGGATGGTCCTGTATCCTGTGTGGGTCCGATAGCATAGATGATCTAGTGGCTATATCTAATCATCTATATCTCTCTACAATTGCGGCATACCTATGTGAGATGAGTCATGTATTTCAACCATCATCATCGTGGTGATTGAATTTACTAAATTTGGGGAATTGGTTTGTTCTTTGGCTCGAGAGATGGAGCCGGACTGATATTGGTAACTTAGGTATATGTATGGGCATATACCTAAGTATGGTTGGTTGATACATTTTTATTGTATCGTTCTTCTTTTGTTTATCATTAGTGGATATTATGAGACTCTATGGGTCTCGGGGTCCCTACTGAGTATCGTTATACTCACCCCTGCACGGGCTATGCCCGCACCTCGTTGTGTTGGATGCTGACGATGGACAACACTAATGGAGGCCGAGTGCGCCACGACTGGAAGGTACCTAGAGGTGGACCTTGAGACAAGTCGGAACATGGAGGACACTGACGGACATGTGTGCTGAGGTGTCCATCTGTACCTACCCTTCAGGTAGGAATCCCCAGAGGACGATCCAGGAGCTGCTCTTTACTTTAAGGTGTTTGTCCCTTTTTTCTTGTACTTGTGGTTCAGTTGGGTTTGTATACTGACACATTTACTTACCAGCACACTCTTTTGTATTCTGTTTTTCTTAGTGTTACTTTCTGTTGCATACTCTGTTGTGTTTTTTTAATTTCATAAAGTAAATGCCTTCCTATCATAGGGATTTATGCCTTTTGTGCTAGTCGCCAGCCCCTGGCCTATGAAAGGCGGGCTTGGGGTAGTCACGGTACGGGCCCCGAGGACGAGTCGTGAAATACTTTAAGAGTAGTCAATGTTTTTGGAGATAAATATTAATATTTATTATGGAATACTATGTTATTAAATCCTAATGTGTTTTGGGTTTCAATCATTGTTTTTATTATTTCAAATAATTTTAAGGAAAATTGTATATTGAATGGTTTTTCTTGAACTTTGGGTTCTCCTTGTTGAATTTTATAGATTAAGAGTAGTATTTCTTTATATAAAGGATTATCCTTTATGTGCTTATCTGATCTTGTACTAACCAATTTTCATTTTGGTTGATGTCTCAAGATATTGGAAATATATATTCCATCTTTTATAGATTATGTGATACTCCTGAAGTTTATTCTATCACATCAGGTTTGACCATGTCATCTTGAATACTTACAATTGGGAGAAAAGATGTGTTTGTGGTAGGATTTAATTAAAGGACGACACTCTACATAACAAGTAAGTATATTTCCATACAATATTGGTCTATTTATTAATAAAATTATTCAAATCTATGAAAAGGTTCTTGGGGAAAAAAATTTATAAGATCTATTTTACCATCAGACATTTACCCAACCAAACATTTTTGGTATTTTCGTGGTTAAATTTTCATGATCAAGTTATCTATCACTCCCTTTTAATCTATGAGAGTCAGTTTCTCTTCCATATCCATGTTTTCATGGAATCCTAGCATCTATTGTCTTGTGTGACCTTTGTACTTATCTTCGTTTATTTTTAATTGATATTTTTATTGACACACTTTCCGATATGGGACTTTCAATGATGTTTACAATCCCATTTTTAAAATTTTGAGGACACAATTTCCAAAAGGGGGGTAGGATGTAACATACCAAATCAATAAAAAATATAAAATTTTCATATTTATTAAAATTCATGAATTAAATATTAATTTTACTTTAAAGGGGATTCTATTTTTTATGGCGTACCAATTAAGAAACAACATGTTTCTTCTAAATTTTATGTGGCACATAATGTTGAGTCATACTGAAAAATAATAATATAATATTATTTTAAATGGTAATTAATTCCTAGCCGTTGTATTGAGTAAAATGAAATGAAATAACTAAAATATTAAAATATATGTTTTTTAAATGTTTTTACATTTATCTAATAAAATTTAGAGGCTTAAAATGAGAATGAATCCAATTTTAAGCATAAATACTCTAATATTCTTTAAATGGTCCATTTACAGACTTTTTATGGGGAACCCCATTTAAATAAAGTTTTGGTCACTTTTATATGTTCCACATGACAAAATAAAATTCTTCTTTAGAATCGGGACATCAAAATTTACTTTGGGAATTTTTTTTGTAATTTTCTGATAAAATTAATTTGTTAATGAATAGTAAACAATACTGTATTTTAATTCAATACAGCATTTTAATCTAATTTATTTAGAAATATAGATTATATTTTAATAGGTTTTAAAGTGTAATTATATTATTTTTTTACTATTTAATATAATGTTGGTCATTGAAAGTTATTTCACATGGAAATTGGACATAAATTAGTGTCAAAATTTTGATAGTTATTATTTCTTAAAAATGAGTTTTTTGTTTTGAGAGTGGGATTTTTTTTAATTAATTTATGCCTCTTATATGTTTTTAATTTGGATAAATTTATTCCATATTTGGAATCAGGAGGTCAAAATTCTGTGAATAGGTAACTTTCATTTTTAGACATTATGAATATTTACTTTAGTAAAAAATTTATTTACCGTGGTTAAAGGGAAAATCTGGTAAATAATGGTAATAAAATATTATAATAATAATATTAAATTACCATAAAATGTGTTATAATAATATTAGATAATAAATTTCAGACCATGGGAATCCTCGGGCTTATTTTGAGACCCCATGGAGCCACTTGGGAGTTAAAATGACACTTTATATTAATTAATTTAAAGTAAAGACAAAAATGACACAAACATATATCTTTTAGTAAATCAATTATTACATGGGATTATATAAGTTATCTATTCAACAAATAAATATTAACTTGAAATATAAATATATTATCTACATAATGATTCTTTTTTTATAATTTTTAGACATCATATAAATACAAATATTTAGGACATAATAATAATGTAGTGTTTACCTCATGAATGAATTGTTTAAATAAATAAGATTAAAAATATTAAAACAATACCCAAAACCTATCCAATTCTTATTGGATGATTGTATTTCGAACATGAGTTATCTTTGCATAGTATTTAATGAGTTTTGGGCATTTAGAAACCGAAAATAATTATATAATAGTATAATATTTTTAAACCTTCCTAAAGAGACCATCCTCCCCCTTATAAAAATCCCTTACTTCAAACCCATTCATCACACTTCTCAAGACCCTTGTCTCATCCGACCCCGACTGAGATATGCTCCGTACATCCCTATACTACACTTAGAAGAATTACTTTAGGAATAAGGAAATTCAAGTAAACCTTTTGGTTCAGCCCAAAAGGAGATACCTGATTTAAAGGTCACTTCTTCTCTTAAGTTCTTTAGTTTTATTTTACTTATCCAACCCCACAAACTCTTTTCATTCATTTATTTTATAACAAAAACAGTATCCTAAATATACTAGATTTTTTTTATGAGAGTTATTATAACTACACTTACACACACCTCCATCTAATGGGTAATGAACATACTGTTTCCGTGGACGACGATCTACTGCCTCAAGAATTGATGATTGTTCAATCTTCTCCTTCCACCTCTCATGGTGGACATTATGATGAAACTTTATTTAAATAGGGTATATATTATGTTTATGTTTTATCTATTCTTATGTAATTTTTATTTACAAATATACCTTTATGCTTTCAAATATGTGTAAATACGATAATTTCATTTGAGGAAGTGCGGACTACCGCCCCCTCAAGGTGATATGATTCATTCATGACATTCATGGAACGTATAAAGGATGAAATTAATGAAATTATATAACATATATATCATATTATATTATTATGTAATTATAATATACCTATGTATCATTAAGTTTTCATTCCATTAAATATAAAGTAGAAATGAAATTAGCCTTCAAGCGTACGTATGAATTACCGTCTCCATGAACGGTGCATTTCATTTCTTATATAAAAATGTTATGTAATATTATAAATACATAAATATACTGGATATATATGAAATATATGATATCTAAATAAATCATATCATTCTCGAGATAATGGAATTTTTACTACATGAACAACTTGTAATTATAAGAAGTTCATTTTTGACTCATGTACCAAATATCGACAAAATGACCATTATCAACTTAAATGATTGCATAATGGTTATAACATGGTAATAAGTGATATAAAAGGAATAATAAACATAAAAAAGGTTCTTATCCAAGTAGAAATTTTCTTTATTTTATTATTAATGATATTAAAGAACGATCGAGTCATCTTGGACAAGAGGTAAGAGTTTTATTTCCTCACTTTTAGTTTCTTGAGAATTCCATTGCTCGCCGCATATTTCATGAATGTGGTGTATTTGTTACTGAAATTTGATATATATTATCATTATTATCTTTATATTAAAATTATTTTGTGATTAATTTTGTGGTTATTAACTTTTGGTCATACGACATGATTGATTACAATGTGGTAAGGGGTTTTCATCTCACTTTTTATTCCCATGAGATTCATGCTAGGTTTTCCACAGTTTCCTTTTGTGTGGTGTATGTATGGACCATGATTTTATTATTTTTATAATATAATTAAATTTATGTTTATTTAAATTTTCATTGTATGATCCTTCTTTATGGTGGTGTATGTTTTGTAAGTTACCAAATTGGTAAGGGAACTTTTTAACCCAGTTTCCATTCCTTGGGTTAATCTTCTTATTCTTAATTATTTCCTTTTATGATTATGTGTGGAATCACTGTTTATTTATTTATGTTATAATTTTCACTCCCCTTTTTGTTGATATACTTTTGATACACATAATAACTCCATTGAAAAATTCTAATGTCATCGATATGAACCTGATAATAGTAATTTTAACTCAATTTCCATTCATTGAGTTAAACATCCAAGTAATTGGTGTGGTTTTTTCAGATTTATGTCTGAAAGATCACTGATAGATTTACACCGAATATCCAGTAATATTGACTGTATTTATATTTGTCACATGTTATTTTGAAATTTATTTATCCTTAATCTATGGATACAGTTTTTATAAGGGATTCCATCTGAATTTACATTCCATTGAAACCTCATTGTTTTTATGCACCAATTCACTCTTATATGGTGTATATACTGTCCTTTGGAATATTATATCATGAATCCCTTTATTTTCATTATATTATAATGTTTTTATTAATTATATTCCTCAATTATTTTTATTCAAGCATCTCACATTTGGTTAATTCTATTCCTCAATTATTTTTAACTAAATGTTTTAAAGATATATTCTTCTAAATCTTTATCCCTAATTTCCATCTTTTAAAAAGAGTTATAAATATTTATTTATATGGACGCAAATGTTTTGTGAAAAACTTTCTTTCAAAATATTCAATGTGGTATGGGACACTTTGATTAAAAAATATCATTATTAAAGGTTTTAAATGGTTATGAAAGTAGACTGATAAAGTATTGTTTATTTCAATATCTTAATATGATATATTGTGATTGGAATGTGGAAATGTTATCATTCCTTTAGGCTTGTGTTATGTGTTTTTATTATGTTGTGGTTATTAGTCTTTGTTTACGTATATGGGTGGTGCCGTGATAAAACTATGGTGGGTGAGCTCGAGATAGCTCTTCAATGCATTGGGAAACGTGACAGAGGTAAACGTTAATGTTCATCCTAATAGATTTAGGGAATATAGTGTGATTGGTATTCCAATGTAACTGTATACATAATAGTTATAGATACAGTGTTGGTATGATATGTATTCCAGAAGTTACCTTTATGATTTTTATTTCTATGCTTTATTTATAAATATTATGATTTCATAAGGTATGTTTTGAAAGAAAATGTGGTTTCATTAATTTGTATTTATTGATGGGTTAGTGATTATTTTCCTTATTTTGTAACCCTTAATAATATTTTTATGCTAATACCATGTGTTTGAAATGTTTTCCATAGGACTTAAAGATGAATAGGGTCAAGGACGGTATCAAGGAAAAGTCATCCTGTCAAAAACATGGAAGAAGACATGTTTATTTTTAAGAGTTTTAATTTTATTAAAAAAATGTATACTGAGTAGTAGTGTCTAGTTGTAATTTTCAAGTTGATATGTAATAGTTATGGCCTAATTCTCTAAAACTCTAAACCTAAAATGATCCTCAATGTGAATTATTCGTTTGATTCAATGTTATGTAATGTTCTGAGGTCGAGTCCTTATAAAACCACTATACAAGGATTGATTATAAAATTTGAGGATGATTGTTTGAATTTATCCATAACATTCTCAAAGATAAAAATTTTATATCTCATAAAGTCCCTCACATATACTTTTGAAATTTATTTCAATGGTGGGGAAATATGAAAACATAATTCCAATTATTGATATTTTCTTAAAGAGGATGAAATATATTATTTAGGGGGATTATATTTTTTGTTTTTACATTTTCAAAAGGAAAATTCATGATTTTAGAATACACAAATTGTGTTTATGTGTGTGGGAATATATGATTTAATTATGTGTATGTGAATCTTTTGATGTGATAAATATATTAAAGTGTTTTAATATATTTATAATAGATATTTTTAACTCTTTTATAAGTATAGTTTTTGTGAAAATACATTGAGATGTGTTTTGGAAGATGTATATTTGAAAGTCATTCTATGTTCTTCTTATAGAAATCAATAATATAATCAATCAATATTCTTGTTTGATTAATCATGTTCACTCAAAATGGAATTATATAATTTGGTGATTATTTATTGATATTTTTTATATTTATTTATAAAATATTATTGAAAATAAAATACAAAGGGAATTATTTTTATAATCATGAAGATAATTGAGAGTATAGGTGCACCCAAAGTTGATTGATTGAAAGGGTTATAATTTTTTTAAAGGAAATGTGAAGTTGAGGTGAATAATGACTTCAGTGGTACCATTTTTTCAACACATTTATAAATACATGAATAATATTTAAAACTTGATGAATTAATATGGTTCAGAAAATTTGAAGGTTATTTTGATGATTAGAAAATTTTTATAGAGGTTTGAAGTCATAGAGTGATATTTTTTGTTGTTTTAGTGAGATAGAAAAAATCACAATACAAAATGAATATATTATGTTATTATTTTATTCCCCAATTTTACTATGATTATTCTAGAATTTAATAACACTTTAATGAAAATTCAAATATTAACTTTTTACAGGTGTTTTGTTATACATTAATATTTACACTATGAATCTATGGATCCACCAGGATACTCCACAATGTATTATAATTATAGGAAAAGTTAAATTTGTTTTTTATTATGATTATGGTTTGGTGGTTTCATTATATTATATTTTTTTCTTCCTTGAAGCTCAAGACTAAGAATTAAGGGTCATACTATATAAAAAATCTTTTTATTTTTTTGATACTATGGTTTATAAAACACAGTTATATGTGATGCCATTATCTATCTGGTGGGGAATTATATTTTGGTTGTTATAATAACACCAAAAAATTTTCCCCAGGATGCACATGTTTTTGTCATGATTTATATTGTGGTTTAGTCTTTACATGTTTTAATATTTCTTATTTATTTTTAATTGAATGGACACTCTTACATGACTCTTAATTCCCCAACATATATTAATTGTGATTAAAGGGAATCAATTGATCCAATAGATAAGATTTAATCAAGATATGTTAAATATTGATGTTAGTTATTGAATACATATTTATTAATTCAAAATTAAATGAATATTATAATAATAGGGTTACTATAATTACTTAGAATGCTTCAGTTACAATTGGTTACCTGGACCACCACCTAAATGTTTTTAAATAAGATTGAAATTAAATAATGAGATCATGAGGTTAAATTAGCATTACACAGATGGAAATATAAATATTAAATATTTGAAGAATAAATTAAGAAAGAATAATGATCATCCGATGAAATGTGGAAGGAACTTTCCATGAAACATAAAGTAGTTAATCTTCTATAGAGATCGTCCAATTTTCATATCATCAAAATAATGTAATGAAACTTAAATATATAGGATGGGAATCCTGTAATTGTTGATCATTACTATCAGGTTCATGATCTAGATTTTAAACTATTCATTTTATCTCTTTTTAAAAAGTTCTATTAAATTAAATAAAACTTCCATAATTCATCAATAAATTATAGTTATTTTTTATTCAATTACACAAAATACCATGTGCCATTAGTATGTTTCATCATTCAAGGGTGATGGTGGAGACAATCCTTTCAATACTTAAATGTTTCTACCAGAATTTAAATTATAATATTTTAGAGACATGATCAAACAAATTTCATCAATGGTTACATAATTAATTCTGATCTATAGAAAATATTGAATGAATTCCAATAGTAAAATAATGGGATCATTATTCAAAGAACCACTTTATAGAATACCATTTTTACCTCTAATTAATGTCATCAAACAATAACTAAATGCAGTAGAGGAGGACTTCATGACCATGTAGTTATTAGCCTTCATATTGGACACTTTGATATCCAAGATAATACTCATTATTCATCTAAATATTTATGAAAATTATCCCTTAATTAGTGAAAATTTCTCAATCCAAGAATCATAATTTTACAACAGAATCCAACACAAATAAACCACCAAACCCTACCCATTTTACCTATTAGAATCCATAACATCAGTGGTGAAAGTAGATTTATCATCTTATAATGAGAATAAAACGATTAATACATGTGATAATGAAAAAAAGGAGTACTAATAGAAACACTACTCCTAATGATGTTTTCAGAAAAAAAAATTACATTCTTAGCAGATGCATATTTAGTTTTTTAACGATACACACCCCAAGATCTTGAAAATAATCAAGATACATATAAAAAGTTTTCAATAACTTTTGACGTAAAATATATTCTATTCATCAACCCAAGAGTAGATTTCATCCTTGAGGGTTTCCTTAGTAATATGGGTGGAATTATTTTTCTTAAAGAAATATTTTATAATTTCCTATATATAAGAGGAGAATGAGATCTAGTAATCAGAGGATGAAGAGGTAATCTCAACAACCTATCTAGGAGGAATATATATTTTAAAAAAATTATTAGATCTAGTAATTATTTTTTTACTCCAATTTAGAGTAATACTTATACTCTTGGGTGTTTTTACTATTTGGGGTGATAAGACCATCATAATACACCATCATTTTATTTCTTATTTGTATAAATTATGTTTAAGAAATATTCCTCAATTTTTTTGTTGATTTTCATCTCGGCCCTGATTGGGTTCACAAGAACCATTTTTCACCTTCAATACATCCTCTAGGGTTCAGAGGTTATATAATAAGTCATTTAATTTAACATGTTTTTTCAACTCCTTCAGAGTGGTTTTAGGAACATAAAAACACCCTAAATTATATACAGGTCTGGAAACATTGTTGAATTTTATAATGAAGGTCCATCCTAGTCATCAACTAAAATATTCTCATGGGATATCCTAAGATAATACTTTCTCCTAACAAGATCATAACTTCCAATAGAGACCATAGGATTTTAATTTTTAACCCATGTTTTTGTTTGCATTATTTAGGGTAATGTAGTGGGTTCAATACCATAGGACCCATATGTGTGGCCACAATAAAGATATGAGAGATAATACTAATGAATATATTCATAAGTGACCATTTTCTATAATTTTTTGTTACTAAATTGGATCCATATAGCTAATGAAAATGGTTTATAGATATCCTTCTAAATATATATTCTCATGAAATAGGGACTTGAGATCATGGAGGTTGCTAACATAGTCTTAATAGGGGTACCAATAAGATGTATGATAGAAAAAGAGCATCAGAATTGAATATGGGAACAATGATACCTATGAATCCAAATAAATTTGAATATTTTGGGTTTCAACATAGATTTTAATATATACAGACCATTTCAACATCTCCATAAAACATCAAGAAAATTAACACTTTCCACATGACCAATATCTGTAATAGTTTTCCTTTGAGGTGAAACAAATAATGACATGTTAAAAGTCAATGATCCCTAAATAGAAAGAAACAAACATGATAGATTCGAGAGTACTCATAATGAATTTCATTGAAGAGATATGTTTTGAAAATATACCAATAAGTTATTGTAAAAGAACAATGTCTAGTGAGTTTACATACTTCATCAAAATTTAAATATTATGCTTGACTTCATAAAAAATAAAAAAGGAAAAATTGGGAATATTTTGCATTTTCATCAAGCATGAAATATATCATGGAATCTATATTAGTGATTTATTATTTAGGGCTCACCTTAGGATCACCTCTTCAATATATTGATGGTTCCATAGATTCAGAACTCATTTTTCATATTATTTCATCTATAGTTATTATATATAATTTGAATATATTAAGAGGAAGTAAAAAAAGTAAAAATGAATTTTTATTTTGTAACAAAGAGAAATGATAAATATCTACTCATAAAATAAGAAATGATAGACACTGAATACCAACGTCTTACATTAAATAATATGGGATAATGTAGTTATATAGGTAGTTTCTATGTTTTCATTTTATAATCATAACATTGTATTTAATTCAATAGATATTAGTTGAAAAAGGAAAAAGGTAATTTAATTAATCATAAAATTTCATTCCCTTGGTTTCAAACCCCTTAATGGATTTTTAAACTAATTATGGATCACCCAAGATTTCAATTTCCCATCCTTGATACTGATCGACAATAACCTTTTATAAAAACCCAAATTATTTAGGAGGAAGACCATTGAACATTCACCTTTGTATGATTTAAAGATTTTAATGTAAAATATTTCCTAAAACTCAATCATTATCATCATTGTTTTGTAATTGTTTCAAATATTTTTGGGATAGTGATACCCCATATAATAAAATATTCCATGTTTGTAACAACCATTATAGTTCTCTATCAACAAATAATGCAATTCACTAAATATTAATCCTTTTCACCTTTAATTTATTGTGTTGTACAGAATAAAAAATGGATAGGGAGGTGAATTATTTTATATGATGGTAGTGGGACCAATACATTATATATTTTCCTATGTTTTGTCTGGGTATCAAAATTCACTTTGGTTACTTTAAGAAGATTATATCATCTTTGTTCCACTAGGTGGAAATATCTACCATGGAGGCACTATTCATAGTGTGGATTTAATTATAGGGTTTTATACCTTCTTTGATGCATGTAATGATTCCATTTACACATGAAAAGGAATAAATATATTATACTAAAAATCATGACAACATTATTGATCAATTACATATACTTATTTATCAAAGCGCGAGACTCATCTTCTATCTTGCATTACCACCACCTAAATATTCACAAGACTTAGTCCAGTGTTAAAAATGTATTACATGAGAATTATAAATTTTGGATGAAACCATCATCTAAAAATAATTTATTTATTAATGGTATATATATCAATCATATCATATATAATTGGGGAGACATTCAAGATTCATATGGATAAGTGATCATATCTTAGAATGATTTCTATATTGAGGGGTATTCTATCATTATGAATTCCTCCGATATGATTATTCATATGACCATATATTCTCGTAAAAATATAAAACTATACATTGTGGAATCCATCCCATCATTAATTGTTTATTTTATTTTATACATACCTCCATACATATCTCTATTCTTATCTTATAACGAAATTAAAGAGTGGTTAATCAGGAAGCGTCCATTCAACATACCTAATATGTGGTTAATAAGGTGTAAGATATACTTTTCTTAATTGTATAGAAAATATAATCCCTCAAATTATTTTCTTTACTAGGCTCCCTATTCTAAAGTTAAATTGATATTTTTATTCATGTATGCACTTGGGTTCCATTACATTAGAACACATTAATGTTTTCATCCCATGGATTTTCACAATCATCTATTAATAATTTTTTTGATCTTTTTTATAATGATGGGTGGTCTGGAGAAATGTTTTGCTAATAAATTTTATATTTTTAGTCACTATAGCAAAAAAAATATTAGTTATAATCTATTAATAGTATATTTAGAGATTTATATTGTCTATAAAAGATCATTTTAGTTGATTCTTTAATGTATTAGTTTGATATTTAATTGGAGAATAACATACTTTTTTTGTGAAATATTCACAAACATGAGTTTTGATAATGACCCCTACTTGTTATAATATATACAGCGGTTCTAGTGGACTTTGTAGTTATAGGTGATAAAATGTTTTGCTGAAGATGTTCCTATTCGTTTTCGATGGTTACCTATGTACATAAAATAATATCTTTTTTGGTTGTCTAAATGTGTGATTAAAATCACTTATTGTCATAAATATGTAATTATTAATAATGGAAAAGGTTGATATCTACTTTATTATTTTATCCTAATTGGTTATGATGGTAAATTGGTAGTAAAATCATAATAGATATACCTATAAATACTCATTTTGGACCGCATTACTCTAGGTGGTAGTACATTATACACATTTTTTATGTGACAGAACTTCTATTTTGAGAACCAATTAATTAGATCTAATAAAATTACAAATACCATCATTTCTCCTTCTCCATCATCAACATTTAAAAAAATGAGGTTAAAAAGATAAAAAAACACAAAATTAAATTCATATATATAATTTACTGATCCTTATTCTACCCATAATATCATTTTTAAGATGAATTCATTTTCTTGAATTCCAAAAGATCTTTTCAATGATAGAGATTTAATGAGTTATTTCATATCACATGAAAAAAACCCATAAATGAAAAATTTGACTCTTCTGGTTAGTGTCCATTTTTCTTTAATAAAAATCCATTATATTGAAACATGTTTTATTTTTAGGATAAATCATTATGATTATCAAAAAATACTTCATCATTGTTCCTAATAATCCTTGAATACTATAAAAAAACATGAAAGTATTGGACAATAACACCCTGAGTTTTTGAGAAACATTTTTTCAAATAAATTAAAATTTTCATATATATCTTGCAATGCACTAAATAAAACATTCCTTTCACACTAAACCATCTTGTCGTATGGTACACACAACACTGAGTTCGTGTATGATACGCACAACCCTGAGTATAGATTTTGTCAATTGTATAAAAAAACTATGTTTGTATTATGTTATACACAACACCAAGAAAATCTTGGAATGCATTCAATACTGAATTGGCTTGCGTTACACACAAGAGAAACCTTCCTCGATAGCTTATGTTGTATGCAATTCTATGTTTCAGTTAAGAATGATATATTATTAAAATATTATTATTTTATGTGATATAGACTAGAAACTAGGAATATTATTAACCAAGTTTTTAATTTTATATTATATTAACTTTCATATTATATATTTTCTAGAATATTATATGAGATTAAATTCAACATTTCATATAAAATAAGTTATTTTCAAGAATTGATGTTTTGAGGCCTTTTGATGGAGCCCCAATTTTAAATCTACTTTTTAAAAATTTTATATATTATATTTGAAAAAATAAATGTCTTCTTTGGAAGAGGGACATCAAAATTTAACTTGGTTGAAATTTGGGTACTTTTCTCAGGAAATTCATAGTTTGATGATTAGTGAAAAATACTGTATTTTAATCCAAAAATGCATTTTTGCCTAATTTATTTATAAAATTAGATTATATATTTAATTGGATTATGTTTTTTTCATTTAATCCAATTTGGATCATTGGATGTAATTTCACATTTAAATTAAATATAAATAAAAAAAATCTTTTGATAAGTTTTTATTTCTTAATAACCCAATTTTTGGTTTTTGACAATGGGATTTACTTTTAAAATAATTTCTAACAATTATGTG
Source organism: Viscum album (assembly GCA_963277665.1). Lineage (NCBI taxonomy): Eukaryota > Viridiplantae > Streptophyta > Magnoliopsida > Santalales > Viscaceae > Viscum > Viscum album. The sequence continues at coordinate 763,846,780 of OY728129.1, forward strand.
TTTTGAATTATGAAAAATTGATTACATATTTTTAATCAGTGGGTAAAATTATCTTAATTAGATTCTTTTATGTTTTGGATATTATGAATAGTAACGACAATATTTTTTATTTACCATAGTTAAAGGTAAATTTGGTAAATTAGGGTAACTAACAATATGATAAAGATAAAAATTTAACCTAAAACCTTCCGAAATCTTATTGTATGAATTGAAGTGGACATATATAACCTATGGGTCATAATTCATAAATTTAATGGACTTTAATTCATTAATGTGATGTAATTATAATTAAAACAAAAGAAGGTTAAAACATGTCACTCTCATATATCTTATAATTAGTATAATTTTAATATAATGATAAAAATGAAAAAACGTTGAAGACAAATATTGTACTGAAATATAATGAAATTATCTACATAATTTTAATTTATTTATAATTTTTTGAGATTAAATAATTACCATTAATAAAGACATAATAGTGAAGTAGAAATTATTTTATTGATAGAAATATCAAATAAATGGTATTAAAAATTTTAAAATAAATATCATATAAACTAATTAATGTACTCGAAGAATTTTCTAGGTGACTATGACATGTTAGGAGTTTATTAAATATTTTATTTCTAATTTACCATATTTTAGCATTTTATTTTATGTCACATAAATGAATACAATCTAAATTGACACTATTGATATTTTTTAAAAATAAAATATTATTAAATTATTTAAAAATTACACCAATATTTAAAAATTTTATAGTTAAAATTATATTCTCTAAAAGATCATATATTATTAAATTTTGTACAATTTAGAACACATATGTAAATATTTATTACCATTTAATATTTAGAATATTATTACCACCAACAAAATTAAATAGATTAAATAAGGATAAATCAAATTGACAGGGTTTATAATCAAATTTAACCTTGTCTAAATTTTATTGGTTGAGATTATTTTGACCCATACCCATCTTAAATTGGAAATAAATGAGTTTGGGATCATTATAAATAGAAAATTAATTAATAATAAATTAATATTTCATGATTTTCCAAAGGTTACCTCCCCTCTTTTATGAAAGGGTACATATTATTCTCTCTTAATCACACATAAAAAACCCTTTTTATTGGAAAAAAATGTCCCATATATTCTCCCAAAATCCCTTATTTAATTCTAGAGGACACGTTTATGGAAAAAATCCATATTAAGGAGTCCTTTAGTGCATACTAAAAGGAGATACCTAAAAAATAGATAATTGTTTTACCACCTCTTAAAAAATTGTTTTCTTCATACACTCTTCTTATTATGTTGTTTCCATAATAAAGTAATAAAAAAATATATTTTAATTATGATATTTTATTATAATTATGGAAAAATCTTTTACCTTCTTTTATCCATCCTACAAATAACAATATCACAATGTGTGTGTATGTAAGGCTTTCCGTCTCCATGTCGTGGTGTAATTTTTTTTCAATAATACTAAATTTGGATGAGTATACTGATGAGTATAATGAATTTTAATAATGGATATAAAGTATTAATTATTCTATAAAATTCATATACTATCAAATTATTAACAATTTAACCATCAAGGGAATAATATCGATGCTCGTGCGTATGTACGACTTACCATCTCCATGACGTGATGAGATTCATTACCAACATTTACCATAAAATAATGATTATAATGAATATATGACATAATTATGCTACTTGATATATATATATTTCATTTACTTGCTTCCATTAAATTCAATAAGGAATTAGAAACACTGTTCATGTGTATGTACAACCTACCATCTCCGTGGACAATGTATTCTATTTCATTTATCTATATTATATACATATACATATACATATATATTTATATAATGAATATATTTGATAAATTAGTCATTTTTTACATTCTGGAAGTAAGAAAATAATGATATAATTAATAATATCAAGAATAACAAGTCAAAACACGTACGATAAATAAAAATATTATTATCCAAAACGTTGTATTAACATTGAATTAATAAATGAATAGGTAATATAAAGTCATAAGTGAATCATACATGATTTTATAAATATTATTATGGTTCTAATACAAGTTAATAATATTTTTAAACCATTATACATGAGTTTCGTACACATATAGAAGAAATTAGACCTAAGGTAGCGGTCAATTTTGTAATCTCAATATTATTTGAGATTGATTATTTGTAAGTATTTACTGGGGTATATTTTTCATTCATGCCCATGTTTCAAAAATATATAATATTATTTTTACTCTTATAATATTTTTTAATATTAATTATACCCAGTGGTAATGTTTTATTAAACGGTATGGAAGGAATCTTTCTTTCATTTTCCAAACGAGGTACTTTTTGAATTTTCCTGAAAAAGGACGAGGAGAATGTTTTTTAACTTATACAAAATGAATGGATTTTTTTACTATTTAATGAAACATTATTTCCATGAATAATACTCTACAATATTTCATGTTTTTTTAAATTAATTTTTTTTTAAATTTCAAGGAATTTTGAGAAAAGAAAATGTTTTTGAGGAAGAAAGCATATTTTCCGCAAGATTTATGTTAAAGTGTTTTATCGAAATTATTTTCTATATAAGATGACGATCTTAAATAGATTTATGTTTCTATCCATATTATTAATAATATTTTAATGAGTTAATGATGGAAATATAATTTATATGGATTGTGTTATGATGGAATATTTCATAATAAACACATTCTATTTCATGGGTTACACTATGATGAATGATTTATGTTTTATAGCACATGTAAGAATGATTTCATTATGGGATGGGTGAGACCTATATCTCCCATAAATTAATTGGGTAAATATTTATATCTCAGAAGATCAACATGATCAGAATGAAAAGTAAATCAGGTTTAGTAATAGATGGCTCGAACGATAAGTAAATATGGTTCAGTATTACATGGCTGGAATAACATGTAAACTCAGTTCAGTAATGGAATTTGTCCACTATGTATATCTAGACTGTAATTTCTTGGATACTATGTAAATAATTTTATGTTCTTATTTTTTATACAATTACATGTTTTATAGAAATGCTATTTTATCATGGTTAATTTTCATTTATGATGTATTCCTTATGTACTTCAATGATTTATTTCATGATTCGCAATTTTAATATTAAATATTTATGTCCATGTTTTCAAATTCTTATGTTTATGTTTTTTTTTGATGTTCTTCATGTTTACCCTTACTGAGCATTTTATCCCACCCTTTTTATGTTTTCTTTTCCCCATGATATAATGAATAGTATTATGTAGGAAATCTAAATGGGAATATCATTATGGGAGATGTTGAAGATCTTCCACCAATTTAGAACATTATGTTCCAAGATTCCGAAGAAACTAAACTAATACAACCCTATTGTGTCTTTTTGAGTCATGTATTATGTATTCTTAGAAAGAAAAGAAATGTATATGTATGTAAATCATGAGTTTTTTGTGTTGGTTTCAGAGAAAATGATTAGATAACCTTTGGAAACTTGGATACAAAAATATTAGTGAGATTTAAAGAGATATTTTTAAGGTATGTATTTGGATCTCCCTAAGGGTAAGCCTAACTATATGTTATAGTCCTAGAATTATGGTAACAATCATGGATAACCTAGAATTAGACCTAATATGTTAGAGATTGAAAGTACCCCCCCTCGATTATATTATTTTCCTTTTATGATTTCCACCTCCCACACTATTTTTTTTGGGTTTAAAAAATGGCTGGAAATAGAAGGATTCTGGTTAATAAAGAATATGATGGAAAATGGAATGCTATTATTCACAAGAAACTAAATGAAATGGGATATGGAAATCAAAACATATTTATTATGCCTAATCATCAATCTAATAATACGATCAATAATCTCAACTTTGGTGAGTTTGTTGACCTAGCTAATAAGAGAAAGATGGATTTTCACAGTGATTGTAGATGAAATAAAGTTAAATTATACAAATTTAAATCATGTAGGAAGAGGCATCATGAATAATTTTTAAAAGGAATTTGAAGATGGTTTGGGTGTGGAAAATAAGGACAAAAAACATTAATTTAAAAGGAAAAGGTCTCATTTTCAAAATGGAAAAGGATAATGGTATTTATAAGACATCAACGATGGTTAAATGTTTTAAATGTGGAATGTATTGGCATTATGAAAATTGATTCCCTATGGTAAAATCTCACCAGGAGAATCAGTATGGTCGTATGGGTAGTATTTATGTTGTTTTTGATGAAGAGACTACAAATGTTATATATGACGAAATCTGTGTAAAGGAATAAAATTAAGAATCTAAGTCAATGAATTAAGAAGATATATTAACGATTTCATGTTTATAAAGAATAATTTTATATAAGTAATTTTATGGTACTATTGATGAAATAAAAATCTATGGATTATTACACTATAGTTTTCCTTATGTATTTGAATGTATATGTTGAATGTTACAAGTAACCATGAAATGTTATTCAGATTTTTTTGGAAAACACATGATATGTGAATAATGATGGGATAAAGAGATAATGAGTTGTTTTATTTTATTAATGACCTATGGACTGATATAATGACAAAGTGATATCACATTTTGAGTATATATAATTTTTGGTATTTTGTGTGGAAAGAGTTAATTTTGATAGAATGCATGTTTTCACTAAGGTTCTACAGTAATTCATATTGTTACAATGGTTAAATAGAATACATTATTCAGTTACTAACATGTTTGGAAGGTGAAAACCAAGAACTACCTTATGAGATTTGGGAGATAAATGTTAATTAGATTTAGTTCACCTATTTTTAAAGTTTTATATTTTCATTTTTTTTGGAAGGGTTATAATGTTATCCATTTATGGGTAGTATAAGTTATTATCTGATTGATGATTGTTATATTCTTATATTATCTCACTATAGGTGGACTTATGATTATTTGAATAACTGTACTAATATTTTGTTGAGAAATATCATTCTATCACATGATCTGCTAACACTTTTAGAAGGATAAATTCAACTCCATTTCTTTAAATAATAGATGAAGTGGAAATTGTTGAAGGAACGAACAATAGTGTGATTTTTTTGAAATCAAGTAAGTATTTATTCTCATATTTTTCAACTTTAGGGAAAGGATCTTGAAAACCAACAATGTTATCTTAGTACATTATTATCCGATGATTCAGATGGTCCCTTAAATCTTCACTGATTTATGGATTTCTGGTTGTTGACTTTCTGAATCCTTATTCTATATCACTATCCATCAGAATATGATGGTTTGATTTCTCTTCCATAAATATGGAAAACATCCATAGATATCATCATATTTTCATATCATCAAAATAATTGAATGAAACTTAAATATATAAGATAAGAATCCTATAATTGTAGTTCATCACTCTCAGGTTCATGATCAAGATATTCAATTATTCATATAATCTCCTTTTATAAAGTTCTACTAAATGAAATAAAATTTATTTAATTCTTCAATCCATTATAGTAATTTTTTAATCAATTACACCAAATATCCAGTTCCATTGGAATGTTGTATCAATCCAGAGTGATGGTAGAGACAATCCTTTCTCTACATAAGTGTTTCTACCAGAATTGAAATTACAATCTATGAGAGATATCATCACACAAATTTCATTGATGTTTACATATAAAATCCTTATATATAGAAAATATTTAATGAATTCCAATAGTAAAATAGTTGGTTTATTATTCAAAGAACCACTTCATAGAATATAATTCTTCCATCTAATCGATGTCATTATAAAAAATAAATATAGTAGTGAAGGACTTCATGATCTTGTTGTTATTAGCCTACATATTGAAAACATGGATATCTAATATTATGCTCATTATTCAACTAAAAATTTATGAAAATCAACCCTTAATTAGTGAAAATTTCTCAGTCCAAGATCCATAATTTTACAAAAGAATCCAACATTAATAAACCATCAAACCCAACCCATTTTACCAGTTAGAATCCATAACATAAGTGGTTATAGTAGAGTTATCATCTTATAAGGTGAATAAAAAAATAAATACATGTGATAATGATAAAAAATGAGTATAATTAGCAACACTACTCCAAAGTATGTTCTCCGAACTAAAAAGTTGGGTTCAAATCATGTGAATTTTCAGTTTTTTTAATGATACACACCCCATGATCTCGATAATTAAAAAGATACATATCTCCAATTTTAATAAATTTTTTAGGCCAATATATTATATTCATCAAACTATGATTAGATTACATCCTTGAGGGATTCCTTAGTAATATGGGTGTTATTCATATTATTTGAGAAATATTCTATAATTTCCATCTTATAAGAGGAGAAATATATATAGTAATCAGATGTTGAAGATGGAATATCAACAAGCTATTGAGGAGGAATATATATTTTACAAAAAATATAAGAGATAATAATTCTTTTCAACTCCAATTTAGAGTAATAATTATGTTTATGGATGTTCCTAGTGTTTGAGGTGATAAAACCATCAAAATACACCATCATTTTCTTTCCTTTTTTAGAAATTGAGTTTATGAAATATTCCTCATCATCTTTTGGATTTTTATCACGAATGTGATTGGTTTCAAAAGAACCATTATGACCCTTCAATACCTCCTCTATATTAGAGAGTTCATATCTTAAGTCATTCGATTCAACCAGTTTTTTCGACTCCTTCGGAGTTGGTTGAGAATCATAAAAAACATTCTAAAGACTAGACATGTCCTCAAACAACTGTGACTTCTATCATGAAGGTCCATCATAGTCATCAACTAAAATCTTCTCATGGGAGATCCTAAGAGAATAATTTCTCTTAACAAAATCCTAACATCCAACAGAGACCATATGATTTTCATTTTGAACCCATGCTTCCTTTTTCATTATTGATGGTAATGTAGTGGGTTCATTATCATAGCACCCAGATGTGTGGCCAAAATTAAGACAGGATAGATAATACTCAAGATTTTATTTTTAAGTGAGCATTTTCTATAATCCATTATTACTACTTTGGATCCATATGTCCAATGTAAAAGGTTTATAGATATCCTCATAAATATATATTCTCATGAAATAGGGACTTGAGATTTTAGAGATGGCTAAAAGCGGCTTAATAGGGGTACCAATAAGATTTATGATAGAAAAAAGAGAATATAAATTGAATAGAGGATCACTGATACCTATGAATCCATATAAATTGGAATAATTCGGGTTTCAAAATAAATATTAACATATGGAGAGCATTTCAGAATCTCTATCTAACATCGCAAAAATCAATACTTTCTACATGACCAATAACTATAATAGTTTTCACTCGAGGTGAAACAAATAAGGACATGTCAAAAGCCAATGATCCCAAAATTGAAACAAACAAACCTGATAGATTCCGGGGTCCTGATAATGATTTTTATTAAAGATAAATGGTTTGAAAACACACCAATAAGATATTTTCAAATCAATATATCCATCAAGTTTACGGACTTCATAAAAAAAATTAATATGCTTCACTTTAGATAAAATAAAGAAGGAAAAATTGGGAAGATCTTGAATATTCATAATGGGTGATATATATCATGGTATATATTTCATTGATGTATTAGTTTGGGTTCACAGTAGGATAACCTCTTCAATTGATTGATGGTTCCACCGATTCAGAACTCATTTTCTGTAATTTTTCATCTGGGGTTACTATATATAATTTGAATATATAAAGAGGAATTTAAAAAAAGTAAAAATGAATTTTGATTGTGTAAAAAACGAAATGATAAATATCCACTCAAAGAATAAGAAATGATAGTTATTGAATACCAAAGTCTTACATTAAATAATAGGAATAATGTATTTACATATGATGTTTCTAAGTTATAATTTTATAATCATAGCATTGTATTTAATTCAATATATCTTAGTTGAAAAGGTAAAAAGATAATTTAATTAATAAAAAAAATTCATTCCCTAGGTTCAAAAACCCATAAATGAGTTTTAAACTAATTATGGATCACCCATGATTTAAATTTTATATCCTTGATACTGATCGATGAAAACTTTTTAGAAAAACCCAATTTATTTAGGAGTAAGACCATTGAATATACACCTTTGTATGATTTAGAAATTTTAATGTAAAATATTTTATAAAACTAAATCATTATCATCAGGGTTGGGATACTTGTTTCAAATATTTTTGGGATTGTGATATCAATCTAATAAAATATTCTATGTTTGGAACAACCATTATAGGTCTCTATCCACAGATAATTCAATTCATTAAATATAAATCCTTCTAACCATTAAGATATTATGTTAGACAAACTAAAAAATGAACTTGGAGGTGAATAATTTTCAAATATGGTAGTGGTAATTATACATAAAGTATATTTTGTGTGTGTTTTGTATGGGTATCAATTATCACATTGTTTCCATTAAAAAGTTTCTATCATCTTGGTTTCACTTGGTGAACATATCTACCATGAAGTCATTATTCATAGTGTGGATTTCATTATAGTGTGTTATACCTTCTTTGATGCATGTAATGATTCCACTTATGATGACAAGGAATAAATATATTATCCTAAATATTATGAAAATATTTTCGATCAATTACAAAGCCTTTTTTATCAAAGCGTGATACTTATCATCAATCTCTTAATACCACCACCTAAATATTCACCAGGCTTAGTCTAGTGTAAACAATGAATTACATGGGAATTAAAAATTTTGGATGAATCCATCATATAGAAATAATATTTGTATTAATGGTACATATATAAATCATATCATATATAGAAGGGGAAACATTCAAGATTTTTATGGATAAGTGATTATATCTTACAACGACTACTATATTGAGGGGTATTCTATCATTATAAATTCCAAAGATATTTTTATTCATATAACCATAGATTATAATAAAAATAGCAAACATTACATTGTGGAATCATTCAAATCCTTAAATTTTTACTTTATGTTAGACTTACCTCTAAACATCACACTATTTAAATATTATAAGGAAATTAATGTGTGATTAATCATGAAGTGTTCATTCAGCATACCTGATATGTGGTTAATAAGATATAAGATCTACTTTCCTTAAATGTTTAGAAAATAGAATCATGCATATTATTTTCTTTATCAGGATCCCTATACTAGAGTTGAATTGATATTTTTATTCAAGTATGCACTTGGGTTCCATTACATTAGAACGCATTAATGTTTTTTCTAAGGGATTTTCACTATCATATATTAAAAAAATGTTTTGATATTTTTTTATAATGTTGGATGTTTTAGAGAAATAGTTTTTTCAATAAATTTTATATTTTTAGTCACTATAACAAAACAATCTTAATGATAATCTATTGATAGTGGATTTTGAGATTTATATTGGCAATAAAAGATCCATTTAGTTGATTCTCTAATGTATTATTCTGATTTTTATTGTATAATAACAAATTATTTTGGTGAAATATGCACAAACTTGAGTTTCATTGATAACCCTACTTATAATAATTTATTTAGAAGTTCAAGTGGATAGTGTAGTTATAGGTGATAACACGCTGTGCTGAAGATATAACAATTTTTTCTTAATGGTTACCTATGTACTTAAAATATTTCCTTATTTAGTTGTCCAAATGTCTAATTAAAATTACTTATAGTAGTAAAAAGTGATTATTATCAATGTAAAATGTTGATACCTACTTTTTTATTTTATCATAATTAATGATGAAGATAAATTGGTAGGAAAATCATAAATTATATTGCTATAAATACTAATATGGGACTGTACTACATTGGGTGGAAATACACTATACACATTGACCATGTGAAGGTTCTTTTAATTTGAGCACAAACATATTAAATCTAATAAAATTACTAATACCATAATTTTTCCTTCTCCAGCATCATCATTTAAAAAACATGTGGTTAAAAAGATAAAAAACACAATATTAAATTCATATATATAATTTATTGATTCTTATTCTACCCATAATATAATTTTTTAAGATAAATTCATTTTCTTGAATTACAGAAGATATTTAGAATGATTGAGATTTAATAAATTATTTCAGGTCACTGGAAAAAACCCATAAATTAAAAATATGATACTTCCTATCAGTATTGATTTTTTCCATAATAAAAACCCGTTATAATGAAAAATGTTTCATTTTTAGGATAAATCATTATGATTCTCAAAAAAGACATCATTATTATTCATAATAATAATATAAAAAAACATGAAAGTATTGGAATATTACACTGTAAGTTTTTATGGACGATTTTTTTCAAATAAGTTAAAATTTTTATTTATATCTTGCAATTCACTAAATCAAACATTCCTTTCACACTGAAGTGACCGGTAGGATATTACATGTAACACCAAGATGGCGTTTGATACACGAAACCCTGAGTAGGGATGTTGTTCAATGTATAAAAAAACTTTGTTTGGATTATTTCATATGGAACACTGAAAGAAGCTTTCACTATAAGAAATACTGACTTGTGTTGCATTACATGTAAGGGTGACCTTCCTAGATTCCTTGTGTTGTACACAATTTTGAATTTCACTAAATAATGAAATATTATTAAAATATTATTATCTAATTGGATATAAACAAGACGTTACAAATATTATTAAGAAACTTTTGAATTTTATATAACATTAACATTCATATATTATATATTTTCAAGAAGATGATACAAGAACAAATACAATTTTTCGGATAAAAGAAGTATTTTTAAAAAATTGATGTTTTTCCTCCTTTTGATGGCACAAAAATTTTTAATCTACTTTTTAACACATTTATATATTATTTTTGAAAAAATAATTGTCTTCATTGGAAGAGGGAAATCAGTATTTAACTTTGTTGAAATTTTGGTATTTTTCTCATGAAATTCATAGGTTGTTGAATTGTGAAAAAAGATGTATTTTAATTCAAAACTGCATTTTTGTCTAATTTATTTATACAATTAGATTATATTTTTAATTGTTTCTAAAGTTTAATTGTATTATGTTTTTATAATTTAATACAATTTAGGTCAATGGAAGTAATTTCACATTTAAATTGGACATAAATACATAACAATCTTTGGGTAAGTTTTTACTTCTTAAAAACCCGCTTTTTGGTTTTTGACAATGAGATTTAATTTTAAATTAATATCTTCCAATTATGTGTTTTGAATTATGATAAATGGATTCTTAATTTGGAATATGTGTGGCCAAATTATCTTAATATGTTCCTTTTATTTTTTGGATCATATGAATAGTAACTACGGAAATTTTTATTTACCACAGTTAAAGGTAAATCAGATAAATTAGGGTAACTAACAACATGATAAAGATAATAAAATTACCCTAACACCTTTCAAAATACTATTGGACTAATTAAAGTTGACCGATATCACCTATGGGTCAGAATGGATCCATTTAACAGTCTTTTTTTCCATGAATGTGATGTAATTATAATTAAAACAAAAGAATGTGACAACATTTCACTCTCATATATCTTATAAGTAGTATAATTATAATATATTCATAACAATGGTAAAACATTAAAAATAAATATTCAAAAGAAAAAAAATAAAATTTTATAAATCATTTTAATTTATTTATTATTTTTTGAGATTATATAATTACCGTTAATGATGACACAATAGTGATGTTGAAATTATTTTATTAATATAAATATCAAATAACTGTTTATAAATATATTAAAATAAATATCATATGAATAAATTAATGTGATACATGAATTTTATAGGTGAATATGACATGTTAAGAATATATTAAATATTTTTTTTAATTTATCTTCTGTGTGCATTTTATTAAAAGTCACATAAATGAACTGTGTCAAAATTGACACTATTGATATTTTATAAAAATACCATATTATAATTCTTTTTTAAAATCTAAAAAATATTTAAAATTTTAGAAGTTAAAATTAAATGATATAAAATTTTATAAATTATCGAATTATGGAAAATTTACCACACATATGTAAATATTTTTGACAATTTAATATTTAGAATATTATTACCACAAATAAATTAAATAGATTAAATAAGGATAAATCAAAATAATAAGGTTTAAAATAAAATCAAAACCTGCCTAAATTTTATTGGATGAGATTATTTCGACCCATACACATATTATCTTCTAAATCAATGAGTTTGAGATCATTATAAACAAAAAATTTATTTATAGCAAATTAATATTTCAAGGATTTCCAAAGGCGCCCCTCCCCTCTTTTATAAAAGGGAACGTATCCTTATCTTTTAATCACACATTAAAATCCCATTGTATTGACCTATACCAGAAAGAATATTCTCCCAAATTCCCTCAATTAATCCTAGAGGCCACCCTTTGGACAGAATTCCATCTTAAGGAGTCCGTTTGTGCATACCAAAAGAAGATACTCGAAAAAGAAGTAATTGTTTTACCACCTCTTTAAAAACTCTTTTTTTATTCCATTTCCTCATATTATGTTTTTTATATACTAAGGAAATAAATCCATTAAATTATACATGCATGGATTTTATTTTAATTATGGAAAAACCTTATACCTCCTTTTATCTATCCTACAGATAAAAATATCACCATGTGTGCGTACGTACGGCTAACAGTCTCCATGTTGTGGTGTAATTGTTATTCAAGAGTACTTAATATGGATGGGTATATTGATGAGTATAATGAATTTAAATAATTAATATAAAATAATAATTATTCTATAAAATTCATATTCCATCCAATTTTATACAATTTAACAATGAAGGGAATGATATCGTCGCTTGTGCGTGTGTACGACTTATCGTTTCCATGATGTGATGAGATTAATTCCTCAAATTAAATATAAATCAATGACCATGAAGCATATATAAAAAATAAGAATGTTATATATATGACAAAATAATGCTATCAGATATATATGTGTGTGTCATTTACTTTCTTACATTCAATTCAATAAGGAATCAGAAACAACGTTCATTCATATGTACGACCTACCATATCTATGAACAATGTATTCCATTTCATTTTTCTATCTATCACAGATATTTATATACAAAATATATATGATATATAAATCATGTTTTACTCTCTTAGAGTAAGTAAAACATGATCTAAGTAATAATATTAGGAATGAAAAGTCAAAACAGGTACGATAAATAAAACAATTGTTACCCAAAACGTTGCTTTAACATGGAATCAATAAATGAACAGGTAATATAATGTCATATTTGAATTATATATGACCTAATAAATAGTATTATGGTTCTATTAAAGGTTAATAATATTTTTAAAACCATTATACATGAGTTTTTTACACATATAGAAAAAAATAAGACTTGTGGTAAGGGATAATTTTGCAATCTCATTATTATCTGGGATTGTTTATTTGTAAGTATTTAATGGGGTATATTTACCATTCATGTCCATGTTTCCAAAATATATAATATTATTTATATTTTTGTAATATTTTTTAATTTTAATTTTACCCATTGGTAATGTTTTATTAAGCGGTATGGGAGGAATCATTCTTTCATTTTCCATATAAGGTAATTTTTGAATTTTCTGGCAAAAGTATGAAGAGAATGTTTTTTTAGCTTATAATAAATGAATGGATTTTTTTAGAATTTCATAATGCCAAATTTCAAGGAATATTCATCTAAAATATTTCATTTTTTAAAATTATATTTGTTTCTTTTAAAATTTCATGGCATTTTGAGAAAAGAAAACATTTTTGAAGAAAAATGTATATTTTCACTAATAATTATGTTCAAGTGTTTTTTAAAAATTCTTTTCTATCAAATATGACACTATTAAGTAGAGTCATGTTTCTATCCATATTATTATATTATTTTATTGAGTTAATTATGGAATTATATTTTATATTTATTATGTTATGATGGAATAATGATTAAGAAACCCATTTTATTTTAGGGGTTACACTATGATGAATTATTTATATTTTGTGGATCATGTATGAATGATTTAATTATGATATGGATGAGACCTATACCTCCCTACACTACATTAGGTAAATATTTATATCTCATGAGATATAAATTAATAGAATAAAAAGTATATTGGATCAATAATACATTGCTGGAATGACAAGTAAATCTGGTTCAGTAATACATGGTTGGAATGACAAGTAAACCCAATTAAGTAATGGAATTTGTCCACTATGTTAGTCTTAGAATAAATTTCTTGGCTACTATAGAAATAATATTATGTTCATATTTTTTTCTATAGTTCCATGTTTTATACCAATTCTATTTTATCATGGTTAATGTTATTTAATTTTCTATTCCTTACGTATTGAGAAGATTTATTTCATGACTCACGATTTAGATATTCAAAATTTATGTTAATGTTTTCACATTCTTATGTTTATGTTTTGTTTGATGTTCTTTATTTTTACCCTTACTGAGCATTTTTTCTCACCCTTTTTATGTTTTCTTTTCCCCCCTGATATAAAGAAAGGTTTTAGGTAAGAAAACTAAATGGGAATATCATTATGGGAGATGTTGAAGATCATTAACCAAGATAAAAGATTATGTCCCAAGATTCCTAAGACACTACACTAATACACCCTTTATGTGTCTTTTTATGTCATGTATGACGTATTTCGAAAAATAAATTTAATGTCTATATATGTCAAGCTTGAGTTATTTGAGTTGGTATCAGAGCGAATGATTAGTTAACATTTAGAAATGTGGATGCGAAAACATTAGCGAGATTCCTAGAGATATTTTGAAGGTATGTTAAGGGATGTCCCAAAGGGTAAGTCAAACTATAGGTTATTGTACTAGAATTATGGTAAGGATAATGGATAACCTAGTACTAACCCTATGGAGTTAAATATTGAATATAGTCCCCCTCGATTATATTATTTTCCTTGTATGATTTTAACCTCTCACAATATTATTTTTGGGTTTTAGAAAATGGCTGGAAATAGGAGGATTCATGTTAATGATAAATATAATGGAAAATGTAATGAAATTATTCATGAGGAACGAAATGAAATTTGATTTGGAAGGAGAAACATCATTATTATGCCTAATCATCAAACTTATAATATGATCAATAATCTCAACTTTGGAGAGTTTATTAACCCAACTAATAATAGAATGATGGAGTTTCATGGTGATCATAGGGGAATTAATGTTCAATTTTCATCATGTAAATAATGTGGGAAGAGGCATCAATGAGAATTTTTAAATTGAAGAGGAAGATGTTTTGGGTGTGGAAAAAAGGACACCAAGCCAGCAACTGAAAAAGAAAAGGTCTAGTTAACCTAATGGACAAGGATAATGGTATTGCAAAGACATCTACAATGGATTAATGTTTTAAATGTAGAATGTACAAGAATTATTAAAATTGATTTCCTGTGGTAAAATATCATCAAGAGAATTAGCATGGTCATATGGGTAGTATTTAGGATGCAGACAATGAAGAGAGAAAAAATGATATATGTGATGAAAGTTGTATAAATGAATAAAATGATGAAGCTCAGTCAATGGTTTAAGAAGATAGTGGAATGACTGAATTTTTATCAAGAATAATGTTGTATAAGTAATTTTTTGGTAGTATCGAATAATAAAACATCAAAGGATTATTACACTGTTATTTTATTTAATAATTTGAATGTATATGTTGAATGGTACCAGTAACCATGAAAAGTTATTCTTATATTTCTGGAAAACACATGATATGCAAATAATAATGGGATAAGGAGATAATGAGTTGTTTGATAGTATTAATGACAACAGGACTGATATAAGGAGAACGTGATATCATGTTTTGAGTATATATAATTTTTGGTATATTTGGTGTGTGGAAAGAGTTAATTTTGACAGCATGCATGTTTTCACTAAGGTTCTATAATAATTCATATTATTACAATGTTTAAATAGAATTCATGATTAATGTATTCACATGTTTGGAATGTAACAACAAAGAACTACCTTATAGTATTTGGGAGATAAATGTTATGTAGATTTAGTTCACCTCTTTCTAAAGTTTTATATTTTCATTTTTTGGATAGATTGTAATGTTATCCATTTATGGATAGAATAAGTTAACATCTTGTTGAAGTCTATTAGATTAATTTATTATATCACTATAGGTGGTCCCATGAATATTTGACTACCTATATTAATATTTAGTTGAGAAATATGGAATGGCCTATCATTCTATTACACGATCTATAAATATTTCTAGGGTAATAAATTTAACTCATTTCATTAAATAATAGATAAAGTGGAAATTGTTCGTGGAATGATCAATGGTGAAATTGTACTAAAATCAAGTAAGTATTTGTTGTCATGTTCTTCAACATTAGGGAATGGATCTTGAAACCCAAAAATAATATCATAGTTCCTCCTTATTCTATGATTCATATGGTCCCTTAAATCATCACTGATTTTTGGTTTTCTAGTTGTTAACATTCTCCAACATTGTTCTATATCACTATTCATCAGAACATGATGGTTAGATTTCTCTTCTATGTCCTTGTTTCCACTTCCCACCTATGTTCTCCTATGTGGAAACCCAATGATGAGTTATTTTGGGTATCCATTAAGTTTAACTTTCCCTTTTGAAATAATGTATTAGTATTCTTTTTTACGGCATGGGTTTCAATAAAAGAAACATTAAAGTAGTAAACCAATTATTACCTGATGAATTTTTTGGTAGAAATTCATTTCAAGGAGGGTATAATCTAACACCCTGATTTTTTATTGAACTTTTTTGAAAATAAATTAAAATTTTCATTTATATCTTGCAATGCACTAAGTAAAAAAGTTCTTTTCACACTAAATCGAATATTCCTATGCTACACACAACAATGAGTTGCTGTATGATACATGAAACACTAAGTATATATTTTTTTCAATGTATAAACAAACTATGTTTGGATTATTTTATACAAAAAAAACAGAATCTTTCTCTATATGCAACACTGAATAGGATTTCGTTAAATTAAAGAGTGGCCTTCTTCAATAGCTTGTGTTATACGTAATACCAAGTTTCACTAAACAAAAATATAATTTAAAAATATTACAATTTAATGGGATATAAACTAGCCATTATGAATAGTAATTACCAAATTTATGATTTTATATAACATTAAAATTTATATTATGTATTTTCTAGAATATGATAGAAGAACAAATTCAATTTTCAGATAAAAGAAGTATTTAAAAAAATGCTGTTTTGCATCATTTTGGTGGAGTGTCAATTTTAAATATATTTTTTAACAATTTTATATATTTTATTTAAAAAAATAAATGTCCTCTTTGGAATATAATGATAACAATTTAACTTGGTTGAAATTTTGGTATTTTTCATATGAAATTCATATTTTGATGAATAATGAAAAATACATCATTTTAATTCAAAACATCATTTTCGTCAAATTTATTTATATAGTTAGATTATTTTTTTAAAAGCGTAATTGGATTATATTTTTATCATTTGATCCAATTCTGTTCATTTAATGTAATTTCACATTTATATTGGACACAAATACATGACAATCTTTTGACAATTTTTTGCTTCCTAAAACCCGCTTTTTAGTTTTTAACAACAGGAATTAATTTTAAATTAATTTCTCCAAATTATATATTTTTAATTATGAAAAACTAACTCCATATACTAAATTAGTGGGTCCAAATTAGGTGAATTGGTTGGTTATATTTTTTTTGGATATTATGAATAGTAACTACGGTATTTTTTATTTACTATAGTTAAATGTAAATTGGGTAAATTAGGGTATCTAAAAATATGATAAAGATAAAATAATTATCCTAAAACCTAAAAAAATACTTTTTTTATGAATAATAGTCAACTGATATCACCTATACTTCAGAATTTAACTAGTTAGTGGACTTCTTCCAATGAAAGTGATGTAGTAATAATTAAAACAAAAGAAGTAGACAACATGTCACTCTCATATATCTTATAAGTATAATAATTTTCAAATAGTAATAACCAATAGAAAACATCGAACATAAATAGTCTCCAGAAATATAAGGAAGTTATCTAAATCATGTTAATTTATTTATAATTATTAGATTTTTAATAATAACCATTAATTATGACATAATTGTGATGTATAAATTATTTTATTGATAGAAATATAAAATAAATCATTTTAAAAATATTAAAATAAATATCATATGAACTAGTTAAAGTGATACACATATTTTCTATGTGACTATGACATTTTTCGAGTGTATTGAATATTTATTTTTAATTTTTCTTTTATTTGGATTCTATTTAAATTCAAATAAATGAATAGTGTCAAAATCGACACTATTGAAATTTTATAAAAATAACATATTATTAAATTTTTTAAAAATCCAAAAAATATTTATAAATTACAAAGTGAAAATTATATATTCTTTAATTTCATAAATAATAAAATTATGGATAATTTACAACACATAAGTAAATTTTTATAACCATTTAATATTTATAATATTATTACAAAAAATAAAATTAAATAGATTAAATAAGGATAAATAAAAATTATGATGTTTAAAAAAAAATCAAAAAATTTATAAATTTTATTTCATGATAGTATTTTGACCTATAATAATCATATCTTCCAAATAAATTATTTTTGGATCATTATAATTCTAAAATGAATTTATAATAAATTAATATTTAAAGACATTCCAGAGGTGCCCCTCCCCTCTCTTATAAAAGGGCACCTCTCCTTATCTTTTTAACAACACATCAAATGTTCTTTGGCTCAACCAATCCCTACCCAAATATTCTCCCAAATTCCATCTCTACATTGTAGAATCTACCATTTGGGTAGAAATCCATCTCAAGTATTCCTTTGGTCATACCAAAAAGAGATACCCGAAAAAGACGTAATTGTTTTCTCACATCTTTCAAAATTCTTTTCTTATTCTACTTCTTCTTATTATGTTGTTTCCAAAGTAAAGTAATAAATTCAGTGTATTATACATGAATATATGTTATTATAATTATGGGAGAACCTTATACCTTATATTATCTATCATACGAATTACAATATCCCCCTGCGTGCATTTGTACGACTTACCATCTCCATGTCGTGGTGTAATTGTTATTCAACAATACTTAATTTGGAAGGGTATATTAATGATTATAATATATTTAAATAATGAATAAAAGATAATAATTATTCTAATAAATTAATATACCAACAAATTCCATACTATTTAACCATCAATGGAATGATATCGTCAGAAGTGTGTACGTATGACTTACTATCTCCACGACACGATGAGATTCATTCCCCAAATTAACCATTCAAGAATGATTATAATGTATATATAATAAGTAAGAATGAAATATATTAAATAAAAATTATACTGGATTTTTTTATATAAATATATATATGTGATTTATTTTCTTCCATTCAATTCAATACGGAAATAGAAACAACATTCATGCGTACGTATGACCTACCGTCTCCACGAACGGTGTATTCTATTTCACTTATATATCTGTTATATTTTTTTATATACTTAGTACATATGATATATATATCATTTTTTAATTCTAGAATTAAGTAAAACATGACTTATTTAATAATATAAAGAATAAAAATTCAAAACACGTATGATAAATAAAATGATTAATACCCAAAAGATTGTTTTAACATGGAATTGATAAAAGAACGGGTAATGTAACGTCATAAGTGAATCCTATATGATGTCATAAATATTATTATGGTTCTTTAATATGTTAATAATATGTTTAAACCCACTATACAAGAGTTTCATACACATACAAATGAAATCAGACATATGGTAATGGATAATTTGGCAATCTCATTTTTATCCGAGATTATTTATTTGTAATTATTTACTGGGTACATTTATCATTCATGTACACATTTCCAAAACATATAATATTATATGTATTTCTATAATATTTTTTAATTTCAAATTTACCTATAGTTGAAGTTTTAGTAAATAGTATGGATGGAATCATTTTTTCATTTTCCATACGTGGTACTTTTTGACTTTTCCCGCAAATGTATGGTGATAATTTATTTTAAATTATAAGAAATAAAAGGATTTTTTTAAGGTTTCATGAAACCTTATTTCCAGGGAGCTTAATATACACTATTTTAATTTTTTTAATTAAATAATTTTCTTGAAAATATTCATATAATTTTGAGAAAAGGAAACATTTTCGAAGAAGAAGGGATATTTTCCTTATTAATTAAGTTCAAGCATTTTATCAAAATTATTTTCCATATAATATGACACTCTTAAAAAGGGTTTTGTTTCCATACATAATGTTACTATGATTTTATTTTTTTATTGATGAAATTATATTTTATATGGATTATGTTACAATGAAATGATGCTTAAGAAACACATTTTTTTTCATGGGTTACTCTATGATGAATGATTTATATTTTGGTGGCACATGTTATAATTATTTAATTATGAGATGGGTGGGAAATATATCTCCTTAAAAGGCATTAGGTAAATATTTATTTCTCATGAGATATATCTAACTAAAATGGAAAGTAAATCTAGTTCCACAATATAAGGCTAGAATGACAAGTAAATCTGTTTCAGTAATACATGGATGGAATGACAAGTAACCCCAGTTCAGTAATAGACGTTTTCCACTATGATGGTCTTAGCATCAGTTCCTTGGCTTCTATAGAAATAATAATATGTGATTATTTGATTTAAGAAATTCCATGTTTTATGCCAATGCTATTTTATCATGCTTAATTTTTCTTTATTTTTTATTCCTTACGTATTTCCAAGATTTATTTCATGACTCACAATTTTGATATTAAAAATTTATGTTCGTGTTTTCACATTCTTATGTTTATGTTTTGTAATATGTTATTCATGTTTACCCTCACTTAGCATTTAAGCTCACCCTTTTTATGTTTTCATTTACCCAGGATATTAAGAAAGTTTTTATGTAGGAAAACTAAAGGGGAAGATCTTTATGGGTGTTGTTGAAGATGTTTAACCAATGTAGAAGATTATGTTCCATGTTTCCAAAGACACTAAACTAATAAATTCTTTGGGTGTATATTTGTGTCATGTATTAAGTATTCCAATAAATATATGCAATTTCTATGTTTTTAAAACGTGGGTAATTTAATGGAAAAGTGGAAATAGCTTAGTAAGGGACATATAAAATGATTAAAAGAATCCGGTCAGTATATTTTAAGACTATGAGGTCATAAAAGGTAGGTTTGCTTTAACATAATAAACATTGATCTCAAATAAATTTTTTCATTCATATGAAATAAACACTACTACCAAATGTTTTTCCTAAAACACATTATAAAAAAATATAAATTTAATGTAATTATCTTGATGGTTTCTTAGAAAACATGTGAACCCTTGAAAAATATTTTCATAAAAACATACCTCTTTATCCTAAAAGGTAAAATCATTCCTTTAAAACAACATATCATTAGAATATATTAAAGATTAAATAAATTCGATAAAAATTAATTATAATTAATATAAAATTCATATATATTTCTTGGGTAAATATCTTCATAGAACACTTATCAGAACCATTACAATTGGAATAATATATAAGCTCACCATTAAAAATAATTCTCTAGAGGTAATAATCACCACCCAATGCATTGGAGAGATATATCTGGCTCACCCATCATTATAAGAACTGTATAAAGACTATAAAATTCATGAAAAATAGGAAATATTTCTTTTCCATTATCAAACTCATAAAACAATCCTTCAGAACCATTATGTAAATAATTTTAAGATATTGATATATCCGATTTCTTTAAAACCCCATTTTTTTAAATAAAATATAAATATTAAAGTGAATTTAGAATTTCCTTTGATGAAAACATGAATTCCATTAAAATAATAAAAACATAAAATATTGTTTTTTGATGGTGGTAATATATAAAAATTTCATATATGGTAACATATAATATTCCTTTTTCAATTTTTTAAGAAAGTCCAAATGTTCCATATGAAATACTTAAAAAGATTCCATTTAAAAATATTTAAAAGAAAAATAAAATAGTGGAAAAATGTAAAATATAATTAATTAACATCCAAATGAAAATATCCATAACCAATTTAATTAATATGGATATGGAAGAAAAATATTTAGGAAATAATTATGTAAAACTTTTAAAATGTGGGTTTTAGGTAAAGTGTTCCTTATGAATTGATAACAAATAAACTACTGAAACATTGAATGAAATAATTTAGAATATATTTTTAATGATTTAATGTTTATAATTAAATGATAAAATATATCAATAAGGCCGGAAACACTCAATGAATATAAAACATTTATTGAAAATATTTTAAATCCTAAAGAAAGGTAATTAAGACAAAAATATCTTACCGTAAGTTTCATTTATCTCATATATTCTTTATCTCTGATAAAATAAATATTTTACAACTATTTAACATAATAATAACATTTTAAATGTATAATACCTTATCAATAAAAAATTTATTTCATTTATTTAAATATAAAATTTAGTTTCTTAATCTGTTCAGTGAGTATCAGGTGTTTTGAGGATACATGGTCCGTAATTTCTGAATTACTTCGATATCTTTACCATTGTCATAGATTTAATTATTTCGTAATCTCAAAAACTATAATCAGGATATAATTATCATTTTATACATTAATGTTTCATTTATTTTACGCCAATAATGATGGTTATGAAAAAATACTTTTGTTATAATCATGAAGATGGTAGGTCATACGCACACATGAGTAAGGATTCCATTTTTCAATAAGCATGAGGTAAAAAGGAAAGACCCATTTTATCATATAAGAATAAATAATATATCATAAAAATCATATTTTATCAATAAATTAACATTTATATCACATCCATGTTATGAGGTTCCAAATAAGATTCATATCACTATGTGGAGGTGGTAATTAACACGTACACATGAATGAGCTTATCATTTTTCAATGGATAAAAAGAAAAGAAAAAATATTAAATTATATATTTTAAAAAATATAAATATTTCATTAATATTTTATATATACATTACATTAAATATTATATCTATCCATGAGTGTCAGTAATGGAAAACTAATTTCATCGATTCGTGAGGCACACTATAAAAACACCACATTAGAGGTTATTTTTTAGAGGGGGTTACGAACAACCCCCAGTAAATTTTTAGAATTATTTTTTTAATACATGACTTGATTTCAGAGGAGTTTATGTCAAAAACACCACTAATTTAATAATTAGTGTCTCTATATATTATGTTGGATTTAAGAGGAGATGTGCATATATATAACATTTATTTGGATATATATATAATTTATTTTTAGAAGAAAACAGTGTAGGTTCACAACCCCCTTTAATTTAATATATTATAAGGGTTTTATGAACCTCCGTTAATCCATTAAATTATAGGGGTTTTTGAACTCCTTTTAATTTAATAAAATATAACGGGTTGTGAACCCTTTCTAATATATGAAATTAGAGGCGTTTTTGGACCCCCACTAATTGATGACATAGAGTGAGGTTTTGACCCCCCCCCCAATATTTCATGCCATTAGAGGGGTATTTGAACTCCCTTTAATTTAATAAATTTGTTGGGGTTATGAATCCCCTCTAATTTATAACATTAGAGTGGGGTTGTTAACCCCATCTAATTCAAGGAATTTGATAAGGGTCAAGAACCAATTCAAATCCCTTTGATTAGAGGGGGTTTTAAACCCCCTCAAAATATTTTTTTATTCTTTAATAGAATTATCATAAATATTTAATTTTTTTAATATATATTTGTGCACATACGTGAGTGTGTGTGTGTGTGTGTATTAAATTAACATAATATATCAATATATTTAAATACATTACAGACTCACATATATAAGGACATTATATATACTTTAAACAAATACTTATACATATAAAAAATGTATAAATATATAAATATTGATATACATAATACAAATGTAATTATAAATATATTTATTCTAATTTATAAAATATATATATGGTTTTATAAATACTATACATTTAAATTGTGATTTATGTTATACATATATTATATTAAATATATTTTTATTGTATATTTTTGTATAAATAAAATTATTTTATTTTATGTATACAAATATATATATTGTAGAAAAAATTAAATATAAATACAAAGGTATATTTCATATAATTATTTTATACATATTATATTATAAATAATTGATTTTATATAAATTTATATATATAATATAATTATTTTATATATATTGTATTATACCATATTAATTATAAATAAATGTAGTACATATATATATCAATTAATTATATTATATATTTCCAATTATTGTAATGTATTTAGTTGTGTGTGTGTGTGTGTATAAATATATATGATATAATATAAATGAATATAATCACATACATAAATTTATAATAGATGATTATATAAAAATATATATTATAAATATATTATATATGTTTAAATATAATATAAATACATAAATACACAAACACACACAAATATAAATGTCTTCAAAAATATATGTATAAATATATATTTATATACAAAAATATAATTTTTATACATATATTATATATTCAAAAATACTATATATATATATATATTATACACAAATATATTAAATATTATCTCCTATTTATGTATCAAATATATGATATATATATATGTATATATTGTAAACAAATATAAACATCATATATTATAAAAAATACATTATATATATATTATACACAAATATATATATATATATATATATATATTATACACACACACACACACATACACCGATATATATATATATATATATTATAAAATATTATAATGAAATATCTCACTTATAAAAAATATATTATATTATTTATATTTCCATACACACACACATATATATATAAATATTTCTATATGTAAATAAATACTAATAATTATATAAACTAAATAGATAATGACACAATGTAGGGGAATATGCGCTAAGGGATTCTTCCATCAGTCGTTGGTTCAACTCACTGCGACATCAATGTTTTTACCGTCCTCAGTGTGCACTGGTAGTTGATGAGAAAAGCATGATAGGGACCACAGATGCATTTGGGCCTTAGTAGGGGGAAAAATGTTTTCCCGGGTCTTCGATGGTATCTAATAGGGCGCGAGGAGTTTTTCCAGGTTTCTAGTGGTGGTGTATTTTATGTTATAGGGGTCTAGTTAGGGTGTCTGGGTGTCTAGGGGTGCTTAGTGGGGCTTGGCGGTGTGGTAGGGGGGGGGGGGGGGTTGTACGGGTCTAGATGGGGTGTCCGGTTGTCTAGTGGGGTTGTTTTGTAGGGTTCGGGGGGGGGGGGGGGGGGTTAGTTGGGGTGTCTAGTGCGGCATGGTGAGGGTTTTCCAGGTGTCTAGTGGGGGTGTCTATTAGGGCATGGGGGCCTAATTTGGGTGTCCATCTGTCTAGGGGTTGTTCAGTTGGCTTGGGGGGGGGATTAAAAAAATAATGTTGTAGTTTAGGGGTTGTTACATTATAACCGCCCCTAAACATAGACCACATAAATCCAATTAGATGTGGTTATAATCGCCTGTAATATGATATATGAATTAGAGGCGGTAAAAAATGCCTCTAATATATCAGGATAAAATGAATTTAGAGTAAAATAGGATTGTTTTAAACAGACTTCTAATCTAACATCCTCTAAACACATGCATATTTTTCAGCGCTTACCCATAACCGCCCCTAATCAGAGTAAGTGACCAATTTTGGGGTGGTTACGAGTTACCACTCCTAAAGTGTATAGAAGTGGTTAAACTCACTTATAAATGAAAAAAATAACAACCTCTAATCACCCTGTTGTTTTTGTAGTGCCAGTAGTCTACTGTATACATGAACGATGGTTTCATTTCCTTTTTTATGGAATAGGATATGAATATATGTTATGAAACAAACATAATAATAAATAAATATATTATATATATACTGATTTTGTTATATCATTATGGCTAGAATAGTTTTGAAGTAGGTAGACATAACATCCAGACTCAAACCACCTAGTCCAAGACAACATGCCAAATGACCTCATGCATACCTTTTCAAATGTAAGTGGCTTCTGAAAAGAAGCAAGGGTCTCTGTCCTACAATTGACAGATTATAACTTCGGTTAAAAATCATATGATAAATAATAAATAATGAAAATATAATTTATTATTAAAATAAACATGCAGAAAATAAAATAGCATTTATGTCACATAAATAAAAGTAACCCTTAATATAGACATATTTCCTAAATAAATAAAATATATTATAAATAAAAAACTATAGGGAACTTAGGTGTCTATCATGCTCTACTCTAGACATATGCTCCACCAGCCCATCCATCCGCTTCTAGGTCCTTTCTCTTCACTAATAATCTTATGAAATCAGTATGCGCGTCAAAATTCCCGAGTAGGGTGTGAGTACAAGACTCGATAGACCACCACCAATGCATACTTAACCTGATGTGATCATGTTTACAAGTTTATTCCACAATAATAATAAATATTGAAATATTTTAATTATAAAATTGGAATCCAAGTGGTAGTGCACTATCCATGATTCCAAAACCCATGGCCATACATTCTTCGGATCCATGTTAGAAGATAATAGAATGAGTCATAAGAAGAAAACCAACCCTTATATGGTATCCTCATGGTTTCATGGAGATGATACTTGAC
This sequence comes from Viscum album, assembly GCA_963277665.1. NCBI lineage: Eukaryota > Viridiplantae > Streptophyta > Magnoliopsida > Santalales > Viscaceae > Viscum > Viscum album. The sequence goes on from OY728129.1 coordinate 763,873,491, forward strand.
ATATTCTATCCCTCAAGGGAACCATTTCACCCAGATCCACCAGATGATAATATATAGCACTCACATCGACCAGGAAAACACCTGGTGAATAAAACATGGAAAATCAAGGCTCTCTCGAGTACACCCTCTACATGTATCCATTGTTATCTCATACCTCCACCCTATGCTCATGTCACTTATCACTATCATTGGAATAAAGAATACTCCCACACTATGGTATTTACATGTCATGATGGTCCACCTATCTCAAATACCAATAATGACCACCATGTATTGATAACTCATATTCAAGGTTATCACACAAGTAGGTATAACATATCATCATGAGTATATAAAAACATAAAAAAAAATGTTATCATAGAAAAACATGGATAATAGCTACACTAATATCACTCATGGAAAAAATATGTGTCTTATGGGACACACACACACACACAGTTACATGTGATCACAATTAATCATGAATAAACGAAATTCCATTAAATATAATCATAAAAGAATAAATTATAAACATGATCACAAGAATGTAAATAACTTACTACTTAAAAATTCGTTGATGTCAAATGGAAGGATAAACCCCCCAATGTGTGGAATAGCATGAGTGAAAACCTTATCAGTCAAGAACACCTCTTCACAACAAATTATCACAAAACTCGCCTTTTCCAAGATCCAGGTTCATCAATGGTAACTAGAACCAAAACAATTTATTTGATTTAAAAAAATATAATATATCACATGTGATGATACTTTCCATCTCTTGGATATTTTCATAATTATAATTTAAAATATCTCATCAGATGATACTGTATCTCTCTTAGATAATTTTCAAATAATAATTTATAATATCACATAAGATGATATAATTTCTATCCTGGATAATTTTCGAGTTATCATTGAAAAATATTACATGTGATAATATTTTATCACTCCTTGATAATTTTGAAATTATCATTTTAAATATTACATGAAATGATATTTTATCTCTATTGGATAATTTTCAAATTATCATTTTAGTTCAACACCTGTTTCCATAATTTTATAGGGTAATTCAGTGAATTTATCATTTTAATAATTATGTATTGACAATTCTAGTATGTATAGTTTGATAATTCTTTTCAAATATCCATGATAATTTGTATCCAAAAAAGTTTGGATAATTTATAAAAATCCTTCCCATGATAAACCATGGTGATTTTCTTTTCTTGATTCTATGCATTATTATTCCCGAGATCATCACTTAATTACCCCTTTGATAATTTTTCATAAATATGTTTTCATTATTTATTTAATAAATATATTTTTATTATAAATAAATAAGTAAATTATCATTTTAAATTTGGGGTTATCATTTATTTTAAGATAAAACTTATTCATTTCTTTTTGTTCATAATTTTAATTAAGGAATTAAAGGTAAAATAAAAGAGAAAAAAAATCAATTCAATCAAAAATAAAATAAAATCTTCTTCATAGGAGATTCACAGAAGGTAAGGAGTTGTCTGCTACTTAGTCCCTGAAGTAGAAGATGAAGTGATTAAAACATTCACTGACCACCCCAAAGGAACATATGAGGTCATTCTGACTAGACTGGATCCACCACGAACCACAAAAAAGTGTTTGGTTATAAATAAAACCTGAAACTTCATGTTCTTTATTTCTAGAAATTAATACCAAATTTTAAAATTCATTCGTTTAAATAAAATAATAGGGTAATTTTCCCATTTTTTTCTAAAAATTATATATATATATATATATAATAAAATGTAATTCCCAATTTTAATTCATTATTAAATCTAGAATTGAATGCATAAGACATAATTTAAACTAATTATGGTGATGCCAACATTATTGGGTCAAAATGGGTAGAACCGAAGCTTTTAATTCATTCCATTATTGATCATGTGTGTTGTAGTTGTTTTGGGGAATACAAAAGAATAGTAAATTAATGTCTAAATAATTAATTTAGTAATTATGTTGTGAAACAACTTAATATAATGTGAGGATATTACAAACAACTATCAAACATAAAATTTCTGTCTCACCTATGATAAAACCCACATTCTGGAACAAATGGAAGTTTCAAAATTTTCATATGATTCACCCTAAGAAATATATTAACTTGTTTATAAAAAATAATATTATAAAATATTAATTAAATTTTCCCCATTTGTGATTTGATCAAATATCCAATGTAGCTAAAATTTATTCCCCGTATAGTGAAAACCCTATATCATATACCTTACTATTGTTTTGGATTTCTTATATGATGCACATTTTGAATGATATTAATTAATGATGGGAAACCAAACCCAAAATATGGACAGTACATCCTAGTGTGACCATGATGTATCATTACTTTAGGAAGAAGTATGGTGGACATGGATGAAGACATACATTGTTGGTTTCAACTCTGAATGCTATAATTTTAAGAGGGTGATGGCTGAGCACCAGTTTCCTGGTGGATTTTTATTGCTACTTCAATTCCAATGTGTAAGTTGTTGGATGTCAAAATCTAATTTTTGATGGGGTTACCTAAGACTTTAAGGAGTCAAGATGTATTTTTGGTGATATTTTATTGGCCAATGAAGGCTTCTCACATCTTACTGACTATGGAGACTCACTGAGTTGGGGAGATGGGAAATATCTATATTGATGAGATTTTGCCCCTTCATGGAGTTCCCATGATGTTTTTCATATATAGGTGCACATTTTACATCAGTATTTTGGTAGGTCTTGTAGAAATACCTTGGTAATCAGATGATATTGAGAACATTATACCATCCTCGGACAAACAAACCATTTTAGAGAAGTATACACATATATGAGGATATTATTTAAAGTCTCATGCTAGAATTATGTGGAGAATGGGATGATCACCTAGCCTTGATTGATTTTGTATACCATAATTATTACCATCCATCTATTTAGGCAACACCTTATGAAGATATTTATGGGAGTATGTATTGCTCACTGCTCTATTGGGACGAGGTGGGTGGGGTGCTAGTTGTTTGTCCTAGCATGGTTGACCTCCAAGAGAGATCAATGGATATATAAGTGGTTGATCACCACTTAGAGAAGAAAAATATTATATGCTGACTTTAGGAGGAGACCACTAGAGTATGTGAGAGGTCTTGTATTTTTTATGTTGACTCCTAGGTTATAACAAAAACATTTGGGGAAGCATGGAAAGATAGTGTCATTTTTTTTGGATCCTTTGAGATCATCGAGTGGATAGGGGAAGTGGGGTTACCATATGGACCTCCCTACTCACCATTGAGGTATGCATGATGTGTTATTTGTTTCATGACATTGGAGGTACATACCTGACTTTGTCCGTGTATTTTATTATAAGAATATTGAGTTGGAGACCAATGCATATCTTGAGGAGAATCCAGTGAAGATGACAGATCCAAGCAAGAATTTTTTTCAAGAAATATGGCACGGCTAGTCAGGATTTGTCTATAACATGGACAAATATAGGAGTAGATGTTGGAAAATCAGTCTAATGGTTGAGCTCAATGGCCTGAGTTACTCAATAAATACCACTACAGATCATTATCAGTGATGAGAAGTTGATAGATAGAGAGAATTGTAACATCATGATTTATTTTAAGATAATAAAATTCATATTTGTTAATTATTTATATGTATTAATTTTTGAAAAATTCTTTCCCATAAAAATCCCTTAATAATGTTTTAAAAGTTTTTCATAAGGGTATATCCCCGTTAAAATGCTGTAATAATATTTGGAAACTTTTAAGAGTTAGTAACTGAGTTAGTGTGAGATTCAGAGGCCCGTAGAACCTCATTACAAAGAGAATAAAAATATTAAATATATTATATTACACAAAAGTGATTTATAAAATGTAATTTAATAACTCCCAAATGGTGCATTATATGAGTAAATCATATACCACTATTAGGTCTAGGACGAAATTTTTTCCATAAGATGGGAATGCCTTATTTTTTGCATCTGATTTTTGGTCAGAACACACACAATAATACGTTATTGAATATTTAATTATGTTTTTTTGTATATAATGTAATATATCTCAAATGGTATATCGTATGAGAAATAATAGACCATAGTTTAGTTTGAGATGCAGGATTTACCCAAGGGAATAAATTTCTTTGGAATTGGATGTTTTGTTGAATCACATGTGAGGATAAGTTATTTAATATTTTTTTATATTATTTTTAAAAATTCTATATTTTATAGAATATAAATAAACAAAACTAAATCATTAGGCTAAAATATATACATCTTATTCATAAAATCTATTTACTATTACACAGTAATCTCTCCAAGGTCGGTATTCATAAAAAAAAGACCATTGGAATGTGGTAAGGTATTTTAGGAATGGATTTCACTATGTTGTTTTTTACCAAAAGGCTCATGAATTTTGGAGAGAAGTGTAGAGGTGGTGTCATTTTATATATGGGGGAGGGGATGCACTAGATATTTCTAAAGATATTAATATATATCAATGTATTACTTACGGAAAACGAAAAAAAGGCCGTTTTATAGTATGATATGAAATAATATTGATATAGTGATCTAAAACAGGATTTAAGAATGTTTTTTTATTTTAACACTTATCAGTTTAGTTTAACCCTTGGTAAACATTTTTTTAGCATTAATCATGGAAATATATATTTTATGGTTTTAATATTTATTTAGACCAAAATGAAGTTGATATTATTAAAAAATATTATTTATTCATATAAAAAATATATTATCTATTTTGTGCAATTTGATTCATAGAAGTTTTATAATTTAATTTAAAAATAATCCAACAAAATGCGATAAAAACCGTTTTCTTAAAAAAAATTCTAATGTGAAAACATTTTCATACTAAAATAATGAATTAAATTCATTAAAATGAATTTAATTGGATTATTAATAATATTAATGGTATAATATAAATTTTCATCAACTTTAGAACATAATGAAACTTAATAAATTAATAAAAATTTGTATTTTAAAAAAAATAGGAATTTTCAATATTCATTAAAAAAGAAATATTTTCAAAAAATTATCAAAAAGACACCTTCAACTAATTTTGAAATAGTAAATTTTAAAATGAGATAATTTATTTCAAATATAAATTCAAATAATTATAATTTATATTTTTAAATTAAACAAATATAATACATGAAAGCCCAATTTTTTTAGAAATAATGTTTTTCCATTAACAAGATATATATATATATATATATATATATTATTTAATGAATATCACTCCATAAAATCTAAATCATGAGTATTAATAACACATTAAATTGAATTACTATTAAACTTACACGTGATGTTACATTCTTTCCTATTTTTTAAATTTCATCCCCATAATTGTATTTATTATTTATCATGTGAGGACATCTTGATATCATATTATTTTATTATCAAGTGTATTCATCAAGAATATAGTTTTTTGATAAAAATTTAACCTTATAAATAAAGTTATTATGTAACACTTTATCTCTATGGTCAGTAATTAGAATATTATTTTCCTTATAATTAATATTATCTTGCAAATTTACAACATTGTGGATCAAAACAAGAGATGTAGCTAGAAAAAACATTCATAGAAATGGACATGAATAACATTATGAATGTGAGATATAATTAGACGAAATGGCACTTGATAGGTATATAATCCAACATTTATCAAGACTTTATATATCCTAATGAATAATAGACATATCTTCTCCATTTAATAAAATCAATAGAAATTTTCCATAGAGACGTATTAAAAAAATGAGGCCACCTTGTAACACCCGAGACATTTATTTTTAATTTATATAAATCATCAAAGGAATCTTTCACTACATACAACACTATCTTGGCTTGATTTACACGCAATTGCGACCTTCCTTGATAGCTTGCGTCGTACGCAATACCGAGTTTCACTAAACAATGATATGTTATTAAAATATTATTAAAACTACCCGTTATGAATAGTAATAACCACTTTTTGAAATTTTTTAAATTTTATTTTTCAAAATGGACTTTGTTTTTGGATTCGGAATATCGAAAATAGCCTAGGGTGAAATTTTGGAATTTTTCAAGAAACATTCAATTTTTGATGAATAGTGAAAACACTAGGTTACTATTTAAAAATGGACATTTTATTTAAATAATTATTTATTTTATTTAAATTTATTTTAGGTCAAAATTGATACATAATACCTATATAAGTTCAATGCAATTCATTGGAGTGATTTTATAATAATTTTATATATATAAAAATTTTATTGAACATTTCACCGTCTTTTAACCACCTCCTAGGAGAATTTGCAAATTTACATAAAACATAATTTTACCACTTCTGTGAGTGGAATTTCAAAAATCAGAGAGAGACGGTTGATGTCATTAAGTAAAATGTGGTTCAATGAGATGAAAACAATTTTTTGTGAATAGTAACTTTTTACTTTTATTTACCACGGTTAAAAGTAAATAGGGTAATTAAGGGTAACAATTATTTATTATTACCCTAACACATGTCATAATTCTATTGTATAAGTTTAATTTGACAAAGAACAACCTTAGGAATAAAATATGACCATTTAGGACCACTTTGATTAGATTAGGACATTTATTATTAATTTATTTAAAGAAGGGTTAAAATAGTTAAAATCAAAGTTTAATAAGTAAATAATTTTTAATATAGGGTTATACATAAGATAAATTCGACTATAAATATTCATTAGAAAGATAAAAAAAATTCGTACATAATTGTATTTTATTTGTAATTTTTATACATTAAATAATTTAATTAATTTATGACACAATTATGATGCAGTAATTATCTTATTAATGAAATATTGACATAGTTGATGTTATAAATACCCAAATAAATGTAATTTGAGACTTTTAATGAATTACACTAAATTTCTAGGTTAATATGACATGTTAGTATTGATTTAAGTAAATTTTTTCGAACTAATAATTCTGTTATGATTTTCACAAAAATCAATTACAAAATAGTGTCAAAATTGACATAAAATAGTTTTTAAAACAAATATTTTATTATTAATTGTTATTTTATTCCTAAAAATCTAAGGTTAGGCCAAATTACTTATATAGGTTTATAGATATTATTAATAAATAACTTGGGGTTATTTTGTCTTTTTATAGTAAGTTTATTAACCTTATAGTGTAAGAACACAAAAAGACACTGTAAAAGTAAAATTATTTAACATAAAGTTAAATCTAAATGATAAGGTTAAAATAGTAAACTAAACTTGTCCAAATTCTATTGGATGAGATTATTTTGACCCATACCCACCTTATCTTCGAAATAAATCAATTTGGAGCTATTAAAAACCGAATATGGCTTTATAATAAAATAATAGTTTTAGTTTTTTCAAAGGTGCCCCTCTCCTCCCTTATAAAAGGGAACCTCCTCCCTCTCTTCCTGACACCACTTTGAGCCTTAAAGCTCGGCCAAACCCTGCCAATTTCGCCTCTTCACTTCCCTAGAAACATCCTAGAGGTCATGGTCATCTTAAAAGACCAATTTTAGTTCCTTAAAAGGAGGCCTCAAAGAGGCGCTTCAATGAAGAGGTAATGTCCGTTACCGATTCTTTCAACTTTATTTCTTCTTCCACTTCTTCTTATTTAATTGTTTTATTATTAATTAATAAAATAAGTATAAATAATATAATGATATGTTATTATATGTATGAAACAACCCTATTTCACCATCTATCCATCCTATGAAAAACAAATTCACCGCGCGTGCGTACGTACGGAATACCGTCTCTAAGCCGTGGTGTAATCTATTTTCCGCCACCACCTTACATGGATTGGTATAATGGTGTAAAGAATGAATATATATGATTATTGTAAATTGATATTGATTCTTAAATAGTATACATACACTCCAATACAATTCCACGATCATGGGAATGATATCATCGCTCGTGCGTACGTACGGAATACCGTCTCCACGATGTGATGCGACTCGTTCTACATGATTTTAATTTCATAATGATTACATAAATGAATTGATTGAATAAATATGATATATATTACACTAATACCATTCTGTAAATGAGGTATCTATAACCTAAAAAGAAGAATAATAATTTATTCGACAAAACATGCATAAGAACAAAAAGTAATAAAGACCCGAATAACAAGTATCAATGAAATATTACTAATAATAAGCTATGAATATGACCATATATGATATCATAACAATTATTATGATTCAGTAATAAGTCAATGACATTATTTAAATCATTATACAAGAGTTTCATACACTTATAAAGAAAATCGAACCTAAGGTAAGAGAAATATCACAATCTCATTTTTATCCGAGATTGTTTATACTTTGGAATTTACTGGGGTGAATTTTATCATCCACATCCATGTTTCCTCAATATGGAATATTATTTACATCCACCTACAATTTTTTAAATCAAATTTTACCCTTTGGTGAGTTTTTAGTAAAACATATGAAAGGAATCTTTTATCATTTTTTGTACGAGTTACTTTTTGACTTTTCCGACAAAAGTACGAGAAGAATGTTTTTTAACTTATACGGCATGAATGGATTTTTAAAACATTATTTACATGAATCTTCCTTTACAAGTTTTCAAGTTTATTTTTAATCAACTTATTTTAGTTTAGAATTATATGAAATGTTAATAAAGGAAAATTGTTTTTGAAGTAGAAAGGATATTATCCTCAAGAATGGAGTTCAAGTGTTTTATCAAAATTATTTTACATCTAAGATAATAAAGGGTTATGTTTCTATCCCTATTATTACATTGATTTTATTATATTGTGATGGAATTATTTTTATGAATTCCTTTATCTTATAGGAATTGTTTTATGATGTCACGATGTTTAAGAATCCCATTTTTATTACATGGGTTACGCTATGATGTATGGTTTATGATTTTGTGGCACACATAAGAATGGTATCATTATGAGATGGCTGGGACCCATATCTCCCTTAAATTCATTGGGTAAAGATTTTATATCTCATGAGATAGACATGGCTGGAACGGCAGGTTAAACCGGTTCACTGAAACAGGACTGAAACGAGGAATGAACTCGGTTCAGAAATGGACTTTGTCCACTAAGATAGTCTTGGAAATGAGTCATGAATAATAAAAAATGATTATCTATGATTATGTGTGTATGCCGCAAAGCTTCATGTTTTAAGTTATTATTATTGTGGTTACATTTCACTACCATGATTTATCCCATGTTATGAAATTATGATCTCTTTTGCCGAGTATGATTTCCAAAATGTTATGTTCTTATGAATATGATGTGATTGATATTTATTTTGTTTACCCTTACTGAGAATTTGAGCTCACCCTTTTGTATGTTTTCTTTCCCCAGGTCAGGAAGAAGGTTATTAAGTAAGATATTCCAAAAGGGACTATAGATATGATGAAATAAATGGGAGACACTGTAGACACTTTATTAACCAGTTGTTTATGATTCCCAGTTTCTAAAGACACTATACCTATACGATCCTTTCATGGTTTTGTTATATTTTTTAATAAGTGTACTTCAATTTTGAAGTACTAAAAATGTATGTAAAGTATGGGTCGTTATAGTTGGTATCAGAGGAAAGGTATAGTCAACCTTTGGAAACTAGGATGTGAAAGCCTTTGTAAGAATCCTAAGGATAAGTCTAAGCATAGAACACAATCTTTGTGTTTTAGAAATGGCCATGAATAACCTAGGATAAGACCTTAAGTGTGAAATTTTATTCTTGATTATGTGGTTTTCCTATTATAATTAGTTTTTCTCACACTATTCTTCTTGGTTTTAGTCAATGGATGGAACCCGAAGGAAACATGTTAATGCGGAATGCTATGGGCAATGCAATTATTGTCCCCCTGAGAAACCAAACGTTATGGGAGATGGAATGAAAAATCATATAGCCATGATCACACAACCTTCTCAAGCTATGAATCATGTAGGAATTCCAAACGAGCAAAGGAAGGAGCAACATTCTATTGAATACTTCATGAGACAACGTCCACCTTCATTCAGCGGGTCTACTGATCCATTAGTTTCTGAACAATGGATCAGTAGTACTGAAAAGATATTTTCAGTTCATCAATGTTTTGAACATGATAAAGTCATCTTAGCAGTGTATCGTTTGAAAGGTGATGCTGATCAATGGTGGAATCTTATCAAGAATACGAGGCCAAGAGATGAAATTGAGTCCATGGAATGGGATGAGTTCAAGAACTTATTTTTCAATAAGTACTTCCCTCGTATTATTTGAACAAAGATGGAGAAGGAGTTTCTTGAACTAAAGCAAACGGATGATGAATCTGTTGGTACATATGAAGAAAATTTTACAAGACTTGTAAGGTACGCTTCTGGGATTATTATCCAACCTAAGAGTAAGATCGATCGATGCATTAGTGGCTTAAAACCTAGACTTTGAAGGGTGTTAGCCATAAGGGAATTAAATAGCTATGTGGAAATCATTCGATGTGGTCACAAAGTTGAGATGGATATTGGAGTAACCCATCGGTCATATGGGTTTAATAAGAAGAGGAAAATGGAATTCAAAGTAAAATCTAAAGAGCACACTGAAACGAAGATGAGTTTCCCTTATGCTCAATGTGTGGAAAGAAACATGGAGGGAGTTTTCTTAAAGGGACAAGTAAATGTTTCAAATGTGGAAAGGAAGGTCATCAGACATTTGAATGCCGCAATGATGGGAAGAAGATGTCTAGTGATGCGAATAATGAAAAGGATACACAGAGTGCACCTCCTACACTTCAATGTTACAAGTGTAGGGAAATGTGGCATTATGCCAATAAATGCCCTAATCCAAGGGTTGTTGATGATGATCGACGTCAACAAACTCTTAAGGCTAATGAAAAAAGGAATGTCACATGCAATTTATATCAGCAATGTGGAGTAGGATAACAAAGTGGTGAAAGGTACACTTACCATCCACTCTAAAGTAGGAAATGTTTTATTTGATTTTGGATCCACCCACTCCTTTATTTCTGAAGAATTTTCTAAGGGTATCACTGTATTACCTCAACAATTAGATATTGAGTTAGCTGTGACAACCCCTAATGGAACAACAGTCGCATCAAAAGTTTATAATTCTTCTCCAATTTAAGTTTGTGGGAAAGTGCTTCCTGAAAATCTTGTGATCCTTCCTATAGTAGAATTTTATGTGATTCTTGGCATGGATTTGCTTTCTCTATATGGAGCTCATATCAATTTCCAAATAAGGGAAGTCACTTTTCATATTCCAGATCAATCTTTGATCGTCTATCGATGCAAGGATGAATAGAACCTTCCAGTGGAAATTTCTTCCATCTTATGGGTCTTGATTCCACTAAATGAAGGTTATTTATCTGAAATGGTTGGTGAGAAACTCACAATTAAGAATATGACCATTGTACGTGAGTTTTATGATAACTTTCTGGAGGAATTGCCGGGTCTTCCACCAAATCATGAAGTTGAGTTTTTAATAGAACTCGTACCGGGTGCTTTACCTATTTCAAATACACCTTATAGAATGGACCCAATTGAGTTGTAGAAATTGAAGAAGCAACTCCAAGAGAATCTTGATAAGGGGTTCATATGCCCTAGTGCATCACCTTGGGGAGCACCTGTTCTTTTTTTTTAAGAATAAAGATGGAAAAATGAGACTCTTCATTGATTATCGAGAACATAACAAGATCACTATCAAGAAAAAATATCCTCTCTTGCGCATTGATGACTTATTTGACCAACTACGTGGAGATTAATACTTTTCCAAGATTGATATTCATTCTGGGTATCATCAATTAAGGGTCAAAAGGGAGGATATACCAAAGACGGATTTCCATACAAGGTATGGACACTATGAATTTATAGTGATGCCATTTGGTCTTACTAATGCCCCTATTATCTTCATGGATCTGATGATTAGAGTCTTTAGAGACTATCTTGATCAGTTTGTGGTAGTCTTTATAGACGATATTCTTGTATATTCAAAGAGAATGGAAGAACATGATGATCACTTGAGAATTATATTGAAGACCTTGAGAAAGGAGAATCATTATGCCAAATTTACCAAGTGTGAATTTTGTATTAAAGAAGTTTCATTTTTGAGTCACATAATCTCAAAAGAGGGGATATCTGTGGATCCAGCAAAAACAGAGGTTATCGAAAGATGGTCGAGACCAACAACAGTAACTGAGATCCGAATTTTTCTTGGATTGGCTGGATATTATCGACGTTTTCTGAAATATTTTTCATGATTATCTAATCCACTAACCAAGTTGACTCAGAGAGGAGTTAAGTTTGTTTGGACGGAGGAATGTGAAGAGAATTTCAAGGAGTTGAAAAGAAGGTTATCCAGTGCACCTGTGCTCACACTGCCTTGTAGTGGAGATAGGTTTGTGATCTACCGTGATGCATCCAAGAAGGGATTGGGGTGTGTTCTTATGAAAAATGATATGTTGATAGCTTATGCCTCACGACAGATGAAAATCCCGGAGAAAAATTACCCAACTCATTATTTGGAGTTAGCTACGGTAAACATTGCGTTAAATATTTGGAGGAATTATCTTTATGGAGAAATGTGGGACATTTGTACTAATCATAAAAGTTTAAAGTATATTTTCACACAAAAGGAGCTGAATATGCGCCAAAGAAGATGGTTGGAGCTGATTAAGGATTACGACTGATCAATTGATTACCACCCTGGGAAAGCAAACAAGGTAGAAGATGCATTAAGATGACAAGACCATGCTAGCTTATCCATGATGAGGATCACAAAAGATCCAATATTTATGGATTTACAAAGGATGGATCTTTGAAGTATAATGGAAGGGGAAAATATTATCTTTCTCAAATGAATGTTAAACCATCTATACATGTGAAGATTAAAGAGGAACATAAAGAATATATAGATTTACAAAATAAGGTTAGAAATGTTACTGACTTGAACCTTGATTGTGATGGGATTATAAAGTTCAGGAATCGGGTTTGTGTTCCTCCCATCCCCGAATTAAAGAAGGAGCTGCTGGAGGAGGCTCATACTTCTTCATTTTCTATTCATTCTAGAAGCACGAATATGTATAGGGACCTGAAAGAGTACTTCTGGTGGGATAGCATGAAAAGAGATGTTGCGGAATATGTCTCTTGATGCTTGGTTTTCCAGCAAGTTAAAGCTGAGAGACAGAAGTCTAAGGGGATGTTACAACCATTACCCATACCCGAATGGAAATGGTAAAACATCACTATAGACTTTGTCACATGACTTCCTAAAACATCCAAAGGCAATAATGCTATCTGGGTCATAGTTGATCGTCTTAAAAAGTCTGCACACTTCATTGCTATAAGAGAGGATTTCTCTCTGGATCATCTTGCCAGGATATATGTAAAGGAAGTGGAAAGATGGCATGGAGTACCAATTTCTATTATATCTGATCGGGATCAGAGGTTTACCTAAAAGTTCGGTCAAAGTCTTCAGCATAATCTGGATACAGAGTTGAGTTTCAGCACTGCTTATCATCAACTTCAGACAGATGGTATGTCTGAGAGGACAATTCAAACTCTAGAAGATATGTTGAGAGCTTTCTCTATGGATTACAAAGGTGGTTGGGATCAACACCTACATTTTGTGGAATTTTCTTATAATAATTTCTTTCACTCCAGTATTCATATGGATCCTTATGAAGCTCTCTATGGAAATAAATGCACGACTCCATCTTTCTCGGATGAAGTTGGGGAAAGAAAGCTATTATGACCTGATCTTGTTGATGAGATGGAAGAAAAGGACCGATCTATTCAACAACACATAAGAGCAGCTCAGAGACGACAAAAAAGTTATGCCGAAAACCGAAGAAAAGACTTAGAGTTTGAAGTGGGTGATAAAGTGTTCTTACGAATATCTCCTTGAAAGAGAGTAATGAGATTCGGAAAGAATGGAAATATGAGCCCTAGGTATATCGGTCCTTTCAAAATACTGGATTGTGTTGGGAAGGTAGCTTACCGATTGGCGCATCCACCGAATCTCTCTCAAGTTCACGATGTGTTCCATGTATCTCTCTTGAAAAAGTACATACCTGATCCTTCACATGTACTCAGCTCAGAAGTTGTACCGCTGGAACAAGATATTTCTTATGAGGAACATCCGATAGAGATTCTCAATTGTAGTGAAAAAGTCCTACGGAACAAGACCACTCGCTTGGTGAAAGTTTTATGATGGAACCACCAATTAGAAGAAGCTACATGGGAGCTTGAGGATATGATGAGGGAGAGGTATCCTTATCTGTTTGTTACAAGTGACGAATTTCGAGGCCGAAATTCATTTTAAGGGGGGTAGATTGTAACACCCTAGAATTTTTTTTATTTTATATAAATCATCAAAAGAATCTTTCACTACACACAACACTAGCTTGTCTTGCTTTACACATAATTGCAACCTTCCTTGATAGCTTGCGTCGTACGCAATACCGAGTTTCACTAAACAACGATATGCAACTAAAATATTATTTAAATTAGTCATTATGAATAGTAATAACCACTTTTTGAAATTTTGTTAATTTTATTTTTCAAAATGGACATCGTTTTTGGATTCGGAATATCGAAATTAGCCTAGGGTGAAATTTTGGTATTTTTCTGGAAACTTTCAATTTTTGATAAATAGTGAAAACACTAGGTTACTATTTAAAAATTGACTTTTTATTTAAATAATTATTTATTTTATTTAAATCTATTTTAGGTAAAAATTGATAAATAATACCTATATAAGTTCAATGCAATTCATTGGAGTCATTTTATAATAATTTTAGATATATAAAAAGTTTGTTGAACTTTTCACCGTCTTTTACCCACCTCTTTGGAGAATTTGAAAATTTACATAAAACTTAATTTTACCACTTCTATGAGTGGAATTTAAAAAATCTGAGAGACACGGTTGATGTCAGTAAGTAAAATATGGTTCAATGAGATGACAATAATTTTGGTGAATAGTAACTTTTTTCTTTTATTTACCACGGTTAAAAGTAAATAGGGTAATTAAGGGTAAAATTGATATTCTTATTACCCTAACACATGTCCTAATTCTATTGGATAAGTGTAATTGGACAAAGAACAACCTTAGGAATAAAATATGACCATTTAGGCCCAATTGGATTAGATTAGGACATTTATTATTAATTTATTTAAAGAAGGGTTAAAATAGTTAAAATCAAAGTTTAATAAGTAAATAATTTTTAATATAGGGTTATACATAAGAAAAATTAGACTATAAATATTCATTAGAAATCTAAAATGATTTACTACATAATGGTATTTTATTTTTAATTTTTAGACATTAAATAATTTAATTTATTTATGACACATAGATGATGTAGTAATTATCTTATTAATAAAATATTGAAATAATTGATGTTATAAATACCCATATAAATGTAATTTGAGACGTTTTATGAATTCCAATAATTTTCTAGGTTAATATGACATGTTAGTATTGATTTAATTAACTCTTTTCGAACAAATCCTTCTGTTATGAGTTTCACAAAAATCAATTACTAAATAGTGTCAAAATTGACACAAAATAGTTTTTAAAACAAATATTATATTATTAATTGTTATTTCATTCCTAAAAATCTATTGTTCAGCCAAATGACTTAGATAAGGTTATATATATTAATAATAAACATCTTGGGGTTATTTTGTCTTTTTATAATATGTTTATTAACCTTATAGTGTAAGAACACAAAAAGACACGGTAAAAGTAAAATTATCTAACATAAAGTTAAATCTAAATGATAAGGTTAGAATAGTAGACTAAACTTGTCCAAATTTTATTGGATGAGAATAGTTAGACCCATACCAACCTTAGCTTCGAAATAAATCAATTTGGAGCTATTTAAAACCAAATATGGATTTATAATAAAATAATATTTTTAGTTTTTCCAAAGGTGCCCCTCTCCTCCCTTATAAAAGGGCACCTCCTCCCTCTCTTCGTCACACCTCTTTTAGCCTTCAAGCTTGGCCAACCCCGGCCAATTTCTCCTCTCCACTTCCCCTATAAACATCCTAGAGGTCCTGGTCTTCTAAAAAGACCAATTTTAGTTCCCTAAAAGGAGGTATCAAAGAGGCGCTTCAAAGAAGAGGTAATGTCCGTTACCAATTCGTTCAAATTTATTTCTTATTCCACTTATAATTCTTTAATTGTTTAATTATGAATTAATAACATCAGTATCAATCATATATTGATATGTTATTATATGTATGGAACAACCCTATTTCACCATCTATCCATCCTACGGAAAACGAAATTAATACGCGTGCGTACTTACGGAATACCGGCTCCATGCCGTGGTGTAATCTATTTTCCACCACCACCTTACTTGGATGGGTGTAATGGTGTAAATAATGAATATATATGATTATTTTATAGTTATATGGATTCTAAAATAGTATACATACACTCCAATACAATTCCACGATCATGGGAACGATATCATCGCTCGTGCGTACGTACGAAATACCGTCTCCACAATGTGATGCGACTCGTTCTACATGATTTTAATTGCATAATGATTACATAAATGAATTTAGTGAATAAATATGATATATATTATACTAATACCATTCTGGAAATGAGGTATATATAACCTAAAAATAGGAATAATAATTTATTCGACAAAACACGCATAAGAACAAAAAGTAATAAACACCCGAATAACAAGTAGCAATGAAGTATTACTAATAATAAGCTAAGAATATGACCATATATAATATCATAACAATGAGTATGATTTTTTAATAAGTAAATTACATTATTTAAATAATTATATAGGAGGTTTGGACACTTACAAAGCAAATCCGACCTAAGGTAAGGGAAATATCACAATCTCATTTTTATCCAAGATTGTTTATACTTTGGAAATTCCTAGGGTGTATTTTATCATCCACATCCATGTTTACTCAATATATAATATTATTTCCATCCACCTACAATTGTTTAAATCCAATTTTACCCTTCGGTGAGTTTTTAGTAAAAGATATGAAAGGAATCTTTTGTATAGCTCCATGACGCATCAATAGGTTCTCATGAGATGAATAAGTTGGCCAAATGGGTTTCCACCATTAGTTTTAAACATTCTTGTGAAAGGTCTTGATGGTAATAGGTTTTAATGTGCCTCAGACATGATGTCTATTGAGAAATTATTTCCATATTTAGTTTTATTTATCCTTTTTCCATGATATTTTTCATCGGCATATCTATGGTTGTAGTTTATTCTATGTTTATTGATTTATGTCAGGTGTTTATGTTTCTTACTTTACATATTATTTATGCCTTATCTAGATTTTTAAATGGAAACTATTCCCAGTTATTTACCTTTACATAAATATTGTTTCATTATTTCTTCCACTTTACTTACAATAAAAAATCATTTTATCTCCCCCTTATTATGTTTCTTTCCCTATGTTACAAAGAAAAAATATTTAAATAAGTATTCGAGGATGAAGTTTATTTAATTTTATTATGTTTCATTACTCTATTCCTCATTTCCCAATGTATTATGGGTATCCTGTTTGTAATATGGCTTTCCAAAACTACTAAACTGAACAGTCCTTCAGTATTTTATTCCTTTCAGTCGTGCTAATTTAATGTAATAATTCACTAGATCTTGGCTTCTAGGGTCGGGGCATTATAATTTCACATGGAATCAGAGAAACAAATAGGTCTCACAAATCATTATACACAATTTACATGTAATATAACACGAAATAATCACACAAAATATTTCATTTTCACCACAGTACTCATAAAAATATCATTTAGAACCGATAAGTAAGGAATTTTTAGATAATTATTTATCTGATATATTTAAAACCCAATTTTCAAAAATAAAATACCCATTACCATTTTAAGGATGGGTTTTAAATTAATAATACAAAAAATCTTATTAAGGAATCCAGGAATCAAATAATTTTTATAATGGGGGGAGGGAATTATTCAATGTTTTATATGATAAAATAGAATGTTCCTTTTTTTCGATTTCAATGGATTTCAAATCATTCATTATAAAATACATATAAATGTTACTTTTTTATACAATTGAATGATTTTCAAAAGATATATAAAATTCCCATTTATAATTTATTTCTTTTCATATAAATATATCCCTAAAATAATAAAAATAATATTTAAATGGAATAAATAATTTTAGAAAATATATCTTTAAAACATTTAAAATGATAGTTTAAAGGTAAAGTATCCCTTACAACATGATAACTTTTGAACCAATGAAACAATGAAGAAAATAAATGTCATATATTCCAAAAAAAATAATTATTGAAATTAATGATACAATACATCCATAAGATTGTTTATACACCATTAAAATCAAACATGTTTTGAAAATAGAATAAATCTCAAAGAAAGGGTATTGAGGGTAGACATATCTTACCTCAAGTCTGACTTGTCATGTAAATTGATTATATACTATATAATAAAATTTGGTCAATTATCTAATTGCTTTTAAAAAATCAATGTTTTATACACTATTATCAAACCTTTTATTTTATTAATTTCAATGAAATATTTAATTACTTACTCAATTATGTCCACGTCATGTGTTTTGAGGATGTTTTATTCATAATTTCAAAAAAAATGCATATGTTGACCATGGTCAAAGAGGCCATGATTCCATAATATTTATAATATTAATAAAGAGATATTTTTAATTTTTATAAATTTAATTTAATTTTAGATCCATCCATGAAATAAAGTTATGATAAATGAATTATGTAACAATCATTGAGATGGTAGGCCAGACACATGCAAAAGTAGTATTTCAATTTTTCAATGAACATGAAGGAAATAAGGTTATTACCCCTTTATCAATATTTAATTATGAATATATATATATATATATATATATCATATTTTCTATTTATATACACTTATATATACCATCTATCTAATTTGACGAAGAAAAATAAATCACATCACCTAACAAATGTAGTAATCCACATATACACATGAATGACATTATCATTTTTCAATGGATAGAAAGGTAATAAAAAATATGATAAAATAAACTTATTCCAAAATTATTGTGTAATTAATATCATATATATATATATATATTGAATACAAAATTTTATCCATTCATTATAAGTTGTGATGGAAAATGAATTACAACCATTCATGAGGTGGTAGTATGACATACATTAGAACGATGGATTAATTTCCCATTTTATGGATGAAGACATCAATATAGGTTATTCAAAAAATAAATAACATATTATTATATGGGATATATTGGTGTTATTATATTATAATGGTTATAATTTTTTGAAGTAGTTATAAGAATAAATAAAACCCAGACATTTAGTTAAATGTTATACCTATAATATTGACAACGTCTTTTTCATTAAACCATAATCCATATAAGAATGGTGTTATTCACAAAAAATACCTCTAAGAGTTTTTATCGGATAATGTGGTGGTATATTTTCTTGTATTGGATGAACCAATGTTTTCATTATTTGTGTAGAGGAGAGGATAATGGGTTACCTTTTATAAGATAGGCAAGGGGAACACTGATAATTTTTTAAATCATTTAAATATATTAATATATTATTCTAGGAAAATTGTTCCAAATAGGATAATTTCTGAATATGATATTATGTAGTGAATATATGGCCATAAAAATGGATTTAGACAAGTTTTTATGTCTTCTTAACCATTATCATGTTATCTCAATAACTGTTAAACTTGTTTTAAATCTTAATAGTAGTAATATATTTTACAGGTTTCCATTTTCATTATGAAAAAAATTAAGATGATATTATTACTAAATATTAATAATGAGAATTAAATAAATATAATACTTTTTATAAAATTCATTTCACTGAAGTGGCATAATTTAATTAAAAAATAATCCTTCAAAATGATATGAAAAACATTTTTTATCTAGAAAACCGTTTTCTTTTGTATAAATTTTTTTTTAAAACTAAAAAATAAAATTGACTAATATGACCCTAATTATATTATAAATAATATAATTAAACTAAATTTTCTTTGATACCATTTAAAAAAATAACTATATAAATTATTGAACTGAAAATATAGTTTCAAATTTTTTTTTGTAATTTCATTATTCATTAAAAAAATTGAGCTTCTAAAAAATCTAAACAATTATCCCCAAGAGAATTTGAACATGGTTAGTTATAAAATTGTAACCATTTTTAAAAATTAAAATTATAAAATTTATAAATTATATTTTTAAATACAATCATTTAATTAGTGAAAACAAATACTTAAAAATAATGATATGTTCCTTTGAAAAATAAGTTTTCTATATTCTCCTTAATGAATATAACCCTATAAAATATAATTCATAAAAATTAATAAGGAAAAAAAATTGATTTATTATTAATGTTAACTAGGTTATTATAATATATACTATAGATATATGATGTTACTTAAATTATAATTATTTCCATTTTTATGACCAATATATTTTGAAATGATAAGTATATCCCACCTAGATGATGAATTTTTTCCATATTGTTTTGTTAAAAATTTTAATGTATAACCTAGAAATTGAAATTTTTAGATGTAATGGTTTTCTATAATTTTCTTATGTATTTATCATATGTCACATATTATTTCATTATTTGAGTTAGAACCCCATCTTCTATAAATACAAGTCTATGATCACCCATTTAATGAGTATTTTGATTGTTTTTATATTTTAATGGTTCTTGGATGAATTATAAATTATATCACAATTGAATGAAAATTTTAAATTTCCTAATGTATTGTAAAAAGTCAAACTCTAGATTTTTTATTTTTCTATCTGCTACCAACATCTATTTTTGATTTTTTTATTTTATGTAATCTTTAATATAATATTATCTTTTGAAACTTAATTTATTTTATTCTCCCTATAAAGTGATAATCTTTGAAACATTCTGTTACATTCATTTAGGTACTTCTTTAACCTTATTTTTATCATACTTTATGTGGGATTTGTCTTAGGTTTTTTGTGTGAATTTTGAGAAATTTTAGAACTCTATGGGGTTGTGAACGGTTAGTGCACCATTGGGGATAATTTTGTGTTTTGGATTAGAAAACTATGAACTCTATTTAAAGGGACTAGAGGGTGGCGAATGGTTGGTGTGTAGTATTTTCAAATATTTCCACCATGACACCAAAATTTGGACCTTGAGACAGTGGTGGTCTTTAAGGTTTTTTGCATGGTTTTTCAAAAGCATGCAACCACCCCACTATACTATGAACCCCAAGATATCAGGGGTTTTTAGGATATGCACAAAGTAAGTTTAACCATCATCTATAATAAAAACCCCATAAATAATTCCAATTTTTCCTCTTGGTTATGGCTTCTAATTACTAATAATCATGTGTCCCATATAGAAAACAACGTGTGAGGGTTTTAACACCCTGAAACTTTAATTAAAAATTATTGGACATACATTTAAGAATTGTAACACATGTATTCAATCCCAATTAATTTATTTTTATTTTTTAGTCATTGTAGTGGATTCCATGGCTCTCTAAACTTATTATCCTGAGAATTTATATGCCAATGGAAGACCAAAACCCTTTTCAGTAAACAGATCTCCAATAATTTAGTTTATCACAATATTCTATTATACCCTTGTAATAGAGTGATAGATCAATATGTTATCTATATATATAACCTCAATTTTGAAAAATCATGACTCTAGATTAGATTTCATGATCTTCCAAGAATTAGATCATCATTGGTGGATCCTGTTGTGGGTATTTTTTTGACCTCATCAAAAAGGTATGTTGTTCCATAATGATTTATAATATAATTGAACCCCTAATTTATGTATTTATATAAAATTATTTTTTCATTGTTTTAAAAAACTTTTATGTTATATGATTTGATGTTTAAATGAAAAAAGGGTATGAAATTGTTTAATACTCCCAATTGTGATGGAACTAAATTTTTTTGGTGGATTTTGGATAAAATAATGACTTGAATGGAAGTCATATTTGGTTAAATAAATGATTTTATATTCTTGATAACATTATATTAAAATGAAATATGATTTCAAAAGGAATGAATTTGAGTAGTAATTATGACTTAGTTATGAAATTAAAAGGCACTTTGAAGGTTGAATTTTAGAAATTGAACTGTGAGTGATGAAATGAATTGAAATTATTTATTTTCCCATTAATGATTTATTCTTTGAAGAACATGTGATCCTGGTTAGTTAGTGGGTGATTAGGATATTCATGATGAGATTTTGACATACTATAAATGTTTTGATGATGAAAGCATTAACAAAACCACATTTGGAATGATTCCCCTTAATGGGTCACCTAATGGGGTGTTGATTGATTATCCTGGTGGATTTAGAGGTAAGGATTTCACACACATATGTTTAGTTGTGATGATGATTGAGAATTTTAAGGATCTTATCTCCATAAATTCTACACCACATGGATTATTATCATGGATATATGTTTTATTTTACATGATTATACTTACCATTGATTAGAGATCTATTAAATTCATGCCCATTATTTTATTTAAATTTATATATATATAATGCTAATTTATGACAATTTTAATGCATCTATCATGTTATTGATTTGTAATTATTTTCTATTAAAAATATGTAAATACCATACATTGATTTTTTTATTTAAATTGAATGAATGGTTTATCAATAAGAAATTGAACATGGAATATTTGGTGGTATCCTTCGGGTCACTTTTTCTCACACCCTACCTTTTTCGTTAGGAATTGTTAGATTTTATTATTCTAGGTCTAAGAAAAACAAATGTTACACTTAGAGGTGGTGGGTATAATTGATTCATGGGACTTGGAGTGATGGAGGTGGTTGGTGGAGATGTAATCCAAAAGTCAATCAGGATATTTTGTATAAGGACCCAGCCTTAAAATATTACATAATATTGAATTAATCAAATTAATTATCATTGAGGATATTTTTAGGTTTGGAGTTTTAGAGAATTAAGACATAACTATTACATTTCAAAAGATTACAAGGTAGGCACTTCTACTCAGTTTCGATTTTCTTCATAAAATAAAAAAGTCTTGAAAAAAAGATTCACGTCCATTTCCATGTCTTAGACAACATGAATTTTCCTTGATCCCATCCTTGACACTATTTATCTTTTAGTCTTGTTAAAACATTTCAAAACATGGAATTAGCATAAAAATTTTAGTAAGGGTTATAAAACAAAGAATGAAAACATTAGTTAATAAATACATACAAAACATAAAATCCTTTTCTTACCTCATGAAATCATTATATTTTGGAATAAAACATAGATATACTAAATCATAAAGGTAACTTGTGGCATCTATAACATATTTACATTGTAGCTATCACAAGTACATAGGGAGTTACTTTGGAATACCTATCACAGTTTATTCCCTAAATCTCTTAGGAGAAATATTCATGTTGACCTCCATCACTTTCCCCAGTACATTAGAGATCTATCTCGGGCTCACCCATCCTAGTTTAATCACGGAACCACCCATATACATAAATAATTCCCAAGAACCATAACATGATCCTAACACATAACATAAGCATAAAGGAAAGATAAAATCCGCACATTGCAATTAAAATATAACATTTCAATTTATTAACGTATCAAAACCATTATAAAAATAATTTTAAATACAAAAAATTGGTAAAATATTATATGGTATTTATTTTCCTTTTAAAAACATTACGACTTGTTAAGGAAGCCAAAGATCAAATAATAGTCGTGGTGGTGGAAAGGTCGTTGTCACCTATTACGTTAAAAAGAAACATTATTTTTTTCATTTAGTAAAACGCTTCATAGAAAAAGTATCCATTTGAATTAAAAAATAAATAAAAAGGTTTTTATATATCATATAAGAGAAAGTCGTGTATTAGAAAAAAATATGCCTCAATAAAAGGAGATTGAGACGATGTCCCTTACCTCGTGTCTGACTTGACTCGATCATTCTTTAATCTCATAAATAATAAACTAAAGTTAATTTATACATTATAAAGAACATTTTTTAAGTTTATTATTCCTTTTATATCACTTATTACCATGTTATAAACATTATGTAATCATTTAAGTTAATAACATTGGTTTTGTCGACATTTGGCACTTGAGTCAAAAATGAACACCGTATATTTACAAGTTC
Organism: Viscum album; assembly: GCA_963277665.1. Taxonomy (NCBI): domain Eukaryota; kingdom Viridiplantae; phylum Streptophyta; class Magnoliopsida; order Santalales; family Viscaceae; genus Viscum; species Viscum album. The sequence continues at coordinate 763,897,668 of OY728129.1, forward strand.
TACATGTGGTCAATAGTCCATTATATCAAAAATGATATTCATTTTTAGATATCATATATATCATATATATCCAATATATATATATATATATATATTTATAAAAATACATATCATTTTGAGGTATGAAATGAAATGCACCGTTCATGGAGATGGTAAGCCGTACGTACGCATGAACACTACTTTCATTTCTATTTCTTCTTTTAATGGAAGGAAAACATAATGATACATAGTTATATTATAATTTAAGTATAATATAATATTTAATATCATTAACTCCACCCTTTATACGTCCCTCATATGGCATTAACGTATCATATCACTTTGAGGGGGCGGTAGACTACACTTCCTCAAATGGAATTTTCACGTTAACCCATAATGGAAACCATAAAGGTATGATATAAAATAGAAATATAGTAAAATAAATAAAACATTAACAGAATATATTTCATATATAAATATAGCTTAATTTTAATGGCCACCATGATAGGCGGTAGGAGATAGTCGTACAATCATCGTCTCGTGAGGCGTCAGTTTTCCATCCAAAGAAACAATATGTTCTTCACCCATTAGATGGAGTTATGTGTAATTGGGGTTCGAATAATTCTCATAAAAAATAATAGTATATTGAGGATACTGGTTTTGTTATAAAATAATGGAATAAAAATAGTTCAGGGGTTTGAGATGTAAAATAAAAGAAAATATGTTAAGAGAAATCGTTACCTTTAATTTGGGAAACTTTCTTTGTTGTGAACCAAAAGGGTTTCTTGAGGTTCCTTATTCCTAAGGTAATGCTTCTAGAAGGAGGAAATGGATGTAGGGAGATTAATTGGGAATAGTTTGGACCAGAAAAAATGCTTTAGAGGTGTGAGGAATTGGATAGAAGTGAGGGATTTTTATAAGGGGGAGGAGGGGCTCTTTAAGAAAGTGTGATAATTTTATTTTACTATATAATGATATTCGGTTTCTAAAGATACAAAACTCATTAAGGTATAAATATAATATGACTAATGGTATAAATAAATTTATCCAATAAGAATTGGAAAATGTTTGGATGTTATTTTTATATTAATAATCTTATTTATTTAAATAATTTATTAATGTGGTAAACACTGCATCATTTTTTTGTCATTAATAATTTAATTTATTCGACGTCTAAAAATTATAAAAAAAATATAATTATGTAGGAAATAAATTTAACTTTATAATTAATATTTATAGTCTAAAATATAACTTATAAAAAACTGTGTAAAAATTAATTTACAAAGAGATACTTGTTTATGTCATTTTTTCCTTTACTTTGAGTTAATTAAAATAAAGTGTCATTATCATTCATAAGTGGCTCCATGAGGTCCCAAAATCGACCCAAGGATACCCATGGTCATAAATTACTGTTCATATTTGGGTAGGACAAGTGTTAACGTAATTTTGAATTATTATAATATTCTTTTTACCTTGAATTACCCTATTTACTTTTAACCGCGATAAATACAAGTCAAAAGTTAATTTTCACCTAAAATGATTTTCACCTCATTGAACAAAATTTTAATTAAAAATAACAACCATTTATGTCGGATTTTTTAAATTCAATTAACAGAAGTGGTAAATTTTCATTTAAATGAAAAAGTTAGTGTTTTAACTAATTCAAAGTGGTTTTACTGTTCATCAAAAATTGAAGTTTTTCAGAAAACTACCAAAAATTCAGCCTAAGCTATATTTGATATTCCAAATTCAAAAATGATGTATATTTTACCATATTATAAACATAGAAGTTTCATTAATTAATTTAAAATTAATTCCTGTTGTCAAAACAAATAGCATGTTTTTAAGAAACAATAACGGTCAAAAGATCGACACTTGTTTATGTCCAATTTCAATGTGAAATTAATTCCAATGACCAACATTGGATTAAATGGTAAAAATATAATATAATTAAACATTATAACCAATTAAAAATATAATCTAACCATATAAATAAATTATTTTAAAAGGCAGTTTTGAATTAAAATACAATATTTTTCACTATTCATTAAAAAATGAACTTTTTCGCAAATATTCCAAAAAATTACCCAAAGTAAATTTTGATGTTTCCATTTTAAATAAAGATTTTAATTGGTCAAATATAATGTATTAATGTGACAAAAACTATATCTAAAGAGGGATCTCCATTAAAAGGCGGTAAAACGACATTTTAATGTAAATTATGCTTAAAATTAGATTTATTCACATTTTAAGCCTCTAACATTTATTAGATAAATGTAAAAAAAATTAAAACACATGTATAAAAATATTTTAGTTAGTTTTATTCATTCCTTCCAATACAATATCTATGATTTAACTACCATTTAAAATAATAATATTATATTATTAGTGTGCAATGTAAGATTTCAAAGAAACACGTTGTTGTGTATCGGGTACGCTATCAAACATAACAACACCTTTCAAGTAAAATTAATATTTAATTCACAAATATTAATAAATATGAAATATGTCTTATTCTTTATTTACCCTGGATGTTACATTTTGAGACTTGTTAGATATTGTGTCATTTGATGATGTTCTATTTGGGAATTATCTTACCTATTTCTTTCTATAACTTTCTAATTGAGGAGCATTGGCATTCGTAATTGAATTATTTATGTTCAATTTTTTTTGGAAACATAATTACCTAAATAATTTTTAAATGATTCTAGGTGCTATTAATCAATCTATGGGGATCTTGATCTCCCTTTGAGATATGTTTGGACTAGATCAAATATCAGTGTACTAGGGTATTCAGATTGGTTCATGATAAATTACTATTAATGGAAGGTTTTGAATCATTCCTTGAAGTCATTATAAAGTTGGGATTTCTTAATATATTAGATGTAGAATTTTTAAGTCATGAAAGATATTTAGAAATGGGTGTTTGTTGATATCTCAACATAACAATCCTTACGCACCCATTGGTGTTTTGGAAAACTATCTTTTATGATTGATTAATCAAGTTCTGGTCTTTTTCGGGTTGATATGAGTACTATGATATCTCTGTGAATCTTGATTTAGTTGATGATCTATGTATCCTTGCTATTGTTTCTATCTATTCTGTTGATGTTGTGTAGAAACATGCCTCTGTGATGGCATTTGAATAGGCCACAAGAGAGAGTTTTCGGTGAACCACAGTAGGAGAATCCTCTAGTGAACCAAAATCTATGTGAAATAATAGATTGTGTTGTCCAAGCTTTGGGATAGGTACCAGCACTATTAGGGCCAATAGGGGCCTATATACCCTGATAGGGGGGTGAATCAGGGTATGGATATTCTTTTTAAATGTTCTTCCTACCCCACTGGATCTTGACCTCTTTATTACAAGGGCCACTTTGTTTGCTCTTGTGTGTAAACTATGATCACTTATTTACTTATTTATCTAATGATGATGCTTTGAATGCAATGCAGGGAAGAAAATAGGCAGACATAGAAATTTTTACTCAGTTCACCCTCACTGGGCTACGTCCAAGGAGCATACGCCGACAAGTTGCCAGTCATACCAAATTCCACTGTTCTTCACTAGATGTGGATACAAAGTTCGGGCTAGATCACTTCTATGACCAGGCTCACTGCCTTTATAATGTTTAGGATCAGCTCATTACTTTCCCAAGTGTCACTCCTTGTTTCTCTCTCTCTGGCTCGCTGCCGGTGGAGAGGATCAACTTCTTACTCTTCCTATGCTCACTGCACTTGGAAGGGATCAACTCACAGTTTATAGACCTGTAGGTCTCTTCATTTTCATAAAATAATGCATCTTCAACTGTTGATAGATGCTCTGTTGAAGTCCAACTATCATCCACTAATGAATACCACTTTGCCTCTGACCACTGGTCAACTACCTTTGGAAAGTACCTTCGCAAAGCACCCTACTTCGTGAGGCTCCCAATTTCTAAAATCTCAAACAAGCCTTCATGAAGCTCCTGCCCTTTTCTTGAAGCTCTCTCGTGAATCACTCACATGAAGCACTCCCACGAAGCTCAAGCCATTGCAAAGCAACTTCCCTCGCGAAGCTCACTGAGCCAACGCGGAGCACATGCCTTTCACGGAGCTAGAATAGCCGTCGCGAAGCTCCCCTTTCGTGAAGCACACTGACTTCGCGAACCACCTCTGCGAACCGAGAGCTATGTATTTTCTGTGAAAATTCTCTCTGCTTCTCTAGAGGGGGTCAGCCTCTATTTATAGGCGATTCCACCGACCCTCGAACTTTCCGCGCGAAGTCAATGCCACGTCCTCTCAAATTGCAAAGCTCCGAAGTTTCTGCCTGAATTCTATCCAAATCGCGAAGCACCATGGCAATTTTCCGTTCGCGGAGCTCGTCATAATCGTAGAGCATCCCGTCAATTCCTTCACGCCATCATCGCGAAGCTCCCTCGCAATGCGCTTCATCTCCACGAAGCTCCCTTGTAAATCCCTTCACCACCATGATGCACTTCAGCCTCTGCCGTTCGCGAAGCTCGTCGTAATCACGAAGAATCACCGCCTCCATTTTCTGGTGTTCACGATTTAAAAACCATGAATCCTCTCTTCACTAAATTCATGCCATTGCCATATTAAATTATGATCTTCATGGAAATCCTATTTTCGCGATGCTCAACAAACTCCAAATTTTTGACCCCATAAATTTGGAAAACACTGGGAAATGGCGCCACCTTGTACTACTCTTTTGTACCACCTCCAGATCGTCCTTTCCTTTGTCATCATTCTTTGTCAACAAGGATTGTCACCAAATTCTCAAAAACTCAACAATTCTCCATGGAAACCTGCTTTTTCAACAAACACAATCAACCCAAAAATACTTCAATGTTACCTTGAGGGATTTTTTCCCAAAAAGCACCCATTCTTATATATGTTATATATGTTGAACCTGAATGTGATGAATCAAGAGATCCTGATCAATATTTTAAATTATTGAATGAACCATCTTCCCAAGGATAAAATGATCTCTAAGAGGATGAGTATTGTTTGAAAAAAAATTATCTTCTTTTTGAGTTATTGAAAACTCAAAAAGCTATAAAGGTGAAGTGTGATACCATTAATCTAGAAAGGACTCACCAGAAATGGTGTAATTCAATAGTAGTAGTGAAAAAACATGAATTATTATACAGGATAGAATCTATAACCATTTCAATAGAATATTTTTATCTAAAATATAGGGTCATGGAGAAATACATGGACTTTACAAGCCTCCAACAAGGAGATAAAACAATAACATAGTATGAGAATCATTTTACTGAGCTTGTTGAGTTTTATCCTCAGGTGGTAAAAATTGAGAAACTAATGTATTTTTGATTTGATTTGGGTATTCAATCATAAATTCCATCTCATATATTTATGTTAAAGATCAATTTTTATGTTGATGTATTGGATAAAGAATTAATGGATGAGATTTAATTGGTTTGTAACTCAGGTTTGACAGTAGTTCCTTTTTCCACCAGTGGAATTTCTATTAGTTATTTTAATGGAAAGAGAAATCATAATGAGTCTTATAATGGATCTCAAAAAAGGTGTCGTCTATACTTATTATAGTTCCTAGTATAGACCCTTTAACTTTGTTCTAGTATGGAAATTATAATAATTTTATATAGGTTTACACTACGGAAATCAAAATCTATAGTTCATGTATATTCCCTGGTCACTTAAAGATATTATATCCAATATTTTCCACTATGCATAGTTTCATGGGATCATCATATCCTAAAATTGTTTTGGTGTAATCATATTCTTCATAAACTAAGTGGTTCTATATAAATCATTTTGATTGAGTATTCTTCATGCTATTTAAGAGTATCTATAGGAATTTGATGCAGGTCCAATAACTGTGAGAGGCACCATCACTATAGATTTATCTTCAATGAGTATTGTTTAGATGTAGGTACATCTCACTCATTCAAATAACCTCATATTGTTGACTTGTTAAATCATCCCAAGGAGAGGTTTTCTAATGTGATGGTCATCACTACACCTCTTAGAATTAAGAGAGATTATGGTCTCCATTTCCCCTATTTTGTTACTCTCTATTAGAGACTGTTCTTACATATATTTTTATGGTTCTCAACCTGAAACATCTTGACATAATTTTTATTAATTATTGGTTGTTTTCTCATAAATAATGAATTTAATATTATCTTTTTTATAACTCCTTCAATATTCATATTGGTGTGTGCTATGTTTTCTCAGGATAATGAGACCAAAATTTGAGTAAATCAAAAACTTCTTTTTAATAGTGGGGTATGGAAATATTAGTGTTTTATTTTGTAGTGGATTTCTTCATTGATTGGGTACTTGGTACTCATCCAATTTCTATTAATTCTTATCGTATGTACTAGTTATAATGTAGTAGTAAAAACTCTATTAGATAATATTACAGAGAAAGGATTTATAAACATAAGTTGTTACGTTGGGAGGGTGGAACATATTCCATTTGTGATGAATAATGTTGAGAGTCTTCTCCAATGCGTTGATTTCCAGAAACTAAATCATGTTATCGTAAATAAAAAATATATTTTCCCTTTAATTGATGATTTCATTGAATAGTTGAAAGCTATGAGGAAGTTCATGAGGATTTATCTTCCATATAGTTATCAATAGTTGAGAATTAAATAATATGTAATTTATAATACAACCAGAAAGACTAGGTATTGACACTATAAGTATCTTTTAATGCCTTTTGGTCTGACCAATCCTCCTATAGTGTTATGTTCATTGATTAAAAATATATTAAATGAGAAAAAATACTCATTAATTGGATTCATTGTGGGGGAAATGTAATTTTATTCCAAAACCTAATAGGATCATGTATATCATTTAAAATTAGTTCTTGAAATTTTTTGAAATCACGGACTTTACATGAAGCATTCGAAATGTAATTTCTATATTTAGGAGGTGACGTTTTTGTGAAAAATGGTCTTGGAATGTTGAATTTAAACTGATCTTTAAAAGGTGAATGTTTTCATGAAGTGGGAGCAACCACATAATTTTTTCAAGATAAAGAGCATCTTGGGCCTAGTGGGGTATTACCATAGGTTCATTAAGGATTTCACAAAGCTGGATTCCCCAATGACATCCCACACATTGAACAGAGTGAAAATATTATGGGATGTGAAATGATAGAGTTCTTTTGATGATATAAAACATATTTTGTCTTCTAGACTAGTTTGGTCTACTCCCAAGGCTGGGTAGGTTGATATGGTCTTTTTGTGACACATCATTTTCAGGTTTAAGATGTGTTCTTATGTAGGGTGATCACATGGTAGACTATCTAAACATCACATGACACATGAGAATAAATATCTAACCCATGATCATGAACTCACAAACATGATTAATTCTCTTAATAGTTGGATGCATTTCCTTTTTAGAGAATTAATTACTATTAATTTTGACCAAAAGAGTTTGATTCACTTATTCTCTAAAAAACATATTAATCTTTGATATAGGTGTTTGGTGGATTACATATAATATATTTATTTTGAAATATCCTATAACCTAGGTATGGGGAATGTAATCACTAATTCATTAATCAAGAAATATCTAACATAGGACATGAAAGATTCATCAGAAGAGTGTAATCTAATGGCTCTATTTTCTCGGTTTCATTTGGGAGTCTATGTGGATGTAACCTATGTTGTTTTGGAGAAAATCCGGTTGACATACAGTGTTCATGAGATGATTCTTCATGAAAAATAGATTGATGATTAATTTCATGGAATTAGTAACACTATTTATGTTAAGGATACCATTGGTGTGTTTTCATTCTCTTTTAGGGAATCATATTTTTTTGGAACTAATATGTTGTATCCTTTTCTATGAGAAAGGATATTGTGGTTTATTTCCCTGATTCCCAGTGGAAGGTTCTTCACCGAATGAAAATTATGTTCTGTGATATTTTTTGACAATTTTGTTGACTGGTTATGAGATTATTCACCACTGACATTATTTCTCATAGTTATACATACCAACAGGTCAAATTTGAGCACTATAGATCCTTGTGGTCTATTCAACCACTTCCAGTGGCCACTTGAAATAGGGACGATATTTATATGGTCTTTGTGTTTGAGTCTCTACATACCCTTTAGGAAGAGAATAAAATATGGGTTTTAATTGATCTGTTGACCAATTTGGCTCACTTTATACGCATTTGAGATAAAATCAATGATAAGGACTTGGGAGGTCTATGTGAAATAGATAGAGTGTTTTCATGGAGTTCCATTTGTTACAGTCTCTAATAGGGACCCACATTTTACTAATCATTTTTAGTTGTTTCCGAGAGGAAATTGGGCCTTAAGTACTTTTGAGCAGAGTATATCATCCATACACATATTTCCAGAAAGAATGAGAAATATATATATTTTAGTACAAGATATGTCCCTATGTTCTTAAGTTTGGTGGAGCTTTTGATTACAATTTTTATAAGGCCCCAGCCTTAAACATTACTTAATATTGATTTACTTCAAGAATACACGTTGAGGATCTTTTCAGGTTTAGAGTTTTAGAGAATTATATCATAAAACATGCATTACATTACACATTTAAACAAAGTGGTTACATAAAATATAGTACTCATTTTTCCCATCAACGGAAACATATTTAAAAAAAACATGGATTCTTTCTTTACACTTCCCTGACACTATCATCACATCATGTACCTTTCCCTTGACCTGTGAAAAACATTTCAAAAACTTGGGATGAGCATAAAAAACTCAGTAAGGGATATAAAACCACAAAATGAAAACATTAGTCCATGTATTAAATCATACTTTAATCATATAACATAAGAATGTTAACATACCTCGTCAAATCATGAATAAAAAATAAAAACCACAAGACATAAAAGTAACATGAGGCATTCATAACATTCTTACGTAGGAAGTAACCCTCTTGGTTACGTTTGGAATACCCATCACATTATATTCCCTAAATATCTTTGGAGAAACCTCAACGTTTAACCCCTTCGAGTTACCCAATGCATTGGAGAGCTATATCGGGCTCACCCACCCTTAGTTTATCACGGAACCACCCGTCTTCATAATAATGCCCAAGAACCATAACATAATCGTATCACATAAAACATGCATAAAGGAAACATAAAATTTCCACTTTTCAATCACAATATATCAATACAACACATTTATATAAAAACATTATGAAAACCGTTTTCAATAGAAAAAAAAAGAAAAGTGAAACATCGTATTTATTTTTCATTTTAAAAAAAGTAAGGCTTGTAGAGGAAGCTGAAACTCAAATAATGGTCACGGTGGTAGAGAAGTCGTTGTCGCCGCATACGTACGACAAAAAAAATTCCCTTTTTTCATTTAGTAAAATGCTTTGTATAAAAAATATTCCTTTCGGATAAACGTAAAAGTAAAAGGGGTTTATACATTCTATAAAAGAAAGTTGTGTATAAAACATAATATGCCTCAATGAAAGGAGATTGAGACGATGTCCCATACCTCGGGTCCGACTTGACTCGATCATTATTTAATATCCTGAATAATAAACCTGAGTTAATTTCTACTTTATTAAGAACCTTTTTCAAGTTCATTATTCCTTTTATATCACTTATTACCATGTCATGAACACTATGCAATTATTTAAGTTAATAACAGTCGTTTTAACGATCATTGGTACTTGAGTCCAAAATATACTCTTTATAATTACAACTTGTTCATGTATCCCTTATATCCAGAGCTATGATCATGATTTATATATCATATATATCATATATATCTAGTATATTCATGCATTTATAATATTACATAACAATTAGAGGTAAGAAATGAAATGCACCGTTCATGGAGATGGTAAGCCGTACGTACGCATGAACACTACTTCCATTTATATTTCATATTTAATGGAATTTAAACATAATGATACATAATAGTATTATAATTACAGTATTTTATCATATATAATATCATTCAATCTATCCTTTATACGTACCACATACGGTATTAACGAATCAAATCACTTTGAGGGGGCTGTAGTCCGCACTTCCTAAAATGAAGATCTCGCGTTTACCCAAAATGGAAACCATAAAGGTATGTCATAAATGAAAAATACATAAGCTTAAGTAAAAAATAAATTTATAATATATAATATATAAATATAGTGACATCTTAATGGCCATCTTTGAAGGTGTTATATGAGTGTTGAACAATCATCGTTTCGTGAGGCAGAAATTCCCCATCCATAGAAACAGAATGTTATTTAACCATTTGATGTAGGTGTGTGTATGTGTAGCTCTAATACTTATTATAAAAGCATGCTAGTATATTGAATATACTGGTTTTGTTACAAAAGAAAGGAATAAAAAGCGTTTAGAGGGTTGGAGAAGCAAAATAAAACATGAGAACACAAGAGAAAACACCGCCTTTAAAACGGGTAACTCTTTTTGATTTGAGCTCAAAAGCTTTCTTGGGAAGACTTCTGACCAAAGTTAGGCTTCAAGAAGTAATAGAGGGATGTGGAGAGACAAAATGGGCAGGGGTTGGCTGAGCCAAAGGCTTGAGAGGTGTGGGTAAGGTGGTAGAGGTGGGGGCCTTTTATAAGAGGAGAGGAGGGGCACTCTTGGAAAGTTATAAAAGGTTACTTTATTATAAAATGATTTTCGGATTTAAAAGGTCCCAAAATTATATATTTCGAGGATAAGTTTCTAATAGTCCGAAATCCACCCATCCAATATGTTTTGGACATGTTTAGGTCTTTGATTTTACATTATCTTTTCATTTTATTTAAATCGTTATATAATGAGGTAATCGCTGCATCATCATGGTGTCATAAATAATTTAATTTATTTAGTGTCTAAAAGTTATAAAAAAATATCATGATGTAGGAAATATTTTTAGCTTTATAATGAATATTTATATTAAAAAATATGACTTGTAGAACCCCATTTAAAAATTGTTTTAGTAAAACAACTCAAGTTTGTGACATTTTTATTTTATCATTAAACAAAAAGTTGTTAATGTAATTTTCCTACCAATGTGGCTCCATAGGGTCCCCAAGTTGACCCCTGGATTGTCTTGGTCATCCATGACACATCCAATAAGGGTAGGACACGTGTCTAGGTCATTTCATATTACTAAAACCTTATTTTTATCTTAAACTACACTAATTACCTCTAATCGCGATTAAAAACATAAAAGTTACTATTCACCAAAAAATCATTTTAATCCCATTGAACCAAATTTTACTTCCTAATAAAAACCATGTATGTCGTATTTTTGAAATTAAAAACACAGAGGTGGTAAGATTTCGTTTAAATGGAAAATCAGTTTTTATAAGTACCACTTAGTGGTTTCACTATTCATAAAAAATTTATGTTTTTTAGAAAAATACCAACACTTCACCCTAAGCTATATTTGATATTCTGAATTAAAAAATTATGTCTATTTTAAAAAATTCAAAACATATAATTTAAATTAATTAATTTAATAATTAATTCCTGTTGTTAGAGCAAATAGCGTGTTTTTATGAAATAATAAGTATCAAAAGATTGACACTAGTTTAAGCCCAATTTCAAAGTGAAATTAATTCCAATGACCACTATTGGATTAAATGGTAAAAATATTCTAATTTCACTTTAAAACCAATTCAAAATATAATCTAATCAGATAAATAAATTATATTAAAAAGTGGTTTTGAATTTAAATTCAACATTTTTCACTATTCATTAAAAAAATGAACTTTATCGGAAAAATACCAAAAATTCGCACAAAGTAAATTTTGATGTCCCTATTCTAAAGAATAATTTTATATGGTCTAATAGAATGTATAAGAGTGACCAAAACTATATTTATAGATGGTTCGCCATCAAATGGTGATAAGTCGACCTTTAGTGAATGTTAGAGTATATATGCCTAAAATTGAATTTTTTTCGTATTTTAAGCCTTTATATTTTATTGGATAAATGTAAAAACATTTATCAAACATATATAATCATATTATAGTTATTTCTATTCATTCCCGCCAATACAATGGCCATGTGTTAACTATCATTTAAAATAATATTATTTTATTACTAGTGTGCAACGTAAGATTTCAATGAAACTCTTTGTTGCGTATCAGGTACTCTATCGAACATAGCAAGCCCTTTAAAGTAAAATTAATATTTAATTCATAAATATTAATAAAAATTAAAATGATTTATTCTTTATTCACATGGAATGTTACATCCTTCCCCCCTTTTGGGAATTGCATCCTCGCAATTTTATTCACTTATCAAAATAAGTGGGTGTATTTATCCCTCAAAGCATTTTCAGATTCCCATGTTTCCTCTTCAACCATATAGTTTTTCCATAAAACCTTTACCTAGTGAATTACCTTATTCTGCAACACTTTCTCTCTATGGTCAAGAATCTGGACTGGTATTTCTTCATATGATAGATTCTCTTCCAACTGAACCACCTCTAGACTCAAAACATGAGATGGATCTGGCATGTACTTCCTTAACATTGAAACATGAAAAACATTGTGTACCTGAGATAAACTCGGAGGTAAAGCCACTCGGTATGAAACTGATCCAACTTTATCCATAATTTCATATGGTTCAATGAACCTTGGACTCAACTTTCCTTTCTTACCAAATCGCATCACACTTTTCCATAGAGAAACTTTGAGAAAGACATGATCACTAACCTCCAAAGATAGTTCCTTCCTCTGGTTTTCTGCATAACTCTTCTGCCTGCTCTGAGCTGTTCTCATGTGTTTTTGAATCAACTGAACTTTTTCTGCCATCTCTTCTACCAATTCTGGTCCCATCAACTTCCTTTCACCCACTTCATCCCAGAAATCTGGAGTTCGACACCGCTTCCTATATAATGCCTCAAATGGTGCCATCTGTATACTGGAATGAAAACTGTTATTATAAGAAAACTCAACCAAAGAAAGATGTTGGTCCCAACATCCCTGATAATCCATTGAACAAGCACATAGAATATCCTCCAATGTCTGAATTATTCATTCTGACTTCCCATCTGTTTGAGGATGAAAAACTGTACTAAAATTTAATTCAGTACCCAATGACTTCTGAAGGCCTTTACAAAAGTTAGAAGTGAACCTCAGATCACGGTTAGATACAATGGAGAGAGGAACTCCATATAACCTGACTATCTCTTTAAGATACAAATGGGAAAGTTGATCTAGGGAAAAAGTATCTCGTATGGTAAGGAAATGAGCAGATTTAGTCAAACGATCAACAATAACCCAGATTGCATTATTACATCGAGGTGTCTTCAACAATCCCACAACGAAGTCCATGGATATATTCTCCCATTTCCACTCTGGCACTGGTAAAGGCTGAAACATCCCTTTCGGTAACTGTCGCTCTGCTTTAACCTGTTGACAAGTCAAACACATCATAGTAAAATCTACAATATCCCTTTTCATTCCGTCCCACCAGTAATACTCCTGAAGATCTCTATACATCTTAGTTCTTCAAGGATGGACGGAAAACTGAGATCTATGAGCTTCACATATAAAATATCTCTTCAATTTTGAATCACATGGCACACACAATCTCTTTCCAAATCTCAAAACAAAATCATTATCAATATTGAATTCAGGCAACTTACCCTTCTGAACCAGCTATACCTTTTTCTGCAACTCGCTGTCTTGCTTCTGTGCTTTCTTAATTTTGTCTGATAGAGAAGATTTCACTGATACCTGAAACAAAATAGAAGGACATCCTGCACCAACAAATTTTATGCCAAAGTTCATCAAATCCTTAACCAAAGGATCATGTTCCAAACACAACATTGTTAATGAAGCATTACTTTTTCGACTCAAAGCATCAGCCACCTTATTTTCTTTTCCTGGATGGTAATGAATTGTAAAATCATAATCCTTGATTAATTATATCCATCTCCTCTGTCTCATGTTCAATTATTTCTGAGTGAATATATACTTTAAACATTTGTGATCAATATATATTTCACACTTTACTCCATACAAATGATGCCTCCAAATTTTTAAAGCGAAAACAACAGCAGCTAATTCCAAATCATGTGTAGGGTAATTTACCTCATGAGTTTTCAACTGACGTGAAGCATAAGCAATTACCTGATCATTTTGCATTAGGACACAACCACGTCCTTTCAATGAAGCATCACTGTAGATAACAAACTCCCCATTCCTGGAAGGTAGTACCAAAGCTGGAGCATTCGCCAATCTTCTTTTCAGTTCCTGAAAACAATCATCACATTCTTTTGTCCAGATAAACTTAAAACCCTTCCGAGATATCTTAGTCATTGGACTAGATAACTGTGAAAAATTTTCAACAAAACTTCAGTAGTAACCTGCCAAACCAAGAAAACTACGGATCTCAGTTACATTTGTGGGTCTTGTCCATTCTTCCCCAACTTTTGTTTTTGCAGGATCCATAGTTATTCCATCTTTAGATATAATATGACAAAGGAAAGAAATTTGTTGCAACCAAAACTCACACTTGCTGAATTTTCCATACAACTTCTTTTCTTTTATGGTTTTCCAGATAACCCTAAAATTACTTTCATGCTCCTCTTAACTTTTAGAAAACACCAAAATATCATCAATAATACAACCACCATTTATCACCTGATTCAAATGATCCATCAGTGCAGTAAACTGCTCAATTCTGATTCCGACCATCTCTGGTTGCTGATTCGAAAGGTCATTATACTCTGTATTCCTTCTTAGAAAATCTGTTTTGTTTCCTCTAAAAAATCCAGTCTTAACATAGAAATATCATACGCGAAGCAACATGGTAATCTTTGAATGCTATATCATTTCAATTTGACCATAAAAAAATATTTTTGGATAATCATTTAATATAATTCTAACTCCTAAAGTTATCTAAACCGACCTTTGATACCAACTATACGGCCACATCCTTAAACATTACTTAATCTTGAGTTACTTCAACAATACACGTTGAGCATCTTTTCAGGTATAGATTTTTAGAGTATTAGATCATATAACATGCATTACATTCCACATTTAAACAATGTGGATACATAAAATATAGTACTCATTTTTCCGATAAACGGAAACATATTTAAAAAAACATTGATTCTTTGTTGACACTTCCTTGACAATATCATCACATCATGTACCTTTCCCTTGACCTGTGAAAAACATTTCAAAAACTTAGGATGAGCATAAAAATCTCAATAAGGGATATAAAATCATGAAATGCAAACTTTAGTCCATGTAAGAAATCATACTTTACTCATAAAACATAATCACGTTAACATACCTCATCAAATCATGAATAAAACATAAAAATTACAAGACATAAAGGTAACTTGAGGCATTAATAACATTCTTACGTAGGGAGTAACCCTCTTGGTTACGTTTGGAATACCCATCACAGTATATTACCTAAATCTCTTTGGAGAAACCTCAACGTTTAACCCCTTCGCGTTACCCAATGCATTAGAGAGCTATATCGGGCTCACCCACCCTTAGTTTATCATGGAACCACTCGTCTTCTTAATAATGCCCAAGAACCATAACAAAATCGTATCACATAAAACATGCATAAAGGAAAAATAACATTTCCACTTTTCAATCGCAAGATATCAATACAACACATTGATATAAAAACATTATGAAAACCATTTTCAATACCAAAATAAAAGATAAATAAATCATCATATTTATTTTTCATTTAAAAAAAGTATGGCTTTTGGAGGAAGCTGAAACTCAAATAATGGTCACGGCGGCGGAGAAGTCGTTGTCGCCGCATATGTACGACAAAAACATTCCCTTTTATCGTTTTGTAAAACGCTTTATATAAAAAATATTCCTTTCGGATAAATGTAAATGTCAAAGGGGTTTATAAACCGTATAAAAGAATGTTGTGTATAAAACATAATATGCCTCAATGAAAGGAGATTGAGATGAAGTCCCATACCTCGGGTCCGACTTGACTCGATCGTTCTTTAATGTCCTGAATAATAAACTTGAGTTAATTTATACTTGATTAAGAACCTTTTTCAAGTTCATTATTCCTTTAATATCACTTATTACCATGTCATGAACACTATGCAATTATTTAAGTTAATAACAGTCGTTTTAACGATCATTGGTCTTTGAGTCAAAAATATGCTCTTTATAATTACAAGTTGTTCATGTATCCATTATATAAAGAGTTATACTCATGATGTATATATCATATATATCATATATATCCAGTATATACATGCATTTATAATATTACATAACATTTAGAGGTAAGAAATGAAATGCACCCTTCATGGAGACGGTAAGCCGTACGTACGCATGAACACTACTTCCATTTCTATTTCTTATTTAATGGAATTAAAAAATAATGATACATAATAGTATTATAATTCCAGTATTTTAACATATATACTATCATTCAATCTATCCTTTATACATAACACATATGGTATTAACGAATCAAATCACTTTGAGGGGGCGGTAGTCTGCACTTCCTAAAATGAAGATATCACGTTTACCCATAATGGAAACCATAAAAATATGTCATAAATGAAAAATACAGAAGCTTAAGTAAAACATAAACATATTATATATCATATATAAATATAGTGAAATCTTAATTTCCACCTTTTAAGGTGTTATATGAGTGTTGAACAATCATCGTTTCGTGAGGCAGAAATTCACCATCCACAGAAACAGTATGTTCTTTAACCATTATATGTAGGTGTGTGTAAGTGTAGCTCAAATAGTTCTTATAAAAAAATCCTAGTATATTTAAGATACTAGTGTTGTTACAAAAGAAAGGAATAAAAATAGTTTATAGGGTTGGAGAAGCGAAATAAGACATAAGAACACAAGAGAAAACACTACCATTAAAACAGGTAACTCTTTTTGATTTGAGATCAAAGGCATCCTTGGGAAGACTTCTGCCCAATGTGAGGCTTCAAAGAGTAAGAGAGGGATGTCGAGAGACAAAATGGGTAGGGGTTGTCCGAGCCAAAGGCTTGAGAGGTGTGGGTAAGGTGGTAGAAGTGGGGGCCTTTTATAAGAGGATAGGAGATGCACTCTTGGAAAGTTATAAAAGGTTACTTTATTATAAAATGATTTTCGGATTTAAAAGGTCCCAAAATTATATATTTCTAGGATAAGGTGATAAGAGTTATAAATCCACCCATACTATAGGTTTTTTACATGTGTAGGTCTTGGATTTTACATTATCTTTTCATTTTATTTAAATCGTTAAATAATGAGGTAATCGCTGCATCATCATGGTGTCATAAATAATTTAATTTATTTAGTGTCTAAAAATTATAAAAAAATTTAATGATTTAGGAAATCTTTTTAGATTTCAAATGAATATTTATAGTCAAATATATGAATTGTATAACCGCATTTAAAATTTTTTTTAGTAAAACAACTCATGTTTGTGACATTTTTATTTTAACATTAAACAAAAAGTTATTAATGTCATTTTCCTAGCAAAGTGGCTTCATGGGGTCCCCAAGTTGACCCATGGATTTTATTGGTCATCAATGACACATCCAATAAGGTTAGTACATGTTTCTAGTTCATTTCATATTATTAAAACCTTATTTTTACCTTAAACTACACTAATTACCTCTAATCGTGATTAAAAACATGAAAGTTACTATTCACCAAAAAATATTTTA
Organism: Viscum album; assembly: GCA_963277665.1. NCBI lineage: Eukaryota > Viridiplantae > Streptophyta > Magnoliopsida > Santalales > Viscaceae > Viscum > Viscum album. The sequence goes on from OY728129.1 coordinate 763,915,304, forward strand.
ATCCCATTGAACCAAATTTTACTTCCTAATGAAAACCATTTATGTCGGATTTTTAAAATTTAAAACACAGAGGTGGTAAATTTTCATTTAAACGGAAAATCAGTTTTTATAAGTACCACTTAGTGGTTTCACTATTCATCAAAAATTGATGTTTTTCAGAAAAATACCAAAACATCACCCTAAGATATAATTGATATTATGAATTAAAAAATGATGTATATTTTAAAAAATTCAAAACATATAGGTTACATTAATTAATTTAATAATTAATTCCCGCTGTCAGTGCAAATAGCATGTTTTTATGAAACAATAAGTATCAAAAGATTGACATTAGTTTAAGCCCAATTTCAAAGTGAAATTAATTTCAACGACCACTATTGGATTAAATGGTAAAAATATATTCTAATTTAACTTTAAAACCAATTCAAAATATAATCTAATCATACAAATAAATAATATTAAAAAGATGTTTTGAATTAAAATACAACATTTTTCACTCTTCATTAACAAAAATGAACTTTATCAGAAAAATACCAAAAATTGACAAAAAGTAAATTTTGATGTCCCTATTCTAAAGAAGAATAATATTTGGTCCACTATAATGTATAAGAGTGACCAAAACTATATTTATAGATGGTTCTCCATCAAAAGGTGATAATTCAACCTTTACTGAATGTTAAAGTATATATGCCTAAAACTGAATTATTTTCATATTTTGAGCCTTTATCCTTTATTGGATAAATGTAAAACCATTTAACAAACCTATATAATCATATTTTAGTTTTTTCTATTCATTACCTCCAATACAATGGCTACGTGTTAACTACTATTTAAAATAATATTATTTTATTATTAGTGTGCAATGTAAGATTTCAAAGAAACTTTTTGTTGCGTATCGGGTACGCTATCGAACATAGCAACCCCATTAAAGTATAATTAATATTTATTTCATAAATATTATTAAAAATGAAAATGATTTATTCTTTATTCACCTGGGATGTTACAATTTAGTGTATTCTGAATTTCATAATCACAAAATTTAACCATAAACTATTATTATGGATCCTTTTTAGTCCATGAATGGTAGGCCATCTAGATCTATATTAGGTTTGTTATATTTTAGTGAAGCTTCCATGGTTGGAAGGAGTTTGATCTAAGATATGAAATTTAATATTCAATTGATTATTTAGATAAATATGGTGTAATAAAGACAATGTAAATCCTATTATGATCCTCATCAAGGACCTCTATAGTATTTAGTTGGTGACTAGGTGTTATTGATACATTCACCTTGGTAGGTTCACTAAAGGCTTGGTAAGAAGGGAATGTTTCTACTATTATTTGTGGGCCCTTTTGAGATTGTTGAGTAGGTGGAGAATGTGGATTACCATCCGGAACATCCACTATATTGGAATTCTATCTATTAGATATTTGAAATCATGTTTTGTTGGAAATTATTAAATGGAAATCCATGAATTGTTTTATTTAAATTGAAAAAATGAATGGTATGTTATTATGAAATTACTAATGTAATAATTTTTCTTTTCCTACTGGGATCTTTTTCTAACACCAAAAAGATTCCTTTGGGTGTTTTTACATTATCCTATTCTAGGTCTATGAAAATGGAGAGCACCACATAGAGGAGGCATGTTTACATGATTTATTGGACCTTGAGTGATGAACGTGATTGGTGGAGATGTGATCAACATTTTATATGGTATATTCTTATCCATTACTTGTAATATGTTATATCCTTTAATTTTTTGGGGTATTGTTTTACCTATTAGAATCTGATACTTTTTCATTGAGTAGTATTGGAATACTTACTTGTATTATTTATCTTTCACTATTTTGTGGAAAAATCATTCCCACTTTAGTTATTTTATAATTATAGGTTCTAGTATTCTACCCATGGGGATTTGTAATTTCCTTGTAGCTATGTCATGATCGTCTTGGGTATCAATGCACAAGGGTATTCAGGATGGTTCATGACAATTTTAAACATTTAATTTATATTAATAAAATTGACCCCTTATTAATATGTATAAAATTGAAATCATTAGATGTTTTGAGGATATTTATTCATAAATTTAAATTCCTTTACCACAATTTATTTTTGTTGGACCATAAGAGATTATTGTCCACCCTTTCTAGTAATATTGGTACTAATAATCACAAATCATGTCTAATCATTTCAATCATGTTAAATTAAGATTAAATAGGAATAATTTTGATTATCTATAATCATGTATATTTTTAAAACATTCTAATAATATTTATGTTATAATACAGTCCAAGAAGAAATATTTTCTATGTATCATACATTGACACCGACTGTTCAACAGATTCACTGACTATACAAAATGACTCACTGATAGATGAGTCACTGACAGATCAATTGGCTTACTAATGCAAGGAATTATTTATGAAAGGACTTACTGACCCAAGGACTTACCGACACAAGGCCCTAATGATGCATGGTGCTACCGATGTATGTCGATACCAATGCAAGGACTCACCAACAGTTAAAATGAGTCAACGATGCAATTAGTCCCCAACACCTAGAAAGACCGACAAAATGATACAAAAATGGAATGAGTCACCGATAGTATGAGATAATGACATAAGAATCACTGATATACTATTTAAATTTAATTTATTTAATATTAATTATAATGGGAATATTTTGAGTGTCTTAATAAAGATGATTAATTTAACACCATTACAGATATATTTAGTGAGGATATCAGAAGTACGAGGTATATAATCTTCCTCAAAACATGCACATTATTAAGATGCAAGAATATATATAAAAAGAAGAGTGAATGACAGAAAGTAGACAAAAAGAACAAAAAGGGGACTCATGTAAACACAAAAACAGACCCACATGAGCAATATATAGAAAATAATATCACATGAGTTACTCTTTATTCCATCTTGTTTTGATCTATAGAAACGTTGTTCACCAATGTTAAAATATCTATACAACATTAAAATATACATAAGAATGAAGAAAATTTTATCTTTCTAGAAGACATACAATAGTACTTCACAAAACATTGTTTTAGTGTCTACCTCTAGAAATGGACTCCAAATTCATCTCTGATGCATCAATTAGTCTAGATCTGAACTGCATAACACTCAGATCCTTCTAAACCCTATCTAATATTTTTTCCTATGTTGTGTACATTTTTATTACATTTTTGAGTAGTGTGTACATCTATATATAAAACAAACAATGTCACCTAAAATGAACTGGAGGATATTCTATATCCTCACACTACTATATTTTCACTCTTGTTTGTCCCATGAAGAACTGTGAAAGAGGTCATGTGTGACCTGGATTTTTTTTTGTTCCCACATAGAACTATGGTAGAGGTCGTGTGACCTGGATAGTATGTGTACTTTTGTGTAAACCCTGATCCAAGGTGTGGATTAAATCAATTATCTATATAGATTTCTTTGTGGAAGGTGATCACCAAGTGGAGAGGAATATGTGTCGGCTTGACCCATGGATTTTCTTGGTCATCAATGACACATCCAATAAGGTTAGTACATGTTTCTAGGTCATTTCATATTATTAAAACCTTATTTTTACCTTAAACTACACTAATTACCTCTAATCGCGATTAAAAACATGAAAGTTACTATTCACCAAAAAATTATTTTAATCCCATTGAACCAAATTTTACTTCCTAATAAAAACCATTTATGTCGGATTTTTGAAATTTAAAACACAGAGGTGGTAAATTTTCATTTAAACGGAAAATCAGTTTTTATAAGTACCACTTAGTGGTTTCACTATTCATCAAAAATTGAAGTTTTTCAGAAAAATACCAAAACATCACCCTAAGATATAATTGATATTCTGAATTCAAAAATGATGTATATTTTAAAAAATTCAAAACATATAGGTTACATTAATTAATTTAATAATTAATTCCCGCTGTCAATGCAAATAGCATGTTTTTATGAAACAATAAGTATCAAAAGATTGACATTAGTTTAAGCCCAATTTCAAAGTGAAATTAATTCCAACGACCACTATTGGATTAAATGGTAAAAATATATTCTAATTTAACTTTAAAACCAATTCAAAATATAATCTAATCATACAAATAAATAAGATTAAAAAGAGGTTTTGAATTAAAATACAACATTTTTCACTATTCATTAACAAAAATGAACTTTATCAGAAAAATACCAAAAAATGACACAAAGTAAATATTGATGTCCCTATTCTAAAGAAGAATAATATTTGGTCCACTATAATGTATAAGAGTGACCAAAACTATATTTATAGATGGTTCTCCATCAAAAAGTGATAATTCGACCTTTACTGAATGTTAAAGTATATATGCCTAAAACTGAATTCTTTTCATATTTTAAGCCTTTATCCTTTATTGGATAATTGTAAAACCATTTAACAAACCTATATAATCATATTTTAGTTTTTTCTATTCATTCCCTCCAATACAATGGCTACGTGTTAACTACTATTTAAAATAATATTATTTTATTATTAGTGTGAAATGTAAGATTTCAAAGAAACTGTTTGTTGCGTATCGGGTACGCTATCGAACATAGCAACCCCATTAAAGTAAAATTAATATTTATTTCATAAATATTATTAAAAATGAAAATGATTTATTCTTTATTCACCTGGGATGTTACAATTTAGTGTATTCTGAATTTTATAATCACAAAATTTAACCATAAACTATTATTATGGATCCTTTTTAGTCCATGAATGGTAGGCCATCTAGATCTATATTTTGTTTGTTATATTTTAGTGAAGCTTCCCTGGTTGGAAGGAGTTTGATCTAAGATATGAAATTTAATATTCAATTGATTATTTAGATAAATATGATGTAATAAAGACAATGTAAATCCTATTATGATCCTCATCAAGGACCTCTATAGTATTTAGTTGGTGACTAGGTGTTATTGATACATTCACCTTGGTAGGTTCACTAAAGGCTTGGTAAGAAGGGAATGTTTCTACTATTATTTGTGGGCCCTTTTTGATATTGTTGAGTAGGTGTAGAATGTGGATTACCATCCGGAACATCCACTATATTGGAATTCTATCTGTTAGATATTTCATGTATTTCATCTCAGGATGAATCCTTCTAACACTTATGAATTAATAATATGAGAAGATCTCGATGTTGAACTTGACTTATCTGTGACTGAGTATCCAATCAGGATTATAGATTCTAAGAAAAAGTTTCTACATGGGATGGTTATACCTTTGGTCTATGTTCTATGGCATCATGGTTCTGATTTATATGAGACATGGGACCATGAGTCACATATGAGAGAATAATGGACTCTTATCTATGGTGTGGAATCTTCTTTATAGTATTTCTGGTGATAAAATGCTTTTTATGACGGGGATGTTGTAAAATTGAGTAACCTTATTTTATGTACATCTTGACCATATTTTATCATAAATGTTTGGGGATTATCATAGGGTTTTTGAGTGAATTTTTTTTGAAAATTTTGAATCCCTTGGGGTTTTTCATAGTTGGTGCATGGTAAGGGAAAACCAAATGTTTTGGCCCAGAAAACCATGTGCCCAATTTATAGGGTTTTGAGGGTGCTTCATGGTCAGCACACAGTTTCTCCCAATCATGTGGCCACACCACTAAACCATGAACCCATGGATAATGTAAGTTTTCAAGGATGGATCACGATTAGTATAACAATGTGGCTAAAACATGAACTCCATTAATTAGTCCAGTAGGGGTACATAATTAGGGCGCATGGTTATGACTAACCATGAATATTTTATGGAATTGTTTTGTGTTTTTTAACCCACTGAAAATTTAATTAAATATCATTAGACCCATGTTTAAGATTCCTATCACCACACATTAAATCCTAATATATTTTTAGGCTCTCTAGAGAAGGGAATGTTTCTACTATTATTTGTGGGCCCTTTTGAGATTGTTGAGTAGGTGGAGAATGTGGATTACCATCCGGAACATCCACTATATTGGAATTATATCTGTTAGATATTTGAAATCATGTTTTGTTGGAAATTATTAAATGGAAATCCATGAATTGTTTTATTTAAATTGAAAAAATGAATGGTATGTTATTATGAAATTACTAATGTAATAATTTTTCTTTTCCTACTGGGATATTTTTCTAACACCAAAAAGTTTCCTTTGGGTGTTTTTACATTATCCTATTCTAGGTCTAAGAAAATGGAGAGAACCACATAGAGGAGGCGTGTTTACATGATTTATTGGACCTTGAGTGATGAACGTGATTGGTGGAGATGTGATCAACATTTTATATGGTATATTCTTATCCATTACTTGTAATATGTTATATCCTTTAATTTTTTGGGGTATTTTTTTACCTATTAGAATCTGATACTTTCTCATTGAGTAGTATTGGAATACTTACTTGTATTATTTATCTTTCACTATTTTGTGGAAAAATCATTCCCACTTTAGTTCTTTTATAATTATAGGTTCTAGTATTCTACCCATGGGGATTTGTAATTTCCTTATAGCTATGTCATGATCGTCTTGGGTATCAATGCACAAGGGTATTCACGATGGTTCATGACAATTTTAAACTTTTAATTTATATTAATAAAATTGACCCCTTATTAATATGTATAAAATTGAAATCATTAGATGTTTTGAGGATATTTATTCATAAATTTAAATTCCTTTACGACAATTTATTTTTGTTGGACCATAGGAGATTATTGTCCACCCTTTATAGTATTATTGGTACTAATAATCACAAATCATGTCTAATCATTTCAATCATGTTAAATTAAGATTAAATAGGCATAATTTTGATTATCTATAATCATGTATATTTTTAACACATTCTAATAATATTTATTTTATAAGACAGTCCAAGAAGAAATATTTTCTATGTATCATACACTGACACCGACTGTTCAACAGATTCACTGACTGTACAAAATGACTCACTGATAGATGAGTCACTGAAAGCTCAATTGGCTTACTAATGCAAGGAATTATTTATGAAAGGACTTACTGACCCAAGGACTTACCGACACAAGGCCCTAATGATGCATGGTGCTACCGATGTATGTCGATACCAATGCAAGGACTCACCAACAGTTAAAATGAATCAACGATGCAATTAGTCCCCAACACCTAGAAAGACCGACAAAATGATACAATAATGGAATGAGTCACCGATAGTATGAGATAATGACATAAGAATCACTGATATACTATTTAAATTTAATTTATTTAATATTAATTATAATGGGAATATTTTGAGTGTCTTAATAAAGATGATTAATTTAACACCATTACAGATATATTTAGTGAGGATATCAGAAGTACGAGGTATATAATCTTCCTCAAAACATGCACATTATTAAGATGCAAGAATATATATAAAAAGAAGAGTGAATGACAGAAATTAGACAAAAAGAACAAAAAGGGGACTCATGTAAACACAAAAACAGACCCACAAGAGCAATATATAGAAAATAAGATCACATGAGTTACTCATTATTCCATCCTGTTTTGATCTATAGAAACGTTGTTCACCAATGTTACAATATCTATACAACATTAAAATTTACATAAGAATGATGAAAATTTTATCTTTCTAGAAGACATACAATAGTACTTCACAAAACATTATTTTAGTGTCTACCTCTAGAAATGGACTCCAAATTCAACTCTGATGCATCAATTAGTCTAGATCTGAACTGCATAACACTCAGATCCTTCTAAACCCTATCTAATATTTTTTCCTATGTTGTGTACATTTTTATTACATTTTTGAGTAGTGTGTACATCTATTTATAAAACAAACAATGTCTCCTAAAATTAACTGGAGGATACTCTATATCCTCACACTACTATATTTTCACTCTTGTTTGTCCCATGAAGAACTGTGAAAGAGGTCATGTGTGACCTGGAATTTTTTTTGTTCCCACATAGAACTATGGTAGAGGTCGTGTGACCTGGATAGTATGTGTACTTTTGTGTAAACCCTGATCCAAGGTGTGGATTAAAACAATTATCTATATAGATTTCTTTGTGGAAGGTGATCACCAAGTGGAGAGGAATATGTGTCGGCTTGACACTGAACATATCATTTTATATCCGCTGTGTTTTTAAATTATGTTTTATTTGTTTTTACAAGTATTTCAAAAACCTGAATTTCACTTTGATAGTTATTCTTAGATGTTATTTATAACTATTTCGACTTATTACATTTGTTTCAAAAGTTGTGTCAATATCTCATATTGTTACAACTGAGAAAAAATAAATCTTCTGAGAAATTAGTTGAACTGTCAGAAAATTATTAATTCACTACTTTTATTAACAAGTCAATTTTGCTTTAAATTGGAGGGAAATTTTAAATAAAATTTTTAATATTTATTTTATGGAAATAAATTCACCCTCACATAAATGTAATACTCTAACCAATATTTTTTATCATAGGTTTAAATGATTTTTCAAATATTTTAAGCTATGATTTAATAGGGTCTTAAAGATATCTAAATTTCTGTTAGCTCCAAATTTTTAACTCTTTTAAAATATTTTCTTCAATATGGATATTAGATTGGCAGGTGCTACGAAAAATATACCTCCCTACTTTAATGGAATAGACTATGCCCAATTGAAGCTTAAGATGAAAATGAATTTAAAAACTATGAGGTTTGATATTAGGATAGTTAAAGAAGAAAAATATGAAATACCAAAAAAATTTAGGAATAAATGGAGTGATGCCACAAATGCTGATTATAATTACAATTTCAATGTTATGAATGCTCTATTTTTTGCACAATGAGAAAAATAATTTAATATAATACCTTCTTATAAATATTCCTATGAAATTTGGGACACTTTATCTATTTCACATGAAGGAAAATATAATGTTAAAGAAATGATACATAACACTTATACTATAAAGTATGATAATTTTATGACAAATCCTAATTATCTTATTTCTGATATGTATCTCAGGTTTAATTAAATTGTGAGCACCATGATTTTTCTTGGAAGAATAATTACATCTAAAGAGAAAATCATGAGAATATACAGATACTTACCAGATAGATGGAGATGGAATTCTATATCAATAATAGAATCCTATGACCTCAATACATTTCCAGTAAAGGAGATGATAGGCAAGTAGATATTGTATGAGTAAGAACAAAAAGTTAAGAAATAAAAGGATGATGAAAACAAAAGAAAATATATTTCTTTCAAATATATGAATCCAAAAATAAAGAAAAAACTCAAGATGAAACTAAATGTTCAAGTAATGAATAATCAATAATAGACAGTGATGAAGTGTAATGGCCCGGACCTCTCCGGTCCATTAATTTGTCAAAATATGTTGTTAGAGGTGTTCTAGGAGGTCAAGGTGACTTATCACCAACACTTTGCTGAATTTCCAGTTCTGTGAACAATGTTTCCAGTTTTATAAACAGTATCGGTATGTGAACAGTGTTTCTATCGGCGAGGTTCAGTGAACAGTGTTTCTATCGGTGTGGTTCTATCGGTGGACTTCTATCAGTATACTTGAACAATCTTTCTATTGGTGAGGTTCTATCGGTGGACTTCTAACAATATAATTGAATAGTGTTTCCAAAACGGTAACCTTCTAACGGTGACCTTATAAAAGTAGACTTAAACAGTGTTTTCAGAATGGTAACCTTCTAACGGCGACCTTATAACAGTGGACTTGAACAATGTTTCCAGAACGGTAACCTTCTAACGGTTACCTTCTAACGGTAGACTTGAAAAGTGTTTCCAGAACGGTAACCTTATAATGGTGACCTTCTCACGGTGGAATTGAACAGTGTTTCTAGCTTCCTACAATTTCTCCCCTTTGACGTTTCCTTTGACGTAAAATACATTTAATGCCTTATTTTAAGGACTCTTAAGGCCTATTCAAATTCCATAAATCCTATATTAATTATTCCTAGGGCCTGGATGTATTTACTTGGTCAAACCGCATGGGTTAATGCGATCCATTTTTAATAGACAATTAACTGGATTTAAAACGTCACCTCATTAAATCTTCAAAAAAGAACCAGATATCATTACCCCTTGTTCTTCCTCCTTGTTCTCAGCTATGAGACGCTAGAACATTTAAATCCTTCATGTAGGAGTTTCACAATCAATCTTTACTCCTAGGATTGGTTCTGCTCTGTTTTGATGCAACCGAGTTGTGTTGGTCAATCTTTCCAATAAGGTATGTTTTATCGTCGTTCCTTTGGGGATCATATTCTCTTGTTTTTCCCTTCCATATTATACCATGTAATTTACAAGATTATAATGGGTTTTTCTTGGGGTTGGTTGGTACTATCGTACCGTGGCATCCTCTGGTGGATACAGTTGTCGTGAGAGCAGGATTGTGACCCATTGTGTGGATAAAGGACGTCAAGAACTCTTCGAGGTAGGGGAGTCATGGATTCTCTAATTTTATATGTGCAATCGTAGAATTAGCATTATTTAGCCCTTTGGATCACAATGAAATTGACGTAATTAAATACTTGAATCGGATTAAAATAATTGGTTGATCGCATGTTGTTGCTTTGTACCATGATAACGGTTTGCCTCATGTTTTTCTAGATAGAGTGATATCTATGTTTTCTTTGACTAGTTGTTCATTATTGATGCAAATTGATAATGAACGTAAAGCAAGAATTAATTGTTAATTTATTGGATAAAGATAAAGAGGCATGTAAATGAATCCAGTTGTTTCTGTTGTTGTAGTTGATCTAATTTGATGATAATATAATTGGCATAGTAAGCATGTTAAATATTTGTGATAGCTTACTGATTAGTTTTTCCAAAATTGGAACCTACGGATTGCATCTGTTAATTCAATATAGATTAAAGAATCGCTTGTTTGATAATTTCTAAAAGGGTTGCGAGTTACCCTCTTGTTTGTTAAAGGGCCAAGAGCCCAAGGTTGTGATTGTTGTTTTCCTGCTGCTTGTATTGTGATGTGACCCTGTAGAGGTGTTGTGATATGTGAAGGCACAAAGCCTTATGGTTGTTGCAGTGGATTATTCCTAGAGTGGCGAGATGCATCAGTTAATGCATTTGGGTGTCAGGGAGGACACCAGGGGTGATGTAATGGGATGGATGTGGTTGCTGGATGCTTGTCGATTCTTTTAATGTTTACCTGCTTTGCTTTTCCCCACTGCTCAAGGCAACTGGTCTTTCTTACCCTTCTTCTGAAGGAGGCGAAGATGCGTGGGGTATGCCACGTGCTTTTCGTGTTTAGCCTCTCAAGGGATAATGGGTCTACGCTCATTCTATAGGCAGCAAAGAATCGACGGTTAGTATATCTACTCACTGTGTTGAGCCTCCTTTGTGTTTAGTGGCATAGGATGTTTTTCTAGAATGCCTGGGAATATGGGAAAGTAATTTTGTAATGAAATTTTGATTAAATGGTGATAATCCACGAGGATGGAGATACTGGAATTTTAAGGTGATGTGAATCTTAAATGGAGCAGTTTATTTTGAATGTGATTCCAATTCAGTTTAATGTGGAATTTTTCATGGTTAATTAATGTTTATAGAATTAATTAACGTACATTGGAACTGATAAAATGAGAATTGAGTAGTCTAATAAATCTCTTCAAATTGTTTGTGTGCTTATAGGATACCAAGTCTTAGAAGTAGTAGCCTGGAGTCTGAGAGACGTTAGCTGCAGTTGTATCTAAAACTAGGTAATGCCCATAGTGTGGATGTGAGTTATATATATATTCTGTACTTTTGTGTTTGTATATGCTACTCCACCCTTTCGGTAAGGGCAATTGACACCCCAAGGATTCTGAACCCTGGGGGGTGTTTTCCCCAACATTCTGATGGGAGGTTGAATTGATGACTACCCCCTTTGACCCCACTCTCTTCTCTTGGTAGATCTTTGTGCTGGTAGGCACAATAGTTAGTTTTACCCATATATCTGTGTAGAGGGCTGTAATGGCTTGTGGTTATTTCACACACATATATTCTGGATATAATATTCTATGGACTACTATAGGTGTAACATGTATAGGATTTGATGGCTTGAGGATCCCTACTCGGTGTATGGGTTATAATGGATTGAGGTATAATACCTGATGTATGATACACGTTATACGGGCTGTGGTGACTCCCGGAACTTACCTGGATACTTTTGGTTGGTAGGACAGTGTGGTTCTTCGCCCAGGTGTCTGCGGGAAATCATTTGTGGTGCACGAGGTGCAGATTGTGGAGCTTAGCCCAGGTGTCTACGGTCAAGCCTTTGGAGAGAGATGCACAGGACGTATGTCCTTGGGGAAAAGCGGAAAACTAGTGGGGAAGTAGTAGAGGGGTACCCTTGATATTTTTTATTATATGCTATATTCTTGTATGCGTTACTTGTTGAGAGTAGCCATGGTGAGGTTGGGAACTTAGTATACCTGTTTAGGTGACGAGTTAGTTTCACTTGTTGTTCACTGGGCTTTAGCATGCTTTCTTTACTTTTTCACGAGAGGCTTGGGGAGGATCCTACTGAGTATACTATTATACTCACCCTATGTATATATAAACTGTTTTTCAGGACACTTGGAGATGGTTGGAGATCAAGCTGGTTACTACTAACTTGTGGTTGGAGGAGATGTTTGGGCTTGTGGTCGATGTGGTTTTACTTTCTTCTGGGTACTTTTAGTTTTCCCTTTCATTTGTCTTACTTTTTCACGGCATTTCATATATGTACTTGGGTTCCTTTTATATTTTAGTTTTGAGTTGGAGTTGGTTGGTGTCTATCTTATCTCTCTCTTCTGCATGTGTTCGCTTAGAGGGTAATGCCTCCCATTTGTGTGTTTGTTATACCCTCGGTGCTAGTCGCCAACCTGAGGCCTACTGGAGGCGGGACTCGGGGGTCATTATCTCTCTTCTCACATTGCCGGCCTAAGAGGGGTACACATTGTGGGGAGGGGTTGTGACATAGTGGTATCAGAGGTCTGGTTGAGGGATAGGATAGAGTTTGGAGTTAGGCACATGTGAGGTTGTATGGGATGGTAGGGAAACAATGTCATTCATGTTTTGCAAGTGAGGTAAACATTGGAGACTAGCTAAGACATAGGCGTTTAGGGCCCCCTATGATCTGATGTACGTACCTGTAATTTTACGATGGCTACTAAGCAAAGTGACACTGGTTGCAAGGTCGAGACCTAGGAAAGGATCATGCATCATTCTTCTTTGCACCAGTGTTTGAATGGGTAGAACTTGGGATATGTTATCCATAAATTAATAAAAGAAAACAATTAATTTATTAATGTTGAGTCATCCATATTCCTGGCTTAGCAGCTCTAACAGTTGTTATTTTACAGGTATGGCTCCAGGATGACGTCCTCGTCAGGTTTGCGCAGAAGATGTCCAGCAGGCTGTTCCAGGAGATCTTCGCCGAGTAGGGGTTGATGAAGATCCCCACCTTATCCTTTAAATAATTTATTTTGGATCCATTATAAACAGAAATTTATTTTATTATAAAATAATATTTCTAGCTTTTCCTATGGTGCCCCACACCCAACTTATAAAAGGGAACTCCCCCTTCCATCAAATTCACACGTTCAGAGCCTTTTAGATCGGCTAAAATCTACCCAAATACCCTCTCACTTATCCTCCCTTAATTCTAGAGGCCTTACTTTAGTCAAAAAGAAAACCTAAGGAGCCCTTTTGATCAACTCAAAAGGAAGAACCTGAAGAAGGGGTAAATATTTCATCACCTCTATAAAGTTCCTTTCATCTTCCACTTCCTCTTTCTTTGTTGTTTACATTATAAAATAATAACACCAGTATCATCTATATACTGTGATTTCATTATAAATATGGTACAAATATATTAATTATTCTATCCATCCTTTGAATGACATGTCACAATACGTGCGTACGTACGGCTTACCGTCTCCACATCGTGGTGTAATTGTTATTCAATACATTATTATTTGGATGGGTATAATAATGATTTTTAATTGATTTAAATATTAAATATAACATGATAATTATTTTTTATATATGATATACCATCCAATTATATATTTTTTTAAAATCAAATGAATGATATTGTCGCTCGTGCGTATGTACGGATTACCGTCTCCATGAACGCGATGAGATTTATTCCCCATCGTATCTATTCAAGACTAATTTTAGATTGATGATTAAAAATAATGTTTATAGACTTGATATCATTATGGATATGAATAATATACATCCCATCCATAACAAATATGACTCCAATAACAAATAATATAAAGTAAAACAAATTCGGTAACACCCGAAATGATGATAATACTATGATATTATTAACATAGCAATGATAAAAGATCATATTTGATATCATATTAATGTATATGATTCTTGAATAATTTAATAACAATTATTTCACCACTATACATGAGGTTAACCTAACCTCGACCAAAGAAAAGTACAAGGTAAGGGATTCTTATCTTACTTTCAAGTCTGTGAGATTTCAATTGATTGCCACATATCTATTGATTATTGTTTATTATGTACTACCATTTTGTATATATTATCATTATTACCTTTATATTTAGGGTATTCTGTAATTCATTTGTTGGTTATTAACTTTTTTTCACACAACTCGATTGATTAAAACGTGATAAGGGATTTTCATATCACTTTTTACTCCCGTGAGATTCATGCTATATTTGCCACTATTTTCCTTTGTGTGGTGTACATACTTCCCATCATTGTATTCTTTGCATAATATACTTTCATTTATCTGTATTTACATCTTAATTGAATAATAGTTATTTCATGTGGTGTATGTTTCGTATGTTTCCAAATCGGTAAGGTTTAATTTCATAATTTCTTTATTATCTGAGGTTGGTTATATGTTATTATATACTCGGACCTCATTATCATCCACATCAATGTTTCTTAAAAATGTTTTTCAATATATTTTTAATATTTTATAGACTATGTTTCAAAGTCATTTATACCCTTGTTTGACTTTTATAATATGTTTATAACAGAATCTTTGTGTCATTTTCCAAACAATGTACTTTATGGACTTTTCGACAAAATTGAGGTAATAATGTTTTTTTAACATATACGGTGGGTGATACTATTTTCTACTGCTATAACATCGTCGAAGATTCCCTTAAAAGATTATAAGAATATTTTTAAATATAATATTTTTTATAATTAGGTGACTTTTAAATGATTTCAAAATAGAAAGAGATATTTCTCTAAAAGGGTTTTGATTTCATCTATGTCAACATCATTTGATGGATTTTAATTTTGTTTGAAGTTCATTTGTTATGATACAAAACATCCATATTGTATTGAAGTTTCTGTGATATGTTTGACTGCAGATGTGTTATTTCATACCATTCATGGTTTATGGATAAAGTATTGACATTTCGTATGCCAGTTTTAATATGAATGTTTATTTTATGTTTAAACCATTTCATATGAGGAATGAATTGGACTTAGTAATTGACAGGTGGATCCCACTATAGCTCCTCGATGCATTAGTAGGTCTCATGTGAAACTAGTGTCTTGTACCAAGGCCTTGACATAATCTTATTTGTAGTCTTGGCACAAGGCCTTCACTATGTGGTTATGAATGTCTAGAATTATGCATTCCATCATTATGAAAGTGGGTATTGATATTGCATGTGATTATTCTACTAGTAGAATATCCATGTGAGTAAGTAAATGGAATTATTTTGATTTTATCTTTGCCATATTATGCTGAAGTTCAATTTTAAAAGGCTTTTGTTTTTGTCTAATACATTTCCTTAAATGTTTATTCTTATTTATGAATGTTTCCACTATATTTTTATCCTTACTGAGTATATAAGATGACCCATTTATATTTTTAATTTTTCCCAGGATGTGAAGAAGTATATTATTACTGACATGCATGGATAGGCTATGGGATCTCATTTTTGTGTATGGAAACAATGTTTTTGTAGTTTTCCATTTTATGATGTAATTTAAAACTTATGAATGTATCTTGTACTTACGAGGATACAAAACTAATAAATCTTTTGAGACTTGATCTTTTGGTATCGTGCCAATGATACGTAATAATGCACCGACTCTAGGTAACTGGGGTTGGGGCATTACAAAAACTCTCAAGAATAAAAAATAATGGTATAAACTTTGAGTATTAGAAGTAATATGAGTATTCCTTTCGGAATCTAAAGTGGATTTTTTACCATGATATTGATTCTAAGATTTATAAACCATAGTAAACAGTATACATGGTCTTGTGACACATCTAGAATTGGCCTTTTCATAAAGTTGATGCTTGGGTGCACTATTCATGGCATAAGAATCATGATAGATGAGGCCACATGAATATGAATACCCTATTCATGATCTTGAGTTAGCTATAATGGTTAATACAATAAAATGATAGTGGAACTATCTTTTATGTTATTGATTTATAGTTTATACTTATCATAAGAGCCTCAAATATATATTTTCCAATTGTGCAATAAATCATCAGAATCAAAGATGAGTTGAGTAATTAAAATATTTTTATATCGAGATATCATGTACATCGGTGAAGCAAATCAATATTGTCGATTCTTTGAGTTTGAATACGTAGAATTAGGTGGCCCATGATTTTAGTTTTGAGTTGATGATAATAAACTTGTTTACTGAGATACATAAATGTGTTCAAGAAGAGTGAGATAAGATCACCATTTTATATTAATCCATTAACCTATCTCATCTATTATGGATAATGAAGAGGAAGTATGAGGAGCTAGTGAATTTAATATTAAGGGACGCCATTGATGGCGGGGAGATGCCCCCAGACTAGACCATCAATCACATTGAGAATATCTATATTAATGGTGATATTATTATTCCTACTTGAATTCTAGAGAACATTATACATATGTTTCTTTATTTGAAGTGGAAGATGTATCATTTTTTGAAAAAACTGGATTGTGATGATTATAGATAGTATTGGTTTCCCTAAATAAAGAAATAAATTACACGTTTTGTGATGTGATGATACACTTGTTAGTTCGGGAAGGTTGACAATCTAGGGACTACAGATCTTTTACATCCATTTCCATTCCATAGTTGAATTAGGATGATGTAACAATGGATTTATAGTTATTTTACAATTGATTCATTAGAATATTGATTCAATATGGTTGATTTTTGATTATTTGAAAAAAGATACACATTTCATACGTATAAGTGTGACTTTCACTGTAAAATAATTGGGTGACTTATATATATGAGAGATAGTACAACTTCATGGGGTTACACATAATATTGATTTATATAGAGACCTCCATTTTATCTCAAACATATATCAAGGTTTCTAAAAGGTTCAAGGTGTTTAGGAATTTTATAGTATATATTTTCACCCCTAGAGAGGTGAGGAATCAAAAAAGAAATATCCAAGTTCAATTGTAAATTATAATTGTATAATTCCTAGATTTTGGTGGAACTTAGTATAATGACTTAGATATTATTGATTTTATCTATAAAAATTTATTTGGGGTATATTTAGATGGATAGATTTGGGGAATTCTACAGTTAGTACATACATGTCACTCTTTTTTGGATGGATGTGGGAGAGTTAGTGTTTTTGGGGTTGCGTGTCTTCTAAGAGATATCATATCTTGTTTAGTTGATTCAAAAGTCTATTGTTATGACCAAAAGTAGAAAGATATCATATGATGATGTTCATCATCAAAACATGGAGTTTTTAGTTGTTTACAATGTATTAATTTATGCTTATACGAGATTTTTTCTCAATAAGATTCAGAAATAGGGTATGTAAGTGTTGTGTCATGTTGGGATGTTTGATTTTGTAAAGTGGATTAGACTAGTAGTATATCGGTCGGCTCTTCCATCGTAGTATAATACAACAGTAGAAGTTTTTTATGTGGCAAAGATTTTTATTTATCACCATAACACCTCTAATGTGATTTATGTAGATGATGTTGATCTTGATGATCATGCTTCCTTTGAATAGAATATAATTCATGTTATAAATCATAGAGAGAAACTTCTTCAAGGAATTACCATGCCTTTGGTTTGAGTTGTATAGAATCATGGTCTTGTTTATGAGGAAACATGGGAGAGGGAATTTGATATATGGGTCCAATGACTAGATGTTTTCACCATGTAGGATTAGTGATGTTGGGGAGTCCTAATTGAGGATGAGTTATTAGAAGGTGAAGATATTCTAAGATCCATAAATTTTAATTGAGGCTCTATTTTGTTTTATTTTTAATCCCACATTTAAAATTGTTCATTGAATTTACTCTAGGAATATAGAATTCCATGGGAGAGTCTAGGGGGTTTAGGACATGAAATAGAGGTAAGATAAACAAAAATGTTCATGGTGAATGGTTGGTGCATGGTTAGTATAGACCATCGACCATGACCGCATTCCCTAGTGAATGAATGTTAACAACCTGTTAACCATTCATGGTTAGACTATAAAATTTCTGGTATTGGATAATGCACATCACATTGCTTCTTCATGGTTTTCCAAACCATACCGGATCCTTGGAAAACTATGTGACCCCTGCCTCCATTGGACTGGGGAGACCACATGATTGGTAATATTTTTCCAAACCATGTGTTCTAAACATGCAACCAATTGTTTTTAAAAATATGGTTCAAATTATGTTTATTATTTAAAAACCCATGTTTCCATTTATAATATTTGTTTTTATACCTTTTTCCTATTAATCCTTATAATGTCTAACGTTATTTTCTTCCTCATTTAATTTCATGAATGTTTTTATGTGAACCATGAACTCCCATATCTTGGAAGTATCAATCTCCTTCATTTAATAGGCATTTAGGTTCCATTTAGTTCTAATTGAATCCTTTGGTATGTCTATGAGTCCTATTTTTTCAATTTTCTAGTAGATTGTTTTTTTTTTCACTTCTTCAAAAGATCATTAACCCTATTTTTTCTATGGAATCATTTTCTTTGGTGTTAGCAATTTTTATAGTTCAAATCACGGTCTAAGTATGGATGAGTACATGTGTACAAAAAAATTTAAGCTTTGTACATTTTTTCTAATATATTCGCGATTTTATCCTTATGTATGTGGTTTTATGTATGGTTATATTCATTGTTAGAAAAATGTGTGAATAAGGGCCTCTAAGGTGGAGGAGAAGGTGGCACCAACCCTATAGAGGCACGTCCCCTTAGGTGAGGACGACAGTGGCTGTCTCGATCCCCCCCCCCCCTCTGTGGGGGAGGGATCTTAAGTTTTCATCCAAAATAATGCACACCCTTTTCTCCCCATCTCAGACCCAAATCTTCTTCTGTATTCTCGAATTCTGAGGTAGGTCCTAATGTTCTAGAACACATCGATGGTTGTCCAAATCTCCAGGTTCCAACATCAGAGTTCGGTGAATCCTCCACGCATATGAAGCTCACCTTGGTTGAAAGGTTTAAGAATCGAATTCCATAATTTGATTCCTTTGGTAAGTTCCTCTTCAACAAATGGGATCTACAGGAGTAGGCGATAGTAGGGTTTCTTAACAACCATCATATCATGATCTGATTTTCATCAGAGGAGGACCTCATCTATGCTTGGTCGAGGGTTCTCCATCACTACAATGGCTGTTTTTTCTTCTTCCATTGGTCCTTCGACGTCCACATAAATAGTGACTTTCCATCCGTAGTGATTTTTGTTAGTTTCCCAAACCTTCCATTACAATTTTAGGTCCCCTAAAATATCCAAGTGCTTGGAAACCTTGTCAGAAGGTATCTTTGTTCGAGTAGTAGAATGGGTGAGATGTGTCACCCTCTTTGCTCGAGGATATGTGTGGAGATGGATGTGTCTATGGTTACCTTTGATTATTATTTGATTACGGTCGGTGAGTAATATAGGTGCAGGTAGTGAGTAATCTATGAGAGTTAGACGGACTTCTATTCTACATGTAGATGACTGGGGAACTCTTCTGGTTTTTTTCGGTTGAGGTATGCATCGATGGAGGGTAGGGGATTTGGATCTCAATTGATGGATGATTTTCATAGGGGTGTGTAGGTCGCGACTCGGGTGGTGGACCACATTAGTGATAATGATCTACTGGTATATGAGGTAACGAGCTCGGGACTGATGGCAGCGGGTGAAGAGGTTAGAGTTAGGGTAACTCAGACATTGTTGCTGATGGAGGAGGTGTAAAAAGTTAGTGAGGTAGTGGGATGAAATGCAGTAAGAGTGGGTGTCCCTGGTATGGGTGTGGCGGCACACCAAATCAATGTGAAGGAAGAAGATGTGTTCAATAGGCTAAAGTGGGATCTCATGGATCCTTCTGGCCATGGAGTGTATGTAGAAGAGGGAGAGTATCACCATGAGGAGGATCATGTGTAAGTCCAGAAGAAGGGAAGAAATATGATCTTGGATTAGTCTTCGAATAGAGGGATGTTGTATTTATCTAGCTCGGTGGCTGAATAGCCATGGGTGGGTAGTGTGGATGTGTGTAAGGGGAGGTAGAGGTTCAATATGTATTCAGCCATTCTAAATAGAGATGGGAAGAAAGTGGGGACAGACTTCATTCCCTTGTGCAATAGGTTAAAAGGCCTTCGAGAGGCTGATTTGAGTACAGATATTTCTATTCCATGTGAGGGAGATAGGGTTGGCATGAAGGTTCCCAAAGGGATCGAACATGACCTCTTATAAGATGTAACTTCAAGAGAATAGTGTAATATGGGTTCTAGTAGGAGGAATGATTACTCCTCTCTACCTCCTCCTCTAGAGACTCACTGAGAAAAAAAGATGAGTGATAAGAACTTGGCTTGGGGAATGGGATGGTCATTCCATGGTTCTGATGTTAAAGTCCGAATAATAAGTGATAGAGTAGGTCTTATTTCTCAACACAACCGAGGAGAGGCATTGAAAATTATGGAGAGGTATTTATAGGATTCTCTCAATGTGGAGTAGTATTCAGGGATTGAAAAACATGAATCAATTTTGGTTGGGGGTTTCAACCAGTCAAGATCAGCATTTAGGAGTACATTTAGCCTTGGGATCATCTAACTTCTGTGTTTGAGAAGCTGTTATTGGAAGGAGGGGACATAAATATTTCATCCTTATCATGGAAACTATTTAGCATAAAGGACTAGAGTAATATCATGTTTTTTGTTAGAGACTCTCTTTAAGTTGACCACTTTGATCGGTTGGTTTGAGGTTATGATAATCATAGGACCTCTTGTTGTTTTTTAGTGTAGTGAAGTTTATGCTTGTTTCCAGCATGATACTTGGACTAGATCCAGAAGGGGATTAGTGCATTATGTCTTCAATAGTGCATGCCTCTTGGATTTTGATTCTTGAGAGGGTATGGATTCACCATCAGTTCTGTGCCTGTTATTCTGCATGGGACTGCTTGCCAAAGGGTCTTGTGTTGGTGATGGCGTATCGTTGAAATATTTGCTGGGGTGGGGTAGGTCCAGTAGTTTTCTCTTGTTGCATGTGTTTGTTCTAATAGCTTCTGTGGTTTCTCACTTTTCCCGTAAAAGTGTTTTCATAAAAAAATTAATTTTCATTCAGTATGTGGTTGTACTAATGTCTTACCTTGTTGTGTTTATATATCCATGAATGTGAAATGTAATTTGGGATTTTAATTGTTGTGTGAGACCCTACACAGACCCCTTTAGGTCTGTGAATGATTTTTAGACTGATCTTAAAGCTACCCATTGGGCGATCCAATAACTTAAAAATGGTTGAAATGAGTTTTTAAATAAATAATTATAAGGATTGTAATATTAATTTAGTTTTAATTGTTGTTTGGAATGTTATCATAACATAAAGGTCTGTTTGGATTAACATGGAATGTAAATTTAATAAGATATTATAAATGAAATTAATGGGAAATGGGAAAAGTGGCATGTTCATGATATTAATTTATTTTGAAGAATATTTAATCATTTAGTTAAATGAATTAAATTTTTAAGTATGGAATTGGCCCTAAAACGATGAGTATATTAGACAATGGGAATAAAAAAATGTTGCAATAGGAAAACCCTTGGTGAAAAGGATGGGAATATTGGAACGTAGAAATTATGAAATGATGAAATGGTTATAGATGATGGACGTAGAAGTTCCAACCCATGGGTAAGGATGCTAAACATTCTGATCATTACCCTTGATATAGGATTGCTAGAAATAACATATGAAATGAAAAACTTGATTTGAACGAAATGAAAATCATTATTCTAGACAAGGATGATAACATGATGATATAGGAAGTAAGATCATTTTACATGGAATTAGAAAATGGTTTAATGCTCTTTAGTGATGAAAATTGAATTGGAAAATATATTTATTGCTTTTTTCGTATAGTTTTTAACATTATAATTGAAAAATTATTGTTGATAAACATGATTAATTTTTAACTTGATTATTAATTCCTTCATACTACTACATACTCTTGTATTTTTAGTTGATAAGACATTACTTCAGACAATAATGATTGTGGCCTAATATGATATACTAACAACATTCTTGGGACAACATGGGTAATTGATCAGACTTCATTATTTCATTTTATGATAATAGAAAAATATAATTTTTAGATGGCAGGTTTTGGATTGGTATACGACATAGATGAGGGAACTAAACTTGATGTCAGGAACCGATTTGTAGATTTTTAGTAGGCATTTATTTTTATTCTTCCTTTAATATATAAAAATAATAACACCAAGATTATTTTATTTATATGGTTTTTATAAATTTACATGGTTGAGGATTTAGTTGTATTATATGTGATACTTGGTTATTTCTCACGGGTGTTCATCATTTTTATTCATTATGATTTCCATTATTTCTTACTCTGGTGAAGAGGGTGTGGTTTCCATAAGATCCTCAATTTGTCTTTCTACTAGATGGGTGTCTCTATCTTATAGGGAGGTTTCGTTGAGGTCACATAAATAATATCATTGGGGCACCGACATAGTGGTACCCAGTTAAAGCAACTGTATTCCCCCTTCGATGTCATGAAACATGACACAAACTGAGGTTATTACATGTTCCCACATCTAACTATTATAGAGTTTTTCATAAAATTCCCCCAATATAATAGGTTTAGAAAAATAAATAGCATATCATGACCATTTCATCATGAAGAATGTGATGTGGTGATCTATTTGGACACATGAAAAAAAATATTTAATGGGATTTTGGTAGATGTTTCTTTTAGCTATATAAGAATAATGATATTGTTCAACTATGATGATAAATGTATACAAAATGTATTACTAATGCTATGGATATATGTTTCCAATAGGTTATGGTACCCCATATTAAAATATTTTTCTCTACACCCCGACTTAAATTGCATCTGAGTCCTCTATGTTAGGTCATGGAGTTGAGGGATGTATACCATACGTGGATGATATTGTTATATAAAGAGGGAATTATGTACTCATTTTCTTGAAATGATTTTCTATATAAGGAATAGTTCTTATAACAAGGTGGTTATTAACCAAGCCATCACTCATAGACATTGGCATGGATTGGGTAACCCACTAAGAACTCTAATAGGTGATGTGAATAATGACTCAGACTTCTCATAATTAAAAATTACATCATTTTTAGTAAATAATCACTACAACTCCAAAATACGCATTGGAAGACTATATGGGTTTAGTGTATTTCCGAGATTAAATGCAGAATCTTATTATTTTCTATGTGATATTAAAAATATCCTAGAATGATATTCTCTTTATACATACCTGACTTATAACCATTGTTCATGATCTAGGGAAAGGGTGAGCTCAAATACTCTATATGTGTTATCAAGGGAGATATAAATAATCACATAAACATAACATGAGAATAGGGGCATGAGAACATGATATTAACCATTAAAAATTATACCCTACATAACATAGATCATAACTTTCATTCATGGAATAAAAAATGATACTTTGTATGATGTGAATGATAGAAGAAATCTATGAACATTAGTCGTGAGAGCATAACAAAGAATTAGGAATGTGTAAAATATAATCTTATAGAAATGTGAACATGTATAAATATAAATAGGTTCACTCATTAAACTATGTAAATGTTATCAAGTAATGGTACAATATTATATACATGACACTAGGTCCATACTAAACCTTATAAAGATGAAAAAATGTCCACACTTAACCATATAGGCTTAAAAAGAGGTCCATAAATAACCTTATGAACATTAAAATTGGTACAAATGACATCCCAAAAATGAAATAAGGTTCACAAATACCATAATTAAAACTTGATCTATCCATTTTTTTAGGGGTAATGCTTTGGTCAAAGACCAGAGCACAATTTATTGATAAACAAAAAAGGATTACAAGAGGCGGAAAGATGGGATTTTTTTACAATATCTATAAAAAGGTATAGTAAGTCATAAGGAATAGAGTCCATCCAAGTCATGCTCTGATGAACTCCTTTGTTGGAAAGAGCATCAGCAACAGCATTCGCTTCCCGGTAGGCATGAGTAGCTATATAGTCCATCCCATGGAGAAAATTCAGACAATTCATCCAACGTGTGGTAAGTGTCCAGGCCAGATGGATGTTGCCATTCCAGATGGAATGAATGATAGTGGTTGAATCACTTTCTATCCAGAGCTTTCTCCAACCTCTTTGAAGCGCAAAATCAACAGCATGAATGACCCCCAGCATTTCCACCTCCAGAGAAGAAGAGTTACCACATCCAACATAGAAGCAACCCTGACACTGCACAGCTGAGTCTCTGAAGATGGAACCACAACTGGAAGGTCCTGGGTTGCCTTTGAAGGTGCCATCGAAATTCACTTTAGTTCATCCTGGCATTGGAGATTCTCAGAACACTTCAAATGAGTGTTTGGGCTTTGGGTAGATGCCAGGAACACAGAGCTGTCAAAGAAGCATAAAGTCACCAACTGAGTTGTTACAACAGTCTTTTTGTATTGAGGTAGCTTCATGAACCGCAAGAAGAATCCGAGATTTCCCTGCATTTAGATTGAGAGGGTGATTACTGTGAATGAGAGCATTTCTAACGTACTAGATCTCATGTAGAAGCTCTGCCACTGCCGCCAGGAAAAGATTTTTTATATGCAGTGAAATATCATATCTAGTACAATTTTTTAATAATAAGGAAATTGAGTTAGTAAAGAACCATCTGTAATTAAATAAATCAGAAATATAATTCCATAGAACAGAGGTCGTCGCGCAGGATATAAAAAGATGATTGGCATCCTCCCTATGCTGATTACACAGGATACTCTTAGAATAGAGTTGAAAACCAAAATTTTGAAGACAGGTTTTCGTTGGTAATCTATTATGGGAAATGTGCCAAATAAGGGTGAGCCTAGAAGGTTTAATACAGGGATTTTTAAAATGATTCACCCATAGAAAACTAGAGTCATTATCAGAGAAATTATGCTTATAATAATTTTTTGAATCTAGGATGCCATTGGTAGAAGGCTCCCAAACAAGGAAATCACCATCAGGAGAAAAAAGATGATTGTCAATAATTTGCGCAATATTTTCAGGGAGATCATGATGGTGAGATTATAAGACCTCCTTTATAGTCTGATTAGTATCTAATGAATTGAGGATATATAATGTTCTCACCCATCCTCAATTGAAAATTTAAACACCCATACATGGTTTATAATTTAACCACTCAAACATTATTTATAATATAACAAGTCATAACATAATCAAAATCAGAAATATGTGTTCCAAAATATCATAAAAATTCATTATATCATTACCCATTAATATAAATTAGCTTCACAAATATTACATCATAAAAAGACCAGTGGAAAATAAAATAGTTTTATAAACATTTCATATTTTCATCATAGGATAACCCATAGAAAAGGGAATCGTGTCATAAAAATATTTTCTTAATAAAAACTTTTGGTCGGAGAAGATCCCTCAAGAGGGGGGGGGGAATTGAGAGTCTATAAAAATTTTCTGTTAAAATTGGTTCTTTGAAATAAAATCCCATATTAAAATAAAATCAAAGTCAGTTTGTAATGAATTTATAAAAGTCTTAAATATTCAATTAATTTCTCCAATGATTGATTAGCTCTCACATTTACCAATCTAATGATTATTAAAACTTCTTAAACTAATCTATGGATTCAAAACAGATATAAACACTTGTAAACTAACGATCAATGTTCAGTTTATCTTTATGTGAAAAATAATTATCAGATTGAAACACAAGACAGACATTATAGTGGTTAAAACAATAGGTTTAGTCTCAAGCTAAGAAATAGTCCCTCCACTTGGTGATCACCTGCCACCAAGAAGTTTATATTAATAATCTTTTCATCCACAACTTGGATCAGAGTTCACAACAGCACACATCACTATTCCAGTCACACTTGGCCTCTACCATAATTATTCATGGGAAAATAATGAAACAGATCATAAAGGATCTCTTCCACAGTTCTACATGGGATACAAGAGTTTAAAAGGATTGAGTGAGAGGATATTTTTGTGTCCTTTAGTTATGCTGAGGAGACAGTGTGTGTGACACAAATAGATAAATGAACAACTCAAATAGTAAAAACTAGATCACAACAGGGTTATAAAAGAAGAATACAGTTTAGAAATATTTTTGTGTTGTGCAGTGAAGATATGGAATCAATGGATGTAGAGAAAATGATATTCAAGTCCTCTTCTGGAAGTTGGATCCAAAACAGAGTATCGTAGTCTCTATAATATTGCTTCTATGTGTGAAAATACTCATCTTTTCTATGTGAGGATGTTCAGTAAGCTTCCACAGATTGCTGCTTGTAATATTAAACTCCTTGTGTACTCAAGATTCGAGTTCTTATATTTTCAATATCTTGCATATTCACACAACCAACCTTTTTGTGTTTCTAACAAGTTCCCAGCATGTGTTTTTTGAGAGATATGCTTTAAGTTTGATCTTTTAATCCTTTTATACTTCAAGGTCCACTAGGAAAGAAGATATTCCCACGTACATGTACATCATACTGTCTATGTATAGTCCTGCATACAACATTAAATAATGACAGAAAGATTAATTTTTCTAAATATGACCATTACAAATAAATTAGAATTAATAAATTAAAAAAATTTATTTATGACTATCGGTAAGTTATTCGCATCTATCGGTTATCTTCGGTTTGTGAACATTGGTCTGTCATCTTTGGTCTGTCATCTTCGATCTTTCATCATTGGTATTTCATCTTCGTTCTATAATATTTGGTCTGTCATCTTCCGTCTGTCACTTTTAGTATGTCATATTCGGACTCTCATATTCGGCATGTCATCTTCGGTCTCTCATCTCCGGTCTATCATCATTGGTTTTCCATCTTCGGTCTGTCAAACATTGGTGTGTCTAATATCAGTGTGTCGAACATCGGTGTGCCAAACATTAGTGTGTCGAACATCATTGTGTCGAACAGACTATCATTTCCAGGGACTCTAAAATACTTATGAAGTGTCTGTCTTACACATAACATTACTAGATTAAGTGAAATCCAAAAATACATGTAAAAAATACACTTGTAAATTTTTTGATA
Organism: Viscum album; assembly: GCA_963277665.1. Lineage (NCBI taxonomy): Eukaryota > Viridiplantae > Streptophyta > Magnoliopsida > Santalales > Viscaceae > Viscum > Viscum album. The sequence goes on from OY728129.1 coordinate 763,942,823, forward strand.
AATAGATATATGTAATTGACTTATTTATGTATATTGTTCTGTATGTCATAATTTATTTACATAATGATATTAAATGGCATGAAATAATAAAATCTGTAGATTGACATTATTTGTGATTATGAAATCTTCTATAGCATAGAGGATCCAACACTCTCCCCCTTTTTTATAATCACAAATTATGGCATACATGTAAATATAAGGAATAATAATAACTAGAAATAGAATAATCTTCACTAAATTTTATTATTCAATATAACTAAAGCCTTATCTGGATTTACTTTTTTAAAAAGACATCCCCCACAATAAATGTATTATGTTGAGTACCTGCCATGTGTCCTCTACCAGAATTTCTCCCTCGTAGATTAATAATGTATGCCTCTTCTTTTGCCCCTTTTGGGATAAGAAAAAAAAAAGAAAATGAGAAGGAAAGACGATAAATAGAATTAAAAAAGAGGCAGAGAGAAGATAAAAAAGGAGTTCCATTAAGAAGAAAAAGTGTAGAGTCAATAAAAATAAGACAAATCCCTATCAAATATAAAATCCATCCCTATGGGTTTGGCATCTTAGGGGCTTTGCCTTCATCTGAAGGATCCTAAGTAGGATGAAAATGATTTGGAGTGGCATAGGGAATATGTGGTATGAAGATAACAGTAGGAATGAAAACACCTTTAATGAAAATGGCTACAAGACTAGGCCTTCACTCTGATAACACGCGACTGGGATATTACTCTGTAATGATTGGTCAAATCTGGGAATGAGCCTGAGAGATAGTCATTGGATCAAGTGACCGAGAGGGAGTACCAATAGAAGCAGTAGGGATCACAATTGAATCAACCTCGACATGCTGATATGGCATTAGGAGGTTGATGAAATCATTGATGATTTCACCATCATATTGCATTTCTTTCTCTAAGTCATCCTTATTCTCCATGAATTTATTCAGCAGAGGGGTAAACTCCTTCAATTGGGAATCTTGTTTCTTAAACACTTTTTTGACTGGAGGCATTCTGAGATTTTCTTCTAGAAACATAATGCTATTTATTAGATCATCCTTTGTATAAATCTTATTAAAGTACATATCCACTTTCTCAATAATATCTTTCTGAGTAGCATGGGCTTTATTTGTGCACTGCCTGACCATATTGTACACAAGGTCTATATTTCCATCTACCTTTTCAAGTGTTTTTTTGTCTAAAACACTCTAAATATTTTGGAGTTCCTCTCTCATCAGAGCCTTGAGAGATTCCAAATTAGCAACAACACCTTTCCCACTCCAAGAGTTGGAAGGGCCATCAATCATTTTTCCAAGATCCTCTTTCTGTTTCTTCAGATCTACACTTAGTAGTTGAGTGACCATGTTCCCAAGAACTTCTAGTACACCACTAAAGGAGTACTTGAAATCAGATGATAGATAATTTAACTCATTTAACGTATTCCTTAATTCTTCTCTCAGCATGGTATTATATCGAATGATGGTTTCTGCTATAGTAATGATATTTGTTTGAATCTCTCAGATCACCATCATGGGAATCATTGCTACATCCGCATCTTAAATACCTATCAAAGAGGAGACTTCACTTCTGGATCCAACTAAGGATTTCACTGACTCACATATATTATTTTTGAATTTCTCCAAATCAGCCTTAGTGACATAGTCACTAGGAACTATTTGTGTTACGGGTTCTATTGCTGGAGAAAAAACTCATGGAGCAGGTCCTACTTCAGTTTGGGCTTGTCGAGCAGGGGGAGGAGGCACCCTCTCTTCATCTGAGTTAGATTCCAACCCAAATAAAATTTATCCTGGATCATTATTCCTTTATCGAGTACAGGTCCAGTCTCTTGGTTCAACAGTGTCAATTCAGATCCATCTTCCTTGAGGCTTTGGTATAACTTCAACTTCATTATCTTCTTCATCCTATCCTCTAGCCATAATGACATTTTTGGGTACTGGTATCAACTATGGTTGAGGTTTTTCATGTTCTCCACCCACTTTAACTTCTCCATGTACTTCTTCAATTCGAGGCACTTGATCCTTAGCTTCTTCCTCATGGTTTCCAACTATAAGTTCATTTAATTCATGAATTAATTATTGATTTTTATCATTAGGATGGGGTTATCTGGCCTCATGACCAGAATCCCTATGATCAACATCTTCCTATCCAATTGGATCAAAAACATTACCAGCTCCATGTACAGATTCGTCACTAGATCTATCAACTACTTTTTGTCCCTCTTTTTAAGAATCACTTACATGCTCATCATTTCATCCTTCATCATCATCAACATCGTAATCATCAAATTCATCATCTAATTTACTTACATAACCATCATCAACAGTAACGTTAGTCTCTTCCTCATCCTCCTCATATAATAAAGATTCTCTTGAGGGTATGTCTAAAGGTGGAATAGAAGGTCCATAAGACATGTCCATGGGATTTTCAGCAATATCAATATCACTCTATCATCAAAAGGATATTCTTATTTTTTTTGGCACTTCAGTTTCTGCATCCTCATTAGAATAAAGAGGTTCTTCTCCTTGTTTGAGACCTGGATCAACTTGATCCTTTGGATTGGTAGGATGGTCAATTGGATTGAAATCCTCACACAACCTTTCCTCATCACCTACCAAGAATTTTTTTCATGGGTTCAAGAAGATCTTCATTATTTTACAAATATCTTCTTGATGTCAAAAACCACTTCATGCAGTTATCACTTCATCTGCATCACCCACTAAACCAAACCTTTTTAACATGGTAGATATCATCCTCAGATAGTAAAAATATGTTACCTTCTTGGATGACTTTGTCAAATCAGATACATGCACTATTAGATACCTACACAAGTCCACTTTTATCCCATGTTTCAATAAAAAGGTCATGAATACATCATGATACTTCACAGTAATGAAATATCCCTTCCTTGGGAAGATTTGATGTTGTATAAACATAAAAATTCAATCCTACCTCTCCTTCAAACTCACATACAATAGTCCTCCTAGATTCTACATTTATAGTTAGATCCTTCAGAGAATATTCATAAGAAAATAAATCAACGGAAGGTGGAATATTACCTGGATAATCAGCATAGACACCTTCATGAGGCATATTCAAGCACCCAGCCCATTCCTTAGATGAAAAAGATATTTCCTTTACCTTTACAATTGACTTCATCTTAGTTTCATTGGCTTCATCCAAGGATATCTTCAAATGTCGATAAAATTAATCTACTAGTTGGGGATAAAAATGCCTTTCATTATTAGAGAACCATTTTATCCACCCTTGATATTCCATCACTCTCAATAAAAACGACTTGCTTGGTAAAATCCACACAGCAGATACTTGTTTTTCAGCCGTAACCACTCAACTTTCTATGCTTGGTTTTGCAGTCCCACTGGACTCACCGTTTTGACGCTTAGCAGATGGAGATTTTCATGGATCTACCATAGTGCGGTTTGTCTTGGCCATTTTTAGGTTTTGGATTCCAAATGAATTGGGATGTCGTGGGTTGAGAGATAGAGTGACAAAGGGTATAAGACTTTACGGTAGTGGGAAGGTGAAATGTTGGGAGGGATCAAACATATTATATCATTTAGGGAATCTAAATCGTAATGCATAAAATTGAAACATAGAAAAAAGAATACCAAACAGTGTCATTCTATTAAAAATAGACATAATTACAAAAGAAACCATAAATACATTGGTTTTATTGAATAGGTTTTACATGATCAGTTTCAGGGATCAGTTTCAAGGATATGTTTCACAAGATCTATTTCACAAGATCAGTTTCAAGGATTGGTTTCACAAGATCAGTTTCAATGATCGGTTTCAAGGATCGGTTTTACAAGATCAGTTTCAAGGATCGGTTTGGGAAGATCAGTTTCGAGGATCGATTTCAAGGATTTGTTTCACAAGATAGTTTTTGTGGATTGGTGTCAAGGATTGGTTTCACAAGATCATTTTCAGGGATTAGTTTCAAGGAACGTTTTCAAAAGACAGGTTTCAAGGATCGGTTTCACTAGATCGGTTTCTGGGATCAGTTTCCAAGGTTGATTTCAGGGATCGGTTTCACAAGATCGGTTTGACAGTACATCGGAGATTTATCATTCTTAGTTCATGTCCGAAGTAGTTAATTCTCTTAGAGTTTAGGGTTTAGTGAATATATCAGTAAGCTGATCCCCAGTCCCAATAAACTCAAGAGTTATTCCACCTTTTTGATAATGATCTATCAAAAAGTGATGTCTAAAATCAATATGATTTGTTCCAGAAAGAGAAATGGGGTTCATAGAAATGCTAATAGAACTTGTGTTATTACAGTTTATGGGGATATGTCTGAATTGAAATCTATTGTCTAATATGGTGTGATTCATCCACAAAATTTGTGAAAAACAACTTCCAGCAGCAATGTATTCTGCTTCAAAAGGTGATAATGCAACAGAATTTTTCTTTTTTACAACACCATGATTTTAGAAACATTCCCAAAATGTGACATATTCCATAGTTACTCTTTATATCTAACTTACATCCACCAAAGTCAGAATCTCAATAACTAACTAAATCAAAAGGATGTCCTTTAGGATAGAAAAATCCTAAATTGATTGTATACTTGTGGTATTTGAATATTATTTTAACATCATTTAAATGTGTCTCTTTGGGTTTTCTTGAAATCTCGCACACACACACACACACTGAACATAATATCAGGCCTACTAGCAGTTATGTATAGAAAACTCCCAATCATTCTTCTGTAAGCAGTTTGATCAACTGATTTTCTATTATCATCAAGATCCAACTTACATGTACAATTGATAGGAGTTTCACTAATATTAATGCTATCAAAGTAATATCTTTTCAAAAGTTCTTTTGCATACTTATATTGATTTAAAATAATACCTTCTTTATTTTGAAATATTTTAAATCCAAGAAAATATTTAAGTTTACCAATTAAACTCATTTCAAACTCGCTTTGCATTATTTTTGAAAAATCATTACATAAAGAGTTTTTAGTAGATCCAAAGATAATATAAATTATATATATTTGGGCTATTAAAACTTCTTTGGAAATTATTTTTATAAATAAATTAGGATCTGGAAGTCATTTTTTAATTCCTTTAGAAATAAGAAAATTACTCAACCTTTCATACCAAGCTCTTGGAGCTTGTTTCAAACTGTATAAAGCATTAAATAATTTGAAAACATGATTTGGAAAATGTGGATTTGTAAAAATTGGGGGTTTCTAGAAAACAAATCCTCAACAATATAACCATTTAATAACAAACTTTTGACATCATTTTGATAAAATTTAAAATTCATGTGCGCTGCATATGCAAGTGAGATCCTAATTTTTTCAAGTTTAGCTACAGGTTCAAAGGTCTCTTCATAATCAATTACCTTTTCTTCATTATATCCTTTTTCAACATGTCATTATTTATTTCTGACTATATTCTCAACTTCATCTACTTTATTTCTAAACACCCATTTGGTTCCTATTGTCAATGTATACTTCAGTCTATATACATGTTTCAAAACATTATTTATTTCAAACTGATTATATTATTTTTACATGGACATTACATAAAAATTCATCTATGATCACATCATTGAAATTTTTAGGCTTATGCTGTGATAAGAAGGCTTGATGCTCAACCTGGTTTCTCAAATAAGCTATCATTTGTCATGATCTATCTAAATCTCCAACAACATTATCTAGGGGATGATTCATAAGGGTCCTAGTTGGTATAGATAAGGTAGTACATGATATTTATAGTAGGTCAAGATGATCTAGTTCACTGTGGTTACGATCTGGAGAATTTCAATAACTAGATGTTTTCATAGATTCCTCCACATGATGATTTTAAGTTTTATCATTGATGTCCAGATTGGACATATCCTCTTCAATATTTTCTTGTGAGGTCTTGGGATAATGTGGATCTACTTCATCAAACGTGATATGTACATATTCTTCCATACATTTGTTTTTATAATTAAAGACTCTATATTATTTTCTTGATATAGAATATCCAAGAAATATTCCTTCATCACTTTTGGAGGAAAATTTATCAAAATTATCTTTAGTGTTAAAAATATAATCATTACATCCAAAAGCTTTAAAATAACCAATTTTGGGTTTCATATTATTCCACAAATCATAAAGAGCATTCGGAAGGAATGGCATGATTAAGACTTTATTTATTATGTAACAAGCTATTTTAACAGCTTCAACCTAGAAATAAATAGGCTGGTCATATTCATTTAGCATAGTTCGGGAAATTTCATATAGAGTTCTATTTCTTCTTTCTAACACAAAATTCTATTGAGGTGTCCTAGGAGTAGATAAATTATGATTATAACCATTTAGTGAGAAAAAAGCATAAAAATATTGATTCTCAAACTCATGAACATGATCACATCTTAAGGATTTAATCATAATTCCACTAAGATTTTATACAGTCCTAGTATACTTGGTAAAGTGTGAACAAGATTCACTTTTGTGAGCTAGGAAAAAGGTCCAGGTGTACCTAGAGAAATAAAATACCAGAACATAAACATAGTGCAACCAATTGAGACTCAAAATAGTAGATGGTATAAACAATTCTATGTGAACAAATTCAAGAGGTTGAGAAGTAGTTACTTCTTTCTTTGGGTTGATAGAGAATTAATGTTATTTTCCTTTTTGACAAGGATTACATAATTTATTTTTTGGAAACTCAAATTTGGGTAAGTGATTAACTAAAAATTTTCTAGTTAACTTCCTAAGAGATTGTATGTTGCACTTTCCTAGTCTTCTATGCCTGAGCCAAGTCACTTTGTGGAAGGAATTTAGACAAGAGACATTCTATGAGGATAGTGTGTCTAGATTTATAGAATATACATTATCATTTCTAAAATCATTAAATACTAAGTTATTATTGTCATAAAAAACATGGAATGAATCATTTTTGAATTTAATATTAAATCCATCATCAAAAATTAAGATATTTTGATCATGTTATACTTTAATCCATCAATATACAATACTTGAGAAATTTAAATAGAGTTAGGGTTACTAATCTAGCCTAAGCTGATGATTCTTCCTATACCATTGTCAGCAAATGTGACATGTCCTCCATCAATCTTAAGAAGACTTTTATTTCATGAAAAATCCATGGTTATATGTCTTGAACACCAACTTTACTAGTACCACAACTTTTTACAGGAGTTATTTAGGTAATTTAACTACAAAAATGTTCTCGAAGATACGACTTTGGTACCCATATTTTTCTAGGTCCACATAAATCAGTGATATAAGATTTAGGAACCCACAACTATATTATGGGATTTTTGTATGTATAATATAAATAATTTATCTATACTAAAATTGGTTTATTTTCTGCCTATGTGTCACCTTCCTATCGTTCCACGTCACCAAAAATGATCGGTTTCTACATCCAAAACAAAACAATTCTCACGATCTGCTCCCCCCCCCCCCCGATCGAGATTTTCCTCCCATTTCAACTAGGGTTCCCGCTCCCAGTCCCCGACTCCACTATCCCACTCCCATTCCCAACTCTCCCCTTGACTCCCCGATCAGGATTTTCCTCCATATTCCACGAATCCCAACCCCGACCATCCCGCGTATCCTCTCATGGACGTCTAGGGTTTCAACTCCTCCAGATCTCGAGTTTCCTCTGCCTCTACGGTTTCAGCTGTACTGTATCCCATCAATTATGTTCCTCCTCTTCTCCGACTAATACAGATCCCTACCGACGACAGTCATCAGCTCCTCCATACCTCGTCTATCCTTCTCTACAACTTCTTCATGACTACATAACTCCTCCCCATAGCGACTTTTCTATTCTGATTCATCGGTTCGAATACCTCAAATGTTTGGGTTTCATCTTCATCCGACGAATTCACCGCGATCATTCTTTGAAAACTACAGCTGCCACTGAATGTTGAAACAATTCCTTTACCTCTTCAAATATCTTTAAACTAGGGTTTCTAAAGCTGCTCTCTTCAGTGTATGAAATATAGGGTTTCAAGTCTATCTTAGTCGGCCATCAGTTTATTCATCTAACTCTGATACCGTCACACCGAAATCATCCACTTCCAACTGACCCTTTGATTTTGTCTAAAATCTATATATTTATACTATTCGAGTAAAATTGGGATATCATTCGTTCTGCTTCAATAATACCTTCTGAAACATGTATGATTGACTACTATACTACGATACATATCCCTTGTGTTCATAGTTATATTCTTTTTATATTCACACAAGGTATTGAAAATTTCATTATATTTTATCCTTATTCAAAGTATTATTTGTCTTCATCATTTACCTTAATTAATTTGATGATTTTTAGTCCTTTTTGGATCTTCAATTCAATACGGTATAATATTTTAACAGTTTCATTTCTGATTCCTAGCCACTCGAATGGGGGGTTTATCTTGTATTGCTGGTTCTGAGATCCCATTAGCTACGGATGTCTTCGATAGTGCGCTCTCTACCTTTAGCATACCCTCTTCTTCTTTCAAAATACATCATTATTCCATGGTAAGCACTCTACATTTGTTTTCTCATTGTTTCTCTTAACTTATTTTCTTTTTAGTTTTTCTTTGTCCATGGTTTATTTCAATAACCACCACTGTTTATAGCTAAAAGATTTTTTATTGAATGCATCTGCATCACATCTATTCACATATGTTATAAATGAGATGTTTTCTGGTGATATTTACATATGTTCTATTCACATCTGTTCACATATTTTCTGTACAATTTGGATCAGTTTCCAATATAAAGAACACAGTTTATTTGACCATCATAGGTACGATTTGGATTTTTATGACTCTTTCTAAATCATTACTTCATATAACAGAATCCTATTATTTTATTTCTTCTTCATTTAGATATGGGAAGGGGTTGAGTGTGGAGTTCTTCCCAGGTATGATAGTGGCTAATAAATATTTTTTTTAAATGACTGGAATTGTTCATAGATTCCTAAATGAAAGAATAGTGGTTGCAGGCTTTAATGTTTTTTTGGACTTCCATATTCCTGATATAATGATCTTCTATTCCATCTTCAATATGGATTGATAGATATTTTTTTCATCTAAAATGATTTCTAGAAGAAGAAACTGTCTTTTAGATCCCATGGGGGATGAGAGTATGTTATTATGGGAGATTATGATGTGAAGGAAGGTAGCTCAGGACACAACATCATTCATATTGGAGTTATTATAATGCATGTGGAATGTAAGGCTATTTCCATGGATCCTGTCACAATTATATATTCTTCCCCCCAAGAGGTGGACCATTTTTAGGATGTTTTTCTATGTGTATTATGTGTATAAATAAATCTAACATGTCCTGCATACATTTTTATTGTCATATTTCATTAATACATACCCTATTTTTTAAACATTATCTTTATAGTTTTTTCAATTGTTATCTACATAAGTTCCTGACTATGTTAGATGATATTGAGGTTGATGTTTTAGTAAAAATGTACAATGACATTATCCGGTTTTCTTTCTACTCTCTTGAATTTATTAATATTTGTAGTCTACTTTTATTTCTAGATATTGTACCACTAATTAAAGCTTTTAATATATTCAATATAGTCTATTAATGTGGGTTTTATAACCTACATACAATGTTACATGGTTTACTATAACATGATTTTATAGAAATAAAACATCATGGAAAATATGAACCATTGACATATTTTTTAATCCTCATAATTATGTATAATGAAAATGGATGGAACATACAATCTTGGACATATATTTCATTCTATTATCTTGTATTTATTCACCAATTCACTCTTCGATGCATGTTCTTCAAAAGGAAATATTATTCATGATCTGTGCATTCATTCTACACTGCATGATAATTGAAATGATGTCGAATGACTTTACATGTCTAATTTGATTCAGGTATAATTATCACCATCTCATTCCTTTTTGTGTAATGATATCAACGATTCAAGGTAATTTTTTATCACTATTATTTCTATTTCAATTTTCATAATGTTTCGTTTGTTATTTTGTTGTTTGACATCAGTATTTGTTTGATACATTATTTTGCTGCATCTTCTTAGAATGCAGTGTGTCATGTACATTTTAAAATTTATATTTGATTCAATTGTTTTCTATTTTCTTCACCATCAACAGTTGTGGTGGACACCCATCAACATCTTCACGAACCTCATTTCCATCATCGATACCATCTCCAGAGGGTCTATAGATCTAGATCTTTGAAATGTGTATGTTCTTCTAATATAAAAGAAATAATTAATCTTTCCTTCGCTTTGAAGATCTCACCAATTGGTTGATATATGACCAAATTACAGATTCAACCTGTTACAGACGGATCCCGCATACGGTAATATTTCATTCCTAAAATATCTAACATGTTCCTCCAATACAATGTTTCACATTTAACTCTATTCATACCAATTTAAATGCTAAAATATGGTACATCTGCATTCTTATATTAGGAAATATACAACCATGATGTTCGTTCTTCCCCCATTTTTATATGATTGTGTGTCTTCTGAGACCCTACAGATCCAAATCTAAGCCAATGGTGTGTTCATCTCAATTTTTTGAAAATTTTTCCATTCTCTCTAACATTTATTAATTTCAGTATAATAGTACATTTTTCCATAATATTTTTATACAACAGCTATTCTAATACAATTTATGGAATGTGTTTCTTCTACTTGGCCAAGCTTACATCATCTACATTTGTTTCCACGGTTGATATTAATTTCGTCTGACACATCAAATCATCCTACAGTTTTGTAATGTCTAAATTATATCATTCAATATAAATTTTTCCAGTTTCATTCATGATGATTCTATGTTCTATTCATTGATGTTTTTTAAAATGTCTTAGACTAAATGCATAGTGGACTAACTATTTTCTCCACCCTAAATTTGTTTATTTTAGTATATTCATACAAATTTTTACTAATGTAATATAATACATCTGCATTCAGAAATCATAAATTATAGATCCACTTCATTCGGTCTACAACCATTACTATACAACTTTGTGTCCTCACTAACCCTATAGATCCAGAGCTCGAAAAAATGTGTGTTCTCCCCAATCCCATTGTTAGTGTTCTTGTGTTTATGATTTCTATAAACAATGTGTTTCCTATTGGAATATTTCCCTATGTTTTTTATTTTAAGCGACTGAATACTAAAAACTATAACGTTTTATACTTTGATAGTTTTTCCCCAAACAAAGTTTACAACCATAATCTCTGGACTGACACCTTGAGTGCCAGGTACATTAATTATCTTGAATGTTCCTAAGCTATAGAAATAATCATATAAATTGTTTAATTTAGTTTTTTTCCATCATATATCATTCAATAATCTCATCCAACATCTTCCTTTTTTTGAAAGGTACACTAAATTTTGAGGGGTAGTGCCTTTCCATCCCATTGAATACTTATCAGCTCAGAATATATCAGATAAACAAATTAAGAATATGAGAGAAAATATAAAGATATCTCAACCCGAGACTGAAGGGTTGTGTAGGGGAGCTTCTAAGGTGTTCCATTTGATGACTGCTTGGTTTTTAAAAATGAACGATCATCAACTAATGTTTTCCAAATATTTTAAGGTACGTGTCAACTAAGAGAATTACATTTTCTAAAACAGAGGAATCATTATTTGTATTATAAGGAATAGTGAAATGTTTTGGTTATGCACAGTAACATTCGATCGAGTTTACCCAACATTAATTCTATTGGGGTTTTTCACAATTTTTTAGTTTGGCATGTGTATTTTAGATCCATACACTATACACATTCCAATTTACCTAGATTATATTTTAATAGTTACTATGTATATGAAAACTAAAAATGTTTGGTAGTGTATATAATATATATTCATTCAAGAATATGAAATTACAGATCCACTTTATTTGGTCTACCACCATTACTATACAACATTGTGTCCACACTAACCCTATAGATCCAGATCTCGAAAAAAGGAGTGTTCCCCCCAATCCCATTGTTAGTGTTCGAGTGTTTATGATTTTATAAGCACTGTGTTTCCTAATGGAATATTTCACTATGTTTTTTATTTTATGTGACTGCAGACTAACAATTGCAATGGTTTATACTATGATCTTTTTCCCCAAACAAAGGTTACAAACCTAATCTCTTGGCTGATGCCTTGAGTGGTAGGTTAATTAATTATCTTGCATGTTCTTGAGATAAGAAAATATAAATATAAATTGTTTTATTTATTTTTATGCCATCATATCTCATATAATGATCTCATCCCATATATTCCTTTGGTTGAAAGGTACAATAAATTTTGAGGTGTTGTGCCTTTCCAGTCTGCTGAAGACTTGTCAGCTATGAATATATCATGTTAACAGATCAAGGAGATGAAAGAAAACATAAATCGATCTCAACACGAGCCTAAAGGGTTGTGCATGGGAGCTTGTAAGGTGTTCCATTCACTAACTACTTGATTTTTAGCAATGAAAAATCATCAACTAATGTTTTCTATATATTTTATGCTATTTTTCAACTAAGAGAATTAGTTTTTATAAAAATGAGAAATCATTTTTTCAGATTAGAAGGAATTGGCATTATTTTTGGTCATGCATAATAACATGTGTTTGGGTTTACCTAACTTTTATTCCATCGGTTTTTTTAATAGTTATTTAGTTTGGCATGTGTATTTCATATCCACCCACTATACACATTCCAGTTTACATAGATTTCATTTTAATAGTTACTATAAACATGCAAACTAAAAATATTCTATAGTGTATAAGTTCAAATACATGAATAACTTTTTAGAACATGTATTTACCAGTTCACTACTTGCACACAAGCCACCCATATGAATTTGTCTTACATATTTCTGAAAAAGGAGACATATTTATGTATTATACACCACAATTTAGTACATAACCTTTCATAAACTGATTGAATCTTATAATTGCACTCTGTATCAACCATTTTTCACATTGATCATCCATTTTTCTTAACATGTAATCACTTCCCAGATTTTATTTTTTATTCATTTAAATAGAATTTCATTGACATCATTCTTTTGGGTGAAAGATATAAAAATCAATGAGACTTTTATAGTCATATCTATACCAGGTATTCAATGAACAAAAATACATTTTTGGTTTTTACCACTTTCTCCTTCCATAAACATGTTTCTTTGTTTAAAATTTCTTAGGTATCTCCAAATTCCATGAGATCCCACATTAGCATGCAGTGAACATATTCCATGATATAGGTAGATTTAGAATAGCTATTTAACATTATTATTTTTTAAAATCATACATCTTCTTTTGTACAAACACGTAAAATATATTTCACCTCCATTGTTCTTCATATTATAACAAATATTGGATTTTCCTTATATTTTATTTCTTCTTTGTTTCATTGATAAGGTCACTAAGTAATTTATATTCACAAAATTTTCTTTCTATAAATGTATTCTATAGAAAAAAACCAGCTTAATTTTTTGAATAGTAATTGTATTAACATAACACTTGCTGGTTATTCTGAGGAGCATATGAAATAAAGATCTATCAATTTTTATTTCCCTTTTATATCATCATTTAATTATTAACCCCATACTTGGACATACATTGAAATAAAGCATTGATCTTCTCAACTAATGATAGTTTTTTGTCTGCTCAATTGAACATAGTTTTGATTGCTACTAAAACGATCTTGAAGCCATTGATCCTATAGCTCACTTCTGAAACTCTTGGAATCCACCAGTAGGAAGCCTTCATCTTCTATAGGATTCTACAAATCCACTTGCAAACCATGTCTGCCTCATTGGGTTCTATTCCCTCCCTAACATGAAGCATCGTCAGGTAAAGTGAACCATGAAGATGATACACCACTAAAGATGTTTTCTGGGGAGTCCATGTCACATTAGTTGAGACCAATCGAGTACCAGGGTTGGAGCCTTTGGATTGAGATCAATCCATTAAAAGAAATGTTCTAGAAATATGTTCAAGGTGATGTAATGTCGTTCACCCCTATTAAGTTTAAAAATTGGTATGATATTAGTGAAAATACGATTTCTTTTTCTTAACTGTTACATTCGATGATTATAAATATGTTTTATGATATTATACAGTTCATTCTATTTGTTCATTCTATTTCAGGCATTATTAAATGAATTATTCTCTATTATTTTTGTGTATAACATTTTTATGTATCCTGAATGTACATGTTTTCTCATTTTATGTCCACTTATGTTCTTTCATGGCTATTAATTATCTTAATCATTACTCAAAATTTTTTCTCGCCGTCTTCATATCATTACAATACCCCATTTAATTAATATAACTATTATATAATGTCCTGCACCTCTATTAAGTTTGAAAAATGGAATTATATTATTGAATGCAAGGAAATATTTTCTTCAATACCATGTAATTTTAATTTTCTCATCATTGGGTAAATTTTGATTCAATGCATTTTTTTCAATGTTTTATTGCTACCCCATATACAAAACTGATTTCATAGTATGTTTTCTCACCTATACTAAATATAATAGGGATCCACAATGCTACAAACCCAACATTTTAAAATAGTATAAACTATAGAAATGACTCACACCTATACTATTAGGATTTTACAAGGAAAGATGTCCAAAAAATTACTAATCAAGATGTGGATGAAACTATCTCATCGAAGAACACACCAAAAAACTGTTAAAAAGAAGGTTACGGAAATCAACCATATGTTCTTACACAGTCTTTTGAGTAAACATTTAGATATGTTTACATTGTTTCATACTAACTCTATTATGATGACATTCAAAATTAAATGTCCATATTTTCATAGTCAATAATATTTTTTTTTATTTTCGTATATTTAAGTTACATAATGTTTTTTCTTTCTCCACCCTTCTTATTTCATCATGTTCCATATCCTTCACCATTATTATTTACTCTATTTCATAATGTCATGAGTATCTCACTCACGTTATTATCATCTTTTTATTCTGAACATTATATTGACTACAACAACATTTCAATTTTTTTTAATGATGTTGAACCATATGATTTGAATGATAATTTAGTAGTTCTGTGCATTTTCACGAGAGGAGTACTAGTTCATTGAAAATTAAACATTGTTTGGTCCTAAATAATTAGATGAAGTAAATGAATTATTGGAACTGGAACTTGCTGTAAAATTCTAGTTTTGGAAAATGGTTGCAAATTTTCTAGATCTGGTTACAAAATGTGATTTGGATAAATTCCTTTTACCTAGTTGATATCAAAGTATTGAATTATACTTAGGATATATTTGTTTACCAAGTATTTAAGTAAGATTATTTTTACCATTAGTGAGATTTTTCAAGTCTTTTGTAAATTGATCCTTAGACATTTTTTACTCATTATTTTCCTTGAGTAGATGATCATTTTTCAATTTTTCAGTTGCAAGGTCAGAGTTAATAGTCACAATAAGAGCATTCTGTTTTTACAAATATTTATACTTATCTTTCAAATCATTACATGTTTCTTATAGAATATTGAAAAATTAGAATAATTCATGATTTGTCATATTCTCAGATTCACTCTCAGAATAATAAGAATTATGAACTGGAGAGTACAAGGTTGCCTCAGTTGTGTTTTTCCTTAAACAAATATTAGCCATATAATCTTTATCATTTTGAAAAGAGGCAGATTCACTTGAGTTGCCCTTGGAGGCACTCCAGGTGGCCTTCATTGATTTTATATACCTTCTATCCTAATTTTCATACTTTTTCTGGTATTTTATCATTGGATAGTATTCTTTAACAAGTCCATTCCTTTTACATTCGTAGCATATTATCTATTCCAATCTATCATTTCTCTTCCAATACTTTTTCCAATTTCCCTTATTATCATTCATTCCTTTGTAATTGGGATTTTTTGAAAAAATTATTTTTCCCATAAAATTTATTGAATATTTTAGCCAACTGGCCCATTTCTTAATCACTGTTCAAAGCTACTTCATCACTTCTTGAGATTTTAGTAGTAACTTGAACTTTCTCCATGTATTTGATTTTAGAATCAGTTGCCTTGAAATGTACAAACATTCATTTCGGTTAATCCTCTTCTTGATTTACCTTCAATTCATCTTCAAATTTCATTAATATCCCAATCAATTCCTTCACAAGAATATTATCAATATTTCATGATTCTCTGATTTATATAGTCATTCCATGCTATATTTCTATTAAGAATTACAGAATCCACCGAATCTACTATTTGGTTATTACATCTCTTCCTAATGAAATCAGGATATTCACAATTTCACTGAACCTAAGATACTTATCAGAAATTGATTCATCAGGATTCATTATTACATTTTAATATTTAATAGTATAATTATTTAATCTCATTTATTTAACATTAGATGTTCCCTCAGGAGAAAGAGATAGAGTGTCCCAAATCTCATGTGCCATTTTACAAGAAGAGATACGGTTAAATTATTCATCTCTTAGTAAACAGTACATATCATTCATTGCATTAGAACTATTGTTATAGGCGGTCTTAGTAGGTTCATCCCAAGTGTTTATAAAAGCTTCAGGAATTGTTTATTTAATTTCAATAGTAGTCCAGATTTCAAATCCCATGTTTCTAGATGCATTTTCATCTTAAGCATCAACTGATCATAATTAGTTCCATTAAAGAAATGTGGTATATTGTTAGCAACCCCTTCTAATCTAATTTCAATGATACAGATTGTGAAAGAATTTTAGAGAGATAAAAATTTAAAAATTAAAAAAATATGAGATTTTTGAAAAACATCTTTAATCATAGTTGACAATATTTTAAAACTGAAAATAACATTTAAATACCTCTGATACCAAATTTTGGTCAGAGTAGTTCACTCAAGAGGGGTGGGGGTGAATTGAGTGTCTATAAAAAGTCTCTATTAAAATTGGATCTTTAAAATATCATCCCCTATTAAAATAAAATCAATTTCATTTTGTAGTGAATTCATAAAATCTGAAATGTTCAATTAATTTCTCAAAATGGAGATTAGTTCCCAGCTTTACCAATCTAACGATTAGTCAAACTTTTGAAACTGATATACTGATTCAAAATAGATATAAACACATTATAAACAAACTTTTAAAGTTTAGTTTATCTTAATGTAAAAAATATATAACTGATTAAAACACAAGACAAACAACATATGGGTTAAAACAAGAATTTCAGTCTCCAGCTGAGAATTAGTACTCTCCACTTGGTGATCCCCTACCACCAAGAATTTTATATTAATAAACATTTGATCAGCAACCGGGATTGGGTTTCATAATAGCACATAGGGCTGTCCAGGTCACACTTGACCACTACTATAGTTATTCATGGAAAAAATGTCAAACAGATCACACATGATCTCTTCCACAATTCTATGTGGGATACAAGAGTAGAAAGGGATTGAGTGTGAGGATATTTTTGTATCCATCAGTTATGCATTGGAGACAATGTGTGACACAAAAAGATACTCACTCTTCTCAAATAGTAAACACAAGATCACAATAGAGTTATAAAATAGGAATAGAGTTTATAAATCTCTGTGTGTTGAGAAGTAAAGCTCTGGACTCAATGGATGTAGAGAAAAATGATATTCGAGTCCTCTTCTAGAAGTTGGCTCAAAAAACAGAGTATTGTAGTCTCTATAATATAGCTTACTGGTGTGAAATGATTCTTCTCTTCTATATGAGGATGTTCAGAAAGATTCAGCATATTGCTGGTGGTAATATTGAACTCCTTGTGTAGTCAAGCTTCGAGTTATTTGATTTGAAATATCTTGCTTATTCGCACAACCATAATTCTTGTTTTTCTAGAGGGTTCCAAGCATGTGTTTTTTTGAGAGAGATGCCTTAAGGTTGAGATTTTAATCCTTTTATATATCAAGGCACACTAGTGAAGAAGATCCACATACATGCATGAACCTAATAATATCTACGTATAGTTCTACAGACAACATTAAATAATGTCAAAAACATTAATTTGTATAAATATGACAGTTAGAAAAAAAAATTAAATAATAAATTTGAAATAGTTATTTATGACTATCGGTGAGTCATTTGCATCGATATGTCCTCTCTGGGTTTGTGAATATAGGTCTATCATCATTGGTCTATCATCTTCGGTCAATCATCTTTGGTATGTCATCTCTGGTCTGTCATATTCGGTCTGTCATCTTCAGTATATCATCTTCGGTCTATCATCTTCGGTTTTTTGAAATCATTCTGTCATCTTTTGTCAGTCATCATCAGTGTGTCGAACATTAGTGTGTCAAACATCGGTGTGTTGAACAAACTATCGGTGACAAGGACTTTAAAAAGCTTATGAAGTGTCTATCTTACAAATAACACTACTTGATTAAGTGTCAATGAAAAATACATATGAAAAATAAACTTGTAAACATATTGATTCATAAATATAGGTAATTGGCTTATTTTAGTATATTGTTCGGTATGACAGAAATGATTTATTTTGAGATAATAAATTGCATGAAATAGTAGAATATGTAGATTGACATTATCTGTGATTATGAAAACAACTATAGCATTGAGGGTTCAATAAAAATAAACCATCAAGATAAATAATAATGATGTTATCATTGAATAATATCCCCATTAAATATTAATTAATATCAATGGATGTCATATTGGATAGAAAATGATTATGAAACATCACATAGAACATTGTTTTTAAAAAATACCCTTTCAACGTTGAAAGAAAATCCATAAAATTTATAAAATTACAAAAAATAAAATAAAGTATTTTTAGTTAAATTAACCTTGATAAATTATAAATGAATCTTCAAATAATTGAGTGGTCATAATTTTGAGTAATTCTAGTCATGTCCTATATGTTAAAAAAAGAATCCATTCACATTTTTAAAAAAAATTCAAAACAACATCATTTAGAAATTGAATAGAATATTAAATTTAAACCATTTTGTAAAAAGTAATAATTGGATAAAAATATATTTAAAAAATTAATGAGGAATAGAAAAATATATCTTTGAAAACACTTCTAGAAAACATTGACATACAAGAAAAAGTATTTTTTACTAAATAGAGAAATAAAGTTATGTTTTTTAAAAATATATTATTTTGGTATCTTTAATATTTAATGAAACAAAAATGATAGGAAAAACATATTATCCAAAAAAATTGTAGGATAGTAAATTGAATGAGTTTATTTGATGATATATTATAATATATCATCATTGGAAACTAATTTATAAAAACTAATAATTAACAATGTGATTGTAACATAAAATATTTACCAGTTTAGTAACATTTGAATCACAAGACCCATGATATAAATAACCTTTTATGGATATGTATATCTTATAAAATGAATGATAATAATGATAAAATATATTTATGGGTAGTATATACACCACAAAGAATAAAGGAGTGGTGAATATGTCATATATCTCCCATAAATAAAAGAGAGACTATAAATCCCTTACCTCATGTCTCGAATTTCATCACATACATTCACTACTCTTATATAATAAATATTGATTTATTATAAATATATTCTCAAAAAAATACTCTTATATATCAAAACATATATTATTTTGTTGTATCTATTTATCACCTTTAAATAACAATTCCTTGTTAAAATCACTATTTCATGTAATAACCGATTCAGTTTTCAGGTATATTCTAGTTTTCCAGTTTTATCCTTATACTTATATTACAGTTAAATATTCTAATTTTTTTTAATAATCATATAAATATAATATATATTAATCAATACATGTATATATTCATCTTTAAAATATAAATAAAGTTAAATAAATTACTCGTTCATTGAGACGATAGGTCATATGTATGCATAAACGTTGTTTTCATTTTTTTATTGATGTAATAAAAAAAAGTTATATGATAATTTAATTTTTATAACATTTTTTATATCATATATATCATATAAATTATTTAATTTTATATTATTCTCTATACTTGAAAAAAATGAAAAACTTATCACATCACTTCATGGAGGCGGTAGTCCACACATACGCTCAAGAAATGATAACAATTTAAACATATTCTAAGTTAAGAAGGTATATATGGTATTATAATTATATAATTATAATTATATTATATATATAAAAAAACTAAATCCATCCTTATATCCATTCATAAGAGACAATGATGGAAAATGGATTACATCAGTTTGTGGGAGGTAGTCCGTTGTACACATGATCGATGGTTTCATTTAACCGATGATGGAAGAGGAGATTTATATGGGTTATGAAATTAACATAATATTATATAAGTATATTTAAGAAACATATATTATTATATAATCATATTTTAATAATTTTTTAAGCATATGGATAAAAAAATAATAGAAAACACATTGTTAAAAACTATTCCTCTACTTTAGAGAGCCTCTTTTTGTTTATAACTAAATACATCGTAGGAGAGTTTCATAATAACAATAATGCCTCTAGGACATTGGGAGGAAATTAATTAAGTTATTTTTGTAGGTATTGAATTAACCAAAATGATCTTTGAGTTATTATAAGAGAGTATAGGATATGCCCTTTTATAAGTGGGGAAAGAAAACCACTAAGAAATAAAATTGAAATTTCCCAAAAGAATCCAAAATGATAAATTTAATCTAAAGAAAAATAACTCAAAATGGCCATTTATACGAATTTATGATATCATAAGGTTTAAATAAGGCCACCAAATAAGATTTATATATGTTTTATTGTCAAACATAGTAATATCTTGTTATTTTACCCTCAGTAAACTCATCTTAACCTTAGTAGTTGTAATAATGTTTTTACATTTTTTACTAATCCCTATGACTAAACATTATTATGAACTTATTAAATAATATTAATTATGATTATTTTAAATATGGAATCAATTTTTCCCAAATAAATTCATATAATTGGTGGAATTTACTTTAATATAAAACCGACATACATGAAAAAATAGTGGTTTCCCAAAGAAAATATTTCTTTAGGTGTAAAAGATTATATTTTAAAAACAAACAAAATATTATTTCAAATGAATTAAATGTGATTTTTCATAAGAAAATTTAATTAATATTATTTTTATAAACACTTTGGGATGGCTGGGATAAAATGAATGCACATTCCTTATACAAAAAAATGTGAATAGTCATAGTGCTAGGGTCTTGTTACACAACCCCTTATAAAACCCGCATAAGACCAAAGGGTAAGGTATGTGATGGTGAAAAACACATGTGGTGGCTCGGATAACATTTCATGGGTTGTAATATCTATTAACTTCCACCTCTCACATAGTCGGTTATTCTTAAGCATAACGTGTTCAAGCTCGGCTTGGGAATGGTCAAGAGAGAACCCAATGACACCACCTCCTTTCCGAGCTCCGACAAATGGGATTGTAATGGGGGAATTCTATAGTATAAGTCCATCGTTTCCTTTTTCTGAGTAAATTGGATTTGTTAAATCCCCATATTTATAGTAATCATGTGATCACTGTTCAACGACTATATTAGCATTGGTGACAATTCTTAACATAAAATCAATGATGTTCAAATTTTATATATCCATAATACGAAATTTAATTATATTAATAGAAATTTTCATTAATGAATATTTGGGTCATTACAATCTCCCCCCATAAAAAATTTCTCCCTCAAATTTTCCTTTTCCCATAACTAAACATATGTGGGTAACTTTACTTCATCATTTCCTCTAATTCCCACGTTGCATATTTTAACATGTGTTTTTTCCACAACACCTTGAAGAGGGGTATTATCTTATTTCATAGAATCTTTTACCAACTATCTATGATCTTCACTGGTTTCTCCTCATAATAAAGATCTTCCACCATTTGTACTACCTCTAAAGAGTATATATGTGAAGGGTCTGGTATGAACATCCTTAAGAGGGATACATGAAAGAAATCATGTAATTTTTCCATGGTAGGTGGAAGTTCTAGTCAATAGGCCACAACCCAAACACGATCAAGATTCTTAAAGGGGTCGATGTACATAGGACATAACATACCTTTATTTTTAACATCATGACCTTCTTCCATGGAGATATGTGTAGAAATACCATGTCTCTAACTTTAAACTCAAGGTATCATCAATAGTTATCTACGCAACTCTTCAGTCGAATCTAGGATACCTTGATATACTAATGAAAGGTTTCCACCTTCTCCACCATCTCTTCGACCATTTCTTGTCCTAGCAGCTTACTCTCACAAACATCATCCCAAATTTCTATTGTTATGCACTTCTTCCCATACTGGGCTTCATAAGGTACCATTCAGATGCTCGAGCGGAAACTGTTATTATTGGATAATTCAACCATAGGAAGATGTTGATCCCAACCTCCTTTAAATTCCATTGACCATGATCTTAGATTATCTTCTAGTTTCCAAATAGTTCGCTCATATTGGCCATCAGTTTGAGTATGATAGGTTGTACTGAAGTTCAGTTCAGTATCTATAGCATGTTGAAGACACTTCTAAAACATAGAGGTGAATCTTGGATGTCGACTGCATACAATAGATAGTGGTACTCCATGAAGCTTTACCAATTCACTAATGTATATCTGTGCCAGTGGATCCAATGATAAATCCTCCAAAATTGTAATGAAGTGTGTAGACATTGTAAGATGATCCAAAAAAAACTGAGATTTCATTATTGCCTTTGGATGTCTTCAGAAGTCTGGTGAAAAAATCTATTGTGATGTTCTCCCATTTCCATGCTAGTATGGGCAATGGTTGCATCATCCACTTAGAGTTATGCCTCTCTACCTTCAATTTCTAACACACCAGGAACTTTGATTTATACTTAGTGATATCCTTCTTCATATTATCCCACCAATAATACTCTCTAAGATCTCAATACATCATTTTTTCCTGGGTAAATAAAGAAATTTGAAATATCTGTATCATCCAAAAGTTCCTTCTTCAGATCTGGACTTGATGAAAAACATAGTTTTTTCCCAAATCTCACAATTCATTCTTAATTAAAATTGACCTCAAAGGATTTCCCTTTTCCTATATCTTCTACTTTATATTGAATTCCCAAATCATCCATTTGAGAATCCTTTATCCTCTTCAAAAGAGACGGTTGAACAATCATTTATGAACGGGTTGATGATGTTCCCTTCTTTATGATTCACATGTCCATATTCATCAAGTATATAAATATTGGATCCTTCTCAATTCTCATTAATGATTGAATCGCTGGGTCCTTTCTACTTTGAGTATCTGGAAACTGGTTTACTTTCCCATGGTGGTAATACATTTACCAATCATAGTCTTTGATCAGCTCTAACCATCTTCATTGGCACATGTTCAACTTTTTTAGTGTGAATATATACTTGAGGCCTTTGAGGTCTGTATATATTTCACACTTCACACCAAAGTGATAATTCCACAAATTTTTTAATGTGAATATCACCATAGCCTACTCCAGATCATGTATTGGTTAATTCTTTTCATGATCTTTCATTTACCTAGATGCATAGGAAATGACTTTGTCATTTTGTATCCACACACAGCCTGGACCCTTCTTCGAAGCATCACTAAATACCACAAAAAGTTCTCCACTTGTGGGTAATGTGATCACGGGTGTAGTGATAAGCCTCCTTTTCAACTACTTGATGCTTTCTTCATATTCATCACTCCATGTAAACTTTACTCCATTCTGTGTTAGCATGGTATGAGGGTCGGAAAATCGTGAGAAATTCCTCACAAATCGTCGAAAATATCCAGCTAACCCCAAGAAGCTACAGATATTCATTAACGACGTTGGCCTCAACCATCCCCCTATTGAATATATCTTGGAGGGATCCACAGATATCCCATTGCTTGTTATGATATGACCCAAGAATGAGACCTCCTTTAACCAGAAATCACACATGAGGTACTTTTCATAGAGATTCTCCTTTCGAAAGGTCTATAGTACAATTCTTAGATGCCTCTCATGATCCTCCTTGTTTTTGATTATATCATAATATCATTTATAAAGACTGCCACAAATTTGTTGAGGTAATCCCTAAAGACTCTATTCATCAAGTCCACGAAGATTGATGGTGCATTTGTGAGTCCAAAAGGCATTACTATGAATTCATAGTGCCCGTATCTTATACGAAAATCAGTCTTGGTGATATCTTCCTTCTTCAACCTTACTTTATAATATCAAGAAAAAAATCCTCCATGGATAAGTATTGTGCTCTATGCAGCTGATCGAACAAGTCATCGATTCATGGGAGAGGATACTTGTTATTTATCATGATTTTGTTAAGCTCATGATAATCAATGAAAAGGCGCATTGACCCATATTTCTTATTGATGAAGACGATGGGTGCACCTCATGGTGAAGCAGTTAGGAATATAAACCCATTATCCAGATTCTCTTATAGTATATTATTAAGCTCCTCAATCTCCACAATAGTAATTCAATACAGATTATTCGATATTGGCAATAACCAAGGTATAAGTTCAATTGAGAATTCAACATCTATTCTTGGAGGAAGACCAGGCAATTCCACGGGAAACACTTTAGTGAATTCCCTCACAATATGCATGTCTTCAAGGATGGTAGCCTCCATAGACTCAATCATCTGAGCTAGATACGCATTCTTATATGGCAGTAATATCTACTCTCGTGATGTGGAAGCTAAATAAGATTCATCTTGCTCCATGCACTAGTATTAAATTGGGGGGTTGACTCTTCACATGGTGAGTGATTTCCCTCTCATTGCAATTTATGTTGGATCTATATAAGTAAAGAAAATCCATGCAATGAATTGCATAAAATTCCACCAGAGGGAGTATGACAACATTCTCCGGGTAATTTAATCAACAAATTATGGTTGGGGAGGAGTTATATTCATGGGAAGCAATGATTGCCCCATTTTCCATACTCACTGACATCTTTACTTCCATGATTTGTGGTAGTTCTGGGACTGTTCTACTAAACATTTAGGATATATAAGAATGCGTAAAACCAGAATAAAAAAGTACATTCACTATTCTTGAATGAATAACTACTGTACCTATCTCCAATTCATTGTCAGGGTTCATATCAGTAGTAGTGATGGCGAAAGCTCTCCCTTCCTACCTTGGAGGTTGTTGGTTCCCTCCGAAAACCATTGGCTTAGATAACTGATTTGAAAAGTGCCCCAGTTATTTGTAGTTGAAGAAATGAACAGCATGTTGAGGCTCGAGCGGAGCATTCCTATCTTTTTTCATAGCCGCAGGTTTTTCTTTCTGACGGTTAATAGCCAGGTTCCCTTCTCTTCCACACATAAAGCATTTCATCGTCCTGTTCAGGCAATTTTTGGGGTGCTTCTTTATGCACCTTTAGAAAGTGGGGTGTTGGATCTTTTTAGGACTACTGGATTTATCTATCAAACTACCAACATTAAAGTCCACATTACACTTCTTATCCCCATGATACCCATGGTATTCTCTGATCTCTATTTTGACCATGAGGGAACATCAGACAATTTCCTCATAGCTGTCGAAATAATGGATCACCAGCGCATTCCGTAGGCTATGTTTCAGCTCACCAAAGAAGTAGTCAACCTTGCATTTTGGGGTAACGACAGAGCTGAAGGTGTATCATAAAAGCCTTTTGATGTTTTCCATGTATGCTCCGATAGATTTGTCATATTATTTATTAAGGGAAATAAAGACCCTTTCAATCTTAAATCGGAGGGTGCATGGAAAATATTTACGAAAAAACATATTCAAGAAATCCTTCCATTCCAACACCCTGATCACCTTCTCAGGGTTCGTATTTTTGATCAATGTCCACTATTGATCGGCTTCACCCTCCATACGATGAGCAGCCAAAAGAACCTTCACTTTTTCAGAACATTAAAGGATGAAGAAGATTCTTTCAATGGTGTTGATCCATTGTTCTGCGATGGAGGGATCAGACGATCCATTAAATGTAGGAGGCCTTTGTCTAATGAAGCTCTTGATAGCGACTTGTTCTTTCTTAGGTGGGGTTGAACGTTCCTCTAGACCCATATTTCTATTCCAATCTTGAGTTAACTGAGATAGAATCATGACAAAGTTCATGATTCCCGCACCAATTGGATTGACAATTTCATTAGCACAATCATCACATTGATCTTCACATCGGTTGTTAGCCTGAGTCCTCCTATTTCTAGCCATTGGCTGGAATAAAAGAAAATTTATGGGTAACAAATATAGGGTAGTTCATGGATAATATTGATGACTTAGAATTAATTTTTATTTCCTTACCTTATGAATCCATAGGCTTCAATCTATTCTATTCATGATCTAATTTCTAACATATATTCTTAGGGGAATTTTTTTAATTCTCATAATAAGAGTTCGTACTAAACATGTGAATTTTCCACAGCATATCTCCCGAGGGTGTCATAACCAAGAGTGTAGGGAGGCCCATTATTGTGTACCTGGGTACCATCGGTCAAGCCCGAAACTCCTTGTCTGAATTTTCACCCCTAGGTACATCTGTGTCAGATCCACCTCTACCTGCTCGTATCTATACAGGGATGAAATTTCTTGATAAACCACTTAATAAAAATCCAACCAATATTAATTATTTTTTATTATACATAGTCTTATCTCTAGGACATTAATAGGGTTTTCAAATCCAAATCCCAAAAATTACTAAACCTATCCTCTGATACCAACTATGAAAATCCTACTCTTTATTACACACTTTAACCAGATTTATTACATAAATGTCCTGTGATACAACATAGAAGATAAATATATCTAGTGTATTTGAGGATTAGGATCCTTACATAACAACTTAAAACATGAAATACAACATCTTTATTGAAAACATCCTTTACATGACCACTACATTCCCTCGTACTTTCCATACCATGGGATAACCTGAAGACATGCATAAGAAAAAGGTGAGAAATAAAGCCCACTAAGGGAATAAACATGGAATAACATGAGGAATACAATACTTGTTAGTAAATAAGAATATCAATGGAGAACAAGAGAGACATAAACATAAAGACATGATAAATCATGATAATCATAACATGGAAATGTGGCAACAACAATTAACATGGAATTAGCATGAGCCAAGGCTCATTGCACATGGAGAATGAGTAAACCCTCATTGTACATGAAGCACTAGTAAAAAATTGTTTCAAATGAATTAGCATGAGTAAAAAACCATTTCACATGACGTATCATGATACTATACTTTAACCAATGCATTGTAGTGCAATCAGGTAACACCCTTGTTAATCATTTCATTTCGTGCATAAGTGTGCCACATGGATCATATAACATGGAATCAATCAACATCATAAGTTATTCCACTAATAGTAATGTTGAATAAATTCATCAAAGTAACATTCTTTATTTATATGTGATTAAAGTTCAATACACTTGATAGATACATGGGTATGGTATTCACTACACAATGTTCTTGGATTGGAAAAACACGGGGAAATTTCGACAGCATAACGACGTGACATAAGGATTCATGAAAATAGTTGATGAGATATAAAAAGTTCTCTCATAATTTTTTCATAAAATTTACATTAAGGGGTTCCTATAGATATATGTACCAACATAAATAATTCAATTTAGATGAATAATATAAAATAATTACTTGGATGTTAAAGAGGAGAATAAAATCGCTCACAAAATTTCGGCATGGTAAAAGGTGTACATGGAAGGTATTAATGAAATATAAAGGGGTATACCATCATCCAAACATAAGTATATAAGTATGGGGTAGGTGAAAAATCTTACTCCAATATTTATAATTAAAAACAAAAGGGAGTAACAAATTAATGAAAATAGGAAAAAAAGAGAAATCAAGAAATCCCTACACGAAAGTGTGATCCCAACGTCTTGGGAGAGACTTCAGAGTGGCTTATTGAGAGCTTGGGGAACCATGGGAGTATTATAGATAATGTAGGGAATGGTTCAGTAGAATACCAAAGACTTTTATTGAAGAGGAAGTGGGATCTTTGGTGGGTTTATATAGGAAAGAGGAAGAATTTCTTTATTATTTAGGTTTGGGACACCTCACATTAAACTAATCAAAACCACAAACCATCCCATGGTTTTTGCACATGGTTTTTTACAAAGGGGAGCATAAAAAAATATTTTATAAGGCCAATGGACTAACGTCTTAAAATAAAATGGTTTCTTATGTGGAGATGAGTCACACTCTCAAGGAAAACAATTTAAAAAGACAAAATGTTTTATAAGCCTTGAATGGTCCATTGAAGCTTTGTAAAATAAATAAAACAAACCCAAAATCACATTATTTTAATTTTAAAACATATATTTGCGGAACATAATGTTTATAGTATTTTATTACATCAGTATTGGGTCATTATGATGCCATAAAACACATTATATATTTAAATGATATTTAATTTTTACCAACAAAATTTAGTGTATCTATAAATTATGAAAAATTCACCATTGGATAATTTTGATGTCCTAATTCCATAAATAATATTCATTTTATATAAATAATTTTCTAAATATGTGAATTTTTACTTTTAAATTAAAAACCAAAATTTATAAAAAAATTCATGGGTTTTGACTAAAACTGCTTTCGAACATTAATAAAAATTAAAATTGAATTCTTAAAATTTTATGATCATTTATATTTAATAGAAAGTAGTTTAATAATAATAATAATATTTTATTAAAATATTATTTAATTCAAAAATCCATTAATTCATCAAAATAGATTTCTCAGTTGAATATTAACTAAATATACTATTTTTGCATAAAAAACTAATTACAAAGTAATAATAATAAAATTAATGCACATTCTTTATACAAAAATAAATTAAATAGTAATAGAGCTAGGGTCTTGTTATATAACCCCTTATAACACCCACATAAGACAGATGGGTAAGGTGTGTGATAGTGACATACTCATGGGGTGGCTCAGATAACATCGCTCGGGTAGTAATCTCTATTAACTTACACTTCTCCCATAGTCGGTTCCGCTAAAGTTTAACATGTTCAAGCTTGGAATGGGCTTGGTCAAGAGCCACGAACAATGACGCCACCTCCTTTCTTGAGCTCTGAAAATTGGGCTTCGTACGGGGAAATTATACTGGATGAGGCCATCACTTCCATTTTCTGATTAAATTGGATTTATTAAAGCCCTATATTTATACTAATCATGTGATCATTGTTCAATGACTATATTTTCAATGGTCACAATTATTTTCATAAAAACAATGAAGTTCACATTTTATATAACCATAATAAGACATTTAATTAGATCAAGATGAATTTTCATTAAAAAATGTTTGGGTCATTACAGTAACATTATCCCCTATTAAATAAAGTGTGTCTTCACAATTTTATCTTTTGATCAGTTGGTTTGGCATTTGAAAATTCCATTGTGAAAACCCCACATTGTAAAAACGGTCAATAAAAAATCCTCTAAAAAAGTGGGAAAAAATTATGATGTTTAGCTATAATAATTGATAACTGGGATTATAAATTAGATAAAAATGGTGGGATGTGAAAATATTGACATGGAAGAGAAAAATAAAACCCAACAACTAATATTTTATCATAGATAACATGGCCAGGAAAAATTAACAACCACAAATATCTAAATTTATGGGGGTCAAAAAGACCATATATTCATGAGAAATTGAAGGTACAAGTATAACATTTTTATTTCAAGATGATTTTTCTTTTATTGATTAATTTTAAAGAGAAATATATTTAATTTATTTAATTACATTTCAAAAGAAGAATATCATATATTGGTTGTTCATTGATTAATTTCAACTTTATTTATGGATCAATGAAATAAATATTCAGTATGATTTATTGTCATTACTTAAGAAATTAAATTTTATTTTGATGTATTAGTAAAATCATAAAATTTAGGAATTTTTTTCTTCATGTCCCTATATATTTACTAAAATAAAAATGGGTGACTCAAGTTTTCCCGTATTCATAAGTATGAATTATTGGGTTCTATAACATCAATAGTAATATTCATTGTTAAACATAACCCTCTCTATTACAAGTTAACCATAATGATCCTATAAAATATGTTTGACTAAAATTGAAGCCCAAATATTTGAATTATTTTAGCTCACATATTTCAATGATCAACCTAGAAAATATCTTGAAATAATTTTAGTCACTAGTAAAGTATCATAACAAAATTTAAATTGACCTATCACTTCCTGAATTAAAATTTGATATTATTCCAAAGGAAAATTTCCCTTTATTCCATAAACAATACCTTATCATAGGAAAGAAAATTCCATTGTGAGCTTAGGTTCATCATTAAACTGATAACTATTTATATGTTGATTACAAATATAAAATGTTATTTAATTATTATAAATTCTATATAGATAGGGAAAATCAATGCTTACTATCACATAAAATTTAACTAAAGTACGAATAATAATATTTTCATAGGGACCCTTCATACACACTCCAATATGAAACTTATATAATTTCATTAAAGGATATAAATTCATTAATTATCACAATTTAAATAATTTTATGTGATTTTATAAACAATATCTTTTTCTTATATATTTAGAGGTTTTTGTGGATTATTATCCTCAATATGAATTAGATTAGGGTATTCATTCTCATAATGACCAAAACCAATGAATATATACCAATGAACTGTGGGTGGTGTGATTTTTTGAACCCTTATTTGTTTCCAATAGTTAAAAATATTATATATATTACTTTACTAGTATTTTCCTCAATGGAAAATATTCCCAAACATGAATAATTTTCTTGTTACTTTTTGGAATTCACATGAGTCATCTTTCCCACACTATTGGGATGTAATAGGTTGAAAATTTTTATTCCCACCAATTGAAATACCACTAGAGTTTCCATAAAACACCGTATTCCTTTACTTATCCCCGTAACATTGAGTGTTTCCTTCATTCATTTACAATTTCGTTGAACATATATCTATTTATTCATACCTTCCAAATCCCCTTATGGTTAAATCATTTTGAATACATTATTTCAGACACCTATGGAATTGAACACTTTTTCTTAGGGATGAAGATTAAAACTTATAAATTCCTTTGATTTCTTGTAAATGTTTCCTCATAGGTTCCAATGGATTCATCATCCCTCTTCTTAAGCTCAAGGAAATTATTATCTATTGTTATAGATAGAATACGGGTTGCATATTTACTAAAAAATAATCTTCTAAAATCATCCAATTCCACGTAGTAAATTTCATCCTCTTGCCTCATATTATGGATAATATTTCACCATTTATATACTATTATTTCCAAATAACAATTCCCTAGGATAAATTTCTAATGATTTGAGCACTGTAGAATGTAAAATATGTTTTCTATCACATAGATCCATTTCTATGATACCAGTGGATCGGAATTTCCATGAAAGACGGGTGGAAATTTTCAAATAAATTTTTTATGAAAATTTCCTCTCTTGGATAAATTCAAATGTTCTACATGACCCATGTTACCCCTTATTTATAAAGGAATTATAATGAGAATTATTGTAAAATATTGTATCTCAGATTTTAATCTTCTAGGTAGATCATAGGGATGGTCATTTCATTACCCATCACATTCTTTTTCACTTGATTTCTTCATGTACCAGTCATTGAATTAATCAAAAAAATCATATGGGGAGCAACAATAATCATAGTGGGAAACAATATAATCATAAAAAATATTTTCTATAATATATAAGTAATGAAAAATTATTTTCAATATTTGAAACATTAGGTTTAACCTAGGTCATTCTTGGTCATCATCTATTCAAATATTTCATGATGGTTTGTAAATAATTTTTTAGTTTCTATGACATATTCTTCTACAATTTCAAACCACGTGTGAAACAATGACCGTTTTCATGCACTATGTGACAATCAAGTGAATTACCAATGAATCATTTTTGGAGTTATTAATCCTAGTTAAGAAAATACTTGAGCCACATCCACTTATTGTGTCCAGATTAGGATTAAATTTTTTTGAAGGCACTCACTCTATCCTTCACAAAAAAATATAAGAAATTATCTTGAAATTTGACATATCCTTAGGGTCATGACAAAAAAATTTTGAGACCAAATATTAAAATATTGACTAAAACATGCTCTCAAACCCACCATAATGACCCAGGTTTTCATACATATATATTAAATATTTTTCGATGAATATTCAATAAAATTCACAAATACACACTGGAGTACTATGACGGTTTAGCATTTTTGGATACTAGAGACAGAATCATCTTATTTCGAAAAATATCCTCAAAATATCCTATAAATATCTTCTCTATGGATACACCCTATAAAAAATAATGATGTAATAGTAACTTGACCCTGAGAATAATAAGATGATCATTAGGAATAACAATCACCATTAGGAATAAAAATCCATAGAATAGAATACTAACCTTATATGTTAATATGTAAATAAAATTTGTTCATATTATAAATTAAAATATGATGTAATTACATAATAGTATAAGTAATTAAATGTTTTCAAAACGATTAATTAAGTGATGGTATTTTTGAAAAACACAAATTATTATTTATAAAATTATAATTAATATAATTATTTAAAAGAATATTTATTTCCATAAAATATATTCATATATTACTTTTTTTATCATTATAAGAAAAGCTTATAAAACCAAAATTATTTTTTAAAACTGTTATAAAATTAGTTACAACATTAAAATTGGTATTTTAAAATAAATAATGATTTTTATTAAAATAAAATTTATCATATGTCAAAAATTATATTAAAAAATATAATCCTTTTTTTAAATCCAAACATTGAAATTTTCCAAGAGTGATTTTCTGATTTTTTTTGAAATACTTCAATTTTCCAATGAATAGTAAAAATACATTTTTCACGTAACTAGTGAAACTTAAATTACATAATTCATGATCTATTAGTGAAATAATTATTTATAGAACATAAAGTTTGGATATTATATATTTAATTAGAAATATTACTCTTTAAAATATGATAGAATCAATTTCCAAACCTAAATGAAAATATTCCATGACCTAATATCAAAAGTGACTCTTAAAAATAATTTTTTTTATTTCACTTTCATTATAAATGATATTATTTATTCAAACTATATAATATTCTAAATTCCTAAAAAAATTATATTATATTAATATATGATTTATATTATCAAAAATGTATTTCTAAAAGTGTAACATTTGAAAACCTTTTTTTAGATATTATTGTATTCTAAAAATACACATAGGCTCAAGTATTAATAACTCATCTCCCTTCCCTTGGAAAATGACTCATCCCACCCTTTAAAAATCCAAATATCTTCTTAAAAACTCACTCTTAATCCTATTATAAAACCTAGGTATATTCTGGTTCCATCCAACTCCAATTACCAAGGGAGTTATAGTTTCATACAAGAGATTTCACAAAGAGGAAGTAGTAAGTCTTCATTAAATATTCCCACTTTTATTCAACTTATTCTTATTTTTCCCAATCACATCCAAAAGAATATACTATATAATTAGTTATGTAGTAATTTAACATTATATTAATGATTTTAACCTATAGAATGTATCTAATATATGACATATATAAATATTATACTCTCTTTTACCTGGTTTTCAACAATGTCCCATTAAAGTTTAGTTAACCACATACAAAGAAATTAACAAAAAAATAATTGTATCCAAATTCATGGATGGATGATAAGAATTATATATAATATAAAAAAATTATTTACATGTTTTCTAGGCATTTGGATTTAATTATACAGAATTATAATTTACATTTTACAAAATAGAGAAATCGAGGAAAAATAAAACATTTTATGAATAAAATGATATCAAAACGCATCAATTTCATAAAAAAAATAAGAAATATAACCCAACTATTATAAATGATAAATAGTTATATAAATAACTCAAATTATACTCTAGATTAGTGTTTGGATAAATTTATGTTTTTTATTCTAGAGGTGTAGACGTGACATAATTAAGTAGTAATTAAGGTAAAGGGATTCTCGAACCCAACTCCATTTTATTATGTGTTCCCTATTCATCAATAATTTATATAAGAAGATTCATTTAATTTTACATAAATGTAATTTTATTTTTATTCCAATTCTATTTTCATTCATATACTTGTGTCTTACATTGTTTAATAAAAAATATAAAGATTTTATAAACTAACTCTTCTTCCCAGAACACATCTCGACTCCCTTGAGATTGTTTCATATTCACTTAAGATTTATGATTCTAATACCGAGTATGTTTTATATTTTATAATTTCTTAATAAAAAAATTTATTCCTGAATCTATGATTTATTAAATGAAACCCAATCCTTTCCATGGGTTATTTAATGTCTAATATTGATATATGTTCTATGTGGCATGCATGACTATGTTAATGTTATGATGTGATGGGTGAACTATGAATTATATAGCACTTAAATTAATTATGTGTATTGTTGTATCTAATGAGATAATTTCCAATATGTGTGAACATAATGAAATATTTTTTCACAATGATGACTTTATGATTATACAAATATGTTATGAATAAACAATATTCTATCTTTGTTCAAAACTATGTGTGGTATTTGATCACTAAGACATAATGTTTCAATTTTATGAATCGATAAATTCAATGAATTTTTCTAATGCTTAATATCATTAATATAATGATGATCATATGCTTATGTTATGATTATTATGATTGTGATCACCCATGTTTATTAATCCATCTTATTTATCCTCTTATTGTGATTTTAGCTCACCCAGTTTATTAATGTATATGCTTAGGTGGTTACTTTATATAAGGAGAATGGATTGTATAATAAGAATCTAGATAATAAATAATTAAATAATGTTTATGTTTTATAATGTAAAATTGAAGTATGAGCCTAATTTTCCCAAGACACTAAATCGTTCGATTTGGGATTTGAAACTCTGTTATATTTTTTATCTTTAAAATGATGTAGTGGTGTTGTAATAAAAGTATGGCTGCTAAATTTTGTATCAGATCATGGTTTTGTTTATTTGGAATTTTGGATTAGAGAACGTTAGTTTAAACACATAGTATGGGAGTATGTATATTTAATCTCCCCAGAAAAGTTGTTTTAGGAAAATTAAAAATGTAGGGTTCCGACAAGATATTCAATAATGATAATTATAGAAAGTAATAAATTATTTATTCTTGAATTTTTGACATTCAATTTGTTTAAATATTTTCTATTTTATTAAATGATGGAGACTAGGGGAAACCATCCCAAC
Source organism: Viscum album (assembly GCA_963277665.1). NCBI lineage: Eukaryota > Viridiplantae > Streptophyta > Magnoliopsida > Santalales > Viscaceae > Viscum > Viscum album. The sequence continues at coordinate 763,978,094 of OY728129.1, forward strand.
CACCCATGTGAGGGATAATGTAGAGATTTCGTGAATGATGTCCCCAATGCCTTGGGTATTGGATTATAAAATTTCATTGAAATAAATACCCCACCATCTCAGGATATGAATAGTAACATGAATATTGTGGAAATTATTTCTTCACCTAAGAGAGATAAACTAGATATCAAATATTTATTTTTGAAAGGGCCATCTAAATTTATTTGATCTTTTGATCCACTTGTTGTGTTACAGTGGGTTTACTCAATATGGAAGATATTTCCTGTTATCTATTATTATGAGAATGATATAGTGTCTCTATATCTCTATAATTTATATGAATATTCTAATCAACAGTAGGTGTTGGTAAAGAACATCGAGAAAATTGATGAAATAGAAGATATGTAGTGGGAATAATTTATGAAAATACTTCTTAACAAGTATTTCTCTTGAAAATTTTGAAAGAAGATGATGTGAGAATTCATATAGATGAAGAAAGGGGAAGGTGAATCTATCACATCTTATGCATAAAATTTCACAAGTCTTTAAAGGTATGCCTTTGGTTTTGTTATAAATAATTATAGAATCTTTTGTATATTATTTGGTCGTTTAAAGACACAAATTCATAATTCTCTATCTATATTAGACGTTTGGAGTTATGATAATGTTATTCTATGTTCTCACATAGTTGAGATAGAGTTTAGAGAATGGTCCCATGGCTATGGAGATAAGAAATGGAAGACAGAGTTTCAGAAAAGATGATCTAATGACAAATGAGGAAAGAAATATCAACCACTGACATATCAAAAATGTGGTAAAAAGAATAATGGGAATTTCCTCAACGGGATAAGTAAATGCTTCATATTTGGGAGAGAAGGACACAATGTTCTTGATTATTGGTGAGATGTGAAGAATATTTCAAAAATTATGGAGACATTTATATCACCAAACATGCTTCAATGAATCATCTATATAAAAAATGGTACTACACAAACTATTGCACTAATAATTGAGTCCTAGAGGGTAATCAACATCATCAACCACCATATACAAAGGATAAATCATTAGATTATTACATCACTACTAGTAAAGTGGAGTAACAAAATGAAGTTCTACAATGTACCTATAATATTCAATAAATAATGGAAAAAGTGTTATTTGATTATGGTTCTACACATTCCTTTATCTCTGGAATGTTTGTTGTAACCATTGAATAAAATCCCTGAAATCATGAAGCAAAGATATCCTTAAAAACAACAAAGGTAAAGATCATTGCATCCCAGGTGTTTTAATCTTATCATGTTGTAATATGTGGGAATATTCTTCAAGGGAATATCAAAATACATACATTGGTAAAGATTTATGCTATACTGAGGATTAACTAGCTCTTATTCTATAGAGTACGCATCAACTGCCAAAAAAAGTAAATATCATTTCTTATATGGAACTGTCCAATGATCCACAAAAAATGAAAGGAATATCATTAATCACTAATGAAAAATTCCTTAAAGGTGTAGGTTTTGATACCCTTTGAAGAAGCATACCTAGCCCAAATGGTAGTATCGAAGGAAACCATAAACATAGAAGAAATTCCAATTTTTAAGGAATAGAGTGATATATTTACGAAAGGGTTACCTAGACTTACATCATATCAAGATGTCGATTTCTTAATATAAATCATACTAGGAATTAATCCTATCTCAAAATGTCCCTATAAGATATACTCTTTCGAACTGAAGGAGCTAAAGAAGCAGTTGAAATAGAATTTGGATAAAGGGTTCATACACCCGAGTGCATCGCCTTGGGGTGGAAGAGTTCTATTTAAAAATAAAATGATGGATAAATGCTATTGTTTATTGATTACAGGTAAATCATCAAGATCACCCTAAAGAATAGGTATCCTCGTCCAAGGATTGATGACTTGTTTCATCATCTATGAACAACACAACATTTTTCAAAGGGGGATCTTAATTCATTTTATTATGAACTGGATGGGAAATGGAAGATATTCATATGACTAACTTCTGTAAATGGTATGGGCACTATGAGTTTCTTTTCATTCCCTTCAGACATACTAATTCCACTATAATATTCATTTATTCGATGAACATAGTCTTTAGACACTAACATGACAAATTTTTGGTATGACACTCTCATCTAATCCAAGAGAATCAAGGAACATGATTAAAATTTAAGTATTGTGTTGGAGACATCAAATAAAGATAAATTTTATGCCATGTTCAACAAGTGTGAATTTTGGTTGTGGAAAGTCAGATTATTGGGACACATGATCATAAGTGAGGGAATTTCTATAGACCCTTCAAAAACAAAGGCAATTGAGGAATTTCCCATACATAATTGTGTCAAAGAAATCAATAGTTTTCTTGGATTTATAGCATACTATGAATGTTTTTTTGAGAAATTATCATGATTTCATAGACCAAAAAATAAGTTAATATTGAAATAGGTAAGGTGTGTCTGGATTGATGAATGTGTGGAAAGATTCATGGATCTAAATAAGAAGTTGATCACTATATCGGTACTCACATTTCCAATGAGTGGAGAATGTTTTGATATAAAATGATACTTCAAATAATGGATTTCATATTTTACACATGAAGAATGAGAAAGTGATAGCCTATACCTCATGACAGTGGAAGATCCATTAGATAAACTAACCGATGCATGATCTGGAGCTTTTTGTTGTGATTTTTTGCATTAAAAATATGACGAAACTATATCTATAGTGAAAATAATGACATTTAAACCGATAACAAGAGTATAAAGTAAATATTCACATAGAAGTAAATCAACATGCATCAAAGGATATGGTTATAGATAATGATGGGAAACTATTTCTCTATTAACGATCATCCTTCGAAGGAAATCTTTGTTGTTGAGCCAATTAGTAGAAAAGACCGTGATCCTCTATCTATGATGTAGATAGAGAAATAACTCATCATAATGGATATGAAAAGGATATACATGGAAATAAAAATGTTGGGAATACATCTGACATTTCCCAAATGTTTTCCCAACAACCTATGCAAGATAAGATCAAGGATGTACAAAGGGATGATATGGAGGTTTGAAATAAGGTGAATCCAGTCAAGGAAGAGATGTTTCAAGAGTTCCACATCGATGATGATGGTGTGATTAATTTTGGAGTGAGGATTTGAATGCCTTTTTCACATGATTTAAGGAAGAATAATTTGGGTAATTCACATAAATAACCTTTTTTAATCCATCCTAGATATACAAAGATACACCAAGATCTACGAGAACACTTCTTGTGGGTTAAAATGAAGAAGGAGACTTCAGAATATATCTCAAGGTTCTTGATATGTTATCAAGTTAATGTAGATTGATAAAAGTCCATAGGGATGATGCAACCATTACATATACTCATTTGGAAATGGGAGAATGTCACTAAGTGCATTGTAACTGGACTCTCGAATACATCCCACAAGAACAATGTGATAAGGTTTGTGGTGGATCAACTCCCTAAAACTACCCAATTTATCACTATTTGGGAGGATCTATCGCTTGAAATAATTTCAAATATATATGTGAAGGAAGTGGTGAGGTTGAACGTGGTTTTACTTCTGAGAATATTTGATCCTGATCCACAATTCAAATCTAAATTTTAGAGAATTATTCAATATGCTTTGAGTACTTAATTGAATTTCAGTACAACCTATCACCACCAAATGGATGGCCAATATGAAATGAATACTAAGACACTCGATGATATACTAAGAGTTTTCTCAGTGGAATGCAAAGATGGATGAGATCAAGATATCCCATTAGCTGATTTACCATACAAAAATATATTCCCTATGAGTATTAATATTTCCCCATATGAAGCATTGTATGAGAAATGATATAGAACTCCAACATGTTGGGATGATGTTGGTGAACGAAAGCTACATGGACCAGATATTTTGCAAGAAATGGGCCTATTGAGATCCTTGATTGCATATAAGTAGTGGAATATCAAATTTCACTTCCACCACACATGTTTCTTTTTCATTACAAGTTCCATGTATCCATCACGTGGAAGTACATACGTAAACCCTCACATGTACTGAATCTCGAGGTTGAACAATTTGATAACGACCTCTCATATAAAGAGAATCCAATAAAGATATTGGAACAAAGATACAAATTCATATACAAAAAGATAACAAAACATATCAAAGTGTTATCGAGGAATCAAAAGTATGAATAAGGGACTTGGGAACCAGATGAATCAATGGAGGAGAAACGCCCTCTCCTGAATATGAAAAACAAAATTTTTGGGGATAAATTTCAAAATGGGGAAGAATGTAATGAACCCAACTTTTAGCAATGGAGATGAACTTCTTATAATAATTTCATATAGTAAAAATAATAAAAAATCATATAGATAACACAATAAAATCATTGTAATTTAATAATAAATTAAATAAATGGTGTTTCTAGAAATCAATAAACTTATATGAATAGAATAGTAACTTGACCCTTGGAATTGTTACACGATCGTTATAAATAATAATTTATCCAATAGAATAGTATATTTACCTATTAAAGTATAAATAAAATTTAGGAATTTATAAATCTATATATGACATAATTATATCATTGTATAAGTAAATAATTGTTTCAAAAATGATAAATTAAATGATGGTATTTTTAAAAAAACAGAAATGTTTATTTTTAATTTTGAAATTAATATATTAATTTAAAAGAAAATTTATCTTCATAAAATATATCCATATATTAATATATTTTTTATTATAATTATAATTTAATTTCATAATACCATAATTAATTTGTCGAAGTGTCATAAAAATAGTTAAAACATTAAAATTATTATTTTTTCAAATAAATGAAGATTTTAATTAAAATGAAATTTATCATATATAGAGAATTATTTTCATAAAATGGAGATCATTTTAAATATCATCACATTGAAATTTTTGAAGGGTTATTTTCTCGAAATTTTCTAAAATAAGTAAATTTTCTGATTAATAGTAAAAATATTGTTTTCATGTAACCGGTGTAATTTAAATTACATCATTCATGATGTATTAGTTAATTAATGATTTATATAACTTCATGTTCTAATATTATATATTTTATTTGAAAAATTATTCATTAAAATACAATAAGTTCAACATCCAAACATAAATATTATTTTCCAAAACCAAAAGGCAAAATTGATTTTTTAAAATAACAATTTTTACACATTACATTTTAATAAACTAATGAAATTGAATTTTAAAGGTGTTTAACATTATTAATCAAATTATATAATATAAATATATGACTAATATTGAAAAACATTTACTATCACAAGTCTCACCTTCAATATAATATTTTATTTAAAATTTTAATCAAAAAATACCACTCCCCTCTAGTTTAAGTAAGCCCTCCCTTCCCTTGGAAAAGCACTCATCCCACACTTTTACAAGGAAAATCACTACCCAAATACTCCCTATTAAGCCTCTTATAAAACCATGTGACTCTCTATATCCATCCAACTCCAAGCACAGATGGAGTAATAGTGTCGTACAAGAGAAGCCACAGCGAGGAAAGAGGAAGTCTCCATTAAATCTCGCCTCATTTTTTCTTATCCTTATTCTATTTCCCAATTCCATTAAAAACTATATAATCAGAAATTAATTATTCATTTTTATCAAAATTATATTATTTATATTAACCTACTTTAAGAATTATATATATGACATATATATATATATATATATTTCACACTCCCTTTTTCAGCTCTTTTGATAATGTCCCACAAATGATAGATTAACCACATATGAAGACATTCCTAAGACAATTACTATCACCATATTCATGCATTGATAGTGTAGAGACTCATTTTTCCCCCGTTAGAAATTGGGATGTTCCTAACAATAATTCCAAAGCTACTCGCAAAGATGGTGTGTGATTTTGAGGCCCGGTGTGCCTAAAATAAATTTAATAAAAATATTAACTATTATTATAATATTCACTAGGAGAAAATGGGATATCTCCAAAACATTAGCTTGGATTATAAATCCAATGGCACAATTGCATTCAGAGCATGTCGTATACCCTAGGTGGTGTATAAGGTTTGTCGGTGTCTGTCTGATGTGGAAAAAGTTATCGATGGCATTTTCATAAACAAATAAATTTAGTTGTTTTAACGTCAGATCTCAAATAACTCCTAAACAAAGTCTCAGATCAAAATTTTGAGACTGTGGTTGAGATTAGAATGTTTTGTTTACCCAAGTCGTGACATAATTTTTGTCAGTGTCGTGTGTCGTGTCGGGCGCATGTCGGGCCGTGGAGTTAAGCACATATTTGTTAAAATAAATAACCTCTCTCTACCCCTTCGCCCACCTTTTAATACACATGGAAAAAACCCTCCTCATATTTGTGAAAAACATTCCAAATAAAGCAAATGAGGGGTTGTTGAACTCTGATTTTGAAGACGGTCGCTCCTAGATCGAGCAGTAGTAGTAGCGGAGTGCTCAACGAGTCGGTGATCCTCCAAAAGGTATGTGATTTGAGTTTTAAGATCATTACCCTATTTAAGATTAGTTTTTTTTCAATTGTTCTATAATATCTTTGTTTTGAGGATGATTATGTGTAGATAGGGTCTCAAGCTTTCCGACACATCTTCCAGATCAATTTTTTACCACTAGATTGTTCCCAGTGGTCCGTGGAAGTTTTCTGGTGGCGAGGGCAGATTTTGGTGGGGGAAATAGATGAATATGATACTTGTATGGAAATGGGTGGCTGGGTGCAGCGGAGTCTATTAGGGATCAAGGCGGCATGTTTTCTCTGAAAAGGGCTGCATGGCGGCTCATATAGGGCCGACGGCAGAGGGTCGGCGGGCTGGGGGTTTTATTTAAAACCTCGTATCATAAATATTAGGGGTCTATTTTGCAAGCCGTTTGTAGTGACACGACCCTCAAATAATGGAGAAAATTTTGAGGCCACCTTGGGGACATTTTATAATGGTATCTATATGTGGTGGTGTGAACTGTCCAAAATAATGATAATATTTTAATTATTATTATTTGGAGCACCTTGAATCGAACGTATCTTCTATTTCTGATGTCCGGTTGATGCACTATCAGTGGCATTGTGGCCCAAAATTTATGTAAAACATTTCAAGTTTGATCTTGGGTGCTTAAACCGAAATCATGGTGTGTGCCCCATGAGGTCTGGTTTGGGCATTTTCTGTGAAATACAGATTTTTAACAGGGTGTCTGATTTGGACAAGTGAGTAGTTGATCCTGTGTGTTATTTCGAAATAATTGCAATGGTGTGGTCCATTTTATGTGTTCTGGGATTCAGATTTCAAAACCACAATGACCTATGCATGCTTAATGCAATTAATAGTACCATTTTCACCTGTTGTCAATTTGGGTGAGTAAATAGTCTGTTCTATATAAAATTTTGACTAGAATGTGATGGTGGCCTCGATTTGGGCCTAGGAGATGTGGGGAGAGGTGATATTGTGGGTTAATTGGGTTAGAAACGTGTGGAACAAGAGTGGTTCAGTGAAATCCCTAGGTTCGTTCCTAGGAGGGTGCATATGGCATTACAACCTTAGTATAATTTTGTAATCCATTCGTTAATATGAGATGGATAGAGTTGTTGTATTCCTCCGGAGTGGCTGGGGTATGATACTATAGCATATAATTTACCCAAGAACAGTTTCTCAGAATCACTATGACCAGCACTATGCTGGTGCCGATCCCATATCTAGAAACATTTCCCTTTAGGGATTGTGGTATCATTCTGTATACATTCCCCTATATAGAAGGCAATTTCAGTAGGGTTGCAGAATCATTTGGTATAACATCTCATATGTAGTATATGTTTTATGTAGGGTTTATTGTATCATCAGATGTATGATCCCCTACAACATGAGTTATCCCAGAAGAATTTTATGGTGTCATCATGACCAACATTACATAGTCGATGATCCTCTCTCTAAGTGAGGTGATCTCCAAGATGTTAGATTGGGATGTGGTATCCCATAGTGGTTCCTAGGTGCGATATTCTCACTGAGGGATTATGGTCTATTGGTTAGAGTCGTGGTATCCCCTAGAGGATCCTATGAGTGATCCCCTATCTAAGGATTTGTGTATTTCTCTATTTTAGAAGGGTTTGTAGTATACCCCAGTGGATCCTGGGAGGGACCCCCTATGTGAGGATCGAGAACCACATAGTTTCAGCTTTTCATGCTTTGTGGTGATATCCGAGAAGCGTTTTCTCTTGGTTATGTGTTGCCTTAGTGCCTTGTGTAGAATTTGACATTTTCTATGAGGTGATACCCTCATGAGGCTTTGTGACTGAGATGAGTATGTTCGGTGTTTTTTGGGTTTCCTATAGGGAATTGTCAGATATTTGATGAGATACCCTATGGGTTGATCTGACTAGTTGAGTATAGTCCAGGTTGCTCAAGAGATGAAGTTTCTCTCTCGATTATGTTCCTTCTGATTAGGATGAGAGGATTGATGCCTTTTAGTTGCAACATTTTCTTTTGGTGTTTTTATGTGGCCTACTAAGTATCATTATACTCACTCCTGCATAGGCTTTTCCCACACTTGGTTTTTATCTTGTTCAGACCTCATGCCTTTTGATAGAGTCCTAGGAGGACCCGGAGTAGGAAGAAAATAGAAAGCTTGACATACTGAGGAGTTTCCCTATGCTGGGATAAGGAGTATACCATTGGGAGTTTGTCAGTGATCCCCTTCTTATAAGTTGGTTGGATTATTTTGCAGTTTTCTTTTAGTGGGTCCTATATTTTCCCTTTTGTACTGCTATTGTACTCTGTTTTGGGGTAGATGTCTGCATGCATTTATTTTTATTTTTTATATATCTCTAAAATATTTCATAGAGGTGTATGTGTGTGCCTGTGTATGGGTTCCTTTGTCTAAGGCCTACCATGTGTTTGATAGCCTACTCATCACTGGTCACCAACCCCATGCCTATTAGAGGTTGGATTGGGGAGTCAAGACTCAAGCCCCGTTGGGTCGGGTCATAACAGAGGAGATTCAACCTATGGGAACTTAGAGCGTAGTTGGTCTAGCTATGAGTTTTGTTTGGTTTTCATAGCTGTAGTGTTAGGATGTTTTGAGTTGGACATACGGTTAGGGACTCCAGTGTAGGTGCAGAGGCCGATGTATCCATTCTCCTGAAATAAGATAACCTATCCTTCAAATCCAGACATTGGGACAATAGTCACATTGAAAAAAGGGAACATGAATCATATAGTAATGGGTTTGGGGGTTTACATGTACCTTTTGAGTCTACTCTCTAGATATACTCTTTCATCATGGTATGTCTTGATTGTATTTTAGGATTCCCCCATGACAACAGCCAGTGAGGGTTCCACAGTGGGATTGTGGCGATGATCCACCTCATGTTCAGGCTTTAGAGAAGGAACGAGTTATAAGGATAGACCTCCAGGTGGTATTCCAGTTGAGCAACCACCTATCGAGAGGCTGGTCGTGATGGCAGTGCACGATGAGGATGAACGCAGTTTGAGTGCATTGCACGAGTTCTAAAGGAAGTGGCCTCTGAGGTACCAGAGTGATCCAGACCCCCATGCATCTGATGACCGGCTCGAATCAGTCACTCATGTTTTCCGATGGGTGAGGAAAACTCCAGATCAGATGGTGGTCCTAGCAACGATCCATCTGCATGGTTTAGTTGGGTGATGGTGGAGTCAAGTGAAGTAGTCCCGTGATGAGGAGGTGCTCATATGGGCAGAGTTTGAGCAGATCTTTAGGGAAGAGTTCTATCTGGTCCTGTTGAGGTCATTATGGATCTAGGAGCTTCTACAGCTTGGACAGAAGTGCCATAGTATGTCAGAGTACTCAGTGAGATTTAAAGACCTGTCATAATACTCTATGGATATGGTTTGAGATCCGTTTATTAGGGCCGATTCCATTGAGAAGGGATTATGCAATGATATACACGAAGATATGGTCCTTGTGCCTGTCCAACTATGCTGGAGTATTTTAGCTGGCCTTGGTGGTGTAGAGATTTTCAAATTAGAAGACACCAGGGGTTAATGTTGGGAATGCAGGAGTTGAGACCTCGTCAGTTGGTTTGGTAGTTGATAGTTAGAAACTAGGTCATGGTTCTGAACATGTGCGACATTTCATAAGGAGACCCCAATATAGGGAATATAAGGCTCAATGCTATCAAGGCGCTCAAGATGGTTTTGTTCAGCCATAAGAGAGGTGGTGTTATGCTTGCGATGGTTGGGGACATATTTCTAGAGATTTTATGACCATTCGTGCTATTGAAAGGGAGCTGGTCGACAGGACACCTTGGAAAAGGCAGCATCTCAAGTATGGATGTCTGTAGGGCGGTGAACGTGGTGACAGTGCTAGTGTAGTACTGGGAGGAGGAAGGCGATATGAGTTTACACCACCACCCCCAGGTAGTTCGCGCCGGGCTTAGGGAGCTGGAGGATGGGGGTGAGAATCACTACAGGCCTTAGAGGCCATTGAACTAGAGGCTCCATGTATTGATAGAGGTACACTCTATGCCCTTTCTACTTTTAATAATAGTTTTGATAGACATTGGTACCGGGTACTATTTTATTTCTTTCTTTACATAATGTCAAGTTTTTGTGTTCACTTTGTCACATCAAAATCATGAGGATGAGGGATCTTTACCCCACCGAGATGTGTTTTTGTGAGGTTATCAGAACCATGGGGGAGTAATTTTCGACCAAAGTTGATAGTGTTGAGGTGCAGTGGTTGAGTTCCTTTGTCTTGTGTGTTCAGGAAGGAGTGGTGTGTTCATATTTTTGTGTGAAGGGCCTGGTAAGACCCAGTGTTTGCTTAGGTATCCATATATCTTCATTGTACCCAACATGTTGAGATTCGAGGGTGTGGTTTGGTTAAATGTACCATTAGGCTCACAAAGATGAGAAATGAATTCCCCACTAAGATGTCTTCCTGATAAGCGATACAAATTCATGTGGGTGAGTTAGTGCCCCAGAGTGGATATTATCGAGGAGTGGTGGATGAGTTCCTTTGACTTGTGATGTACAAAGATGGTTTTTGTTGGTCTCCACGTCATTTTGGAAAGGGGTGAGATCTGATACCCCCAATGAAAGAAGATAGACTCGGTGCATAATGTTTCACACACATCACTGCTGAGGATAAATGTTACATGTTACACGATGTTGAACTGGGATAAGCTGGAATTGGGTGTGGCCTTGGGTTCTACAGAGTGTGTCATTATTGGAAGAATGGGAACTCTTGGTGGGTTTGTGGTTTTTTGGTGAACTTGATGGTGTGGGATACCTATTTAAGTGTTTATTTACTTTCCTTTCTTTTTAGACATTGGATTTTTGGAGGATAAATTTATTAAGGTGGGGAGTGTAACAGCCCAAGATTTTATAAAAAAATATTCTTTTTAATTTTATTAAAGTCTTGTGTTGTACGCTACACCAAAAGGAGCTTGCACAACACGCATCCTTGACTTTCCTTGCATTACACGCAATCACGACCTTCCTCGATAGCGTGTGTAATACGCAATACCGAGTTTCACTAAACAACGATATGCTATTAAAATATTATTAAAACTAGCTGTTATGAATAGTAATAACCACTTTTTAAAACTCTGTAAATCTTATTTTCCAAAATGAACTTCATTTTTGGATTCGGAGTATCGAATTTAGCCTAAGGTGAAATTTTGGTACTTTTCGGATAACTTTCATATTCTGATGAATAGTGAAAATTACTAAATTATAATTAAAAACAACTTTTTTAATCGAATTAATTAATAGTGATAAATTATTAATTTGAGTGGTTTTAAAGTATATTTAGAATATATTTTTACAATTTATTACAATGTTGGTCATTGGATGTAATTTCACATTTAAACCAGACATAATCAAGTGTCAATCTTTTGATAGATATTGTTTCTTAAAAACACGCTATTTGTTTTAACAGCGGGATTTAATTATAAAATTAATTAATGCAAATTCTATGATATGAATTTGGTAAAATAGACTTCATTTTTGAATTTGGAATATGAAATATAGCTTAGGATGAAATTTTGGCATTGTTCTGAAAAACATCAATTTTTGATGAATAGTGAAACTACTAAGTGGTAGTTAAAAAAATTAATTTCTTTATAAATCTTAATTTTACCACTTCTGTGAATGGAATTTCAAAAATCCGAGAGACACGGTTGATGTCAGTAAGTAAAATGTGGTTCAATGAGATGAAAATAATTTTTGGTGAATAGTAACTTTTTACTTTTTTTTACCACGGTTAATAGTAAATAGGGTAACTAAGGGTAAATATGATATTACTATTACCCTAACACATGTCCTAATTCTATTGGATAAATGTAATTCGACCAAAAACAACCTTATGAATATAATATGACCATTTAGGTCCACTTGGATTAGATTATGACATTTAATATTATATTATTTAATGAATAGTTAAAATAGTTAAAATCAACGTTTAATAAGTAAATCATTTTTATTATGGGGTTATACATAAGATAAATTCGATTGTAAATATTCATTAGAAAGCTAAAAAGATTTCCTACATTATGGTATTTTATTTGTAATTTTTAGACATCAAATAATATAATTTATTTATGACACAAAGATGATGCAGTAATTATCTTATTAATGAAATATTGACATAATTGATAATATAAATACCAAAATAAATGTAATTTAAGACTTTTTATGAATTCCACTAATTTTCTAGGTTACTATGATATATTAATGTTGATTTAATAAACTTGTTTCGAACATATAATTCTGTTATGACTTTCACAAAAATCATATATCAAATAGTGTCAAAATTGACACAAAATAGTTTATAAATCAAATATTATATTATTAATTGTTATTGTATTCCTAAAAATCTAAGGTTCGGCCAAATTACTTAGATAAGGATATATATATTAATAATAAACAATTTGGGGATCGTTTTGCATGTTATAGTAAGTGTATTAACCATATAGTGAAAGAAAACAAAAAGACACGGTAAAAGTTAAATTAATTAACTTAGAGTTAAATCTAATTGATAAGGTTAAAATAATACCCTAAACTTGTCTAAATCCTATTGGTTGATAGGATTTCGACCCATCCCAACTTTAGCTTAGAAATAAGACCCTTTGGAACCATTATAACCCGATTTTGACTTTAATATAAAATAATATTTTGAGATATTCCTAAGGTGCCCCTCTCCTCCCTTATAAAAGAGCACCTCCTCCCCCTCCTCCTCACACCAAATTGAGCACTCAAGCTCGGCCAACCCCTGCCATTTTCTCCTCTCCACTTCCCTAGAATAATCCTAGAGGTCCTGGTCTTCTTCAAAGACCAATCTTAGTTCCCTTAGTAGAGGATTCAAAGAGGCGTTCCAAAGAAGAGGTAATATCCATTACCGATCTTTTCAATTTCTTTCTTCTTCCACTTCTTCTTCTTAGGTTGTTTCATTATGAAGTAATAACATCAGTATCACTAATATACTGATATGTTATTATAAGTATGAAACAACCCTATTTCACCATCTATCCATCCTACGGAAAAAGAAATCACTGCGCGTGCGTACGTACGGAATACCGTCTCCACGCCGTGGTGTAATCTATTTTCCACCACCACCTTACATGGATGGGTATAATGGTGTAAAGAATAACTATACATAGTTATTACAACATCATATTGATTCTGATATATTGTATAATCCACTCCGATTCAATTCAATATTTATGAAAATGATATCATTGCTCGTGCGTACGTACGGACTACCGTCTCCACGACCCGATGAGATTCATTCTCCATGTTAACCATTTAAGAATGATTATAAAGTATATATAAGAAATAATAATGAAATATATGACATTATAAAGCTACTGGATTTATGTATATATATATATGTATGTCATCTACTTACTTCCATTCAAGACTTTAAGGAAAGGAAAACAGCGTTCATGCGTACGTACGGACTACCGTCTCCATGAACGGTGTTTTTCATTTCATTTATCTATCTATTATATATATATATATACTGAATATATATGATATATAAATCATATTTTATATTCTGGAAGTAAGTAAATCATGATATAAGTAATAATAATGTCATGAAAAACAAGTCAAAACACCTACGATAAATGAAACGATTTTACCCAAAACGCTTCTTTAACATGGAATTTACAAAAGAACGGGTAATATAATGTCATAAGTGAACCATATATGATATCATAACAATGAATATGATTCTGTAATAAGTCAATGACATTATTTAAATCATTATACAGGAGGTTCGGACACATACGAAGCAAATCAGACCTAAGGTAAGGGAAATATCACAATCTCATTTTTATCCCAGATTGTTTATTCGTTAGTATTTACTGGGGTGTATTTTATCATCCACATCCATGTTTCCTCAATATGTAATATTATTTCCATCCTTCTACAATAGTTAATATCCAATTTTACCCTTCGGTATGTTTTTTTAAAAGATATGAAAGGAATCTTTTGTCATTTTTCGTACGAGGTACTTTTTGACTTTTCTGACAAAAGTACAAGGAATGTTTTTTTTAAACTTATACGGCACGAATGGATTTTTACGGTTTTTATAAAGCCTTATTTTCATGAAGCTTCCTCCAAAAGATTTCATGACTATTTTCAATAAAATCTCTTTCTTTTAAAATTGCATGACGTTTTGTGAAAAGAAATTGATTTTGAAGAAGAAAGGATATTTTTCTCAAGAATTCATTTCAAGTGTTTTATCAAAATTATTTTCCATCTAAGATAACATAGGGTTCTATTTTTATCCCTATTGTTACATTGATTTGATTATGTTGTGATGGAATTATTTTTATGAATTCCGTTATCTTATATGAATTGTTTTATGATGTCATGTTGTTTAAGAATCCCATTTTTATTACATGGGTTATGCGATGATGTATGATTTATGATTATGTGGCACACATAAGAAAGGATTCATTATGAGATGGGTGGGACCTATATCTCCCTCCAATACATTGGGTAAAGATTTTATATCTCATGAGATAGACAGGGCTGGAACGGTAGGTTATACCGGTTCAGTGAAACAGGACTGAAGCGAGGGTTACTCGATTCAGAAAGGGACTTTGTCCACTAAGATAGTCTTGGCAATGAGTCTTGACTAACAAGAAATGATTCTCTATTATTATGTGTGAATGCCACAAAGTTTCATGTTTTATGTTATGATTATTGTGATTACATTTCACTACCATGATTTATCCCATGTTATGAAATTATGCTCTCTTTTGCAGGTTATGATTTCCAAAATGTTATGTTCTTATGAATATGATGTGATTGATATTTCTTTTGTTTACCCTTAATGAGCATTTGAGCTCACCCTTTTATGTTTTCTTTTCCCCAGGATATAAAGAAAGGTTTTAGGTATATAAAAAAAAGAAGATCTTTATGGGAGATATTGAAGATCTTTCACCAGGATTAGAAGATTACGTTCCGAGTTTCCAAAGACACTAAACTATTACGATCCTTTAGTGTGTTTTATTGTTATGTACTAAGTATTCCGCAAAAGTAATGTAATGTTCATGTAAGTCAGGATTCGGGTCTCTATAGTTGGTATCAGAGGAAAGGTTTAGTCAACCTTTGGAAACTAGGATGCGAAAACGATAGTGAGATCCCTAGAGATATTTCTAAGGTATGTCTAGGGATGTCTCTAAGGTTAAGTATACGTATAGGTTATAGTCCTAGAATTGCGCTAACGATCTTCAAATTTAACCTAAGATGTTAGATATTGAGGGTACTACCCCTTTATTATGTTGTTTTCCCTAGCATGATTTTTGCCTCTCATACTATTCTTTTGGGGTTTTAGACGATGGCTGGAACCCGAAGGAACCGTGTTAATGCGGAATGTGATGGGCAATGCAATGATTGTCCCCCTGAGCAACCAAACGATATGGGAGCCGGAATGCAAAATCTTGTAGCCATGCTCACACAACTTTCTCAAGCTATGAATCATGCAGGACCTCCAAACGAGCAAAGGAAGGAGCAACATTCTGTTGAATCCTTCACGAGGCAGCGCCCACCTTCTTTCAGTGGGTCTACTGATCCATTAGTTGATGAACAATGGATTAGTACTACTGAAAAGATATTTTCAGTTCTTCAATGTTCTGAACATGATAAAGTCATCCTAGCAGTGTATCGTTTAGAAGGAGATGCTGATCAATGGTAGAATCTTATTAAGAATACGAGTAAAAGGGGTGAAATTGAGTCTATGGAATGGGACGAGTTCAAGAACTTATTTTTCAAAAAGTACTTCCCTAGTATTCTCGGAACAAAGATGGAGAAAGAGTTTCTTGAACTGAAGCAAAGGGATGATGAATCTGTTGGTACCTATGAAGCGAATTATACAAGACTTGCAAGGTACGCTTCTGGTATTATCATCCAACCTGAAAGTAAAGTTGATCGATTTTTCAGTGGCTTAAAACCAAGTCTTTGAAGGGTATTAGCTACAAGAGACTTCAATAGCTATGAAGAAATTGTGCGTTGTGCTATCAAGGTAGAAATGGAAGTTGGTGTTACATATCCATCTCATGGGTTTGACAAGAAACGAAATATGGAGTTAAAGGAGAAAACTCAGAATAATGGTGAAAAGAAGATGAATGTTTCCTTATGCACAAAGTGTGGAAAGAAGCATGGTGGAGATTGTCTTAAAGGGACTAGAAAATGTTTTAAGTGTGGAAAAGAAGGTCATCGAGCAGCTGAGTGTCGAAGTAATGGAAAATGGGATTCTAATGAAGTGAATAAAGCAAACACTGCAGAGAACGTACAACAAAAACTTCAATGCTTCAAGTGCAAGGAAATGGGGCATTATGCTAATAAATGCCCTAATCCAAGGGTTAGTGATGATCGACATGAGCAACTGCTTAAGGCAAAGGACAAAGGGAAGTCGCATGCGATCACTATTGGCAATGTTTAATATGACAACGATGTGGTGGAATGATTAAGTGATTATGTAATGGGATTCCAAAATAATGTTGTATCTTGGAATATTGGAATATTTATGTATTGGTCTAATGTGGTATTCAAAGTGATTGAGATATTATGCGCATAATGAAGGGAAAACTAGAAAATAAAATGTTTAACAGTATTCATGAGCTCATGATTGATATAAGGACTAATTGATATCATGGTTTGAGTATATAGAATTTTGAGGATCTTAGTATGTGTAAGGTGTTAACTTTTAACTGCATTCATGTTTTCACTAAGGTATTCAAGAGAATACATGATTATGGACTTTGAATGTTTGGAATGTGACCAACAAAACATATCTTATGATATATGGGGATCAACGATGGTATTAAATCTCTGGTAATCATTTTCACTATGTTATGAGAGTGGACTGCAGTATTATGGATAAGCCTAAAAGATTGGAATGGATTATGTTGGACATAAGTGAGTATTGTTTAAGGATAGAATTTTTTTTTCTATATTATTGATGGGATGTTATAGTAATGTAGTTTTAGAAAAAGGACAACCTGCAGGACGGGCGACAACCCATCGCTTCAGACAAGGCAGTGGGAATCGAACCCACAACCGAAGTGCGACTGGCCTTTATCGCCTACCACTGGCCTACAGGAAGTCCCTGTTTAGTAGAAACTAGTTTTATTATATTAAGAAGTATGATATATGAAGTATAAGTCCATTTTAGGAACCATATATGATTAATCTCACTATAGATCGACTTATGCATATAATTTTTGCTAACCTTTTGTTTGAGACAGATGGAATGACCCGTCATTCTATGATCTGCTAACACTTCATGAATAACAAATTCAACTTAATTTATTTAAGAGATGAAGTGGAAATTGTTCAAGGCACGAACAACAGTGAGATTGTACCAAAATAAAGTAAGTATTTATTCTAATTCTAATTTTCAACTTTAGGGAAATGATCTTGAAAACCAAAAATGTTGTCCTAGTGATCTTATACCTGATGAATCAGATGGTAACTTATATCATCACAAATCTATGGATTTGTGATTACTGGCTTTTCCATAGCCATGTTCTCTACCACTCTCCATCAGAACATGATGGTTAGATTTCTCTTCCATATCCATATTTTCACCTATGTGGAAACCCAATGATTAGTTTATTTGGGTAACCGTTACGTTTCATACTTTTGTTTTTAAAGATTGGTTTTGATATTCCTTTTTACGATGTGGGTTTCTATTAAAGAAACTTTCGAATAGTAAACCATTTATAACCCCGACGAATTTCGAGGGCGAAATTCATTTTAAGGGGGGTAGAATGTAACAGCCCAAGATTTTATAAAAAAAATATTCTTTTTAATTTTATTAAAGTCTTGTGTTGTACGCTACACCAAAAGGAGCTTGCACAACACGCATCCTTGACTTGCCTTGCATTACACGCAATCACGACCTTCCTCGATAGCGTGTGTAATACGCAATACCGAGTTTCACTAAACAACGATATGCTATTAAAATATTATTAAAACTAGCCGTTATGAATGTTAATAACCACTTTTTAAAACTCTGTAAATCTTATTTTCCAAAATGAACTTCATTTTTGGATTCGGAGTATCGAATTTAGCCTAAGGTGAAATTTTGGTACTTTTCGGATAACTTTCATATTCTGATGAATAGTGAAAATTACTAAATTATAATTAAAAACAACTTTTTTAATCAAAATAATTAATAGTGATAAATTATTAATTTGAGTGGTTTTAAAGTATATTTAGAATATATTTTTACAATTTAATACAATGTTGGTCATTGGATGTAATTTCACATTTAAACCAGACATAATCAAGTGTCAATCTTTTGATAGATATTGTTTCTTAAAAACACGCTATTTGTTTTAACAGCGGGATTTAATTATAAAATTAATTAATGAAAATTCTATGATATGAATTTGGTAAAATAGACTTCATTTTTGAATTCGGAATATGAAATATAGCTTAGGATGAAATTTTGGCATTGTTCTGAAAAACATCAATTTTTGATGAATAGTGAAACTACTAAGTGGTAGTTAAAAAAATTAATTTCTTCATAAATCTTAATTTTACCGCTTCTGTGAATGGAATTTCAAAAATCCGAGAGACACGGTTGATGTCAGTAAGTAAAATGTGGTTCAATGAGATGAAAATAATTTTTGGTGAATAGTAACTTTTTACTTTTTTTTACCACGGTTAATAGTAAATAGGGTAACTAAGGGTAAATATGATATTACTATTACCCTAACACATGTCCTAATTCTATTGGATAAGTGTAATTCGACCAAAAACAACCTTATGAATATAATATGACCATTTAGGTCCACTTGGATTAGATTATGACATTTAATATTATATTATTTAATGAATAGTTAAAATAGTTAAAATCAAAGTTTAATAAGTAAATAATTATTAATATTGGGTTATACATAAGATAAATTCGATTGTAAATATTCATTAGAAAGATAAAAAGATTTCCTACATGATGGTATTTTATTTGTAATTTTCAGACATCAAATAATATAATTTATTTATGACACAAAGATGATGCAGTAATTATATTATTAATGAAATATTGACATAATTGATAATATAAATAGAAAAATAAATGTAATTTAAGACTTTTTATGAATTCCACTAATTTTCTAGGTTACTATGATATATTAATGTTGATTTAATAAACTTGATTCGAACATATAATTCTGTTATGACTTTTACAAAAATCATATATCAAATAGTGTCAAAATTGACACAAAATAGTTTTTAAATCAAATATTATATTATTAATTGTTATTGCATTCCTAAAAATCTAAGGATCGGCAAAATGACTTAGATAAGGATATATATATTAATAATAAACAATTTGGGGTTCGTTTGGCATGTTATAGTAAGTGTATTAACCATATAGTGAAAGAAAACAAAAAGACACGGTAAAAGTTAAATTAATTAACTTAGAGTTAAATCTAATTGATAAGGTTAAAATAATACCCTAAACTTGTCTAAATCCTATTGGTTGAAAGGATTTCGACCCATCCCCACTTTAGCTTCGAAATAAGACCCTTTGGAACCATTATAACCCGATTTTGACTTTAATATAAAATAATATTTTGAGTTATTCCTAAGGTGCCCCTCTCCTCCCTTATAAAAGAGCACCTCCTCCCCCTCCTCCTCACACCAAATTGAGCACTCAAGCTCGGCCAACCCCTGCCATTTTCTCCTCTCCACTTCCCTAGAATAATCATAGAGGTCCTGGTCTTCTTCAAAGACCAATCTTAGTTCCCTTAGTATAGGATTCAAAGAGGCGTTCCAAAGAAGAGGTAATATCCATTACCGATCTTTTCAATTTCTTTCTTCTTCCACTTCTTCTTCTTAGGTTGTTTCATTATGAAGTAATAACATCAGTATCACTAATATAATGATATGTTATTATAAGTATGAAACAACCCTATTTCACCATCTATCCATCCTACGGAAAAAGAAATCACTGCGCGTGCGTACGTACGGAATACGGTCTCCACGCCGTGGTGTAATCTATTTTCCACCACCACATTACATGGATGGGTATAATGGTGTAAAGAATAACTATACATAGTTATTACAACATCATATTGATTCTGATATATTGTATAATCCACTCCGATTCAATTCAATATTTATGAAAATGATATCATCGCTCGTGCGTACGTACGGACTACCGTCTCCACGACGCGATGAGATTCAATCTCCATGTTAACCATTTAAGAATGATTATAAAGTATATATAAGAAATAATAATGAAATATATGACATTATAATGATACTGGATTTATGTATATATATATATGTATGTCATCTACTTACTTCCATTCAAGACAATAAGGAATGGAAAACAGCGTTCATGCGTACGTACGGACTACCGTCTCCATGAACGGTGTTTTTCATTTCATTTATCTATCTATTATATATATATATATACTGAATATATATGATATATAAATCATATTTTATATTCTGGAAGTAGGTAAATCATGATATAAGTAATAATAATGTCATGAACAACAAGTCAAAACACCTACGATAAATGAAATGATTTTACCCAAAACGCTTCTTTAACATGGAATTTACAAAAGAACGGGTAATATAATGTCATAAGTGAACCATATATGATATCATAACAATGAATATGATTCTGTAATAAGTCAATGACATTATTTAAATCATTATACAGGAGGTTCGGACACATACGAAGCAAATCAGACCTAAGGTAAGGGAAATATCACAATCTCATTTTTATCCGAGATTGTTTATTCGTTAGTATTTACTGGGGTGTATTTTATCATCCACATCCATGTTTCCTCAATAGGTAATATTATTTCCATCCTTATACAATATTTAATATCCAATTTTACCCTTCGGTATGTTTTTGTAAAAGATATGAAAGGAATCTTTTGTCATTTTTCGTACGAGGTACTTTTTGACTTTTCTGACAAAAGTACAAGGAATGTTTTTTTTAAACTTATACGGCACGAATGGATTTTTACGGTTTTTATAAAGCCTTATTTTCATGAAGCTTCCTCCAAAAGATTTCATGACTATTTTCAATAAAATATATTTCTTTTAAAATTGCATGACGTTTTGTGAAAAGAAATTGATTTTGAAGAAGAAAGGATATTTTCCTCAAGAATTCATTTCAAGTGTTTTATCAAAATTATTTTCCATCTAAGATAACATAGGGTTCTATTTTTATCCCTATTGTTACATTGATTTGATTATGTTGTGATGGAATTATTTTTATGAATTCCTTTATCTTATATGAATTGTTTTATGAAGTCATGTTGTTTAAGAATCCCATTTTTATTACATGGGTTATGCGATGATGTATGATTTATGATTATGTGGCACACATAAGAAAGGATTCATTATGAGATGGGTGGGACCTATATCTCCCTCCAATACATTGGGTAAAGATTTTATATCTCATGAGATAGACAGGGCTGGAACGGTAGGTTATACCGGTTCAGTGAAACAGGACTGAAGCGAGGGTTACTCGATTCAGAAAGGGAATTTGTCCACTAAGATAGTCTTGGCAATGAGTCTTGACTAACAAGAAATGATTCTCTATTATTATGTGTGAATGCCACAAAGTTTCATGTTTTATGTTATGATTATTGTGATTACATTTCACTACCATGATTTATCCCATGTTATGAAATTATGCTCTCTTTTGCAGGTTATGATTTCCAAAATGTTATGTTCTTATGAATATGATGTGATTGATATTTCTTTTGTTTACCCTTACTGAGAATTTGAGCTCACCCTTTTATGTTTTCTTTTCCCCAGGATATAAAGAAAGGTTTTAGGTATATAAAAAAAAGAAGATCTTTATGGGAGATATTGAAGATCTTTCACCAGGATTAGAAGATTACGTTCCGAGTTTCCAAAGACACTAAACTATTACGATCCTTTAGTGTGTTTTATTGTTATGTACTAAGTATTCCGCAAAAGTAATGTAATGTTCATGTAAGTCAGGCTTCGGGTCTCTACAGTTGGTATCAGAGGAAAGGTTTAGTCAACCTTTGGAAACTAGGATGCGAAAACGATAGTGAGATCCCTAGAGATATTTCTAAGGTATGTCTAGGGATGTCTCTAAGGTTAAGTATACGTATAGGTTATAGTCCTAGAATTGCGCTAACGATCTTCAAATTTAACCTAAGATGTTAGATATTGAGGGTACTACCCCTTTATTATGTTGTTTTCCCTAGCATGATTTTTGCCTCTCATACTATTCTTTTGGGGTTTTAGACGATGGCTGGAACCCGAAGGAACCGTGTTAATGCGGAATGTGATGGGCAATGCAATGATTGTCCCCCTGAGCAACCAAACGATATGGGAGCCGGAATGCAAAATCTTGTAGCCATGCTCACACAACTTTCTCAAGCTATGAATCATGCAGGACCTCCAAACGAGCAAAGGAAGGAGCAACATTCTGTTGAATCCTTCACGAGGCAGCGCCCACCTTCTTTCAGTGGGTCTACTGATCCATTAGTTGATGAACAATGGATTAGTACTACTGAAAAGATATTTTCAGTTCTTCAATGTTCTAAACATGATAAAGTCATCCTAGCAGTGTATCGTTTAGAAGGAGATGCTGATCAATGGTAGAATCTTATTAAGAATACGAGGAAAAGGGATGAAATTGAGTCTATGGAATGGGACGAGTTCAAGAACTTATTTTTCAAAAAGTACTTCCCTCGTATTCTCCGAACAAAGATGGAGAAAGAGTTTCTTGAACTGAAGCAAAGGGATGATGAATCTGTTGGTACCTATGAAGCGAATTATACAAGACTTGCAAGGTACGCTTCTGGTATTATCATCCAACCTGAAAGTAAAGTTGATCGATTTTTCAGTGGCTTAAAACCAAGTCTTTGAAGGGCATTAGCTATAAGAGACTTCAGTAGCTATGAAGAAATTGTGCGTTGTGCTATCAAGGTAGAAATGGAAGTTGGTGTTACATATCCATCTCATGGGTTTGACAAGAAACGAAAGATGGAGTTAAAGGAGAAAACTCAGAATAATGGTGAAAAGAAGATGAATGTTTCCTTATGCACAAAGTGTGGAAAGAAGCATGGTGGAGATTGTCTTAAAGGGACTAGAAAATGTTTTATGTGTGGAAAAGAAGGTCATCGAGCAGCTGAGTGTCGAAGTAATGGAAAATGGGATTCTAATGAAGTGAATAAAGCAAACACTGCAGAGAACGTACAACAAAAACTTCAATGCTTCAAGTGCAAGGAAATGGGGCATTATGCTAATAAATGCCCTAATCCAAGGGTTAGTGATGATCGACATGAGCAACTGCTTAAGGCAAAGGACAAAGGGAAGTCGCATGCGATCACTATTGGCAATGTTTAATATGACAACGATGTGGTGGAATGATTAAGTGATTATGTAATGGGATTCCAAAATAATGTTGTATCTTGGAATATTGGAATATTTATGTATTGGTCTAATGTGGTATTCAAAGTGATTGAGATATTATGCGCATAATGAAGGGAAAACTAGAAAATAAAATGTTTAACAGTATTCATGAGCTCATGATTGATATAAGGACTAAGTGATATCATGGTTTGAGTATATAGAATTTTGAGGATTTTAGTATGTGTAAGGTGTTAACTTTTAACTGCATTCATGTTTTCACTAAGGTATTCAAGAGAATACATGATTATGGACTTTGATTGTTTGGAATGTGACCAACAAAACATATCTTATGATATATGGGGATCAACGATGGTATTAAATCTCTGGTAATCATTTTCACTATGTTATGAGAGTGGACTGCAGTATTATGGATAAGCCTAAAAGATTGGAATAAATTATGTTGGACATAAGTGAGTATTGTTTAAGGATAGAAGTTTTTTTTCGATATTATTGATGGGATGTTATAGTAATGTAGTTTTAGAAAAAGGACAACCTGCGGGACGGGCGACAGCCCATCGCTTCGGACAAGGCAGTGGGAATCGAACCCACAACCGAAGTGCGACTGGCCTTTATCGCCTACCACTGGCCTACAGGAAGTCCCTGTTTAGTAGAAACTAGTTTTATTATATTAAGAAGTATGATATATGAAGTATAAGTCTATTTTAGGAACCATATATGATTAATCTCACTATAGATCGACTTATGCATATAATTTTTGCTAACCTTTTGTTTGAGACAGATGGAATGACCCGTCATTCTATGATCTGCTAACACTTCATGAATAACAAATTCAACTTAATTTATTTAAGAGATGAAGTGGAAATTGTTCAAGGCACAAACAACAGTGAGATTGTACCAAAATAAAGTAAGTATTTATTCTAATTCAAATTTTCAACTTTAGGGAAATGATCTTGAAAACCAAAAATGTTGTCCTAGTGATCTTATACCTGATGAATCAGATGGTAACTTATATCATCACAAATCTATGGATTTGTGATTACTGGCTTTTCCATAGCCATGTTCTCTACCACTCTCCATCAGAACATGATGGTTAGATTTCTCTTCCATATCCATATTTTCACCTATGTGGAAACCCAATGATTAGTTTATTTGGGTAACCGTTACGTTTCATACTTTTGTTTTTAAAGATTGGTTTTGATATTCCTTTTTACGATGTGGGTTTCTATTAAAGAAACTTTCGAATAGTAAACCATTTATAACCCCGACGAATTTCGAGGGCGAAATTCATTTTAAGGGGGGTAGAATGTAACAGCCCAAGATTTTATAAAAAAATATTCTTTTTAATTTTATTAAAGTCTTGTGTTGTACGCTACACCAAAAGGAGCTTGCACAACACGCATCCTTGACTTGCCTTGCATTACACGCAATCACGACCTTCCTCGATAGCGTTTGTAATACGCAATACCGAGTTTCACTAAACAACGATATGCTATTAAAATATTATTAAAACTAGCCGTTATGAATAGTAATAACCACTTTTTAAAACTCTGTAAATCTTATTTTCCAAAATGAACTTCATTTTTGGATTCGGAGTATCGAATTTAGCCTAAGGTGAAATTTTGGTACTTTTCGGATAACTTTCATATTCTGATGAATAGTGAAAATTACTAAATTATAATTAAAAACAACTTTTTTAATAAAAATAATTAATAGTGATAAATTATTAATTTGAGTGGTTTTAAAGTATATTTAGAATATATTTTTACAATTTAATACAATGTTGGTCATTGGATGTAATTTCACATTTAAACCAGACATAATCAAGTGTCAATCTTTTGATAGATATTGTTTCTTAAAAACACGCTATTTGTTTTAACATCGGGATTTAATTATAAAATTAATTAATGCAAATTCTATGATATGAATTTGGTAAAATAGACTTCATTTTTGAATTCGGAATACGAAATATAGCTTAGGATGAAATTTTGGCATTGTTCTGAAAAACATCAATTTTTGATGAATAGTGAAACTACTAAGTGGTAGTTAAAAAAATTAATTTCTTCATAAATCTTAATTTTACCGCTTCTGTGAATGGAATTTCAAAAATCCGAGAGACACGGTTGATGTCAGTAAGTAAAATGTGGTTCAATGAGATGAAAATAATTTTTGGTGAATATTAACTTTTTACTTTTTTTTTACCACGGTTAATAGTAAATAGGGTAACTAAGGGTAAATATGATATTACTATTACCCTAACACATGTCCTAATTCTATTGGATAAGTGTAATTCGACCAAAAACAACCTTATGAATATAATATGACCATTTAGGTCCACTCTGATTAGATTATGACATTTAATATTATATTATTTAATGAATAGTTAAAATAGTTAAAATCAAAGTTTAATAAGTAAATAATTTTTAATATGGGGTTATACATAAGATAAATTCGATTGTAAATATTCATTAGAAAGCTAAAAAGATTTCCTACATGATGGTATTTTATTTGTAATTTTTAGACATCAAATAATATAATTTATTTATGACACAAAGATGATGAAGTAATTATCTTATTAATGAAATATTGACATAATTGATAATATAAATAGCAAAATAGATGTAATTTAAGACTTTTTATGAATTCCACTAATTTTCTAGGTTAATATGATATATTAATGTTGATTTAATCAACTTTATTCGAACATATAATTCTGTTATGACTTTTACAAAAATCATATATCAAATAGTGTCAAAATTGACACAAAATAGTTTTTAAATAAAATATTATATTATTAATTGTTATTGTATTCCTAAAAATATAAGATTCGGTCAAATGACTTAGATGAGGATATATATATTAATAATAAACAATTTGGGGTTCGTTTGGCATGTTATAGTAAGTGTATTAACCATATAGTGAAAGAAAACAAAAAGACACGGTAAAAGTTAAATTAATTAACTTAGAGTTAAATCTAATTGATAAGGTTAAAATAATACCCTAAACTTGTCTAAATCCTATTGGTTGAAAGTATTTATACCCATCCCCACTTTAGCTTAGAAATAAGACCCTTTGGAACCATTATAAACCGATTTTGACTTTAATATAAAATAATATTTTGAGTTATTCCTAAGGTGCCCCTCTCCTCCCTTATAAAAGAGCACCTCCTCCCCCTCCTCCTCACACCAAATTGAGCACTCAAGCTCGGCCAACCCCTGCCATTTTCTCCTCTCCACTTCCCTAGAATAATCATAGAGGTCCTGGTCTTCTTCAAAGACCAATCTTAGTTCCCTTAGTATAGGATTCAAAGAGGCGTTCCAAAGAAGAGGTAATATCCATTACCGATCTTTTCAATTTCTTTCTTCTTCCACTTCTTCTTCTTAGGTTGTTTCATTATGAAGTAATAACATAAGTATCACTAATATAATGATATGTTATTATAAGTATGAAACAACCCTATTTCACCATCTATCCATCCTACGGAAAAAGAAATCACTGCGCGTGCGTAAGTACGGAATACCGTCTCCACGCCGTGGTGTAATCTATTTTCCACCACCACCTTACATGGATGGGTATAATGGTGTAAAGAATAACTATACATAGTTATTACAACATCATATTGATTCTGATATATTGTATAATCCACTCCGATTCAATTCAATATTTATGAAAATGATATCATCGCTCGTGCGTACGTACGGACTACCGTCTCCACGACGCGATGAGATTCATTCTCCATGTTAACCATTTAAGAATGATTATGAAGTATATATAAGAAATAATAATGAAATATATGACATTATAAAGCTACTGGATTTATGTATATATATATATGTATGTCATCTACTTACTTCCATTCAAGACAATAAGGAAAGGAAAATAGCGTTCATGCGTACGTACGGACTACCGTCTCCATGAACGGTGTTTTTCATTTCATTTATCTATCTATTATATATATATATATACTGAATATATATGATATATAAATCATATTTTATATTCTGGAAGTAAGTAAATCATGATATAAGTAATAATAATGTCATGAACAACAAGTCAAAACACCTACGATAAATGAAACGATTTTACCCAAAACGCTTCTTTAACATGGAATTTACAAAAGAACGGGTAATATAATGTCATAAGTGAACCATATATGATATCATAACAATGAATATGATTCTGTAATAAGTCAATGACATTATTTAAATCATTATACAGGAGGTTCGGACACATACGAAGCAAATCAGAGCTAAGGTAAGGGAAATATCACAATCTCATTTTTATCCGAGATTGTTTATTCGTTAGTATTTACTGGGGTGTATTTTATCATCCACATCCATGTTTCCTCAATATGTAATATTATTTCCATCCTTCTACAATAGTTAATATCCAATTTTACCCTTCGGTAAGTTTTTGTAAATGATATGAAAGGAATCTTTTGTCATTTTTCGTACGAGGTACTTTTTGACTTTTCTGACAAAAGTACAAGGAATGTTTTTTTTAAACTTATACGGCACGAATGGATTTTTATGGTTTTTATAAAGCCTTATTTTCATGAAGCTTCCTCCAAAATATTTCATGACTATTTTCAATAAAATCTCTTTCTTTTAAAATTGCATGACGTTTTGTGAAAAGAAATTGATTTTGAAGAAGAAAGGATATTTTCTTCAAGAATTCATTTCAAGTGTTTTATCAAAATTATTTTCCATCTAAGATAACATAGGGTTCTATTTTTATCCCTATTGTTACATTGATTTGATTATGTTGTGATGGAATTATTTTTATGAATTCCTTTATCTTATATGAATTGTTTTATGATGTCATGTTGTTTAAGAATCCCATTTTTATTACATGGGTTATGCGATGATGTATGATTTATGATTATGTGGCACACATAAGAAAGGATTCATTATGAGATGGGTGGGACCTATATCTCCCTCCAATGAATTGGGTAAAGATTTTATATCTCATGAGATAGACAGGGCTGGAACGGTAGGTTATACCGGTTCAGTGAAACAGGACTGAAGCGAGGGTTACTCGATTCAGAAAGGGACTTTGTCCACTAAGATAGTCTTGGCAATGAGTCTTGACTAACAAGAAATGATTCTCTATGATTATGTGTGAATGCCAAAAAGTTTCATGTTTTATGTTATGATTATTGTGATTACATTTCACTACCATGATTTATCCCATGTTATGAAATTATGCTCTCTTTTGCAGGTTATGATTTCCAAAATGTTATGTTCTTATGAATATGATGTGATTGATATTTCTTTTGTTTACCCTTACTGAGCATTTGAGCTCACCCTTTTATGTTTTCTTTTCCCCAGGATATAAAGAAAGGTTTTAGGTAAAAAAAAGAAGATCTTTATGGGAGATATTGAAGATCTTTCACCAGGATTAGAAGATTACGTTCCGAGTTTCCAAAGACACTAAACTATTACGATCCTTTAGTATGTGTTATTGTTATGTACTAAGTATTCCGCAAAAGTAATGTAATGTTCATGTAAGTCAGGCTTCGGGTCTCTACAGGGAGAATACAACTACTCATTTTTTCCCTATTAGACTTTGGAATATTGCTACAAATAATTCCAAAACTAGGAGCGAAGAAAGTGTGTGATTCTGAGGCTCAGTTTGCTGGGATTAAATTTTGTAAAAACATTATGTATTTTTATACTATGAACACGGATAAAATGTGTTATCTCGTAAATAGTATCTCATATAAAAAATCTGAAGGTATGGTTGCATTAGGAGCATTCTTTTTATCAAAGGCGGTGTATAAGGTTTGTCAGCATGGACCCGCTGTGGAAAACCTTATCAGGGATGTTTTAAAAAATAAATAATTTTATTTTTTTAACTTCAGACCTCAAATAAATCTTGAATGTAGTCATGTATTTAGATTCTGAGACTATGGTTGAGTTCAAAACACCATTTTTACCATAGGTGCGCCATAATCATTGTTTGCGCCTGGTGTCAGGTTGGGGGATTGACGGGCTGTGGAGTTTAGCAGATATTTGTTAAAAAAATATCCTCTCCCTCGCCCTTCTACCCCCTTTTACATGCACAAACATCCCCCTCATCCTCTTCAGGACAAAACTGCCAAATCAAGAAAATGAGGTGCCGCTGAGATTTGATTTTGACGGCGGTCACACCTTGATCGAGAAGAGGTAACATTAGAGCACATAAAGCATTGATGATCCAAAAAATGGAATGATATTTGTGTTTTAAGCATATTATACACTTTAATATTTTTTTGTTAATTTTTTCCATCAAATCAAAATTTGGAGGTCGTGTCTGTGTAGACCGGTACTGAAGCTTTACGAAACATATTCTAAATCGATTTTGGGACCCGAGAATGTTCTCGGAGGTCCAATGTAGTATTCCAGTAGTGAGACTAGATTATGGAAGTGAAAATGGTGGAATTCCATGGTGGCATGGAAGTGGGTGGCTATGTGTAGTGGAGTCTGGTACGGATCGAGGCAGCGCGGTGGGTCCGGCAGGGCTGGTGATGGCAGGCCGACGGGGTGCGTTTTTTATTTAAATCCTTGAATCTTGCAATTCAGGGGTCTGTTTGGTGAGTATTTTGTGTCCAAATGACCCTCGCTTCAATTCAAACCTTTTTAAGCCACTTTGAGGAATTTTTATTGTGGCCCTAGTATGTGGTGACATGAAACATCCAAAAATAATAATAATATTTTAATTATTATTATTTAGAGCTCCTTGAATCAGATGTATCTTTTGCATCCACTGTCCGATTGAGACACCATCAGGGACATTGTGGCCCTGAATTCAAGGAAGATATTTTGAGGTTGATCTTAGGTGATTAAACCTAAATCATGGTTTAGGCCCCATGAGGCCCTCATAGGGGATTTTCTGTGAAATGTGACTTTTTCACCGGGTGTCTATTTTGGAAGAGAGAGTAGTCGGTCCTGTTTATTTTTTTCGAGAGGATCACAACAACACAATCCATTTTATGTGATAAATTATTGAGACATGGGGCCCATGATGACCCATTTGGGATTTGTGTGGATAATAGTACACTTTTAAGAGTTCATCTATTTTGGGTGAGTAAATTTCCTATCCTACGTGTTTTTCCACATAGAATACGATAGTGGGCTCAGTTTCGTTCTAGGCAGTGCAGGGTGAGGCCATGTTGCATTTCACTTGGGATAATGATTTTTATACCAAAATATGTTGAGTGAACTCCCTTTGGTTGTTTCTATTGGGGTTCACATGGAATTTTAACCATATTACAGGTTTTTAATCCCCTCAGTAGATTGAGCTGGCTAGAGTTGTTGTACCCCTCTGGAGTGGCAGGGGTAGGTTCCTCTAGTGCACTATTTACCCTACATTGGGTTCTTGGAATCTCCTTGACAAACAAAATGCGAGAAGTGATCCCTTTTATAGCATAATAGCCATGTAGGTTTTGTGGTATCAAGGGGTATATGACCCCCAACGTAGTAGGTAGCTTTATTAGGGTTGGAACATCCCTGGTATATGATCCACTAATCTACAGATGTTTTAGGTTGCGTTTATGGTATCATTGGGTGTACGATCCCCTATAGATAAAGTTGTCCCATATGATATTTGTAGTAATATTATGACCAAAATGACGTGGAAGACGATCCTCTGTCTTAGTGAGGTGATATATGGGATGTTAGATTGGGTTGTGATATCCCCGCGTGGTTCCTGGGTGAGACCTTCTAGCTAAGATATTATGGGATATCAGTTAGGGTTGTGGTTTCCCTTAGAGGATCATAGGAGTGATCCCATAAATGGGGAGTTTTGGACTATAGTTTTCCAATTGGGTTTGTAGTATCCCCCAATAGATCTTGGGAGGGATCCATTATCATAGGATCGCGAACCACTAAGTTTCAGTGTGTAATGCTTTGTGGAAATATCTGACGATCATTTTATCTTGGTTATGTGTTACCATGGATCCTCATGTAGAATCTAATTTTGTCTATGAGGTCGGGCCCTCATGAGGATTTGTGCCTTAGATGAGTATGTCTAGTGTTCTATGGGTTTCCCTTAGTTGTTTCTCACATCTTCGATGTCATGCCCTATGGTTTGAGCTGACATGTTGAGTTTTTCAAATGATGGTCATGATATGGACTTTCTATCTCATTTTGGTTCCCTTTGGATGGGATGAGTGGACCGATTACTTTTAGTTTATCCTTTTTATTTTGGGGTTTTTAGTGTTTCCTACTGAGTATCTTTATACTCACTATTGCATGGGCATTTCATATACATGTTTGGTGTATTGTGTAGATCACAAGCCTTTCGACGGAATCCCAGGAGGACCCGAATCAGGAAAAGCATTGTGAGATAGACCAACTAGGGTGTTTAATGGAGCTAGTTCGAGGAGCTTAGAAGAGGGAGTGTTTCAGTGATCCCCTCCTCTTGAGTAGGTTGGATGCTTTTTCCATTTTCTTTTCGTAGGACCTATATTTTCCCTTTTGTACTACTATTGTACTCTAGTTATGGGATAGATGAATGCATGAATTTATTTCTTGTTTTTATATATCTATACAATGTTTCATGGAGGTGTATGTGGGTTCATGTGTATAGTAACCTTATGATAATGTCTCTTACATGTGTGATATTATACTTGACACTGATCACTCGCCCTTGGCCAGTTGGAGGTGGGATTGGGGAGTCGTGACTCGAGCCCCTTTGAGTAGGGTCATGAAAAATTGTTTGAATTTTATATAATATATAAATATGTAATAACATATATTATATGATTATGTAATTAATTATAATAATGTATAATTTAAATTTAACAAAATAGGGAAAATGATGAAAATAAGAAATTATAAAAAAAACTAGATATGAAAATTCTTCAATTTCATCAATAAAAATAAAAAATATAATCCAAATATTATAATTGATAAATATTTTTATAAATTTCACTAATTTAATTATATATCCATGTTTTAATAAATATATATTTTTTCATGAGGTGAAAAATAGGCATAATTAAGAGGTAATTAAGGTAAGTTTATTTCTGAATCCTACTCAATTTCATTAGGTGTTCAGTATTTCTCAATAATTTAAGTATGTATATTCATTTTATTGTACATGATAATAATATAATTATTCTTAAATTTCCTTTTCTAGGATACATATTTTTCTAAATAGGATTTGTGATAAATATTGAGATATTCCCAAAGAACTATTCTTTCCAAAACAAAGGTCAACTCCATTGATATTATTTCTTCTTCACTCAATATTTATGATTATTATAACTATTTATTCCCTATTTAATTTGGGAACCAAAATGTTTAATCATGATTTTATGCTTCATTCAATGAAACCCATTCTTGTACATGGATAAATTTATTTCTAATATTGATATGTTTTCTATGTGTCATTGCCAATTATGTAAATGTTATGATGTGATGGGTGTTACTGAAAATATATAGAACTCCAATATTTTGGGTAATGTGATGTACATCATGATATAATTTGAAATATTTTGGAATATTATTATAGATTTGTTCAAAAGGATTATGATATTATTATTCACAGATGTTATGTGTGACCATGATGCCTTCTTTGTTCACAAATAAGTGTGGTATTTGAAAAATAAGACATGATGTTTAAATTTTTTGAATTGCCACATTCCATAACATAATATAATGCTCTGTCTCATGATCATGATTATGATATTATGCTAATGTTATGATAATGATAATTATTCTCACCCATGTTAAATTGATACATGACATTATTTATCATCTAAATTGAATTTTACATAACCCCTTTAATTGATGTATATACATAGGTGATTGATGGTTACAAGGATAAAAAGGTATACTGAGTAGCTAGAGAAGAAGTAATTAAATAATGTTTATGATTTATTTTGTAAAAGGGATGTATGAGACTAAATTTTTTAAGACACTAAACTGCTTGATCATTGAATTGAAACTCTATTTTGTTTTTAATATTTATAATGATGCAATAATCATGTAAAAAATGTATGATAGTTATATTTTGTACATTAAAGATGGTCCACAAATAACCTTATGAACATGAATCTAGGCCCCCACATAAACTTAGGAAAATGATAGAAAATCCACACATAACCTTATGAACATGAATCCATCTGTACACATAACATTGAAAACATGAAATAAAGATCACAAATAATATAATTAACACATGAGTTATCCATATTTTCCCAATGTTTTTGAGATCTATATCAATATAAACTATCCTCGGTATATAATGTAACTATAACACCATGATGTTTGCATGAAATATTTTATTTAAATAATTATAATTCTTCAATAGAAAAAATTTCACACAAGCATGAGTTTAAGTGAACCACAATATTCCTTTAGTATAAAATTAACATTATAACATATTCAATAGGTTATCAGTAATAAATTTATCTAACTTATGAAAATGAATGGGGAAATAATTAGCTAAAAATTATTTATGCAAAATATAAATCAAATATATATATGTATTAATAAATTTAGTGAATTAACATTAGAGAATTAGTTAGATTAAAAATATATTTTAAATAATAAATAAAATATTTGTTCATATTTTCCAATAGATATTTTTTTCATAGGTTATGAATAAACCCTATTTCATGTATAAAAAACTGTATTTTTCAAAAGGGTAATTTTCCACATTTTAAAGGATAACCAATTTTAAATTAATAATTTGACCCATTAATAATTTTCATATGACAAAATAAATATTTTCTTTGTAATAGGTATATAAAAAAGAATTTTGTATGAAATTTGAATATTTTTCTGATGACTTTTAAATTTTTATAAATTGTAAAAATACAGTAAATTTTAATTAAAATATTTTTTCATAAAAATAATTTATATGGATAAATTATAATATATAATGGTTTTCAATTATAAATAAAATAAAATTTTATCATTAAATATAATTTATTTCATTGTCATTAATTTTACCATAAATTTAGATTTAAAACATTTCAATATTTTGTAATGTTTTAATTTTTAAAACTCGTTCTCTATTTCCAACAAAAAACATAATTTTAAAATTAATTCTTGAAACTTATAAATACCCAGATGTTCCATGTAATTTTTTAAAATATTTGGGAATTTTAAGAGTTTGTGAAAATTGACGACACGGGATTCCGAGGCCCGGAGTGCCCGGAATGAATTTCTGAACTTTTGTTCGGGTGGGTTGAGTAAACGTGTGAGCATGTTTTTATAAATTTTGAACATGTGCTCAGAATTGAAATCCAAGGGAACAGTTGGACTCATAGCACCGATATTAGCATAAAGATACATTCACCTCGATGGCGGTTGGTCGAGGGTGGAAGTTAGTTTTTGGGTTTTTCATCAGTGAATAAAATAAAAATAAAGTTGTGTAACTTTTATTTTTAATTTATGATTAAAACATCCAGGTGGAAGTTGAGAAGTGGGGACCACCAGACTTTAACCTCCCATGAGAGGTTATGGTGGTGGGGACCACCTGAGGCCGAAACCTCTCTACTCCCTCATTTAATGTGGGAGAGCCACTTCGACTCATCTAATATTAACTGTGTCAACCCTCCTCTACATTAATTAAGCCAACACACCACTTTAATTGTGCCAACCTATGAGATTAATTAACCCAATTTGAATTATATGCCAACATACATAATAGATCACATAATCTATTATTTTGGGGCCACTATTTCATTTTGGTGGATTTGGGGAGAGGAGGATCTTTGGGAGAAAAGCTCTCCAATGAAGAACGCCAACAAAGAATGGATCTCCTTTGAATTTTTCTTCTCTAAACTTTTTCAAAGGATCTCCAATGATGCACGAACCGACAATCGAGGAAAACGCCGACGAAACCAACATCCATCTTTTCCAAACAATTCGTCTTATTATTTGCGACCTTGTCAATGTCATCAAGCGAACGAGGTAGGGGTTTATTTCTATTTTTTAATCACTTCCCATGTACACCCATTCTATTTCTTTTGCGGTTTAGGAATAATAATTTTGGGAGGATATGATTTTCCGTTCATGTTCTTGTTCATGATGAGCAATATGCTACCACCCTAATGTGGAGGATACAAGCCAAAACAACATAGCCCGACCCTTCCCCAAACCTTGTGGTGTTATTTGTGATGGAAGAGGATGGAAACCATCCATGGTTGGGGAACGAGAACGGTGGCTTGCACCACTGTTAGCCGTGACGAAGGTGACGGCGCAACGGCGCGGCCCTGCGGCCACTGTCGATAACCTGTGGCCTCCGCACAGTCGTGGCCCCCTCCATCGTCGGTGACTATGCCCTGCCCCGCTACCAAAGATAATCACCATGTCCACGGTGCTGCCCCACGGCTAGACTTCCTCCGAGAACCTGCACCGCCACCCCGCGGCCAAACCGTCATCCCAGGCCGAGCTGCCTCGCATCCTCGCACCCTCGCGGCACCCCGCACGGCCTCACGATCACCCGCAGCCCTCTGAAACCCCTCATGGACTGCAGGGCTAGAACCAGCAGGACGGGCCACCCAGCGGGCTGGGATGAACCAATTGGGCCGGGCCGCCCAGTGGGTCAGGCTGGAACCAGCGGGTCACACCGATTCGGCCCGAGTCGGTCTAACCGGGTCGGACAGGACCCATGCCCTCTACGACCCAATTACTTTCTTTTGGACATATCTTGGGGACCAGAAGTCCATTAGACGAAACGTCTGCAACATTGAGATCCTGTGAGAGAGTCAGTCCCTTTTAGTGATACACCATTATGTTTTGGATTCAAATGGGGAATGGTCAGGTTGGATCGAGCACGAATCCAACTGGTCCCCTGGGACAAAAAGGCTAATAACTCACAGACCAGACGTCCGATTGACATGTTTTCTGTTACGTTGAGACCTGTATGATGTGGCAGAACATTGAGACAATTCATCATGGGAATTCGTGGATGTTGGAGTATTGACCAGTATCTTGTAGAGCAGATACTCCAGGAGACGAGAGAGCATAGAGTGGGAGCCCAGTGGCTGGTTGAGACTTGACGAATGCTAACTGTTTCGACTCGGGGTGACTTGATTTGCCTAGTGGGGAGATCCTTGGTGACATGGAAGGCCAACGATGGGGAGCACCTTGGTGATTAGACAGACCCACAGTACTTGACAGGAAGAATACCTCAGCATGCCATGAGTGGGAGTGCCTTGGTGACGCAGCAGAACCACGGTGGGGAGCGCCTTGGTGACGCAGCAGACCTACGGTAATCGATAGGTGGAGTACCTCAGCAGTCCATGGTTAGTGAGAAGCACCTATGTGTGACGCGGTAGGCCCAATGTACTCGAT
This sequence comes from Viscum album, assembly GCA_963277665.1. Taxonomy (NCBI): domain Eukaryota; kingdom Viridiplantae; phylum Streptophyta; class Magnoliopsida; order Santalales; family Viscaceae; genus Viscum; species Viscum album. Next base: position 764,015,300 of record OY728129.1, read on the forward strand.
AGAGGAGGATTTGTCTAGAATTCAAGGTGTTCAACATTGTGACTGAGAATGTTACTTGATACTAAACCTAAAATAAATCCTAGTGTGAGCTGAGTCCATACCTCTGTGTGTTCCTCAGGATTGAGATAGATTACTTGATAACTCAGGTATATGTATGGGAATATACATAATTAAGGTTATATTTTGATTCCATACCTTGTGTTTAATCTTTAATGGATTTTGTGAGACCTAGAGGGTCTCGGGTCCCTACTGAGTATCGTTATACTCACCCCTACATGAGCTTTGCTCGTACCTTGCTGTGTTGGATGCAGAAGACGGAGAGCACTGACTAAGGCTAAGATTACCAAGACTGGACGGTACCCGGATGTGGACCATACGGTGTGTTGGTACGTAGAGGATACGGGTGGACGTGGAGTGATGAGGAGGTGATCTGTACCTACCCTTCAGGAAGGAATCTCGGAGCATGATCTAGCACCTGACTTTCCCTTTTCTTCCATTGAACTGTATCACAATTGTACTTGTACATTCCAGTTGAACATTTATTCTACCCCAATTTACTTACTGCACTCACTCTGTTTACAGTAATGTTTACTTGTTTCCCTATCTTGTTGTGTGCTTGGTTACATGTTCTTACAGGTTAGAAATGCAATGCCTTTCTAGTTTTAGGGAATACACATTTAGTGCTAGTCGCCAGCCCCTAGCCTATGGAAGGTGGGGTTGGGGTATTCAAGACATGGGCCTCATGGGACGGTTAGGGACAAATTTGTATCATAGGAATCAGTTCTACCATTGAACATATGACTTTTATCATTCTTTTTTAATGGAAATAGTGTTAAGTGTAGTGAGTGTGGATATCAGTCTAGGAAAACCAGTGTTGGTGCGGCGGTGAACGTATCCATACACCAGGACCCTGACTTATGATTTCTGACTTAGTGCACAAAAACATTGATTGAGTATGTTTTTTCAATAGTTTTATTTGTTATATCTTGTGTCAGCTCCCCAAGTAAATTTTTTTAACCGTGGCACTCTTGTTTTTGTTTTCGAGAAGCCACCACATAGACAATCGGCTAGGGTTCCGTGAGTTGTATTCACTAATATCCCACTGATGAAGCTATAATTTTCACATATTTCATACTGTATTTCAATGTTCTAAATCGCACCATTGTTTTATTTTATGGGTAACTATCACATTTTAAGGTGTTAGTAGAATTTTGAGCTCAAATGAAAAAATCACTTAATTTTGGGATTTAATTATTTTATTTGTATATTGGGTTTAGGAAATATAATTTTCTACACTGAACCAAATTGTGAAATTACTTTTTTAGGATTCTATACATCATTGGTCTCATTTCATCCTTCTGGATCTACACCTCAATAAATCATTTGGAGGCCCAAACCCTGCTCACAATCCGTGCCTCAAAAACGGTGCGCAGATCTGAGATGTTTTAAAGAAGAGATTGTATCTAGACTTCTACCATCCCATTGGAGCTGAAATTAAAAATAGATCTAGAAAAGGAATTTATGGACACCTTTATTTAAGGGGGACACATATGAATCAGTTGGTGTCAAGGACTTAAGTGGATTGTAAGTTGGAGTTGTGGAATACGAGGAGTCACCTGGACAGATTACATTATACGAACTAAAATAGCCATAACTCCTTCATACATTGACGAATAAGGCTGATAGTTTGTATAGGGACACAGAAGACGATATGGAACAACCTTCATGAAGGTAAAAATTACCAACTCATGCATTTATTTGTTGTAAAAGTCATGAACTTCGGGAGGATATAATTGAGTGAGATTTCTTCAACCCATTTTCTCTATAAATTTGTACCTCCTCACTATTTACATGGATAGCCATTTCATGGGGGAAAGGTCGAGTTTTTTTTCAGTAATTTTTAATTATATTTATAATATATATTAGTGTAGCTTTCTTCTTCTTATATTCAATTATTCTTTTCTTTCATTTCTTTTATTTTATGCATTTCTCCCACCATGCTTCTTTCTAACTCCATGTTTGTGGAGAGCTAACCCTCACTGTTGTTCGAGGGGGGAAGTGGTGGTATTTGAGTTTTATGTGCTTTATATATCAATCATATTTTATTCTAAAGAATTAGTAGTGGTTAAATGATTGTGGTGAGCGGTCACTCCACTTTCTCTACTATTGTATTCTTCCTCCTCTTTTATTACTTTTCCTTCCCATAGGTATCTACTTCATTTAAACGGTGGAGTTTGGATTGGGCATTGATGTGGAAGAGATTAATCCTGCATGTAGAGGTCTCGGTGTAGGGTAATAAATTTCAAACACGAGGGTTTGGAGTGACAGGTCTTGATCTCCACATTGAATATCTCATTGGTGAATATTTTGAATAATAATGATAATTCAACAATGAAACCCCAAGAACAATGACTTTTGTCTACTAACTTCTTTTGGTATTTTCTTCCTTTTCTTTGTGTTTTATATTTTCATATATAAATATATTTATAATATATTTATATATTACATCTTTCAATTCTCTTCCCTATTTATATTATAATATATTTTTATATTAGATATGTTGTAACAATGACTATAGAAAGATAGTTCCTGGAAGAGACCTCCTTGTGATTGACCCTAGGGTGTTCAACTATGGTACATTTTTAGGTAAATAAGAATTTAATTGAATTATGGTTCACAAAAAAACAACTCTCATCACCAACTGAGCGAAGAGGCCTTGGTGCAGGGCCCTTTTACAGTAGAGGCACCAGCGGAGGCACCAGTGGTATGAATCCATGTTGGGCCACCGATGGCACCAACCCCAGCAGCATATGATGCACACCACTGGAGCGTGTTTCATGAGTTCCAACACCAGAGGCCACCTAGGTCTGGGGGAGAGATGGAACCGTAGGTGGTTGAGGATTGGCTGAAGGCTGTGGTGAGAGTCCTCCGACTCGTAGGGACAATAGCTGATATCATGGTGATCCTTGCCGCCGACCTTCTACAGGAAGCATCAGATAGATGGTGGAGATTGATGCTCCAGGTTCACGTTGAGGCGATTCTTCTCTGGGAAAACTTCAAGAGCCAATTTTGTGCAGAGTTTGTCCCAATGACTCTTTGCACAATGCGCATACATGTGCTTCTTCATCTGTAGTAGAGCAGCATGACTGTGGCTCAGTACTCAGCGAGGTTCACTGAAATCTCACACAATTCCATGTATATGGTACGAGACATATTTTTTAGGACCAGACCTTTGATCAGGGGATTATGTGGGAGTTCAGGGCGTCGATGATCTCACTCAGCATCCCGACACAGGTGGGGGGAGAGCCCTATTAGTGAAGAGTTTCCTTACTGATCAATCACCAGCAGTGAGACCCACTACCAGTCATCACGTAGCATAGTCTTCTGTACCTAGCAGAAGAAAGATGTCATAGAGGTTCAAGAGGACCAGACCTATAGGAGGAAGACTGCGGGATTCAAGGTCAGTTGTGTGGGGAAACCGAGGCAGAGGCAGATATGCCAGGATCGGGAAGTGTTTCACATGTGGCGGGCAGGGTCACATGGATCGTGATTGGCTGACCCATTGTACAGATGGTCAGAATATGGTCAAAGGAACACCCAGATAGATACAGAGGTTCGACCGAGGAGGTCCGAAGGGAGAAGGTGTACTTGGAAGAGGAGTTGTCCGTGTAACTAGATGTGGGTGATGATTCGAGATGTTATGGCCACCACGACTAGGAGGTCCACCCCAACCGTAGGGAGCAGGTGGACAAGGGAGACCTCCACTCCATGCAGTAGAGGCTTACGATCATGGGGCTCCGGAGATGATACAAGGTACAATTTTCATCTACTCTACCTTAGCTATTGTACTTATAGACACAGGTTCCATTCATTCTTTTATTTCCACTTCCCTCATTCAGAGCTCGGAGATTCCGACGGAGCCGTAGGCTCGATCATTACAGCTAGAGACTCCTATGGGAGATGATTTGATGATTACACACTATTTCCGACAGTGTGAGCTTACTCTAGGAGGCGAGAGCTTTGGCTGGGATCTCCTAGTAGTGGCATCAAGGACTTACGACATCATCTTGGGTATGGATTGGTTATCCATAGTCCATGCAGATATTAGCTGTATTAGGCACAAGGTGAGGTGTGTCCAAATGGATGGTACCAGGTTTACCTTCACCAGCAAGAAGGGAGCCTTTACAGTGTAGTATGGACTTACACAGAGGAGAGTGTAGCCGATCACTCATCAGTTGGCTGGCCTTTCCCTCATACCTATTAATGTGAAGAGTTTGGTCTATCCTTTAGTGGTGGAACAGTATATGTATGTTTTCCCTCATGATGTTTTGGGTCTACCTCCTCACAGAGTGGTGGACTTTTACAATGACTTTTACCCAGGGATAGAACTAATATCTACACCAGAATATCGGATGGCTCCCTTGGAGCATCTGAGATGTGGGTACAGTTAGAGGACTTGCAGGGGAAGGGATTCATTTGGCCCTCTGTTTCTCCTTGGGAAGCTCCGATTTTGTTCGCCAAGAACGCGGATGGGAGCTCGAGGCTTTGTGTTGACTATCGGCACCTGAACCAGGTGATAGTGAAGAAAAAGTACCCACTCCCAAGGATTGAAGACCTCTTTGATCAGCTGATGGGAGATGAGTGGTTCTCGAAGATAAACCTCAGATCAGGATATCACCAGATCAGAGTACGAGACAAGGATGTGCATAAGACCACCATCAGGTGTCGGTATGACCATTATGGGTTATTGGTTATGCCATTCGGTGTGACCAACGCCCCTGTAGTGTTCATGGGACACATGAACAAGATCTTTTATCCATGCCATGATCACTTTGTAGTGGTCTTCATCAACAACATTCTAATATACTCGACTACTGAGGAGGAGCATACCAATCATTTACAGGTAGTACTGGACACACTCCGAGAGTACCAACATTATGGTAAGATCTTGAAGAGCCAGTTTTGGATCCGAGAGCTTCACTTTCTTAGTCATGTCAACTCATAGGCTGGAGTTGCAGTGGATCCAGCAAAGATTGAGGTGATACTTGCTTGGGAGCCACCCAGAAGTGTGACAGTGGTATGAAGTTTCCTAGGGTTGGTTGGATATTACCAGAGGTTTGTTCCAGACTTCTCTAGAGTTGCAACACCACTGTCAGCATTGAAAAAGAATGGGGAACCCTTCATTTGGACGGAAAAATGTTAGTTGAGTTTTTAGGAGATAAGGTAGAGGCTTACAAGTGACCTCATCTTGAGGCTTCTAGAGGAGGTCATAGGGTACGTAGTCTACCGCGACACATTCGGGACCAAACTAGGATATCTTTTGATTCAGGAGCGAGTAGTGATCACAAATGGTTCTTGAGAGCTGAGACAACAAGAGCAGAACTACGCTACCAATGACCTGGAGTTAGAAGCAGTGGTCTTCGCCTTGAAGATTTGGCTACACTACCTGATCGGCGAAGGTTTTACAGTGTACTCTGATGATAAGAGACTCATGTATCACTTCTATTAGAAGGAACTAAACTTGATACATCGGCATTGGATTGAGTTCCTCCAAGAATATGACTTAGATAGAGTCATTACTCATGGGAAGGGGAAATTTTTTGCAGATGCACTTAGAAGGAGGTCTGGTATACAACTGCTAGGTGAGCCGACGGAGCAGCTGGCCATTTTACAGATATCTTTTATAGATAGAGATGGAGCATCTTTTCTATAGTCTCTTACAGTCACTCCCCCACTTCTTCAGTGAGAAGGGAGGAATAATGAGGAGAGTTTGACTGTGATACATGACATGCTTAGATGTCCACAGGGAAAGAACATGATGGATTTTTTAAAGGTGGGGATAATGTCATTCTTTTTAGAGGATGTACCATGGTACTAGTGTCACTTTAGGAGAAAGTGTTGAGGGAGTTCCACATATCCCCTCTAGAGGTACATCCAGGAGTGGAGAAGATGTACCAGGATCCTTGATGACAACACTAGTGGATGGGAATGAAGAAATCAATAGTAGTTTTTGTCTCTCGATGCCTCACTTGTCAGTAAGTGAAGGTGGAGCACTAGGTACCGGCAAGATTGGTTCATCCATTAGAGGTCCCAGAGTGGAAGTGGGATGGGATATCCATGGAATTCATGACAGGAATTCCAGGTACATCTAGGGGACATGACTCGATTTGGGTGATTGTTGACCAACTCACCATTTCGGTCCACTTCCTACCGATCAGAGAACATGGTTCAGTAGAGAGCCTAGGATGCCTCTATGTGCAAGAGATTGTGAGGTTACATGAAGTACCCTTGACGGTTGTCTCCGATTGTGATGCAATTTTTACTTCCTGGCTACGGAAGGGGTTTCATGAGGCTTTCGGGATGTAGCTTTGTTTGAGAACCGCCTTCTATCCTCATACGGATGGTCAGAATGAGCCGACCATTCAGAACCTCGAAGACATGTTGCATGCTTATGTCCTCATCTTCGGTCACATCTGGGAGGATCACTTACCTTTGGTGGATTTTACATAATACAACAGATATCAGTCCGCAATTGGGATGGAAACTTTTGAGGTGTTGTACGGGCATCCTTCCAGATCACATTTATACTGGAATGACCCAAGGGAGTCAGCACTAGTGGGACCAAAGATGGAGCGAGCTACCAGAGATACGGGTCTCACCCCGACGAGTTCTACAGAGATTTGGTAGAGGAGAGAAGTTATCTCTGAGATTCATCAAGTTTTTTCAGGTCCTCTGCAGAGTTGGTGAAGTGGAATACCATTTAGCACTTCCACCTCAGTTACACCAGGTGCATGACGTCTTCCACGTATCCCATATGAGGAGATACGTGCATGACCCCTCTCACATCATCGACCATAGAAAGATGGACGTCGACGATGGGGAAACTTTTACGGAGGTTCCAGTAGAGATTGAGGATCGATAAGAGCGGGTCCTTCATGGAGGGTCGATACATCTGGTGCAAATTTGCTGGTATCATGGGAACCTCCAACAGAGTACATAAGAGAAGGAGGCTAAGATGTGTGCTCAGTACCCCCACTTGTTACCATTGTTCGAGTTGTGGCTTACTGGTATGTAAATCCCTGAGGTGAGGAGAATGTAAAGACCCAGAATTTCCATGTATTTTTTAAATATATGGGAACTTTACGAGTTCATGAAAATTGAAGTCATGTGATTCTGAGGCCCGGAGTGCCCAGAATGAATTTCTGAACTTTTTTTCAAGTTGGTTCTGTAAATGTGCCAGCATGATTTTCTAACTTTTGAACCGGTTCTCAGAATTGAAATCTGAGGGCACCATTGAACTCATTGTACCAGTATTCACTTAAAGAGATATTCACCTTGACGATAGTTGTTCGAGGGTGGATGTTAGTTTTTGGGTTTTTTGTGAATAAATAAAACAAAAATAAAGTTTTGTAACTTTTATTTTTATTTTATTTTTAAAACCCCCATTTGGAAGTTGAGAAGTGGGGACCACCAGACTTTAACCTCCCATGAGAGGTTATGGTGGTGGGGACCACCCAATCCTATGCTTCCAAGAGAGGTTATGGTTGTGGGGACCACCCGAGGCCAAAAACTCTCAACTCCATCATTTAATGTGGGAGAGCCTCTTCAACTCCTCCAATATTAATTGTGCCAACCCTCCTCCACAATAATTAATCCAATGCAATACTTTAATTGTGACAAACTATGAGATTAATTAAGGTAATTTGAATTATATGAAAACAAACATAATAGATCACATAATAGATTATTTTAGGGCTACCATTTAATTTTTGTGGAATTGGGAGTGGAGGAGCTTTAAGAAAAAAGCTCTTCAATGAAGAACGCCAATGAAGAATTCCTCACCTTCAATGTTTTCTTATACAAACTCCGTGAAAGGATCTCCAACGACGCATGAACTAAAAATCGAGGAAAACACCGGAGACAACGACGTCCATATTTTCCCAACTATTTTTTTCTTCCTTGTGACCTCGTCGACGTCATCAAGAGAACGAGTTAGGGGATTATTAATATTTTATTATCACGTACCATATACACCCCTTATATTTGTTTTGTGGGTTGGGAACAATCATTGAGCGAGGATATGATTTTTCATTCATATTCATGTTCTTGATGAGCCTTATGCTACCACCCCAACGAGGAGGGTATGGGCCAAACCCACAAGGCCCGACCCTTTCGAAAATCTAGTGGTGTTATTCATGATGGAGGAGGATGGAAAACATACATGGTTGGGGCACAAGAACAGTGACCAAACCCACCACCGGCCGTGAGGAAGGCGAAGGTTCAACGATGCTGCCCTGCGACCACAACCGCTACCCCGTGGCCTCTGCGCAGACCACGACCCCCACCGTTGTCCGTAGCTCTGCACCGCCCCACGGCAGGACTACCACCCCACGGGAGGACCGCCGCCCCGCAGCTGGACCACCGCCCCATTGCCAAACTGCAGTCCCCGGCCGCGCCGCACCACGACCGAACGGTCATCCCCGCCCGAGCCGCCCCACAACCTCACGCCCTCGCGGCACCCTCCGCAGCCTCGCAGCCACCCGCAGCCCTCCGCAGCCCCTCACGGCCTGCCGGGCCGGACCCTGTAGGTTGGCCCGCCTAGCGGGCCGGGTTGAACCCAATGGGATGGGCCGCCCAGCGAGCCGAGTTGGACCCCACGGGTCTGGCAAGGAAAATCTATACCAGGTCAGGCCCGGTCGGGTCGGGCTGATTCAGTCTGACCGGGTCGGACCGGATCTGGGCCCACTATGACCCAATTACATTATTTTTTCCATAACTTTGGCACCAGACATCCATTAGATGAACCATCACCAGCATTGGGAACCTTGGAGCGAGTCATTCATTTTGAGTAATACCCCGCTATGTTTTGGATTAAGATGAGGAACTGTCATGTTGGATAGAGCATGAATCCTACCGGGGCCCTGGGACAAAAAGGCTAATAACTCACAGACCGCGTGTCCGATTGACACGCCGTCTGTTACATTGAGACCTCTATGACATGGTAGATATTTGATACACATATTAGTGGGACTTAGTGGTAGTTGGAGTATCAACCAATTGATTGTGGATTGGATCATCCCAGAGATGAGCAAGCATAGTGTGGGAACCCAGTGGCTAGCTGAGACTTGACAACTGCTGACCATTTTGTCTGGGATAGACTTGATAGGCCTAGTGGGTAGAACCTTGGTGACATGGTAGACGCACGGTGGGGATCATCTTGGTCACAGGGCAGACCCACAATACTCGATAAGAGGATTACCCCAGCAGGGCACGAGGTGAAGTGCCTTGGTGACGCGGCAGATCCACGGTTGGGAGTGCCTTGGTGACATGGCAGGCCCACGGTACTTGACAGGAGGAGTACCTTCGTAGTCCAAGGTTAGTGGGAAGCGCCTCTATGTGACGTAGAAGTCCCACTGTACTTGATAGAGGAGGAGTTCTCCATTAGCCTAGGTGTTCGATGTTGTGAGTGGGAATTCTACTTAATACTTCCCTAGAATAAATCCCGGTGTGAGCTGAGTCAGTACCTCTGTTTTTTCCTCATGATTAATATAGATTACTTGATAACTTAGATATATGTAAGGGCATATACCTATGTAAGGTTATCTGTTGATTTCATACTTTTTGTTTTATCATTGATGGATTTTGTGAGACCTAGAGGGTCTCGGGGTTCGTTCTGAGTATCTTTATACTCACCCTTTCATGGGCTATGGACGCACCTTGATGTGTTGGATTCATATGATGGATAGTACTGACTGAGGCTGAGAGTAACAGGATTAGACGGTACATTGAGGTGAACCATACATCGTGTTAGTACGCAGAGGAGACATGTGGACGTGGAGTGACATGGAGGTGATATGTACCTACCCTTCAAGAAGGAACCTCGGAGGATGACCCAACAGATGACATTCCCTTTTCATTAGTTGTATTGTATCACAGTTGTACTTGTACTTTTTAGTTGGGCTTGTATTTTGGCCCCTTATACTTACTGCACTAACTCTATTTACAGTTCAGTTTTCTCATGTTCTTATCTTGTTGTTCTCGTGGTTACATGTGCTTATAAGTTATAAAGGCGATGCCTTCACATTTTTATGGAATACGCCTTCGGTGCTAGTTGCCAGCCCCAGGCCTATGGAAGGTAGGCTTGGGGTAGTCACGACACGGGTGCCGGGGGACGGGTCATGATAAAACTTTTGTGTTTTAAATTTCAAAAAATGGATTTTATAATATGAATCAATATGTCAAAATTTTGTAAATAGCTTTATTTTATTTTTGGGCATTACAAATAGAAACTTTTGTAATTTTTTTAATATGGTAAAAGGGTAAAAATGATATTTATGGGTAAAAATACTATAATAAAATAACCCTAACACTTTTTATAATATCATTGGATGAGTTTCATTTTACCTAAATCATCATTGGGCCAAACATGTGTCATTCAGAAGCGACTTGGATGAGTTTAGTAGATTTAATTTATTTTTATTTAAAGAAAAGTTAAATACGTCTCATTCAAATTTTAAGAACTAAAAAATTTTATTTATAGTTTTACAAAGGATAAATTATTTTATATGTATTAATTTTAAATAAAAATATTTTTTTATTTATTATGGTAATTTATTTTTATTTTTAATGAAATAAACTATTACTTTAAATACTTATACTTTGATGATGTAAAAATTAATTAATTGATGAGAAATCAATAAAACAATTTTCATTAAAATGCTAATAACCATAAAAAGTCCCAAAAACCATCAGAAATATTATTTTTAGATTATATCTCGACCATAACCAACCAAGGGTTTAGTTTTTACCATTGGGAGACTTATATGAGATATTGTGTCACTTATATTATTTTATTTAAAGTGATGTTAAAATTGTCACATTCATACTTTAATATGTATAAAATTTTTAATGTTGTATTTTCTAGAAGGTAAATTAGAATAAAATTATTATTCATAAAAATAATAGATTTATCTTCATCATAATATTTATTATTTAATTTTTATTCAAAATTATAAGACTATTAAATAATTTCACAATATTGATGTATTAATTATTTTATTAATGGATATAACAATCAAATGTTATTAAATATATCAAAATAAATATAATATGGTATAATTAATATGTATAATGAATTTTATATATTAACTTATCATCTTATGAATATAATTAAATAGGTTTCTAAAATCTATCTTATTACCATAATAATTTTTAAACCAATGAATTCAATAGAGTCAAAATCAACACTATTGATTGTTTATCAAAATAAGGTTTTAATTAATTATTTAATAACCAAAAAACATTTTAAAAAATAAAGAATAATTATTCTATGGTCTGAAATGTACTAATGTGTTTATTTTTTGTCTAATTGAAATCAAAGAATTAAATATTACACCATTTTAATACTTAAATATTTGCTACCCTAGTTAAAAATTAAAAAGAATAACTAATTGTTAATTAAATAATTATGGATAAAATTGAGAGAATGACATGTCTAAAATTTATTGGATGATTTTATTAAAATAATAAATCTATCATCTTAAAAATTGTGACATTATTAGGTTTTTGGGTAGGGTTTGATTTTATTATAAATTTTTGTATGGAGTTTCCAAAAGTGCCCCTCACCTATATTATAAAAGGGCACCTCATCTATCACATATTAAATTCCCATTTTTCTGTAAATATTGTCCATAAAATGCCCTTTTCCCTTCACCACTTCCCTATTTACATTCTATAGGTTCTTGTGGTCCTGAAATACCAAATCGTGTGCTCTAAAAGGATGTTTGGAGGAATCATGTCGAAGAATAGGTAATCTCCTCTATCGATTCCTTCAAACATATTTCTTCTTATAGTTATTGTTCACGAGTTGTTTAACTATAATGTAATAACTATATTATAACTTAAATAAATAGATGTTATAATGATTATTTAACAATACCATTCCACTTTCGATCTATCCTATGAAAAAAATCATCACGCATGCGTACATACGCCTTATCTTCTCCACACCGTGGTGTAATCAGTTTTTCATCACCACCTTAAATGGATGAGTATATGATGGAAATAATAACTATATATGATTATTATAACATTATATTTATTCTTAAATTTTATACACCACTCAATTCCATACCATTCTACAACTATGGGAATGATATCTTCCCTCGTGTGTACGTACGACATACCGTCTCCAAAATACGATGAGATTAATTCTACATGATCTTCATTAAAGAATGATTATATAAATTTATATAATGAATAAATATGATATATATCATTTTAATATAATTTTTGAAATAATTTTACTATTACCTATGATGGAGAACAAAAACCTGTTCGACAAATCATGCATAAAAATGAAGCAATTAATACCGGAATAACAAGTTATAATGAAATGTTACTAACAAATAGATGAAAATAATATGACATATGATATCATAAAAAAGACTATGATTCTGATATAAGTTAATGAAATTAATTAAATCATTATATAGGAGGTTCGAATACATCTAATGGATATAAGACCTAAAAGGTAAGGGATAATTTCTTAATCTCATTATTATATAATATTATTTCTACGTAAGTATTTAATGAGGTATATATATCATCCATGTCCCTGTTTAATAAATATGTAATATTATTTCTATTCTTCTTCAAATTTTTAATTTTAATTTTTCCCATTGGTCTATATTTATTAAATGTTATCAAATGAATCCTTTATCATTTTTCTATATGAGGTACGTTTGTACTTTTCCGGCAATAATAGGAGGAGAATGTTTTTTCAACTTATACAGCATGAAAATATTTTTATATCTTCATAAATAATAATTTTAAAGAATATTATTGTACATGATTTCAAGTTCTTTTTCAAATATGTTATTTTCTTATAAAATTGCGGTTCATTTTGAGAAAAGAAAAAATTTTTGAGGAGGAAAGGATATTTTACTCTAGAATTAATTTCATATCTTATATCAAAATTATTTTACATCTAATATGGATTTGTTTTATAGGGTTATGTTTAATGTATAATATACTTATTGTTCCAATTATTTGATTGGGTTTATGATTGGATTCTATATATTAAATCCATTTTTTTACATGGATTATGTTATTGCGGAATGATGTTTAATGATACCCATTTAATTCCTTGAGTTACAATGAATGATTTATATTATTTTTGGAACACATAAAAATGATTTAATTATGATATGGTTCGGACCTATATCTCCCTATAATTCATTGGTTAATGATTTATATATCCATATATAGACATGGATGGCATGGGAAATGATATTGATTTAGTAATACAGTGCAGGAATAAAGAGTGAACTCGGTTCAGTAATGAACTTCGTCCACTATGATGGTCTTGGCAGCGATCCATGAAAAATATAAAATAATTATATATTTTTACGTGTATTCCACAAAACATCATTTATTTTGTTATAACCTTTTTATGATATTTTCATTGATTTTTATTAACATTCCTGATTTATTGCATGACATGATATCCTAATATTTCATATGCACATATGATTTTAAAATGTTACATTACTATTTATTAGTATTATTATATGGCCGATATCTGCCTTGTTTAACCTTACAGAGCATTTGATCTCACCATTTCAGATTTTCCTTTTTACCATGTCTTGAATAAGGTTATTAAGTAATAAAAGTGAATACGGTCTAGTTATGATGAAATAAGTGGGTGACAATGAAGATTTCATATGAACCAGTTGTTTATGTTTCCCAATATATATAGACACTATACTTATATTATTATTTTTGGGGAATTGATATATTTTAAAATGAATATTCATTAAATTTTATATAATATCAATTTATGTGAAGTATGTGTCGTCATAGTTGGTATCAATAGAAATGTATTGTTATCCTTTAGAAACTGAGATGAGAAAAACATAGTAAGAACCCAAAGGATTTGTCAATGTATAGGGTACAATCTTAGTTTTTTAGAAATAATCATTAAAAACCTAGGATAAAACCTAATGTATCGTATATTGAAATTTTATTCTTGATTATGTGTTTTTTCCATTATGATTAGTGTTTCTAACACTATTCATATTTGTTTTAGTCAATGGATAGAACCTAAAGAAACTGTGTTAATGATGAATTCTGTTGGGAGTGAAATGATTTTCCTCTTGAACAACCAAATGTTTTGGGAGGTTGAATGAAAAATATCATAGCTATTCTTACAGAACATTCCCAATATATGAATCATATATTACTTCCAAACAAGAAAACAAGGTAATGAAATTTTGTTGAGTCCTTCATGAGGCAACATCCACCTAATATCAGTGGGTATTCTTATCCATTAGAGGATGAACAATGGATTATTACCACTGAATGTATATTTGTAGTTCTCCAATGTTCAGAACACGATAAATTCCTCTTAGTATTCAATCATTTTGAAAGATATGCTGATCAATGGTGGAAATTTATCAAGAATAAGTGGCAAAGAGATAAAATTGAATTCCTAGAATGGGACGAGTTCAAGAACGTATTTTCAATATGTAATTTACTCATATTATCTGAACCAATATGTAGAATCATTTCCTTAAAATTAATTAATAGTTTGATGAATCCATTGGAACGTATGAATCAATTTTTACATGACTATCAAGGTACGCATATGAAATTTTTATCCAACACGAGAGTAAAATGGATAGATAATTTAGTGGATTAAAATCAAGTATCAAAAATGAATTAGACATAATAGTCATCAATATCTAAAAGTTACTCATTTGATGTGATCTCATGGTTGATATAGAGATTATAGTAACCCAACAGTCCTGTGGGTTTTAAAAGAAGATGAAAATGGAATTTGAGGAAAAATATAAATACCACGCTGAAAATTAGATGATATTTCCCCCATAATCAATGTGTGGAAATAAACATGGTGTAAATTATCTTATAGGGTATAGAAAATGTTTTAAGTTGTGAGATAAGGTCATTGGGAAATTTAATGTGGAAGTGTTGGGGAAAATATGTCTAATGATACAAATTTGAAAAAGGATACACAACATGCACCTCATTCAATTCAATGTAACTAGTGAAAGGAAATGGGGCATTATTCCACTCAATACCCAAATGTAAGGGTTATTGATGATGATCGATGTCAGTAAACTCTTAAGTCCGAAGACAAGGGAATGTCACATTCAGTCACTATCAGTGATGTGGAGTACGATAAATAAGTGGGGAAAGGTAAAGTTACAATCCAATTTAAATAAAAAATGTTTAATTCGAGTCTGGATCCACCAACTCTTTTATTTCTAAATTTTTTTTAAGGTTATCATTGCATTACCTCAAAAATAATAAGTTGAGTTGGCTATGAAAACTACTAATGGCACAACGGTCAAATCAAAAGGTTATAATTCTTCTCTAGTTGACGTTTATAGGAAAGTGATTCCTACAAATCTTGTGATCCTTCCTATAATTGAAATTGATGTCATTCTTGGAATGGATTGACTTTCTCTATACGGAGGTCATATCAATTTCCAAGGAAGGGAAGATACATTTCATATTACAAATCAATTAATGATCATCTATTGATGAGATGATGAATATGAACTTCCAATAGAAATTTATTCCATATTATTGGTCTTGATTCTTATAAATTAAGGCTATCTATCTCAAATGGTTGGGGGGAAACTCAAAATTAAGAATACACCCATTGTACTGGAGTTTGATGATGTCTTTAAAAATGAATTTTCTTGTCTTCCAAAAAATAATGAGGTTGAGTTTTTAGTATTACTCATACCGAGTTATAAGACTCTTCTAATACACCATATACAATGGACCCAATTGAGTTATAGGAATTGAGGAAGAAACTCCAAGAGAATCTTGAAAAGGGATTCAAACACCGTCGTGCATCACCTTGGGGTGCATCTATTCTTTTTTAAGAACAATGATGGATTAGTAAGACACTACATTGATTATCAATAACTTAATAAGATATCTATCAAGAACAAATAACCTATTCCTAGAATTGATAATTATTTGACCAACTACGTGGAAACAAATACTTTTCCACGGTTGATCATCCTTTATGATATCATCAGCTAAGGGTCATGAAAGATAATATATTCCAGAAGACATTATGTAGAAGTTATGGAAACTATAAATTTATAGTGACTCCATTTGGTCATAATAATTCCCCCTCAGTCTTCATGTTTCAAATGAATAGATTCTTTAGAGCCTATCTTGATTAGTTTTTGGTAGTCTTTATAGATGATATTCTAATCTATTCAATGAGAATGAATGTACAAGAAGACTCCTTCAGATTTTATTTGAAGACCCTTATAAGGGATAAGATTTATGAAAATGTTTCCAAATGTGAATTTGGGATTCACAAAGTTACATTTCTGTGTCACATAATCTCATGAGAGAGGATATCTATGGATCCGGCAAAAATAGAAGTTATTGAACGTTTACCGAGAACCAAAATGGTAACTGAGATACGAATTTTTCATGGTTTGGCTTGATATTATCGACGTTTTTTGAATTATTTTCCATCATTATATATTCAAATAACCAATTTTACTTTAATAGGAGTTATTTTCATGTAGACAGAGGAATGTGAAGAGAATATCAAATAGCTAAAATAAGGCTAGCCAATGCACATGTGCTCACACTTCCTTGTAGTGGAGAAATGTTTGTGATAAATAGTGATTCATCCAAGAAGTGACTGGGTTATTTTCTCATGGGAAAAAGATGTGGTGAAATCTTGAGCCTCATGAAAATTGATAATACATGAGAAAAATTATACAACTTGTGATTTGGAGTATGCTGCAGTAATTGTTGCACTAAAGATATAGAGGCATTATCTTTATGGTGGAAAGTGTGATACTTATAACAATCATATAGGTTTAAAGTATATTTTCACAGCAACGGATCTAAATATGCATCAAAGAAGAATTTTGGAGTTGATTATAGATTACGACCACACAATACATTACCACCATGGGCATGAAAACAAGGATGTAGATGCTTTGAGTTGAAAGGACCATGTAGCCCAATCCATGATAAGGATCACTAAAGATATAATATTTAGGATTAGAAAAGGGTTGATCTTAAAATTTTAAAGTGGATAAATTTTATCTTTATCAATTAAATGTTCAAATATCAATACAAGTGATTATTTATTATGTGGAGAAGGAAAATGTAGAGATAAAAAAGAAGTTGATAAATGTTCTTGAATTTAACCTTGATTTCAATATAGTATTCATATGGATCCTTATGAAGCCCTATATGAAACTATGTTAAAAACTCCAACTTGATGCGATGAAGTTGGGGATTGAAAGCTATTAGGACCTGATCTAGTTAATGAAATGGAAATGAATGATAGATCTATACAAAACCCATAAAAGAAGCATGGAGTTGGGAAAAACATTCTGCTAGAAATCGATGAAAATACCTAGATTATGAATTGGGTGAAAAGGTGTTTCCATGAATATCTACCAAGATGAGAGTAACAATATTTGGAAAGAAGGGAAATGAGATACCTCGATATATTGGTCATTTTGATAATGTAGATCATATTGGGAGGGTAGCTTACTGATTGGTTCTATCAAAGAATCACACACAAATTCATGATTTGTTCCATGTATTTCTCCTAATAAATGACATACATTATCCTTCAAATGAACTAAACTTAGAAGTCATATCGTTGGATCAAGATCTTTCTTATGAAGAATAACTGACAGAGATTCTGGATCGTAGAGAAAAAGTTCTGTGAACCAAGACCAGTCACATGGTTAATTTTTTGTGGTGGGACCACCCATTTGGGATAGAAATGTGGGAACATGAGGATATGATGAGGGAGAGATATCCTAATTATTTTGTATCCAAGTGAATAATTTTTAGGGAAAAATTCAGTTAAGGGTTGTCGAATGTAACACCCGAATGTTTTTATAAAATATTTTCTTTAAATAATTTTAATTCTAAAATAGCTTTCATTACACAAAATCATGTGTTTAAGTGATCCAAAAGGGACCCTAAGAATAAAATGACCATTATAACAATGTTATTAGGTTAGTAAGAATAAATTTAACTAAATTATGAATATACAAGCTGAATTCATTAGATAAATTTTTTTTTATGAAAAATATAAATTATTTATATATATTAATAAATGTAGTGAATTACATTTAGTAAATTAAATTAATAAAATATATGTGTTATATAATTAAAAAATTTTTTTTATATTCATCCAATAGTTATTTTTTTTCATAGTGTATGAATAATCCCTATTAGATGTATAAAAACCTATATTTTTCAAAAGGGTAATTTTCCTCCTTTTAATTGTGAAGTAATTTTAAATAAATATTTTGACACATTAATATTATTTATATGATTTCAAAAACAGGATATTTGGATGCGGTATATAAAAAAAATTAATTTCAATTAAATTTTTATATTTTTTCGATAACATTCAAATTTTAATGAATAGTAAAAATACTATAAATTTTAAATTAAAAACACGTTTTTGATCAAATTAATTTATATGTTTAAATTTTAATATTTAATAGTTTAAAATTATAAATAGAATATATTTTTATCATTAAACATATTTTATTTCATTAACATTATTTTTTCATTGAATTTAGATGTAAAAACATTTCAATCTTTGGCAATGATTTAACTTTTAAAACATGTTTTCTCTTTCCAACAGTGAGATTAATATTAAAATTATTCAATTCAACTTATTTGTTTTGAATATTGAAATATTTATTCCATATTTGTAATCATTAGGTACAAATTATGTAAATATGTTTATTTTTGGAGAATTATGAATAGAAACATCGATAATTTCATACGGTAAAAGGGTAAAATAGGTAATTAAGGGAAATAATAATTTTATAAAATTACCCAAACAATTTTATTAATATAATTGGATTATATTTTTCTACCTAAACCATCCTTGGGTCTAAATGGTGTCCTTTGGAATCCACTTGGTTGAGATTAGGATATTTAATATATTCTTATTTAAAGAAAAGTTAAAAAATTTTACTCAAATTTTAATAACCAAATAATTTTTATATAAGGTTATATTGAAGATAAATTAGATTATAAATTCTCATTAGAAATATATAATATTTTTCTTTAACATTCCATTTTTTTTTAATTTTTATAAAAAAATAATCAACTTAAAGACTTATACTTTCATGATGTACAAAATAATTATTTGTTGAGAAATCCATAAAACAATTTTTATTTAAATTCTAATAACAAACAAAAGACCAAAACACTTGACCAAATGATATTGGTTGAGTATAAATAGACCATAATCATCCAATGGTAGTGTTATTGCAAATTTTAATCCGTATATAAGATATCATGACACTTATATTTTTTTTATTTAAAGTGATTATAAATTTTTCACATTCATAATTTTATATGTATAACATTTTTAATGGTGAATTTTCGAAAATGATAATTAGACTAAAGATATAGTTATAAAATATAATAGATTAATATTGATCATAGTATTTTATATTTACTTTTTTTCCAAATTATAATATATTAAATAATTATACAAAAAATGAAGTATTAATTAGTTCATTAAATGAGATAACAAATAAATGTTATTAAGAATATTTAAAAAATATAATTTAGAAAATTAATATGTATAATTTATTTTATATATTACATTGGACTCATATAAATATAATAAAAAATATTGTTTTTGAATATATCTTATTATCTTAATAATTTTAAAATCAATTAATTGAATAGTTTCAAAATTGACATTATCGATTGTTTATCAAAATAATGATATAATAAATTATTTAAAAATCATAATGAGTTTTAAAAAAAATATGAATGATTATATGGTCTAAAAATTTATATGGAATTTATTTATTGTCTAATTTACAAAAAATAAGTAAATATTTCAATCATTTAATATTTAAATATTATTTACCCTAATTAAAAATTAAATAAAATAATTAAGTTCTAATTAAAATATTTAGGTTTAAATAGAAAAAAAACATGTCAATAATTTATTTCATGAGGAGGTTCCAATCCTATATCATCTTATATTCAAAATTGGGAAAATTATGAGGATTTTGGGTAGTGTTTTATTTTATTATAAATTATTATTTATGGAGTTTTCAAAAGTGAATATCATTTCAATTATAAAAGGGAACCTCCTCCTTCACCTCTTTACTTCACTTTGAGCCTCCAAACTCAGTAAAACCCTACACTTTTCCATTATCAACTTCCCTATTTACAATCTAAAGGTTATGTTCTTCATTAAATACCATCTCTAGTGCTCTAATAAGATATTTAGTGGAACCACGTCGAAGAAGAGGCAATCTCATCCACCGATTCTTTCAAACACCATTCTTCTTATACATTATATTCATGAGTTGTTTCATTTTAAAGTAACAACTCTAGTATCACATAAATAAGGGGTTGTTATTATGAGTATGGAACAATAATTTTCCATGTTCTATTCATCCTACGAAAAAAATCACCACGTGTGCATATGTACGGATTACCGTTTCCATGATGTGGTGTCACAGGTTTTTCACCACCACCTTTCATGGATGGGTATAGTAACAGAAATAAAAAAAAATATGATTTTTATAACATGATATTGATTTTTAAATATTATAAACCATTCAATTCAATACCATTCAACCATTATGGGAATGCTATCGTTACTCGTGTGTACATATGACCTTCCGTCTCCATGATGTGATGTGATTCATTCTATATGATCCATATTAAATAATGACCCTATAAATATATAGCATGAATAAATAATATATATATAAAGTTAATATGATATTCAAATTAAAGAACTATTACATACTAAGGATAACTAAAACATATTCGACAAAACTTGCATATGAAAATGAAGTAGTTAATACCTGAATAACAAGTGATAATGAAATGTAATTAAAAAAGAGACGGTAATATGATAACATATGAAATCATAAAAATGATTATGATTCTAAAATAGTTAAATTAAATTATTTAAATCATTATATAGGAGCTTTGGATTCATACAAAGGAAATAAGCTCTAAATGGTAAGAGATAATTTCACAATCTCACTATTATCCAAGATTATTTGTAGGTACATCTTTATTAGTGTATATTTATCATCCACATCCATGTTTCCTAAATAAATAATATTATTTATATTCTTCTATAAATTTTTCAATTTTAATTTTATCCATTGGGTAATTTTTATTAAACGATATGAAAGGAATATTTTATCATTATTCAATAGGAGGTACTTTTTGACTTCCTTGGAAAAAATTCGAGGAGAATGATTTTTAATTTATTCAGTATTAAAATATATTTGGGTATTCATAACACTTTATTTCTAGGATGATTACTCAACATTATTTCATGTTCATATTCAAATAAATTCTTTTCTTTTATAGTTTTACTTCATTTTGACAAAAGAATACATTTTTTGATGAAGAAAGAATATTTCCTTCAGGAATTTACTTCAAGTGTAAAATCAAAATTATTTCCCATATAATATGGAATTATTTAATAGGGTTATGTTTCATGTATAAAATATTTATTTTTACTATGATTTTATTTTGTTTATGATAGAATTATATTTATAAAATCCATTTATTTTAGATGGTTTATGTTATGGTGGAATGATATTTAAAGAAAGCAATTTTATTCCTTAGGATACAGTGAATGATTTATGTTATTGTGCCAGACATAATAATGATATCATTATGTGATGGGTGGGAACTATATCCCCCTCCAATGAATTGGGTAAATATTAATATCTTATTATATAGACATGGAATGAATGGGAAATAATCTTTGTTTAGTAATAAAAGGTGGGAACGAAGAGTGAACTCGGTTCAGTAATGAACTTGGTTCACTATGATGTTCTTGAAAATGATCCTTGACTAATATGAAATAATTTTCTATGGTTATGTGTATTCCAAAAAACATCAGGTCATATGTTATATCCTTTTTGGGATTTTTGTCATTGATTTTTATGAACTTTTATGATTTATCCAATGGCATGATATCATGATCCTTCATATACAAGATATGATTTTAAAATGTTATGTTCTTATGTCTTGTGATTATGATATGATTGATATCTAATTTTTTTTAAAGGATAATTTTAGCTCACCCTTTCATATTTTCCTATTTTTATGGTCTTGACGATGAGTATTAATAATGATTTTTTAAAATGGGTTCCAGTTATAATGAAAAAATTTAGAGGCAATGAATATGTCTTAGGAACCATTTGTTTATGTTTCCTAGTATATAAATACACTATAATTATTTTTTCCTTTGATTTACTTGGTTTTTTTAATATTGAATATTCATTAATATTGATCTAATATCAATGTATGTAATGTATGGGTCTTTGTAGTTGGTACCAGCAAAAATTTATAGTTAACCTTTAGAAACTAGTATAAGAAAATCATAGTAAGAACCCAAAGGATATGTAAAAGTATAGGTTACAATCCTAGTGTTTTAGAAATGATCATGAATAATGTAGGACAAACCCTAAAGGGTAATATATTGAAATATTATTCTTCATTATGTGTTTTAAGTATTAAAATTTTTGTTTCTCACACTATTATTCTTGGTTTTCGTCAATTTATTGAACCCAAAGGAACCGTGTTAGTACTTAATGTGACTAGAAATGAAATGATTATCCTCTTGAGCCCCCAAATTTTATGGAAGATTTAATGAAAATCTCATATCTATGCTCACTCATATTTATCAAGATATAAATCATGTAGGACTTCCAAATGAGAAAATGGGGGAATAACATTCTATTGAGTCCTTTAAAAGGTGACATCCACATTCTTTTAGTAAATCTTATGATTCATTATTGGTTAAAAAATTGATCAATTCCATTTAAATGATATTTTAAATTTCCAATGTTCAGAACATGATAAATCCATCTTACCTTCCTATCATTAGGAAGGTGAAGGTGATCGATGGTGGAACCTTATCAAGAATATGAGGCCGAGAGATGAAATTGATTCCAAGGAATGGGATGATTTCATGAAAATATTTTTCAACAAATATTGTATCCATAATAATCAAAAAAATATGTAAAAGGACTTTATTGAACTTAAGAAAAAGGATTATGAATCTATTGGTACCTATGATGAAAATTCTACTAGACAGGAAAGTTTCGCTTCTGGAATTATTATCCAACATGAGAGTAAAATTGGTAAATTATTTAGTGTCGTAAAATCATGTCTCTCAAGTGTATTATTCATAAGATACTTCAATAGCTATGAGGAAATCGTTCGATGTGCTCTCACGGATGAGATAAATAATGGAGTAACCCATCAGCCCTATGGTTTGGATAAAATGATAAAATTTGAATTTAAGGGAAAATATAAAGACCATGCTGAAAAGAATATTAGTTTTACTTTATACTCAAAGTGGGGAATGAAAAGTGGTGGAAATTTTATTAAAGGGATGAGAAACTGTTATAAGTGTGGGAGATAAGGACATTGGGGTTTTTAATGTTGAAGTGATGGGAAAAATATGTCTATTGATGTGAATAGATAAAAGGTTACACATATTGAACCTCCTACACATCAGTGTTACATGTGAAAGGAAATGGGGAATTATTCCAATAAATGCCCTAATCCAAGGGTTATTAACGATGATCGAGGTCAACAAACTCTTAATGACAAATACAATGGAAGGTCACATGTGATCACTAATGATATTTCTGAGTTTGATAATGATGTGGTGAAAGGTATACTTATCATCCGTTATAAATTAGTAAATGTTTTATCTGTTTATAGATCAGCCCACTATTTTATTTCTGAATAATGATCTACGGATATATCTGTATTACCTAAAAAATAAGATATTGAGTTAGTTGTGAAAACTCTTAATTGAAAAACGGTCACATCAAAAGTTTATAATTCTTCTATGGTTGAAGGTTTTTGGAATGTGATTCCATCAAATATTATGATCAATACTATAGTGTAATTTGATGTGATTTTTTTGATGGCTTTACTTTATCTATATTGATCTCATATGAATTTCCAATGAAGGGAAGTCACATTTCATAAAAGAGATCAATCTATGATAATCTATCAATGCGGGGATAAATATGACCTTCTATAGGAAATTTCATCCATATTATGAGTCTCGATTCATATAAATGATGTTTATATATCTTAAATAGTTGGAGAGAAACTCACAATTAATAATAAACCCATTGTATAAACGTTTGATGATTTCTTTCCAAGAAGATTTATAGGTGTTCTACCAAATCATGAGTTTGTGTTTTCAATAGAACTCATACCGGGTCCTATTCCAATTTCTAATACACCATATAGAATGGAACCAATTGGGTTTTAATAATTGAATAATTAACTCCAATTCAATATTAAAAATGGATTCTTATGCCGTAGTGTGTCACCATGGGGGGAACCTATTTTATTTGTTAAGAAGAAATATGGATCGATGAGACTCTGCCTTGATTAAATAGAACTTAACAAGATCACTATCATGAACATATATCTTATTACCTTCATTGATAACATATTTGACTAACTATGTGGAGCTCAATAATTTTCCTCGACTTATCTTCATTCAAGATATTATTATCTAAGTGTAATGAATGAGGATATACCAATGATGACATTCCATAGAAGTTATGGATGCTATAAATTTATAGTGGTTTCTTTTGGTCATACCGATGACCCTACTTTCATCATAGATTTAATTAATAGTCTTTAGAGACTATCTTTATCAGATTTTGGTAGTTTTTATAGATGATATAATTTTCAATTCAAAGAGAAAGGATGAACATAGAGATCACTTGAGAATTTTAATAAAGACACTCAGAAACGAGAAGCTTTATGAAAAGTTTACTAAGATTGAATTTTGACTTTTGAAAGTTTCATTTTTGGGTCACATAATCATGAGAGTGAAGATATATGTGGATATTGAAAAAATAGATGTTATTGAAAGTTATCTAATACTAAAAATGGTAACTGAGATCTGAATTTTTATTGATTTAGCTCTATAATAATGATGTTTTGTGAAAAACGTTTCACGATTATCTAATACACTCACCACATTTACTTGGAAAAGAGTTATATTTGTGTAGACGGAGGAATGTAAAAGGAATTTCAAACAGATAAAAACATGGTTAGCCAGTGCACCTATGCCTATAATACATTGTAATGGAGAACTGTTGTGTTTTATAGTGATGTATCTGATAAGGGTTTGGGTTGTGTTCTTATAAAAATGATATTTTGATGGATTATGCCTCACGAAAATTGAGAATCAATGAGAAAAATTACCTAAATAATGATTTGGAGTTATTTTTAGAAATATCTAAACTAAATATATGGATATATTATATTTATGGTGGAAGGTGTGCTATTTATACCGATTATAATAGTTTAAATTATATTTTTCACACAAAAGGAGATGAATATGTGTCAAATGAGATGGTTCGAGTTGATTAAATATTACTAATGCTCAATAAATTACCAAAATGGAAAAACAAAGAAGGTAGATGATGCTTTGATCTGGAAGGACCATGCTATCCGTTCCATGAGGAGGATTACAAAAGATCCAATATTTACCGATTTACAAAGGATAAATCATTAAAATTTAATGGAAGGGGAGAAATATTATCTTTCTCAATTTAATGTTCGACCATATATACAAGTGAAGATTAAGGAGGCAGAGAATGAAAATTTAGATCTATAAAAGAAGTTGAGTAATGTTACTGAATTCAACCTTGATTATGATAGAATAATATGGTATAAAAATTGGGTTTATATTCCTCCCGAACCATAATTATTGGTTTTGCTGGATGGGGATCATAGTTATTCATTATCGATTCATCTTGGAAGAAAAAAGATAAAGAAGGTCCATAAAAAGTATTTCTAGTGGGATGTCATGAAAAATGATTTTTTTGAATATGTCTCTCTGGGATTGGTTCTCTAGTAAGTTGAGGATGAGACATAGAATTCTAAAGGGATGATACATCCGTTACACGCAAAAAAATGGAAATAGGAAAACAAAACTATGTACTTTTTCATTCGACTCCCCAAAACATCTAAAGGTCATAATTCTATATGGGTTATTGTTTATCAACATACAAAGACGGCTCACTTCATTTCTATTTGATAGGATTCTTGTTTTGATATGATTTACAAGATATTTGTAAAGGAAGTGGTAAGATTGGAGGGAGTACCAATTTACATTGTATCTAATTGGGATCCATGGATTACCCCTATGTTTTAGAGATTTATTCAGTGGGATATGGAGACATAGTTATGCTTCAACACTACTTATCATCTTCAGACAGACACTCTGTCTAAGAGTAAAATTCAAACTCTAGAAGACATGTTGAGAGTTTTCTCTATGGATTTCAAAGGTGGTTGTGATCAACACCTACCATTTGTGGAATTTTCTTACAACAAAATCTTTCAATCTATTATTTAGATGGATCCTTATGAAGACCACTATCTAAAGAAATATATTAATCCAACTTGTTGGGATGGATTTGTGGAAGGAAAGATATTGGAACCTGATCTTATTAATGAAATGGAAAAAAAATTATAATCTATTCAACAAAATATAAGAGATGCTCTGATTCGACAAAAACATTATGCTGACAACTAAAGAAAAGGCATAGAGTTTTTAGTGGGTGACAAGGTGTTTATATGAATATCTACCTAGAAGAAAGTAATGATATTTGAAAATAAGGGAAGACTATTCCTTAGATATATTAGTCCTTTTGAAATTCGAGATCGTGTTGGGAAGGTAGATTATCGATTGGTGCTTCCACCAAATATATCTCATGTTCATGATGTGTTCCATGAGTCTCTCATGAGAAATTAAATAAAAGATACATTACATGTACTAAACTTAGAAGTTATTCCACTGGAGCAAGATCATTCTTATCAAGAAGAACCGATATAGATTTTGGATAGTAGCAAAAAAGTTTTGTGAAAGAAGACCACTCTCTATGTTAATGTATTTTTGGGGAACCAACAATTTTATAAAGATATGTGAGAACTTTATGATATTATGAGGGAGAAATATTGTCATATATTTGTATCGAAGTGAAATATTTTGAGGGTGATGTTTAGTTTATGGGGGGTAGATATAATATCTGAATGTTGATATGAAATATTCAATTTAAATAAGTTTAATTATTCAATAGCTTGAATTTCAAAAAATTTCTAGTTTAAGAGAACCACAAGATGAACATAGTATAAAATTAACATTATAACCATGTCGTTAGGATATCGGGAACAAATTTAACATACTTATGAAATTGTATGGTGATTTCATTAGCTACTAAATATTTATGAAAAATATAATTCAATTATATATATGTATTAATAAATTTAGTGAATTACTATTAGTAAATGAAATTAATGAAATATATATGTCATATAATTAAAAAAATATTTTTATAATAATCCAATATATATTCCATTCATAGGCTATGAATAAACATTATTTTTATGTATAAAAACCTACACTTTTCAAAATAGTAAATTTTCACCTTTTGATAGTGAAACCCATTTAAATTAATATTTTGAGACATTAATTATTTTTCAATAAAAGAAAAGAATATTTTCATTGGATTCAATATTTAAAGGTTTACTTTGTATGAAATTTTAATAATTTCTTGATTACTTTCAAATTTTGATGAACAATAAAAATACACTAAATTTTAATTAAAAAAAATATTTTTTTCCTAAAAATATTTTGTATGGTTAAATTATAATATTGTATGGATTAAAAGTATAAATATAATATATTTTTATCATTAAATATAATTTATTCCATTAGCATTAATTTTACTTTTGATTGATAAGTAAATTGATTTCAGTCATTTGCAATGTTTTAAAATTTAAACACCATGCTCTTTTTTCTAGAACAGAAATAATTTTTAAATTAATTAATGAAACTTATATGATATGAATTTTGAGAATTTGAATCAATATATAGAATCAGTAGGTCAAACTTCTGTAAATAGCTTTATTTTTTTAGGCACAGTGAATAATAACTTCGGTAATTTTTATTAATACGGTGAAAGGGTAAACCGAGTAAACAAAGATAAGAATACTATTATAAAATTACCCTAACACTTTTCTTAACATCACTGGATGATTTTATATCAACCTAAATCATCCTTTTGTCTTATTGGTGTCCTTTGGAATCCACTTGGATAATATTATGATATTTAATTTATTTTTATCTAAAGAAAAAGTTAAATATGTCTCACTCAAAATTTAATAACTAAATCATTTTTATATAAGGTTATATAGAATATAAGTTATATTATAAAAGATAATTTAAAATATAAAAATCATTTCTTTATCATGGTAATTTATATGTAATTTTTAGGAAATAAATAATTACCTTAAAGACAATACTTTGATGATGTGAAAATTAATTAAATGATTAGAAATCAATAATTTTTTTACTAAAATTAAAATAACAAAAAAAAATACCAAAAAATATGACCAAATCATATAGGTCGAGTATATATCTACCCTAACCATCTAAGGTTCTAGTTAGGGCACAGTTGGAACCTTATAGAAGAGTTTGTGACACTTATATTATTTTATTTAAAATGATGTTAAAGTTATCACATTTCAAATATAATAAGTATAACAATTTAAATGCTGGATTTTATTAAAAATAAATTTGACTAAAAATATTTTTCTAAAAGTTATTAAATTTATTTTTATCATATCATATTATTTTTAATTTTAATTCAAAATAAAATTACATTAAAAATTTACAAAACATTGATGTAGTAATTATTCCATTAATGGAGTTAAAAAATAAATGTTATTAATAATATTAAAATAAAAATAATTTTGATAATTAATATGTGTAAAGTTTTTTAATATTATATTGATCTCTTAGATATATAATAAAATATTTTTTTTCAAATTCATCATATTTTCTTAATAATTTGAAAATCAATGAATTGAATAGTGTCCGAATTGACACAATTGGTCATTTATCAAAATAAAATTTTAATAAATTATTAAAAAATTATAAAACATTTTTAAAAACATATAACAATTATTATGTGGCATAAAATGTTCTGAGGTATTTATTTATTTTATAATTGTCATCATATAAGTAAATATTTCACCTTTATAATAATTAAATATTTGTTACCATATATAATAATTAAATAGAATAAGTAAGTGTGAATTAAAATATTAAGGTTAAAATTTAAAGAAAAACTTGTCAAATTTTTTTAATTATATTACAACCCTTTCTCATTTCATCTTCAAAATTTGTAGATTTTTTTTTTGTTTTTGGGTAAGTTTTTATATTTTTATAAATTATTTTTTAAAGAGTTTCCAAAAGTGCCTCTCACCTCAATTATAAAAGGGAACCTCTTACCTCTGATATTCACTTCAAATTGAACCTTCAAACTCGAACATAAAATTAAATTTTCCCTTCCAAAATTCAATTTTTTTATAGAGGTTCTAGTGTTCGTTATAGAGAAATCTAGTACTCTAAGAGGAGATATAGAGGAAACACGTTGAAGAAGAGGTAACCTCCTCTACCGGTTCATTCAAATATCATTCTTCTTCAACTTAATCTTCATAAGTTCTTTCATTATAATGTAATAACTCAATTATAACTTATATAATGTGATTCTATTATGATTATCGAACAATAATTTTTCACTTTCTATCTATACTATGAAAAATTAAATCAACACTCGTGTGTATGTATGGATTATCATCTCCACACCATGGTGTAATCTGTTTTCACCACCACCATTCTTTAATGGTTATAATGATGGAAAAAATAACTATATAGGATTATTATAACATGATATTAATTATTAAATAATATACACCATTAAATTCAATACCATTCAACAATTATTGGAATGATATCATCGCTCATGCGTCTGTACGACCTATTGTCTCCACGATACGATACAATTCATTCTACATGATACTCATTAAATAATGATTATATAAATGTATATAATGAATAAACATGATATATATAATGTTATTATCATTTTTTAATGATATAAATATGACCAATAAAGGACAACTAGAACATACTCGAAAAAACATTCATAAGCAAATGAATTAGTTAATACCCAAACAATATGTAATAATGAAATGTAACTAATAAATAGATGAAAATAAGATCAAATATGATATCATAAAATTTAAATTATTATTAAATATATCTATGAAATTATTTTAAAAATTATTGCAGAGTTTCAGATACATACAAAGGAAATCAGATCGAAAAGGTAAGGGATAATTTCACAATCTCATTATTGTCCAAGATTGTTTATATGTATGTACTTACAAGTGTAAATTTATCATCCACATCTATATATCCTAAATATGTAACATTATTTATATTCTTATAAAAAAGTTTAAATTTGATTTTACACATTGGTGTGTTTTAATTAAACTGTATGAATGAAATCATTTATCATTATTCGATATGAGATACTTTTTTTGACTTTTCTAGAAAAAGTATGAGAATAATGTTTTCTAACTTATAAGAAATGTAGATATTTTTAGGTATTCATAAAACCTTATTTCCAAGAATCTTAATATCCATGATTTCAGTTTTATTTTCAAACAAATTATTTTTTTTTCATATTGAATGACATTTTGAGAAAAGAAATCATTTCTGAAGAATTAAAGATATTTTTCTCAAGAATTAATTTCAATTTTAATATAAAAATTATTTTCCATGTAAGAAGGAATTATTTTATAGGGTCATGTTTCAAGTATAATATCCATATTTTTCCCATTATTTGATTGTTAATATTATATAATGATATTTATGAAATTCATTTGTCTTACATGGATTATGTTATAGTGGAATGATGATTTAAGAAACCTATTTTAATCCTTAGGTTATGATGAATGATTTATGTTATTATGGAACTCATAAGAATGATTTCATTATGATATGTGTGGGAAATTTATCTACCTTCAATGAATTGGGTAATTATTTATATCTCATGAGATAGACATGGATGGAATGGGAAATGATATCAGTTTAGTAATATATGGTTGGAACGAGGAGCGAACTCAGTTCAGTAATGGAATTTATCCTCTATGATGGTCTTAGAAATGAGACATAATTAAAATAAATTTTTTTTCTATGATTATATGTATTCCACAAATCATCACGTCTTATGTTATGACCTTATTGGGATTATTTTCATCAAATTTATTAACATTAATGATTTATCCATGGAATGATATCTTGATATTTCATATGAAGGATAATATTTTTAAATGTTATGTTATTACAACTTTTAATTATGATATGATTTATATCTCCCTTTTTTATGCTTTGTAAACATTTTTTCACCCTTTCATATGTTTCTTTTCCCGAGGTCATGAAGAAGTGTATTAAGAATGATATTTCAAAAAGGGGTCTAGTAGTGATGAAATAAGTGGGAGACAATGAAGATGTCTTATGAAACCATTCTTTATAAATCCCAGTTTCTAATGACCCTATACATATAATGTTATGTCACACATTCATTATATTTTTTTAATTAATATTCATCAACATTGATATAATATCAATGTATGCAAAGTGTGATTTGTTATATAAACCACTCTTCTTAGGTTTATAACGTAACCATCCAATCATAGTTTATAACATAACCAGCAGTCACAAAATAAAAATTATATATATCTATTCCATAAGATTATAATCAATTATTCATATGAGAACCCATGAAAAGAACTATCTTTCATAAAAATTTCATAATATCATGACCTATGAAAAAAATGTGTTTTGTAAATATATTATCTTTTCATCATAAGATTACCCATGGAAAAGGAACAGGTTTCATAAACATATTGTCATCATAAACACGAGCCATAAAAAGTACATAAAAGTATAAAATATTTGAATCAAATACCCAATAAATCTTAATAATCATAATATGATTTTATATTTAATGGAAAATTGTGTTTAATGATCACATGGAATATTTATTATGAAAAATAAACATTACACTATAAAAATTACTTTTTTCAAATTTAAAATTTTAGCAAATATTATGAAAATAATATTTCTAGAAATAAAACTTGAAAAATTGTAAATGAATATTAAAATAATTTAGTTGTAATTAAGGAGAGAAATTTTATTAATTCCATACATGAAAAAACATTTATTCCATCATCATTTTTAGCAAAAAGAGAAATGTGCCTCATTCACAAATAAAAAGAATATTCTATTTATTTATTTTTTGTAAAATTAAAAAATGTGTAAAAATGACTTTATAAAATAATGGTATAATATTATATATTTCCTCTAAAATCACCATAATAAAACAAGGACTTGGAAGAAAAAATTATTTTAGACTGAAGTGAGAAATAAAAAAAATTAAAATAATTCTTTTAATATCATGAGTTCATAAAAAGGGAAAAATAAATGATTTTTTCTCTATAAATAACCAACATAGACGAGTTATTTCTATTTTAATGAGAGATATAGATCATAATATTTTATCCTCATAAACAAAACCAAAAATAATCCTTATAAATTATGAGATTGGATCATAAAACCATCACTACTTGGGTTACATTTATATCACAATCCCCATGAATGAAATAACCATAGATGAATATTTATATCCCATAATTTTATTAATAAAAATAATAAGTGTTATTCATGTGTAGTATATACACCATTCAAAAGAAGTTAGTGGTGAATATGGAATTTTCCTCCCAAAAATAAAATAGAGACTATAAATCCCTTACCTCAAGTCTTGAATTTCATCGTATACATTAAAAGATAATGTATAATAAATATATGAGTATTATATTTAAATTTAAGGACCATAATCATATATATAATTACATTTATGATTTTATTATATTATTTTTTTCATCCTTTTATTAAAAAATCTTTGTTAAAATCAATTGTTTGGGTAATAACTGATTTATTTTTCATATAAGATTTGGTTTTGTAGTCTCAATCATTTTCATTGATTATTGTAAAGTAATTTATATAATGTTAGAGAAGATACAAATATAATATAAATTTATTATATATATATATATAGTGTTATCCATAAATGTTATAGATAAAAAATGAATTACGCAATTCATGGTAATGATAGGACGTACATACACATGAACCCTATTTTCATTATTTTTATGGAATAAAATAAAGTTTTATAATAAAATGAATATATAGATTAATTTTCAACATAATTGATAGTTTATAATTTTTCTAAATATATCCTGACTACCATAAATGTGTAAATAAAACACAAAATGTACAACATCGCTTTGTGGAGGGGGTTTTCCACACATACGCATGAGCGATGTTATTATTTTCTAATCGATTGGAAGATAAGATTATAGATGTGATATTATAATTTTAGAATTATTATTATTCAAAAATATAGTAAATATAAATTAAATACATAATTATATATTTCTAAAAGAGTCAGTTATGCAATAGGAATTACATCAGTTCACGAGGTGGTGTCTGCCATACACACGATCGACGATTAAATTTCCAATTTGATTGAAAAGTATATGTATATATATTATTAAATTAACATAACAAACTCATAGTTAATTAGAATATATTATTTATATATCATCATTGATGAATATGGTTTTATGCAGGTATAATAAAAAATAAAAAAAATCATTAAAACTATCCCTCCCCTTCAGAGAGGCTCTTTAGGTTTACACATAAAGCATTCATAGGAGGCTTTCTTAATAATACTAAGGCCACTATGATTTGGATAAAGATTTATTGATGGTATTTTGGAAGGTATTGTACTATACAAAAAATATCATGGAGTGTGCATAGGGTAAGAGAGTATATTTTTCGTTAATAAACTGGAAAAGAACCCACTTGGAAATTATTTAGAAATTTCCCAAAAGAATGAAAAATAATAGTTATTCATAAAAAAATTGTTCCCCATGGATGTACATTCTAATATCGTAATGTAAAAGGTTCAAATATATCTACAAAATCTGATTTAGATTACTTATATTAGAAAACATAAATTGATGTTTTGGTTTAGCCCACAATAATCCCACTGTATCCTTTTCTACAACACTTAGTTTTTTTACAGTTTCCACTATTCATTATAACCAAAATTTATTTAGTGATAATTAACTAATATTCATTATTCTGACTAAAAATATGAAATAATTTTTTACATACTCAATCCACAAAATGCACAAAAAAATTAATATTAAAGTAGTATATGGGATGAAAAAGAAGTTTTTTAAAGAAAGTTCTTCCATATGTATAAAAGTTTTTATATAAAAAATGAATATAAAATTCATTCCAATGTCCTAAATTGTATTATTAAAAATATAATTTCACTAATTTATCATTTAAAATTATTTTAAAATTTAGAATAATTTTTATATTCTTCTATGGAGAAAGGTGTTTTTAACAAAACTACGTTTTTTTCACTATTTACAACAAAATTCATAAAATTTCAAACAATTAAGTAAATTATAGTTTTGACTAGAATATTTAAAATTTTGAATAATTTTTTTCAGAACATTTTCTAAAATTTTCATAAATGTTTTATAAGTTTTGTTTACATAATGCAGCGAAACAAATTTTTAGTAAAAAATAAATTTTATAAACATAAAACAAAATTTATTATTATCCCATGCATAGAAAAAATTATAAGTGTAATGGAAATTATTATTGAATATATAATAAATAAATTTAATCCAAATCACTCACCCAAACTAGACTAATTTAATTTATTTAAATAAAAACAATTCAATTATATAAACATGGCCTTTGAGATAAAACTTTTATTATATTTTCAAATGTTTTTTATTTTAATTTGTAACAATTGATAACATTTAAATTTATTTTATTCATGTGTAACCCATATTTATAATGAACCAGTATTAACTTACATATAAATTTCATCACTTTTTCATAATACATAAAACATTAAAAAAATAGATGCTCAAAGACCATATTAGTTTAGTGCCATTGAGAAAATTGAATCATAAACACTAGTACATAAGTGTGTAATAGTATACCCTATTAGATTCTTGAAGACTAAAACCCTTATTAGACATATAAATCATAATACCGATCTTTATAACTTAGGGGATGAAATATTAAAAATGGTGATATTAGATTCTTAGTATGGGTAAACAAGGGAGACATGTAAGAATAAACATAAACATAATAGAATGAGAACCTGATCAAAACTTAATAAGATCTCACTCTACATATCAATGATCATAAACATGATTAATGGCTTAAAAATTGGATTTTCATATTATATGAATCAAAATGAAGTTATTAAAAAGATCCATGAAATCATAATATAAGAATAAAATATTGAATTGTGGCATACACATGATGATATAAAAACCCTTTGATAAGGATACCGACCAAAAACATTATAACATGTTAAGATTGGGATAATCACCCATATACCTGCTTCATTCATTGGATTTGGTCCCATGTAACCTATTGTATCGAGATTGGCATGTCCTCTTGTATACCCTCTTATTTCTATCTTGGGATTTCCTCCTATATACCCTCATGTTTTGTTCTTGGGATTCCCTCTTGTATACCCTTTTATCTCATAAAACATTTATTATTACCCAATGACTTTGGGGAGATATTATTCCCTCCCATATCATAATGAAATAATACATACATGTTCTATAAAATCATAAAAATCATATCATGTCCCATGAAATGAAATGGGTTTCATAAACATGTAATCATATCTTAACCTATGGAAAAGATACATGTTTCATTTGAATTTCATTAAAGCATTACCTATGAAAATAAGTGGGTTTCATAAGAATATAACTCATGAATGAGAAAATAATATCATAAACATCATTCTATAAAACATAAAACATTTATATAAATAATATTAATAGGTAGAATGAAATATTTCCAAAGAAAGATATGTGTAAAACCAACAAATGTAATCTTATATGGGAAATAATTATTGAAATAAATTTTAAAACACTCATGAGGAAATTTCCTTTTCTCCATTGAAAATTTATTCTTAGAACATAATACCATTTGAAAATTATTTATATAAATCTAAACCTGAACACCTATAAATGATGCATTGAAAATATTTTTATATCCTTTTTCCTTCAAGGAATTTTATAGGATCTTGAAAACCTTTTGAAAGCTAGTTTTCCTTGAAAACGGAAAAAAAAATATTAAATGAATTTGAAAACCATTTCATTGAAAATTATTTTTAAAAAATATATTCTAAAAAAGTAAAATTTTAAACATTCAAAAGATGTGACAAATAAACGATGATGGGTAAATCCGTGCATGTCGTATGAGGAAAAATCATTCCTTTTTCTGGGTAAATGGTTAAAAAAATACTTGTTCGGAAAGAGACAAGAGAAATCCTTTGGAAACATTATTAAAAGAAAAAAATATTAATAATTTATTTTAATTATCAGAGGATTTTATTATAATATTCATGGAATCACTTTCAACAATTAATAGTATTGAAGATATAATGATTTTTCACTGAAGAGAGAGGTAAGGTCATAATTTCTTAAAAAAATCTTAATTTTATTAAGTACCGAAGAGTGAAAAAATGGTATTAATACATGATTACATAAATATTAACAAGATTATTAGAAAATATCATGATGTTTATTTAATAAAATATCAGAATATGTCATTTATGAAAACATGTCCATAAAGAATCTTGATAAACAGTGATATTCTTTTAGAAAACTCTTAACACATGGTAACTTTGAATGATGCTCCCTATTTAGGAAAATTAAATTACATTGAGATTTAAAATATAATGAAAATAAGGAAATTAATTTTATATCATGTCAAAGGGATTTTATGAACCTCATATAAAAATATAGGAGTATAACATGATTATGTCTCAAATAAGAAAAAATGAGACAAAATTACTTTACCGATTTTGTAACTTTTGAAACATAAAACCCATGACAGAAAGATCATAAAATATTTATTTAAATAATAATTTATTTAACTACATGATACATATAATAAATTCACTATAATTATATACTCTATACAAAAGAAGTCAGTGGTGAATAAGGAATGTATCTCAAGAAAATAAAGAGTGAGAAGAAATTTTGTTACCTTCTATTTTGACCCTCATCATACTTGTTCAAAACTCCTATATTTTAAATTTATTTTAATTATAAACATTTTAAATAACCATATACTTATATCTAATAATATATATGGTTGTATATTTATTTATATTATCCTTTTGTTAACCATTTTAGGTTAAGGTCACACTTCATGTAATATTTTTGTTGTTTTTATCTTATGACTTAATTTATTATATCTTTTATACTTATATTTATATCATAATTTAAATATTTTACAAAATTATATAAGTATAATTTATATTCAATATATTTTAACTATTATAATATATAGAAAATATAAGTATGAAATGGAATACACTGTTAATGGAGACGGTATGTCATACGTAAGAATGAATGTTGTTTCCTTCTAATTGTTGTATTGAAAGAAAGTGTGTAAATGGAATATATATATATAATAATTGTATTAGAATTATAATTTCATATATATCAACTATTTTCACTAAAAAATACTTAATAATGTTAATGTTGTGTGTGAATGAATCACATCGCTTTGAGGGGGTAGTAGTGAAAATTTCTTCAATGAAAATTATCATATTTACAGATGACATAAATCCTAAGTGTGTGTTAAAATTAAAAATTACTTCAGAATAATGATATTATAAATATATTATAAATTAAATAAAAATATATTTTAATTCATAATTTCTACAATGAGAGGAAGTAACTAAAAAAATAACAGTCATTGTTTCGTGAGGCGGTAGTTCACCATACACGTAAACAATATGTTCGTTACCTATTTGATGGAAGTCTATGTAAGTGTGGTTAAAAAAATAGAATAAAAATATACTAGTATATTTATAATAATGTCGTTTTCATAAATTAATTAAATAATTATATTTTTTGGGGTGCATGAAGAAAATAAAAGGATGGATCTTGAGAAAGGATGTTACCTCTTATTGGGGTAACAACTTTTGGTTTAACCCAAAGGGAATATTTTGATTACTTAATACATGAAATGGATGATTTTATGATGAATCTAGAGATATTTGGAAGTAAATTGGTCTGATATTGTGTAAGAATAAGTGGCTTGATAGGTGTGTGGAAGTTGGAGGAGGGGATGCCTTTTTATAGTGGAGGAGGAGTGTCATTCTTGTAAATGTTTTAAAAAGGGACCCCCCACAAATGTTTTTTTAATAAAAGTGGATCATATAATAGTCCAAAATATGTAAAAGTTAGATTAGGGTTGAAATATTACCAGAAAGGTTTTTTTGGATAGTTTTCTAGGTCATATTAGGCCTTATATTTAGGGTTTAGTCCATTATTAAGCATAATTTTACCTTAATCGTTGTAATTAATTTTAATACATTCCATATTATTTTTGGTCAAAAAAATTTAATATTATTATACATTATAAGTTATTATGATTCCAAATATGGAATCATTTTTTTTAAATTTCAATCCCATAAGTAGTATAAATTAATTTAAATTTAATTCCTCAG
The DNA here is from genome assembly GCA_963277665.1 of Viscum album. NCBI lineage: Eukaryota > Viridiplantae > Streptophyta > Magnoliopsida > Santalales > Viscaceae > Viscum > Viscum album. The sequence continues at coordinate 764,053,903 of OY728129.1, forward strand.
ATAGGACGACAAAGTGGGTTTATTAAGTACAAATTTTCAAATGTTTGCTAAGATTTCATAACAAATTTCAATGTGAAATAGATTAAAATGACCTAAATTGTAAAACATTATAAAAATATGTTATAATTAAACATTAAAATCAATTAATGATATAATTTAATTTTATAAATAAATTAGATGAAAAATTAATTTGGAGTTAAATTTTTGTAGTTTTCACTATTCACTTAAATATGAAACTTCAAAGAAAAATACCTAAAAAGAACCCGAACAAATTTTTTATTATTAGCTTGGAAAAATTATGTATATTTTTAAATTTAAAATTTATAGAAGTTCTGAAATTTATTTTTTAAAATAAGGTTGTCATTGAATGGTGGTAAAAGTGCTTTAATAAAAATATATGTTTTATGTGTAAAATTTGGTATGTTCTTACCGTATTGCTATAAAATATATTAGATGAATATAAATTATTTTATTTAATATATAATATATATTTTATATTAATTTCATTTTCTTATTTTAATAAATTTAATTTATTTGGATAAAATAGTTTTCTATAAAAATATTCCCTTTATATTCAATTTGTTCATTGTAATTGATGAATCAATTTGGTATTTGTGAAAACCATTGGTTTTAATATTTTATTTAATAATATTAATAACCTATAAATTAATGTCTATGTTAAATCATAAAATAGTATATGAAAAATATTTTGATAATATTTGGTTGTTTGGTAATACTCAGTTTTGCGTGTTATGTAGGCATTTGAGGAAAGTATATCTTGCGTGTAATGGAAGCTGACCTCAACGTTCTGTATAGAGAAGGATAACCTTTATATTTCATTTACTGTAGGATTAACATGTAATTATGTATAACTCATGAAAATCATAGTTCATTAATATATATAAAATAACTATTTTCAATGTTGCAATAAATGAATAATATCAAAAATAATTAAGTAATTTAAAAAAAATTCAAAAAATCATTGGGTGTTTCATTCTACCCCCTTCAAATAATGTTCTCCGTTGAAATTAGTTAGGTATTATAATCTATTAATACTTAATGTTTACTTTCTTATAAACCCACATAGTAAGAATAAATACTAATACTTATATTTATAATTGAATGTTTGAAACATAACTGTTACCCAAAGTATCATATAACAATGTTCCCAGATGGGAGAACAGAGGTGGAAAGTGAAAACATGGTCATTGGAGATAAATCTAACCATAATGTTCAGATGGATAGTGATGAGGATAATGATTAGGATAATGTTAACAATCACAATGAAATAAATCTTTGATGAACTAAGGGGTTATTTGATTAATCGTAAATTAAGTTACTGGGATAATATTTTTGGTTCCATGATCCTTTTTTCTAAAGTTAAATAGTATTAAATAAATATATACTTTACTGATTTCAGGACAACCTCACTCTTTTTTTCCTTCATCCACTTCACCAATTTCTCAAAAATAGAAAGTGAATCTTTCATTCTCGAACCATTAAAAGGCCATGAAATCTAGGATATTTCATCCCATCTATCATTAGTTACCATCAACCCCATGTTTTTATAACAAGTTATCCAATATGTATAAATCCTCAAATGGTGAGACAATACTTTATTCTCACAATCATCATAGAATGTCTTACTTATTGTTTCCTTATAGGGTTAACATTATAACCCTTCCGAGAGATGAAAATACAAAACATTATAAATAAGGTCACGAAATCAAGTTAACATTGATCCCCTATATATAAAGACGTACATATTGGTTGTCACATTCCAAACATGTGAATACCCTCAAATATATTCTCTCAAAAACATGTTAATAACTCGAATTACCATAAATATTTTTGGAAAATATTAATTATTACTATTTGCAAAGGTTATTGGATATATTCCTTAAACCCAGGAGGTTGCGAACTTCAGAATAATTACTAAGACCAATTTATCAACCAAATAATAAGCAGATCTAGAGTAATTAATTCTATCAAATTTACTTTATCCAAATTCATCATCTCTTTATCCAAGTGAAACAAAATTTTCTCAACTTCTTGATCACATTAATGGTTGCCTTCCCTTAATCAAGATATCACTTTTATTAGACATCATAACCATTAAACATACCCTTTTAAATCCTTAATAAAATCTTATACTAAATATATATATATTATTCATGATCCATATGACACAATCATTTTATTCTAAAATCATAAGTACTTCATGCATCTAAATTTATTCTTGAACCATTACTTGGGCTTCATAAAATTGTTCTACAATAAATATTTCCTAGAATATAAAATATGAATAATGTATTAAGGTTCCTCAACTACAATCAAATCATAATTGTTTTTACTAATGTAAACAATACTATAAGAGTTTATGAATTTCCAAAGCCTATCCCCCGGTATTGTCAAACCTAGGTGTGTAACGAGACCCACTCTCATGTACCAGATTACCATGAGTTAGGCCTGATATAATTTTTTGGAGTTATTCAACCTAGGTACATGTGTTTTAGAGAAAAAACCACTTGTAGTTCTAGAAAGGGATATATTTATTGAAAACCACTCAATATATCCTTTACCATAATTCCAGGACATTTTCCAATACATTTCCTTAGACTTATCTATAGACATGTCCTTAGAGTTATCACTTATAAATTATTATCCTAGTTTCCAAAGGTTAACTAAACCTTTTCTGTGATCCCATCCCTAATGACCCATTCATAACATATATAGACATTAACGAACTTTTTAGGAATGCATAAAACATTACAAAAATATTCATCCAACGACTGTATTAGTTTAGTTCCTTTTTAAACATGTAAATATAATAACCAATACATAAGTGAACTATATTAACTCCCACCATGATATTAATGACTAAAAACATTCCTAGACACATAAATCATTTTAAATAAATTTATAAATTGTGGAATTAAAAATAAAATGTGGATATAATATAAGTTCAGTGAGGGTAAACAAGGGATACATGTAAGCATAAAAACGAGTATAGGGGTATGAGAATGTGATCATAACATTATACGATCTTACCCTATATATTTAGGACTATAAACATGAATCAGGGAATAAAAATTAATGTTTCATAAGATATGAATCATAAGGAAATAAATAACATGATACATGAAAGAATAATATAAGAATAAGATATTGAATTTTTAAGAAACCTGATCATATAAAAACCCTATGTCAAGGCTCTTGACTAAGACCATTGTAACATGTTACACATTGGGTAATCACCTATGTACATTCATTGGGCTTGAGATTCCATCATGTGTACCCTATTATTTTGTGCATGGTATATAATCTTTGTACCCTCTTATTTCGATCTTGGTATGTACTCCAATTTATCATATTATATCAGGTTTGGGATTAACACCTATGTACCCTTTGAGCTCAAAAACATTTATAATTACCCAAAACATAATAGGGATATATAGATCCCACCAATCTCATAATAAAATCATACATACATGTTCCACTAAATCATATAAAATCATATCACATCCCATTAAATGAAATTGGTGTCATAAACATGTAATCATATCATATCATGTAGAAAAGGGAATGGTTTGATAATCATTTCATCAAAGAATAACCCATGAAATGAAGTTAGATTCATAATCATATAACTCGTAAAAGAGAAAATGATTTCATAATCATCATTCCAGAAAATTTGAACCCTTTAGGTAAATAATATCACTGAAAACATTGAATCATTTCCCAAGAAATTCATGAGTAACAACAATAGATGTTATCTAATATGGAAAGTAAATTTCCATGAATTTTTAATGACAAATCAATATGAAATTATCCTTTGCAATCTTAAATATGATTCTTAAAATGTAAATCCTTTGGAAAACTATTTCCATGAAAATAAAATTTAAAAATTATAAAGGAATAATTGAAAACATTTTGAAGGTATTATGCCTTTGAAAACTTTCAGAGGATCTTGACTACCATTTGAAAACTATTTTTTCTTGAAAACATATAGAAAAATCTGAAATAAATTGTTAACCATTCCTTTGAAAATATTTTTGAACAAAATATTTCTTAAAAATTAAAAATTTAAACACACTATGTAATATTCATTGAAATGATGATGGGTAAATCCATAAATTTTCTAAAGTTAAAATGAACATTCCTTTTGCATGGTAAAAAGTCATAAACAATCACTGTTTAGAAAGATGAAATAAGATTCCTTGAAATAAATTGGTAAAAGAAAAAAGGGTAAAAATGTATTTTAATGTTTATAGGATATTAGTATAATATTCTTGTACTCCATTTTTGGATATCATTATTTTGAAGGAACACGTATTTCTGACCAAAGAGAGAGGTAACCTCAAATTTTCTTAAAAACATTTTTTAACTATAATAAGTATAAAAGTGTGGAAAAATGGTACTAGAACATGAGGAAATCATCTATAACTAATGAATAATAAAATTAATGAGTTTTCTTGAATTATGTATCAAAATATTTCATTAATAGAAATGATATCATAAACAATCTTGATATACTGTGACACTATTTAAATCAACTATTACCTCATGGAAACTTTGAATCATGATCTCTATGTACGAAAATGATATTATATGGATCATTAAAATGTCATGAAAATAATTATATTCGTTTTATAACATGTTATATAAAGTTTATACACCTTATAAAAATATAGGTGTATAACATGACATTTGTCTCAAAGAAGGAAAATTGAGACTAAATTAATTTACTTATTCAGTAACTTTTTAAAAATAAACCCCGTGAAATAATGAAAATAAAATGGTTATTTAAATAACCATATATTTAAGTGTAAGGTGAAAAAAATACATTAATGGGAAGTATATACACCACACAAAATAAGTGATTGGTGAATAAGGCATGTATCTCACAAAAATAAAGAGTGAGATGAAATTCCATAACATTGTGTCTTGAATCTCAATATACTCATTCAAAAATCCTGTATAATTAATGTAAGTTTATTATATGTAATTATTTAACCATATAACTATATCTAATAACATATATGGTTTTATTATGACTTTATATTACACTCTTGTGAACAATTTTATGTTATGGTTGGGATTTGGGAAATATTCTCTTTGTGTTTGACTTGTGTCTTAATTTGTTATATCTTTGGTATTTATACATATATAATGATTCCCAGAAAGTAAAAATTTATATAAATATAATTTATATTCATCATATTGGTATTATAATAAAATGAATAACATCTATGTTTGAAATAGAATACACAGTTTGTGGAAATGGTAGGTCGTACGCACGCATGAACATTGTTTCCATTTTATTGTCACATAGAAAGAAAGAGAGTAAATGAGATATATATATATATTAATATAATATAATTTTATTATAATTAGTATATAATATATATCATATATTTTGACTAAAAATATCCTTAATACATTCCATGTACTATGTGACCAAATCAAATATCTTTGAGGGGGCGGTAGTCCACACACCCTCAAAAGAGATCACCATATTTACACAAGTTAGAATGAATATGGGTCTATCATAAATAAAAATATTAAAGAATAAAGAAATTATAAATATCATTTATATCATATATAAATAGTTTTCTATCATAATTTCCACCACGAGAGGCCGTAATGGAAAAATGAACAATCCCCATTTCATAAGGCAGTAGTTCATTGTACACATAAACAAAAAGTTCATTACCCATTAGACAGATGTGTGTGTGAGTTTAGGTATAAAAATTATCATAATATAATAATATTATATTTATAATATTGGTTTTGATATAAAATAATTAAATAATAATATATGAAAGGTGTATAATGAATATAAAACTAAGGATTCAGAGGAAGGACATTACTTCTTATTCAGGTAACTCAATTCTGATTTTAATGAAAGGGATTCCCTGGATGGATTTATGCACAAATTTATGATTTAAGTACTAAGGGAAGGATTTTAGAAAGTTAAATGGTCAGATATTGGCCGAAATGAAGTTGCTTGAGCTGTGTGTGGAAGTGGGTGGTGAGGAGATATTTTTATAGTGGAGGAGTGACATTCTTGTAAAAGATTGGAAAAGAGAAACACCACCCATGTTTTTTATTGATATTGGATAATATAAGGGTAATAATTAGGTAAATAGGATGATAGGGTTAAAATATGGATATAAAATAGTCTTTGGACAAGTTTTTAGGTCATATTAGGCCTTGATTTTAGTGTTTAGTCCCTCATTAATCTTAATTTCACCTTAATAGTTGTAATAAATTTTATTTACCGTCAATAATATTTTTGTTAAAAATCTATGTTGATATAATTAGATATTAGAGATTTTTATTATTATATATATTTAATCCATTTTTATGAATTCCAATTACAAAAGTTATAGAAATTAATTTAAATTTAATCATATAGAGAGTATTACAAAGAAGGTTTTTAAAGTAAAAATGTTAAAAGGATTAGTAGGTTTTAATAACAAAAAATCATCGTGACATTGATTATAGTGACCTAACATGGATAAATTGATAAAAACAAGATATAATTAAACTCTAAAATCAATTAAAAATATAATTTATCCTTATAAATAAATTATATGAAGAAGCGGTTACGAGTAAAATATCAATATTTTTTCACTATTCATTAAAAATTAAACTTCACAGAAAAATACCAAAAATTTACCCTAACCAAATTTCTATATTATAATTTCTAAAATAAATATTATTTTTTATATAAATTTTATAAAATTTCAATAAATTATATTAAAAATAGGTTCTCCATCAAAAGCTGATAAAAGTTTCTTAATATAAATATAGTCTTTCATGTGTAAAATGTGATTTGTTCTTATCTTATTCCTATAAAATATATTATATTAATATAAAAAAATATTTTATTGAATATATAATATTTATATCACATTAATACCACTCAATAATGGTAATTAATTTAATTTTTTTGGAGATGATTGTTTTCTATAAAAATATTCCATTTATATTCAATTGGTTCATTGTATCTAAAGAATTCATTTTATAATTGTGTTAATCATCGTTTTTCATACGTTAATACTTATCATAACATCTAAATTAATAGATAGGTAGAGTTTTAATATATTAAAATATAATATTTTAATAATATATTGTTTTTTGAAAAAAACTAGTCTTTCGGGTTACATAGGATATCAAGAAAAGTAATTCTTGATTATAGCATAAGATAACATCAGTGTTTTGTATAGAGAATACTAAAATTTACATTGCATGTAGTGCATGATTAAAAAATTATTTCTTAAATAAATTCATACTTATTGATTTAAAATTTATAAAATAAACATTTTCAATGTTTTCTGAAATGAAAAATATCAAAATGAATAAATTACTTCAAAAATTATAATTCAAAAAATATCTGGGTGTCACAATATTAATTTTGGTATTTAGTTTTCAAATTCATACACACCAATTTAATTTCTAGGTTTTAATGGTCATATTTAAATAATAATATTTATAGTAGATTTTGTTTTGGTAAAACTCGTTGTTGCATATAATGGAAGCTATCGAAGAAAATAAATTTAATTGAATTTTTTAATAAAATATCATCGTATTAAAATGTGGTTATAGTATAGATCACAATATTAGTATCCTTTTTGATAATCAGGGTGAATGATAGCATTGTAGACATTCTGTAAGGAGTGGGGAACCTCTATGTTTTTGGATCTCTATCGATTAAGTATATATCGTTTATTATTACTATTTTGGTTATGAGTTAAATATTGTATCAATTTATTTTTTATGGTTTCTAGGGAGTTTTTCTATATATCTTTGTACTCAACAAATTAAGGTAATTCCACATGAATGTTCCCTATCATATACTAAAGATATGAAATTTTCTGGTGATTGTTGTGGGTAAGGTGATAAGGGAGAAAATATATGCATCGAGAAGAGGAAATGGTTGTATGGTAGTGTCTTATCATGCCTTTTTTATAGAGGATTCTATATCTACCATGTTGATTTGGATTGGTTTACATTTATCAAATTGAGCTCATATTATTCCCTAATTTCATTGTGGTCCTATATTTCCCACATAATGTAGATTCTTAATGTGTTACAAGTGTTTATATAATCTTATATATTTATTATTTTAGATTTAAATATCGTATTCATTTTGAAAAAATCTATTTTTAGCTGTTAACTTAGTATATTAACTACCATTTCTTTATATTCCTACATTATGATAGTGGGTCACCCATGAAATTTCAATGGTGGGCATAGGGTAAAACATTTATCCTATCAACCAGCCCAGGTAGAGTCCTTGTGGGAAAGGTCTTGTCAACCGTATCATATTATCAACAAGAAATAATGGAAAGGATCATGAAGATGGTATAGAATTCAATGTACAATAAATATAAAAAACAATTTTCAAAAATTTGATCAAATTTCTATAGTCCTCATCAAATTCCTCTAGATTATTGATCATGTGTTAACTATTTTTCACCCAATTAAACCCATCCAAGATTCTCATAGAAAGATCTATGAATGGTTTTTTTAATAATCTGAAGAATTTTTTTATTTTTTCTAAATAAAAGATATAATATATATAAGAATATGAAAACGATGGAATGTTAATGGTCTATTATGGCATGGTAAATACTTTCAAGAAAATTTGTAATAACCCTTGATATATTATTAACATACTCTTTAAATAATAGTTTCATCTTTTATCCCCTACATTATATTATAGAATCTCATAATGGAATAATGCATGATATAACAATATTTAAAATTATTCTATATAAAAAACTAGATTCCAAGATAGTTTTCACCTTAATCATTTAATTCAATAATTTTACAAAAAACACAACATTGACCATACTATTTCATCTCCATCCATGACCTAGTAAATAAAATATAAATATTTTCCATATATATATATATAGTAATTTATCACAAAATTGAACTTATCAAGAAATATCACAAACTAAAACATAGGAATTTTTTTTGAAGCATTATATATTAAAGAAAACAATAAGGTAGTGTAAGAATCTCGTGGACAACTATTAGACTAGTTAAAAAACATGCTGAATCCCATTTCCATTTCACATTTATCTATTCAATTTATCTAATTCTGGACTAATAAAATTTTATTTTTGAATGAACTATGGAATTATCGTTGAACCATTAAAAAATTTCTTGTCATTTCATTTTTTTAAAACAATGTGTCTTCAATAAATAAATGGGAATGTCATTGAAAAATATTACATTAAAACATATAAAACAATCATGAATGATATTATAAAAAAACTATATATAGAATTCACTAAATGTGATAATTATCTAAACACAACAACACTTAATCAAATTAGGTTTTTAAAGGGCCACTACCTATTCTAGTAAAAGAACAATATTATAATGACCATATAATTGTTGAGGCCTTTAAAACCCAAATTTTTTCTTTGTATTGTAATGGATTTATATTATCCCCCATCATGTACTTTTCTAACTGGAACCCAATACGGGGTGATAGTTAAGATGAACGTGAGCCTTGAAGCCCACCTCGAATGGGCTACACTCTGGCAATAATTCTTGTTGGTATAGAACACATATGTGGAAATAGTTACCCTATTAACCCCTATTAATATTATATAATACCACCAATTTACTTTATGAATTTAAATAAAACAAATCCCATTAATTAATGTAAATGAAGTACCAAAATAAAATCCTCTAAAATAATATATATATAGTATCTCCTATGGTAGCAACAATATAAACATATATAGACTCTAATTATACATATGACCTAGGGATGTCTATAATAGTCACATAATCAATACAAGCCATATATATAAATAAGTATAATGAATAGTATCATCCTTAAACTCTTCCATGAAAATATAGTATATGCATACTAAATCCTTAGTGTTAAAACCTATTTATACCAATTCATTACCAATTTCAGGTCATCTAACCTCCCTCGTCATCAAGGAATTATTGTAAAGCCCATGAGAAATGATGATACATAATATCAAAATAATATATTCATAAATACATAACAATATAACACATAAAATCCCCAACTAACCTCTCAAAAATTAATAAAACAACACAACAATCCAAAACATGAATCAATTCAACTAAAACATGATTCCCCATTAAATAGATATCTTATTATATTACATTTTATATAAAAAATATATAATTCATTTTTTCCATGGATTCTCCATTATCAATTAACCTTATATAACCTCATTAGAGCCTCAACCATGACATCATAATGATTAAGGGACCAATATGTCATAATCATTTTGAATAGGTGGAATGAGAAATAACGTATAAATGTGAAGAGAAACACACCAATCATTACAAGAAGTTTCCCAATATGAGATGATGTTAAAAATACACCATGGAATGAAATAATATAATTGAAAAAACACCACATTACACTATGGGATGATTGGACGAAAAATTAAGTAGTTAAACCAAAAAGGATATCCGATGTTATATTTTTATCTTGGAAACACAATGTAATGATGTTGTCGTATTGCTCATGACACAATGATAAAACAATATTTAATTAATAGTGTAATTCCATGAATATTTAGGTATTCAAACTACATATATTAGGGAAAATATAAATGGAGTAACATCATAATAGGGCTCACAATTCTATAATTCATTACACTTGAAGAATCACAATGCAATCCTTTACCTTAAACTCAAACATATAAACTTAACCAACTAAATTATGTATAAAATACACCATGGTACAATGATTACTAAAATTAAAGGACCCTAAAATCCTTCAGCATGGTCATCAATGGTGCAATTCCTGTTTTCATAATCTAATGTTACCTTAAAATAATGTCATTATAACTTTTTTAGTCTCATTAAGATACATTCCAAAAATCATAAAAAAAATACAATAAAATGGACGAACAAATAAATATCATGTCCCAATACCTATTATATAGTATACATACTCATGATACAATGACTTATAATATGGTATAACTAATAAAACTTTCTCCTCCAACTATTTAACTACCCAAAACCTGGAACAAAACACCCCTCCCTAGAATAAACAACTGTTCAAATTATATTTGATCTGAAAATAGTAATGTTAATAAATAAAGAGAAAATCAATCTCTTAAAACCCCAATATTCAAGGGATTATAAATATCCTCATTTTTATTGTTACAGTGATTAAAACCTTATGATATTTTAAAAATATTCAAACACAAATTCTATAGGAATCCCCATTAAGAATTGTATTTTATTTACTTCTCCCAACAATATATTACAAAAGTATAAATATTCACCCCCCTTTACATGATGATAACAAAACAAACTCTCAAATGTTCTTAATAAATTCAATGAAATGAAATATGGGAAATAAATTAATGAACTTGTGGGGATGTTTTGAGATAATTCACACCCATGAATATTGTAATGTTTTGGAAGGAATCCTTCTCTAATGTAATAATAAAGCTATTTTATACATTAAAATTAATTTAAATATACTATATAATAATCTCTTCACATTTTACTATCTCTATAATGAATATGTATAAAATTAAATTATACATAAAACTATAATACTACAAAATATTATTTGAAAATTGATTTATCTTTGATTTTCACACCCAATATTCACTGGGTATGAGAAATTCACCCTCCTATCAGCATGTTATGAAATCATTTTCATTAGATTATATTTTTTAACACACATATCATCCATTTCACTTAATTAGATGAAAATAATCATTTTAGATTTATAATAAACACAATTTCCTCTAACAAAATATAGAACATTATCATTGATTTACTCTATACAACATCACTAACACAATTTTTATTGAAAATGAAAGAATAACACATGGATACATATTTAACATAGCAAAAGCAATACTTTATTATGTATGTGACATCCCGATACCTGCACTCCATGATCTTATACTCAAAACATATTCATAAAATGTTAAAAAAGTATAAATATCTTTATATAACTGATGATATTTTAGGTGTTGGTTTTGAAGAATATGGATAGACTATACAATTTATGAGAGTTTTATAAAACTTTATAAAAAAATAACTTACATCAGATAAGGAAACTCGCTAAATAAAACAAGAAAACAAATATAACATTTATATAGCCTATGAAACATCATTTTAAAACATTCGTTGTGTATAAAATTTCCATGTAAGGAGTTTGAAAACCATGATTAATATCCTGTTATAAGTACCATGAAAACTCATTGAAATCATTTTATCAAATATAAGATTTTATAAAATAAATACTTTTCAATAATATATATATAGGGGTTTAAAAAAATTGAAATACTGTTCAAACCCTTTAAATATATATATCACTATGAAAACCCATTTCATTAAAAAAATATAATATCCTTTGAAAATACTTCTATTTATCTAAGTATAACTTTAAGGCCTTACTTTAAAAATAATAACATATATTTAAGGTTATGGTATTTATAAAAACATAAGGAATCCATGGGGCCACATGTAGTATCACTTGTAAGACAACATCCCCTTTTTGTTCATAGGTCCAATCCAAATATATTATCATCTCAAAAAATTCCCTAGTTCTGAATGATTAATAAATCATTTTATTCAGTGTATTCATTTCTCATTCTAATCCATTAAAACATCCTTTTAAAACTATATAAATTATTATCAATAGAAAATAATATTATATCACATAATCTCTAGAAAAATATATTTTTATGGAAAAATAAAAATGTTTAATGAAATTCAATATTTTAGAGGAAATAATTATAATAATTTATGTAATGAGTGAATAATAAATATAAAAATTCATTCCATAAAATATTATAGACTATAAATGATAATTATAATGTATACGTCATATTTTTAAAATAACATTTCATTCATAAAATGATAAAATTAAAACCCACTTATTTTTTAAATATAAATATTATAATAAATTAGTTTTTAATAAACCTTGAAAATAAATTCTTTTATACCACGTCAGGGGTTTTGAAATTTAAAAAATAAGATATTTAAAAAAAATGAATTCTCTTATGAAAATAAGGTTTTTTTCTAAAAAAAATAAATAGTAGTTAGAAACATTAAAAATATAATTCCTCTCTTATATTTGACATTTTCTAAATCATAAATTAGGGGATTAAAAAAATTCCATAAGATATGGTTTTTGGAAAACATAGTAAAATAAAATTCACTTAAAAAGTTTTTTGAAAAAAATATATAAATTTGTAAAAAAAAAATCACATACCATTGTTAGGATATTTTAGTATAAAAGAGATAAGAAATGATCTTATATGGTTTTTAATTAAATTTATTATTGTAGAAAATAAATATAAAATTATAGATATTTCTTTGTTGTGGGATTATTTTTCCATATAAAAAAGTGTTGAACATTATATTTAAAAAATGTTAATTTTTATGATTTACTAATTTCCTATATATTAACAAAACAATACAATTGGATTCACAAAATATTCTATAATATATGTACTGCTATTAAAATCATTGATTGAGTATTTATAAGTGATTAATATTTATACATCAATGATATATATATATTCTCATTATCTATGATAATATTTCATCCCTTAATGTCCACCAACAAAAATCTAATTTGAAGCTTCTATGGGGTGAAGATTCATGGGAATTAAGAGAAATTTTGAAAATAAAATTATATAAATTTAATATTTATGGATGTAAAATTATATATATATATATACAACAATCATTTCAACAGTTTTTTTACAAGAATAAAAACATTGATTTTGTGAAGCTAAACGGCACTATAGATGCATTTTTTATGACAAATCAGTTTCCTTTATAGGAAATAAATTATTTTTCAATCCCATATCAATGATATGAGGAGATATAATCTGTTATTAAGGATTTTATTCTAGTTTTTACATATATATTTATATAATTAATTTACTTTATCACTCATCCTCAACCCCATGAAATCTAACTCCAAATAATTCTTCTTTGAACTTAGCCATCAGTGGGTCATGCATGTCCAGAGTAGTCGAGATATGATTTAGAAGGAGAAGGAAAAGATAAAAAATGATTTTTGTCTTAACATGTGGAGGAAGGAGATGATATTTGGGAGATCAAATTACTAATATTGATTCGATCAAATAGATATGATATAAATATAGGTTTTTAATTCGAGTGAGAAATGACCATTATACTATATCCCAAAAAATAGTGGGTTTATACCTTTCATAAATTACAATTACTTCCAGTAATAGAATGTTCCATAATAATAATGTCAGCACCCGGAACACACACTCACAATCTACCCTGGGATACACCTCCTTGTGTTGGCCCACCAACACCCATGCACTCTATGTTCAGACCCTATACACCCTATATATGATCTCATAGTCAGTATTCTTTCCCAAACTCATAGCTAATGCTCATATATTTCTAGGCTGACCTTCACCGACATATGGTTAACCTAGTGGGTCTCACAACTGTGGTTGGGGTGGTTCGTGGAAGCCCATGAGTTGGCCAAATTTTTTAAATGAATAAGTATTATAAATTGATAAAGATAATAATTAATATCATTATTAAAAAAATACACCATTTACATAATATTTATAACTTCAGTTTTTTGTCCCTAAAATTTCATGAAGTTATTTATTATAATAATTAAATACACTAGATATTAAATTGAATACTTTTACATCATATTAGTTATATTACAATTAATAAATTATCCACATATATTTATTTTAAAATAATTTTCTTACAAAAAAAATATTTTATAATTATTTAGAAAAATAAATAATACAATTTACTTATAAAAATAATTTACTAACCATTTTTAGATGTGATTTTATAAACATTTGAAAAAAAATATTTACATTAAAATAGACATTATTTTTAAAATATTTTCACATGGAAAATAATAAAACATTAATGTTTTTATAATTTATATATTTTCATATAATTTGAAATCAAAATTTATATTGATTTCATAACGGAATTAAATTTTATGATAAATTATACTTTAGTTTGTCTCAATTATAAAACAAACCATTAAATTATCATTTTTAAAAGAACAGTATTCTTTAAATTATTGAGGTGTTACAATGTCTTTGGTAGAGATCATGATTATTTTTTCTACACTAAGATTAAAAGCATATGGTTTACATTTAAATCATAAGAAAAACAAAATAGCCATTATTGATGATGTTATGTTGATTAGGCAATCCATAATTGTGATAAATTTCATTTGATCTGCATTATATTCATTTTCCTTCAATAAAGTATGAAATCACATGGTCTATAGGAGTAGTGATATTTATTTCATCATCCATTATGAAAAATATTAAGAACTCATGAGTATTTTTTTAACCTCTATGGTCTGATTGAATTTTAAACCAATACCCATACCTATTTCAACATGGCCTCAGCTGTGTTTCCTCGTACACTAGAGGCTATTAACTAGTATCAAGGGTCTAATTGTGGTATGTTCGAAAAATTATACCCTTATGATCAAATTAGTACAATGGTATATCAGGTGTAAATAATAGACAATGGAATAAGTAGTAATAAATGAATGACAGTGAAAAAGAAGAATAATATCAACTAAATAATAAAGAGATTGAAAATACCATTACATAATGAGGAATGCATGTTCAAAATTATACTAATTGAATAACATAAGGAATTCAATAGGTATGTACAATAAAAAAATTTCCAATGATATCTAAATGAGAATCCCGAGTACGAGCTCGATCCTATGCTCCTAACTCCCAGGTACAGATATGATAATACGAGAAAATAACCAAAGATCATTATCTCCAAACCAAAGAGTTCTGTTTGTGTAATTTAATTGAATGGTGGCCATATGAGAGTGTAATATACAATCTTAATAGTCCACCACCCATGGTGTCATGAGAAATCCATTTTTTACTTTATAAATGAACTGTGTGACATAAAATTTAAATTTATAATGGAAATAAATAATTAATTGCATTGGACCATGTTCCAATTGGTTATCCATCCAATTTACTTGTTTTGGACTAAGCCGACGAGTTTGAACCAAGGGAACCTGCATGGGTAAACTTAGAGGTATAAAGTTTCAGAGGATGAACAGTCCCCAAGTTTTTTCTTAGGCATGGAGGGCACGACCATATGTTTCATAATCCAAAGGATGAATACCCATTTGAGAAAATTAAAAACCCTTAAATTCAATTTAAGAGGAACATATTTTTATATTATAGTGAGTGACCCTGATCCCATCAATTGCTATTCGATGTAATTATATGTATTAATCAAGGGGATAGATAAAAAAAATACATAGGGATATTGTCCATGGGGACTCAATAATGAATTTCCATGTTTCACTCTATCAATATTGTGATAAATTTCATGAACTAACATTTGAGTCCATACCAGGTATCACACATAGGGGACCCTGTCTCTCTCATGGAATGGTTCAACAATCATTCCATCAAACCCATCTAAGGGGACTTCCATAGGAAACAATTTTCACTAATCTAAAGGTAAAATAGGAAAATGCATGACAAGCCCATCCCAAGCATAACTGGTTTTACCCTGGTATGCAAACAACTATTAATTATTCAAATATAACGGCACAAGAGTTCGTCCAGGGGATCCTTAAGTTGAAACCCATGTTTCTCCCATGGTATAGAATAGAATAAAAATAAAGGGGAATCACATATATACCAAGTTTAATTGAAAGGTTGTTCCATTTAATTCATGCCATTAAATCATATTTGGTGCAATGGTTGACACATGTCATTAGGAAAGACCTCTATAAAATGGGACATAAAGCTTTAAACACATGGACAATTAATTTATAGCTTGATCTCAGATGTGGTCCATGATATATAAATATGTAGACCTCTTATAGCACAGATTGTGAAGACTTACTCAGAATCCATCATTCAATCCAATATAATGCTATGATTTATAGGAATCAATTATTAAACAACACCCCATAATGGATGTTTAAAATACCTAAGGAAAGGTGATGTGAGCCTTTTTGGTGGGAACACCCCAATGGGTGGCATAGGATAGGGCAACCGATTTTATTAAATTTGAAGAAATTAGAGTCGATATTGGAGAGTTTTGGCTCACGATACAACAAACGATTTTATGGAATGTAGAAAAACAAATGGGAAGATCATAGACCACCTAACTTGTACCAAGGATGATTCGTGTTACCAATATTACACTTTGATTCTCTACAGTTTGAATGAAATCGAAGTAATGTACATCGCCCCTGAAAATATGGAAAATGAGATTGTACCAAAATAGTGCAACACATAGAAGAGGAAACTTAGAAATATTGTAGTTGGAAGAGATATCTTACCACTTTGAATACAACAAGACTAACATTGTCTAGTTACGACACTAAACATAAGAAAAAGTATCATTCTTAAGAAGAGGGAAGAGAAGAGATCATGCAAGAGTGGGGTACTACCCGTGGATGTAAATAAAATATGATGCAGAAGATAGGTTTTACTTTCTAAATTAGTGGATAAATCATATTTTCAACCAAAGATAACATGTTGCATGGTTTAGTTGCACAGTTGTCCAAACCATCTGTCAACCATGTGCTAAGGCACTGTCCAAGGAGATCCCCACATGGTTAAGGAGCAAAATTTTTTAACCGTGAAAAAACCATGAAATACCCACTTCTGAAAACCAATAGTTCATCACTTGACTGTCTGGTTCCTCCCATAGGGTTTAACCAAACTTCACAACACTTCCTTTTCCACTTTATTAGGCTGCACAATGTTCCATGGGGACACAGAGTTTTAGAAAAATCATGAACCCCTGACAGATCCCTCAAATTTTTATGTTTTTATGGTTCGGTACTACTGAAACTCAATGGAACAAAAGAGGTAACCTCCGGCCATGAACCAAATCAAAAAACAACACATTATAGTGTTACAACTCCTATAATTCCATTACGAGGGCCTGTTTACAAAATAGGCCATCCACCATAAAATAAAATTCTACATTATTTGGAATTTCATCTTGTTCAAAAACATAGGATTCTATAAACATCCCCTTTTAGAACTTCTCATCCCTGATAATATTTGGGAAAAGTATTATAACACCGCTCAACCTACTTGGGTCATTATGTATTATTAAAATAGTTGTGTTGTATTTCCAAACAGCCAACACACCTCTGAGTGTCACCTTAACATATTATATATAAGCTGTATAAACTCGGGACCAATAACATAAACCAAAATGAAGCATAAAGATATATCTTTACCGAACCCATTAAACTAGTGAAATTACCCCCCCCCCCCCATATTGTCTATTTAACATTTCAGTCTATGGTGCTTCCACCAAAATTTATATCATTTAAGGGAATGTTTTGAATCATAGTATCTCTACTATAATAATTGTATCTCAAAATGTTCTTGTAGAGTTACAAAAATTCTCATCAAATGAGACATGATTTATGGATCGATTCCAAACTGACCTCATTCAATATTGTCGTGTTAACCCCTACTAGAAATTATATGACTGGAATTTACATTTCACACTTCTCAACATGATGGTGTGCCTGAAACAACTCCTCACTGACCACTTTTAATAAATGAAACTCATGATTTTCTCAGAGAAAAATCACCTAATCCTATAATCAGTTTCCAATGGCATCTCCATTCAAAACCCCACATTAATATATCATGCCTCAAAACGAACACAGATGTAAACATGAACCCTTACACTAAAAATTTATAACTCAAACAAAATATCCAAGGCAGATTAATTTTTTTAGGAGGGATCCTTGGAGTAAAAATTGGGGGGGGGGGGGTCTAAGTATCTTATCCAAGGGAAACCCTAAATGGAGCATACAAGGGAATTGTCAGTACAATTCCAAACATCAATATCCCCTGAATGTTGATTGATGCCAAAGATGCATCTTCCTATAGACCAAGACAAAGAAACAAAATCTAATTTCTATGAGCCCGTCCAAGGTGTTCCTACTCAAGAACCAATGTATCACTCATGAAAACCATTATTCTAAGGAAAATCCCACTTCAATGCACAGTATGATTGACACCACCCAAAAAAACCAAACATTTTTTAAAACATTAGCATGGTGTATGAATCAACTTTCCCTTATTGTTCCCTAGAAATATAAATATAGGGGACATGGTCATCTTTAAGAAAAGAGTATAGTAATAGGATTTAAAGGTTCTCTAAAAAGGATCTGAGACACCTTTTCTATAATGAGAGTCAAGTGATCAATATGATTTCAACCCTATATTTCCAAAAATAAGGGAATGTCTATTGAACCATCATAGGTTGACATTCATAGAGGATCTCATCTACTTCCATTGATGCTTCACCATTAACTAAAAAAATCCCTTAATACACAAGGAATACCATCACACATAAACACAACCAACGAAGTCCATTCTTGGTGAATAGTGTTTATAATGTTTTAATACCCATCCAACCATTAATAATCATGATAATTCCTAATAACTAAAACATTTCAACCCACTATATCTAAGGTAATTTAAGAAATACCGACCATTTTGAAATGGTCCTCTAGGTTTTTCTCCTACCACTTGGAAGGAAACATTTTAACATGATTGAAATGATGATCCCCTCCTTAAGAGTGTCCCTATCCTTGGATAAAATGAGAAAGAAGAATCATCCCATGGATAATGCTTTATCAACCACTGACCTCCATCATAGAGTTGGAAAAAACACATTAGAAAGTGTTAAAATGAAAATAAAGGGTCAACCAACCACTCCATATTGTTATATTATATTCACATTTAGGGTTACACATAACTGTCATGAACCGAATCTGGTCGCTGCCAACACCGACACAAAACTGACCCTGTGACATGGCCCGAAGGGCGTTCCTGATCCCCATGGACTGAAACAAGTGCCCGGGTATCATATAATGATAATTGGGAACGATTTACCCTATTTTATAAACATTAAACAACAAACAAACTCTATAAAACAAATATGGATTTTTCAACTAAAAGCATCTTTTACAAGATTTCATAACTGAATTACATAAGTTAACACTATGTTTTAAGACCATTAAAAAGGTAAAAAACAAATAAGTATGGCCCAAGAACCCTCATGAAATGGGGCACCGCCCTTAAGCCAACTCAACAAGACTTCACCCCCAAGGATCAGCCAGAAACCCGAACCACTGGAACTAAAAACTATACCCAAACTACGAAAACAAAAATAAACAAGTCTACTTACACCCAAGGGTGTATGTAGGGTGTGAGAAAAAACCCAATAGGATACCACCACTAATATATTTTTTGTGATAAACATTTAATGACGAAAAGCATGCAGGTTTTCAAAAACATGAGATGCTAGTTAAAATTTCTAAAAGATGCAGCATTAAATAAAAACAGTTTTCAGGTGGGCTAATTTAAAGAATAAAAACATTTAAAATAAATACCATAGATATTTAATTTTCTATCCTCTCATACCGTATACCGACGTTAAGAAAAAAATATCCAGTGAGCACAAGCAACGGGAAATAACCCCTAGGTACTAGCTAGCAAGGGTCTCAGGTACCTCGTATCTCCGTGATAGAAACCATCAAAAATATCCATTAACAAGCACTAGACACTAGTTGGGACCACACCCATATCCTAGTGGTCCCCAATAATCATCATCATAGTTTATTTATAGTTGCAAGCGTCAATATTTTTAAGTGAACCTGGGGCCAAACCCCACGGATTCACTAGCATACTAGTACACGTCCACCCACCTAAATACCTGGGTTTTCCCTTTGTGCTCAAACAAGTTAAACAAGTAGAGATATATACTTTTCACAAGAAAATATCATTTCCATATCAAAAATTCACCAAAAGGACCACATGTATACCACACAAGTCAAAATAGTACACTTTTCATTCAAATTGGTTTTGAAATCCGAATCATACAAAAATAGCCCACAACACTCTTTACATTACATTGACACTTCCAAAAATTCATTAAACAATTTTTATAAACCATTCTAAGACATTATAACTCACATAACATCCCGATAAAATAATATATATTACCACTTTCATCAACAAAATTCAATTTTCACAACACACTCACACAAAACAGCCCACAACCATGTTTTGCAGCTCTCTTTCCATTTTCTGAAACATTTCAGAACTTTATAAAACATTATAAAAAAATATTTGAAATCTTAAATAACCACCATACCTTTCAAAATCCATATTAGGTGAACACAGCCCCCAAACAGTACATATACACCCTTTTATCCACTCTGTTTAACCAAACAAAACATTCACAATTTTCATAAAACAACTCAAGGAGTGTAACTATGTCTTGCACACAAAACCCATTTCAAAACCCCCATTTATGACTAAAACCATACCAATTCCTATCGAAAATATAACTGGCATCCCTATATACATTTATAAAAACACATTCAAGTGTTATAAAATAACCTTTAATAATACCACAAAAGATACAAATGAAAACCCACATTTTCCTACAATGACCTCAAGAAGTATAACAATGTTTTACACATCAATCCTATTCAAAAACCTTCTTTTTAGGACCACATGGCACTAGTAAATTACCAAAACATAATTTTCAGTCCAAAAAAGATTTAATAAAACAATTTCATTAGTTATAAACCACACCCAAATAAAACCCCATGAGTTACACATGAAAACACCCAATTTCATGTTAAAAAGCGACAATAAAATTTGACACATTACCAAATCAATCATAAACAGTTTCTGCACCACACCCAACATATGAGGAATATTCAAAATGGTTAAATAAAGCAACCTAACTCAACAATAATTGTTTACACATGGAACCACCTACCTTTTGAGTCAAAACCCTTGAAACTTGGTGCGAAACCTCAACCACACCTCTGCCGCACCACGCGGATGTGAAAACAAACCCTAAACCATAATATTTCACCCAAAATACCCCAAATAAAACCCTAGTTATGAACCCTAACTTATGAACACTTTATAAATTTATGAAAGTGGGAGGAAACCCTAAAGAGAAGGAAGTAATTGAAGAGAGAAACACATACCCAAAATAATCTTGAAGAAAAATGACCTAAAATCCACCATCATCTGAATTTGAAAACATCCAACCATTCATGGGAGGTTTTACAAAATATTAGGAGATATTTTAGGAATGCGAATGGGTTAAAAGGAGTAAAAATAGAAGACATTATTAAAAGATCAATTTACCTATCCAAACCTGTATGATTTCCGAAATCCATTGATGTTTCGACCAGTTTCTCGATTCTATCAAGCTCCAAATTGGGGTAGGAGGGAATGGGGTCTCGCCTTAGGTATGTGGTCTTGGGTGAGAGTTGGAATCACCGAAAACACGCAAATATTGAAAGAGATATTAAAGAATTAATATTTATTTTTAATGCAGAAAATTGGATTTCGGGCAGGCCCAATCCCTTACATAAAAACCCATATCCACCATGATTATAGATTTATAAATGGTCCAAATTAATATGGTGGTGTTAATAAGTCAGTGTATGACAATTATTAATTTTAATGGATGAAAAATGATGAAAAATGTAGGATTTATATAGGAATCAAAATTTATTTTTAATTCTGGAATCGGGCTCACGGTTAGGCCCAATTCATAAAACTCCCCCATTCCTCCATAAATGCTTGGGAAACCCTCAAAAAAAATCTTGAATGGAAATTAAATGGAATTTAACTTTAAAATAAGTCATGTATGTGACAATTCTCCCCACCATGAAAAAATTCTGCCCCGGGAAGTCACATCATGGCCAAATCAACAACCAAACCCAACTGAGAAACCAAGAGGTACTCCCTTGCCAGGGTTCACCCCCAAAGGCCAAAAAACCTCTAGTGATCAATTTAGGATTACTCTCACCACAAAAACATACACCAATTTCCTGAAATTATCAATCAAATTCATACTTTATCCCAAAATTAAACACCACAAACACTATCCGAACAAGACTCAAGCAATTCACCCAAACGAACAACTACATCAAACAAGGTTACACATACCTTTAACTAAACCATTGGGCACTCCAATCCCAACGTTTACTCAAGGAATAGGTTGGTAGCTAGATAGTTCCGAATAAGACTACCTACATCCAATCCAAGATGATTGATAAATCATAGTTATTGGTATGGGGTGGACACAAATAGGCTCCCCTCCAAAAGAGACAACCTATATTTTTCTGAGACAGAATCTGGATACTAACAGGGGAGGCCTGAACGGACTCCTCAGTACAAAGGGTAGAATTCCATTCAATTTTTGTGAAGGAATGTACATGAGAATCATAGTGGGTCTCCCCACCATTAGAAATAACCATCATAACTAACCAGTATGGGCCGACACAGAAAACCCCAATTTTTTTTAAAGATTTGAAAAGGGCATAGGGTTAGTCTGCACGATTTGGGAAACCGGGCACTAGCTATGCAGATCATTCTTTTTGCACGGCTTCCTGCAACACGATCACTACTAATCGTGCACAAACTGTGTCCTCAGTATTTCAATCCAAATTTCCAACCATTCTCTAATGACTCCATGGAAACCAAAGTGGGAGGGAATGACATTACGCAAAGTCATGGGTACAAGTCCCTCCACCTATTTCCATCGAATAGGAACAAAAGAGAAAATATGATGACACCAGAGGTTTAAAATCATCCTATCTTTAATGATGAGGATAGAACATTGTACAAGGGTTTAAATGACCTTGGTATTTTCCCTGACTACGAGCCAACTTCTCTCCGAGACCTATGGCTGGAGCTCAAATGATTGAAGCATCTTTGGCCTCACAGTTGGGCTTTGGAAACCCCTTGGACGATAATTATTCTTTCGATGCAACCAAAAACTACACTGCAATCCCTGATATGTTTTCCAAGACATAACACATTCCAAACTCACATTACCCTAACCCGATGTTTCACTAAAACAAGGGCTTAGAAAATGCACACACAACAATCCTTGTTTGTTCGGGTGAGAAACAATAGATATAAATAACACCTAAACTCACCTTCCTCTAAAATGGAATATTTTGAAGTTTTTACGACGGAGACATTCTCCCAACATAACAGAGACTCTCGGAGGATTTCATGACTTTCACCTATATGGTCAATCGAGCACATGACATCATAAAGAATCACCGAACATGACCATTGTGACTGATATAAACAATACATAGAGAGGGACCTTCTATGAAATCCCCAAACAACACACAATTCTATAAAGTGGCTACAATATCCTATCTTGACAGTATTTCCCACACCGGTGGTTTAACATGAACTCATGCTTCATAGAAACATTGAAGAACCCAAATTCCATCTTAGACACCACCGAGACACTCATCCACACTAACAACCCT
Organism: Viscum album; assembly: GCA_963277665.1. NCBI lineage: Eukaryota > Viridiplantae > Streptophyta > Magnoliopsida > Santalales > Viscaceae > Viscum > Viscum album. Next base: position 764,078,288 of record OY728129.1, read on the forward strand.
AGACCACATCCACCTTCAACGAATCACGAAACTTAAGAAACTAAGGTCTCTTTCAACCTTCCATGAGCACTCTCCCATTACAAAAGGATCTAAAAATCAAAGAAAGGAATGGGTGTAGACTCAATCTATAGATATCGAGAGAAAAAATATTCCTTATATTGATCAACAGGAGGATTTTTGATTGGAAAAACAATCTGGGTTGCACTTTAGTTATGCATTAACCCTTAATGGGGGCATAACTTATCCAAAAAGAGAACCTAAAGACACAACCAAGCTGTTCTATTGGTCACAAAGTACCACAAACCAGATCCAAACACATGAAGGGATCCACCATAATGGTATCCCGAAACATATCTCAGAGGAGACTACTAACCGGTCCTTCAACCCAGCTTACCGACCAAACACAAACTCAAAACACAGTTCGAACAGGAGGGGTTCATGGACTCAAAACATCCCACAACATCAACATTTTACAAAAACACATAATATAAACCATCTCAAACAATTCATCAGGACATCATGTTTCTATTTGAAAACCTTTCTTTGAAAAAAATAGTTCAGCGGTTAGCGCATCCACCAATGGTACCCCATGGGCCTTACACATGCATGTTCCTGTGCCACACCACGCACCCTCCTCATATCCATCCCGACACTCATATATTCATGTCATCAACCATAAATCTTCACATATAACCCCATGAATGTGGTTTCTTGTGAAAATACCAAAGGTTAAAACAAAAATTCTTTCCACTTTTCAAAACCAAAATGGTCAACCAACACATACTTTTTCACAAAACCGCTAACCACAAGATCAAAATCCCAACTCACATCTTACAAAACATTTCATAAAGACACTACCATTTAGAAAATAACTCACTTTCAAGATATTCACATCAATTTCAAAACATCTCATCCCATTAAAACACCCTTTGATTATTTAGAAAACACTATTGGAAACACTTTTCAAAACCAACTTCAATATAGTTCCTGCTTTCAATAGAGGTGTTAGCACACCATTTTCCATTACAAAACAATACTAAAAATTCAATTCCACTATTTCAAAAATCAAACCATTCCCTCTTTACTTGAAAATCATTTCTCAAAAACTTTACGCTTCTTAAAACCAAAGTTCCAAGATTTCATAACCTAATCACAAAACAATGTGAGAGGAAACTAGTTTCAGTGGGTGATTTGGGCATGTGGTTGGCATCCATACTCCAATCACTTCACTGTCACAAAGAGTGTTCTAGGGAATATCCTCGGATACACATGGTTTGCCAGGCCTGCGAGATCACTAGGACCATTAACCCAACTCTCTTTTCATTTCCCCTAATCATCATCGAACCGAGAAAACCAAAGGACTTAGATAAATCCTGACTTCTCCTAGAAAATAGAATCCAATTATTAGGTGTGGTGATCAGGCACACTGCCCATAACAGGAATTCCATTTCCCAACAAACCTAACTCCAGACTATCCCGACTCTTCCCCAAATAACATGACACAAAGAGTTAACCTGAACCTCCTTTGATATCATTTTGTCACAAACCGAATCTGGTTGCCGCCAACACTGACACCAAACCGAGCCCGTGAAAAGGACCAAAGGGCTTTCCTGATCCCCACGGGCTGGCACAAGTTCCTGGGTACCATATAATGATAATTGGGAATGATTTACCCGATTTTATAAACATTAAACAACAAACAAACTCTATAAAACCAATCTGTATTTTTCAACTAAAACCATCTTTTACAAGATTTCATAACTGAATTACATAAGTTAAAACTATGTTTAAAGACCATTACAAAGGTAAAAAACAAATAAGTACATCCCAAGAACCCACATGGCAAGGGGCACTTCCCTTAAGCAATCTCAATAAGACATCACCACCAAGGACCTGCCAGAAACATGAACCACTAGAACTAAAAACTATACCCAACCTGCGGAAACAAAAATAACCAAGTCTACTGACACCCAAGGATGTAAGTAGGGTGTGAGACAAATCCCAATAGGATAACACCACTAAAATATTCCATGTGATAAACATTTAATGACTAAAAGCATGCAAGTTTTCAAAAACATGAGATACGAGTTAAAATTTATAAAAGATGCAACATTAAATAAAAACAGTTTTCAGGTGGGCTAATTTAAAGAATAAAAACACTTAAAATAAAGACCATATCTACATAATTTTCCAGCCTCTCATATTGTATACTAACGTTAAGAACGAAATATCCAGTAAGAACAAGCAATGGGAAATAACCCCTAGGCACTAGCTAGGTGTGGGTCCCAGGTACCTCGTATCTCGGTGAGAGTAACCATCACAAATATTCGTTCTCATGCACGATCCACTAGTAGGGAACATACCCATAACCTAGTGGTACCCAATAATCATCATCATAGTTTAGTCAGAGTTGTAAGAGTCAATCTTGCTAAGTGAAACTGAGGTCAAACCCAACGGATTCACTATCATACTAGTACACGTCCACCCACCTAGATACCCGGGTTTTCCCACTGTGCTCAAACAAATTAAACAAGACATGATATATAATTTGCACAATAAAATATCATTTTCATACCAAAAATTCACCAAAAATCCCACATGTATACCACTCAAGTAAGAAAAGTACACTTTTCATTCAAATTGATTTTGAAATCTAACTCATACAAAAATAGCCCACAACACTCTTCACATTACATTGACACTTCCACAAATTCTCTAAACAATTTTTATAAACAATTCCAAGAAATTATAACTCACATAAAATCCCGCTCAAATAACATATAATACCACTTTCATGAACAAAATTAAATTTTCACAACACACTCACACAAAACAGCCCACAAACATGTTTTGAAGCACTCTTTCCATTTTTTAAAACATTTCATCACTTTATAAAACATTCTAAAAAAATATTTTAAATCTTAAATACCCACCATACCTTTCAAAAACCCATATTAGGTGAAACACCCCCCCCCAAACAGTACATATAAACCCTTTTATCCACTCTGTTTAACCAAACAAAACATTCACAATTTTCATAAAACAACTCAAGGGGTGTAACTATGTCTTGCAGACAAAACCCATTTCAAAACCACCATTTGAGACCAAAACCATACCAATTCCTACCAAAAATTGAATTTTAAGCCCTAGATACATTTATAAAAACACCTTCAAGTGTTATAAAATAACCTTGAATAATACCACAAAAAATACAAATGAAAACACACATTTTCCTAAAATGACCTCAAGAAGTATAATAATGTTTTACAAATCAAACATATTCAAAAACCTTCTTTTTATGAACACATGACACTAGTAAATTACAAAAACAGAATTGGAAGGCCAAAAAAGTTTTAATAAACCAATTTCATAAGTTCTAAACCACACCCAAATAAAACCCCATGAGTTACACATGAAAACACCCAATTTCATGTTAAAAAGAGACAATAAAATTTAACACATAACCAAATCAATCATAAACAGTTTTCGTACCACACCCAACATATGAGGAATATGAGAAATGGTGAAATACAGCAAGCTAACTCATCAATAATTGTTTACACATGGAACCACCTACCTTTTGAGTCAAAACCCTTGAATCTTGGTGCAAAACCTCAACCGGACCTCCGCCGCACCACACAGATGTGAAAACAAACCCTAAACCATAATATTTCACCCAAAATACCCCAAACAAAACCCTATTTATGAACCCTAACTTCTGGACACTCTATAAATTTATGAATGTATGAGGAAACCCTAAAGAGAAGGAAGGAATTGAAGAGAGAAACACATACCCAAAATAATCTTGAATAAAACGACCCAAAATCCACCATCATCTGAATTTGAAAACATCCAACCATTCATGTGAGGTTCCAAAAAATTTTAGGAGATATTTTAAGAACTGGAATGGTGGGAAAAGAGTAAAAATAGAAGAAGTTATTAAAGGATCAATTTACCTCTCCAAATCTGGTCGATTTCTGATATCCATTGAATTTTCGACCAGTTTCGTGATTCTATCGAGCACCAAATTGTGGGAGGAGGGAATGGGGTCGCGCCTTAGGTATGTGGGCTCCGGTGAGAGTTATAATCACAGAACAAATGCAAATATTTAAGGATATATTAAAGAATTAATATTTATTTTTAATTCAGAAATAGGCTTTCGGGCAGGCACAATCCCTTAAATAAAAACCCGTATCCACCATGATTATGGATTTATAAATGGTCCAAATTAATATGGTGGTGTTAATAGCTCAGTGGATGACAATTAGGAATTGGAATGGATGAAAAATGTTGAAAATTCAAGAGTTATAAAGGAATCAAAATTTAATTTTTAATCTGGAATTGGGCTCACGGTTAGGCCCAATTTATAAAAACTCCCCCATTACTCCATAAATGCTTGGGAAACCGTCAAAACAAAGCATTAATGGAAATTAAATGGAATTTAACATTATAATATGTCATGTATTTTACAATAACACTCATCCATAATTACTTTCGTGCATTCTATAGCATTGGGAATAATGGCCAGACCAACAAACCATCATGTCAAACACCCAATACTCTGAGGAAATCATTATGAGAATAGGGATGATTTTGATTAATTATAAGCTCAGGTCACTCTTATATAGATAATACCATTGAACATAACAAAACCTAAAGGCTTTCATGTGTACAAACAAAACCAAGCGGTTTGTTTCACCATTTAACGACATGATGGTATCTCATATACCAGATCATACAGCATCGAGATCACCTGAGTAATAGAACATCCATGAAACCATATATATGAGGATCAGACCCATGCATTCAAGTATTTGATTCCCCAAAATAATAACTTACTATGAGATACACTACTTCTTGAGGCTGCAGAACAAGCTGATAACATCCCAAGTCACCCAACACAGAGAAGGAAATAAAGGAAGGGTCACACACCCTACTAAGAAGCCAAAAATTCTTTTAGAATGTCTATCCTATTAGAACATAGCATTTGGAAATGATGAACCTCATATAAAAAGGTCAAACAACACATGACAACCCTAGAAAACAATGGGAATCATTTGGAAACAAAGGGTCCAACATAGACAATGGCACCCAAAAGAAAAAATTCAATATAACCTTCTCAAAAGAAACTGAAAAATATTGTAAAGATATGAGGGAAATACCTAAAACTAGCTATCCCCTTATAGAAATGGGAAGCCCCAACCCTATCAAGGGATCACAATAGAATATTTAATTAGGTTAAAGGGCATATCACGTAGGTTGGAGCTATAGTAGAATAGGCCTAAGGGAAATATTCATGTTCCCAGTTCATGGTATAAATTAAGGAAAACATAAGAAGAATTTAAACTACCCATACATGAGGTTTGAAACTAAAATAATATCACCGTGTGGTTTAGCTTTGAAAGAAATATCACACTAGTCATAAAGAAAAATCATTTTGTTAAGGCCATAAGGAAATAGAGGGTACAGGCATTCAAAATCTCTTTTAAGCATTACTGTTTGTGAAAATTCTGTTATAATTAGGACATTTTATCACATAACCCCAATTAAAAAAAATCATTTATTTATAAGGCCTTAAAAAATTACAAATAGAATAATAATAGATGGTCTTCAAATAAATTATGTGGGTGCTGATAAAAAGGAAAACCACCACACGTTCACATGAAAATTTAAATAGGTGGCCCCAAAAAATTAAGAGTTCCTCAAATTAAATCATAATCACACCCTTAAAATGTAAAGTACTAAGGATTAAAAATGGATAATGTGGCCTAAAATGATCATGTAAAGACATGGAAATTCTATATAATTTTTTTAAAATTATTTTGGATTATTACGAGTCTATGAAATCTGACGATTCTTGATTCCGAGACCCAGTGTTCCTGGAATAGAATTTTGAACTTTTTTTAAGATATGTTCAGTAAACATGTGGGAGACATTTTCTACCTTTTGAACTGGTGCTCAGATTATAAATCTAAGGGCACAGTGGAATTTGTTGCACTGATATTCGCTTAAGGGAGGCATAACATCGACCGTAATAGGCCAGGTGAAAGAGGTAGTATTTTTTATTTTTTAAGAATAATAAAATAACATAAAAATGCTATTTTATTCTACCACCAACTATTGAGCAGAGGTGGTGGGATCGCTGAGTTGTCAAGCCATTTAATGTCTTGACTCTTCTGATTTCTAACCAAAACGATGAGAGTTAAGAGGATTATTCATTAATGAACCTCATAGTTAACCGATGTTTTAATCTCCCTTTCCCTATATTTAAATGAATCTCAGGTTTGAATTTTTATAGGGAAGTGAGGAACCTTTGACGAAGTACCGCGACGTCATCCACCAATGAAGAATGGATAATTGGATGAAAACATTGAAGGAATTAATTTGGGATCGACGAATGTCGACCGCATCATCAAGCATGGATTCTTCTTCAATAATCGTGACGTCTTCCATGATTATGAGGTATGGGTTGTTTATATTTAAATTCATTAGAATTTTTTTCTTTTCTATAGATGTTTTGAACAGGTTTTAGTTTATCTTTGATTATATAATTATTACCCACTTTATATGATGCTAACATAGAGGGCATGAGTGATACGAACAAGGCCTAGACCCTCCACCACTTCATTGTTTGTCGCGTTCTTCGTCGGTGATGTTTTAAATCAACGAACACTTCAATCCGAAAGCTAGGTAGTGTCAACATCATCCCGGGTCAGACCGGGCCTAGACCCTTTTCAGCCCATATATTCTAAAAAGGCCATATCTCACAAACCAGACGTCTGTTTGACAAACCATCTATAGTGCTGTAATCCTTGGAGTGATATGGTCTTTTTGAGATACTCCCCCATAGTTTTGGTTAATTTTGGAGTATGTCTGGGTTGGATCGAACCCGATTCCAACCGGGCCCTCAGCACTAAAATGATTATAACTCAAAGTCAAAGAATATTATTGGCATGTCGTCAGTCATGTTGGGACCATTACAAAATCATAGGGACCATGTGTGGATGAACATCATAGGGACCCTGTGTTGATAAACATCATAGAGACCTTGTGTGGATTAGCATTCTAGTGACCCTGTGTGGATCAGCAGTGCGTGAACCGACGAGGGCCAGCCTTTGAGCAGCCCGACGTGGTCAGTGACATACGACTTTGTGTGGATTTACAATGGAACAATTTATTTGTGGATCACTAATGGAAACCTTCTAATGGAATAAAATTATGTAGAATAAAACTAATAATCTTTTTTCATGATCTTTGAGTTGTATACCTACTTTGAGATTAGTCTTTTGCTTTGTGCTATGTGATCAAGATCATGACTTGTGGTTTTCCATTGCATAATTTGAGAGAACATAGGGGGGTCTCGGGGTCCCTACTGTGTATTATTATACTCACCCATGCATAGGCATAACCCGCACCTTATTGGGTCTTGGGTAGACGACGAGTAGCTCAACTGAGACTATAGGATCTAGGACCAGGTCGTACACAGATGTGACTGGTTGATGTGGAGAGATATGGAAATGAGCTATAACTACCCTTTATGTAGGATCCTTTGTAGATGATCTCAGGAGCTATTTTCTGTTGTATTTGTATCTTTCATTTGGTCATTTATTTCGGCCCCTTTACATTCAGTACACAACTTTTCTACTATAGTTTTATTACGTGGTTTGCATATTGTGGCGTTTTTGGTCTTTGTATTTTCAGTTTCAAAGGTAATGCCTTCCCATTTTAGGGAAATGCCATTTTGGGGATAGTTTCCAACCCCTGGCCTATGGAAGGCAGGCTTGGGGTAGTCACGACACATGCCCCGAGGGATGGGTTGTGACAAAGTGGAATCATAGGAGTTGGTTCTAATAAAGAACTATGAATATGATCTTTCCAATGGAACAACAGTGTTAAGTGTTTTGAGTTTGGTTTTCTATTCGGGGAGTCCATTGTTGGTTCCTCGGCTGATGTATCCATACACTAGGATGCTGAATTCTGATTTCCAAATCAGTGCACGAAAACACTGATTGCATGTGTTTTAGAAATGTTTTACTTTTGTTCTCTTTTGAGTTAGCTCACCACGTATAATTTTTTGACTATGGCACACCAATTTCTTTTTCAAATTCCACCACGTTGACATCCATCTACCATTTCAGATAGAGTTCATGATGAATGGCCACTGAGTGATGAGGCTTGTTAGAGGGCCCTTTTATAGCGATAACACCTTCAGTTGGTGCACCAGCAGCACCACCACCCATTGGAAAACAGTTTCTACCAGCCCCACTGGAGAATGGTGAACGCCGAATGATCACATGACATGAGTTATAGCAGCAGAGGCCTCTATGATTTCAAGGTGATATAGATCCCCAGGCAGTTGAGGACTGACTGGAAGCTGTAGCACGACGTTTTCTCTTGGTTGAGACACCAACAGAGCAGATGGTGATCATAGCTGTTAGCCTCTTCTAGGGCACAACAGGAAGATGGTGGAGCCTGACGCGCTAGTCACATGATGAGATGACCCATGCCTAGATAGACTTCGAGTGCCTTTTCAGGGAGGAGTTCATTCCAGTGAATCAATGATTTTTGCGTATTCAAGAACTCCTACACTTACAGTAGGGTAGCCTGACAGTAGCCTAGTACTCGTTGTGTTTCACTAACCTCTCGTACTACTCTAGATACATGGTACATAACCCTTTCTTCAAATCCCAGACCTTTTATTAGGGTTTCCAGTGAGATATTAGAGAATCGATGATGTCTCTCAATATCCCGAACCAGCTGGAGTGCTCGATTGAGCATTATTGGTGGAGATTTTGTTAGCTGATTAGGCACCAACGAGGAGTGCCACCAAGGAACGATAGTTAGCCGAGTCATCTACATCAGGCAGTAGGCAGATGACGTTGAAGTCCATGTTGTCTAGACCTTCTGAATTATGAAGCTAGGATTTAGGGTTAGAGGTGCGGAAACTCATGAGGGAGAGTAGGAAAACAAAGGAGCAGATTGTGCTTCATATGCGACAGGCAGGGCCACATGGATCGCGACTACCTGACCGACCGTACTGGCGATTAGCAGACGGTCGAGGGACTACCGGCACAGAGGCAGAGATTCCCGTGAGGTGGTCTGCAGGGCATCAGACATGGTAGAAAAGCATTCCCTGCAAAAGGCGGTGGGCATCAATTTGAGGTTATACATCCACCACCTCTAGGTGGTCCACCCCGAACTCAGGGAGCATGCAGATATGGAAGATCACAGATTCAGGAAGATAAGTCCTATAACCACGGTGCTCCAAAGATGATTCGAGGTATAATCTGTGTCTACTCCACCCAAGAGGCATTACTTTTAGACAAAAATTCCGGTCACTCTTTCATTTCCATGACTCTCGTTTGGATCTCGGAGATTCATGTAGATCCATTGGTTTGATAAATACGATTAGATACTCTTCAAAGAGAGAATTCGACGATTACACACTGGTGATGGAAATGTGATCATACTATAGGATGTGAGATTTTTTTCTAGGATCTCATATTAGAAACATCTAGGACTTATGATGTCATCTTGGGTATGGAATGGTTATCCACAATCCATGCTCAGATTGACAATCATAGGTGAAAAGTGTGGTGTGTCTGCGAGCATGGGACCGATTTTTCCTTCAACAGTGAGAAGGGAACATTTTATGTATAGGATGGACATTCTCAGTGGAGAGTGCAACCGATCACTCATCAGTTGGATAGACTTACCCTCTAAGAAATTGATGTGAGGAGTTTGAGTTATCCTTTAGTGGTGGACTAGTATGATTATGTCTTTCCTGATGATTTTCCATGACTACCTCATCATAGAGAGGTATAATTCTACATCGACCTGTACCCTAGTACGATAATGATATATACACCAGAATATCAGATGGCTCTCATGAGGCTTTGTTAATTTTGGGTATAGTTGGATGACTTGCAGAGAATGGGGTTCATAAGGCCCAGTGTTTCTCTATGGGAATCCCTAATTTTGTTCTACAAGAAGGCAGATGGGAGTCAGAGGCTATTTGTGGACTATAAGTTCCGGAACTAGTTGAGCATGAAGAACAAGTATCATTTTCGGAGGAACGATGATCTCTTAAACTAGCTAAATAGTTATCGGTGATTTTCAATGACAAACCTCAGATCAAGATATCATCATATATGGGTACAAGATGAGGATGTACCGAAGATAGCCTTCAGATGTCGGTATGACCATTCTGAGTTCTTGGTAATTCCTTCAGATGTACCTAATTCATTGGAAGTGTTCATGGGATCATGAAAAGGATCTTCTATCCTTACCTCGATTACTTCGTGGTGGTCTTCATTGATGACATGTTGGTGTATTCGATGTCGGAGGAGGAGCACACCACGCACCTATAAATAGTTTCGGATAGACTCTGAGAGCACCAACTTTAAGGAAAGCTATCGAAGTTCCAATTCTAAATATGATAAGTACACTTCCCAGGGAATGTTATCTTGGCAGTTGGATTTTCATTGGATTCAGAGAAGATAGAGACAGTTCCTTCTTGGGAGCCACCTAGTTGTGTGACCAAGGTCTGAAGTTTCCTGGGATTGGATGCATACGACCAAAGATTCATACCCGAATTTTCTATAGTATAGAATGCCTTTTAATCCTATAAAACGAAGAGACAACCCTTCTTGTGGATAGAGAGGTTCCAACAAAGTTTCTAGGAGCTGAGGCAGAGACAGATGAGTGATCCCCTCATGTGGCTACCAGAAGAGGACGTTGGGTATGTAGTCTACTAAGACATATCTGGTACCAAAATATTTTGTGTCTTGATGATGGAGCGATCAGTGATCACATATGGCTCACATTAGCTAAGACAGAATGAGAAGAACTATGCAACCCATGACATGGAGTTCATTGTAGCAGTCTTTGCGCTAAAGATGGGGTTACACTACTTGATGTGTGAACGTTTTATAGTCTACTCTGATCACAAGAGTCTCAGGTATATCTTCTCACAAAAGGTCTTGAACCTCATACTGTGAATATGGTTAGAGTTCCTACGAGATTACAACCTTGAGATAATCTACACTCCTAGGAAGGGGAATGTAGTAGCTGACGCACTCAGTAGGATGTATGGTATATAGTTGCTGAGTGAGGTGATAGAACAGCTATCCGCGTTGTAGTTCTCCATCATGGATAGTGATCGATCAACATACCTCTAGTCTATTACATTTACTCCCCCACTCCTTCAACGAGTCAGGGGGTACAACATGGGGACGTTGACTGTGGGCCCAACGTGCACAAATACCCTCATGACAGGCTCATGGTGGATTTTATGAAGGTGGGGATCATATCATTCTCTTTAGAGGATGTACTATGGTACTAGTGACACTATGGAAGGAGGTTTTGAGGGAGTTCCATACACTCCATTTGTAAGTACATACGGGTGCTTCAAAGATGTACTAGGACCTCCAGCATTATTACTAGTGGCCAGGGATTGAGAAATAAGTGGAGGAGTTCGTTTCATGATGTCTCACTTGATAGAAAGTGAAGGTCAAGAATCAGGTACCTGTAGGCTTAACATGACCAATTGATGTGCCAGAGTGGAAGTGGGATGGTATCTCCCTCGAATTCGTGAAAGGGATACCACATTCGTCTAGGGGATATGATTCTATCAGGGTGTTCATTGACTGACTCACCAAGTCATCCCACTTCCTACCCATTAGAGAACATGGATCAGTAGAGGGATTGAGATGCCTCTATGTTCAAGAGATAGTATGGCATCACGAGGATCTATTGATGATCATCTTATATCTTCATTCTAATATAAAATCCTTCTTGTGTAATGGATTAAAGGAGGCATTCAAGAATCAACTATGTTTGAGAACTGCCTTCGATCTTCAGACAGATGGTCGTATTGAGAGGACTATTCATACACTCTAGGAAATGGTTCACGCTTATGTCCTTGATGTTGTCCATAGTTGGGAGGACCACCTACCACTGGTGTGGTTCACCTACAACAACAATTTTAACTCCACCATTGGAAGTGATCTATTTGAGGCCCTGTATGGGTTACCATACAGATCACCTTCACGCTGGAAAGACCCAGGGGAGTCAATACTTATGGGTCTAGAGTTGGTAAAAGCTACCTTGGAGAAGGAGTAGATCATGAATGAGAGGATAAAGACTGCACAGAGTTGGAAGAATTGTTCTTCAGACAAGAGATTGAGACCCTTAGGGTTTAAGGAGGGAGACCATGTCTTCATACGTGTCTCACCCTGACGAGAATTACAAAGGTTTTTATGGGGTGGAAAACTATATCTAAGGTTCATCGAACATTTCCTAATCCTCAGTACATAATGCGAGGTGGTGTACCATATAGCTCTTTCCCCACAGATGCACTAGATGTATAATGTTTTCCATGTGTTATAGCTAAGGAGGTACATGAATGATCCATCACATGTTATCAACTGGGGTGAGGTGGACATCAACGATGGGGGATTTTTTGGGGAGTTATCGGTGGAGATAGAGGATCAATGGGAGTGGGTCCTTCATGGGTGGTCAATACCTCTAGTGTGACTTCGTAGGAAACATATGAATCTCCAAAAGAGAACATGGGATCAGGAGGCTTAGATGCATGATCGGTAACCCCATTTGATCCAATAGTTTTTTTAGCTTTTGGGGAGGGAAATCTCTAAGGTGGGGAGAATGTAACAACCCATAAATTCCATATAATTTTTTTAAATTTTTCGGGATTATTAAAAGTTTGAAAAAATTGATAGTTGTTGATTCCAAGGCCCAGTGTGCCAAGAACATAATTTTTAACATTTTTAAGGTACATTCACTAAACATGTGGGTGGAATTTTCTATCATTTGAACCGGTGCTCGGATTAGAAATATGAGCGCACTGTTTAATTTACCGCACCGAGATTTGGATAAGGGAGACTTAACTTCGGCCTCATTATATTGAGTGAAAAAGATAGTTTTACAGCATTTTCAAGAATAACAAAATAACATAAAAGTGTTATTTAATTATTTAACCAACTGTTGAGCAGGAGTGGTAGGATCATTGAGTTGTCAAGACATTTAATGGATTGACTCTTATGATTATTAACCACACCATTGAGAGTTAAGAGGATCATTCATTAATGATCTTTATTATTCAAACGATGCGTTAATATCCCTTACCATCTATTTAAATGAAGCTCGGTCATGATATTTTGACACAGAAGTGAGGAACCGCTGATGAAGTACAGTGGAATCTTCCACCAATAAAGAACTAAGGCTTAGATGGTAACATTGGAGGAAATAATCTAGGATCAACAAACGTAGGTGGCTTCATCAATAATGGATTATTCTTCCACAACTGCGATGTATCCTCCGATTCTGAGGTAGGGGTTGTTTATGTTTAAATTCATTAGAATTTGTTTCTTTTTCGTGGAATTGTTTATCATGTTTTAGTTTATCATTGATGATTTAATTATTACCCACCTGAATGATGATAATGCAGAGGGCGTGAGCCAAACAAATGAGGCTCAGACCCTCCACCCCATCAGTAGATGTCACATTCTTCCTAGGAGAAGTTTGAACTCGATAGAAACATGAATCCAGAATAAAAACAATGTCGGAATCATCCCAGGTGGCCCGTAGCTGCTTTATGAAGGGAAAACATACCACCGGAACTTACCTGGTAGACCACAGAAGTTCTACCGGTGCAACACAGGTGACCAACGACAGTGGGTGGTGGCGGTATCCAGATATCATTGATTGCGAATGGAGGTGGTGGCCATAGGTGTTGTGGTGGTCAGCAGGGGTAGACGACCACGTTAGCAGAAGGCGGCGCGCCATCGCACGCCGCAGTGAAGCTCACGGCTTAAAAGTCATGTGGAAGGGGACCTGCACCCTACGGGTCCCGTAGTCAGGGAGGCGGTGCCACATGGTGATGCCGTTGCAAATCCAAATAGCTCTCAGACGTTTGGGAAGGGGGAGAGACCACCGCGACTCAGCCCAATCGGGCCAGCCCAGCCAGTTCGGGCTCATTCAGGCCAGGAAAAGTGGGAACTAGGTCGGACACATACTAGGTGGGGTTGGTTGTGGTTTATATGGGCCGAGTCCATCCGTCCGGGTCAGACTAGACCCGAAACCTTTTCGGCCTAGATATGATTAAAAGGCCATATCTCACAAACCCGACATCCGCTTGATGAACCGTCTGCGATGCTGAAATCCATTGAACGAGATAGTCCTTTTGAGATACTCCACCTTAGTTTTTTAGATGTTTTGGGTACTATCGGGTTGGATCGAACCTGAATCCAACTGGGGCTTCGGCACTAAAGTTCCTATAACTCAGATATTGTGCATCTGATTGACTTGTCGTCTGTCGTGTTGGGACCCTTACAACATGGTGGTACTTTGGGTTAATGTTTTTGGGAATGTCATGGATGTTGTGGAATGACTGATATCATTGGTAGAAGATACAATGGAACTCAACAACACTAGGAGTGGGAAATCATCTGGCTAGCTGTCAATTGAAGAGAGACCCGGTGTGAATCAGCATCATAGAAACCATTTGTGGATCAACATCATAGAGACCCTAGGTGAATCCGTATCATAGCGAACCTGTGTGGATCAACATCTTAGAAACCCTGTGTGGATCAACGTCATAGCGACCCTATGTGGATCAGCGTCATAGTGACCCTATGTGGATCAAAATCATAGTGTCCCTGTGTGGATCAGAATCAAAGAGACCCTATGTGAATCGTCTTTTTAGTGCCCATGTGTGGATCAGTAGTGCACAACCCAACGAGGACCAGCCTTAGAGAGGCCCATCCTGGATCAGCGATATACGACCCTGTGTGGATCAAAAATGGAAAAACATCTTCCTGGTTTAGTTGTGGAAACATCCTAACAGAATAAAATGATGTAGCATAAGACTAATCATCTTTATTCTAGATCTATGAGTTGTATACTTGTTTTGAGTGGAGACCTTTTCTTTGTGCTTTATGATCAAGATCAATCCTTGTTGTTTTTATTTGTGGAATTCTAAGAGGCCTTCAGGGGGTCTCTGGGTCCCTATTGGGTATTATTATACTCAACCCTACGCAAGCTTCACCCACATCACGTTGTGTCTTTTGAAGACAATGATCAGCTCCACTAGGACTATAGGAGCATGGACCAAGTGGTACACAGAGTTGACTGGTGGATGTGGAGAGAAGTGGAGACAAGTTGTACATACCATAAAGGTAGGATAGTTGGTGGATGATCTCATGATCTATTTTATATTGTAGTTGTATCATTCGGTTGGTCTTGTATTCCGACCCATTTACGTTCAGTACACAATTTTACTACTGTAGTTTTACTATGTTGTTTGCATCTTGGCGGGTTCTTGGTTTCTGTGTTTGCAGGTTCAAGGTCAATGAATTAATGTTTTAGGTAAATGCCGTTATAATTCTAGTATCCAACCCCTAGCCTATGGAAGGCGGGCTTGGGGTTGTCACGGTATGGGCCCCAGGGAAAGGGTCATGAATGATCCCATTAATCCACTTTGGGTTCAATTAAAAGAAACCTAAACCAATTTGAGAATTTAGATTAAAAAAACACCCTTATATAGATCATTTTATAAGCAAAAATCCACAAATGAGATACTTTGGGATAGTTATAAATTTTATAATTTAGCCATTTAGCTCAATATTTCCATATAAGAGTGGTGAACACCTTTATTAAGGCAACAATTTCATTTATGCTCAAAACAGAAACAATTTTTATTTACAATAGTTCATTGGTTGGAGGATCATAGTAGATGGTTTAGTCATATGTGTTTCCCCTTAGAAATTCATAAATCAAACCATCCAAATTTTGGGGGACTCCGATCTAACAAGAACCATCTTATCAAGGATAAAATAAATTTTAACCTCTTCAATATTTTAAAAAAAGCCATTAAATATAAATAAGTTTTATAAAAAGTGGCATGATCATATGGGTCACCTTGTTCTAATTCAAAAAGATCCCATAGACTTTATGAATTGAACAAATTTGTTCTCATTTAATTTCAACCGATTAGTATAGAATAAAATAAGAAGTCAAACAATTTTAACATTTACGCAGTAGTATTTTAGAATATGATGCAGTTCGATCAAAGTTTTTTTATATGGGTTTCCAGCTCCCAATTTATAAGGATCCCATAAACCATATAAATTGAAATTTACTCTTATTTAATTACAAAAATAATGTTTTATCCCATGCTAAACAAGATTAAAATCCTAGAAATCTACTACGAAAAAAAAAAACACTCAAAGATTGATTATCAGAAAAGCATGATGTTCTAAATCACAGAAGCATGAAAATAAAATACCTAAGAAGGTAAAAACCAAAAATGTTATTGAAATTTATAACATGGAATACAAAAGACATGCTATTAAAAAATGCAAGTCACATCATAAAATTTTAAACAACCTAGAAATTAAATCTACATTGCAGGGAATATGCATGGAATGTGAATTCTAATATAGTTATCAGGATTCATGTAATGCTTCCTCCTTTCCATACCAATCCAGAGACAATTATTATAAGCCTCATAAATCATTAATCACTATAAATTACTACAATCAGTCAAGGTGAGATCGAAATTAATTGAAATAGTAACATCAGGAACACCATTCCCATATCGACCCACTTGGACATTTCCCCATATGCGGGTTGATCAGTCTTAGGAAAAAATATTTACCAAATTTTGACAAAATTCTAGTCTCCTATCGACTACAAAAAAACTATAAGATAAAAAGTCCTCTTGAATACCACTTTGTAACATTCAAAGGCCAACTGAACATTAAACAGGTTGCCGAAACAGTCACCACATAGCCTCAAGCATGCCTCCCCATAAGTCAGAGGTTGTTGAATAGTAGCAAGGGTACAATGGTGGTATATTGTGGAGACTATACCCTTATGATCAGAGTATCACATCAGTAAATAATTTGTAAATAACACGCAAGAACATAAGTGGTAATAAATTAAATTAAATGTAATAGAAGAATAATATCAACTGAATAATATGTATATGGAAAAGGCCATTATAAAACTATCCATTCATGTCCAAATTTATTCTACTATAATATAATAATAAAAAATAAAAAGTAAATTTTACAACATAAAAAAAATTCCCAAATTCTAGATCCATGGGAATCTCAAGTACCAGCTCGGCACTATTCAAATAACTCTTAGGTACAAGCTTTATATCATGAAAAAATAAAGAGGGATCCTGATCCTAAAATGAAAGAGGTATGTTTGGATACCCTAGTCCAATGGTGGCCCAAAACTGGTGTGAAATATAATCTATATAGGCCTCCATCAACATTGTCACAGTAAATCCATTTTTTTAATAGTAAAATGGATAGTGTTCCATGAGATATAAATGCATACCGTAAATAAATAAATAATTTCATTGTCCCGGGTTCAGCTTGGACACCCGTTCAGTTTACCTATTTCAGCTTAAGCTGGTGAGTCTTATCCAATGGATCTTGTAAGGGTAAAGTGTGAGGTATAAGGTTCCAGTGGATGGAGTGTCCCAAATATTCTACTTGGG
Organism: Viscum album; assembly: GCA_963277665.1. Lineage (NCBI taxonomy): Eukaryota > Viridiplantae > Streptophyta > Magnoliopsida > Santalales > Viscaceae > Viscum > Viscum album. The sequence goes on from OY728129.1 coordinate 764,095,821, forward strand.
ATTAGATTACATGTTTGTATGTTTCCAAAACCAAAGGATGAATACTCATTTGAAGCAATCATATACACATTAATTTTATTTTTAAAAAACTTATAGGTATATTATAGTGAGTAAATATAAGCCCATCCATGGATGTACATGTGAATTCATTATATCGTTTTAGGGGTTCAGTAAAAGAAAATTCCTAGAGAGCTCGTCCAAGTTGACAGAAGAATTATATTCAAAGGTTCACCCTGAGAATAGTGTGATAAATTTCAAGAACTAGGTTCTAATTACATAACATTTATCACAATTTTTTCCACTAGTATATCTTGTATAATAGTATAATTTTTTTCCATCGATCCTATATATGGGATATCCCTTAGGGAAACAGTGTCAGTCATCAAGAGGTAAAATAGAAAAACACATGACAAGCCTATCTCGAGAATAGCTAGTGTTTCCTCCATCTTGTTTACATGCTTTAAAAATTCTAATAGTAATGAAAAAGTGTTAGTACACTTGGTCTTTATGTTGGAACCCCTTGTTTCACCCTTACTAATAAAGTGAAAATAACTAAACATGAATTACATATATAAGAAGTTTAATTGAAAATGTAATCCATTTAATATAAGAAATTAGATATTATTTGGAATATTGGTCAAGGCATAACATTAGGAGAGTCCACTATGGTAGGATATACAATGATTTTAAAAACATGTCTAATTCATTTATAGCATGATCTCACAAAGAAATATTGATATTAAAATATATATACCACTTATTAAATAGATAGTTATGACTAAATCATGGCCCATCATTCAATCCGACATAATGTTATGATTTCATGGAATCAATTATTATAAAACACCTTTCAAGGGATGTTTGCAATACCTATGAAAATACATGGTAATCCTTATGGTTGAACATCTCCATTGAGTGGAAAAGGTCAAATACATCAATTTTTTTAAATATTCAAAAATAAATGGTGATATCAGAAAGGTCTGGCTCAGGCATAATGACACATTTAAGAAAAATCAGTGAATTGAAGTGGAAGATCAAAGAGCACCTAAATTATTCCAAGTACTACTCACACAACCAATACCGAGGTTTTACTCGGTCTAATTCAAGAAAAATAAATGAAAAATATCCTCCCTAAAAACAAAGAATAAAATCTTGCACCCAAAGAGCACAAAAGATAACAGGGGAAATTTAGAAAGGATGGAAGAGGAAGAAAGAGCGTGCCAATATTAATTCAATGAGACCAATGATGGTTGATTCCAAAACCAAATGGAGGATATATATATCCATTCCCTTTAGGTGGGAGGATATGACATTAGGTGGGATAGGGGTGCTTCACGAGGCTAGGAACAATAGAGGAGGTGTAAGAGAGGTTTAAATTTTTTCTTTAATAGAGAGATTATATTATTACCTGAATAGAATATGGATCATGGTTTGGCCACATGACTAGAAAAAATATGTTCCAATCATGTGATAAGGAACTACATAAGTAGAAGCCCACAAAGTTAAGGCACATAGTTTTCCTAACCATCTCGAAACCTTGGAAAACCCCAATCCCAAAAACTTTTAGTTTGTCATAGGGTTGTGTGGCTTCTACTGCATAGCATTACCAAATCATGTAGAACTTCCTGGTCCTATAAATTGAGCCACATAGTTTTATTGAGGTCCATAGAGTTTCAAACAATCCATGAACCCAGGACATATCCCTCATATTTTATGGTTTTCTAGGTCCATAACTCCTGAAACCTGAAAAAACTCTAAAAGGACACATCAGGCCATGAAACAAATCCAAAATAACACATTTAAGTGTTATAACTCTTGAAATTCCATTTCAAATCACAATTTTAAAATTATACTATACACCAAATGATAAAATTTAAATTACTTTGTAAATTTATATGGTCCAAAAAATGGGACACAACACTTTTATAGTTATAGAATGTTAGAGATTGTTGTGTTCATTGATTAAAAAACAAATAATACTACCATATCACCTATCAATAACATTTACGTAAACTTTTTCACTTGGGAATCTAAGTCCATACTTGTAGGTATTTTGTTAGTAGAAAAATAATTTCATAAACAAATAAAACAAAATTGAGAAACTTCTTTATCCACATTTCCATTTATCAATTTCAATGTATTAATGATTATGTTCAATTTATAAAACCATACTTGGGGAACATATTTACGTCTATAAAATTCATTCAACAGATTGAAAATTAAAGTTCCCTCAATAAAAATCATTAATCATTATGTTTGTTCTAGTTTATCCTCCTCTTAGTGTTCTCTATATAAGAATGTTGAAATAAAAACTTTTTGGATTACATTATAATTACTTTTAGAAAATATTATAAGATAAATATGAATCATTAAAATCCACTCACCGGCTAAAAAAGTCTATTCATACAAAATATACATATTTTGAGAGTAAAATTTATAAATTTGGTAAGATATATATTATTGGAATTCACTATTATCATTATGTTACATATGAAAAAGTCAACTTTATCCAAAAAATTCCTATATTTGGGTTATAAGGACATTTCCTTAAAACATTACATAATTTGAATTAAATGAATATTTCATATTGAGGATATGTTTAGGTTTATATTTTTAGATAATTATGTCATAATTATTACATATCAACTTGAAAATTACTTGTAGACACTACTAATGAGTATCCATCTTTTTCATAAAATAAAAACCTTTATAAAGAAACATGTCTAGTACCGCGTTTTAAATAGCATGACTTTTTTTTTATCCCATCCTTGACCCTATTCATCTTTAAGTCATATGGAAAACATTTCAAAAACATGGGATGAGAATAAAAATATTAGTTAGGGTTCAAAAATAAGGAAAGGAAACATTAACCCATAAATAAATAAAAATCAATGAAACCATACTTTTCGATCATAACATACCCCATGAAATCATAAGATTTATTAATAACACATAGAAATCATAAATCATAAATGTTACTTATGGAATCCATATCATACTAGCATTGTAGTTATCACAACTACATAGGGAGTTACATATGAATACCCATCAAAATATACTCCCTAATTATTTTAGGATAAACATTAACGTTTACCTCGGTCCCATTACCCAATGCATTGGAGAGATATCTCAGGATCTCTTGCCCTAGGTTTATCACAAAACCCCACGTATACATAAACAATGTCCTATAACCATAACATAATAATAACACATAACATAAGAATAATTGAAAGATAAAATTTCCAAATTCCATTCAAAATATATCATATCAAGATAGTGAAATAATCAATACTTTATCAAACAATTTTCAGAACCATTTAAAACATTTAATAAAGATATTTTTGAATAAAAAATGTTCCATACCACTTTAAATCTTTTGAAAGAAAGTTTAATTTCAAAAAATTCACTTCCATATAAATAAATCATTTAAACAATTTTTAAAACAAGTACATTTATGAGATAGATTTAGATGAATAAATATTTGAAACATTTAAAATGATATTTTAGTTAAAGATCCCTCAACCAAATGAGAGATTCTTGAATACAAAAAAAATTGAGGAATAAAATTCATCAAAAATTAGTAAAATCATGAAAATAAAGGTATTCATGATATAATATTCTAGAGAACAGTATATAAACCATATAATAGTGAATTTTTTCAGAACAACATTGAAGTCTCAATGGAATGTAAATTGAGACGAAATACCTTATAAAAATTATATCCTTAGATTAAGGATAAATCCATTTAAAAATAATGAGTGAAAAATATAAATCCAATCAATATGGTTGGATATTCATTGTAATTAAATTAGTTAACTTTCACACATTGTTTTGTGAAAACAACACCAATGACTTGGATTTTAACTCAATGAATGGAAATTGAGTTAAAATTACTCTTATCAAATTCATATCAATGATTGGAGAATTTAAATTGAGTTATTATGTGTATAAAAAGTATATCCAAAAAAAGGGGAGAGGAAATTACAACATAAATAAATAAACATTTATTACACACATTATCACATTGTGACATAATTAAGAATTAGAGGATTAACCCACGTAATGGAAATTGGGTTAAAAAGTTCCCTTACTGATTTGGTTCTTACGGAAAATACACCACATGAATGAATGATCATTCAATGAATATGTAAATACCCATAACTTAAATTATTTTATACAAATAATACAATCATGGGTAGTACATACACCATAGAAAGGGAAATATTGGCAAACATAGAATGAATATCACAGGAATTAAAAAGTGAGATGAAAACCCCTAAACACATTGTAATCAAACAAGTCGTATGACCAAAAGTTAATAACCACCAAATTAATCACATAATACCATGAATATAAATATAATAATGATAATATATATCAAATTTCAGTACAAAATACACCACATTCCAAAAATAAGTGGCGGACCATGGAAATATCACGAAATTAAAAGTGAGATAAGAAACCACTTAACTCATGTCCGACTTGACTCGATCATTATTTAATATCGTGAATAATACTCTAAACATAATTTCTAATTTAATAAGAACCATTTTCATTTTTATTATTCTATTTATGTCAGTTATTACCATGTTATAAACATTATGCAATCATTTAAGTTAATAATGGTCATTTTGTCAATATTTGGTACTTGAGTCAAAATGAAATTATTATAATTACAAGTAGTTCATGTGGTCAAAATTCCATTATCTACAGAATGGTATTCATAATTTAGATATCATATATATCATATATATCCAATATATTTATTTATTTATAATATTAAATAACATTGGGAGATAATAAATGAAATGCACTGTTCATGGAGACGGTAAGCCGTACGTACACATGAACGCTACTTTCATTTCTATTCCATATTTAATGGAATGAAAACTAAATGATACATATTTATATTATAATTAAATTATAATATCATATTTTATATATGTTTCATAATTTCATTAACTCCATTCTTTATACGTTCTATGTACGTCATGAATGAAGCATATCACCTTGAGGGGTGGTAGTTCGTAATTCTCAAATTAAAATTATCGTATTTACACATATAAGAAAGAATAAAGGTATGTTTGTAAATAAAAAATATAGAAGCATATTAAAAAAATAAATATAATATATATCGTATATAAATATAGTTCCATCATACTAGCCACCATGAGAGGTGGTAGGATAATACTAAACAATCATCAATTTGTGAGGCAGTAGTTCACCGTCCACAGAAACAGTGTGTTCTTTACACATTAGATAGAGTTGTGTGTATTTTTATTTCAAATAATTCTCATAAAAACGACCTAGAATATTTAGGATACCAGTGTTGTTATTAAATAATGAAATAAAAAGAGTTTATGGGGATTTATAAGAAAAATAAAACAAAAGAACTTAAGAGAAGACGTTACCTTTAAATCAGGTATCTCCTTTTGGTTTGAACCAAAAATATTACTTGAATTGCATTATTCCCGGATTAAGGATTCTAGGAGGAGGAGAGGGAAGTATGATGCTTGATTGGGTAGAGGTTGGGTGATCCAAGGGTCTTGAGATGTGTGAGGAATGATTTAGAAGTGAAGGCTTTTTATAAGGGGGAGGAGGGGCTCTTTAAGAATGTTTAACAATATTATTTTATTATATAATTATTTTCGGTTTATAAAGGTCCAAAACACAATACATTGTAATATAAGTTGACTCATGTTAGAAATAAAATCATCTAATAATAATTGTACATGTTATGAATATTTTATTAATCTTTTTAATCTTATTTATTTAAATCATTCATTAATGTGGTCAACACTGCATCATTACTATGTCATAAATATTTTTATATATTTGATTTATAAAAACTATAAAATAAGTATCATGATGTAGGATATATTTTTATATTTTAAAAGAATATTTATATTTGGATATATAACTTATATAACCTCATGTTATAATTTATTTACTAAAATATATATGCTTGTGTCATTTTGGTATTTTCTATAAATTTCTTAATATAGTGTCAGTATCACTCCAAAGTGGCTCCATGGGGACCCAAAATAGCCCCAATGATTCCCATGATCAGGATTTTATCAACCAATAGTATTATTACACATGTTAGGGCAATTTATTATTATTCTAATAATATTTTGTTACACTTATTTACCGGATTTATCCTTTAACCATGGTAAATAAATTTTTTACTGAAGTAAATATTCATAATGTATAAAGATAAAAGTTACCTATTTACACAATTTGGACCACATGATTCCAAATATGGAATCCATTTTTCCAATTTCAAAACACATAATTGGTATAAATTAATTTAAAATTAATTCCTTCTGTCAAAATAAAAATCTTGTTTTTAAGAAATATTAACTATCAAAATATTTAAACATATTTATGTCCAATTTCAAAGCCAAATTACTTCCAATGAACAAAATTAGATTAAATAGTAAAAATGTAATATAATTAAACTATAAAACCAATTAAAAAGACAATATAACCTCATAAATAAATCCTATTAAAAGGTAGTTTTGAATTAAAATACATTATTTTTTACTATTCATTAAAAAATGAATTTTATCAGAAAAATACCAAAAATATACCCAAAGTATATTTTGATATCCTGATTATAATGAAGAATTTTATTTTGTCAAATAAAATATATAAATGTGACCAAAACTAGATTTATAGGGGGTTCCCCATCAAAAGGCGGTAAATCGACTATTTAATGAATATTAGAGTACTTATGCTTAAAATAGGATTCATTCACATTTTAGGCCTATAACTTTTATTGGATAAATGGAAAAACATTTAACAAACCTGTATATTGAAATTTTAGTTTGTTCTATTCATTCATGCCAATACAACATCTAGGTGTTAACTTCTATTTAAAATAATATTATATTATTATTTTTCAGTATGACTCAGTATTGTGTGCAACATAAGATTTCAATGAAACCTGTTGTTGTGTATTTGGTACGCCATCAAACACATAATCCCATTTAAAGTAAATTTATTATCTAATTCACAAATTTTAATAAATATGAAAATGTTATATTGTTTATTAACTTGGGATGTTACATGGGTGGTGATCCCAATTACCATGTTTTATTCACTTTTATTTTATTTATATATTCATCCATTGATATGGTCTAATGCTCATGTTTTTTTCCATCTAAACAATTTTTAGTTTAACATACAATTGTAAGAAATTATCATTGATATTTATGAAATATATCCAGGATTTAATACCTATGTTTCTATCATTATGTTAGTTTTTAATGTAGACATAGTTTATAATCCATCTAAAAATAATTCAATATTTATTTTTGACATTCTAATAAGAGGAAAATGTATGAATTAGATAGGTAATTTTGACAACATGCTATATTGAATATGTTTCCCCTATGAATTACATCACATTATTCATAGGTTTATTTAATATCATTCATAATAAAAAAATGTTTTCAATTTAATACAATCTTTTTTAGTAATAATATAAAATTATTAATAATTTTATTTTTATCGTTTATAAACCCATACACAAGTATTATGTCTGATGTTATTAATATTTTAATGACATATTATATTCCCCCTTTACATATTTTATATGAAATGTGCATAATTTGTGTGAAATATTAATATTTTAATATTAAGTATAATATTTGAGCATTTTTAGAAGTAGTCAAATTGAGTCAGTTTAATGTTTTAATTGTAACAATCACTATACTAATCCTAATTGTGTGGTTCTTGTTTTGTAGGATTCGCCTTTGAATATACAACATTTCATTAGAAGGAACGATGATCCAATTCTGCTATTTGAAGGGTCATATGGTCCTCACAAACAAGAGAAAAGAATCTGTGAACAAACTGGACCAGCCTTGAAGATTGATTTAATGGGATCAATCCAAAAGTCCACAAACATTAACTCTCCACGATAATTCGCGGGACACTACATTTAATCTTGGATAAAAATTTCAAGGCCCAAATACAAGTACAAGGGGCCCAAATAAATCTTTGAAGTCCAGCCCACCATTCTGGACGAGAATTAAAATCAGTATAGTATGCATGAAATATCTCCTGATGTAAGCATCCAAGAGAGCTGAGATTTTGCAGTGTGAAAGAGGAGATATAGGTGGCCGACTTTGTTGAAGAAGTAATTCGGATTTTAAGGCATATTCCTGTTCACAAATCCATTCACATGTTGGACATTGAAAAAGCATGGATAGAAATGGACAGTTTACCTTTGTTTAATACAACCTCCATAACTTTGGATCCACTTCTCCAAATGCTTCCATATTTTGACAGCTGTCGAAAAACATTATTATCTACAACTTTGAAGAAAGAGATATTTGGATATTAGGCTGTCTGAAGTGCCAAATTGGCGATGCAAGTGGAGGCAAAGATTGGGAATGCAAACAGTCCACTCCTTGGGCTATAAATACTCTCCCCTTCTCTCCTTGAGAGGGGTTGGCATTTCAGAAGAGAGGAGATCATATTGGCACGACCAATGCTTTTCCAAAGGATTGGGAGGACCTTCCATACTAAAGTTTTCACTTGAGAGACCTTTCCTCCTCTCATTGCTTTCACTTACTTTTGTGTTTTTCATTTTTGTAATTTTGTAAGTCCTTTCTTTTGTAATTCTGCTTTAATGCAAGTTTCTTCTTAAATATCTCTTATTATACTCCGCCTTCTGTATTTTAAAATTAATGTTATTAAAATAGTTTAAATTCAAGTCAATCCCCTTCCCTTCTTTTGCTTCCTCATTCAATCGAAATTCCATTTTTGATTCTCAAAATATTTCGTGTGTGTGTTCGGCACACTACTCTTATCTTGTCCCTATCTTTTTCTTCTCTTTATAATTCATCACCATAAACATATATTACCAGATTAATAAACATCATAATGGCTGAGTAAATTTCTCATTGGGGTGAGTTTTAATTTAGGTATGTTAAGCGATTGAGAGCTTTTGCTCGATGAGTATTCGTTGAATTAACATTGTGTATGTTGGACTTAGCATGTCATAGATTAATGACTTGATTTGTTTAACGTGTGGTTTCCATGGATTATTAGAACCATAAATACACTACCATAAACAATATTTGATCAAGATTAGAACCCTAAGTTAATTTAAGTCTTGGATTAAAGCCTTAAAACTTAGTAATTCTAATCAACATCATCTTGTGACATGGGTGTTAATTTAAATGCAATATAAAGCAAAGCTCAAAGATATCACAAGCTTAACTAACCTAATGATGAACTCACCCCAATCTTTATCAACTTGTTAAATTAAACATAATTCATTAAACATTTCAATTAAGATCTGAAAACCCCCCCCCCCAATCAAAACACAATCAACTAAAAACAATTGACTATTACGAAGTACCATTGCCGATGATTCGACCCGAGTGCTGCTATACACATTAGTAGAGCACCGGAACTTTGACCGGTCGATAGGCGATAATCAGCCATGCATTTCAAATGGCGCCGTTGCCGGGGATGGTGCTTTAAGTAGTCTTTAGTTTCTGGTTATTGTAAAAAAAACCAAAAAAAATCAAAATTTTTGAAAAAAAAATTGAAAAAAAACACAAAGAAATACCCGTCTTCCTCTTAAAAATCATAAACTGAAAAAAATACAAAGAAAAACCCGTCTTCCTCTTAAAAATCATAATCTGAAAAAAAAATACAAAGGAAAACCCATCTTCCTCATCCTTTCTAAATCTCTCTGAATGCCCCGCAGCCTCCCAAACAATCCCTCGGATTTGATTGACCCTGAAATTGATAGAACTCTTCGTCGACTTAGGAGGACCATTAGGGATAACCAAATAACCCAAGAACCAATCATTGCCCTACCAATTGAATTAGATATGGCCAATCCTATGGAACAAACATTGAAAGAACTTGCTGCCCCTGATATGAATTACCAACCTCTTGGTATTCAATATCCAAACATTGAAGCTGACTTCGATCTCAAATCGGGTTTGATTCATCTTCTCCCTCATTTTCACGGGCTAGCCGGTGAGGATCCACATCTTCACCTTAAAGAGTTCTAAGTAGTATGCTCTACCATGAAGCCTCAAGGGGTTTCTGAAGAACAAATCAAGCTTAGATCTTTCCCCTTTTCCCTAGCGGATTCTGCCAAGTCTTGGCTCTACTACCTCCCACCCGGTTCCATAAACTCATGGGTTGACATGAAGAGACTTTTCCTTGAAAAGTTCTTTCCCGCTTCCCGAACAGCTTCTATCCGAAAGGAAATAAGCGGCATCTGTCAATTCCCTAATGAATCACTCCATGAGTATTGGGAGAGGTTCAAAAAGCTTGTGGCAACTTGTCCACACCATCAAATCCCTGACCAACTCCTGATCCAATACTTCTATGAGGGGTTATTGGCTATGGAGAGAACTCTCATTGATGCCGTAAGTGGTGGTTCTCTGGTTGATAAAACTCCTGCAGCTGCACGAGAACTCATAAGCAACATGGCTGCAAACACGCAACAATTCCATACTCGATCACATGCTCAAGTGAAACAAGCCCAAGAGAATCAATCCATAGAGCCCAAAAAGACGAATGAGTGGATGAGTGAACTTACAGGTCTTGTGCGTCAACTAGCGGTGGCTACCAAAGCCCCAACCTCATCTTCTCCACAGTCACTATTCCCTGGACCTATCAAGAATTGTGGAATCTGCAACTCTCCATCTCATCCGACTGACACATGTCCACAACTTCAAGATGATCCATCTGATTCATCTAGTCCAATGGAGCTCAATGCGGCATATGCTCAGTGAAACTTCAACCCTCAACAATCAGGTCAGTTTGTTAGAAACTTCAACCAACCCCACTCTGAGCCCTTCTCTTCTACCTTTAACCCTCCTCTGAGGTATGGTAATCCCATTTCTCATCCTCCTCAGTTCCCTCATCAAAATCCAAACCAGTTCCAATATGGTCAAAGTGGTGGTAACATCCATCAACCTTATCCTTTTGTTCCTCAACCCCAAAGGAACAATCCTCCTCCTGGATTCCACTATCCTAACGAGTCTTCCCAATTCCCCACCCAATACAATCGCTTTCCCAAGAACTAAAATCAAGGCCAACCCAATTTGGGACAAGCCTCTTCTTCTAAACAACCATGGGAAAGTGCTGTAGAGGATCTTGCTTCCTTCACCCGTTCTAGCCTCAAGAACATTGAAACCCAAATAGGTCAACTTGCATCCCACCTTAGCCAGCAACAACCATCCAATTCATCCCAACTCCCAGCTCAACCATTACCCAACCCTAAGGGTAATGTAAGTGCAATTTCACTTAGATCGGGAAAGAAAATTGCTATGCCCCATGCTGATTGCTCTACCTCCCCTTTCGATGTTGATCTAGAAAATGAAAAGAAAAAAAAGTTGGAAAAGGAACTTGAATCCACTCCTTCACCTCCTTCCATTCCTCTAAGGAACCCAATTCCTTTTCCTCAAGCCATCTCCTCGCCTAAGAAGTCCTTTGAACCGGATCCTGAAATGGTTGAGATGTTTAGACGTGTTGAAGTGAACATCCCCCTCTTAGATGCCATAAAAAAAATCCCTAAGTATGCCATGTTTCTTAAGGAATTGTGCACCCATAAGAGGAAACTTAAGAACATTGAAAATGTTTCAACCCAACTGTCCATTCCCATGAAGTGCAAAGATCCAGGGACCTTCACGGTTCCATGTCAAATAGGGAGTTCCAACTTTGATGATGCACTCATAGACCTTGGAGCCTCAATAAATGTCATGACCAAATCCATTTTCTCCAACCTTGTCCTAGGTCCCTTTCACCCAACGAGTGTTGTCATTCAATTAGCCAATCGAAGCACTACCAGTCCTGAGGGGATAATTGAGGATGTTCTTGTTCGGGTCAATGATCTTATCTTCCCAGCTGATTTCTATGTCCTTTACATGGAAGGTGAGACGACCTCTTCTCGATCTCCCCTAATTCTAGGAAGACCATTCCTCAAGACTACGAGAGCCAAGATTGATGTCCATTCAGGCATCTTATCCATGGAATTCGGTGACCAACTGGTCAAGTTCAACATTTTCCAAGCCATGCGATACCCATATGAGGATCACTCTGCATTCTCAATCCATGCTTTTGAGGATAATTCTAAGATTCAATCGAACCCCAATCCACCATGTTCTTCATGTTCTAATGATAAAGGATCTTGTGAAATCTGCACCATGATTAACAAAGTCATAAATGGTGAAGTTGATGTGGACCTCTCATTCATAGACTCCAACAATCTAGAGGAACTTGAAAACTCTCTTGAATCCCACATCAACTATGATCTCTACTGCTCCACCTTGGAAAGTGTTGAGGAAAATGATCCAAACCCATCTGGAATCCCTTCTCCTACTCCTAACTTGTCTAGCTCTCAAATCAAGGCTGAAACTGATCTAAAACCACTTCCTTCACACCTCAAGTATGCATTCTTTTTCCATGATCCCTCCTACCCTGTCATTATCTCTGCTTCACTTTCTGAAACTGAGGAGTTCCAACTTGTTCAAGTGTTAGAGGAAAACAAAAATGCCTTAGGTTGGACCCTAGAGGATATTCCAGGAATCAACCCTGCCCTTTGCATGCATCACATCCATCTAGAGGAATCATCCAAACCAATTAGGAAACCTCAAAGAAGACTCAATCCACTCATACTTGAGGTAGTTAGGGAAGAGATTACCAAGCTTCTTCAAGATGGTATTATCTACCCAATTTCTGATAGTGAATGGGTTAGTCCAATTCAAGTCGTTCCTAAGAAGGGAGGGATAACAATTGTCACAAATGAACATGGAGAAGTGGTCACAACTCGAGTGAAAAACAAATGGCATGTGTGCATCGATTATCGCAAATTGAATGCTGAAACACGAAAAGATCACTACCCACTTCCTTTCCTTGACCAAATGCTTGAGAGATTGGCCGGAAAGTCACACTATTGCTTTCTTGATGGTTACACCGGCTACATCCAAATTCCAATCGCACCTCAAGACCAAGAAAAGACCACATTCACTTTCCCCTTTGGAACCTATGCCTATAGGCGAATGCCTTTTGGCCTTTGTAATGCTCCTGCAACATTCCAGCGGTGTATGAAGAGTATCTTTTCTGAATTCATTGAGAATTGCATGGAGGTCTTCATGGATGACTTTACCATTTATGGAGAGTCATTTGAATCTTGCTTACATTCACTCTCTTTGGTCCTTCAAAAGTGTGTCAAGTTCAACCTTGTCCTGAATTTTTAAAAATGTCACTTCATGGTTTCAAATGGGATTGTTCTAGGTCACATAATTTCTCAAGAGGGTATCCAAGTTGATCCAGCCAAAATTGAGGTGATCCAATCACTTCCTGAACCCAAATCAGTTCGAGACATTCGGTCCTTCCTTGGTCATGCCGGTTTCTATCGGCGATTCATTCATAACTTCAGCAAGATTTCCCTCCCACTTACTCGTTTACTTCAAAATTATGTCACATTCAATTTTGATGAGGCTTGAAATAGAGCCTTCATTGAACTCAAATCTTCTCTCACATCTGCTCCAATAATCCAACCCCCAGATTGGTCCTTACCATTTGAATTGATGTGTGATGCTTCTGATAGGGCCATTGGGGCTGTTCTTGGTCAAAGAAGAGAAAACATTCCTCATGTCATCTTTTATTCCTCAAAAACATTGGATGAAACTCAATCACACTACACTGTGATTGAAAAAGAACTTTTAGCTGTGGTTTTTGCCATGGATAAATTCCGGCCCTATCTCTTAGGTGCCAAAATCATCATCTTCACAGACCACTCAGCATTAAAGTTCTTACTTAAGAAATGTGATTCCAAACCAAGGCTAATAAGATGGATTTTAATGCTCCAAGAGTTTGACCTTGTGATAAAAGATAAACCTGGAAAAGAAAACCCTGTAGCTGATCACCTGAGTAGAATTTCTAATTCTTCTCATTCTGAAATAATTGATCCTGAATTTCCAACTGAACACCTCTCATCTCTCACTCCAATGTTACCATGGTATGCCCCAATTGTCAATTACTTGGTTTCTGGTGTTTTCCCTAAATATTTTTCAAAAGAACAAAAAGAAAAGATGAGAAGTGATTCAAAGAATTATTTTTGGGAAGATAATAAACTTTGGAAAACTGGGGCTGACATAGTAATTAGGAGATGTGTTGATGAAACTGAACAATCCTCCATCTTGGAATTCTGCCACTCAATGCCTGGAGGTGGCCACTTTGGAACACAAAGGACTTCTCGAAAGGTCCTAGATTCTGGATTCTTTTGGCCTTCACTCTTCAAGGACTCACACGAGTTCTGTCAATCATGTCCCACTTGCCAAAAGTTTGGCACAATTTTTTAAAAGAAACGAAATTCCTCAAAAGCCATTAATCTTCTGTGAGCTTTTCGATGTTTGGGGCATTGATTTCATGGGACCTTTTCCCCCTTCCAATGGATTATCCTACATTCTTCTTACTGTTGGCTATGTTTCTAGGTGGGTCGAGGCCAAACCCACTAGGAAAGATGATGCTCAAACTGTGAGTGAGTTCCTCAAAACCCATATCTTCCATCGATTCGGAACACCACGTGCTTTGATAAGTGACTTAGGAACTCATTTCTGTAATATAACCATGGAGTCACTTTTGAAAAAGAATGGGGTTTTACATAAAACATCCACTGCATATCACCCTCAAACAAATGGAATGGCTGAACTTTCTAATAGAGAAGTGAAAAGAGTTCTTGAAAGAATTGTTAAGCCCACAAGAAAAGACTGGCCCAATAGACTTGGTGAAGCACTTTGGGCCGATCGAACAGCCTATACGACACCCATTGGGATGTCTCCATTTAGGATAGTTTTTGGTAAAGCCTGTCATTTACCAGTTGAAATCCAACATAAGTCATTTTGGGCTGTCAAAACTTGTAATTTTGATTGTGAAAAATCTGGTGAAGAAAGATTTTTGCAGTTGACTGAATTGGAGGAGCTTCGTCTCGATTCGTATGAGAAATCCATTCTCTACAAAGAAAAGGAAAAGTCACTCCATGATAAGCACATTATTCGAAAGGTATTTCATGATGGTGAAAAGGTAATGCTCTTCAATTCTCGATTTCGACTTCATCTAGGTAAGCTCAATTCTCGTTGGGATGGACCTTTTATTATTACTAATGTTTACCCATTTGGTGCAGTGCAAGTCCAAGACCCTTCTTCAAAAAGAACATTCACGGTAAATGGACACCGGTTAAAGCATCACCATGAGAGGCCATTCACTTCAGGTTCCACATCGACTTCCATTGACCCACCACTAGATGGAAATGGCGACCCACCAAATCCAAACCAGGGGGCACCTCTTTCCCTTTAACTCTCTCTCTCCTCAATCTCTCTTCCCTCTCTTCTTCTCTCTATTTCTTCTTCTTCCTCTCTCCCTCTCATTTTTTACAACATTCTTCCACAACCTTTTTTCTATCTTCTCTTTTGTGTGGATGTGTAATTAAAAATAAAAAAAATTAAAAAAAATTAATTAAAAAAATGAAAATTAACAAAAAAGGGGGTGTCATAATTACTAATCATCCAATATTGAAATTCTGTCCAACCATTTTGGGTAGTCAAAAGGATTGTTTTAAACTCAAATATATTGAATTTTTATCTCAAACTTGGGTAAACAATTTTGTGTCAATAACAAACATTTTGAATGAACAATTTTTGGTGGAAAATGATTCTCCCCTACCGTGAGGAATAACATTATCCTTCATGCCAAGGTCATCTATGGCCATATTTTTCATTGTGTGTCTTCACCACTGATTGTGAGTCTTGAGTTTGTGGACCTTCGAGATGAATTTCCATCTTTTGTGTGAATTAATATGATAGAGGCATTTTCTAAGCCACATGAGAATCAGAATAGCCAAATAGCCTCCCGTTACCCTTACATTGATCCTACTTTTGAAAGCCTCTTTGAGCTATGAAAACCTTTCTTTTGATAGCCACATTACAAGCCTAATACCTTGTCCCACCCAACATCTTCATGGATTTTCATTGTACAATTTATTGAAATTTAAGTGTGGGGGGAATGGACTTCATTTTTGGGCGTAATTTCATTGATTTCCAATGTTTCATCATATGCTTGAGGGCAAGCATCCATTCAAGTGTGGGGGAGAGGTTGTAATTCTGTGAGATTTGGGGTGTGTATGTGTAATTGTCATTTGTACAAAAGTCATTGAAAAGTGTTCAAAAAAAAATTGAAAAAAAATTATATTAAAAAAAATGAAAAAAATAAAAATAAAAAAATGGAATGGGTTGTGTCTTGGGTGGGTCAAAAATCATTCATCATCAACCTTTTATGGTGTTATAACTACTAAAATTAGTTCCATGAGGAGATCAAGCATGGGTTGGGAGATGACTGTGAGACTTGTATCAAGCACAACTTTCGAAAAAAAAAGAGCAAAAAGAGAAAAAAAAAGAACACTTGAATCATCTTGTATTGTGTCATTATTGTAAGTCTTCCATGTTGTACATATTCCATCATCTCACCCGATTCCATTTTCTATCTCCCTCACTTTTCATTCATCACACATTCATGCCCTTGTAAATATGTGTTTCTATTTCCTTTCAAATCAAATTTCAAAAAACAAATGTGCATTGATTTTTCCATGTTGGTGTTTTTAACCCCTCTTTTCCTTTGGACATTATATACCAACCGTCCCATAGCCACTGAAAACCCCCTTAAAAGACCTCTTGATTCTTGTACACATTAGATTTGGGAATGGAAGCTGAGAGCTCTTACAAACTCTTGATTTTCACTTTTTGTTGGTGAATGAGTGAACCTCCTAAAATACATTTTTATCATCTTGAGAGGAGTAAGTTTTGAGTGCCTACATTTTCTAATTCAAACCTTGAACATGAAAAAATGAATTGTTTCTGATACATTATTGTGAACCAAATTTGTGATGGAATTCAATATGGATGAGTGAAATAGTCTAAACCTCCCCTGATTGGAGAAAACAAAATTTTAATATTTGTTGGTGAGTGAAAATGATTTTGTCATGTTTTTATATTTGTTGCACATGAGGACACGCGCAAATCTAAGTGTGGGGGAGTTGATGTTATTAATATTTTCATGACTTATTATATTCCCCCTTTACTTATTTTATATGAAATGTGCATAATTTGTGTGAAATATTAATATTTTAATATTAAGTATAATATTTGAGCATTTTTAGAAGTAGTCAAATTGCGTCAGTTTAATGTTTTAATTATAACTATCACTATGCTGATCCAAATTGTGTGGTTCTTGTTTTTTAGGATTCGTCTTTCAATATACAACATTTAAGTAGAAGGAACCATGATCCAATTCTGCTATTTGAAGAGTCATATGGTCCTCACAAACAAGACCAAAGAATCTGTGAACAAACTGGACCAGCCTTGAAGATTGATTTACTGGGATCAATCCAGAAGTCCAAAAACATTAACTCTCCACCATAATTCTGGGGACACTACATGTAATCTTGGATAAAAATTTCAAGGCCCAAATACAAGTACAAGGGGCCCAAATAAATCATTGAAGTCCAGCCCACCATTCTGGCCGAGAATTAAAATCAGTATAGTATGCATGACATATCTCCTGATGTAAGCATCCAAGAGAGATGGGATTTTGCAGTGTGAAAGAGGAGATATAGGCGGCAGACATTGTTGAAGAAGTCATTCGGATTTGAAGGCATCTTCCTATTCACAAATCCATTCACATTTTGGACATTGAAAAAGCATGGATAGAAATGGACAGTTTACCTTGTTTTACTAAAACCGCCATAACTTTGGATCCCCTTGTCCAAATGCCTCCATATTTTGACAGTAGTCGGAAAACTTTATTATATACAACTTTGAAGAAAGAGATATTTGGAGATTCGGCTTTATGTATTGCCAAATTGGCGATGCAAGTGGAGGGAAATATTGGGAATGCAAACAGTCCACTCCTTGGACTATAAATACTCTCCCCTTCTCTCCTTGAGAGGGGTTGGCATTTCAGAAGAGAGGATATCATATTGGCACGACCAAATCTTTTCCAAAGGATTGGGAGGACCGTCCATACTCACGTTTTCACTTGAGAGACCTTTCCTCCTCTCTTTGTTTTCACTTACTTTTGTGTTTTTCATTTTTGTAATTTTGTAAGTCCGTTCTTTTGTAATTCTGTTTTAATGCAAGTTTCTTCGTAAATATCTCTTATTATCCTCCGCCTTCTGTATTATAATATTAATGTTATTAAAATATTTTAAATTCAATTCAATCCCCTTCCCTTATTTTGCTTCTTCATTCAATCAAAATTCTATTTTTGATTCTCAAAATATTTCGTGTGTGTGTTCGGCACACTACTCTTATCTTGTCCCTTTCTTTTTCTTCTCTTTATAATTCATCACCATAAACATATATTACCAGATTAATAAACATCATAATGGCTGATTAAATTTCTCATTGGGGTGAGTTTTAATTTAGGTATGTTAAGCGATTGAGAGCTTTTGCTCGATGAGTATTCGTTGAATTAACATTGTGTATGTTAGACTTAGCATGTCATGGATTAATGACTTGATTTGTTTAACGTGTGGTTTCCATGAATTATTGGAACCATAAATACGCTAACATAAACAATATTTGATCAAGATTAGAACCCTAAGTTAATTTAAGGCTTGGATTAAAGCCTTAACACATAGGAATTCTAATCAGCATCATCTTGTGACATGGGTGTTAATTTAAATGCAATATAAAGCAAAGCTCAAGGATATCACAAGCTTAACTAACCTAATGATGAACTCACCCCAATATTTATCAACTTGTTAAATTAAACATAATTCATTAAACATTTCAATTAAGCTCTGCAAAACCCCCCCCCCCCCAATCAAAATACAATCAACTAAAAACAATTGACTATTACGAAGTACCATTGCCGAGGATTCGACCCGAGTGCTGCTATACACTTTAGTAGAGCACCGGAACTTTGACCGGTCGATAGGCGAAAATCGGCCGTGCGTTTCAATGTCCAATAATTTTCCCCTCATTATCCAAATAATAAATTTTTCCTACTTTTTTTCTTCTAATTTTAATATAATAAGGTCTATCAAATAATTTAAATATAATCAAAATTTTCTTACATCACAACTATATCCTCTAAGGATCATTGAGAAATTTTACTTGTTGTAATCCCTAGTTAGGAATGTTTATGGTAATTATTATTTATTATCTCTTAAAATATTAGATGTTTTAATTATCTGATAACATAGTTATCACCAAATCTACAAAAACTATGGTCATTAATTATTATAATATTTTTAGTTTATTACGAGTGTTATGAATATGACTTGATCAAATTATTTCAATATATTCCGCCAAGAATCTTTCTTGTATTCAAATTGAATGCCTCATATGAATATTTTAATAAAAAATAAGTTCTTTAGAATATTAAAGTATTAGTTTAAATATATCCAAACTTTTTTATCAAATTTATATAAATGAACAATATTTTATATGAGGGAAATCATTATAAAAATTGATAAATTATTATCATCATTAGTTTATTTTAATCTCATAAGGCCACACCCATTTGGAAATATGTGTATATATTGAATCATTATTTTGATCTCCACAAGCTAGTAACTTCTGTTCACTATTTTTAATTTTAAATATATATCAGATGTGTTTCTTTTATCATGATTCATCATTATAATTTTTTTTAATTAAACATGCATGAATATATTTTGAGTATTATTTTTTATTGAAATGGAAATTTCTTCTTTGTTAAATCACATTAAATCCCTTCAATGTAATAAAGCAATTTCATTTTAATTTTATTATAGAATAAATCTCCATATTTTTATTATACCATGACAATGGTTGTTATATCATTCATTATCCCAAAAACACATTCAATAGTTGGGAATATCTTGAAATTCACATTATCAAAAAATTTCAAAAAACATTGTAGATTTTCCTCAAATGATCAACAAATTGAATGTATTTTGTTCTAAAATTCATCCGACATGTTTCAGCGGTTTTAACTCGTTTATCATTAATTGATCAATAATTTAAAAATTTGACCACTATTAATTTAATCCCACTTATATCTTAATAGATATATTATATTTTAGATCATTATTGTTGACCAACTAATATCGATGATATAACAAATTTCATCTTTTAAATAATTTTAAGAATCTATGAAAACCATGGATTAATCTAGATTACACATCCTATTGATTGATTAATGGTGTTCATTCATATTTAGATGATTTAATAGAAATGGGAGAATCTTTTTAGTGGGTTTTATTAGTTGAATACACCCACTAAGAGTTACCCTCATAGATTCAATTGAGTTTTCAATAATATCTTTTCTTTTAGATGTTTCCATAGTTGGACAATCACGTATATAACTTCTATCCCACAAAATTAATGAACTCTATTTAATTAAAGAAATAGAATATAATATGAAAAGTAATACACTTTTTGTGTTTATAATCCTCAAAAATGTCATCCTTAAATCCAAAATTTCCAGAAAAACGAATATTCTTAAAAATTAAATGAGTTTAATTTATATTAGAATTATATTTCATTCATTAAAACTTTATGAGTATAGAGATGTTTTATACCACCCTGGATTTTCTTTTATGCTTCACCTCAAAATAGTACTTAATATATGGTATAATTTTTTTTCACCAAAAACCCAAGATTTAATAATTTGTTTGTTATTATTTTTTGGATACGTGAACATCAAATTTACCTTCATTTCATTAATTTCACTTATTTAATTGAAATATTCAGTGTAGAAAATGATTATTTGAGGAAGAATAAGGATAACCACAACTTTCCTAATATAATTAAAAAATTTCAACTGTGATTTCTAAAATTTTACGATAACATTAATAGAATATTCCCATTAAAATTTATAATCTTTCTGGTTATTTTTATTTTTAAACATATTGAACTCATTAAATATATATTTATAGTTATTATAAATAGAATTTATTGTTATAGTACAATGAATCTTGAATGTTACCTTAAAAACTGCATTTATGTAACAAATTCATATTATTTATATATCTTTATAGAAAATAGGTTCTTTGATTTTAAATTCATTAATACACTATTTAATTGATTCATTTTCATTTTTCAAAGTTGTAATCTCCATTTTATAGGTATTAATTTCATTCATGAAAATCTAGTGCACTATTTTAAATTTTATTTGATTACTTTACCATTGTCATTGTTTTCATATTCAATAATTATTTCCCATTACAAAGGATTCCCTAATATATTTATATATTCAAATTAAATATTCAAGTCCTCAGACCTTAATTTTTTCCTCTTTACATTCATATTTCGGATCAAAAGACAAAATTTTTAGTTTTTAGAGAAAATTAAATTTCATTTATGATTTTAAATTTCCTTTTTCACAATTGTAAATTTTTATTTACTTCAAGCACCAATGAAATTTTTTATCATTGATAATATTTTAGGTTAATCAAGATATTCATATTTTTTATCAATAATGGGAAAAACCACCGAATGGTTCCAAATCATTCCATTATTGGAAAACAAAAGACATAGTTTACCGTAACACATACCAATGAATGATTATTGAATAAAAAAATTCATTATTTTTCACATTAAATATAATTAAATATTCTAGTAAAATTTTTTAATAATGACTTTTCATTTTTATCTACGTTCTTAATGTCATGAAATATTCCCTAAATTCTTTTAACCGTTTTAGAGTAAAATAGATATCTCATGTATTTATTATATTAAGATGATTGTAAAACATTGTGTGTTATTTGTTTGGACTAAAAATTATTCTTTTCCAACAATGTTATATTTTTAAAAACATTTGGTATTGTACGCAATTATTGGTGACCTAATGTATGAAAAATCAAAATGATATATCAAATAGACTCATCCACTCTATCTATATGAGAAACTATTTTCTATAAAATGTTTTATTAAACTTATTATTTAATTAAATGAAAAAATATGTTAAAAAACTATAATATAATATGTAATCAAGAATAAATTCTTTATAAATTTAAAAGAAATATTAATTCTGATACAACCTTAAGTGGTATAGGAATGCATAGTGACATGCTCTGGGAATGGCGTGAACATGTGAAATATAAAACACTATCTATACAATATATATTTGTATTGATATTTTCATTTGATAATTAATATCATTAATTTAAACCAACAAGTGATAACATGTTATTGAGATAAATAAAAAATTTACATAACATAATTTATTTGATATAAGGTTCAGTCACTATTTTTTTCAATTTGTAAATTTTCAATGAAATATTATTGTCATTTATCCACTTCCATACATAAATAATTATCAATAAAAAATATTATAAAAGCGTAGTAATATCATCATATTATCCAAGTACACAAAATATCAAAACAATTTTAAAGTGGTTAATCATTATTCTATCGTATTGAACTTTCGATTCTATATGATAAATCATCTATGAACTATTTTTCTTCTCCCCAAACAATCTATGATTTTAATAAATATATATTTGAAACATTTATGATAGTATATATTAATTTTATATATTATATATATAGAATAAAATGAATCTATAGATTATATCAAATAGAAAATTTCATGCATAATAATAATAAAAAATGAATTCTCATTGAAAAAACAATGTAATTATTGGACATCATGTTTCCAATGTATATAATACCTTTACTATCGAGATCTACCCTCAAGACATTTTATAAATAGTGGGTAAAAACTCATTTTATTTGAACAACTAATTCATTTCATGAGAATACTGATGCCTCAATGGTATATCTAAAACCGGGACACACTTTTGTCTTTAATCTTCAATGAATTACTCATATATTGAATAATATATTTAGTTCATAAAAAATTTTCATTATCATCATGTATCCATATTGAGTGATGGATACTTATTTATCAATATTTCCCCAATTAACAAAATTACTGTTAATGTAACCACCACATGTAATAATTGTATATGGTTTATGAAATAATCATATAAATTATATTTAAATAAGTATATTTAAGATAAATTAATTTTTCAATGCAAAATGATTACAATGATGTAAATGTTTCAAGAGATGTTTAACAACCATTCAGTATTTTAATTATTTTGGGTGTTAATTTCCTTGATTTCTCATTCATTATTTATCATGAATGATTTAGTTTTGATGCATATTATATAGTTTAATCATCTCAATAACAATAATAATGACATATTCATAATATTTTAACATTAATTATACTTTAAAAATTCATTAATGACTATTTTGATAAATGATATATGTTAGGATTTTGAGGATGATAGGTCATATGTACGCATAAGTAACATTCTAATTTTTGAGAGATCATTATCAATATATGGTAAGAAATAGTTTATCTCTCAATAATAATAAAAATATCATAAATAATATAATATATAATTATATATATATATATATATCATCAATTTGGCGTGGTGATGAAAGGAGGGAATCATCCCTTCATGAATGCAATAGTCTCTGCTTATATGAACGATGTTATCATCTTCATGGGGGTGAAAAGGTAAGAAAAAAATATAAATTATATTTATAGGATAACAAATATACCATTAATGTAATAATTAATTCATTTATATCACATATAATAATCAAATTTATCCTAATCACCTTCTATGTAAACAATTAGTTAAAGGCGAATAATATTGCTTCGCAAGGTGGTTGTTTGTCGTACAGAAGAGCAACATTATCGCATCACATAAAAAATGGAAATTAAAAAGGAATATGGTATATAATTACTCTATAGGTATAAATATTTTATAAATATCATATATATACATTAGATCCATCATAATACCTAACCATGAGAGGTGATGATGGAAAAATGAAAGACATCTGTACATTAAGCGGTAGTCCACCATACACACGAATGATGATTCAACAACCCATTTAATTGAAATGGTAATGCTTTTAGAACAACAATTGTTTTAAAAAAATCTCATTATACTTATTATGCTAAGGTTATCATATCATACTGGTTTAATAATAATTTATGGTGGTTTAAAATGTGATAAAATAAATATGCTTGTTGAATAACATTACCTCTACATCGGGTAAACACATTATGTTTTGAGAAAAATCCTTCATATGTGATATTGAATGAAAAAACAGGGATTATAAAATTATACCGAATTTTTAATGTTATTTTTATAGTTCATGTTAAAAACTATATTGTTTGAAGGTGTTAATAATATGGGGAATAGAGTGGCCATTTAAAAGTGAGGGGAGTGGAACACTTGTTATTTTTTAAAATGATTCAATCATACCATTGTTTTTATCATGAAAAAATACTCTGAAATAGTAAATTATGTGACATCCCGAGCCAGAAGCCACTAAACTGGTGCTCCAAGCTGGTTCGCCACAAGGCCTCAAGCGCGCCTCCCCGTACGCTAGAGGCTGCCGACTAGCAGTGAGGTCCAAGGGTGTGATAGTGGGAAGACTATGCCCTCAAACCAAAGTAAGAAAACAACATAAATAACTAATTATCATACATAGAGGAAAGTAAAAAAAGAGTGCGGAAGCAGTAAACAACTAAAATAGAACAAGATGTAATAGTAAAATTTTGTAAAATCCCGAATAGCTATGCAATACAATACAACACTAGTCACCCACTGGGCCACCATACAGATTCAAGTACAAAGAAACTAAAAGTAAAAGAATAGGGCTCTCCTACTAACTCTGAGCCAATCCACGTACCCGATCTCCCGACATTATCGAACTGTAGTAGCCCGATCAGTAGAACCACACGAGCAGCTCCGCTCGTCCATGTAACACTGGGCCTCAGCCCTATCAACCATGCAACTCGTTCTCAACCTAAAAAGTAGACATAAGGTCCACACACACACTGAGGTGCACGTGCAGGGGTGAGAAATAATCTCAGTAGGGCACCCCGAAAAGGAACCTATCATTGTGCTGCTAAAAGTGTATGCAACAACAATGTGCTCAGCCTAGTTGGAACATAAAAAAAGTAAGTAAACCAAACATTCAACCATAGTTAAACTCAGGGTGTGTAATCTTTGTCAACTGGGCAAGTGCCACCATGGATGTCCACATCTATATACATACACATGTATAGTCCCATACCTACACACCTATACATAAATATGAATATTCATGATGAAGTGATTCAAATAAAAAGAAACAACATAACCAGTCGATCCTTGGGACCATAAGCCTGATATCCTGGACATCCTCTGCAAGGGCATTGAGCTGGACGTCCTGCCACTCAAGCCGTGTATCATTAAATCGATCTCTGGGTCTGTAATCCCATCGACATGTACCGGCTTTGTCCAACGCTGGAAAAATATGTCTATCAACAAGATAAAGAAAAAAACAAGTATCTGTATGGGAATTACTCACAGCCTATCCCATATGGTTCAACCAAACAAACACAAGAAATAAGATAACACAATAGGTAACCATCTGAGATGTAATCACAATCTATCCTCTCTGGTCCAACCTAGCAACACAAGCATCCCTCTAGGCAGCACACACTGTCTCACCTCTCTGGTTTAGCTAAATCATAGACTCTATGGGTGGATCAAACTAGCAGACCCTTATAGTCAAGTAAACATACAAATTCACGAACACTCTGGGATCCTCTCACCATCAATTCCCCTTTGGTCTTGCAACGATATCTACATACTCTATGAGGAAGCACTTATGTATAATTCCTCCTGTGGTCTCCATAAGTGCGTAAACTACGGACACTCTTGGGAAGAACAAAGTCCAATTCCCGTAGTTCCTGCGAACGATATTAATTTATAATAGACTCTCTAGGGAAGCCCTTGATCGTCAATTCCCTCTTTAGTCTACTGCACCAGGTTCACATTGCCCTGAGCAGCCCAGTCGTGCGTAATCGACTGTCTGCAGCCCTAAGTAAGTTCAACAAACTACTTGGATAATATATTCAATGCCTCAAAAGCATATAACCAGCAGGCAATACATGGAATCAACTATATCAAGGCAAGCAAGCAATGCAACAAGGTCTTCCTCACAGGCAACCTAAGCCAAACGGTGATAAACAGCCAATACAAGGA
Organism: Viscum album; assembly: GCA_963277665.1. Lineage (NCBI taxonomy): Eukaryota > Viridiplantae > Streptophyta > Magnoliopsida > Santalales > Viscaceae > Viscum > Viscum album. The sequence continues at coordinate 764,121,919 of OY728129.1, forward strand.
AACACCCAAGGGGTGATCCTCAAACATGCTATCAAGAAATTATAATCATCTAATAACCTCAATTATACAAGAAATATAAGGTAGATAACAAAATAAGATCAAAACCCTAACCTGAGACACCCGATACATGGGTATGCAACACTTTTGCACCAAAAACTCAAAGGCATTCAATGTAGGGAAACAAACCACCTACTCAGGCACACAAGGAAAAGTAGGCATCCGAAAAAACCGGAAAGACACATCGCTTCAGGCTCAGCAGCCACCAACCAAGAAGAACCTCTAGTAAACACTACAATATCAGAAAACCAAGTCAGATATAAACAAACTATGCGGGTGGCCCAAAATCCCAACCAAAAAACATCCAAATACCAAAGGGATTACCAGTTTGGCATGGGTTCTATGTGACACCCGATAACCATCTCTACCCAAACCCAACATAACAACTCAGGGTCGGTCAAACAATGGGCACCCACCGGGTCCCTCAGGTCCAACATGGAGGAGGCATCATACTCGGGATCCTCCAAGTAACCACGAGTAATGGCATCCTAGGCGGGATTCATAGCAAAGAGTGAGGGAGTAATCCTACATGGGATCCTCAAAGGAAGGACAACATAGGCATCCCATAACATGGTTCCTATCAAAGGATGATCAAGAGAGAGATCCTACAAGGGACTCCCTAGGTCAGCACACAAGCAAGGACGTACCTTAGGGGATCCTTAGAAGGACCTGGTCTCAAAGCCTCATAGGCCAGAAAGGAACGTCTCACAAGGGAAACGTCCTCTAAAGCATGGGTTACGGGAGATAGCTCACAGATCATCTCATATTAATGTTCTCAACTAAGTTGGTCCAAACACCCAACCTATCATCCACCCTAAGTCTCACTCTCCGATGACAACTGAACTAGATAAGTGGAGGAAGAACCCCTCCATTTATATGGAAACCCCCAAAACACCCTTTATATTACCTCAAAATGTAAAAATGATTCCACCTTTGCGATATACGCGGAAAAACGCTCAGAATCGACAACTCGCACACCCAATTCTGACTTCCAGATCCCAAGATATCTCAAAATTACTAAACTGAAGCAGTACATGGCCAGAGTACATGGCCAGCGCTCAAAGGCATGACTGTGTAATAGTACACGACGTGTACTTTACTGTACACAGCGTGTACTATTCACAAAAAGTTACGCCGTGTCTGTTTTCACTCGAACACTTTCCCATGTACCACTACACGGCGTGTAATTAAAGTATACGACATGTAGTCCTTAAAACCAACCAAAACCGTGTTCTACTCCACACGGCCAGCCACACGACCACCCACTACACAGTGTGTACTCAAAGTACATGGTGTGTTCTTAAAAAAACATCATCTCCCCGAATGGGAAGAACACACGGCGTGTACCCCTAGAATACACGCCGTGTATAATGGTGTTTTCGACGGAAAAACCCTAAAAACACCCGACTTGCCCGTTTTCTCCCCAGAAATAATAGATCAAGCCCCATGGGCTTAAAAGAAAGCAATATAAAAATTAAATGACTTAAAAAAACATGTTTAACGGGGATCTTTGGCGAAAACATAAACGGCCCTACCTTTGGGCGGAAACCACCGAAGCTTCGGTTGATTTCACGGCTCACGGTTGTCATACGCCGACTCAGCACGTCGAGAGCTTCGAATCAGTACCACTCTCGCCTTCCTTCTCTCCTGTTTTATTAATCTCCAAATTATCCCATAGGTCACAGAAAACGAGGTGGGCATTGGGGATGTGTTCATGTAGGAGGAGGAAAATAAGAGAGAGGAAAAGCAAAGGGAAGAAGAAAAGAAAAGGAAGAAAAAGGGGCCCGGGCCGGCCACAGCGCCCGACATGAGTTTATGCCTTACCTGGGCTAAACTCCCCAATCCGGACTCAACGATGTAGGTGGAATCTCAATATGATGCTCTGTATAAAATTTATGGCCAAACGAACCAACACGAATAATTTAATATTAAATTTAATAATATTAAATATTAAATATTCCACCAAAATTCGAACAGCTTAGATTTCTTCCAAACACATGTCCTAGGGTAAAATCCCTATTCCGGGACCAAAAGATTTTTCAAAATAATTATCCGAGATCATATCGTAGGGGAAAATGAACATTTTAGCCCTCACGGGCATCCAACACCAAAAATTTAAATTTCTGCTCAAAATGACTGTCCGAAAAAACACGGTTTCTTACAAACTCCCCACCATAAACCTTCTCATCCCGGAGAATCCCAGAAAAATGACCAGCAGCATGACAAACATCCATGCCCTCAACCTGAGCATCTAAACAACCAAGCTACCTACACAGTCCAACGATCAGCCCTAGCGTTAACAACAACCTTCTACACAGAATATATTCAACTACGACCAAATGGTTACTCCCCACCATAGGAACACCCATGTATTCATCTTAAAAGGAAACTCAGAGATCAAAAGCCCATTGGAAAAAAACCAAAGTTTAACCTAAACAAGGAAAACCATCCTCAAAAGGGCTAATGGTGCACTCCCCACCATGTGGATTTCCTTACACCACTTCAAGAGCATAACCAGAACAGGTTTCACCCTCAACAGGGAATAACATTAAGAAAGAAAAAGGAGCTCAACGTAGGGTCGATGCTCTCGCAGCATAATCAAGACGAATCAAGATTGTGCATGATCGTCTCTTATAGGAGTACACTAAGATCTCACCGAAGGAGTTTCTAGCTCCCTCCGAGTGACACTAACATCCTGCCAAAACCCAACCATGATTAAAGCACGGGTCAAACATTTTTACATAGGTTCCCCTAGAATGGAACAGACATTGACCTACAATGGTTCGAGAAAAAAATGGTATCTAGGTCTTCCACCTAGCCCTACTGAAAAAGCCCCACAACTGGGTCACAAGGTCTGACCACATAGCCCAAAAGATCCAAAACAACTCAGAAGATGGTAAGGATCACAACAACCAAAGAAAGTCAAAACCGAAACACAGCCTACAAGGGACCTAATCCTCTCCGAGCATCCTCAGAAGGAACTACTCCCTGGAGTTCACAACCCAAGCAGAAGATAAACTGAACTAACACCCATCTGGAATTCGTATACGAGAATACCCCAAGGAGGACAGGTTCACAAGAAAATCCATGGTATCTATCGACATCATTCTAAAAGATCTGAATAGATAACCATAGACCCGAGAAACAACACCCATTAAAGGGGTTAAACAGAAAGGCATCACGTGCCACATCGACCAACTAGGGTCACTGCACCACCTGTTCATGAGGATGGAGTCATCATACTCACACCAACGCCTCAATGTAGATCCACATAACCTGCCATCAGAGTAAAAAGTATGTGAAAGAAGAACCAAAGGTCTCAGTTGTCAGTAAAAGAACACACTATCAGGCCTATATGTTGTGACTCCTACGTGCCTAGTATGATGCATGAGACACCTCTTGCCTTTTCTATCCAAAGTCAAAATCTATCCATGGCATCTTACCAATGGACAAGAGCCAGAGATCCATAGTAAATAAAAACACCACACAACATGTGAGTCGCTCAAGGTAAAAATCATATACAACTGTAACATCACAACATTAGAACAGAAATCCCAAACCCTGGCAACTAGGACTTCTTACCGGAACAAGTGTTCACGAAGCACTAGACCGATATCCATCACAGGTTCCGACACATTCCTAATACTCATGTCTAACATATTCCAAATAGAAATAACCAGGAAAGAAAAATCCACTGATAAAACATTGTAACGTCCCGACCCGGAAGCCACTTAACCGGTGCTCCGAGCCGGTTCTCCACAAGGCCTCAAGCGCGCCTCCTCGTACGCTAGAGGTTGCCGACTAGCAGCGAGGGAAAAGAGTGTGATAGTGGGGAGACTATGCCCTCATACCAAAGTATGAAAACAACCGAAATAACTAAGTATTATATATAGTGGAAAGTAAACAGAGTGCAGAAGCAGTAAAAAACTGAAATAGAACAAGCTGTAATAGTAAAATACTGTAAAATCCCGAACAACTATGAAATACAATACAAAACTGGTCACCCACTAGGCCAACCATTCAGATACAAGTACAAAGAAACTGAAAGTAAAAGTACAGTGCTCTGCTACTAACTCCGAGAAAATCCACGTACCCGATCTCTCGAAAATATCGAACTTCAGTAGCCCAATCAGTAGAACCACTTGAGCAGCTCCGCTCGACCATGTAACACTGGGCCTCAGCCCTATCCACCATGAAACTCATGATCAGCCTAAAAATCAGACATAAGGTCTACTTGTACACCAAGGTGGGCATGCAGGGGTGAGAAATAATCTCATTAGGGCACCCCGACAAGCAACCTATCACTGTGCTGCTAAAAGTGTATGCAACAACAATGTGCTCAGCCTAGCCGGAACACAACAATAGTGAGTAAGCCAAACGTGCAACCATAGTTGAACTCAGGGTGTGTAATCTTTGTCAACTGGGCAAGTGCCACCATGGATGTCCATATCTATATATGAACACATGTATAGTACCATACCGATACACCTATACATAAATATGAATATTAATGACGAGGTGATTCAAATAACAACAAACAACATCAGTAGTAGATCCTTGGGACCATAAGCCCGATCTCTTGGACATCCTGTGGAAGGGCATTGAGCTAGACATTGTGCCACTCAAGCCGTGTATCATTAAGTCGATCTCTATGTCCGTAATCCCATAGGCATATACCTGCTTCGGCCAATGCTGGAAAAATATGTCTCTGAACAAGATAAACAAAAAAATAACCCTATGGTAATTACTCACATACTATCCCCTCTAGTTCAACCGAACAAACACAAGTAAGAAGATAACACAACATGTAACCCTCTTAGATGTACTCAAATTCTATCCCATCTGGTCCAACCTAGCAACACAAGAAACCCTCTGGGCAGCACACACAGTCTCACCCTTATGGTTTAGCTAAAGCATAGACTCTCTGGGTGGCTCAAACTAGCAGAACCTTATAGTCAAGTAAACATACAAAGGCACAGACACTCTGGGAGGCTCTCACCGTCAATTCCTCTGTGGTCTTGCAACGATAGCTACAGACTCTCTGAGGAGGCACTTACGTCTAATTTCATCATGTGGTCTTCTATACGTGTGTAAACTAAGGAAACTATTGGGAAGCACACGTTCAATTCCCATAGGTCCTATGAATGATACTAATTTACCACAGACTCTCTAGGGAAGCCCTTAATCGTCAATTCCCTCTTTAGTCTACTACACCAAGTTCACACAGCCCTGAGCAGTCCAGTCGTGCGTAATCGACTGTCAGTAGCCCTATGTAATTTCAAAAAACTACTTGGCTAGTAGCTACAATGCCTCAAAAGCATATAACCAGCATGCAATATATTCCATCAACTATATCAAGGTAAGAAAGCAATGCACCAAGGTCTACCTCACAGGAAACCTAATCCAAACGGTGATAAACACCCAATATAGGAAAACACCCAAGGGGTGATCCTAAAACATGCTAACAAGAAATTATAATAATATAATAACCTCAAGCATACCAGCAATCTAAGACAGAAAACAAAACATGATCAAAACCCTATCCCGAGACACCCGATACATGGGTATCCGACACTATTGCACCGAAAACTCAATGGTATTCAACGTAGGGAAAAAAACCACCTACTCAGGCACACAAGGAAAAGTAGGCATCCAAACAAACTAGAAAGACACATCACGTCCAGCTCAGCAGCCACTAACTAGGAAGCACCTCTGGTAAACACTACAACATCAGAAAACCAAGTCAGATATAAACAAACTATGCGGGTGGCCCGAACGCCCAACCCAACAATATATCCAAAGCCCAAATGGATTACAAGTGTGGCACGGGTTCTAAGTGACACCTGATCACAATCTCTACCCAAACCCAACATAACAACTCTGGGTCGGCCAAACAACGGGCACCCACTGGGTCCCTCAGGTCAAACACGGAGGATGCGTCATACTCGGGATCCTCGAGGTAACCACGAGTGATGGCATCCTACGCGGGATTCGTAGCAAAGAGTAAGGGAGGAATCCTACATGGGATCTTCAAAAGAATGACAACATATGCATCCAATAACATGGTTCCTGTCAGAGGATGAACAAGAGAGAGATCCAACAAGGGACTCCCTAGGTCAGCACACAAGCAAGGACATCCCTCCTGGGATCCTTAGAAGGACCTGGTCTCAAATCCTCATAGGCCAGAAAGGAATGTCTCATAATGGAAACGTCCTATAAAGAATGGGTTACAGGAGATAACTCATAGATCATATAATATTAAAGGTCTCAACTAAGATTGTCCGAACACCCAAACTATCATCCACCCTAAGTCTCACTCTCTAGTGACAACTGAACTCGATAAGGGGAGGAAGAACCCATCCATTTAGATGGAAACCCCTCAAAACACCCTTTATTTTACCACTAAATGTAAAAAAGGATTCAACCATTGCGATCTACGTGGAAAAATTCTCAGAATCATCTACTCACATGCCCAATTATGTCCTCCAGATCCCAAGATGTCTCAAAATTACTAAACTGAAGCAGTACATGGCCAGAGTACATGGCCAGTGCTCAAAGGCCTTCCTGTGTAATAGTACATGGCATGTAATTTACTATACATGGTGTGTACTATTCAAAAAAATTTATTCCGTGTCCATTTTCACCCGAAAACATTCCCATCTACCGCTACATGGCGTGTACTTAAAGTACATGGCATGTACTCTTTAAAAACCACCAAAACTGTGTTTTACTACACACAGCCAGCCACACGGCCACCCACTACACAGCGTGTAGTCAAATTACATGGAGTGTACATAAGAAAACTTCTTATTCCCTGAACGGGAAGAAAACATGGCATGTACCCCTAGAATACACACCATGATACTGGGTTTTCCGACGGAAAAACCCTAAAACAACTGATTTTCCCTTTTTCACCCCCGAAACAATAGATCAATACCCATGGGCATAAAATCCAGCAATATAAGGATTAAAAGACTTAAAAAACATGTTTAATGGGGATATATGGAGAAAACATAAACGACCCTACCTTTGGGTGGAAACTGCCGAAGCTTCGGTTGATTTCACAGCTCAGGATTGCCGTACGCTGACTCAGCACGCTGAGAGCATCGAACCAGTACCACTCTCGCCTTTCTTCTCTACCGTTTTCTTGATATGAAAATTATACCATAGGTCACGACCAAGGAGGATCGGCGTTGGGGACGTGCACAAGGAGGAGGAGGAAAATAAGAGAGAGGAAAAGAAAAGGGAAGAAGAAAAGAAAAGGAAGAAAAAGGGGCACGGGCCAGCCCCGGTGCCCGACACGAGTTTATGCCTTACCTAGGCTAAACTCCCCAATCAGGACTCAACGTCGCAAATGTAATCTCAATATGATGCTCCGTTTAAAAGTTATTTCCAAATGAACCTACCTGAATAATTTAATATTTAATTTATTAATATTAAATATTAAATATTCCACAAAAATTCGAATAGCTCAGATTTCCTCGAAACTCCTGTCCTAGGGTAAAATCCCTATTCTGGGACCAACGAAGTTGTCAGAAAAATTATCCGAGATCATATCGTAGGGGAAAATGACCGTTTTACCCCTCACGAGCATCCAACAACAAAAATTCAAATTTATGCTCAAAACAACTGTCTGAAAAAACACGAGTTCTTACAAATTATTTAATATAGAATTGATAAAATCGATATATGGATATAAAATTGGGGTTTTAGAAGTTGTTAGGTAATTTTTAACCATTATCTATTTAGTTTAACCCATTATAAATCTATTTTTACCTTATCCACATCAATTAATTTTCACTATTTGAAGTATTAATATTGGTAAAAAATTATGTTTAAATTATTATAAATTATAAATTATTATTATTCCAAATATGTAAAAATTTCTCAAAATTTAATTCATATAATTGTCAAATTTTAATTTATAATTGTCCTTGTAGACATGACTAGAACACATGTTTTTAATGGAAAATTTACAAAAGATTACACTGTTTTTAGATAAAAATTCATTATCAATATGATTCAGCTGAAAAATTTGAATTAATAGATATATATTTGAACTAATTTTACTTTTAAATTGATTTGAAATACAATTTAACTCTAAAAAAATTTATAAGAAATTGAATTTTTTAATTAAGTTCATTATTTTTCACTATTCATTGAAAAAGGAAATATTTTTTAAAAATCGTCAAATTTCCCCATAAGATAATTTTTTTATTAAAAATTAGAAAATTAATTTTCTCTTTCAAATAATTTTTATAAAAGTGGTAAAATATTATTTTAAATTATGTGTACCAAGAGATACTAATATGTTTTATTGAAAAATATGGTTCTTCAAAAAAAATATTTTTATTTTAAATTATTATTATATTATTTATAATAAATAGATAATCATAATTTTAATAATTTAGACAATAACATTAATAAATTCTAATTTAATGTCTAGTTTATAACAATATACTATATTATGGTCTATTTTGACACGGTGTTTCATGTTTCACAAGATATCAGAGAGATTAAATTTAAAAAAAAATACATTCAATTGGTTATTTAATCTTGGTGTTGAGTGTATCATATTCTATTGAATATAGTTTCTTATTTTAATGATTTGGGGATTTCATTATACACACATTAAATAAATTTCATCCTCCCTAATAGAACTTGATCTTGGAAATCATGGTTTTGATATTTGGATAATAATTTTTTGAAAACCAACATCATAGAAGGAGTGAATAAAAAACCATATTAATATGAAAGAAAGGGATGTAAAAATGTTATATCTAATAACACCAAACACAACTTCTAAATGGGGGAAATTTTTTTTCAACTGAAGATATGGGAAAAAATAAATTTGTAAGTAATTATATATTGTGATTGAGGTCATTAATCATAAGAAATTAAAAGATTAATGGAATGTTAATGGACTCAAAACCATAAATCTATGATTATTTAAAATAACAATTGCTTTATCATATATGAATGTAAAAGTATAAAAAAAAATTCAAGACAAATTTTCTAAATTTGAGGTTTTATTTCCCTTTCTGTGAATATAAGGAAATATAATTACTTGATACATTTTTATTTCATAAGAAACGTTTCATCATTTTATTGTGCTTCAATCATATTAAAATTCCTCACTTACTCAATGAAATGATTATCCAAAAATTAATTTTATACCTAAATCAATAAAATTCACTTTAAATAGATCACACGATCCATAAAACAGTGATATATCTTTCAACATGTCACAAAATATTTTTGAAAACCAGTATTGTTGGACCATGTTATTGAATATAAAAAATTATTTTTTAGACTAAAAATGAAACACCATGAGTTCATCATTAATATATATTTTTCATATAATTTAACTAAAAACAATGATATATTAACCAGGAAATCACATAGGCTAGTGGGACGTGCTAAAACCTTACCGTCCTTAGATCATTGGTTCAAGCCCCACGACTTTTCTAGATATGATAGACTCTCAGCCATCATGCAGTTTTTCCTTTTTTTTCTATAATATTTTAATATAATTACTATAAAATCACCAAATAAGATACGGTGGACATCGTTGAAATAAAATTAACGATTAAATATCCTTTTTACTAAGGTTTACAATACAACATTTTTGTTGAAAAAAAACTAATAATTATATTTCAAAATTATTATAATTTAATTACTTCATAGATCCTCAGAACATGTGTTCTGGTTTGGAATCACTACTTCTGGGTGGTTTCCATTGGTTTTATTTTGGGATCCAAAAACATCCAACATTTATTTATCCAAAAGGAACCTACTTTCCAAATGTTGTGGTTTGTTAAGTTAGAACTTACAATTTTAAGAACATGCATTGGATGAGAGGATGGGAGGTTAGACTCATCACACCCTTTTGGGGGGAATTATTGCCTATTCCAAGATTCTCTTATAGATTTGAGATATTTTCATGAATCCTTATTAATTCACCATGTTTAACATAGGAATCCCTTGGAATTTAAAATCAATTACTATAATGTGTGAATTTAGAATCATCTATATGTATTTGAGGTTCTTCATTAATGGAGACATATGGATGTATTCGAGGTTGTCCATCAATGGTATCCTCTCATATTCAATTTAGTGATTCTTTTAACCAACGTTATAATGATACTAGATTTTAAGCCATGTAGTGGGGTACTCTAGAATTTATTGTCTTCCAAGGAGATAAAGGTTTGTTTTTTATGTTGGGATCATACCCATAAATGGGAAACCTACGTATTCTTCTGAAAGGAATCAGAACAATCATAGTTTAGTGCTTCTTAATGGGACACATCATACCTTTTAAGGTAATGTGGTCATGACCTAGTTGTGCATTTTAATGTCATGTGGTAAGGACGTCTAAGATATAGGTGATTATTCAAGTATTGGTATGGGAGCTATGCCTAATCAACCCAAGGAACATGGAAAGAATATGGGTTTCCAAGCCGGGTTAGACCATGTTTAGAATATGGACCAGGAAGAAAAAGGTTGATTTGAAGTGTTGGGTTTGAACCTCGAGAGGCTTCGTACGTATCCCATTTGTATGGAAATAAAATCCCACAAAGTTTTATGAGTATTATATGAGATTTTAGTGTTTTGAGAGAAATGAGTTTGGGATTAATTCTTGAAAAGGATGACTTGGTGATCAGGGGGTTTAATTTCGGGATTACTCTTATGGAGATGCCCATTAATGGATGAAATGAGATGGATATTAGTCCTTAAGAAGGATTCCTACATATCTCAATTACAGTGGGAATTAGATTTCTCATAGTTTAAGAAGATTATGTGTTTTTACAAATTTTGTTATCATAAAAAATCATTAATCCCATGTGATTCATGCTCTCGGTGAAAAACAAGAGGATTTCAAATATTTAACAAAGGAACCCTCACTTTTCCTCCTCTGTTAGTGGAAGAGGATGGGCCTAAGGTAGAGATGGTGGAAGAGGCCAAGGAAACCATGGAATAGGGCGAGGGGATGAGACTTCTTTTCATTCTCTTTAAATTAAACATGGGTCCAATGCCAGGAAGGAGTGCAGGTGAATGAAGTTGAGAGGGGTAAGATAGGATCCTCTTAATTGAGAGGTTAGGGGCTTAAACATGGATGGTGGTCCAAATATTTGTCCTGCTATGGGAGGAATAATTTTCATTTGTTCAAAATGAAAAGTAGGTGTGAACCGTACCTTTCCTACCAGAGACCTGGGGTTCTATGTTTTAGAGATGAGAGGAGGATGACATAACCCAAACCCTAATCCTCACGATCAGGAACTTTACACCACTATTCCTGATAGAATGGTCCATGTGAGTGAGGATATTCAAACCCACAGACACTCCATGAATCTTATCCCCATTACAAAAAAAATGTGGGAAACCATTGAATTAATATATCCGAACTCAAATAAAAGACATGTTGATGTGCCATTACCAATGGTTTGATGAGTAAGTAGGTTTTGGTGGAGGTTTCGAAATAATCCCATTTATGAAAGGGAGGAAATGTAGAATAATCCTTGACATGAATGTATTTGAATAAGGCTTGATGAATGTATTAGTAGAGAGAAGGGAATAGATGAATCAAATAATTGTTCCCAAGTAAGTATCTTGAAAGCAGGTATGGGGGCGCAAGTAGGCTTGGGTGACCTGATGTAAACATTTGTGATGAACAGCTTAGATGTTAATACATGGGAGAGACTTGACTCAAGCCTCCAAGAGTATTCAAATGTATTCCCAGAAGTGGGGCGCTCATGTTCCTTTGAGACAAATTGGTGGCACAAAAGTTTTTCTTACTTAGGGAGGTTGGAAACGTTAGGCGCAAAAGTGTTATGGATTTCAAACGCCAAAAAAATCTTTTTTCCTATGATCCTTCTTCAATTTATCCACTCTAGGTGTTTAATAACAACATTTATGTTTTTCGAAGACTTGGGCGAAGCGCTTGGGAGACAAGCTAAAAAATTAGGCTTCATGGAAATTTGTTTGTTCAATTAAAGACCCCATGGGTATATTTATTGGCAAAAATAGGACCCTAAGACATAAGGCCCAACGGGAATAGTTTTATTTTTACTAAGGTTATATAAACAACCCCAAAAACTTTGTATCTTTTGGATTTTTATTGATCAATATTTCCTAGATCCTATACAATGTATGTCTAGCGAGCTGTGACATTATCTTTTATCCATAGTTCCCTTTGCGGGTTATCATTATTGTGAGTACCGTGTCTCTTTATTTTTGGCTGTTTAGATTCATGCATGTCAGACTAAAAGGCATGTGTTTAAGGTCAAATATCTTAAACAATAAATTTTGAAATTAGATCCCAAACAAAGATCTGTGGCAAGGAATTTCTCTAATATTCTTAACATACTTACAAGGGGAATTTTGAATCATGATTTTTATGGTCACTAAATCTAAAACATGTATAAACATAAAGAGGGTCCCTTCCAAGAATGAGGATACCATTATTTGAAGAAATAGTAATGGGGGTTATGTTATGTTGGAACAAATTGGGCATATGCTGCACAACCAAACAGTTTTATCTTTTCACTAATATGCTTGTTATGTAGGAAGCTTATAAAAAGCCACCTATGAGAACATACTGCAAAGTCAAGAAAAAGTGGTCTTATAAATTTAACATTTTATAATTTATAAACAATGGAAAATAAGATTTGGGAGACTCAAGAACACAGTGGGTGGTTTTTCCTAGTAAATAGATTTTATGAGTAATGGTTTATCTATGACAACTTATATCATGAATGGGAAAACCACTTATATGCAAATTTTGTGTATGATTAATGTTTAATTTTTTTCATAAAGTGGCATTCTGATATGATGTTATCCTATTTTAAAGTCATGCAGTGAGGACATTGTATTGTGTAGTTTTAAGTCATGCAGTGAGGTCATTGGGTGGATTTAATATAAGGTCTTTAGGTTTGTCCAAGGGTTAGAAACTCTATAATTTATTGATAATTTCTTTGGAAACATACTACCTTGTTCATGTATGGGATAAGAAAAATTTTAAACTGTGATTTAGGAATTTATGAATCCAATGGATGATATGGGAAAAGGGATAAGGGAATTATAGGAAGTCTTTACAATTAATTGAGTTACAATTATTTGATGAAATCGTTATGGGGGCTTTATTATGAAGGTCTGGATATTCCATATGCTGCATATCCAAATAGTGGCTTCTTTTCACTGATAGGTCATTTATGTAGGAAACTTATGAAAGGATCACAAGGGGCATGTACTGCATAATTAGGAACAAGAGCTCTCAATGATTTGAAATTCTATTGCTAAATGTTGTAGATTGTTTATGGTGATTCAGATTTTCCAAAGGCACAATGTTTAGTTTATGGATAAAGGTACTTTAATATAGAAATAGTATTTCCATCATGATTTCGTAGTAATTAGAGGAAGAGTATTTCTACAAAGGTCGGACCAATAAATAGTAAGTATGGAGTCTGTATTCTTAGGTCATATGACTAGGACCAAAATAGAAACAATAGATGATATGTGGTCAAATGATTCAAGGTTATTTCATATTTCTTTGAACACATGGATAGGGGCATGTGTAAAGCATGGTCTTGAATACATTCAGATCGAGAGAAAGGTAATGGGACAAATATACATGGATTACTGCATTAATATTCATATTTATGTATATTTTCATAAATTTTTGTAGGGATCAAAGGACACTTTAACCAAGAATGAAGTTACTATTATTTGAAAAGCCAGTTATGGGGGATTTATTATGAAGGGCCAACTAAGGAATATTCTTCATAGCCAAATAGTGTCATTTTTTACTGACATGCTCATTATGTAGGCAACATATGAATTTCCACCTAGGGGAACACACTACATGGTTAGGGAAAAGAGTTCTCAGATATTTGATACACATCCACGAAAAACCTTAATAAATATTATGAAGATATGAAAATATTAATGATTAGGAGTATAAAATATGAAAGGGGGAAATACTCAATACATATGAGAAATATTTCAATCAATATTGGCCATGAGTTTGGAGTCCCTTACATAGATTTGACTCATATGTAAAATGCAGAAATTTATTGTTTCCTTGGTGGGATCTCTAAGGAGAGGCTCCTAAATAAAGAATTACACATAGATTTCTAATTATATATAGAGGAGAGATAAAAATTTATTATGTGGCTCATACTAGGAGATCAGGAAAATTTTCAATAAGTATCTCAATGGGATGAGAATCAATCCCTATGTAGTTCTTTGGGTTATTTGAATTTTAATGTCAAGTAACAAGGACCTTTCGATGTGCAGTTTTGAATCATGCTGTAAGGACATGATGTGATTTTGATGTGATAAAGGAATATTGTAGCTGGACTGGGGAATTAATCCTAGGTGTCAATACGTATCTCATATGGATGAGAACCAATCCATACGTATCTCTTTGAACATTACCAATACAGGTTGGATTCATACACAGGTAGTAATGGGGGGTTTTGTTTTGTGGATGTGCCCATGATTGGAGATCCAAGCATCTCTATGTATCTCATATGGATGAGAATCAAGACAAATATAGTTTTTGAAAAAATAATTTATCACACTATTTGAGTTTGATGTGGGATATGGGGGCTTTTAACACATTCCGAAAGAATGGTTAAACTTAAGAGACAAAATGGTATGAAGATCAAATATTGTATCTTGAAAAAGAAATTCTTTATAGACTTGGATCATATAGATAAGGTGAAATGGGAAATATTTTTTTTGTAGATGGGCCCATGATTGGATATATGGGTGTATCTTTGTATCCCATTAGAATGAGAATCAAGTCACAAATATTTCTTTAAACGAGTTACCTATGCATATCTTATTCAAACATTGGGAGAAATAGAAATTATGTTCCAATAAGGAGTAGAAATGATGTAAGTGATGTTTGTGCATGGAATCTGTTGAATTCTAATAAATAATATATTAACCAAACAGTTTAATGTCATATATTAAGGACAAATTATTTTTTGGAGTTTGACATCATGCGAAATGGAATGAGATTCTATGCATTTTAACGTCATGCAGTATGGACACATATGGTTTTTATATAGTTTAATGTATTGAAACTAGGACTTTGTGCTATCCATTATAGATCCATGCAGTGATGACATATGATGTACCATTACACCAAGTACTTCTTCATGAATCTTTAATTGGTTGGAGTTTTAATAAGTTTTACATCCATTGAGATTAGGGAATGAGATCCATTAGAGAAAAACTTATGTACAGTGTATGGTACTTCCCACATTAGCTCAGTTTTTTGAGGCATCTTCCTTGGAATCATTTGAGTCCTATGGACCAATACCATTTTTCCTCATAGAAATTTGCAGAGGTGAAATTTCTTGTTTATATCTAATAATATTCTATTCTGATAGACTTTTATATGATTCAAAGTATGTAATATCTTTTTTTCTAATATTTCTAGATCCTCATATCATTTCGTAGACTTATCATCTGTATATTAGAGATCACATATTACAACTCAAAGCAAAAGAAATTGAATTTCAATTGGAAAAACTGCTTCTGTATAGTACACTAATAAATATGGATATTCTTGGGTGGCAGTAAGGGTAGTTGTCTGATAAGCCTATAAAGCCGAAAAAAGTTTATCATGCCAAGATTTCATATCTTTGTCCACCATCTTCTGGAGTATATTTCATAGAGTTTTGTTGAAAGCCTCTATCTGTCCATTGGTTTCTTCATGATAGCAATATTAATGGTTGGATTTGATATTTTTCTCCTGATATAACTTCAACACCTCAATAGAATAGAAATGGGTCTTGTTCTTTGTCAATATAGTATGAGGGACAATTACTCTGGTGATTATATTAGATTTGAAAAAGCTAACAATTCTTTTGGCTCGGAATTATTTGATAGGTATTGCCTAAGCCCATTTGGATAATAAATCGGTATTTGGAATAATATACTTGAATTGGTTATTCATAGCTAGAGGTTAAGGTCCTGCTACATCCATTCCCCATGTGGAAAAAGTCTAGGAGTCTTTAGTTGTATGTATAAACTCTGGGGGTGTTGAATAAAGTTGTAATTCACTTGGAAGAGATGACATTTCTTAGTGAAATTCGTCCAATTTAGTGTAAATGAAGGCCAGAAGTATTCGAGCCATCAGATTGGATCAGAAAGCGTATGCCCATACTGGTGACCACCACATGCTCTTTTATGTAACTATTTCATAAAACCTGCAGTTTATTCTTCATCAATACACCTAAAGATGATACCATCAAGGACACATTTATAGAGGATCTTCTAGTGATTTTGGGGTATAATAAATAGTGAAATTGGACACTCATCACCAGATCTATTCGTTTTCAGCTATATCTATTGGATGTACTCCGTTTAGAAGGTATTCTATGATGGGTGTTATTCATCCCGTAGTATGACCATATGGATCGAAAATAGGACTAGTTTCATCAATTTACTCTATTCTAGTTTGAATAAATGGTGAAACCACATGAACATGGGAAATATTAATGATTGTATCCTCCCAATATTGATCTTCCAGGGATGTGGATGCATTTTTAATTGCATTATCTTGGGAATTTTGTGATTTCGGGACTTACGATAATGTTGGGTCTAAGGGAAATTCATCCATTAACCCTTTTATGTAATCACTGAAAGGGATTAACTCTTCTTTTAGGATAGCATAGTCCCCATTGATCTGTTTTATTATTAACTTTGAATCACCATCCACATTCAGAAGGTTCACTTGTACCTAGAGTGCCAATTTCAGGCCAATGATGAGAACATGATATTATGCCTCATTCTTGGAACCAACTTCTAATAAAAGAATGGCATATGTAAATACTTTCTTTTTTGGGGAGATAAGTACAATTCCTAACCAAACATTATTAAGATTTGGGGTTTCCATTCTCTTCCCCATTAGACTTATGGAATCACCATAAAAGTAAATTTCCTATTTTTTTTTATTATCTTGAATGGAGAATATTTATACGTCAGGAAGATCAGTATTCAATGATGTATCTTCTACAGATTTATGCTCACCATGGAATTCTACGAAGGCCTGGCCATTTAATTCATTCTGAGGCAGAAATTGTATATAGAAATACTGCAAAATAACTTTCCACTGTGAAAAACATCCTATAAGGATATGATGACTGAGGATAAATTTGATTAGGTTATTTCAAGATATCATGTGGACCTCATGATGTTGCAGGTAGTGCCTTAATTTATGAACTAAAAAGATTAATTCCCAGAAGTAAATCAATATACATGAATATAGAGTCTCTGTGTCAAACATAGTTCGATAGAGATAGTAAAGGCTATTTTCATTCCTAACATCATTCTTTTGGGCAAGGAAGGCACCGAGTGATCATTTTAACTGTCACAAATAGAATAAGTGTCTTTCTTACAATAGGTGGCATTAAATACAGTGGAATCCAAAGATATTTCTTGTGGGTATCAAATTCTTCTTGGTATTCTTCATTCCATTGATAGGGGACTCCAATATTCATTTATCTGGTAGAGGGTAAACATGTGCCTACAAAATTTGAGATAAAAAATTGAATATAGGCCAAGTGTCCTTGACATCTTCTTAGTTGTTGCATTTTTTGGGGAGTTCACAGGCCAAGGATTTACTTTTTCTTCCTAGGATCAACATTGCTGCCATGGTGGCATACAAAAAAGCCGAGGAATTTTCATGAGGTTACCCTATGTCGGAGTAGGATCGGGAAATACATCAGCTTTAGGTATATTAGACTGAATATGTCTTTCTAATAGCTGAGAGAATGATATTATAACCTCTAATCGATCCTCTAATATAATCATGTCATGATAGATCCTTTCATGTTTGGGAGAATTTTCTTGTTCTTATTGAGCCCGATAAAGGGCTCTCCCACGAGTTTCCTACAAATACATGGTTCGAGTTGTGGTAAAGTTAAAAGAGTGGTTTGTAGTATATCTATGTCTTACCTTGTATCATTGACCATGGATTATTCCTTTAGTTCCCTATTGAGGTATAGGGAATTCGCGCGTATCATAACCAGATGTATCATTTTTATAGGGATCCGTTAAGTGTAAAATGGTTACAGAACCAAAGGTCAACTCCACTTCTCACGAAGATTCATCTTGACATGTCAGTACTGAATGCGCCGTTTGGAGGGGTAGTGACTATTCTTTTGAAATAGATGTCATTAAATCTTCGAAATTAAAGGAAATCATTGACCTTAGAATGAGCTCTTCCTCTCCTTTATACTATTTACCTTTTTGATTACTTTTCTTGTTTGAGTATTGTTCTTTAGAGGAATGATCGTTTGATGAAGATGGATTTACAATAGTGGCAGTGTCTCAATAAACCATTGTTTGTTTAAACTATGTTCATAGAATGAAATGAGTTCAATTGATCATTTTCATGGTCATCCAATCATCATACATCTGCTCATTTTTGGTTTTAACATCCTAATATTTGCCTAATGTACATGGATCAGTAGCAGTAACACATGATACTGGGCCTAATGAACATTTTAGTTTTACCTGTCTTGAGTCAACCATTTTTTGATAGAGGTATTTGAAAAAAAACACTCCTGAATGGAATTCCAAGACATTTGGTGAAAGGGACAATAATTTCGAAGATCTTCAGATCCTTATATGTTTGGTTTCTTCGGCCTTAAAAACTGAACCAAATTGTTTTTTAAAGTTAAAATTATTTACCTGGGAACCTGGTCATTCCGAAAAGAATAAATTCAATTCCTTAACTCATAAAAATGTCTCCGCATTTGAAATTTTTGATCATCTAAATGAGGTGTTCGTCGCTACTAATTCTCATGATGTTGAGCCTTTCGGTATGATGAATTTTTTAAAGTAGAATCAGGTATAGGTGATGGTTTAAGTGTGACTGTAGCAGCCTCTTCTTCCCCTATTCTCCATTCCAGAGATGATGGAATTACCTGAGATTTAGCATTAGTTTCCAAAATGGAATCCTCCACTTTTTAGGAGATTGAAGAAAGGTCTCAAAACCCTCATGTGTATTTCATAGTGACTAATGGTGTGTGTAACTCATAATGAAACTTTCCCACACAAATTGGCATCAAAATTTCTTCAGGGAGTGCTGGATTCAAGGAATATGTTAATCCTTTCAATCGAGTAATGAAATCATAAAATCCTTCATTTTATTTTTTTTGCAATTTTTAAGATCAAAATCTGTTGTCTTCGGTAGTGTTGAGCAGAATTGGAGAAAGAATTTCTGATGGAGGTCTTCCCAAATAGTAATTGACCATGACTAAAAACATGTATAATATACAAAATATGGCGCCTGTAATGATTACCTAAAGAATCTGAGCTTTACTACTTCTTTTTTTTTCGATAGTTCCCCATCATGGGATCACAATGAGAAACAAAATGTGGTACATGTTTCTCCGAATCACCCAAACCATTAATGATCGAAAATTTATTATTCCCAAAGATTTGTGGGGGAGGGATCAAATCCACCCATTCAGGGTAATATTTATTTTATTGTTGTACTAGAACACACTATTATTCCATAAATTCCAATCGAGTGGTTAATGCCTCAATTGTGTTCATAAGCGTTTGGGAAATATCTCAATGAACTCGGATTTATACAGGTATAGCATTAGGAGCATGAACTAGCACAATGACGACCAAAACCACCAGTGGTGGTGATGCGAGTATTTATCATGGATAAAACATGGGGATATGCCTATAGGGATGTGTTTAATCTTACCCTATATGTGTACCAAATAGAGAGAATTCATTATCTACATCTATAGTTGAAAAAAATCATTTTTACTGAGGAGTTCCTACAGGATGTGAAAACTGAGGATCTTCTTAGGGAGCATGTTAAACAGAAATTATTCTTTGATGTTACTATATAATTAGTCTTTTCAACTCCTTCATCTCCTCTTATTGTTGAGAAAATATTTTGTCAAGGGAAATAGATTGACTTTATCTAGTGGAAAAGTGAGACATTATCTTACTTTTACCATTCCCTTTGATAAATTCTGTTCGAAGAAATGAGAGTTGGTTACTTGAAGGAATAAACAGATTCTGGGTAAGCCTATGAATTTGGGTACACACACATCCTTCATTTAATTTACTATGTACTATAATATGGATAATAACTTCATCTTCTGACTCCCCTAAACCAGATTTATTCCATATAGGATCTTCCATAATGGAATAGATGACATTCACTAATGCATAATGCATTAATGGCATTCTGTCAATATCTTTTTAACACTGACTCCTTCTATATATTCCATGAGACTCTTTTCCCCAATATGCTAAATTCTCAGGAACTATTTGAGGGACAATAATCAAAATGGAATATTTTGATAGTTCAATTATGTGTTCGATTTTTGGCTCATTCCCCAATCAGGATAAAACTGAATTCTATTGATGAGGGGATTGTAGACGTGAAGAATCCCTCAGCCCTATAGGCTTGGTATTCTTTTGTTCCTCTTCTTATTCAAACCTTTAAACCATTTTTATTGAATTTGAAGGTTAAATTAAACAATCCACCAACCCTATTGGCTGGGGTGGATCTTGGGCCGCTATAGCTAATATTAATGTATATTCTCTTATGAATTTGAAAATTATGGTTTGAACATTGGTTGGGTGAATTATTCTACAACAACTTAAATCACTTATTTCAGAATACTGTTGTGCTATTTTAGAAATTCCACCATCGGATGGCTAACATCCTCTATGTGGGAGGCCTAAATAATGTTCTTAGATTCATGATACAATTATATCTCATGAGCTTACTCTCTATGGGCCTGACTCTGATGATAGCTAATTGAGGCCTATTCTTGAGTGTATATTTGATTAAACCCAAAATATGTTGATTATTTCCTAATGTGGGAAATAACATTACATGAGACCACATTTGGTGGTTTTTTTAATTTTAGTCCATAGTAAAATTAAATGCGATGTGTTCACCCCATCATCTGATTCGAAAACTAGATGGGGTATCAGAAATTGACTGGCGTAACTTCTTTAGTGCATCAAGGCATGCATGCTGAAGGGTTCTCTATAAATTTTCATCCATTGGATGTTGATAAACTGGGAATGATTCTATGTCTATTGGGTGTTGAAAATCTTCTATTAAATTTACATGAGATTTATATTCATCATATGGTAATACTTTGGCATTAAAATGATGAATATTCTTCCATAAGTTTCGGTAGATATCAAGAATGAAATATTCTATGATCAATTTTGGAATGTTGAATTGAGAGATATCCAAAGGCCAAAACATGATTGGTATTTATTATCTAGCCAATTTCTTTCTCATATTCAACATATCTTAATCATCTTTTTCTAGAGG
Source organism: Viscum album (assembly GCA_963277665.1). Taxonomy (NCBI): domain Eukaryota; kingdom Viridiplantae; phylum Streptophyta; class Magnoliopsida; order Santalales; family Viscaceae; genus Viscum; species Viscum album. Next base: position 764,143,322 of record OY728129.1, read on the forward strand.
TATCTCCAGTTGGTGTCACTAGAGTGAAAGATTCTAGATTGTATTATTACAAAAAATAGAATCAATCACATTTTCCTCTATAATATTAGAAGTTAAATGACCCAAGGGATGTTCATATAATTACCACCCCCTTAGGATATCTTCTATTTTAGAAATTATTTTACCGATTAGTGACAAGGCATTAGACTTGACTGGCCTTATGTAGGAAAGTTTCTCGTGATAAGAGGGATTTCCCATAGAAAAATTTCCAATTAGAGAATTATCTAGACATTGAGAAACACTACTATAGAGAGAAAATTCACATCGAATTAAATGATGGGGAGGACCACCACGGTGGATAACAACAAGGGATAAATCCTCGTTTTCATTTATCTTTTGGCCACACAGAGGGATAACATGGCTCTCATCTAGAGATTGGGAATCTAGATTGAATTAATTTTCATGAAGAAATCCTTCATGATGATGTGTGTGATGTGGAACATGATAATTACTACTAATACTCAATATTTTGGTAATGGGAGGGTAGGATCTTGAGTTAAAACTGATAAATTTATGGGGGCTTCATGAACTCTAGCATTTAGAAGATCCAGATCACATATTGGATCATGATTTTCCAACAATGTTGGGAAATAAATATTCTTTTATGATCTTTTCCATGTAGTTGTGGACACTTTCTGGGAAAGTTGGTTTTCATGGGTAGGTGTATGTTCCTTCCTTGGAGTGGTAATCATAATGGTCCAATTATCTCTAATTGGATTGGGTGTATGTTCCTGATTCGGTTGTCTGTATGATATAAGGGAGTATGCCCCATAACCCTCCTGGACTGGAATAGAGGTGTGCACCTTCTCTAGGATGGCATAACGACGTGTCATCCCAGGTGTGGGGATATAATTATGTGTATGTTCCCATAGTACCACAGATGTTTCTATTTTGATATTCTGGCTTGCTTCTAGAATATAGTCAGGGATTTGTGGATGCACTTTCACCTTTAAAAAAACGTGTTTGTTGAATTCAATGGACAAAAAATGAATATAAATCCATTCTGTATCTAGAGTAGGTGTATGTTCCTACTCTTATCCTCCCTTTTCCATTAGTGGATACTTACAATACTCATATTTGTGGGTAGAGAGTTGAGTCTTCCCCAGGTTTTTCATCGAAGCTTTCTAAAAACATCCCCTGATACATCCAAATGAGACAATGGAAGGCTTGATGAATTCTGGAAAGTGTATGTGCATCCTGGAAATTTTCTACCAAGCATAGTTGACATACTCTTCTCAATGATGGCAGACAAGACTACTTGAATAATTGTTCAGTGTAAGCCGGTGTATGTTTCTGATTACTAGTTTCTACCATATTTGATTGGATGGATTCCATGAATGCATTCATACAAGCCTACTGACTGGCTGATAGTTTTTAAACAGATGTATCTTCTTTTTCATGGTGCTCCACAAGATTTAACTAGTGGGATTGGTGGGTTGCTTCAAGACAATTCTGCTGGGCACCCAAATTGGAAAAGATGAGTTTATGTTCCCATTCATCATTTTCCATCAAGTTATGATGATGGACTTCGATGGAGGGGTAAAAGGTAAGAACCTCTCCTTATTGGTTGGACATTTTCCCCGATAGTTTGTTTGGCATTCCCGAGTTTGAGGGACCTGGGCCGAATAACCAAAGGCAACACCTCCATCATGTTGGGGTTCACTGCCGCGCGATTCTACAGACGATGAACATTGGTGGGAGCCCTCGAGAACGACCCCTTCATATTTGAGTTTAGTCAATGAGAGTCCTCTTGATCCACCTCTTTATTGTATGGAAGGGATTGGTTCATGCATTACAAGGATAAGGAATTGAAACAGTTGAAGATGGATGTTGGAAAAATATACTTATTTACCACTAGTCTTCGCTTACTAGACAATCGAGGGTTGTTATTAACATGGAAAACTTGTAGGAAGGCTACAAGGTTGGGCTAGTACTATGTTGATGGTATTCCATTACCAATACATTGGAGACCCAGCGTTGAAGACATTGAGTTAGTGATGATGTCCTTCTAGAAAATGAGGATTGAGCTTGAGAATAAGTCATGGAATTCAGAGGTGAAATATTGAATGAATCTATTTGGAGTTATGGGAGTACTAAGAGAACATGAGAAAAAAATGAACACCATTAAAGAATTATTTTTTTAGATGTATAAATTCATGATTGATTCCTTTTATTGGGATTATTTTATCAATTGATAGTGGCCTGACAGATGGGTGACACTATTAACTTGGCTAAGGATCACGTTAGATTCACCATTTTTATTTCGCAGATCCTCAGAAGGTGTGTTCTGTTTTGGAATCACATCTTCCGCGTGGTTTCCTTAGAATTATTTATGGAACCAGAAACATCCAATAGTTCTTTATCAAATAATTCCCTACTTTCAAATAAAATAAATCATGAAGTTTGAACTTTTTATACATAAGAACATGTATCGGTCATGAGGATGGGAGTTCATAATCATCACAACCTTTTTGGGGAATTTTATCCCACAACGACACTCTCTTATATATTGGTGATATTGTCATGAATCCTTATTAATTCATCAAGTATAACATATGTTTCCCTTGGAATTTACAGTCAATTATTAGCTTGTGTGAATTTTATAATCATATTTATGTATTTTAGGTTCATTATTAATGGAGACATCCGTATGTATTCGAGGTTCTCCATCAGTGGATTCCACTCATATAATATTTAGATATTCTTTTAACCATTGTTATGATGATACTGGGTTTTAAGACACTCAGTGGGGCACTCTAGAATTTATTTTCATCGAGGGAGATAAAGCGTTGTTTTGATGTTGGGATCATACCCATAAATGGGCAACGTACGTATCCTTGTGAAAGGGATCAGAAAACTTGTAGTTCGGTGTAGCTTAAATGGAAACATCATACCATTTAAGGTCATGTGGTGATGACCTATACATACAGTTTAATGTAATTTTGTAAGGATATCTAATCAAAAAGTGATTTTTTAAGGTTTGGTATGGGACATATTTATATAAAACCCAAGGAAGACAAAAATAATATGGGTTTCCCTGTTAGGTTAGACCCTATTAAGAATATAGAATAGGAAGAATAGGGTTGTTTTTATGTGTGGGGTTTGATCCTCATAGGAGATTCCTATGTATCCCATTTTTATGTAAATCAAATCCCGCATAGTTCGATGATTCTCAAAGAAGAGTGTAGCCCTTTTAGATAAATGAGTTTTAGATTACATCCTGAAAATTATGCCTTGGTAATTTGGGGTGTTAATTTGGAGCTTACACCTAATGTGGATGCCCATTTAATGATGAAATAAGATGAATCTCGAGCCTTAGGAAGGATTCCAATATATCATAATTATGATGGGAACTGGAGTTCCCATTGTTCAAGAAGCATAGGTGTTTGTGAATTTTTTTTTTGATCATGAGGAATCTCTAATCCTACATGAGTCATTCCTAGTGTGAGAAACATGAGGAGATAAAATATTCAAAAAAGGAACCCACACATTTCCTCCTATACTGGTGGAAGAGGACGCGGCAAATACAGTGATGGTGGAAGGTGTCGAGGTGACTGTGGAAGGTGGAGAGGCAACGAGCCTCCCCTCTATTAAATTTACATTATAAAAGGGTCCAATGTAAGGAAGTATTGAAGGTGAAGGAAGTAGAGATGAGCAAGACTGCAACCTCCTACATTAGAAGTTAGGGTCTTACACTAGGATGGCTACCCTAAAATTGGTCCTGGTAGGGGAGAGGGACATTTCATCTGTTCAAAAAGAAAATAATGTGTGATATGTACCTTCCAAACCAGAGACACAACATTCTAGGTTGTAGAGATGAGAAGGGGAAGATAGAACCCAAACCCAAACCCTCCAAACCGAGAACTTCCCAACACTTTTCATGGGAGAAAGGTCCATGTGATTGAGGATATTTAAACCCATATAATCTCCATGTATACTAACCCTATTGAAAAAAAATATGGGAAACCTTTGACTGCATATATACAAACCCAAATATGAGTCACACTGATGTGCCTTTCAGAATGGATTGATGAGTCAGTTGGTTTTTATGGTGGTTTTAACATAATCGCTTTCAGGTAATGGTGCTAATGAATAAGAAGCCTTTCCATTAATTATTTTGAATGTGGCTCGATGAAAGGATTTTTAGAGTGAAGGGATTAGGGGAATCAGATAAGGGAACCCAAGTAAGTATTTGGAGCACAAGTATGAGCAGATAAGTAGGCTTGGGCGACCTAATGTCAACTTAAGTAACGAACAACATGGTTTTTAATACATGGGAAAGACTTGACTCAAGCCACCAGGAATATTCATAGGTATTCCCAAATCTGGGGTGCTCAAGTTCTATTGAGTGGAGTCGGTGGCAAGATAGTGTTTCTGATTTGGAGAGGTTGGGCACTTTAGGCACACAAGTTTTATGGATTTCAAACACTAAAAAGACTTATGTCCTATGATCCTCCTTATATTACTCCTCTATATGTGTTTAAGAACAACCTTGAAGGATTCAAAATACATGGGCAAAGTACTAGGGTGACCAACTAATAAATTAGGATTTAAGAAAATTCGTTCTTCCAAATTATGACCTTATTGATCTATTTATAGTAAAAAATAAGGCAATGGACAAAAGATGTTTGGGAGTGAAAGTAGCTTGCGCACCGACGATGTTTTGTCTAAACTAGGGAACAACTATTAGGAATTAGGAAAAATAATTACATCATTCATCTCTAACATGGTTTTGTGCTGTTGTTTGGGAGCATGTACATCTGGCACTGCTTTGGGGACTTAGCCAAAGTTATTACTGCATACAGAGGGAGCTGCACCCCGCACCCATACTTTGGAGTAGTGTCGGGATGCAGTCCCATCCCTTCCAGTCGGTGCCTTCTCTACCATCACTGACCCCCATGAAAAATGAAACATCACACTATGAACCTTTCATCCCAGTTGTTGATTTTTTTTAAAAAGGGCATGGAAGACATTATATGATGTCTATAGTCCTTAATGGCCGATTAACCATAAAGGCGATCAATAACTTTTAACTAATGTATATAATATTTATAGGAATTATTACTGAATTAACTTATATACTAAACATTTACATTCCATATATTTATACCAAATAACACTAATCATGATATAATCCCATCTTGTAAAACCTAAAATGGGTGTTTAAGAAATTTAACTTCTAATCAATCGTAAACTCATAATTTCATGATGGTATTCATAAAATTTTGAATAATAAAAACATATATGGTTCTAAAATTTCACATAATAATTAATGTCAGAATATTCTTATACATAAAATACAATTACTAAAAATTCATCTAATATTTAATTTCTGAATCCCAATACATAAACACTTCAACAATTTATTTCAACTTTGGACCTTAATAGGTTTATTACTTTCTTGGGTGTATCCTTATGGATTTCTTACATGATGGAAATCAATGATTTTTTACTACATGGTAAACATCAATCAAGCTCTTGGTAAACTCCATGCAGCCCATATTTTTCGAGTCTGGGATTTGGTTAAGGTATATGTTATTAATCATATATCGGAAAAAATAATCTAATCCATTTTTTTTATTATTTTTAAAATGAAATTTTTGGTTAAGTGGGAACATTATATAACCATTAACTTCAACACATCCTACAATAACCGTAAAAATCCATCACTGCTACTCACTCAGAATAAAAACCTAATTAAAATTTCAAACATCAAAATTTCGACATTGAAAATTTCAAATTTTCTACCTTACAAAATTAGAAATTCAAACTAATTCATCATCACCTCATAGGTCCATGTTCTACCTCATGGAATATGACCTGACATAATATACATGATGTTATACTAGATCACCAATGAGGAAACCACCGAAGTCCATTTTCATCGACATTGAGAACCATCTTTATCATTGAATAATCACACAACTTGAATAATATCACTAAGAAAAAAATAAATATTCCACTTTGAAAACTACAGATAGAGTCAGAAAACCAAGGCCATCACCCAAAAAAAATATGCAAACCATATTTAATAGAAAAGAACACCCTCCCCAGATGTGCATTGATGTCCATCCACTTGGGGAGCAGAAGGAGAAAACCCCATGCATGATCACATCCGGGAATTTCATCATCCCCTCAAACATCACCTCCTAAAACTCTTTAAAAACCATCAAAATATACTAACATGGATTGGAGAGTTGGATTTTGATGTTGGGGAATAGTTGAGTGGATAAAGGGAAGAAAACGACACATATTTTGTTGGAATTCTGAACATAAAAAATAACAAGAAAGGAAAAAAAAACTGGAAAGAAAAAAAATACAATTTTGAATGTGAAAATACACAATAACCAGTTGAATATGTAAACATTTAGGATGATAATATGAAAAAATCCATGAAAATACATGAAGAGAACATATGAATGGAATAGCAGGGTATGGCCTTAGTAGGGAACCATAACCACGAGCCCAAGTACATCTCAATTATTATCTTTTCATTAGTACAATGGCTTAATATAAAGGGAATACTCTCCCAAAGTTTTGAATAATTTAGTTTTATAGGTAGAATATATTCATAAATGACTCCTATATTATATTTGGATAAAAAATACAATATATTAGTTTTCAAGAATAAAATTATTCCCTCTTGATAGTCCTTATATATCAGTCATAATACACTTTTATTACTGAGAAAGGAATAAAAATAAGGGTGAGATCAAATTCTCATGATAGGTTATATATAGATGAATTTATCATCAACAAATTACAATAATAAACATTTAAATTTAAATAGGTGAGCTTACATTTCCTTTAAATAACATTACGATCATGGTATGATAAGAAAGAATCAATATGGCATGTTAAATATCTGAAAATACATGTCATTTAATCAACAAACCAGGAATGAAATCCATCCATGGATAATATCATTGTGAAACTATCATGGATAATAAAAATAAATAAATTATAAATAATGGATATTTCTAGTTATTTTATGTCATGTTTCCAAGGAACATGATATCATTACCGTCAAGATCATTCCATGAGATAGTTTCAAAATATTTGGTAAAAAACCAATCTGATATGGACAAGTAATTTAATTCATAAGATTATCGATGCATCGAGGGGATATAAATAACTGGTCCCAACTATGTATTTCATGACCAAATCATTCCTCATATATCTAAAAATCTATTTAACTAATAAACAACATACCTTATCCTATATTATCCGGACTGAGTAAATGACATTGATTTATCAATGATTCTTTAATAAATCGAATTAAAGTCAATGTAAAAAGCATATTAAAAAATAGTATAAGGTTCAAGAAACAATAATATAAATTATACATTAATATAGATATTTAAGATAAATTTAATGTAAAATGAAAAATGATTACAGGGAATTGATTGTTTCAATAAAGATGTAACAATCACAAAATATTATGAGATTGTAAAATAAATTTTCCCCCATGGTAATTTTCAAGTGAAATACACTTAAATGAATATCTAAAATAGGAACATAAAATACCATGAATTATTAAGGAATCATGATATTACGTTTCATTTTTGTTGTATAAACACAATATAACAGAAAATAAGTTATTAACATTGAAAATTACATCTACGAAAGAAAAAATGAGATGAATATCCTTACAAAGAACATATCATTGAACTGGGGATTAATCAATGAATTGATTATGTATGTAAAATTTAAATCAACAAAAAACAGGTGAATAATAAACATAAAAAATCAATTTTCATTAAAAACATTTTTTAGCATGGCATAATCAATAAGGTAGAAGTTTAACCTAATGCATTAAAATTGAGTTAAGAAATCATTTACCTCATGATTCATTTTGGATGAACAATATTTAACCTCCTGTATAGTTGATTTAAAAGTTTTATTAGCATAAAATATAATCTTTTTAATATTTACTATATCATAAAAAATAGCATTATAACTAGAAATCACCATTTCATTAATAAGAGTTTATTATTTTAATTGTATCGGGCGTCAATTTCCCTATTTTTTCACTCATTATTTGTCATGAATGTTATAGTAACTGTGAATTTTATATTGTTTAATCATATTAAGAATAATAATAACGAAATAATTATTATATTTTTATATCTATTGTTTTTTTAAAACTATAATTGAAATATTTTCTGGATAAATTAATTATGTTACGATCATTGGAAACCATAGGTTATACATACGAAAGAGAAAGTTTACAAATTTTTAATGACAATTATGAAAAAATGTAAGTAAAAATTTATCATTAAATAATTATAATAACATAATTGATACCATAATATATTCTTTTATGTATCATCTATGTGATTTGGTGATGAATATATAGTGACATTCCTTCATTAATAGTGTAGTCCATAGGTACACAAATGATGTTATCATCTTTATATTTGTGAACTGTTAATAAGAAAATGATATATTATAATTAAATAATGAAAAATAGTTCATTAATATCATAATTATTTTATTTATAAAAATGATAATCATTAATTGTATCATTATTTCTTCCCATATAAAGTGTTATTGAAATATGAATCATATCACTTCATGAGGCAGCAGTCCGACATACACACAACCTACATTATGATATCCCAAATGAAATGGAACATAAAAGGTATATATTGTATAATGAATAAAGTTGTATAATGTTGTTTTATATAACATATATATATTTTTCATACTTCATCATACCTAACAGTTAGAGGTGGTAATGGAAAATTTGAATAAATCTATTTGTGAGTTAGTAGTCCTCCATACACATGAATGATGATTATGTAACCAATTTGATGGAAGAAAATATGATTTTATGTCATTTAATTTTTTGAAAAAAAAATAATATTATATATAAGATACTGATTTTATTATATAATAATTGTTTAATCTGAGTTTATGAAGGTGGATAAATAAATAAAATATTGATTCTCGTTGAAGAACATTACATCTTCTTCTGGTAAACACTGTATTTTTTTCACAAAAATACTTTCTAGGTATGATTTATGAGGAAAATAAAGACTTTATGATGAGAGGATGGAATATTCGAAGTTATATGGGTAGGTAATGTCTGAATCAAAAGGGTTTAATGTGTTAAAATAGAGGATAGTGGGTGGCCTTTTATTAGTGAGGTGTGTTACAGAATTGTAATGTTTCAAAAAGACTCAATCATATCGATGTTTTCAGCAAGAATAATTCCACTAAAATGGTTAATTATCAATAATATAAGATATATTGTTGAAATATGTCCATAAAATGTGTATTAGTCAAGTTGGTGGGTCATCTGTAACTGTGATATTTTTAGTTTGACCCCATAAAGCCATTTTTACCATAGCCGTGTAATTAATTTTTACTAATTTAATTATTCATTTTAGAAAAAAATAATGTTCTAATATTTAGGAATTATAAATTATCATTGTTTTAAATATTTAATCCATTTTTTCAAATTAAATTCAAATAATTAAAAAATGTTAATTTAAAATCAATACGATAGGTATGATGAGAAAGTTGGTTTTTTAAAAGAAAATGCTCAAAAGTTTACAATGTTTTTATATCCAAATTTCATATGAAACTAATTCCAAAGAATTAAATTGGATTAATAGATATATAATTGAACTACTATTACTTTAAAATTAATTAAAATTATAATTTAACTTTATAAATCATTTAAATTAAAATGATGTTTTCAATTAAAATTTATTATTTTCACTATTCATCGAAAAATAAACTGTTTCAAATAAATAAAAAAAATTAATCCAAAGATAATTTTGATTTTAAAAACTCAGAAATTATGATTTCTTGTAATAATGTTTTCTTAAAATTTTAAATTTTAATTTTAATTATATTATGCAAAGCGTGACAAACCTATTTTAAGAAACAACATATTTTAAGAAACATTTGTATTACATTTAAATGATTATTGTTTTTTATAATCAGTAGAAACCCATAAAATTAATAGTTTAGTTATTACTATTTTTTAACTCCAAATTAATAGTTATATTATGAAAATATACTATATTATATTTTATTTATAATTGGGGTTGCGTTTTCTGAAACCAATTGAAGTGATTGACATTAAAAAAAATTATGGGTAATTTATTCTTGGTGTTGTGTATGACATAATCTATAAAAGTAAATGTCCTCATTTTTTTAATTATGGGGTGTTAAATATTTTTTATCCTCAATACTATCTCTAACTAACAGTATAACATAATGTATGTGACCATGAATTTGTTTCATTAGCAGCATAAAAAATAATGATGACCATGAGTATTCCCATATAAAACATTGAATACATGATTCTTTTAGATAAAGAAATTTTTTACATAGATATTAATCATTATCCATGTCAGTTCAGATAATCCATTACCCTTTTCTAACACATCATGGGAAATTAATAGACATTTCAATTATTTGGGACCACCGACAACAAAACAATTAATGTTTTCCTCTTAAACCTTAACAGAATTTTGAAAATCATGATGTAGTTTATTCTTCCTATAAATTCTAATAAAAACATTAAAATCCTTGAGTACTCATATATACATTCTTCCAAAAATATATCTTTTGACAATTTTACACACTAACAATGATTTTTTATGGTGATAACCACAATATGGATTGTATCTCCTTAGAGACCCATTATTCATTTTCATTTATATTTGACTCAAATGGTTCATTTGTGAAAAAAGGATAAATATTTTAATATATTGAATATGATAACATATAACATGCTTATTAATGATATTCATAATAGTTATATACACCCCCAAAATATCATATCAAATTATTTTCCTTTCTGTTGACAAACCCTAAATGTAAACATCTATGTTATACTAAAATAGAATAAATTGATATCCTATTAGTCACACATTTTTGGGAAAAATGTCACAGCGGTTCATTAATCTCCAAAATGCTCAAATTATCATTATAACATCCAATGTGTTTACAATTTATTTTCTTTTAATAATATATTCAATAGTGCAAGTTATATGAAAAACTATGCTTACAAGAACCCTGATATATTATTATTTAAATATGAATCTTATCATATAGCCATTGGTTTGGGAGTTATGAATAGTAACAACTATATTATGAAATATATTTAGAATCATAATCATTATCAAAATGAATAATCAGCCATACCATGGAAATAAATTTATAATGTTTCTCTTAAAAATATTTTTCTGTGTACACTGAATTTTTATTAATAGATTACATTAATGATTATTCATAAATGAATACAATGAAATATTCATATTAAATAATCAATTTAATTAATTCATATTTTTTTAATTATGTTAATTAGTAATGGATAGAGAATAAATTGATTTTATTATTGAAAAATGAATATTCCTTAAAAATTGTTTTATTTCATTTGGTGTGTAGAAGTTATAATTTATTGTTTCCTTATGATGAAATATTATTTAGAGAAATGGAAATAATCATTTAAAATTTTATGTCATTATATACCTATAATGAATTTTCGGTAAGTCTCTAAAAATATTGATTTTTGATTGAATAGTGAAAATGTGTAATTTTCTAAAACAACCATTTATTTCATTAAATAATATATTTTAAAAGTACTCTTAAATTTTATATTTAAATTTGAACTAATATAGGCTCCCTTTTACTTAACAAAATAAAATTAAATTTATTGTATTAAATATTTAATTATAATTTTATATTGGATCATTTTTATACTTGAAAACAGATTTTCCAAAAAACCATTTTCATTTGTTTTTGAAAAAATATATTAAAATTTATTTCTTCCACTAATGAAACATGATTATTGAATGCTGATTTTAGTTTTTTAATCAAAATTTACAAATAAAAATTATATGTTAAAATTTATTTTTGGCATCTAAGTTAGATACTGAGTGGAAAAAATGGGTTAGTGTGGTAGTGGTAAATTAATTCAGAAATTAAAAATATTTAGAAATGGAAAATCAGGATTCAAAACATTTCAAATATTTTTGTACATGAGATGTTTCTTGACATATCTTCCTTGTCTGTATTTTTAAAAAATCTTCCAATTAAATATTTGGTTTCCTTCCATGTGAACGATGTGTAGTATTTAATAAATGAAATTTCCTCTCATTTATATGTTAAATTTGAAGTAACGATTTGGATAATATTGTTTATTCATTATGAGTTTAAAAATATTACATTCACTATGAATACAAATTTTATTTCGTGTTAATAGTTTTTTATTTTTTAAATATATCAAGGTTATATAATGTTCTTAGTTATCTTCAAACATATTTTTGTATATGCATAGTAAAAATAACATATATAGATTTAAAAAATTAATAGTGATAATATTTGGATGACTTTTTGTATTCGAATAATTATATATAGATACTTTTGAATAATAATTTATATTTTAAGTGTTCGAATTTGAATTAAATTATTATCCAATTTCCATTAATGTAAATTTTTTTGAATAGTCCTGAAAATGACATCAAGAGATATTAAATTTTTACAATTAATTTTTAAATCACTATAAAATTAATAATATATTATAATAAATGAATTCTATGGAAACATATTGATGATACCCTAAATTTTTAATTTATGTTCTACTTTTCATTTTTAAAAATACATTCATGACCATTTATGTTTGAATGATACCTAAAACACTATAATTATTATTGGTTATATTTATACATTATCCACCATATGTTAAAATCTCTAAATCCATGGATCCATTTAATATGTATTATCTTTTAAAATCCTGATGTTTCAATATACATATTTTTCTTTATGTAATTAAATGATTGATATATATCTTTATATAGACTAAAACGAATGTTATGAGTCACAAGTGAATTAAAATATCATTATAGTAACTTATAATATATCTATATATTAAAAACATAAAAAAATGTTTAAAATATATAATTCGTATAAAGCTATATTTGAAAAATTTAATGATTAAGAGTGTCATTTTTCATAAAACAATATAAGTATATTTTTCACTTTTTATTAAATGTTTAAAATATAAATTTTAGAAACAGAAATAGGTATAATTTCATTTATTTTATAAGCTGAAATATCATAATTAATATGGTGTTAATTCTTGAGAATTTTAAAAAATATCAATTTTTACTCCAAGACATGGTATGTGTGAAAATAAATAATTTTATGACATTATTAGTATATAAGAAAGACCAAGTGATGGATCATGAGCCTCCTAGTGCTCCAAAAACTCTTACAATATCTCATATCCCCTCCAAGGGTTTCCTGATCCTCTATTGGTAGGGACAACGATCCTTCAAATTTCTCGACCCCTTAGTCCCCTTCCTCTGAGTCTCCATCCGTGGTTGTGGAAAGTAGAATTGTTCAAATTTCCCCAACTATATCTTCTTAATTCCCCAAACTAGAACCTATATTTTTTCCTGCGAGATAAATCATTTTCATAGTGTAGAATGTTTTGGGGATATAGAATGATTTTTAGTCATCCTTGTTTTTATAGGTTTTAGGCTCCGTGTTTCTCCTCTTGTCCATATTTTTTTCTTCCTTTTACAACTCATAGTACTTTACCCACCGTGTGTGAAAACATCTTGAGTCATACATTTTTCCATGTAAGTGATTTAGGATCATGTCAGAAAAATCCTATAAGGACTCTCTCTTCATGCATCTCAACATTTTTTCAAACATTTATTATCTCCTCCACTCTTTTACATTTGTCATACTATGTGTAATCCCTCCTTGGTTAGGAATGGGGGAGAATGAAATTTTTGAAGGGTTATATATTTCATTATTATCAATCAAAATTCATTTTTAATATTAAAATTCAACCAATTTAGGTTTCATGGGAACCATATATGAATGATGAATTTCCTTCAAAAACCATCGAATCTAGAGAAAAAATAGAAAATACCATAAAACTACAAAAGTTATTAATTTAGATGATATGACTAGAGAAATTATAAAAATTTACTTAAATCAAGTTAAAGTGTTGCCTATTTCTTCATGAAATTTCATCCACCCCAATACATCCAATCTCTCTCACATTAGAAAACATTGAATCATTGGAAAAACAGAGCCATAATGGATGAATGTGGAGATAAACACCAGAGCTACAACGTTCATAAATAAAAACCCAAAACCTCAACCAAAAAAATCCTAGAAAACAAATAAACTGAAATAAAAAAAACCAAATTTTTTGAACAAACATAGCTATATAAATCATCTTCATCTATGTTATGGGTGAAACAATGTGATCTTTTTTCACCAGATCATCAAGAGCATGCGATAAAAAATGTTACAAAATGAAAGAAAGAAACACCACTATAAAACTAATGTTAAATTCTATAATATAACTACACCAAATTGTTTTACCATTATTCATGTACCAATCACCAAAAATCACAACCTCTACTATAAGGTGGAAGTTGTAAAACCATCACCAAACCAAAATGACAAATCAAATCAGAAGGAAAGGATGATAATGAAGCCACAACCAATCATTGTCTCCACCAAAAACCTAAACCATCTCATTCTCCGCCATTCCCAACCATGAAGGGTTAAAACATAGAGTGAAAATGGAAAAAAGTGGAGCAGAGAAGCGATGTTTGAAAAAAAATGTTGAGATGCATGAAGAGGGAGGCCTTATAGGATTTTTCTGACATGATCCAAAATCACTTAATTTAAAACATTTCTGACTCAATATGTTTTCATACATGGTGCTTAAAGTACTCTGAGTTGTAAAAGTAAACAAAAAAATATTCACAAGAGGAGAAAAACGTAGCCTAAAAAGTAGAAAAATTTGGATGATTAAAAAACATTCTATATCCCCAAAAAAATTCAGCACCACGAGAATGATCTATCGCAAAATTTATACTTTTGATTGGTAGTTAAATGACATTTCAACCATATGTTATTCCAATTTATTTGAATTTAAATGCATAAATCATGGATAAATATTATCATTTATACTTTTAAGGCAGTGACATGAACACAGGGAGCATAAAGAGATTTAATAACATCACCATTGTGGTATCTAAAATGACATTATAACCATCATTCAATGTATTTCCAATATAATACCCATATAAGTTTCATTTTATCCATCCAACAAGGGGGTATCCAATATACCTAAAGTGTGCCAAGTGGATTTGGAAAATTACAACATATTTTTCACTTCAATGGAATACTGAGGTCTTTGACTAGATTGTTGCAGTGATAATTATGTAACAAGTTGTTGTTACAAACTTCTATAGTAATTTCATCAAAGTGAAATATTAAGTTGAAGGAATTTTTATCATTGATGGACTTGTTTCTAATTCTACAAATAATGTAAATCCACTCCAGACAAGACACCCTGAAAAGTATTGTGAGTTTTCTAGCTTCTAAATGCCTATAAATACATATAGAAAATTTTAGAAAATTTCATGCTATGGAGGATGTATTAAAATAACTTCAAACATATCCATATAAAATTAACTGGTTGTTTGAAAAATACGTGATCGACCTCCTAATAGTATTGGTGGCATAGAACACATCCTGAACAGAGTGTGATAATGACATGTTGTTTATTAACACCAATTGGAAGCTTGTTGAGGGGGAGGGTCCAATGAACAGTGAATATATATAGAGATAACCACTTCTTGTTGAAGTTACTGATCCATTTATAGATTCCTTGAAGTTGGTTTTTATAAAAACTCTTGGAATCGATCATTCCATTTGGGTTTTGTTCCAAGATGAGAATTTACACCCAATTTAGGAACTCACAAGATGAGATATCTAGGGTTATGTCATCTAGTATGAGGTTCCTATTTGTCTGTTTGATCTTTTATAGGAATTTTGTAATACATTTCTTGATTAGAGTTGATAATACCAGCAATTAGGGGATTTACTTTTAGATTTTATTTCCAAAAAATGATAGAGGAATTAACATCAACCATCCAATGAGAGTTCATATTAATTTTCTAAAAAATTCTTTTTAGACCAAGACAATAAGGGGTCTGAATATAGATTTACATTCCTACAATCGATTTAACAAACAAACAAGATATGAGGAAGCCCATAGAGTTGTAATTATTAATAATGATTCTCCACATAATTTGGGATTCCATGGGTTGATTGAAGAGTTCAAGATGTGTGATACCAAGGCCACCCAGATCCTGAAACAAACAAAAATTCTTCCAAGGAGCTGTAATAATTTTTCGTTCTGGTATAATTAATCCCCACACAATATATTTCATTAGTATGTTGATAGTTTTAATAATAGAGTTAGGCCAAGAATACACCATGAATGAATACACCAGCTTTCACACCACCACATGATTTACCATACACGTTCTACCTTCCATTGAGACGGTTTTTATATTCCATCAGAAAATGGATATTATTATATGACACAACACATTGATAAATTGAGAAGCCCAAGGTCATTAATAGAACATGAGAAATGTAATAATACTGAATGGGATAATTCATTCCCTTATTCCCATATTACTGAGCATACATGTTTTACTGTAGGTTGAAATATAATTTCAAAAATAAATAAATGATTTTATCTATTTTATTTCTTGACCCGTCACACTTCTACAGTGTAGAAGGGAATTATTGATGTTTTTAATGACCCTTTCATCTCACTGAGTAAAAATAATAATTTCATCAGTAAATATTAGGTTAGAAAGAGAATAGATACCCCTAGACACACTGATAGTTTTCGAGTTTCCCTTGTTTTCCATATGTAGAAGCAGTCTACTGAGATAATCTTCAACAATAGAACATATAAAAGTTGAAATGGGATCTCCCTATCTCACCACTAGATAATTTGAAGTATCCTTCTTGGGACACATTTATATCAATTTAGATATGAGAATACCAAATAAGTGAATTAATCCAATATATAAACCAAATGTTAAATCTAAAATCATAAATAACATTACCAAAAAAATCCCTAGTACATAGTGTCAAGATATTTCATTATGTCAATCTTTAGAGCAAGGTTTCCTCCCATGGTGGTCATCCAGAGTAGGTTCACACATTCTATGACAGTAGGTAGATAGTCCTAAATTTCCCCCATCCGTAAAATATGCAAATTGATTCCAGGAAATGATTTTGTATGAGATGAGAAAAAGTCTATTAGAATGATTTTTTGTAATGACTTTATGTATAGTCTTGAAAAGATAAACTAGTTTTAATTGGTTGATATCACTTTCATTCTCCACATTTGGATTAAAGTAATTAACAAACAATGAAGTCGTGAGAGAAAGATCCACCTGTAAAAAATGATTGACAGACTTACAAAAATAAAGATGTATGAAATATTAATAAAATTGAAATAATGGTTGGTTAAACCATCCATTATAGGAGATATTACCTTGTTAATAAAAAATAAATCATCTCATATCTCAATATATACAGGATTAGGGTCGAAACAATTGTTATTATCCTTATAAAATTTTATTGGAATGATGCCTTCTATAATCCCTACATTTACTAGTTGTCCACTAAATAGATTCCAATATAAGGAAATATAATCATTGTAAATGGATTATATTTCATCTAGGATTCTTTCTCCATATTTGAGTAAACAAATGTTCCAATTAGACATTTATACCCTTAAAAAAATTATACTTAAAAACATGGTTTTATTAAAAATAATTTAATCATTCATAATGTTTACTTATTAAAATTAATGTTTCTCATTAATTATAGAATTTAATTGATAAATTGAATATCATATCTATTATTATTGTACTAAAATTATGTGTTAAGAGCAATTTTAATTAATAAAAGTTTAATTAATTAACAAGGGTGAATGTAAAAGTGTCCTTGGTAAAACATACCAATGGTAATAGTGAAAAATGAAATTAAAATCCCCTAAATAAATCAATGGTTTCTCCAAAAAGAGATTATCAAATGGGGTTTGGACATATAATAGACCATACTACAAATAAAAAAACATTTGGTATATTTCTTCCAGGGATAAGTCTTTGAATTAATATAATAAGTTAATAATATTCCAAAACCATGATTCCCATTACTTAAATAAATACACACTTAAAAAAATTATATACACAAATATATATTCTAATAAATTTGTTAAAATATAACATATTTTCCATCCTATAACCCCCTCCATGAACCATAAATTTTTTTGTAACCTTGTTTTTCCTTATCCCTTTATTTCCATGGATAATTCCCCAGAGAATCGATGTTCTTGACTTGAGTATTATATTATTGTAAAATTAATTATTCTTTCATTCTATATCATCCTCGAAGAAAACAAATGCATTCATCATGTGTATGTGCAGAATAACTCATCCATGACATGATCCAGTTTTTTTTTCATCACCACCTATTATGTATAGTATGAAGCATGCATTTTATGGATAATTATGATCTATAATTAACTTAATCTATTCCAAAATGATGTAAATTTTAATTTACCTTCATTAAATATAATTATTAAAGAATGATATCGTCAATAATGTGTATGTGTGTACAACTTTCTCCATGAATGACCTCTCTAATTTATCTTAAACACCAATAATGTGTTAGAATAAAAATTTAATTATATTAAATATAATATCTTAAAAAAATATTAATTATTAAATGAAATATTATCATATAATGTCTCTCTTCCCATTCATTGGGAAATGAGTTAATGAATCATGCATGCATGCAAACTATAACATCCAGGAATGATGAATTTAATTTTTCAACACCAAAAATAATTAGTGGTTTTAATAATGCATTTTAAAGAGATATATAATATATTTTACATGATTAAGATTCATTAAATTCTATAGTAAAATTTTTTAGTTTTTAGTTCTTTCTCATTTGGCCATTATGATAGGCCTATATTTTCATCGTTTTACCTCTAACTTGAGTGATGTTGTAATTTTTACATAGGGAGTGATTATGGAATTTTATATAAAACTAATTTAATTCAATAATAATATATTAAATAATTTTGAAGGTTTGTAAATCATAATATTAATATTTATTAATTTTAAAATTATATGGCATCTATTTATTTAATTTTACTAAAACAAATTTGGTTCCAGCTTCTTCTTCATGAGTTGTAATTAAAACACGCATTATATAACAGTGGAAAATTATAAATAATCATGGAAAATATATTATATAACCATATTTAGTCATGTAATGATGAACATGTGATATATATTAACATTTCAAAAAATGTGGAAGATAATTAAAATTGGTAACACAGGATGCTAAAAATATAATATAAGGAACAACTATATTCAAAGTATATAATTATTATATAATTATATAATAGTGTTTTATAGATTCCTAAGGTTATAATATATATGAATAATATTTTATTAGATATTTTACATAATTTAAGAGTGTGTTCAACTAACTGGGGAAATAAAGCAAGGGATTGTTTTCTCAAACACTCTTAGTTGAGTCAAAATTTACTTTATACACCATTATAAATTTACACGGTGTATATGATTAAATTTTTTTATTTTGTGAGGTAATATTATTTATATATTATACTTAATATTAATTTTCAACCTCCAGACCCTTTGAAGGTTTTGATTAATATTTTACTCGTGTCATTATTGTTTTCTCGACATGAGTCTTTTTTAATGTGAGTCTTGAAGTATCTTCTTGATTATGATATTCGAAGCCTCTTTTTCATACCATTATCTTTTCAAAAGCTATATTTAATTTCTCTATTGGGATATTACTTATACAACATAATATCCTACACTCTTATGAAACACTTCCTTAAATAAATTCATTTTGTTCATATGAAAAAATCATATGCATTTTTATTGATATTTTTGTTCTATGCCCATGTTTTACCTATATAAAGTGTGATCTATAAACCAAATATGTTTTATATCAAGTAACATTTATGTTTCACATCACCAATTTTATGTTTAGATATTTATTATCCTTTTCAAATGTGGATTTATTATTGTTTAGAATTTTTTCCACATTTCTAGTTTGACAAAAAGGTTTTATTTTATGTATTTTTATAAATGTTATAAAAAATCCGCCCAAAATATTTTTAACGTTATTTTGATCTATATATACTCTGTATATTTTTTTAAAAAATAAAAAATTATTTAATGTTTTATACAAGGTCCATTTTAAATGGAATGAATATGTTTTACATATTTCCTTGTAAAGGCATATTTCCACAATCATTTAATTTTATTAGATATTTATTCTCCACAATGTCAGGTTTCGAAAATTGAATTTTTTTTTTCACATTTTAATAAAATAATCAAATTTTAATTTTTTAAATTGAATATGAAAATTGTTATCTACAATGAAATATTCTTATTTCCTCAAATAATATTCATCATATATGTTGTATGATTGATCAATGGTGTTCTTTTTATCAAACTATAAATATTCATTATTTTTATGGCCTGTGAAATTATATTTTAGATCTATATTATTATTTATGTTTTTCTTCTTTCTTAATAATACACTTTTATAAGTATGACTTACTTATCATTCCCTTTCTCAATGAATGACCAATATTCCATTACATTATTGAAGTGTGTTCACCTAGATTGCCAATATAATTTTTTATTGGAGAATTTGTTTTCCTAACTCGTATATTCATATTATATAAAATATAAATACCATATGTGTAGTTATAAATTTTGAGTGGTATGTAGCAAGAATTATTATTAAATTCATTGGATACCCAGTTATTTCCCATGGGTTTATTGTTAATTTTTTTGATGAAATGATGAATTTTTCTTTATGGAACCACATTAAAATATTGCTAAACCCATTTTATTTAAATGGGTTTTTATGATATTTTGATTGAAACCATGTGATAGACATATCTATGTTTTTCATTATGTTATGGGTTGTAACAAAGTTATATATTTCTCTAATGTATTATGAAATATTTCACTCTGATTAGATATCATGGTGTGTGCGAAGTGAGACAAGAATAATATGGTTTTCGAGTAGTTATACTAGCGAAAATTGTTATGTTAACTAGGAATGGAGCCATAAAATAATCTAATTATGTCATTTTTATATTGTCACCTCAATATTATGGTTCCATATTCTTATTTTATGATCATTATTTAATCCATGTTTTTATGATATAATCTATATATTACTTTCTCTGTTTATTATGATCATTCTCATTATGGTATAATGTTATGACTCATATAACTCATGATATGATTTATTATTATATTTACCCATACTATGAATTTTATATCAACACATATTATGTTTCACATTCCCTAGTTTATGAAAAAAATGAAAAATAGTATGCTAATACTTGAAGGGTATCTTGTGTATAAAAGTTATGAGAAATGTTAAATCATCATTACAGATTTCTTAAATTCATATATAGTCAGAAAATGTTGATTTGATGAGATGAGTTGAGTTTTAGTAGTTAATGTTTAATCCATACAATATGAAGTTATAATCACAAAGGACTCTATATTTAAATTTTATTAATTATACTGTAATCATAATTGTGTATAAAATTCAACATTATAAAGTATGTGTTTTCCAACCTAGATCTAGAAAGAAAGGTCCAAGGGTTCTATAGTTGGTAACAAAATAGTGTTTAGACAACATTAATGGTTAAGATGTTACTAATTTACGATAATTTAGGATCTATATATGAAATAAAAATATAATATGAAAATGATGATATTTATTTCAATGATATAGATAAAACCTTAGGTTTGCATTATTGAATATTTTTATGTTGAGTAGATATTAGTATACGAGGAAATAAATTTGAGCACTATGTATAACTCTATGTATTGGAGAACCACTATAAATTTTTGTAAGGTATATGGAGTTTTTCCCATGAAATAACATCCCTTCCAGTATACTTGAAAGCAGAAATTATTTTGGAAGTAATGCATTAGAGGGGAATGAACCTTAAAGGAGTTGTTTGGGTAAATACCTATCATTATTCTAATACATGGTGAATGATCCCTCAATGCATAAATATCCAGACTACTTAGGGGGATATGATTGTATTAATTACAATTTTATTTACAAAAAATTATAAATTATATGGACATATTCTTTTACGGATGTCATCTATATTAGATAACCTAATATTAAAATGACCATGGGAAACATAGATTATATCTAGAAACTCATATGTTAGGATATGCACATAATTTCTGAATTATTTATTATAACCTCATAGTTTACCATTTTTATTTTTACAAATTATATTATCCAATCACTAAATATTATTTTAATGTAATGGATGTAGAAAAAAGTAACAGAGCTAATAAGTGATGAAAAGAAATATTTGGTGCCTCTCCCAACCTTAAATCTATTTCGACATGAATTATGTATGAACCCGGTTTTTGCAACGAGAGACTTTGGAATATTCTTTATAATAATCCAGGGCAGCGCCTTCAGACGGCGTGCGATTCCGAGCCCCGGAGTGGCAAAAATTAAATTTTTAGTGTGTTCACACTAGAAACACCAAATAAATGAGATAACTCCTAAACAGAGTTCCGGATCAGAGATATGAGTGTACAGATGGGACCGGAATGCGGTGTTCACCCTAGTAATGACATAAAACATGTCGGCGCGAGATGTTTGGACCCCTCGCCCGCTTCTGGAACGTTAAACGGATTAAATAAAATAATTAATTCGTTTAATGATGAAACTAGAGTATCTCTTAAATGGTGGCATGGATTGGAAAACCGAGGGCACTGTTGAGTTCGGAGCGTGCCGTTTACCCTAGGAGGGGTATAAGTTTCGCGGGCGCGGGCTGTTTGTGAAAAATGGATCCAGGGGCGTTTTCGTAATTTAGCGTCTTCGGACGTTATATTTCATAACTTTTGAACGGGGTCTCGGATTAAAATTAGGAGACCACTGTTGTTCTTGGGAGGTGGTTTTTACCCCAGAGGAGGCTTAACCTCGACCCTGCTGAGGGTTCGGGTTCGGGCGGACGGGCGGGTGGTTAAGCGTTTTTTATTTAAACGCTTTACTCACCCCTCCCTCTTCTTCTTCCCCACCTGGACAGCCGCATGATGCAGCGTTCCCTCTCCTCCTCTACTCTGGAGAGGCAGATCCGGCAAGGCGACGGTGCGGCGATGGATTGCCCGTGAAGCTTCGGGCAACGCCCATGCAAGTAGGAGGTTTTCTTTTGTTGCGTTTTTATTCCCGAACCTCCTTTGAATCCAAATTTTAGCATCGAATCATTGTTGGATTTTTGAACAAACCACATAAATGTGCAGTAGATGTTTTCCTATTTCCATCGCTTGTTTCGGTTTGTGAATCCGAGTTGTGAGGAGGCCACAACGGTTCACCGAAGATTGCGGGTTTAAGGCTCTTTCCCTTGGTTTGGGGGGGGGGGGGGTCTTCCGGGCAGCAGGCGGCGCGGGTGAGCGGTGGCCTTGGCGGCGGCACGTCGGAGCTCCAGGCGGCGGTGGCGTTAAGCGGTAGGTGGCAGGAGGGGGATCTTTCGGGTGAGCGGGGCCGCGGAGCTGAAGCGCCGGCCGGCTTGAGCCGGTCCAGGGGGTGTGGACCTGCCAGACCGGTCCGGTCCACCCCCATTTGCGTCTGATGGCTTTAAAATGCTGTAACATTCAAACCGTGGGTCAAAACATCGTGCCGTCTTCAGCGATGTGTCCATTAAATAGAGACAAACGTTTTGAGATGGTTTCAGGAATTTTTATTTCGCGAAACGAGGGGCCTCGGAGGCGCGACGCGTCTTTAAGTGGACAAGCGTTTTTCCCAAGATTCTTGTTTGGGACGGCGCGGGCAGATCCGACGTCCGTTTTGAGCTCCGTCAGCATCGTTACAACCCTGGCACCGAACCGAAGGTTTCCAGGGTGGTTTCGGGCGTTGAAGCCGGATTTGAGGCGTGGGCCCCGTGGCCCGTCTTTTGAGCTGCGTGCACCTTTTAGCGACTTTTTCACCGGACGTCCGTTCGGGGAGTGCGAGCAGTCGATGTTGGGTGTTTTTCTGAGGGCATCGCATTGGCGTAGTCTGCCCGCTGTAACTCCGCATGATGGTGCAGGGCCCATGAGGGCCGTTTGGGCGTCGACGGTGATTTTCTATCTTTATCACCGGGCGGCTGTTTTGGACAAGTACATAGTCCATCTTGTGTTCTTTTTCGAGAGGATTGAAATGGTGCGATCCGTTCGTTGAGTTTTGGGACCGGGATGCGGGTCCCACGTGGCACCGCTCATGTGCGGTGCGCCGGAATGTATCTTTTTCTCCGGATATCCATTGCACTCAAGTGAGTAGTGCTTTTGGCATGTTTTCCCGAGGGGATCATAATGGTGCGATGCACCCGACTATTTTCTGGGCCGAGGCTCGGGATCACGGGATGTCGTTCGGGCGTGAGGCGGTGTTGGTGACTTTTCCATCGGATATCCATTGGAGGCGAGTAAGTAGTCGATCTCGCGTGTTTTTCTGCGAGGATTACAACGGTGCGATCCGTTTGGTTTTGCGGAGCCTCTTGCGTGATCTTATTAACATAGGAAGAATTGAAGGTGCTCTAGTGGTGGTTCGCCCTACCTTGTTTGTAGCGGACCCTTGGCATGTGATCATGCACTCTTGGAAGAGTGATGTAAATGGTTCACAAGTTGTGGTTGGTCGTGCCTGGGCCTTTGAGGTGGAGTTGTTACGTCACGCCTTTGCGTTGACGCTAGGTGCCGTGTGCACGATAGCCTTTGGGCTGGAATGAGGTATACTCCAGGAGTATACAGGAGCGCTTGGAGGTTCGTGTGGTTGTTTGTACCTGAGGATGTTTGTGCGCTCAGTTGGGGTTGACTTGGGGCCACACGTCGTGTGGGCCCCACATGCACGTCGTGATCTGTTTTGCGTACTTGACCCCTCGCAACCTAGAGGGTCCCTCTGTGTGTTTGTTTGACCAACAGGGTGGAGTTTTTCCCATGGCTCTATGCTGGTTGGTTGACCAGCAGGGTTGAGTGGTCTCCCCCTGGTTTTGTTCTCGATGGTTCGGCGGTAGCGGTGCTAGTGACACCCTGTGATGGAGCTGATGCTGCACCTTATATGGGGTGAGTTGTTCTGGAGTTGGGTGGTCGCGCGATACCGACTCCGTGTTCGGTTGGCCAGTGGTGTACCCTTCGGTAGAGATGGCCAGAGCAGTTCTGTGTTTTACCCTCAAGCGGGGCTCGGCAGTGGGTTACTCATCGACTTCTTCAGGTTTACCCTTCAGCAGGGTTGGGCAGTGGGTTGCTCGCTGACTTTTAGGGTCTACCCTCCAGCAGGGACTGGGCAGTGGGTCACCCGACGCTTGTAGGGTCTACCTTCCAGCATAGACTGGGCAGTGGGTCACCCGACGCACCTGGGGTCTACCCTCCAGCTAAGACTGGGCAGTGGATCACCCGACGACCTCTTAGGGCCTACCCTCCAGCAGGGCTGGGCAGTGGGTCGCCCGTCATCTAGTTCCAGGTCTACCCTCCAACGGGGCTGGGCAGTGGGTCGCCTGTTGATGTATTAAGGTCTACCCTCCAGTGGGGCTGGGCAGTGGGTCGCCTGAGGATTTATTAAGGTCTACCCTCCAGCGGGGCTGGGCAGTGGGACTCCTGTTGACGTGTTATGGTTTATCCTCCAGCGGGGCTGGGCAGTTGGTCACCTAGTATCTTATTATGTTTTACCCTCCAGTGGGGCTGGGTAGCGGGTCGCTTGAGGATGTATTAGGGTTTACCCTCCATTAGGGCTGGGCAGTGGGGACACTGGTTGGCATTCCAGACTCAGTCCTCTCGACTAAGCTAGTCTGTGGCTTACCTCCGTGATTACCGGATCGGGACCCTTGGTTGTACGGGTCGGCGATGGAACGAATTTGACGTTGATCAGACCTCTCTACTTCAGGGCAGTAACGAGTTGTGGGTTGAATTTCCTAGAACTTTCAAGTACGAGGGGCTCTTTCCCCACCGAGACACGTTCTTGTGACGCGATCTAAAACTGTGTGGGCGATTCAGTGCCGCCCAAAGCGGATAGTGTCTAAGTGCGGTGGTTGAGCCCTTTGGCTTGTAGTTCGTGGCAGACATGCGGGATGCTGGGCATCGATGGAGTTTTCTTCTGGGACTATTGGCTACTCTTTCTTGGGCTAAGCTATGGGATGGAGATCCCCATATGACGTTGTTAGGGCTTCTTGATTGGGCATAAGGATATGTATATACCGTGTTTCAGTACCCACTTCTTGGGTTTTGTTACTCACCTTCCAGGAGGGGCGAAGACGCGCGGGGTATGCTACGTGCTTTCCGTGTCTAGATTCTCGTGGTTGGATGAGTCTACTCTACTGCTATAGGTAGCGACGACTCGACGGGAAGTTCATCTTCTCACCGTTTCCAGCTCCCTGTGTCTGGATGAGTCGTTCTCTTTTCTCTTGTTGGGTTGAGCTGGACTATTTACTGCACTCTCTTTTGTACTTCTGTTCTACTCCCTGTTCGCTCTACTGCTCACCCTTTGGTACCTCCTTTGTTTCTCCCTCGAGCCTTCGGGGTATCCTACTGGGTATTTTTATACTCACCCCTGCTTGGGCTTTGCCCGCACTTGGTGTGCCCCTGCAGACGAAGGACAGGTGGAGCGTAACTTCAGTGGAGCGTAGGAGCTTGGGAGCTTGGACCGCGTGCGGTCGTCGTAGCCGGGTTCCAGGTGGGAGACCCGTCAGTTGTTTCTTTTTCTTTACCTGTTTCCAGGTTGTGGAACTTTTTTGATGGGCGCGTGTTTTGCCCCTTTTCTTTTCAGCTTGTACATTGTACTGTTTAGAGGTCGATGCACATTTGTGATATTTATATAGTAGTTTCCCTTTTCTTTGCTTGTCTTTTCTTTTTTACTCTGCACTTTTGCATTGATTTTGCTGCGTGTGGGTGTGTACAGGTGCTTAGGCAAAGGCCTCCCTGAGTTGGTGTGCCTTCGGCGCTGGTCGCCAGCCCCTAGCCTATAGAGGCGAGCGTGGGGTAGTTTCGGCTCAAGCCCTAGTAGGGCCGGGTCGTGAAAAAGTGGTATCAAAGGTGGTTCGTTCCTTAGGACGTTGTGCGGACATCCCTAAAAGAAGAATTGGTTGGGATTTAGGGAAATAGTGTTAACATGTCTCGAGAGCGGCTCTCAGGCCAGGGAGTCCATTGATGGTGTAGCGGATGATGTATCCATTCACCAAGACCTTGATATCCCGCTTATCGACTCGGCATGCTAAGACACTTGTTGCAGGGAAGAATTGGTTTGTGCATCACATAAGACCGAGTCTTTGACTGCCCTTCTTGAGTCAGCTCCCCAATGTGGTTATTGGTATATACATATATGCTCATCTGACCGCGGAACTCCTTGATAATATTCAGGATGTCTCCGCGAAGACAGCCAACCAAGATACCAGTTTTGGGTGCATGATGACGACCATGTGAGCTACGAGGCCACATTCCAGGACCCATCATGCGAGCCCCTTTCTCCGGGTGGGCCAGTAGTAGCACCCCCACATGTTGAGCAACAGACAACTTCAGTAGAGCAGACGGATCTTGAGCGTAGGTTGAGCGCGCTCCGTGAGTTCCAGCGGTAGAGACCACTGAGGTTCAGTGGTGAGCCAGACCCTCAAGCAGCAGAGGTTTGGTTCGAGACAGTGGTTTGCCTTTTCAGGCTTGTGATGACACCGACAGATCTTACGGTGGCTTTGGCAGCCACCGTTTTTCGTGGAGCAGCTTGGCGTTGGTGGAGTCTGGTGACTCAGCTTCTTGATGAGTCGTCGCTTTCGTGGGATGACTTTCAGTTTTTGTTTCGTGAGGAGTTTTGCCCCTCCTGTTTGCGCTCCGTTCAGATTATGGAGCTCCTACAGTTTCAGCATGGAGGGATGACGGTGGCCGAGTACACGGCTAGTTTTGTAGACCGTGTACTCTTTTACTCGGACTTGTTCCATGACGACAACTTCCGAGCGTGGAATTTTGAGCAGGGTCTCCGTCTAGAGATTCGTGCTATCATAGTACCCTTGGGCATTTCCACATATTTCGGGGTGCTAGAGCTGGCGCTCGTGACAGATGGCTTCCTGTCATGTTTTGCGGTTGGTAGTGGCAGTGGGGGCGATGGAGCTGGGACGTCTACCGTAGCTAGCAGGCACCGGAGGACAGGACCTCGACGCAGGTGGCTTTCTGACAACTGGATTCAGGGGCGCGGTCGTACACCACAGTGGCGCAAGAGGCCACCAGTGCATCCCAGAGAGAGTCGGTGTTATTCTTGTGACGTGCGAGGTCACTTGGCACGAGACTGCCCGACCTGAGTTGCTGAGAGCTTTGGGCAGGCAGCAGGCACACCACCACAGCAGAGGCAGCACCGTGATCATAGTAGTGGCCAGAGAGGTGGTGCTAGCAGAGGAGCAGGAGGATCATGAGGTGGGGGACGAAGTTACGAGATCTCCCCATCACCACTAGGCGGTCCACGTCAGGCTCCGGGAGCTGACGGTTGGGACCGTGGGTAGCCACGAGCTTTAGATATCTACGATCCTGCCGAGCACGAGATGATTTGAGGTACCCCTTACGACTCTTCTACTTCATGCAGTAGAATTTTTAGGCTCTGCATGTGAAATGCGTTTCTCCCTGCTCTTTGTATGAGGTGTTACCAGGGTGACGCAGGGCGTCGGGTGTAACCCTGTGTTGATAAGGAAAAAGGCATGGGACCTTCTCCTTTAGTCGATGGTGTTGACTCCTTCGCCTTTTGAGCGTGTAAGAGAGCATCCATTGTGGAATCTAGTATGACCAGATATCCTTGGGTGTTTCACCATATGGATATTCTGAAGGAGGGAATCACCGGGCCTTGTTCCAGGTGCAGACAATGATTCCGGTCGCGGTGTGTGACGTGGAGGTTCAGTCGGGGAGGTGAGCTATGTAGAGACCCAAAGCTTAACGTACATATACATTACATTACATTTGCGGAATACTTAGTACATAACAAAAACACACACACAAGGATCGTAACAGTTTAGTTTCTTTGGAAACTCGGAATATAATCTTCTAATCGTGGTGAAAGATCTTCAAAATCTCTCATAAAGATCTTCCTTTTTTTACCTAAAACCTTTCTTTATATCCTGGGGAAAAGAAAACATAAAAGGGTGAGCTCAAATGCTCAGTAAGGGTAAACAAAAGAAATATCAATCACATCATATACATAAGCACATAACTTTTGTAAATCTTAACCTGCAAAAGAGATCATAATTTCATAACATGGGGTAAATCATGGCAGTGAAATGTAATCACGATAATCATAACTTAAAACATGAAACTTTGTGTCATTCACACATAATCATAGAGAATCATTTCTTGTTAGTCAAGACTCATTGCCAAGACTATCTTAGTGGACAAAGTCCCTTTCTGAATCGAGTAACCCTCATTTCAGTCCTGTTTCACTGAACCGGTATAACCTACAATTTCAACCATGTCTATCTCATGAGATATAAAATCATTACCCAATGCATTGGAGGGAGATATAGGTCCCACACATCTTATAATGAATCCTTTCTTATGTGTGCCACATAATCATAAACCATACATCATAGCGTAATCCACGTAATAAAAATGGGATTCTTAAACAACATGACATCATAAAACAATTCATATAAGATAAAGGAATTCATAAAAATATTTCCATCACAACATAATCAAATCCATGTAATAATAGGGATAAAAACAGAATCCTATATTATCTTAGATGGAAAATAATTTTGATAAAACATTTGAACTCCATTCTTGAGGAAAATATCCTTTCTACTTCAAAAACACTTTTCTTTTCTTAACATGTCATACAATTATAAACTAAAAGAAGTTGATTAAAAATAAACTTGAAATCTTATAAAGTAAGATTCTTGGAAATAACGTTTTAAAAATCCATTCTTGCCGTATAAGTTAAAAAAATCATTCTTCATACTTTTGTCGGAAAAGTCAAAAAGTACCTCGTACGAAAAACGAAAAAAAGATTCCTTTCATATCCTTTACTAAAAACTCACCTAAGGGTAAAATTGGATTTATGACAATTTAGTTGGATGGAAATAATATTACACATTGAGGGAACATGGATTTGGATGATAAAATACACCCCAGTAAATGCCAAAGTATAAACAATCTCGGATAAAAATGAGATTGTGATATTTCCCTTACCTTAGGTCCGATTTGCTTTGTAAGTGTCCGAACCTCCTGTATAATGATTTAAATAATGTCATTGACTTATTCCAGAATCATACTAATTGTTATGATATCATATATGGTCCACTTATGACTTTATATTACCCGTTCTTTTGTAAATTCATGTTAAAGTAGCGTTTTGGGTAAAATCGTCTCATTTGTCGTTCGTGTTTTTAACTTGTAATTATTCATATGATTACTTAGATCATGATTACTTAATTCCAGAATATAAAACATGATTTATATATATATATATTCATAATACACATATATAATAAATCAGTAAATGGAAAGAAATACACCGTTCATGGAGACGGTAGTCCGTACGTAAGCATGAACGCTATTTTCGTTTCCTTATTGAATTGAATGGAATTAAGTAGATGACATACATATAAATATAAATAATTCCAGTATCATTATTAGGTCATATATTTCATTAGTACTTATTATATATACTTTATAATCATTCATGAATGGTAAATCATTGAGAATGAATCTCATCGCGTCGTGGAGACGGTAGTCCGTACGTACGCACGAGCGATGATATCGTTTCCATGGTCGTGGAATTGTGTTGAAGTGTATGTATACTATTTCAGTATAAATATCACTTTATAATAATCATATAGAGTTACTCATTACACCTTTATACCCATCCAATTAAGGTGGTGGCGGAAAATAGAATACACCACGGCGTGGAGACGGTATTCCGTACGTACGCACACGCGGTAATTTTGTTTTTCCGTAGGATGGATAGAAGGTTAATTAGAGTTGTTTCATACTTATAATAACATATCAGTATATAATAAATACTGATGTTATTACTTTATCACGAAACAACTAAAGAATAAGAAGTTGAAGAAGAAAGAAACTGAAAAGATCGGTAATGGATATTACCTCTTCTTTGGAACACCTCTTTGAATCCTCCACTTAGGAAACTAAGATTGGTCTTTGAAGAATACCAGGACCTATAGGATCATACTAGGGAAGTGGAGAAGGGATTTTGTCAGGGGTTGGCCGAGCTTGAGTGCTCAATTTGGTGTGAGGAGGAGGGGGAGGAGGTGTCCTTTAATAAGGGAGGAGAGGGGCACCTTAGGAATATCTCAAAATATTATTTTATATTAAAGTCAAAATCGGTTTATAATGATTCCAAAGGGTCTTATTTCGAAGATAAAGTGGAGATGGGTCGAACTACTATCAAAAAATAGTATTTATACAAGTTTCGGGTATTATTTTAACCTTATCAATTAGATTTAACTCTAAGTTAAATAATTTAACTTTTACCGTGTTTTTTTGTTTTCTTTCACTATATTGTTAATACACTTACTATAACATGCCAAACGAACCCGAAATTGTTTATTATTAATATATATATATATTTATCTATGTAATTTGGCCGAACCTTAGATTTTTAGTAATAAAATAACAATTAATAATATAATATTTGATTTAAAAACTATTTTGTGTCAATTTTGACACTATTTGATATATGATTTTTGTGAAAGTCATAACAGAATTATATGTTCGAACCAAGTTGGTTAAATCAACACTAATATATCATAGTAACCTAGAAAATTAGTGGAATTCATAAAAAGTCTTAAATCACATTTATTTTGGTATTTATAATATCAATTATGTCAATATTTCATTAATAAGATAATTACTGCATCATCTTTGTGTCATAAATAAATTAAATTATTTGATGTCTAAAAATTACAAATAAAATACCATTATGTAGGAAATAGTTTTAGCTTTCTAATGAATATTTAAAATCGAATTTATCTTTTGTATAACCCTATATTAAAAATGGTTTAGTAAATAAACTTTGATTTTAACTCTTTTCACTCTTATTTGAATTAAATAATAATAAATGTCCTAATCTAATCCAAGTGGGCCTAAATGATAATATTTTACAGTTAAGGTTGTTTTTGGTAGAGATAAACTTGTCCAATAGAATTAGGACATGTGTTAGGGTAATATTAATATCATTCTTACCCTTACTTACCCTATTTACTTTTAACCGTGGTAAATAAAAGTAAAAAGTTACTATTCACCAAAAATTATTTTCATCTCATTGAACCACATTTTACTTACTGACATCAACCGTGTCTCTCGGATTTTTGAAATTCGATTCACAGAAGCGGTAAAATTATGTTTTATGAAAAATTCAGTTTTATAACTACCACTTAGTAGTTTCACTATTCATCAAAAATTGATGATTTTTAGAACAATGCCAAAATTTCATCCTAAGCTATATTTCATATTCCGAATTCAAAAATGAAGTCTATTTTACCAAATTCATAACATACAAGTTTCATTAATTAATTTTATAATTAAATCCCGTTGTTAAAACAAATAGCGTGTTTTTAAGAAACAATATCTATTAAAAGATTGACACATGTTTATGTCTGGTTTAAATGTGAAATTACATCCAATGACCATCATTGTATTAAATTGTAAAAATATATTCTAAATATACTTTAAAAACACTCAAATTAATAATTTATCACTATTAATTATTTCGATTAAAAAATTTGTTTTTAATTAAAATTTAGTAATTTTCACTATACATCAGAATATGAAAGTTATCCGAAATGTACCAAAATTTCACCTTAGGCTAAATTCGATACTCCGAATCCAAAAATGAAATCCATTTTGAAAAATAAAATTTACAAAATTTCAAAAAGTGGTTATTACTATTCATAACGGCTAGTTTTAATAACATTTTAATAGCATATCGCTGTTTAGTGAAACTCGTTATTGCGTACTACACACGCTATCGAGGAAGGTCACGATTGCGTGTAATGCAAGGAAAGTCAAGGATGCGTGTTGTGCAAGCTCCTTTTGGTGTAGCGTACAACACATGACATTAGTGAAATAAAAAGAATATTTTTCATAAAATCTCGGGCTGTTACATTCTACCCCCCTTAAAATGAATTTCGCCCTCGAAATTCGTCGGGGTTATAAATGGTTTACTATTCGAAAGTTTTTTTAATAGAAACCCACATCGTAAAAAGGAATACCAAAACTTGGCTTTAAAAACTAAAGTATGAAATGTAACGATTACCCAAATAAACTAATCCCTGGGTTTCCACATAGGTGAAAATATGGATATGGAAGAGAAATCTAACCATCATGTTCTGATGGAGAGTGGTAGAGAACATCGCTATGGAAAATCCAGTAATCACAAATCCATAAATTTGTGAAGATCTAAGGTACCATATGATTCATCAGGTATAAGATCACTAGGACAACATTTTTGGTTTTCAAGATCATTTCCCTAAAGTTGAAAATTTGAATTAGAATAAATACTTACTTTATTTTGGTACAATCTCACTTTTGTTCGTGCCTTTAACAATTTCCACTTCATATCTTAAATAAATGAAGTTGAATTTGTTATTCGTGAAGTGTTAGCAGATCATGTGATAGAATGACGGGTCATTCCATCTGTCTCAATCAAAAGGTTAGCAAAAAATTATATACATAAGTCGATCTATAGTGAGATTAATCATATATGGTTCCTAAAATAGACTTATACATCATATGTCATACAACTTAATATAATAAAACTAGTTTCTACTAAACAGGGACTTCTTGTAGGCCAGTGGTAGGCGATAAAGGACAGTCGCACTTCGGTTGTGGGTTCGATTTCCACAGCCTTGTCCGACGCGATGGGTTGTCGCTCGTCCTGCAGGTTGTCCTTTTTCTAAAACTATATTACTATAACATCCCATCAATAATATCGAAAATCTTCTATCCTTAAACAATACTAACTTATGTCCAACATAATCCATTTTAATCTTTAGGCTTATCCATAATACTGCAGTCCACTCTCATAATATAGTGAAAACGATTACCAGAGATTTAATACTGTCGTTGATCCCCATATATCATAAGATATGTCTTGTTGGTCACATTCCAAACATTCAAAGGCCTTAATCACGTATTCTCTTGAATACCCATTGAACCTTAGTGAAAACATGAATGCTGTCAAAAGTTAATTATATATAATCAAACCATGATATCACTTAGTCTTTATATCAAGCATGAGCTCATGAATACTGTTAAACATTTCATTTTCTCGTTTTCCCTTCATTATGCGCATATCATCTTATTTCCAAAAAATATCTCAATCACTTTGAATACCACATCAATAAATATTGCAAAACTCAATGATACAACATTATTTTGGAATCCCATTACATAAACACTTAATCATTCCACCACATCGTTGTCATATTCAACATTGCCAATAGTGATCGCATGTGACTTCCCTTTGTCCTTTGCCTTCAGTGGTTGCTCATGTTGATCATCACTAACCCTTGGATTAGGGCATTTATTAGCATAATGCCCCATTTCCTTGCAATTGAAGCATTGAAGTGTTGGTGGTGAGTTCTCTGCAGTGTTTGCTTTATTCACATTATTAGAATCCCTTTTTCCATTACTTTGACACTCAGCTGCTCGATGACCTTCTTTTCTACACTTAAAACATTTTCTAGTCCCTTTAAGACAATCTCCACCATGCTTCTTTCCACACTTTGTGCATAAGGAAACATTCATCTTATTTTCACCATTATTCTGAGATTTCTCCTTGAACTCCATCTTTCGTTTCTTGTCAAAACCAGGAGATGGATATGTAACACCAACTTCCATTTCTACCTTGATAGCACAACGCACAATTTCTTCATAGCTACTAAAGTCTCTTATAGCTAATGCCCTTCGAAGACTTGGTTTTAAGCCACTGAAATATCGTTCAACTTTACTTTCAGGTTGGATGATAATACCAAATGCATACCTTGCAAGTCCTATAAAATTAGCTTCGTATATACCAATGGATTCATCATCCTTCTGTTTCAGCTCAAGAAACTCCTTTTCCATCTTTGTTCAAAGAATACGAGGGAAGTACTTACTGAAAAACAAGTTCTTGAACTCGTCCCATTCCATGAACTCAATTTCATCTCTTTGCCTCGTATTCTTGATAAGAGTCCACCATTGATCAGCTTGACCTTCCAAACGATATACTGCTAAGATGACTTTATCATGCTCAGAACATTGAAGAACTGAAAATATCGTTTCAGTGGTACTGATCCATTGTTCAGCAACAAGTGGATCGGGAGACCCACTGAAAGAAGGTGGGCGTTGCCTCATGAAGGACTCAATAGAATATTATTCCATTCTCTGCTCATTTGGAAGTCCAGAATGATTCATAGCTTGTGTAAGTATAGCATTAAGATTTTTCACTCCATCTCCCATAACATTTGTTTGTTCAGGAGAACAATCATTGCATTGTCCATTGCATTGATCAACACGGTTCCTTCGGGTTCCAGCCATCGTCTAAAACCCAAAAAGAATAGTGTGAGAGGCAAAAATCATGCTAGGGAAAACAACATAATAAAGGGGAAGTACCTTCAATATCTAACATCTTAGGTTTAATTCTATGATCGTTAGCGTAGTTCTAGTACTATAACATATACGTATACTTAACCTTAGGGACATCCCTAGACATACCGTAGAAATATCTCTAGGGATCTCACTAACGTTTTCGCATCCTAGTTTCCAAAGGTTGACTAAACCTTTCCTTTGATACCAACTGTAGATACCCGAAGCTTAACGTACATGGACATTACATTACATTTGTGGAATACTTAGTACATAACAAAAACACACACACAAGGATCGTAACAGTTTAGTGTCTTTGGAAACTCGGAATATAATCTTCTAATCGTGGTGAAAGATCTTCAAAATCTCCCATAATGATCTTCCTTTTTTTTACCTAAAACCTTTCTTTATATCCTGGGGAAAAGAAAACATAAAAGGGTGAGCTCAAATGCTCAGTAAGGGTAAACAAAAGAAATATCAATCACATCATATACATAAGCACATAACTTTTGGAAATCTTAACCTGCAAAAGAGATCATTATTTCATAACATGGGGTAAATCATGGCAGTGAAATGTAATCACGATAATCATAACTTAAAACATGAAACTTTGTGGCATTCACACATAATCATAGAGAATCATTTCTTGTTAGTCAAGACTCATTGCCAAGACTATCTTAGTGGACAAAGTCCCTTTCTGAATCGAGTAACCCTCGTTTCAGTCCTGTTTCACTGAACCGGTATAACCTACCATTTCAGCCATGTCTATCTCATGAGATATAAAATCATTACCCAATGCATTGGAGGGAGATATAGGTCCCACCCATATTATAATGAATCCTTTCTTATGTGTGCCACATAATCATAAACCATACATCATAGCGTAATCCACGTAATAAAAATGGGATTCTTAAACAACATGACACCATAAAACAATTCATATAAGATAAAGGAATTCATAAAAATATTTCCATCACAAGTTAATCAAATCCATGTAATAATATGGATAAAAACAGAATCCTATATTATCTTAGATGGAAAATAATTTTGATAAAACATTTGAACTCCATTCTTGAGGAAAATAACCTTTCTACTTCAAAAACACTTTTCTTTTCTTAACATGTCATACAATTATAAACTAAAATAAGTTGATTAAAAATAAACTTGAAATCTTATAAAGGAAGATTCATTGAAATAACGTTTTAAAAATCCATTATTGCCTTATAAGTTAAAAAAAACATTCTTCATACTTTTGTCGGAAAAGTCAAAAAGTACCTCGTACGAAAAACGAAAAAAAGATTCCTTTCATATCCTTTACTAAAAACTCACCTAAGGGTAAAATTGGATTTAAACAAATTTAGTTGGATGGAAATAATATTACACATTGAGGAAACATGGATTTGGATGATAAAATACACCCCAGTAAATGCCAAAGTATAAACAATCTCGGATAAAAATGAGATTGTGATATTTCCCTTACCTTAGGTCCGATTTTCTTTGTAAGTGTCCGAACCTCCTGTATAATGATTTATATAATGTCATTGACTTATTCCAGAATCATAATAATTGTTATGATATCATATATGGTCCACTTATGACTTTATATTACCCGTTCTTTTGTAAATTCATGTTAAAGTAGCGTTTTGGGTAAAATCGTCTCATTTGTCGTTCGTGTTTTTAACTTGTAATTATTCATATGATTACTTAGATCATGATTACTTAATTCCATAATATAAAACATGATTTATATATATATATTCATAATACACATATATAATAAATCAGTAAATGGAAAGAAATACACCGTTCATGGAGACGGTAGTCCGTACGTACGCATGAACGCTGTTTTCGTTTCCTTATTGAATTGAATGGAATTAAGTAGATGACATACATATAAATATAAATAATTCCAGTATCATTTTTATTTCATATATTTCATTAGTACTTATTATATATACTTTATAATCATTCATGAATGGTTAATCATTGAGAATGAATCTCATCGCGTCGTGGAGACGGTAGTCCGTACGTACGCACGAGCGATGATATCGTTCCCATGGTCGTGGAATTGTGTTGAAGTGTATGTATACTATTTCAGTATCAATATCACTT
Source organism: Viscum album (assembly GCA_963277665.1). Taxonomy (NCBI): domain Eukaryota; kingdom Viridiplantae; phylum Streptophyta; class Magnoliopsida; order Santalales; family Viscaceae; genus Viscum; species Viscum album. The sequence continues at coordinate 764,180,968 of OY728129.1, forward strand.
TATAATAATCATATATAGTTACTCATTACACCTTTATACCCATCCAATTAAGGTGGTGGCGGAAAATAGATTACACCACGGCGTGGAGACGGTATTCCGTACGTACGCACGCGCGGTGATTTCATTTTTCCGTAGGATGGATAGAAGGTTAATTAGAGTTGTTTCATATTTATAATAACATATCAGTATATAAGAAATAATTATGTTATTACTTTATCATGAAACAACTAAAGAATAAGAAGTTGAAGAAGAATGAAACTGAAATGATCGGTAATGAATATTACCTCTTCTTTGGAACGCCTCTTTGAATCCTCCACTTAGGAAACTAATATTGGTCTTTGAAGAAGACCAGGACCTATAGGATCATACTAGGGAAGTGTAGAAGGGATTTTGGCAGGGGTTGGACGAGCTTGAGTGCTCAATTTTGTGTGAGGAGGAGGGGGAGGAGGTGTCCTTTTATAAGGGAGGAGAGGGGCACCTTAGGAATATCTCAAAATATTATTTTATATTAAAGTCAAAATCGGTTTATAATGGTTCCAAAGGGTCTTATTTCGAAGATAAAGTGGAGATGGGTCGAAATCCTATCTACCAATAGGATTTAGACAAGTTTAGGGTATTATTTTAACCTTATCAATTAGATTTAACTCTAAGTTAAATAATTTAACTTTTACCGTGTTTTTTTGTTTTCTTTCACTATATGGTTAATACACTTACTATAACATGCCAAACGAACCCCAAATTGTTTATTATTAATATATATATCTTTATCTAAGTCATTTTGCCGAACCTTAGATTTTTAGTAATAAAAGAACAATTAATAATATAATATATGATTTAAAAACTATTTTGTGTAAATTTTGACACTATTTGATATATGATTTTTGTGAAAGTCATAATAGAATTATATGTTCGAACCAAGTTGATTAAATCAACAATAATATATCATAGTAACCTAGAAAATTAGTGTAATTCATAAAAAGTTTTAAATTACATTTATTTTGGTATTTATAATATCAATTATGTCAATATTTCATTAATAAGATAATTACTGCATCATATTTGTGTCATAAATAAATTAAATTATTTGATGTCTAAAAATTACAAATAAAATACAATTATGTAGGAAATCTTTTTAGCTTTCTAATTAATATTTACAAGCGAATTTATATTATGTATAACCCTATATTAAAAATGGTTTAGTAAATAAACATTGATTTTAACTCTTTTCACTCTTCTTTGAATTAAATAATAATAAATGTCCTAATCTTATCCAAGTGGGCCTAAATGATAATATTTTACACTTAAGGTTTTTTTTGGTAGATATACACTTGTCCAATAGAATTAGGACATGTGTTTGGGTAATATTAATATCATTCTTACCCTTAATTACCCTATTTACTTTTAACCGTGGTAAATAAAAGTAAAAAGTTACTATTTACCAAAAATTATTTTCATCTCATTGAACCACATTTTACTTACTGACATCAACTGTGTCTCTCGGATTTTTTGATGTTCAATTCACAGAAGCGGTAAAATTAAGTTTTATGAAAAATTCAGTTTTTTAACTACCACTTAGTAGTTTCACTATTCATCAAAAATTGATGTTTTTCAGAACAATGCCAAAATTTCATCCTAAGCTATATTTCATATTCTGAATTTAAAAATGAAGTCTATTTTAACAAATTAATAACATACAAGTTGCATTAATTAATTTTATAATTAAATCCCGTTGTTAAAACAAATAGCGTGTTTTTAAGAAACAATATCTATTAAAAGATTGACACTTGTTTATGTCTGGTTTAAATGTGAAATTACATCCAATGACCAACATTGTATTAAATTGTAAAAATATATTATAAATATACTTTAAAACCTCTCAAATTAATAATTTATCACTATTAATTATTTCGATTAAAAAAGTTGTTTTTAATTAAAATTTAGTAATTTTCACTATTCATCAGAATATGAAAGTTATCCGAAATGTACCAAAATTTCACCTTAGGCTAAATTCGATACTCCGAATCCAAAAATGAAATCCATTTTGAAAAATAAATTTTACAAAATTTCAAAAAGTGGTTATTACTATTCATAACGGCTAGTTTTAATAACATTTTAATAGCATATCGCTGTTTAGTGAAACTCGTTATTGCGTACTACACACGCTATCGAGGAAGGTCATGATTGCGTGTAATGCAAGGCAAGTCAAGGATGCGTGTTGTGAAAGCTCCTTTTGGTGTACCGTACAACACAAGACATTAGTGAAATAAAAAGAATATTTTTCATAAAATCTCGGGCTGTTACAAGCTACCCCCAAGGGCCTTTGGGTTGTGTGAGACAGTGGAAAGGGATGGCGAGGTACCCTAACACCTTGCCCTATCCCCGAAGTTTGGAGTGGGTGCACGACGTTGGCATGGGCTGACCTTGCATGAACGGATCAATCCTTTGGTTCGTGTGCGGTGACACGGAGCTATGCGTGGGTTCTTCTGGGTATGGGAAAGCCAGGTGTGGGCTTAGTACCCTGTGTTTCTCACTAGTTTTGCTTTTCGGGGATGAAAATATTGAAGGAGGAATCATGTATGAACCCGGTTTTTTATACAAGAGACTTTGGAATAGTCTTGATAATATTCCAGGGCAACGCCTTCAGACGGCGTGGGATTCCGAGCCCCGGAGTGGCCGAAATTATATTTTTATTGCATTCAAACTGGAAACGCTAAATAAATGAGATAACTCCTAAACGGAGTTTTGGATCAGAGATCCGAGTGTACGGATGGGTCCGGAATGTGGTGTTTACCCTAGGAACGACATAAAACATGTTAGCGCCGGATGTTTGGACCCCTCTCCCGCTTCTGGAACGTTAAACGAATTAAATAAACTAATTAATTTGTTTAATGGTGAAACTCGAGTATCTCTAAAATGGTGGCTCGGATTGGAAAAATAAGGGAACCGTTGAGTTCAGAGCGTGCTGTTTACCCTAGGAGGGGTATAAGTTTCGCGGGCGCGGGCCGTTTGTGAAAAAAGGCTCCAGGGGCGTTTTCATAATTTAGCAGCTTCAGACGTTAAATTTTATAACATTTGAACGAGGTATCAGATTAAAATTCCGATACCACCATTGTGCTTGGGAGGTGGTGTTTACCCCAGAGGAGGCTTAACCTCGACCCTGCTGTGGGTTCGGGTTCGGGCCGACGTGCGGGTGGTTAAGCGTTTTCTATTTAAACGCTTAACTCACCCCTCCCTCTTCTTCTTCCCCACCTGGACAGCCGCAGGAGGCAGCCTTCCCTCTCCTCCTCCAATCCGGTGAGTCATCTCCGGCAAGGTGATGACGCGGCGGTGGATCGCTCGTGAAGCTTCGGGCAACGCCCCTGCAAGTAGGAGGTTTTCTTTTGTTGCGTTTTCATTTTCGAACCTCCTTTGAATCCAAATTTTAGCACCGAATAGTTGTTTGATTTTCAAACAAACCACATAAATGCGTATTAGAGGTGTTTTTCTTTCCATCACTTGTTTCGGTTCGTAAATCCGAGTTGCGAGGAGGCCGCAGCGGTTGGCCTAAGATTGTGGGTTTAAGGCTGTTTTCCGGTGGTTTGGGGGGGGGGCTTCCGGGTAGCAGGCGGCGCAGGTGAGCGGGTGGCCTTGGCGGCGACACGTCGGAGCTCCAGGAGGTGGTGGCCTTAAGTGGCAGGTGGCAGGAGGGGGCTCCTCCAGGTGAGCTGGGCCGCAGAGCAGAAGCACCGGCGGGCTTGAGCCGGTCCAGGGGGTGTGGACCGGCCGGACCGGTCCGGTCCACCCCTATTTGCGTCCGACGGCATTAAAATGCCGTAACATTCAAACCGTGGGTCAAAACTTCATGCCGTCTATGGAGACACGTCCCTTAAATAGAGACGAATGTTTTGAGATGGTTTCGAGAATTTTTAATTCACTAAACGAGGGGCCTCGGAGGCGCGACGCCTCTTTTAGTGGACGAGCGTTTTTCCCGAGATTCTTGTTTTGGACGGCGCGGGCACATCCGACGTCCGTTTTGAGTGCTGTCAGCGGCGTTGCGACCCTGGCACCATAGCGGAGGTTTACAGGGAGGTTTCGAGCGTTGAATCCAGAGTTGAGGCGTGGGCCCCACGGCCCGTCTTTTGAGCTGCTTGCAGCTTTTAGATACTTTTTCACCGAACGCCCGTTCGGGGCGTGCGAGCAGTTGATGTTGGGTGTTTTTCTGAGGGCATCGCATTGGCGGAGTCTGCCTGCTGGAAGTCTGCACGATGGTGTGGGGCCCACAAGGGCCGTCTGGGCATCGGCGGTGATTTTCTATCTTTATCACCGGGCGGCCTTTTTGGACAAGTGCATAGTCCAACTTGTGTTCTTTTTCGAGTGGATCACAACAGTGTGATCCGTTCGTTGAGTTTCGGGACCGGGATGCGGGTCCCACGTCGCACCGCTTGTGTACGGTGCGCCGAAATGTATCATTTTCTCTGTATATCTGTTGCACTCAAGTGATTAGAGCTTTTGACGTGTTTACTCGGGGGGATCACAATAGTGTGATGCGCCCGACTGTTTTCCGGGCCGAGGCTCGAGATCACGGGACGCCGTTCGGGCGTGAGGCAGTGTTGGTGACTTTTCTGTCGGATATCCGTTGGAGGCGAGTAACCAGTCGATCTCGCATGTTTTTCCACGAGGATAACAACGGTGTGATCTGTTTGGTTGTTCGGAGACTCTTGCACGATATTATTAGCAGCAGAAGCTTGGAAGGTGCTCTAGTGGTGGTTCGCCCTACCTTGTTTGTAGCGGACCCTTGGCGTGTGATCGCGCACTATTGGGAGAGTGATGTAAATGGTTCACAAGTTGTGGTTGGTCGTTCCTGGGACTTTGAGGTGGAGTTGTTACGTCATGTCTTTGCGTTGACGTCGGGTGCCATGTGCACGATAGCCTTTGGTCTGGAATGAGGTATACTGCGGGAGTATACATGAGCGCTTGGAGGTACATGTGGTTTTTTGTACCTGAGGATGTTTGTGCGCTCAGTTGGGGTTGACTTGGGGCCACATGTCGTGTGGGCCCCACATGCGTGCTGTGATCTGTTTTTCATACTTGACCCCTCACGATGTAGAGGGTCCCTCTGTGTGTTTGTTTGACCAGCAGGGTAGAGTTTTTCCCCTTTCTCTGTGCTCGTTGGTTGACGAGCAGGGTTGAGTGCTCTCCCCTGGTTTTGTTCTCGATGGTTTGGCCGGTAGCGGTGCTAGTGACACCCCGTGATGGAGCAGACGCTGCACCTCATTTGGGGTGAGTTGTTTTGGAGTTGGGTGGTCGTGCGATACCCACTCCGTGTTCGGTTGGCCAGTGGTGTACCCTTCGGTAGAGATGGATAGAGCAGTTCTGAGTTTTACCCTCCAGTGGGGCAGGGCAGTGGGTTACTCGTCGTCTTCTTCGGGTTTACCCTCTAGCAGGGCTGGGCAGTGGGTTTCTCGCTGACTTTTAGGGTCTACCCTCTAGTAGAGACTGGGCAGTGGGTCACCCGACGCTCTTAGTGTCTACCCTCCAATAGAGACTGGGCAGTGGGTCACCCGACACACCTAGGGTCTACCCTTCAGCAGAGACAGGGCAGTGGGTCACCCGACGACCTCTTAGGGCCTACCCTCCAGCAGGGCTGGGCAGTGGGAATCCCGTCATCTAGTTCCAGGTCTACCCTCCAGCGGGGCTGGGAAGTGGGTCACCTGATGATGTATTAAGGTCTACCCTCTAGGGGGCTGGGCAGTGGGTCGCCTGATGATGTATTAAGGTCTACCCTCCAGCGGGGCTGGGCAGTGGGTCTCCTGTTGACGTATTATGGTTTACCCTCCAGCTGGGCTGGGAAGTGGGTCACCCAGTATCTTATTATGGTTTACCCTCCAGCGAGGCTGGGCAGCGGGTCAACTGATGATGTATTAGGGTTTACCCTCCAGCAGGGCTGGGCAGTGGGTCACCCGATATCTGGTTACAAATTACCCTCCAGCAGGGCTGGGCAGTGGGGACACCGGTTGGCATTCCAGACTCAGTCTTCTCGACTAGGCTAGTCTGTGGCTTACCTCCGTGATTACCGGAGTGGGACCGTTGGTTGTACAGGTCGGTGATGGAACGACTTTGACTTTGAGCAGACCTCTCAACTCTAGGGCAGTGACGAGGTGTGGGTTGACTTTCCTAGAACTTTTAAGTATGAGGGGTGCTTTCCCCACCGAGACGCATTCTTGTGACGCGATCTAAAACCGTGCGGGCGAGTCAGTGCCACCCAAAGAGGATAGTTTCGAAGTGAGGTGATTGAGCCCCTTGGCTTGTAGTTCGGGGAAGACGTGCGGGATGCTGGGCATCAATGGAGTTTTCTTCTTGGACTGTTGGCTACTATTTCTTGGGATGAGCTACAGGATGGAGATCCCCTTAAGACGTTGTTTGGGCTTCTTGATTGGGCATAAGGATATGTATATACCGTGTTTCAGTAACCAATTATTGGGTTTTATTACTCTCCTTCCAGGAGGGGCGAAGACACGCGGGGTATGCCACGTGCTTTCCGTGTCTAGGTTCTCATGGTTGGATGAGTCTACTCTCCTGCTACAGGTAGCGAAGACTCGATGGGAAGTTCATCTTCTCACCGTTTCCAGCTCCTTATGTCTGGACGAGTCTATCTCTTTTCTTTTGTTGGGTTGAGCTGGACTCTTTACTGCACTCTCTGTTGTACTTCTGTTCTACTCCCTGTTCTCACTACTTCTCACCCTTCGGTACCTCCTTTGTTTCTCCCTCAAGCCTTCGGGGTATCCTACTGAGTATTTTTATACTCACCCCTACATGGGCTTTGCCCACACTTGGTGTGACCTTGCAGACGATGGACAGGTGGAGCGTTACATCAGTGGAGCGTATAACCTTGGGAGCTTGGACCGCGTGTGGTCGTCGTTGCTGGGTTCTAGGTGGGAGACCCGTCAATTGTTTCTTTTTGTTTACCTATTGTCGGGTTGTGGCACTTTTTGGTTGGGCATGTGTTTTTCCCCTTTTCTTTTCAGCTTGTACCTTGTACTGTTTAGAGGTCGATGCACATTTGTGGTATTTATATAGTAGTTTCCCTTTTCTTTGCTTGTATTTTCTTTTTTACTCTGCACTTTTGCAGTGAGTTTTCTGCGTGTGGGTGTGTATAGGTGCTTAGGAAAAGGCCTCCATGAGTTGTTGTGCCTTCGGAGCTGGTCGCCAACCCCTAGCCTATGGAGGCGGGCTTGGGGTAGTTGCGGCTCGAGCCCTGGTAGGGTCGGGTTGTGACAAATTAGGATTAAAAATATTATTCATATGTTAAATCAACTATAAAAAATATGTTTAAAAGTGTGTATATAATCTCAGACAAAAACAAACCAAATTAAAAAGTATCGATTCCCATGGAAGATCAAGAGATAGATATGATGAAGGAAAAAATGTTCAATTTCCATCATGTCAATAAAAAATGAATATTTACAATGGGGGATGTCTCAATAATAGAATAAATTTTTTTATGTGTTTAAATGTATTGAATAAATAATCAATGTATCAAGGGAAAATTAATCATTCAGTTAACTTTATAAACGAATAAGATTTTTCTCAATGTTTTACATAAGATATTAATGTTTAAATTTCATTTAAAATTTTATCTTAGGTCAAATATATCTTGTTCAGCTAATTAATTAATGTGTTTTTATGAAAATTGAATGGATATGATTTAATTATACGGGGATAATGTAACATCTAGTGATTTCATTATATATTTTATCCTTTAAATAAAACAATGTTCATTATCATTATCCACAAACACTAAAAATTTGGTCATGATACATTAGTAAAATAAAATAAAGACCTATAAAATATCATTATGGTAACAGATAAGATATCTATATATAAATATAAACATTAAAATTATTTAAATTATGAAAATTGAATGAGTTAATATTAGAAACACATAATGTTTAAGAATGTCATTTTAAAATAAAAGTAGTTCAACATTATAATTTTTATTTTATATTAAAATATAATTACAAAATTCTAATAAATATAATTGGATAAAATAAAATTTATTGATGAATTTATTATTTCAAAATGCACTTAGTATGGATATATATAATTTTTAGAAAATATAATTTTTAGAAAAAATGGGGTTTTTTAGAAAATTATAATATTTTTGAATTTATTAATATATAAGAATGGACTAGAAGATAACTAAAGACTTGGTTTTATAGAACCTATCCTTAGTGGTTTAGTTCAGTTCACAACATCCATTGGTATATCTTTTAATATATTTTTGTTTGGTTCTCGGGGCTTGTAGGAGCGGGCGACTAAAAACCTACTTGATAAGTAGAATGTTATGGTTTTTTTATTGTAAGATTATTTAATCATTTATTAGTCCAGTGGCCCTAAAACATTTAGAAAATGTTGTTTTTTCTCCTTATGATGGTCCTATTAATTCAATATTAAATAATACACTAGAAAAATAACAATGTGGTTAAAATGTATTGAACTTCAACTTACATTTCCAAAACTATTGATTATTAAAATTCATGGAAATATGGTTGGGAGAATTTTATGCTTAAAAATGAAAAATAATACATCATTCATCTAATATACCCTAGGATATGTGTCAAGGTTGATGTTTCTAAACCACCAGTGGAGTAGGTCTGGATATTGGTTTCGGAAGACATTCGATGAAAACATGAAATGATCAGCGAGTCTTGAACATGTTTTTCTTCGTCCAGTAATCACATGGGGTTATTTTTTTCCATCATGTCGAAACATTTTAGGGAGAAACATGTGGCGGGAGGCGATAATTCCAATCCCCTGGTTGATTGGTACTGATCCCCACCATACCATTTATCCTTTCGTGAATGAATCAAGTCCTTTTTATTATGAAGAAAAGCATAAAGATATATTTTCCATCTTGAGATGTGACATAGGTGAATAAAAATCCTCCTTTTAGGACCTAGGAGTTGATGGTCTGATCTCTCCAATGGTCACCACCATCTTTTGGTGATACTGTTATGTACATAAGTGAGGGAAATGGGTGGGATATCATTCAACCAGTTACTATCCATGGTTATTAAAATAATACACATATTGATTGCAACCTTATCTCACTGATTAAGGTTTTCCATGTCAGAATTGTATAGATTCTCCTAGATTTCTATCCAAATGACAGGAATATCGATTAATCTCAATATAACTCCAAAACAACTTGACATTATTAAATGACAATGAGAATGATAATGTTGATCCTGAAGGTTTGAAAATGTATATTCAATGAAGTAAATAATGTAGGTTGAGAAAATGTCCCTTGAGAATATTTAACTATGTGAAAAAAGGTCTCCGACCCAATGAAAGACTATGAACATGACAACCACTTAATTAGGATTTTGCGGTCTAGATCGAGAAAATCAACTCTAGGTAGCCTCATCTCCGGAAGAATTATAGATAATTAGGGGGAAATAATTCCATGAAATGGTTAATAAAACTTATCAAAATACATGGTTACCTTTTCATTAGGTGATGAAGAAACATAGGGGAGAGAAAAAATTAGTTGAATCAATAATTTTAGAATATTTTACTCGGAAACATGGTATGTTTAGAAAAAAATTACATACTTTCTATGATAGGGATAATAAGGATTATGTTGGTGGGAGTATATCACTGAATCCTTTGATATAAAATCTATAAGAAATATAATTCATTACATACTCTATGAGGTAATATAATATCATAGTTCACTACTATGCAGATATAGAGGAAGTTGATAGAGCAAATTTCAAGGAGCTTATCCTTCACCCAAATGAAGAGATGTTGGTGGAGTACATTAGGATCAGTATTTAAAAGGATGGATCCCAAAGATTTTTTTTAAAAAAATTAGTTTGATATAGAATAAGAATATTATAATTTTATTGACAAATATAATTAGGTTTTGATATGTGACTTGAATGAGGGTAAAAGAAGCTTGGAGGAACACATGGAGACCTGGGACAATATGGCCTTCCATTTTAATGATCTTATCAAAGAAAATAATTATATAAAGGTAACAACTATAAAATGTACAATATTTAAGGAAAAATATTCCAAAATATTATATTCGTTTCCTGAATATATAGGTTAATTTATATGAGTTTTTATTTTTTTGTTAACATGAATTTTATTGATTTCCCACATTCCCATAAAAGTATGTCTTGAAATAAAAATATTATTTGTAGTAATAGAATTATAGAAACCGAAATAATTCAAAGGTTTTTGAAAATTTATTATATGGGAATAATTATTTAAATATCATGGTATATTTTCTTTATCAATGAAATATGTGTTATGTTACCCTATATAATTCAAGAAAATATTTTAAAATGTTATTGTAATTAAAAACACCCTTATCTTCACTAATAAAAGGAGATACTAACATCCCTTATTTACCTACGCATAAATTCCATTTAAAAGGTTAAGATATTCCAATATTTTTATCCCTGAACCCTCTCCCAGTAACCATATCCATTGGCCACCCTTAATTAGCCTAATAACATCATTTCCATGGACAATTACAACGAAAATTAATGTTCATATCGTTAGTATTACTCTCGTCATAGTATTTCTTTCTGAAATTTCTCTTATTAATCCTCCATAAAGATCTTAATATAATTAAATTAGTATCATATACATTCATAAATTTCATTACATTTTTTAAATAGTAATTATTCATTAATTCCTTAGAATATGATAAGAAAAACAATCACATCGATCGTAGATATGTGTGGGCTACTCCCACCACAACCTGATGTGGTTTGTTTATTATAAACACCTCTTATGGATGGTATAAATGATGGATTTAATGAATAATTATATTTTTATGTCATAATAACAATTAATAAAATATTAAACTTTTTATTTCATTTTATTCTATCCATTCGTTATAGAATGAGATCATTCAACATGAATTTGTGCGAACTACAATATCCATGAATAACATGTCTTGTTTATCTTAAACACCCAAAAAAGATTGATATAAAATATTAATAAAGGAAATAATATTTTTTAATAATTTTATAATAATTATAAAATTAAAATGTTTCATATACCATCTCTCTATCCATTTATTAGGAAATCGGTATGTTAATCTTATATGCATACAAACTACCTCCTCCACAAATGATAAATTTCATTTATCAACGCCAGCCATCCTTAATGGAAATAAGAATGGATTTTATGAATATATATTACATTTATATTCTTATGTAAATTTTATATTAACATTATTTAATATTACTTTCTTACTCATTCAGTCATTACCACATGTTATTGTTTTGGTCAGTATACTGACAACACGAGCGATGCTTTAATGTTTAAATAGTAAATGATTGAGTAATGTTTCATGAAATTAATGAAATATAATAATTAGGTATGAAATATTTTTATAATGTTTTTTAATTATAATATAAATAACCTAACCTGTTAATAATATGTCATCTCCCTTTATTAAACACTGCAGAAACAAGTTTTCCCCTAACGTCATCTTCATGTGTCCAAATTAAAATTCCAATCGGATGAAAGTAAAACACTATAAATAATCATTGGTTATATATTAATGTAAAAAAGTTAATATAATTAATATAAACTTGGAATTATTGATCTGGGATCAATATTGACATTACAATGTATGTGAAAGAGAATTATAATGGTTAACACGTGATGCTAAAAATAAGAAATAATGAACTACAATATTTTTAGTAAATAACTAGAAATTAATTATATAAAATGTATATTGGGATGAATAAGGATATTATATATATAACTATTGTGTTAAAATTTTTTATATGATGTTAGAGTGAGATAAAATAAACAGTGAAAAATGCGGCAGATGTTTCATCAAAGAATATTTGTTGAGACACATTTTTTAAAACCAATTTTCTTTTATATGGTGTATATGTTTCCAAATTATAACTTAATAATTAAATATATTTCATTCATGATATTTTAAGTTAATTTTTATTAGCCTTCCCATTTCTAGTGTTTTCATCGAAATGATACATAAGTCATAAATGTTTCCGTGACTCATGTTATTTTTCTTATATGTTATAAAATCTATTCATGTTTTTTATTATACATGTTTTTTTTCTAATTATCTTATCAAATTGAAGATTTAATTTTTATATAGGGATATTTATCATATATATTAATATCATCATCCTATATGGAACCCAACCACCAATAAAATAATTATATATATAAGAATAACTCATCGACTTTCTGGTGGATATTTTCCTCACATATTCAGGTTTTACCTATCCAATGTGTGATCTATAACCAAAATATGTATCATTTCAAGTGAAATTAATGATTAACAAAATGTTTTAAAAAATTAATTTTTTTCTAGCCTTTTAATTATGGTTCTTTAATTAATGTTTTATGTTGGTTTTTAGTGTTTTTCAGAAATATAAATTTAAAAAACGGTCTTCCTTTTATTTCATGTTATAAATATTTTAAAAAGTTTTACAAAAAGATTTTTTTATTTTTTATTTTCTAATTCATTGACATTCAGTAATAAAGTCTAAAATAAAATCCATTTAACTTTTTTTGTGGGCCGTTATCAATTTAAATATTCTATTTTTCATGTTTTTATATAAACATACCATTCCACTAACTTTTCCAATGTCTATGTGACTTCCTCTTATTGATATCATGTTTCGAAAAGGAAATTTTTCTTCTCATGGTTTCAAAAAAGTTCATTTATAAATTTATTCAAATGATATTGGATATCATTATTTTTGTATACATTTTCCTATTTCTTCTAACAATGTCTTGTATCTATGTTTTATGCTTGACTATTGGTATTTTTCAAATTATATAATTAACCTTATTTATCTATATGTATTGTGAAATTATATTTTTTATCATTTTAATGATCCATTACATCTTTTTCTTAACTAATCATCCACTTATATATACCTGATTTACTTATAATTCTCTACCTAATTGAATTACAACTGTTCCATTACATTATTTAATAGTATTTCACTAGATTCAGAATACATCAATTTATTAAATAAATTTTTATACATAAACCATATATTAATTTCCAAAATAGTGTGAATAATATATGTCTAATCATATTTATTGGGAGGTATTTACCTTGAATATTTCATAAATTCATTAGATACACATTTAGTTTCCATGGGTTTATCAAGACATGTTTATTATTGAAATCATGAATGATTTCTTGGGGAACTACATGAAAATAATATAAAACATATTTTATTTCCATGGGGGTTTTAGGATATTTATATTTAATCCATGTGGGAAACATATATATTATTTTCATTTTTTGAAGGTAGTGCTCATAAATATATATCCCTTTAATAGGTTGGGTAGTGTTTCCATGTGGTGATTAATCATGCTATGGAAGCAGTGACCCTAGAAAAGTATGGTGTGTGAGATAGTTTTCTAGCTAACTATGTTTTTTAATGAGGGAAAGATCTGTGACTTATGATTATGATTTCATGATCATGTTTTCACCATATTACTATAATTTCATGATACTATTTTATTATCCTTTTTAAACCATGTTATTATGATATCATCTCATTATTATGTTATCTCAAGCATATAGTTATTATTATTATCACATCATTTTATACTTCACACCTCACATGTTATGACTTTGTATTATGTTTACACTTACTGAGATTGTTTTTCTCAACCCCTATTTTGATTCCCCTACCAAATGTTTTGAAATAAATTATAATCATAGTAGTGTATATTGTGTGGGAAATTTATGGGGGATATTGATAACTCATTATAAAATAATTGTATTATAATATAGTGGGAACAAGTCCATTTGATGATAAGACATGATATTTATTAGATAGTGTTTTATCTTGGATATCTAAAACTCTAAACATAATGTCCATTGGATTCTAAATTAATTGAAAATTTTATACTATTTCAGTTTTATCAATATATATTATTGTAAATTATGTGATTTTATTATTTTATCCAGGATATCATGTATATGGGTACTATATAGACAAATAATATATATTAATATTAAATGTATTTACATGATTATCACTCACATAACATTGAAAATAGAATCTCCTTTCCAAAAATAATCCCAAATCATGACACATTTATGTCTACCAAGATCTACAAAAATACCTTCATAAAAACCCTCCCCATATTCTATCAGTTTTGGATACACAAAAAGACTAACATAGTTGGATTAATGTGTAATCCAAACGAGGTTTATCAAATAAGAGGTATAACTCTTGACTGAGTTTTTTCACACACACACAGACAAGTATATATATATATATTTCTTCTTCTACCTCAATAAACTATTATATAACCATTATTTTTTAATAATAAAAGCATGATAAATAATTTTTAATGTTGTTTTATATATTTTATAACCACTTTCCATCTCATTTTTCATCATGTAGGAATGAAATCATCACTTTTGTATACAAGATAACAACTAACTCTATGAAGTGATGTGTTTAACATAACATCACAACCTAGAATGAATGGTAAATATATTTCATTTAAATAAAATAAATTATATTCATGACATGATTATGATTCAATATATATAATTTATTACTTAGCTTCTGAAATATCAATTCGTTGAAAATGATAACATTTTTTGTGCATATGTGTAGACTACAACGTTTATAATGAAATGTGGTTTTTTATTTATTCCGATTATTCATAGATTTCTATAATTTTATTTAATGTACAATCAAGATAATTGTTTTGAGATTAATATTCAATATATGATGAATAAATTCTCCCTTTTTCTATTATCAACAATCTGAAATTATTTTTAAATTATAAATATAATGTCATCAAAACAACCAATGTGAACATAACCATTTTAGTAAATAAAAAAAATAGAAAAAATTTAAATAAAGGGAAGAATGATAATGTATTGAATATGATAATTTTTTCTCAAGAAATCAGAATAGTAATTTAATTATCTTACTAGAGTGGGTATAAATACTAACAAAATGAGTCTAGATATGAGGTAATAGAATTTATATTTGAAAAACATCATTTCAATGTTATCAATGCAATAATATTTTATCAAAGACACGGTTCATAAAATTATTTTCAATAATGCTATGATATATGATTCGAATGTAAAAAGGTTGGTTTTTACTATTTTTAAACTTCATTACAAAGGATTAAAATCAAATCATTTCAAATGTTTCCATATGACATTTTTTGAAATTATTTACCAGTAAATGAAAAGAATCATTCATTTAGAAATTTTAAATGGGTATACTTACCTATTATAATAACTATTCAATATATTGAATCATACATTAAATATTTACTCTATTATTATCAATGATATGATTTTTCTCATTAATTTTTATATTCAAAGTTTTATAATTTTTTTCAAAATAAATGAAAATTTGTTATCATTTTTATGAGATTAATAATATTATTATTTCTTATGGGATTGAAGGAAAATTCAAATGAGTTTTACAGATAAATTTAAATATGTATTTTTTTTAATTAGGAATGGTACTTTTATGTTTTATATGAATTAGGGTTGAGTTATATATAGCTCTGATAACAGTTTAGTCTGATATAGCTCTCCAATGAATTGGGTAATGTGGAAGAGTTCAAAAATTGTATGTTACTTCTATGAGATATGGAAATTATTTGTTTTGGTGACTCTATTACAAGGGTTATTGTAAGTAAGAATGTAAAGATAATGTCTAAAGTCACCTATATGATATTAATTAAAATCCTTATATAGAAAATAATTTAATTTGAAAAGGTAAGACAATGAGCATACTTTTTTATGAAATGTTTAAGAAATTTTGAATGTTAATTTTTAAAAAAATATTATTTCATTATTTTAAATTATTTTATATGAATCCCTCTTGACTCTGATAATGTATTTATAATTTCATATGAAATTTTAACTGTTAAATATTTTTAAATTGAGATGTTTTCATGGAATATAAGTGAATATTCAGGGTCAATATGTATTTTGAAAATGGTAAAATTAATTATTAATCAATCTCATTTGGAAATGGAGTTATGGATATCTATTCTTATTTGTCCCTAAATAAATTTTTTTTCTCCCTCCACATTAAAAAATATCATAGTATAATGACTTGGAATTAAACATTACATAATCTATGTAATGACCCAAAAATTCATTAATGAAAATTTCTCTTGGTTTATATAAATATCTTCTTACAGCTTTTTAAAACATTTCCACTTATTTGGTTTTATGTTTTGGATTTAAAAACACTATTATGAATTGTGATTTTTGATAATATATTCATTGAATAGTGGCCACATGATTAGTTTTAATATAAGGCATTAACAAATCCAATTTACTCATAAAAATGAAGTGATAGCCTCATCCAGTTTACTTGCCTTGTACGAAGCCCATTTGTCAGAGCTCGAAAAGGTGGTGTCATAATTGGGATTCACACTTGACCAAGCCCAATCTGAGCTTGAATATGTTATGCTTGAGTAGAACTGCCTATAAGATAAGTGGAAGTTGATAGAGATTTCCACTCGAGAAATGTTATCTAAGACAACCCAAGAGTCTGTCACTATCGCACACCGTACGCTAAAGTCTTATGCGTGTGTTTTAAGGGGTTATGTAAGAATACCCTTGTACTATGATCATTTACATTATTATTTTATAGAGACTATAAATTATTTTTATTATTGATTCTTTTTAATTTGTTTTTAAAGCACAAATATTATTTTTAGTTAATATTCAACTAAGAAATATATTTTGATTAATTAATGTATATTTTAATTAAATTATATTTTAATAAAATATTATTAATATTATTAAATTAATTTTTATTAAATATAAATTATCATATAATTATATGAATGCAATGGTAATTTTTATTCAGATTTGAAAGCATTTTTTGTCAAAACCCACGAATTTTTGATAAATGTCGGTTTTTATTTTAAAAGTAAAAAATTCAGATACTTATAAAATTATTTAGATAAAATGAATATTATTTTTGGAATCAGGATATAGAAATTATCCAATGTGAATTTTTTCATAATTTTATGAGAGAGTTGAATTTTTGGGTAAAAATTAAATACCATTTAAATATATATTTTGTTTTATGACATCATAATAACTCAATAGTGATGTAATAAAATGTGATAAACATTATTTTCGGACAATATATGTTTTAACATTAAAATAATATGTTTTTGGGTTTGATTGATTTATTTTACAAAGCTTTAGTGGACCCTTCAAGGCTTATAAAACATTTTGTCTTTTTAAATTGTTTTCCTTGATAGTGTCACTCACCTCCACATAAGTAACCCTATTATATTAAAAATTTCGTCCATTGTCCTTATAAAATATTTTTTTCCAGTCCCCTTTGTGATAAACCATGGGAAAAAACCATGGTATGGTTTGTGGTTTTGAATATTATAATGTGAGATGTCTGAAACCTAAATAATAAAGAATTCCCCCTCTTTTCCAATATAAGCCCACCCAAGATCCCACTTCCTCTTCATCTAAAGAATTTTTAATTCTTCCAACCCCTTCCCTACTCTCTCTAAAATCCTCCCAAGGTTCCCCAAGCTCCCAATAATCCTATCTCAAGCCTCTCCCATGCTTTTGGGATCACACTTCCAAGTAAGGGATTCATACCTTTCTCTGTTTATTCATGTTTCTTAATATTGTTATTCCTATTTATTTTCAATTACAAATGTTGGGGTATGATTTTTAACCTCCCCCATACTTCCCTTTTTATGTCTGGATAATGGGAGACCCCTTTCCCTCTCATAAATGCCTCCCATGAACACCTGTTACCATGCCAAAATTCTACGAGGGATTTCTCTCTCTTCATTTACATCCAAGTAATTATTTTGTATTATGCATCTAAATTACATTACGTTGGTTCAGAAATGTATATATATATGAACTCCTTACGTTCCATTTCATGTAAATATGATTAGACACACATTTCCCTCTCATCAACATTTTTTCATGAATCCTTATGTCACACCGTTATGCTGCCAGAATTGCACTGTTTTCTTTCAAGCCAAAGTCATTGTGTAGTGAATATCATTCCCAATTATCTATCAAGGGTATTCATCTTTATGCACATTTACTTATTTATCATAGAGTTTCATCTATGAATTCCACATTCCTTTATAATGGAATAAATTATTATTTTTAATGAATCCATGTTTGATGCTCAATGTGGCACACTTATACATGAAATGAAATGTTTAATGAGGGTGCACCCTAATAGTGCTCCAATGATTGGGGTAAAGTATAGTATCATGATACATCATTTTTAATGGGGTTTGAATCATTCTAATTCAAGTTCAACAAGATTTAATCATGCTTCATGTGCAATGAGGTTTTACTCATGATCCATGTGCAATGAGTCCTGGCTCATGATAATTTCATGTTATGTGTGGTTACCACATTTCCTTTTTATGATTATCAGGCTTTATCATGCCTTTATGTTCATGTTTATCTTGTGCTCCATTAATATGCCTATTTTATAACATTGATTTTATTCCACATGTTTTTCCATGCTTATTCTCATACTGGGATTTATAGCTCACCATTTTCTTATGCATGTACTCAGATTATCCCATGCAATGCTAAGTACTAGGGAATGTAGTTTCCATGTAATAGAAGCTTTCAATAATGATGTTGTATTTCATGTTTTAATTTTTTATGTAATAATCCTATTCCCCAAAGACACTATACCTCTCGATCTTTTATGTGGTTTCAATTTATTTTTATGTAATAAATCTTGTTTTAGTGTGTAATAAATAACATGGTTGTTATAGTTGGTATAAGAGAATAGGTTTAGTTATTTTTGGGATTATGATTAGAAAACACTAGTAAATCTGTATAGACAAGAGTAAATACAATAAAAACATCCCTAAAATTTGGAGAGTATCTATTAAGTAGTTTATTAGGCAAATACATCCCTGTTTGGATACGAGTAGGTAGAGGTGACTCTGGCACAGATTCACCTAGGGGTGAAAATCATGACAAGGAGTTTCAGGCTTGACTTGGGGTATCCTGGTACATGACAATGGGAATTTCTTCACTCTTGGTTATGGAACTCGTGGGGTATATCCTTTTGTAAATTCCCATGCTTAGAATGAACCCTTATTAAGGAAATTAAAAGAATTCCTCTTAGAATATATGTTAGAATGTAGACCATGAATAGAATAGATTAAAGCCTGTGAATTCGTAAGCTAATGAAATAAAAGTAATTTATTAGTCATTAGTTTTTTCCTTGGATTACCCTTTATGTGTTAACCCTAACAGTCCTTTTATTCCAGCCAATGGTTAGTAATAGGAGGACTCAGGCCAACAACCAATGTGAAGATCAATGTGATGATTGTGATAATGAGATGCCGAATTTGATTGGAGAAGGAATCGTAAACTTTGTCATGCTTCTCTCTCAGTTAACTCATTATTTGTATAGAAACATGGGTCAAGAGGAACGTTCTACCCCCCTAATAATGAACAAGTTTCTATCGAAAGCTTCATGAGACAAAGGCCTCCTACTTTTAATGGATCATATGATCCCTCGATCACTGAATAATAGATCAAACCCATTGAAAATATCTTCTCCATACTTCAATGTTCAGATCAAGAGTAGGTTCTTCTGGATGCTTATCTAATGGAGGGTGAAGCTGATCAATGGTGGATTTTGATCAAAAATACGAAGCCTATGGAGGAGATTGAGGAGTTGGAATGGATGGATTTCAAGAAGATGTTTTTTGATATATATTTTCTGCACACCCTCCAACTTAAGATGGAAGTGGACTTCCTTTCCCTCATGCAAAAAGATGACAAATCTATAGGAGCGTATGAAGAAAAATTCACAAGGCTTGCATGATACGCCTCCGGCATTGTTGTTACACCCGAATGCAAGTTTGAACACTTCTTCGGTGGGTTGAAACCTAGAATATGAAAAGCGCTGGTGAACCGCGACTTCGACACCTATGTGGAAATTGTCCGATGTTATATCAAGTTAGAAATAGATATTTGAGAATATCAGGGGTATCACGAGGATAAGAAGCATAAGGTTGACTTAAATGCTGGATGTTTGATGGATAAATCCAATGGTGCTAAAAATATCCAACACCCCACTTGCCAATGGTGTGGAAAGAAGAACCCTGGAAATTTTCTAAAGGGGATGAGTAAATACATTAGGGGTGGAAGAGAAGGGAACCTCGCTATTAACTATCACCAAGAAAAACCCACGATTGTGATAAAAGAGAAGAACACTCCACTCAACCCTGAATGCATTGTTCATTGCTTCAATTTCATTGATCTGAGAAACTTTTCAAATCAATACCCTACGCCAAGGGATTATGGAGGACACCAACAACCTCCAAGGCTGTAAGGGAGAGATTTTTCCATCACTACTTCCAAAGTGAACCCCGACAATGAAGTGGTGATAGGTACGCTAGTAATTTATTCAATAATAGCGAACGTATTTTTTTGATTCTGGTTCTATGCATTCTTTTATATCCACAATGTTTAGTAAAACAATCCTAGAACCACCAGAAATCATGGAATTGAAGATGTTGTTGAGTACAGAAAATGGGGCAATCATTACATCCCAAGAATAAAAGTCCTCCCCTGCCATAATATGTGGATTTAATTTCCCAGCAAACCTTGTCATACTCCCCCAGGTATAATTTTATTTAATTCATGGCATGGATTGGATTTCTTTATATAGAGCCAACATAAATTGTCGTGAGATGGAAATCACTCTCCATGTGGTGAATCGACCCCCCAATTATATACTAGTGAAAGAAGGAAGATGAATATTATTTATCTCCATCATCTCAAGCATGGATATTACTGCCCTATGATAATAAGTAACTGGATCAGATGGTTGATTCCAAGCAAGAAACAATCCTTGAAGACAAGCCTATTAGGAGGGAATTCGCTGAAGTGTTTCTTAAGGAATTGCCTAGTCTTCCTCTTAGAATAGATGTTGAATTCACAATTAACCTTATACATAGGTAGTTTCCAATATCAAATACTCCATATAAAATGGTGGTTGCGAATCTTGAGGAGCTAAAGAAACCACTGCAGAAGAATCTAGATAGAGGGATTATATTCCCATGTGCTTCCCCATGGGGTACACCAGTCCTCTTCTTCAAGAAGAAAGATATGTCAATACACCATTGCATCAGTTATCATGAGCATAACCAAATCAAAATAAGGAAGAAGTATCCTCTCCAATGAATTAAAGACTTGTTCAATTACCTACGTGGACAAAAATACTTCACCAAGGTGGATTTGCGGTTGGGATATTATCAAGTAAGGGTGAAGAAAGAAGATACCCCAAGACTGTTTTTCGTACAAGATAGAAGCATTATGAATTCATAGTAATGCCTTTCGGACTCACTAATGCACCATAAATGTTTATGGACTTGATGAATAGAGTGTTTAGGGATTACCTAGACAAATTTGTGGTCATATTTATAGATGATATTATGATATACTCCAA
This sequence comes from Viscum album, assembly GCA_963277665.1. Classification (NCBI taxonomy): domain Eukaryota; kingdom Viridiplantae; phylum Streptophyta; class Magnoliopsida; order Santalales; family Viscaceae; genus Viscum; species Viscum album. The sequence continues at coordinate 764,202,462 of OY728129.1, forward strand.
AACCATGGAGGATCATGAGGTGCATCTAAGAACTATACTTGTGAACTTGCAGAAGGAGAATATCAATGTAAAGTACAATATGTGTGAGTTCTGGTTAATAGAGGTCTCATTCTTGGGCCATATCATCACAAGCAATGGGATATCTATAGATCCCCCTCAAAATTGATTCAATTAATGGATGGATGATGCCAACATCGGTAATGGATATCAATATGTTTTCGGGGTTAATGTGATATTATCGATGATTTGTGAGAAATTTATTAGGATGGTCCAACCCTCTTACCAAGATAACTCGGAAGGGAGTAAAGTTTTATTGGAGTGATGAATGTGAAGAATGCTTCAAGGAGTTGAAAAGGACACTTATCACTGTGCCTGTGCTCATTTCACCCATAAGTGGAGAACTTTTCGTAGTATTCAGGGATGCTTCGAAAAAGGGCATGGGTTGTGTGTTGACGCAAAATGACAAATTCATTTCCTATTCTTCAAGGTAATTGAATGTTCATGAGTGAATTTCTACAACACATGATTTGGAATTGGATGCGGTGATCTTCACGTTAAAAATTTGGTGGCATTGTCTATTTGGTGAGAAGTGTGAAATATATACGGACCAAAAAAGCCTCAAGTATATATTCACATAGAAAGTGTTGAACATGTTCCACTTAAGATAATTAGAGATGATCAAAGACTATGACTGCTCAATCCATTACAACCCATGGAAAGCGAACAAGGTATAAGATGCTCTAAGTAGAAGGGACCTATATATTCTATCATTGATGATAATTGAAAAGGATCAAATCTTATTATATTTCTTGAATATTGACATGGGAATCATAAATAATGAAGCATCATCAATCATTTCACAAATGTTTGATCAACCGTCTCTTTTGGAAAGGTTAGATGATGCTCAAAAGGATGATGTGGGAATTCAGAAGAAATTGGAAGCAATCCAAAAAGGGAAATGTTGGGAGTTCAATGTTAGTGAAGAAGGAATTAGAAGATTTGGGAAATGGCTATGTGTTTCCTCAAGTTCAGAGATGAAGAAAGAACTTGTGGATGATTCATATAGTTAAAATTTATTTATTCACCCAGGAAACACAAAGATGTATCAAGATCTCCAAGAGAATTATTGTTGGAATAATATGAAGAAGGAGATCATGGAATTTATATCAATGTTTCGGGTGTGTCAGAAAGTGAGGGCTGAGAGAAAAAAGCCTAATGGGATGATGAAACCATTACCCAGTCTAGCATGGAAATGGGGGAACATCACCATGGACTATGTCACCAGACTTCTGAAGTCATCCAAAGGAAACAATTAAATCTAGGTTGTTGTGGATCATCTTACAATGTCTGCACACTTCATTGAAATTTGTTTGGATTTCTCATCTAATCAACTGCAACAAATATATATCAGGGAAGTGGTAAGGATGCATAGAGTACCACTATCTATTATATCCAATCGAGATCCAATATTCACCTATATTTTTTGGAAGAGTCTTCAACAAGCTCTTGATATTGAACTGAACTTTAGTACAACCTATCATCATCAAATGGATGGCCAATTTTAGTGAACTATTCAAACACTGGAGGATATGTTATGATCATCTTATATGGACTTCAGAGGAGGTTGGGACCAACATCTTCCAATGGTTGTATTCTCCTACAATAACAGTTTCCACTAGATCATCGTAATGAAACCTTATGTATCCCTTTATGGGAAGAGGATAAGAACACCTGCATTTTGGAATGTAGTTGGTCAGCGTAAGCTTGTAGGACTAGAAATGGCTGAAGAAATATTGGAGAAGGTGAAGACCATTTAGCAGTATATCAAGGCATCCCAGAGTCGACAGAATTGTTATGCAGATAACTGTTGAAAATACCTTGAGTTTAAAGATGGAGACATGGTATTTATATTCATATCTCTATAGAATAATGTCTTGAGGTTTGGAAATAAAGGGAAGTTAAGTCCTAGGTACATCATCCACATCGAGATTCTATATCGTGTCGAGGTTGTTCCCTATCGACTAGCACTTCCACCTACCATGGCCAAAGTACATGATTTCTTTCATGTATCCCTCTTGAGGAAGTACATACCAGACCATTAACATGTAATCTCTTCAGAGATAGTACAAATAGAGGTTGATCTTTCTTACAAAGAGCAACCAGTGAAGATCTTAGATCATAGAGAAAAATTTCTATGAAATAAGTCAATGCCCCACATTAAGGTGTTGAGGGGAAAGCACAAGTTTAAAAAAGTGACGTGGGAATTGGAAGAATTGATGAAGAAAAGTTATAGACGTCTGTTTTAGTGTGGGAAAAGCAAATTTCGTGGATGAAATATCTTAAGGGGGGAAGATTGTAAGGAACCAATCATTCATTAATAAAATACCTCTTGGTCTATTTAAATTTCTTCTTATGTTTATGTAAAACATATACACATAATTATTTTTATGTTTTATATTTTAAAATACTCTTAAGAATTGTGACTATTTCTAATATAGCTATTGAACAGTGACCACATGATTTATATAAATATAGGTATTTAACAAATCCAATTTACTCAGACAATGAATGAGATGGCCTCATCCAGTAGACTTTCCCCATACGAAGACCATTTGTCGGAGCTCAGAAAGGAGGTGGTGTCATTGGTCTTTTCTCTTGACCAATCCCAAGCTGAGATTTAATATCTTAATCTTGAGCGGAACAACCTACGAGAGAAGTGGAAGTTGATTGAGATTACCACTCGAGCAATGTTATCCAAGCCACCCCAAGAGTCTGTCACCATAAAGCACCTTACCCTAATGTCTTATGTGGGTGTTTTCAGGGGTTATGTAACATGAACCTAGTACAATGATTATTTATATTATTCTTGTATACAGAGTATACATTCTTTTTAATATTGTTACTTTTTAAATAGTTTTAAAGAAAAAATAATATTTTCAGTTAATATTCAACGTAGAAATGTATTTTGATGAATTAATGGATTTTTTAATTAAAATATATTTTAACAAATTATTATTATTATTAAATTAATTTTTATTGTACATAAATTATCGTATAATTTTATGACTACAGTTGTAATTTTTATTACGGGTTAAAAGTAGTTTTTCTCAAACCCCATGAATTATCGATAAAGTCAGTTTTTATTTTAAAAGTAAATATTCAAACATATAGAAAATTATTTAGATAAATTGATTATTATTTTTGGAATCAGGATGTCGAAATTATTCAATAGTGATTTTTTCATAATTTTTTGAGAGAGTCAAATTTTTTGGGTAAAAAATAAATACCGTTCAAATATATAATGTGTTTTATGACAACAGAATTACCCAATAGTTATGTAATAAAATACTATAAAAATTATGTTAAGACAATATATGTTTTACCATTCATATAATTTTATTTTCGGTTTGTTTGATTTATTTTACAAAGCTTTAGTGGAATCTTCAAGACTTATAAAACATTTCGTCTTTTTAAATTGTTTTCCATGAGAGTGTGATTCACCTCCACAAAAGCTACAATATTATTTTAAGAAGTTCTTCCATTGGCCTTATAATTCTTTTTTACACTCTCCTTTGGAAAAATTATTTGGATGAAACCATGGGATGGTTTTTAGTTTTGATTATTTTAATGTGAGGTGTCCCAAACCTAAAAAATAAACAATTCCCTCTCCTTTCCTATATAAACCCACCCGAACTCCCACTTAATATTCACTCAAATCCTTTGGAGTTAGACCAAACCCTACCCTGATATCTCTAAAATCCCCCAAGGTTCCCCAAGCACCCAAGAAGCCTCTGTCAAGCCACTTCCAAGCTTTTGGGATCACACTTCCAGGTAAGGGATTCCTACATTTCTCTCTTTATCCAAGTTTATTAATATTTTTATGCCATTTTATTTTCAATTAAAAATGTTTAGGTATGATTTCAAACCTACAACATAAACCCCTATTTATATTTGGATAATGGGAGACCCCTTACTCCCTTATTAATGCCTCAAATGAACACCTGTTATCAGGCCGAAGTTCCCTGAGGGATTTATCTCTTTTATTTTACATCCAAGTAATTATTTTGTATTATGCATCTAAATTCTATTAATATTATTCATAAATGTATCTATATTATCCCCTTAATGTACATTTATATACATATTATGAGTCTCCCATTTATCCCTCATCAACAATTTTCATGAATCCTTCTGTCACACCATTATGCTGTTGGAATTGCACAGTTTTTTTTCAAGCCAAATTCATTTGGCAGTGAATACCATTCCCATTTATCTATCAAGGGTATTCACCTTTATACACATTTATATATTTATTATAGAGTTTCATGTATGAATTCCACATTCCTTTAGCATGGAATAAATGATTATTTTTAATGAATCCATGTATTATGATCTATGTGGCATACTTATGTAAGAAATGAAATGTTTAAAGAGGGTGTGCCCTGATAGCACTCTAATGCATTGGGTAAAGTATAGTATCATGATATTTCATGTTAATTGGGTGTTTACTCATGATAATTCAAGTGCAATGAGGGATTATCATGATTATTTTCCAATGAGGGTTTACTCATAATCCACGTGTAATGAGCCTTGGCTCATATTAATTCCATGTTAAGTGTTGTTGCCACATTTTCATGTTATGATTATCATGATTTATCACGCCTTTATGTTAATATTTCTCTTGTTATACCTTGATATTCATATTGTCTAACATGTATTTTATTCCTCATGTTATTCCATGTTTATTCCTTTACTAGGCTTTATAGCAAACCTTTTTCTTATGCATATCCACAGATTATCCCATGCAATGCTATGTATGAGAGACTGTAGTGGTCTTGTAAAGGATGTTTTCAAAAAAGACTTGTTATTTCATGTTTTATGTTGTTATGTAATGTTCCCAAGCCCCAAAGGCACTATAAATCTCAATCTTCAATGTTGTATAAAGTAATGTTTATGTAATAAATCATGTTTCAATGTTTAATAAAGAGAAGGGTTGTTATAATCTAGCTATTTCAACTAGATTTCGCTTCTTTACATTACCAAAGATATTTTTGGTTAAGAGTTTTAGAAATATTGGATATAAATAATATATATCAACCCACATGAATAAAATATTTGTACAACTAAAATAGTATCCATTTCTTCTGAAACATGAAAATTTTAACAGAAAACAACAACATGATTTATTTGAAAAATATTCATAACATTTAACTTAACTTACTTATTTCTCTTACACATCCATATATCCAGTGAAAAACATTTAAAAACATGTGATGAGCATAAAAAAATTAGGTGTTTCAAAAATAAGGATTGAAATCATTAGTCCATGAATACTAATAAACACATGAAATCATTTTCACAAAGACATACTTCTTACCAATATATACGTAATTTGTGAAACATGAGATTTCCATAAAACATTAGATAACATATATAAAACCATACATTTATATTGGGGTATTAATTAAATATATGTTAACCCTTGTAGCTACCTTATGATTTTTAACTCTCATTACTACTTTACAATGTAACCCTCACGACTACATTATGGTGTAACCATCGCAGTTACACTAAGAGTAACCATACGGATGAAATCAAACATACACATACCCAATGAATTGGATGGTGATATAGGTCCCACCATACATTATAAATAATTCCCCAGAAACATAATAAAATTATAAAACATTGATAATTTCAGAAAAACATTGCTTTTGAATTTTGTAAAATAGGATATTAAAAGGGGGGTGTTAATGGAAAATCCCTTAAAAATATCTTATAATTGATGGAAGAATTAAAATAATGAAATGATTATGTGTATATCTTTTAAATCCACATAATTAATCATACTATAAATGAACTTTATTACACAAAATAATCATTCTATCACATAATTAATGAATTAGAAGGTTAACACAAATAATGGAAATTGGGTTAATAATTGCATTACCTCAGGTCGGACTTACTTAAAAAATGCATAGTTCTCTTATATAATGGTTAAAATATAGTTATTAATATTTTACATAAACATATTACTTTTTATAACAACTTGTATAATCAAATGAAAACATAATTCAACCCATTTATTAATAATATTTTTTTATTTCCATTGTTTTAGGTGCATTCTTTACATGATTTCCCTGGTCGGTTTTTAAAGGATTTTTTAAATGGAAGAAAAAAACTATTATTGTAATGAAATTGAAGTAATATTTTTCAAAAATATTAAATCAATACATAAATTAATTTGTTTATACGTTATGAGTATGAATCATTAGATAAATCATTAGTGATATTCGTTTAGATCATTTTGGTGGATTATCGATAATCAGAAACTATTTTCATTATATAACTTAATATTATGTCTATATGTAAACTACATAACATAAAGGAGGTTATATAATAAACCTTAAAAAAATTCAACCATTAAAATGGTTTTGTGATCATATTTTAAGTATGTAATGGAAATTGAAAACACATCATCCAGGATTTTGGTTTATCGGTACATTAGAGAAGGTGTTTGTATTTTTAGAATATTTAGAGATGAGAAGAAGAATGATGATGAATTTTTATTTAAATATGAAAAAAATGCAAAATATGTATGATAATTTATCTTTAATTCCTATTAGATAACAGGAGGGGAAGATAATATAAGATAAGAAAATGAATTAAAAAGAAAACACAAGGAAATGAAAGAGGATTTTTACCTCTAGATATCTTATTATTGAGATCCACTTTAAGGCCTATGGTTTTGGATTTTTTGTGAGACCAGTAGGTATTGGATGTAGGGAAAATATTTGGGAAGGGAATTTTTCAGAATTTAGACAATTCTCAAATCCTGAGAGGTTTGAGAGGAAGATGGGGTGTGAGTGGTATTTATAGTGGAGGAGAGGAGGGGTTTTCCATTATTTTAATAATTAGTTTAAATTATTTTATCAAGACTATGAATAGTATAAATTTTTGTGGAAAAAAATAGTATACGGTTCATGTTATTTCAAACCAATGGCCATTTACATAATCCATGACTCTATCATGATTCATAAATTCATTTTTAGCATATTTTGTAAATTACTGAATTCCACAATTCAAAAAATTTATGTATTTCAGAGAAAATGAAAAAATATCCAACTTAACCATTTTTCAACATGTATATTTCAAAATTGAACTTCATTTTACCCAAATATGTTTAAAAAAAATTTAAATTAATTTTTAAATAATATAATAATATATTTGAATAAAAATTCTTAAACGATAACTCATTTTATAACACCTTGAAAAATTAATCATTATCTCATAAATTTATCTTATAACTACAAGAAAATAATATAATAATTTATGATTAATTTTTATGAAAATATATTTTCATTTAAATTATTTAATTATTCAGAAAATTTTATATTTAATATTTATGACTTACAAAAATACAAACACTTATATAATGATTATATTGTAACATATAAGTTGAATTTTTGTTATGCATTCATTGGTGAGGTTACTATTCATTTGGGTAATTTACTATTCAGAAGTGTCATATTACTATTCAGAAGGGTAAAATTACTATTCATAAGGGAAACATTACTATTCAAAAGGGTATGTTACTTTTCACTAAAAATTAAGTTTTCACTATCAGACTCAAAATAACTTACTAATCGAAACCATGTATATCTGTTTTTGAAAATTCAAATCACAGAAGCAGAGAAATTAAGTTAAAGGGGAAGATTATATCCATCTTCTTAAAACAAAGTTCCATTATGTAGTTATTCAGTGTTTTAGCCATTTAAATTTCATTTTAAAACATTGGTGTGTTAAATTCTCCCCACCATCTAGAAATTTCATCCTCGAAGGTTTATTTACTTATTCAAAAAGTGAGGGTACTTTTCCCTCATAAAGGTTTTATATTCTAATGTTGCTTCATCAACCATATGGTTTCTCAAAAAAACCATTACCTAGTAGATTACCTTATTCCGCAATACTTGTTCAATTCGATCATGAATCTAAACATGTTTATTTTTATAAGAATGTTTATATTCCAACTGAACTACTTCTAGGATCAAAACATGAGATGAATGTAGATCATACATTATCAGCATTGAAACAAGAAAAAAGTTATATACCCATGATAAAATTAAAGGATAATCTTCTCAGTTTGCAATCGGTCCCACATTATCGAGGATTTTATAATATCCAATGAATTGTGGACTTATCATTCCCTTCGTACCAAAACCCATTACACTTTTACATGGTGAGATTATAGGAAAAACATAATCACCTACCTTGAAAGAAAACTCAATCCTCCTTTTATCTGTTTAACTTTTTTTCTTCTCTGAACTATCCTCGTAGGTTACTGGATCGATTTCACTTTCTTAGCCAATTCCTCTATTATTTCTGGTTACATCAACTTCCTTTATCGACTTCATCCCAAGAATCTAAAATTTAACACTGCTTCCCATATAATGCATGAAAAGGTTCCATCTGTATACAAGAATGAAAATTGTTATTATAAAAACTAAAGTAATGAAAGATGTTGATCCCAACATCCCTAGCAGGCCATTGAGCAGATCAAAGTATATCCTCAAATGTTTGAATTTTTCTCTCACTTTTTCCATATGACTGGGGATGAAAAGTAGTGATAAATTTTAATTATGTGTCCAATAAATTATGAAGGCCTTTCTGAAAGTTTGAGGTGAACCTGTGATCATGGTCAGATAAAATAGAAATAGGAACTCCATGTAACATGAAAATATCTTTAATGAATAGTCAATAAAGCTAATCTAAAGACATAGTATCTCAAATATTAAATAAATGTGAATATTTATTCATCTGGTAAACAATAACCCAAATTAGATTGCAACCTCAAAAAGTATTTGGTAGCCCAACCAAAAAGTCCATGGATATGTCTTTCCACTGACATTGTGGCATTAGAAAAGGCTGAATCATACCCTTTGGTAGTTTTCACTCAACTTTAACTTGTGAACATCTCAAACATTTAATAGAAAAATCTATAATATCTTTTTTTTGATTCCCTTCCACCAGTAATATTTTCTAAGGTCTTTTTACAACTTAGTAATTCCAAGATGAATTGAAAATGGTGAACTATGAGCATGATAAAACAATTATTTCTTTAGCTAAGAATCACAAGGAACAAATAATATTTTTCCAAATCTCAAAATAAAATCTTTATCAAAGTTAAATTCTAGAAACATACCCATTTTAACCAATTATTCATTTTTGTAACTACCCATCCTCCTCTTACACATACTAAATTTTTTCTGACATAGATGACTATAATGATACCTAAAATAGAATAGTGGAATTTCCTACACCAAAAACATCAATGAAAAAATTCATTAAACTGTTAATCATGGTGTCTTGTTTCAAATGTAACATAGTTAATGATGAATGGTGTTTTTGTTGAGCAATGTATTGTTTTTAAACAAATCAAAATAATGTTTTTTAAAGGGGGAGATTATTTTAAATAATACTCTGTCTCTTTATGATGATTTTGATGCTCACAAATACCCTTAATTATTTACTAATTATTTCGTTGAGTATTTTGCAGGAATTTATTTTATATAACGAGATTTTATACTTCATTTATTCCGAGATCAATTTTAGCGTATTCTGGAATCACTGTAGCGCGAGATCAATTTTAGCGTGTTCTGGAATCACTGTAGCGCGAGATCAATTTTAGCGCGTACTGGAATCACTGTTCATACCCTACGTTGATGAACGTAACGTATGGATGAAAAGTTTACTTTTTATGTTATTTTGAAACGTATGGTTAATGAACCTTACGTTGTTGAAAAGTATGGAAGAAGAACATTACGTTTGGAAGGAACCTTACGTTTTCATTGTTGAAAAGTATGGAAGAGAAACCGTACGTTAGTTTTCAGTGTTGAGTTTGTTTCTCAAAAGTATGGATCATCAACCTTACTTTTATAATCAACCGTACGTTCTTTGGAGAGTTGAAGCAAGACAAAGTATGGATGATCAACCCTACGTTTGAATACTGAAGAGAAAGTATGTATGTTCAACCTTACGTTCTGAACCTTACGTTTGTGAACCCTACGTTTGGAGCCACGTCATCAACCCTACGTTTGGCGTCGGGATATTTTTGACAGACGATATTTCCTTTTGAATTAGTCAATCAAGCGGATTATTAGGCGGATTTCGAGCTGATTCTTAAATACGACTTTGACTGAATCAAAGACGGTTTACAACGGATTAATATTTGATTTAAACGGAGCTTTTTATGCCGATTCTTCAGGGGAGTTACAACGGCTCTGTTATTTCATTTAATATCGCGAATCTAAAGGAGATTTTCATGGATCTATTTATGCGGAAGATTTTCTCATATTTGAATATATATGTTCTATCTTGGAAACTTCGGATATATATATGCACGGGAAAGTGTGTGAAATATAGAATGATTGATCTTTTTGACGAGCAAGAAAACAGAGACTGTGTGAAAGCATTCTTTTCTGGTGATCGAGAAGAAGCGTAAGACCTTTTATTACTGAAGGAAGATCTTAATAGCAGATTCACGTGTTCTACATCGACTACCTGTTGTGAATCTACTGCTGCTGAAGTTGTGAAGTTTCTGGTAATATCTATTGCAACTGGATCGACTCAGAACTGTTTTGATTACGGATCTTTATTTTCTGAAGACGACGATCTATCTACTGTCAATTGCATTCTGTTGCAATTGTGAAGAACAACTGGAGAAGTGTTTCTTTATCGAAACCCTTTTATTTTTTGAGTGATCAGCTTCTCGTTCTAAGCTGTGTGGGTTCGTGTTTGAACCAGGAAGGCTGTGTTTGCCTGAATCTTGTAAAGGTGTCAACTGCCTGTACTCAGTTGTGGACGGGTCTGTGGAAACGAGGACCAGATAGTGAAAATCGCCAAGCTCGTGGATTTGAGCGTTGGTGGAGTGGACTAGGGGCCTTCTGTTCCCCGAACCACTATACATCCGTGTGTTCATGCTTTTACTTTTTCCGCTGCATATTTAATCGTGCAAAAGCATAGTGAACAGAATTTGTCTAAATTGAAGAGATTGTAATAATTTGAAAAAGACACAATTCACCCCCCTCTTGTGTATAATCCGTAGATTCAGATCCAACAATTGGTATCAGAGGAGGAGCTTCTTATTTCTAAAGTCCTATCAAGCTAGAAGTATTTAAAGATTATACATAGTGTATCATGGCTGATATGAGAGAGGGAATGTCAATGGTCAGAGCACCTTACTTTAATGGAGATAATTATGGCTGCTGGAAATCACGTATGATTATTTATCTGAAAAATCTTGGTTACAGAGTCTATTCAAAGATTCTGACTCCCTATGAAATTCCTGAAAATCCCGATACATGGAGTGCTGCTACAGAGGCTGAGTATGACATAAATTCAAAAGCTATGAATGCAATCATCTGTGGTCTAGGACCAGACGAATTTAACAGAGTATCTCAATGCCCGACTGCATATGAAATGTGGCAAACAATAGCTGTTGCTTATGAAGGAACAGATAATGTAAGACAGATGAGATATGCAACTGCTAAGTTAAAATTCGATACTTTCAGAATGATTGAAGGAGAGAGCATCACTCAGATGAATGGAAGATTGACAGAAATTGTCAATAATATAACAGCTCTAGGAGAACCAATCAAGCAGGCTGATCAAGCGTTGAAGGTACTGAGAGTACTTCCTACTCGATGGAATGGAATCTCTGCAGCAATCAGACAATCAACTTCTGTTAAAGATCTAACTATGAGAGAACTGATTGGTACACTGATGATGTACGAAGCTGAAATGCAAGATGAGGTAAATGAGCATAAAGTCTACATAAAAAGGGAAAATACTGCTTTGAAAGTGACTTCTCAACAAAAGGATAGAAAGATGAAGAACAAAGAAGTGAGTGCTAAATCAGAAAGCTCTGATTCTTCAAATTCGGATGAAGAACTGGCACAGCTAGCCAGAAAATTCAGAAAGTTCTATAGTAAGAAGAAAGACTTCAAGAAATCCTTTAAAAAGGATAGCAAGGAAGTGAGATGTTATGAATGCAAAAAGATGGGACATATCAGACCAGATTGCCCAAAATTGAAAGATGCAAAGAAGAAGAAATTCTTCAAAAGAGATGATTATGAGCAGAAAGACAAGAAAGCTATGAAAGCTACTTGGAGTGTTTCTGAAGACTCAAGTAATTCTTCTGAATCATGCTCAGAGAAGGAGGAAGCCAATTTAAAAGCAAATATGTGTTTCATGGCTGAAACTGATGAGGTACACTCATACTATTCCTCTGACTCAAATAATGAATCAAACTCTGAAACAAGCCTCTCAAATAAAAAACTTGCAGCTTACTGCAATATGCTTGAAGAAAGGTATGACTCATTATTTAATAAATATAAATCTATAAAGAACTTGTACAAAGCTATTTCAGATGAGAGAAATACTTTGCTAAAACAACATAAGGAATTAATTGACAAATACAATTCTGCTGAATCAAATAAAGTTAATTTTGAATCAAAAATAAAAACTCTACAGGATGAAGTAGAATCTTATAAAACGGCTGCATTAATTTTTACAAAAGGAGAAAACACCTTAAATGAGATACTTGGAAAAACTGTAATTAAAAAGGAAAGGTTTGGAATTGGAAGTAAAGGAGAAAAACCTAAGTTATACAAAAATTATTTTGTTCCTAGCACTAAACAGGTTATTTGTAACTACTGTGGAACAAGAGGTCATATAGCTAAAAACTGTTTTCTAAGACAACCTCAGATATGTGGAATTAAGAAAGCTTATATTTCCAACGATCTATATGATTCAATCAATTTTAAGAAAACAAAGCAAATCTGGATACCCAGATCACTGCTTGCTAACACTCCTGGACCCAACAAAATATGGGTACCAAAGCAATTTGTTTAAATGTCTTTGCAGGTAGCAGGTCACCAAAGAAAGAAAGAAATATGGTATATGGACAGTGGCTGCTCAAGACACATGAGTGGAACTTCATCTAATTTCTCTTCTCTTACTCGAAAGGAAGGAGGACTTGTCACCTTTGGTGACAATGCCAAAGGAAAGATTATTGGTATTGGAACAGTTGGAGATCCAGAGACAGTCTCAATCAACAAAGTACTTTATGTACAAGGGTTAAAACACAATCTGATAAGTATCTCTCAACTCTGTGATGATGGATACACTGTTGATTTTACTAACAATAGTTGTACTGTTTCTAAAGATAAACTGTTTAAGTTTAGAGCACCCAGAACTGATAATGTTTACACTTTGGATTTGTATTCCTTGTGTAAACAACAAGTAAATTGCTTAACTGCTAATATAAGTGAATCCTGGATCTGGCATAGAAGACTTGGTCATTGCAATATATATGCTTTACATAAATTATCTAAGAAACATTTAGTTTCTGATTTGCCTAGTCTCAAATTTGAAAATGACAGATTCTGTGATGCATGTCAGCTTGGCAAGCAACACAAATCATCATTCAAATCTGTTAATAAAGTTGCTACAACTAATCCTCTAGAACTTATCCATATGGATTTGTTTGGACCTTCAAGAGTAGAAAGTTTAGCTGGTAAATTATATGTTTATGTATTAGTTGATGATTATTCTAGATTTACTTGGATTTTCTTTTTGAAATTTAAAAGTGAAGCTTTTAGTTTATTTGAAGGTTTTTGTAAATCTATTCAAAATGAAAAAGGTTTTAATATAATCTCATTGAGAAGTGATCATGGTGGAGAATTTGAGAACCAGGAATTTAATTCCTTTTGCTCAAACATGGGTATTAAACACACCTTCTCTGCTCCAAGAACACCTCAACAAAATGGGATTGTAGAAAGAAGAAATAGAACTATTCAAGAAATGGCTAGAACTATGTTAAATGAATATAGCCTACCTATATATTTCTGGGCAGAAGCTGTTAGTACAGCTTGTTATATAATGAATAGAATTTTAATAAGACCTATTTTGAAAAAGACACCCTATGAACTATGGAATAACAGAAAACCTAAAGTAAATTACTTTAAAGTTTTTGGATGCAAGGTTTACATCCTGAATACCAAAGATAATCTTGGTAAATTTGATCCAAAATCTGATAAAGGTATTTTCTTAGGATATTCTGCAACCTCCAAAGCTTATAGAGTCTATAATAAAAAGTCAAGGATTGTTGAAGAATCAGTTCATGTGAAATTTGATGAATCTGATCCTTTTGAGAAAAGGATAGAACAAATAGATGAACCTGATTCTAATGAAAACATGAGACCTGAGAATTTAAAGAATGATTTTGAAAATGATATAAAAGAAATTCAGTCCAGTTCATAAGAACATGATACTGAAGAGCCTTTGAATGTAATGGCTAGACAGTCTAGAACCTCAAAGAATCACCCTTTAGAATCTGTGATAGGTGACTTAGAGACTGGTATTCAAACTAGAAGAAACTTTGGAAACATAGTTGAATTCTCTGCTTTCCTATCCCAACAAGAACCTAAGACCATAGAAGAAGCCTTAGATGATGAGAGCTGGGTAATAGCAATGCAAGATGAATTGAACCAGTTTAAGAGAAAAAAGGTTTGGGAATTAGTTGAAAGACCACATGATTATCCAGTAATAGGAACTAAATGGGTCTTTAGGAATAAACAGGATGATCAAGGGATAATAACTAGAAATAAAGCAAGATTAGTAGCTAAAGGATATAATCAAGAAGAAGGAATAGATTATGATGAGACCTTTGCACCTGTAGCCAGGTTAGAAGCCATTAGAATCCTTTTAGCCTATGCATCTTATATGAATTTTAAATTATTTCAGATGGATGTTAAATCTGCCTTTTTAAATGGTTATTTAATGGAGGAAGTTTATGTTGAGCAACCTCCTGGTTTTGAAAGTTCTCAAAAACCAGATTCTGTTTTCAAACTTACTAAAGCTCTTTATGGCCTTAAACAAGCACCAAGAGATTGGTATGAAAGACTAAGTTCTTTTCTTTTGAAAAATGATTTTACTGTTGGACTAGCAGATCCAACACTCTTTAAGAAAACTGTGAAAAATAATGTTTTGCTGGTTCAAATTTATGTTGATGATGTAATTTTTGGATCGACCAATAAAATTCTTTGTCATGAATTTTCATAATTAATGCAAAAAGAATTTGAAATGAGTATGATGGGAGAATTAAATTTCTTTTTGGGTCTTCAAATATTTCAAAAAGATTTTGGAAATGTTTTAAATCAATGCAAATACATTACTGATTTACTTAAGAAATTTGGACTTGAAAACAGCAAGACATTTACAACTCCTATGTGTACTAATATAAAACTTTAATTGGATGAAACTGGAAAATCAGTGGACAACAAGTTATATAGAGGTATTATTGGTAGTTTGTTATATCTTACTGCTAGTAGACCAGATATAATGTATTCAGTATGTCTTTGTGCTCGATTTCAATCAAATCCCAAAGAATCTCATTTAACTGCTGTTAAACGAATTTTTAGATATTTAAAAGGTACTATTTATCAATCTCTGCTTTATCCAAAAACCTCTGATTTTAATTTAATTTCATATTCAGATGCAGACTTTGGAAGCTGTAGATTAGATAGGAAGAGTACTTCAGGAACATGTCACTTTTTAGGAAAGTCTTTAGTATCATGGTCTAGTAAGAAACAACACTCAGTTGCCCTGTCAACAGCCGAGGCAGAATATGTGTCTGCAGGTAGTTGCTGTGCACAGGTGTTGTGGATGAAAAACACTCTTATGGACTTTGGATTAAATTTCAATAATACGCCTATTTTATGTGATAATACTAGTGCAATTAATATTTCAAAAAATCCTATTAGTCATTCTAGAACTAAGCACATTGATATAAGACATCACTTTTTAAGAGATCATGTGTTAAAAAAGGATATATTTTTAGAATTTGTAAATACAGAAAATCAATTAGCAGATATTTTTACTAAACCACTTCCCACGGCAAGGTTTGAATTTATTAAGGGGGAGTTAGGTTTATTTAATTTTAAATAGTTTCTTTTTAATCTTATTCTGTTTTCGAATTCTACTTATTTTTTTTTGTTTCCCGCTATAAGTAATTTTATTTTGTTTTAAATAAAAGTAATGATTAGTGATTACACGGGAATCAAGGCTGTCAGAACTGTTTCACCTTCTAACCTGTTTTCACCTTTTTCGGAAACCCTTTCGAAAACCTAAAACCGCACATCTGCTCCAAAACCCTTTTCTGAATCTTCAAACCCTAAACTTACGAACCTTCAGAAATCGTTGTTGAAATGGCAAAGACTAAGCGTCCAGATGAAGCCGAGAGCAGTGCTGCAAAGAAATCTAAAGTAGTTGGTCGGAAGATACTCAGGACAAAGAACAATCAGATGCAGATTCTTTACCCCTTGTCCTACTTCGTCAATCTGATTCTGGACATGAGAATCAAGCACAGGGTGCCCCTGATTCGAGAAAAGAAGAAGTTGTTGAGTTATACAAGCGTATTTCTCAGTTAGAATCTGAGAATGTTAGTCTCAGAAGTTCTCTGAACTTGGAGCAGTTAAAGTTTCAGAAGCTGAAAGAATCTACTGTTTCAAGACAGGAAGTAGATTTGTTTAAAACTGATATGTTGCATGCTGTTGATCAGTTGAAATCAGAGATGGTAACGAAAGATGATTTGTCTGAGATGAAGATTTACATGGAGAATAAATTTGAATCTGTTGCAAACAATGCTGTGAGTGGATCAGGTTCTTCACCTGATTTGATTCGAAGATTTCAAGCAATTACTGGAGCACTGAGCAATATGAGTGACAGATTACACGATCTTCAGTGTAATAGTGCCCCTTTGTCAGTTTTGCTGGATAATCAGAAATTTTTGGTAGATCAGTTGACATCTGGAGAGCAACCGATTAGGATTCTTTTGAATCAGTTATCAGAAAAGCTGGCTCTTTTTGTTGAAAAAGAAGAAAGAATGCATGAGTTTTTCAGAGTTAATTTGATTGAAGATATTCATATGACTCAGGAGAATAGGGATCTTATCATCAAGTTAGGAGATGGGATGATGAAGAGGCTTCGAGAACAGTTTACAGAGATCAAGACCGCAATTCAAAGGAGATAGACACCTTTTTCCCTGTCTTATCCCTACACCTTGATTCCTCTGTATATCACTGTCGTTTTTATATAATAGCTTGTGAATGAAAATTCTTTTCTTATCTTTTTTTTTGTTTCGTTATTTATTGATTTATGATTAAGTTAGCCAGTATACAAAATTCACTTATTCATACCCAGTTAATTATAGCATTTACTTATAGTTCAGTGCAATATTGAATGTGTTCAAATCCGTAATTTTTCATTCTTTTTGATATCACAAAAAGGGGGAGAATTTGGATAAACACAACATTTAAATTCATTCGTTTCCTATGAAGAAATTTGGATATATAGGAGCATTTGGATATATACGACATTTATCTTTTATCTATTTGAAAATTTATTTTTATGTGAGAGTTATGGGGGAGAAATTTTATAGTTAAATATTGTTTTAATCCTTTCAAAATTCTAAAATTTTATAAAACTTTTTTTTTCAATCAAGGTTGCAATTACATTAGTTCTATTATTTTATGGGTTTTGTGATCATCAAAAAGGGGGAGATTGTTGAGCAATGTATTGTTTTTAAACAAATCAAAATAATGTTTTTTAAAGGGGGAGATTATTTTAAATAATACTCTGTCTCTTTATGATGATTTTGATGCTCACAAATACCCTTAATTATTTACTAATTATTTCGTTGAGTATTTTGCAGGAATTTATTTTATATAACGAGATTTTATACTTCATTTATTCCGAGATCAATTTTAGCGTATTCTGGAATCACTGTAGCGCGAGATCAATTTTAGCGTGTTCTGGAATCACTGTAGCGCGAGATCAATTTTAGCGCGTACTGGAATCACTGTTCATACCCTACGTTGATGAACGTAACGTATGGATGAAAAGTTTACTTTTTATGTTATTTTGAAACGTATGGTTAATGAACCTTACGTTGTTGAAAAGTATGGAAGAAGAACATTACGTTTGGAAGGAACCTTACGTTTTCATTGTTGAAAAGTATGGAAGAGAAACCGTACGTTAGTTTTCAGTGTTGAGTTTGTTTCTCAAAATTATGGATCATCAACCTTACTTTTATAATCAACCGTACGTTCTTTGGAGAGTTGAAGCAAGACAAAGTATGGATGATCAACCCTACGTTTGAATACTGAAGAGAAAGTATGTATGTTCAACCTTACGTTCTGAACCTTACGTTTGTGAACCCTACGTTTGGAGCCACGTCATCAACCCTACGTTTGGCGTCGGGATATTTTTGACAGACGATATTTCCTTTTGAATTAGTCAATCAAGCGGATTATTAGGCGGATTTCGAGCTGATTCTTAAATACGACTTTGACTGAATCAAAGACGGTTTACAACGGATTAATATTTGATTTAAACGGAGCTTTTTATGCCGATTCTTCAGGGGAGTTACAACGGCTCTGTTATTTCATTTAATATCGCGAATCTAAAGGAGATTTTCATGGATCTATTTATGCGGAAGATTTTCTCATATTTGAATATATATGTTCTATCTTGGAAACTTCGGATATATATATGCACGGGAAAGTGTGTGAAATATAGAATGATTGATCTTTTTGACGAGCAAGAAAACAGAGACTGTGTGAAAGCATTCTTTTCTGGTGATCGAGAAGAAGCGTAAGACCTTTTATTACTGAAGGAAGATCTTAATAGCAGATTCACGTGTTCTACATCGACTACCTGTTGTGAATCTACTGCTGCTGAAGTTGTGAAGTTTCTGGTAATATCTATTGCAACTGGATCGACTCAGAACTGTTTTGATTACGGATCTTTATTTTCTGAAGACGACGATCTATCTACTGTCAATTGCATTCTGTTGCAATTGTGAAGAACAACTGGAGAAGTGTTTCTTTATCGAAACCCTTTTATTTTTTGAGTGATCAGCTTCTCGTTCTAAGCTGTGTGGGTTCGTGTTTGAACCAGGAAGGCTGTGTTTGCCTGAATCTTGTAAAGGTGTCAACTGCCTGTACTCAGTTGTGGACGGGTCTGTGGAAACGAGGACCAGATAGTGAAAATCTCCAAGCTCGTGGATTTGAGCGTTGGTGGAGTGGACTAGGGGCCTTCTGTTCCCCGAACCACTATACATCCGTGTGTTCATGCTTTTACTTTTTCCGCTGCATATTTAATCGTGCAAAAGCATAGTGAACAGAATTTGTCTAAATTGAAGAGATTGTAATAATTTGAAAAAGACACAATTCACCCCCCTCTTGTGTATAATCCGTAGATTCAGATCCAACAGTTTTCGGGTCAAGGAAACTGCCACATTATTTTCTTTCCCAAATGGTAATTGATCAATAAATCATAATCCTTTATTAATTCAATCCATCTTCTTTGACCAATGTTTAATTCATTCTAAGTGAATATTTACTTCATATTTTTTTGGTCAGTATATATTTACCATTTTGATGCATATAAATTATGCTTCCAAAATTTCAAAGAAAAAACCAAAAAATTCAAATTTCAAATCAAGTGTGGAATTGATTAACTCATGAGATTTTAGTTTTCTTGAAGAATAAAAAATTACTTGATCATTCAGAATCAGAAAAAAAAACAATGTCCATTCAATTAAGAATCATTGTTGATGAAAAACTCACCATTTCTGGAAGGATGGTCCAAAATTGGAGCATTCACCAATCTCTTCTTAAGTTCCTAAAAACAAACATCACATTCTTCTATCCAATTAAATGTAATCCCTTTTTTGTTAACTAACATAGTGGTTTAGATAACTGGGCATTGTTTTAATAAAATCATTGGTAATAACATGTTAATCCATGAAAACTAATAATCTATGTACCATTTTTAGGTCTTTTCCATTCATTGTCCTCTTTTGTATTGGTAGGATCAACTATTATTCCATCTTTATTTAAAATGTTCCATTGAAATTAAATCCATTACAACCAAATATCACATTGTCCAAACATTCCATATAAGTTATTTTCATTGAGATGCATCAAGAAAATACTTAATGGTTTTTCATGATCCTCATAACATTTTGAAAATACCAAAATATCATCAACAAATTGGAAAAGAACTTATCCAGACATTCACATCATATTCTATTCATAAGATCCATGATTACAGTATAGTAATTTTTCAAACCAATGTGTATAACTACAAACTCATAATGCCCATATCTAGTATGAAAAGTTGATTTTGTGATGTCATCCTCCATCACCAATAGCTGATGGTATTCTGAGCTTAATTAAATCTCGAAAATATACTATGATTGATAGAGCTGATCAAAAAATCATAAATATATGGAAAAAGCTAATTATTATTTACAATTATGTAATTCAATGATCTATAATCAATGAAATGTCTCATGGAACGATAATTATTTTCAATGAAAAAATAGGATGACACCATAGTGATATGATTGGAAGAATAAATCCTTTATCAAGAAAATCCAACAAGTAATTTTTTAATTCAAGAAGTTCTATTTGATCCATTTGACAAAGGGGTTCTGGAATTGGCTTAGAATTAGGTAATAATTAAATTTTGAATTATACTTTTTGATTTGGTATAATACCATGTAGATCATCAGGAAAAACATCAAGGTATTTATTTACCACTGGAAAATCACTAATCTAATCAGTTCCCTTGTTTTCAAAAATATGAGTAAGATAAATTTCATTTCTAT
Source organism: Viscum album (assembly GCA_963277665.1). Lineage (NCBI taxonomy): Eukaryota > Viridiplantae > Streptophyta > Magnoliopsida > Santalales > Viscaceae > Viscum > Viscum album. The sequence continues at coordinate 764,223,199 of OY728129.1, forward strand.
ATTTTAATAGTTTCTCAAATTCCTAATATTTTATCAATTTTTTGGATTTATTCTTGTATAAAAATTTAAATGGATTCTGAAAAACAAATTCTTTAGCACTACAACAAATCATAGCATGATAAACTGAAATTCAATCCATACCCATGATAACATCAATATGTACTAAGGGTGAAACAAAATGTCTTGCAGGTAATGTGTTTCCATAGAAAACATAATGAAGACATTTATAATACCCTTTTCTATAATATTTAAACTGGTGTATTAACCATATATTGCAATCACATTTAGTGAGGTGAATTTTCCCATTCACTGGAAAATTTTTCATAAACAAAAGAATGTATAGATGCCATATAAAACAAGTCTTTAGAAAAATACGAGTAAACAATCAAGGTACATGATACCACTTAATTGGACATCCTAATATCCACAAATATAGTCGCAAAGGATCTCACTACTCATTTCTACTTATATTAATTCTTTTTTGCATCATTCTAATCTTTCTTTGTGCCTGTATTTACATAATGACCTACCTCACAAAATTTAAAACATTTTCTTGGTTTCTTATCAGGATTAGTCTTCGTATAAATTTCATTACAATATTAGTCCATTTATCCCAAATTACCACTTTGAAAACACTTCCATGTTTTGGTAATATGTTCCCAATGGGTTTTTACAACAGGTATCACAAACTGAAAAATGAACATTCCTACTATAAGATTTATTTGATTGATTATGACCCATTACATACCATATGGAACTCTTATTGTTCTTTTCATCTAAGTACATGTGATAATCAAAGAACTCCATTTATACCTTCTTAGTACATCGAACATGAATTTGATAACTTTTAAACTCATGGAGAGCCAATTCTCTTCGATATATTGGCATTAATCCTAAGTAAAATATAGTTGATTTTTCAATCAAGAACTAGAATATGAATTGATGTATACTCCACTAGTCGAGTGATGTTTTCTTAATACAGAACAATTTAATCTTTATCCTTTTACTTTAATTCAAGTAATTGATTCTCCATCATAAGACTAACCACGAAAAGAAAAAAAATCAAGAAAAGGAGTTAAAATGCATCCAACTCTAATAATACTATATTGTATATATCCCAGATATTCTTGACCATTTACCACTATTTTTATATTTACATTCAATTCGATTAATGTAAATATTAACATTTTTATTAGTTTAACATCCCATAACATCAAATATATTATCACGGGATTTATTCCCTACTTTATCCAAAACTGGTTCAGTAGATCAACTGAAATTAGGAGCGGTTACATCAAAAATTGTACCATTATTGTCTTTTTACTTTGTAGTAAACCTGGTTGTTCTCATTCATGGATTACACATCCATTTTGTTCCAACATCAGATGAACCATTACTATAACAAACATCTTGGTTCCAATTCCCCTAATTTATGGATTCAAATTCAAAAAGATAACAGCCATTCGGTTCTTTCCAACTTCAGCTTCCCTGTTGCTTCTACTGAAAACCATTCTGAAGAGACATATTTTAGATGAAGCATAATGGTAATATTTAAATTATATACAATATAAAAATATGGTAAAAATAATTAAATTTATTTTATTAACATCATACCGATATATAATGTTGTCAAAACATTTCTTTGATTCCAACTATAAGGACTCAACATTAAACCTTACATAATATTACTATTTGAACTAGATTTCACTTCTTTACATTCCCAAAGGTCGATTAATATTAGAGTTTTACAAAGTTAGGCCATAACTCATACATATCATCCCAACATCATACAGAGTGGATCCCATTAAAAAGTATCAATTTCTTCCAAAACATAACATTTTTACATAAAGTTACAATATGATTCCATTGAAAAGTATTCCTAATATTTAACTTGACTTCCTTATTTCTCTAAATCGTCCTTATATCCTATGATTTTTTTAAAAACATGGTATGTGCATAAAAATCTCATTAAGGGATAAAAAAATAATGAAATAAACCATTATTCCTTGGAAACTAATATAAACATATGAAACCATTTTGACAAATATGTACTTCTCACCCATATATACATAATTTTTGAAACATGAGATTTAAATAAAACATTAGAGAACATATATAAAACCACAAATGTATCATGGGAAATCACTTAATTATATTGTAACCCTTGTGGCTACCTTATGATTTGTATCCCTCAATGCTACATTACTATGTAAGCCTCACGACTACCTTATGGTGTTACCATTACAGCTAAACATGGATTTATCATACTACCAACCTCCAAAATACACATACCCAATGAATTTAAAATAAATATAGTACCCAACATTCAACATAAAAAATTCCAAATAACCAAAACATAATCATAAAACATGGATAATTTCCAAACAAATTACTTTTTACTTTTTTAAAACACATTTTATAAGGGAATTTTTAAAGGAATGTCCCCTAAAAACATCATATAATTGAAGTGATAATTAATATAATGGAAGGATTATGTATATATACTATTAATAGACATAATAAATCATAATATTAAAGAAATTATTCACACAAATAATCTTGATGTCACATAATTAATTAAGTTGAAGGTTAACCCAAAGAATGAAAATGGGGTTAAGAATTCCCTTTCCTCAGGTTTTTCTTACATAAAAATTTCTTAAAAGTAATTTATAATGGTTAAAATAATGTTATTAATATTTTACAGAGATAAATTAATGTTTATAACACATTATATTATTATTTTAAAACATCATTCTACCTGTTTATTGAAAATATTTTATTATTTCCCCTGTTTCGGGGGAGTTCTATACATGATTTCCCTTGTCGGTTTGTAAAGGATTATTTTTTTCTAATGGAAGATAAACACTAGAAGTGTAATGAAAAGTAATTAATATTTTTACAAAATATTAAATTATTCGATAAATAATTTTGGCTATATGGTATGAGGATGAATCATTAGATAAATAATTAGTGATATTCTTATAGATAATTTTGGCGGTTCTTCGATAATCCCAAACTAGTTTTGTTACATAACATAATATTATGTATATATTTAAAATAAAAAACATAAAATAGTAAATATAGTAAAATTTTAAAACTATTTGAACCATTAACATGGATTTATGACATGATTTTATAGAAGTAATGGAAATTGAAAACACAACGTCCATGATTTTGTTAATTTGGAGTATCACATACCGTGTTTTTATTTTTAGAATTAATGGGAGAGGATAAAAATAATGATGATTGTATTTATCCAGAAACATGATAAAAATCTATAATATATATGATCATAGATCCTTAATGCTTCTTAGATAAGGTTATGGGAAGAGAAAAAAAGGAATTGAAAAAAAACACAAAAAAATTAAAGGCAATTTTTACCTCTTGGTCTCTTATATTTGAGATCTTCTTTAATGCCTACGATTTTGGCCATTTTGTGTGAACAGTATGTGTTAGACTTGGGAAAGATCCTTGGGAAGGGGATTGGGTATAATTTAGATAATGATCAACTATTTAGAGGTTTGAGAGGAAGAAGGGCGTGGGGGTGGTATTTATAGTGGGGGAGAGGAGGGGGTTTCCATTATTTTAGTAATTAGATTAATATTTCTGCTCAAGAATATGAGTAGTCTGGATTATTGTATCCCAAAATGCATAATAGTTCATGTTAGTTCAATAAAATTTTCATTTACGTCATCCATGACTCATGTATAATGTATAAATTCATTTATTAGGCATATTTTGCAAATTATCATATTCCACAATTCACAAAAAAATCATATATTTCTGAAAACCTAAAAATTCACACCCACCATTTTCTGAAGTGTAGAATTCCTAAATAGATTCCATTTTATCAAAATATTTTTCTAACAATATTTAATTAAATTTTTTATTAAAATCATAATTTATTTGAATAATAAATTGAAAACTATAACTCATTTTATAACACCTTGAAAAATTAATGATGGTATAATAAAATTACCATATAACCATAGAAAAATAAATTAATAATTTAGGATTAAATTTATGGAAAATAATTTTTTTAATTATTTAATTATTCATAATATTTTTAAGTAAATATTTATGACTTACAAAAATACCAACACTTATATAATGATCATATTATCACTTATAGGACACCTTTTTATTATATATCCATGGGTGAGATTACTATTCATTTGGATATTTTACTATTCATAAGGGTCATATTATTATTCATAAGGGTTAAATTGTGATTCATAAGGGTAAAATTACTATTTATAAGGGTAGGTTACTGTTTACCTAAATTAAGTTTGTCCTATTACACTCAAAATAACTTACTGATTGCAACTGTGTATGTCAATTTTTCGAAATACAAACCATAGAAGTGAAAAAATAATGTTTACTGGCTAGATTATAACTATCTTTTTAAAATAAACTGTAATTATGTAGAGACTAAATGTTTCATGATTTTAAATTTAATTTTAAAACCTTGGGGTGTTACATTCTCTACACCTTCTGGAAATTGATTCCTCGTGATTTTATTTACTTATTAAACAAGTGAGAGTACATTTACCTAATAGAATTTTCAGACTCCCATGCTGCTTCATCAACCATGCGGTTTCCCAACAAATCATTTACCTGGTGGATTAACCAGTTCTGTAGTATTTGTTCTGTTCGATTAAGAATATGAATAGGTTTCTATTTATAAGAAAAGGGTCTCTTACAGCTGAACTGCTACTAGGCTCAAAACATGAGATGAATCTGGAAGATACGTTCTCAACATTGAAACATGAAAAACATTATGTACCTGAGATAAACCCCTAGGAAAATCTACTTGGTAGGAAACATATCCCACCTTTTCCAAGATTTAAAATTTTCAAATGTACTTTGGACATGTCTTCCCTTTATTACCAAAACTCATAACACTTTTCCATAGTGATATTTTAAAAAAAATATGATCATCTACCTTGAAAAAAACTATTTCCTCCCTCTATTTGAAAAAACATTATGCTTGCTCAGAGCTGTCATCTTGTGTTACTGGATCATATTCACTTTTTTAGCTACTTAACCTACAAATTATTTTCCCATCAACATACTTTCACCGATTTCATCCCAAATAGATTGATTTCGACATCACATACCATAAAATGCCTCAAATGGTGCCATCTTTATACATGAATGAAAAATTTTATTATAAGAAAACTCAACTAAAGAAAGATGTTGATCCCATATTCCATGTTAGTCCATTTAACAAGATCGATCCATATCATCCAATGTATAAATTACTCTCTTGGACTGTCCATCAGATTGAGGATGAATGGAAGTGATGAAATTTAATTTTGTGCCTGACAACTTCTGAAGACCTTTCAAAAAGTTAGAAGTGAACCTAAGATCACAGTCAGATACAATGAAAAGTGTAACTCCATGTACCTTGATAGTCTCTTTGAGATATAGTGGAGAATGCTAATTCAATGACATAATATATCGAATAGGATGGAAATGTACAGATTTAGTCAGACGATAAAAAATAATCCAAATCACATTATTACCTCGAGTAATAATTGGTAGTCCCTCCACAAAAACCACAAAAATGTTTTCTCATGACAACTCTAGTACAATAAAAGGCTTACAGATCCCCTTTGGTAGTTGTCTCTTGACTTTATCCTGTTGACATGACATACATTTTATTGTTAAATTTGAAATATCTATTTTTATACGATCCCACTAGTAATGTTATTGAAGGTATCTATATATTCTAATGGTTCTTGGATGAACAACAAATGGAGAACTAGGATCTTCACCAATAATTATTTCCTTAGCTGGGAATCAAAAGGCACACATAATCATTTTCCTAATATGAAAACACAATATTTATCAATGTTAAATTATAGAAACATTCCTATTTTATCCAATTAATCCATTTTCTATAACTCCCCACATGCGTTCTGTACTTTATTAATTCTGTCTAACAAAGATGTCTACACTAAAACAAGAAACAGAACAAAGTAATTTCTTACACCAAAAATATCCTAGTCAAAATTCATTAAATCATTATTCAGGGGGGTATGTTCTAAATGAAACATGTTCAATAATGCATGATGTTTTCAGTTCATGGAATCCACCACTTTGTTTATTTTTCAAGGATGGAAATTGATCATGAAATCATAATACTTTATCAATTCAAGCCATATTCTTTGCCTAATGTTCAATTCCTTCAGATTGAATGTATACTTCATACTTTTATGGTTGGTATATATTTCACAATTGGCTCCATATAAATGATGCCTCCAAATTTTTAAAGCAAAAAACCGTAACTGATAATTCCAAATCATGTGTGGGTAATTTTACTCCCGAGGTGTCAGTTACCTTGAATCATGAGAAATTACATGATCATTCTACATCATAACATTGCAAAATCCCATCAATGTAGCATCATTATAGATAAAAAACTAAACATTTCTGGAAGGTAGGGCCAAAACTAGAGCTTTCATCAATCTCTTTATCACTTCATTAAAAACATCACATTATTCTATCCAAAAAAATAACCAATTTTCATGTTAACATAGTTAGTGGTCTAGATAAATGCACAATATTTTCAACAAACCATAGGTAATAATAGGATAATCCACAAAAACTATGAATACGTGTAACATTTGTAGGACTGGGACATTCATCAACCATTTTTTGTTAATATCAAATATTATTCCATCCTTACTTACAATTTGCCCAAGAATAAAATATGTTGCAACCAAAATCCGATTTTCTAAACATTTTTTATAACTTCTTTTCTTTGAGATTTTGCGAGAAAATCCTTTATTGTTTTTCATGATCCACACAACTTTTTGAAAATACCACACTATAATTGACAAATACAACACCAAAATTAATCAAGGACTCAAATTATATTTTATTCATAAGATCCATAAATACCATATGGTAATATGTCAAACCAAAGCCATAAAAACAAACTCATAATGACCATATCTAGTATGAATAGTTTTTTTCAAAATTACATCCTCCTTCACTTTTAGCTAATGGTATCCAAATCTTCAGTCAATCTTGGAAAAATACTGAGCACCCAGGAGCAGATCAAAAAAGTAATCGATATGTGAAAATGATAATTATTCTTTATGTTATTGTTATTAAAATATCTATAATTAATGAAAATTATTATAGCACTATATATATTTTTAACAAACAAAACAGGATCACTCTATGTTCATGTAATGGGATGAATAAAGCCTTTATCAAGCAACACCAATAATTTTTTTTTCAATTTAATTTATTCTCTTTGTTACATTCGATAAGTGGTTTTTGAAATTGGATTAGAATTAGGAACTATGTAAATTGTGAATTAAACTTCTTGATCAGGTATAACACTAGGTACCACATTAGGAAAAACATTAAGGTATTAATTTACCACTAAAACATCATTAATTTGAACAGTTCCCTTCTTTAGAACAATATGATCATGATAAAATTCATTTCCATATTTTAATAGATTCTCAGCTTCCTAATATGATATCAATTGTATGGGTTCATTCCTTCAAACAAACTAAAACACTTTCTAAAAAACAAATTATTTAGATCTATAATCAATCGTATCATGTTAAATAAAACAAATCCATTTCTAGAATAACATCAAACTCTATTAAGGGTAAACCTATAGGTTTTGTAGGTAATTTATTTCCATAGACTACAACAAGAAGACACATATAGTCCCTTTTTTCTATAATATTTCCCCTTGGTGGTTTAACCATATGTTTCAGTCTCATTTCTGAAGGTGAAATTTCCCAATTATTATAACATTTCTCAGAAACAAAAGATTGTGTAGACCTCATATCTAACAAGAATTTAGAAATATATGAGGAAGAAAAGAACCCAATAAAACTTCATTGGATGGAATGTCATATAATGATATAGTCACAAAGATTCTCTCTACATATTTCTACTAATAGTCTTGCTTCTTTGCATCATTCAGATATTTTTTTGGGTATGTATTTTCATAATTACCCATGTCAGCACATTTAGAACATGTTATTGTTATCTATTTCAGATTAGTATTAGGATCAATTTAATTATAACCTTAGGATATTTTCAAAAACTTAACCAATGAAAACACTTCAAATTTTTGGTATGTCATTCTGTATGGTTCTTTTTACCACACATTTCACAAACTGGAAAATGAACTTTGTTACTATCAGATTAATTTGATTGATTCTTACCCATCACATTCCATATGCACCTCTTATTCTTCTTCATGTTTTCAAAGTACATGTTACCATTAGAAAACTATATTTATAACCTCCCAACACATCATACAAGTTTTTCATAACTTTTAAACTCATGGTAATCCAATTACCTTTTATATATTGGCTTAAATCTAGTGTAAAAACGTTGATTTTGATATCATGATCCAGAATAATATTTGGCACATACCTCACTAGCCAGGTGAAATATGATAAATGGACAAAAACTAAATATTCCCCCTTTTACATCAATTCAATTAATTTTTTCTCCAACCTATGTCGAACCACATTAGGATAATATATTTTAAGGAAAAGAATTTTAAATTCATCCAACTCTAAGGCTCCAATCACCTCTCTATCCATGATATTCTAGACCATTGACCAACATTGGTAAGATTAAAATTCATAGTAATAAATGGAATTCCTAATATATTGATTATTTGGACATCCCGTAACATATAATATCTTTTCAAAGGATTTAATCCATCCTTCTACCACAACAGGGTCATAATATCCACTAAAAGAAGGAGGGTGTTGCCTCATAAAATGTTCCACTATCATCATGTTCCTTTTTCATAGCTATTGTTATTCCATTGAATTCATCCCACCTACATTTATTTCCATCTACATCTAATCCATTACAGTAAAAAACTAGTCGGTTCCAATTTCTACCATTCTCTGTTGTGGATTCAGAAAGATATCAGCCTCTCTGTTCCTTCCAACTTCATCTCCCCAAATTCTTCGGAAGAAAACCATTCTGAACATACATATCTTAGATGAAAAAACATGGTAATATTTAAAATATATACCATATAAAAAAGTAAAAATTATTGAAGGTATTATATTAACATCATATTATAACTGAATGTATCAAAACTGTGCTCTAATACCATCTATAAGGACCTGACCTTAAACATTATATAATCAAGCAATTTCTACTAGATTTAATTTCTTCAATACACAAAAGATGTTTTTAATTTAGAGTTTTATAATGTTATGAAATATATAATGAATATGAAACCATAATCATACAATGTGGGTACCATTAAAACGATAAACATTTCTTTAAAATAGAAATTATTTTAACACCAAACAATAACATGATTTCGTCGAAAAATCAAAATAAGATTTAACATTAATTCCTTATTTCTCTTACACATACTTATAACATGAAAAAAAATATTTTAAAACATGTAATGAGGAAAAAATTATCAGTAAGGGATAAAAAAATTAAAGACTAAAATCATTATTCCGAGAATACTTATAAACATATCAAATCATTTTCACAATGACATACTTCTCACCCATATATACATACATTGTAAAACATGAGATTTCCATAAAACATTAGAAAACATATAAAGAACAATAAAGGTATATTAGATAATTACTTACTTATATATTAACCCTTGTGGCTTCCTTATAATTTGTAACACCCCCAGCTACCTGACGATTTAACCCTCACGACTACCTTAAGGTGTAACAATAAGAGTTACCCTAGGAGTAACCATACAAATAAACTATATCATACACATAATAAATGACTTGGATGGAGATATAGGTCTAGAAAATAATCATAAACAATTCCCAAGAACCAAAAAAAATCAAAAAACATGGTTAATTGCATAAACAATTACATTAAAATTTTTTAAAATAAAATTTAAAAGAGGATTTTTAAAGGAATGTCCCATACAAATATCATATACTTGAAGTGAGAATAAATAGAATGAAGGTTTTATGTGTATATACTGTAAATAAAAATAATATATAATAATTTAAATGAAATTAATTACACAATTTATCCTGTTAGAACATAATTAATGAAGTATAAGTTTAACCCCAAGAATGGATATTGGGTTAAGAGTTCCCTTACATCGAGATCATCATACATAAAACTTGAGTAAAAATCATATATAATGGTTCAAATAGGGATATAAATATTTTATAGAAATATATTATTATTTATAACACCTTATATGATAATTTTAAAACATCATTTGTCCCATTTATTAATAATTGTTTGTTATTTCCATTTTTTTTGGGTGCATTCCTTACATGATTTCCCTAGTCAGTTTGTAAAGGATTTTTTTTAGTGAAATCGAAGTGAAACTATAGAAATAGAATGAAATGAAATTAATATGGTCATATAATATAAAATGTTTCCATAAGTCATTTTAGTAATATTGTATGAGGATGAATCATTAGATAAACCATTACTGATAATCATTTAGATCATTTTGGCAGTTCTTCGATAATCATGAAAACGTTTCGTTATATAACTTAATAATATATATATGTAAACTACAGAACGTAAAATAGGTTATATTATAAATTTTAAAATATATTTCAACCATTAAAATGTATTTATGAACATATTTGAGTGATGTAATGGAAATTGAAAACACATCATCCATGATCTTGGTAAATTGGCACATTACGGACTGTGTTTCTCTTTTTAGAATAAGTGGGAGAGGAGAGGAAGGATGATTATTTATTTTTACAAAAACAATGTAAAAATAAATCATATATATTATAATAGATATTTCATGCCTCTTGTATAAGGGGAGGAGAATATAATATATGTATAGAAAAGGAATTGTAAAGAAAATATAAAAAAATGAAAGGGGGGGGGGGTTAACTCTTGATATATTCTCGTTGAGATCCTTCTTAAGGGATTTGGATTCAGAATTTTGGTGAGACCAGTAGGTCTTGAATGTGGCTAAGATAATTTGATATGGTATTGGGAAGAATTTATACAATTCTAAATGCTTCGTATGTGTGAGAGGAAGAGGGGGTGGTGTCGGTATTTATAGTGGATGAGAGGAGGAGTTTTCCACTATTTTAATCATTGGTTTAATATCATTACTCAAGACTATGAATAGTCATGATTATTTTCACCAAAAATAGTAAATAGTTAATGTAAATTCAACCCAATGTCTATTTAAATCATACATGACTCAAGCATGATGTAGAAATTCATTTATTTAGCATATTTTCTAATTTACCATAATCCACTATTCATAAAAAATGCAAGTATTTCAGAAAAAACCAAACATTCACCCTAACCATTTTCAAACATTTAGAATTAAAAAATGAACTAACCTTTTTATAAATAATTTTATAGTAATTTTTAATTTAATTTTTAAATAAAATAATAATTTATTAGAATAACAATTTTAAAACTATAACTTATTTTATAACACCTTGAAAAATTTATCATGGTCTCAAAAAATTATATTATAACCATAAGATAATAAAAGAATAATTTATTATTTAGTTTTATGAAGATTGATTTTTATTTAAATTATTTAATTAATCCTTATATTTGTGAATAAATATTTATTATTTAAAATTGAAACCAACACTTATATAATGATCATATTGTCCCTTGTAAGATGGATTATTATTATACATTTACTGATGAGGTTACTATTCATAAGGACATTTTATTATTCATAATGTTATATTATTATACATAAGGGTAACATTACGATTCATAAGTGTAAGTTACTATAAAAAAAAGTTTGTCGTATGAGACTCCAAATAACATATTGATCGCAACTGTGTATGTACGTTTTTTTGGAATTCAAATCCTAGTAGTGGAAAATTATATTTAATTACTAGATTATAACTATATAATTAAAAAATGTTTCATAGTGTAAAGAATTAGTGTTTCATTCTATTTAATTTATTTTTAAAACATTGTGGTGTTACACACAAGGATTATAGATCATTAAGAATGTTAATAAAGTCATAATTCTTGTTATGGGAGTGACTTTGAATGATCAAAAGATATTTTTATATAAAATATATTACATTGAAAAAATATAAATTGTGAGGATTTGCACAGTTTATATTGTAACATGTTTAATAATTCAATAAAAATCATAAATGTAAAGATAATTGTAATTAAGAAAGTTCAACCATCAACCTAAATCATGTAATTACGGGTTGATAATGATATGGGTTATTATAGTTTGAATTAGTGAATCAGGTTATATAACCTTAGAGGGTTTGGCATTATAAGTTGGGGTTAGTTTAATATTTATGCTTATCAATAATGGTTAAAGAGTATAAGGCTGATCATAAAAAATTGAAACACCTTTTAAGGTATAATTTATTTAGATTTTATGTTTATTATGTAATTTTGGGTGATATTTACGAGAATATAACACTTCAGTTTACTATTTGTTTTAGTGAAAATGATATTTTAGACCAAATTATTTAATGTTTTTTGAACATTAGTAGAAAGGTATTCATATAATTTATGAATAAAATGATAATTGATATTGAGAAAAAATTAGTTTAATGGGATAAAACATTATTAAATTTTGGGAACATAAAATTTATGATATAGATAATAATTGGAATGAAAAGTGATTTGGTGACTATATGATTTCTGTTATTTTGGAAGAAGCTAACAATATTTTGAACATTAAAGGATTAAAATAAATTAAATTTTAGGAATAAATATTGGGTTAATTTTCGAAATTATATGGGATTCAATTTGGAATTAAGTTAGAATATTTCAGAAATTATATGTACATGGTGTATAAATATTGTGTATGTGATTTTTTAATTGACTGATGTTTTTTGTATATAAATAATATATTTATCTAAGAAGAATAATTGATCAAATAATTATAAATCCTAAGTTCTTAATTTTTCTTGGAATATTTTTATGAGTATTAAAGTTAGTTGCTTATGGAATATTTTATTGTGAACATTTCTTATTTTGATGAGGATGTAATGATTAATTTTGTATTTATTCATAACAATAGTTATTCAAACTATGTATTTTAATAAAATTTCCTAACCATTTGTTCATTTTATTAATTTTTAGAAAAATAATTAATAACACTTGTTCCATCTTTGGATATTTTGATCCATTAGAAGTTAATTTTTATTCTTTCGGGCTGAAAAATACAGCTTCAAAATTAATTTATTCTAGTAAGAAATATAATATTTGTGCATATATTATTGAAGTAATTCCAAATAATGTAATTATTATTATGTGATATAATGATATGGGGAAAATATATTTTTTATCTATATCATGATGTTTCAAATATCCCTCAATTATTGAATATAGTATTGAAAATATAAATTCTATCCTTTTACAATTATTTTGGATGTATTGGTCATATATTCTATTCTCATAAAAGTATAACACGACTTCTAATGTAGATCCTCTTTCCAAGCCCATATTTCCTCTTCCATTAATATGTATCCTAATAAAGAAATATACAATTCATTAATATGTGTATCCATCATATTTCCCTTCTTACCTGTTCAAAATGACGGTTTACTATCTCTATATATGAAGTGGGTTTTTAAAAATGGTATTTTTAAAATATAAAAACGATTGATCCCTTCATGTCTATTTTTTTTATTTCACTCTATAGATTTAATTTTTTAAATATAATAAATTCTTATTGATAAACTTGAAATACAAAATAAATGATGAAATATGAATACTTGGTTAGATTGTAATACCCTAATATTTGAGAATATATTATGTTTATGTAATATATTTGATAGCATGTGGTATACACCCCACTGATCCTAAATTAATATCGATATATTAATATTTAAATACCATCATTATAATGTATCCATTAGTCTAGAGGGTATGAATGAGAATTAAAATAAAATGGAATATATTTAGATAGTTTTTTCATAATAAAATTTATAAACAATAACAATGTAATTATCAATTTTAAGTAAATGAAGATGAAATTTTAAGGAAAAATATATATTTTTTTAATAAACTGTTTTAATTTTTGAAATCTATTTTTATCTTAATAGATTAAATTATTCATAATTTATATAAAATAAAAGATAAATATGTGGATCCAAATAACCAATTTAATGAATTATTATTAATATAATTATGTTCATTAATAATAGAATTACAATAAATTAATGTTACACTTAAAATATATATTTTCATCAAAAATGGTTTTATTGTATATTTTATATAGATATGATAAATAATTTATACCAATTTAATTAGTTTTTATAAAAAAAATTTAAAAAAAACTTTGAAATATTTATTTAATTATAGTTTTATGATGATTTTTATGGATTTTTATCAAATAATTAAATATTGATTGAATAATGGAAATGTGGATTTTTGAAAAACTGTCATTTTATCCTATAATACAGTTAATTTAAAAGTACAATTATTATTTAGATTTTGTATTTATGAAATGCTATATTGCATTTATTTAATATAATAATTTTTTTCCATATTAATAATCATAGTATTATAATATGATTTATGTTCACTTTTATTATTTAAAAAATGTTTCTCTAAAAAAAATTTCACTATATTTTCCACAATTATATTTAAATTTAATCCTACAATATAATAAAATTTAGTAATGATAAATAATTTCTAAAAAATTTTATTAAAAAATTTGAATTTAGTTTTAAAGTATATTTTTTCTAGTCACAAAAATACTTTACTTTGTAAAAATAATGGGTAATATTGAAAATGTTAAATTAAGGTAAATATTAAAATTTTGTATAAAAATGAAAAAAATAACTCAATCCCCATTTTTGACCATTTTTACAAAATTCGGATAGTAATGGAATCTATAAAGAACTTTTCTGGATAGCTTAATTTGAAATATTATTTGGCTTCCAAAAAAATAGAGTTTTATAATTAAAAAATGAAATTTTTACTAATTTTATATGATAAATATATAATCATGAATTAGATAATAAGAAATATATATTATGAAATAAATAACATGTCAAAAATAATTTAGAATAATTTTATTTAACGTAAATAATTTTTTTAAATATTTTATAATTATTTAAAACACTTATGTAGTAGTCAAAAAACGTTTTTGAAATCATATGAAAAATAAAATATATGGAATTAAAATATTAACAGGTCTGGCATTTAGATTATTTGTGGTAGAAAATTATTTTATTGATTTTCTTTATTTATAAGGGATTATTTATTCATTTTAACTTGGATTACATTGTTCTATTGATTTATTTGAATTCAAATATTGTAAATGGTCCCACAAATGTCATTAAATGGAATTTAATGTTGAAAAATAATATTGAAATCATTATAAATTTAAATAAATATAATAATTAAAAAATAGGAAGGGATGACATTTATGCTATCATGAGTGTTCTATTTATGTTACCCATAGACTATTTAACTTTTCCTTCATGGACCTTAATTCACAAATAAATTTAAAATTGTTATAGATAAACTATTAAAATTACATTAATAAACAAAAAGAAAATGTTTAAAATAAAATCCAATCACATATAAACATGATTGATTTATTATATTTTTATCTTATCCTCATTAACATAAACTTTAATGTACTTAATAACCATTTTATTTGTGTTATACATGTATTGTATATTAATATTATAGGTATCTACAAGATTTCCACCCACTTCACTTATAAAAGAGAATATCCCTTGATTTCATAATCATATATCATGGACCATTTATCATAAAAAACATCTACCCAAATTCAATCTAATAATTTCATACCTTTTCCAAGATATTAGTATCTCACAAAAAAGATGAACTTAAAATGGTTAATGTGTGAGCTAATGAAGGTTTCTAAAAGATGAGGTAAAACTCTAAACTGAGTTTTTTGATGTTTACTTGTTCTTCTATATCCATCAAGTCATTTATAACCATGTTTTTATAATAAAAAAATATTCAATATATACTATATTATTATTATATTTATTTAAAACCCTTTCTTAATCCTTTTTTCCATATTATTAGAATTGAAATATTTCTGTCGGTATACGTGTGGACTACCACCCTAAGAAGTGATGTGTTACTTTGTTCATCGCCACCTTAAAAGGATCTTTATTATATAATATTTAATTAATAACAATTATTTTAGTCACATAGTTGTTACTTTTTAATGATAATATATTACATACCTTCTTTCCCTTCCATCATTTTAAAAATGAAATTGTCGTTCGTGTATATATTCGGACTACCACTTCCATGAAGCGATGTGATTTTTTCATCATTTACACCATTCATAGATTATTCTATAATTTTATTATTTATATTAAAATATAATTATATAATTATTAATATACAGGAGATGTTGGAACAATTATTTTTTTTTTCATAGACAGTACACACATTGCATTTTGGGCTTATAAAATGAATGTCTTTAAAACATCAAATATGAATTTAACAATTTTAGTAAGAAAATTAAAAATTGTAAAAAATGAAATAAAGTGTATAATTAAAATGGATGAAATATAATTTCATTATAAAAGATAAAAATTACATAATTTTAATAATAAGTATAATAGAAATATGAAACAAATAAGCCAGGACCAGAGGTAAGTGACATTTTTTAAATATCATATTATTATTTTCTATTATAATCTATTTATTCCTTTTGAAATTTATTAATTTTTTTTAAAGATTAAAATATTTTTGATTCAAATATGTCTAAAGTAATTTCTCATATATTTTTGATCTTATTTTGACTATCTTAAAAATGTATAATTTAAACAATTTGTATATGATTTTTTTGACATTCATTTAAAAAGTTTGAAAGGAATATTTTTTTAATGATTATATAATGAATAAAGTATCCAACTATGATCACTAATAATTAAATTTATGATAAATTTAAAATAATATATATTCAATTTTTGAAAAAATATTCTTCCAAAAATATATTAATCTATAGCTTTAAAATGTTTATATAGGTAAATTGAAATTTACTGTAATTTTATAGGATAAATGAAACGATTATTTATTATTGTATTGAACGATATTTCATTTAATTTTTATATTATATGTAAAGACCCATAAAATTCAAGGGAAAATTTTTCTTAATTTTCTTTGGAATTTTACAAGAAAGCGGTTTCTACCGGCACCTGATTCCGAGGCCCGGTGTGCCCGGAATCAATTTCCGAAGTTTGGCTTGGGTACATTCAGTGAACGAATGAGCGGGAATTTCTAACTTTTGAACCGGTGCCCGGAATCGAATTCTGAGGGCACCAATTAACTCACAGCGCCGATATTCGCTTAAGTTGACCTTTTCCGAGGTTGCGTTTTATGCGGGTTGAGAGTTAGTTTTGGGGGAATTAGATTGAAGATAAATAAAATGTGGAAACACATTTTATTTTTAACCATGTTGGTTATATCCTCCCAAAGGGAGTTAGAGGTGGGACCCACATCCAATTAACCTCTCTTGAGAGGATTAATTGTGGTGGGGCCCACACGAAGCCTAACTCCTCAACTTCCTTCAAAACTCCCCTTTAACCCCTCTTTAATTAATTTTTGACAACTTGAAGTAATTAATTGAGGTGGGTTGTCTTAATTTCAAACATTTGAAATTCTAGAGGTGATGAGGGATAATAAAATAAGCTTAATCTTATTTTATATTTGGTTGGAATTCTCTTAACACTTTGAGAATTTTGGGAGCTTCTTCTTCTTTTTCTTCTTTGAACCATGACGAAGAACGCTTAAGCTCCGACGACGAACGCTCAAGCTCCGACGAAGAACGCCGCTTCTCTTCTTCGTAGCCGGTGTGTTTCCGAAGATCGACGACGCCTCCTATGTCAACGAAAGGGGACGCCGCTTCCTCCTCGGAATTTCTTCATTGGCATACGAAGATTCACCAATGACGTACCTCTTCGGACGCACCTCGACGTCAACCGAATCGACATCTTCTTCCGCGACATCTCTCTTCGCGACGCCGATTTCTGACACCTCTTAAATCAAGGTAGGGATTTATTTTTGAAAGAAAAACATCCTTTGCATCTTTCTTTCTCTTATAAAAAGAAAAACGCAGATCAACACACACACTTTTCTAGGTGATCCGCACATGTTTTATTCGTGAGATGAGAATATTTTTTGTTACGGAAGAATTATTGGGAGTTGGCTAAATATTAGATAATTAAAGTTGTGCTCGATAAATTATTGGGAACAAGTGTTTACTTTTTCCAACTGTTAGCACTTAACATGGTGGGCGCGGGCCGAACGAACACGGCCCGACAACCCTCCGCAATTTGTTGTTGAAGCGCGGATTGATGGTGACGAGCATGTGGATCCGTTTTGATGTTTTGAGGGATCCGTTTTGAAGAACATATTCTTGGAGGGCCACCGGCGAAGATTGCAAGAAAAACGGACCACCGGAGCGCGTCCGGTGGTCCGCGGAAGGCGGCGGCCGCACGTCACCCCAGCGCGGCGGCGGCGGCGCGCCGCCGGAGGAACTCGCCGCGGCGGTCAGCAAGGCCGCCGGGTTTGCCGGCCGCGGAGGTCAAGGGGTGGGACCCTTTTTGGGTCCCATGTTGAAATCAATTGGCTGGACAATCGGCCAGCCGTTTCCTGAAGACCCGGG
The DNA here is from genome assembly GCA_963277665.1 of Viscum album. Classification (NCBI taxonomy): domain Eukaryota; kingdom Viridiplantae; phylum Streptophyta; class Magnoliopsida; order Santalales; family Viscaceae; genus Viscum; species Viscum album. The sequence continues at coordinate 764,241,797 of OY728129.1, forward strand.
GGTTTGAACCCCCGGAGGCGGACGGAGCGGACCCCCCACGTGGGGACCGCTGTTTATTACACGGGGAGGGCTTCACCCCCCCCCCCCCCCCCGTTTCCTCACACGCTCAGCCGTTTGGCGGAGCTGCTGTCGTGCGGCGACAACCCACGGACCGGCCGCGCCGGTCCGGGCCGCCCCGCGCCGGGCCGGGTCACGCCCTGGCCGGGCCGGGCCGGCCGAGCCGGGTCGGACCCTGGTCGGCCCGGACCCGGACCCCCCGTTTTTGGACCGTTTTCGGTCAAATGCTCATATCTTGAGCTGTAGACCTCCGATTGACGCGCCGTCAGCGGCAGCGCGATCCTTGGAACGAGACGGTCGTTTCGGTGTATTACACTCAAGGTTTCGGAAAACTTTGGGTTCGGCCGGGTTGGTTCGTACACGAAGCCAACCGGGCCCTCGGAGCGGAAACACTAATATCTTGAGCTACGGACGTCCGATTAACGTGCCGTCAGCTTTGTTGAGTTTTTCTTAGTGAGACAGATCTTTTGGCATACTCCACCCGAGTTTTGGATGCAGGTGGAGTACGGTCGGGTTGGTTTTGCCTTAAAAACCAACCGGGTCCCTGGGAAGGAAAAGCCAATAACTCTCATACCAGGCGTCTGATTGACGCGCCGTCTGTTGTGTTGAGTTCCTGTTGACGATACAGAACTTTTTTCATCCTACGCCCGAGAATTGGATGCAGATGGATACTGGCCGGGTTGGATCGCACTGAAATCCAACCGGGCCCCTGGAACGGAAATGCTGTTACCTTTCTGACAGAACGTCTGTTTGACGAACCGTCAGCGGCGTTGGTAATATCGTTGAGAAACGGTCCCTATGAGTATACCCTATGAGAGTTCGGGGTACAGTTGAGATACAGCTGGGTTTGGTTCGCTCACGAAACCAACCGGGCCCCTGGGATGAAAAGGCTAATAACTCACAGACCGGGCGTCCGATTGATGCGCCGTCTGTTGCGTTGATACCCCTATGATGAGGTGGTCCTTTGAGATACCTATTCATGGAACTTTGAGATACTTGGAGTATCAACCTGTAGCTCGTGGAGCGGACCCTCCTAGTGACGAGCGTGCGGAGTACGGAGACCGTGTAGCTGGCTGAGACCCGATGACTGCTGATCGAACGACTCGGTGTGTTACAGAGGTGCGCATGGTTGTAGCGGCACATGGGAGCGCTTGGTTGTAGAGACAGACCCACGACAGAGGTGCGCTTGGTTGTAGCGGCACATGGGAGCTCTTGGTTGTAGCGCCAGACCCACGACAAAGGTGCGCTTGGTTGTAGCGGCACATGGGAGCGCTTGGTTGTAGCAGCTGGCCCGCAACACTCGATGGGTGGAGTTCTTCAGCAGTCTTAGGTTAGTGAGCAGTACCTCGGAGTCGTGACAGGACCACTGTACACTCCAGAGACGGAGCTCTTCAGCAGTTACAGTTTCGTTAACAAAAATCCAGGTTGAGCTGAGGCTTTTGACCTTGTGTTTACCTCATGATTGAGATGGGTCACTTCCAAACTTAGGTATATGTATGGGCATATACCTGGGTAGTGGTTATCCGTTGATTTCACAATCCTTGTGTTTCCTCATGATTGAGGTGGGTTACTTGATAACTTAGGTATAAGTATGGGCATATACCTATGTAGAGGTTATTTGTATCTTTCTCTTGTGGTTTAATCCTTGTAGATTTTGGGAGACCTTCAGGGGTCTCGGGAACCCTACTGATTAGCTTATACTCACCCCTGCACGGGCTATGCCCGCACTACATTGTGTTGGTTGCAGACGACGGACAGCATTGATCGTGGTTGAGGCTTGCTGGGCAGGACGGTACCTGGAGGTGGACCACTGGGCGGGACGTGCTCGGAGCGGACGACGGGACCTAAGGTGTAGAAGAGTTATCTCTACCCACCCTTCAGGTGGGATTTCTAGTGGACAGCTCGATGTAGAAGCTTTTCCTTAATAGTTTTTGTTTTCCCTTTCGAGTTGTACTTCACTTTCAGTTTGGGTTTGTATACTGGCCCAATTACTTTTCCGCACTTTCAGTTGTACTCTGTTTTTACTTAGTGTTTACTTTTCCGCTTGCTTACTCTGTGGTGCTTGTTTACTTTAAAAAGGCAATGCCTTCCCTTTTTACCGGGATTTACGCCTTGGTGCTAGTCGCCAGCCCCTGGCCTATGGAAGGTGGGCTTGGGGTAGTCACGGCACGGGCCCCGAGGACGGGTCGTGACATTATAAGTTCAAAAAAATTATATTTTATTTATTTAATGCTTCTATTAATTTTATATTAATTAATGATGAGGAAGATATAGCTTTGAGAATGTGTGAGGCATATATAGATCTCTAATGGACAATGAAATATGACGAAGTTCACTAGTGATAGGTTACTCCAAGGAGATGTAGAAGTAATGTTTTTGTTAATTATAATTTATAAGTTCTTATAAGTATGAATTAATGGATTATTTTTCAAGTTAAATACATGATACCCTTTAAACATATAATAAATAATTTATTTTTATTTAAAAAGGAACGATAATGTGACTCTGTTTTTATGAAAAGCATATTCCCTTTTCAAAGGTTAATGTTTTTATTTTGAATGTAAATAAATTGTTGAGTTTTTCAATTTTTTTTCCTTATAACCTTTTTATTATGATTTTTCTATATGAATCCATATGAATTGTTATTTAAACCCATTTATATATTATTTTTTCTTCTTGGAAATATAAATGAATATTTAAAATCAAAATTATTATGATAATGTTGAAAATGTTTAAGGATTTTTTAGTTTTAAAAAATATTTAATGGGTTTATTTCCATTTATATAAAATTATATGATTCTATTTGATTATGCCATAATTTAAAATGATTTTCAAAGGACCCATGTATGAGGATGAATATTAATTTTGTCAAAATTATGATTATTGGAGTGACTTTGAACAAATAAATTTTTTATTATAAACAACATTTTTTGTGGGGGAAATAGAAATTGTGTGAAATTATCCTCTTTGTAAAAAAAGGGATTCCTTAATTCCCTAAATAACTATACCTAAAATCTCAGGGGAATGTAATAATGTAAAAACCTAATAAAAAATCACGTAATTATTGGTTGATTTTGATATGATACATTATAATCATTACCATTTCTATTATAATGTCATCAGTTTTATTTCATAACTCCTTCGAAATATTGTAGTCCAATACCTTATTCCTCTTTTTTCAACTAATATTAAAATATATTTATAAAAATAATGTAAATATTTATCATCAAATCCAAAAAATAGTTTCGGAAAATCATTCTAATAATTTTTTTGATTTGTGGCTACCCAACCATGAGAAATATAACTCATTATCATCTCAATCCCATATAACATTACATTAAAAAAATATATCTATTTAATATATAATATTTATTAATTAAATGATGAATTAATATTATGAAGGAAGTAGAATTCTCATATTATTCCTTCACTCATAGTCCCCCACCCCGAATAATGAATTTTACATCATTCTACCATGAACAACGTGTTCTATAATAACAGTCGAGATGTTAAATTCCCACATTATTAGGTTTAAAAAAAATTACGACCATCCGTGATCCCCGATTATTTGAGGTTAATTTGTGACATCCAGATCCAAGTTCCACATACCAGTTCCCCAATCGTGTTAGTCTCATGACTTGAAGAGTTTTTCTATGTACACCAGAGGTTTTCGACTAGAAGTGAGGGTCTAATATATATGTCACTAGGAGAGTATACCCTCATTATCTAATAAGAAATAAAAAATAAATAAATAAATATATCTAACAGATGATAAAAATATGGAGAATAATACCATATCGAGTATAGACCAGTATCACATGATAAACCAACATATGAAAATAATATCCCAATGAAATAAGTAGATATGTCATGACACATATGTGACATGTTTCTAATGAAAAAACTAAAAACTCCCAAGCATTTCCCAACATCATGTCTTGTTCCCTAATCCATTCATCATCCCAACTCATCTATCTAATATAGGGATCTTTCAATTATCCTATCTATAATACATGAATTCTACTCAGTTATCGATGAGGAAGCCAATGTAGGGTGTGAGTACAACTAAATAGTCGACCATAAATTACGTCTATAACGTCATACACTTTATAGTAGTTTATGAAGTTTTATAAAGAATAACATACAATAAATGAAGTAAACAATATCACATTAAATTTTCATTTAATTAACCACATAATTTTCATTGGATCACGATAACACCCAAACTCTCAATAACTTCTTCATCCCATAATAGATTTTAAACCATATATCATATGGAATCACATTACATTATTTTAGGATGTTTATTATGAATTAAATTCCAATTTCATATCATAAACATTTGTAAACAGAGTCCAATTCAAATATCATGGTGCCAAGAACATGATTTATGGAACCGAGTGGGTATTTGGAGCATTATTCCTTGTCTCAAAACACATGGGTATTTTTTGAATAAGTAATTGTACCAAACCTCATGGGTATTTAATGTGTCAAGAATTGTTTCAGACATTAACAATCGCATGCATTCATTGGGGGCATTGAGCATTTTTCGGGAATCTTGTGGGTATTTTGTGGGTCTTTCCTTATCCTACAACACATTTATAAATAAATCACATATATCACATATAAAATTTGTTTCAAGGTTATTCATCATTAACATTATTTTAAAATATTCACATCATGGTGCACCATTTAGATTTATCAAAATGGTAATGGTTAAACAAATTAATCACACTGAATAGTATAAAAATTTCATCATTAATCCATTTATACCAATTTAATAATAGTATCCATTAAACATTCATAGTTAATGTAACAAACCTTTTAATTCCAATTTTCAATCAGTTCCATAATCTAATTAATTTACCAATTTCATAATCTCATTAATCAACTATTTTCAAAATCCCATTATTACACTAATCCCATAAACCCATTATTTAATTACCCAATAAATTAATTCAATTCATCAGGCAATTTACAAATGCGAAAATCTTAATTACAAAGTTATGTAAAAATAATTATAATTCAACAATATGGGAATTGAAATTTTGACCACATACCTCAAGGCCATTGACAGATTTTCACAAAACTAAAATCCTCAAGTTAATGTAGAATGATCATAATTTTAATGGGGTAGAAGAACTAGTAACAAGACATATGATCAAGATTAAAAGGATTTCGATCTATTAAAACATTGATCTAACCCAAAAATATTGGATTAAAACTCATCATTCTTCCTCCAAGAAATAGTGAAGTCCGAGAGAGGAAATGAAATAGAGAAAAATCACATACCAAATTAGAATCCAACCCTTCCATTGAATATTAAAATCATCAAGAAAGGGGTTGAAATAGCCTTGGAAACCATAAAGGAGATTAAAAATTATTGGATTAGGTTTATTATAATATAGGGGAAGTATTGTTTAATTCCGTGCAGTTTGGGAATTTTTAATAATATTTTGGAGGACTTAAAACCCACACAATGGTTTCTTAGTACGGGGCACTCAATTTTTCAAACTGCATGCATTAACTGTGTTCCTCAACTTAGGGGTCCATGTCTTATCCTCTGTGGTTGAATGGTTTGAAAATACATTAACAAACTATGAAAACCACACTTTCATAGTTGGTTATGGTTGGGGAAAACCGTTCACCATCCTTGGACTCCCCCCCCCCCAAACATCCTAAACAATACCCGAACGCACTCGAGAAAAGGTCCAACCATTGTAAGAATAAAGTAAGAGTTAACAAGTACCTAGAAAGGACAGAGAGACATCCCAAGAAAGGTAAGGAATATAAAATATCCCCTCCTAATAAAAAATCATCATTGAGCTATACTATGAATAATCTCTTACATTCCAAGGAATAATGGTCTACCCATAGATCCCTCAATCTATTAACATCTCTGAAAATTCCTTCTAAACATGACCATGTTTCCATAATACTGTAAATATTGAAATGTTCTTTCCCTGAAACCCATTATCATTGTGATCTATAACATGAATTAGATTCTCCTCAAAGGATTAAATGGCCTCATGCTCAGAATCATCAGCATTGATCACAAAATAATGGTTGGGGTGATACCAATGAAGTTGTGACACATGAAAAAAAATTCAAAGCATTATACATTTGTGAAAGATCTTATTATAATGAAACTAAACTGATTCTCTCCACAATATCAAAAGGTTAAAAAATCCTACATTCCATAATTACATTTCACTAAAACCTATGGTGAATCAATTTCTATGAACCCAAATGAACTCACGATCAACCACTATGAAATTAAATAGCCATCAATGTTTATCATCATATGAATTCTTCCAAATCTAAAATGTAGCTATAAATATTATAATCAACTGAAACTAATATAATGTGTCCTACATGAGACTCGATACCATCATCTCCGACTCACCTGACACCATCCATCATAATGGTTATTTTCATGGATTACCACAAAGATCCTCATATGGTTCTATTTGTATATTTTCATGATAACTATTGTTATAGGGGAACTCAACGAGAAATAATTGGTTCTCCAAAGAGACACCAAAATTTTGATTGTATGCCCATAAAATATCCTCCAGCACCTGTATAGTAAATTCGGAGTACAAATCTATATATGGGTTGAAATTATTACTCATAAATATCAACATACCAAGAAAAGTTTATAAGGCATTCTATAATCATAGAGTGAAACATGAGTCATGGTCTAAAATAATGCAATGAGACAACCTATGGAGAGAGAATATCTCCCAAACATGCATGTCTCCCAACTGATCCACTATAAAAGTCTCATGAATATGGAATAAATGAGTTATATTCATCAATATATCAATAGTCACCCAAATAGCCTCATTCTTACAAGGCATTCTTAGGAGACCCAACATGAAGCCCAAGGTAACATCATCTCACTTCTATTTTGAAATAGAAAACAACTATATCAAACTAAAAGGCCATTTATTATAGTCCCTCGCTAATTTATAGGTGTAATTTCATACCGTGAACCCTGTAAACTTTTTTTTGAAGCATGTAAAAAAATACTATTAATGTAGGTCATAGTAAATTTTGGTAAAACTCAGATGCACCACCAAATTTGTGGCATGAAACTCATGAATCCACTCCTATTTCATACAATTAGGCACAACAACACTATTATTGATATTGTTGATCCCACCCTCAATTATTTCCCAACATGATGGTGACTTTCCACCATAAAGGATTTCCTACAATCCCAAGTAGTTAATAACATGTCATGGTCTCTCCCTAATCCTACATAGAAGGGTGGAATACATTGATATCGATATGAGAGCCATCTTATCCTAGACCTCCTAAACCATAACATGCATCATGGGAAAAAATTTCATCATATTAAACTCATTAATAGAATCTTGAGTTTACTATGTCTATTATTTATCTTTTAAAGTGTCAACAACACAATTTCACTTTCTGATCATATATGAGATCTAAATATAAATTTTTTCCATATTCTCAACTCTAATACACTATATAATATTCAAATATCATTGTAAGAATATGTACTTTAATCACTTGTGATTGATATATATATATAGTAATATTTTTAGCTAACAAATAATTCCACCAACACATTAATTCATAAACCACCATATCTTACATGAAGTCATATGTAGGGTAATTCTGTTCATGTGGTATCAAATTCCATGACCCATACCACAGAACGTGATCCCAATGCATCAATATCTCTCCTGGGTTGATTTCATGATCATCAAAAAATAATATATACTCTTCACCTATATTAGGTTTGATCAAGATTAGTGCAATATTCAAATACTTCATCAAATTTTGGAAATAATTCTCACGTGATGTAGACCATTCAAACATTACTACCTTATTGGTCAAGCCTAAAAGTGGTGGTTCAATCAATAAAATTTCCTGATGAACATCCTATAATAACCCATTAAGACAAAAAAGATATGGATATCAACAAAAAATTTATGCTTCTCCAAGGAAACCACTACCTACACCATTTATAGGTCAACTAACACCCTATTATCTGAGATGATAGGGCCTATGAAATGAACTTTATTATTCTATAATATTAACCTATATAGATTGGCCTAAAATCAATAGTCTCTCAGTGTAATCAGGAAGATTACATGATATTGAGAATGATCATATTGAGTTTCTAACTAAACTATTATTTCCTATATTAAAAAGCCACAATCTGATCTAGGTATAGATGAAATATTCATTTCATCACATTATTGGAAATGGAGGTTTTACAAAATAATTTTATGACAATAGTTTGATGAAACTGTTGGAATACTATTTTAGAGTAACCTTTCCAAATGGTTTGTCGAAACCAATGGTATATTGGTTTTAGAATGAATATTTAGTAACCATTTAATGATATCATTGAAAAATATTTAATTTTTATCATGTATAACAATGGTTTTTTAGAACCATTTTTAAAGGATAGATTTCCCAATGGTTTTTAATAACCGATGAGAAATGTTACCCACAAATACATAGCAGATCTAGCTCCCTTGCCCACGTGATTGTAGTCCTAAACAAAGTCCCTTACGAATCTCTCTCCATACCATATGTCATGAATATTATTATACCTAATAGATCCATCATCAATCAAGAAATTTTTTAGGTTTACACTGAAAATTAGTATGTGGTACCTTACTTTTAATTTTTGGCATCTATTTTTGTTTTTTTGATTTGGTCTATACCACAGTTCTATGTGGTCTGTGGCATGGTATACCGAACACTTTGATATGTTTTCAATTTTTTTCTATAATTTATGTGTCAATATTTTTTGAATAACCTTTATTTTATGTCTTCATATCCACTCCTTCTGTGTAGAGTTTGTGAACCATATGAACTAATGGAGGTGGTGGTGAGATATATCCCCACTCAAAGATGGTAAAACTATTTTTTAGTCATATGGTCTTGAGGTGACTAATGGATATTAGGATAGTCCATGTAAAGGGAATGGGGATAGTTGGTGTAGTGGTGTCAGTGGTTTTTCATTTTTTATTGTGTTGATATGGTAGTTTCTATGGAAATTAGTTTAGTTGAAAATTTGATTTAGATTTTTTATTAATAGTTTTGTTTAATGAATAATGGGAATGGTAGTGATACTGATGATGAATTGGTTATTGTTTGGGTGATGGATTGTATTTTTTATGTTGGATGGATTAGGTAAAGATAATTTTCAAGGTATTATATGGGTATTTTCTCCCCTGAAAACCCCCCACCCCCACCCCAACCCCCTAAACCCCCCATCCCCCTAGACAACCCCCACCCCGACCACCATGGACACCCCACTGGACACCCCCCCCCCTTAGACAACCCCACCCCCTGGACTCCCCCCCAACACACCACCCCATCCCTTGGACACCCCACCCCTTGGACAGCCCCCACCCACTCTACTGGACACCCCAACCCCTTGGACACCCCCACCCACTAGACACCCCACCCCCATTGAAAACCCCCACCCCCAAGGCATCCCCCACACCCTTAGACACCACTGTGGACACCTCCCACCCCCACCCATGGACATCCCCCAACCCCCTTGGAAAACTCCCCTTGGATACCGCCCCACCCCCACCCATATGGACACCCCACCCCCTGGATTTCCATCACTCCCTATGAAAGCCCCCACCCCTTGGACACTACCCCACCCCTGGACACCCTCTCCCTTGGACACCCCCATCCCCATGGAAAACCCCCACCTGATGGATAGCCCCCCTATGGACAACCCCATCCCCTAGACACCCCTACCCCCTGGACACCCCCACCCCCTGGACAACCACCCACACACCATGACAGCCCCCACCCCCTTGGACAGCCCCACTCCCCCTGGACAGCCCCACTCCCCATAGACACCCCACACCCCGATAGCCCCACCCCCATGGACACCACCACCCCCTTGGACAACCCCCCATGGACACCACCACCCCTATACACCCCACCCCCAAGATAGCCCCCCTAGACAGCCCCACTCCTCGGAGAGCCCCACCACCTTAGACAACCCCTCCCCCTGGACACATCCACCCCCTTGGACAACCCCCAACCCATTGAAAAACCCCCTCCCCCACCCCCTGGACACCCCACCCCCTGGACACCCACATAACCCATATACAGCACCACCCCACACCCCCTAGACACCCCACCCCCTTAGACCTCCCACCCCCACCCCCCCTTGACACCCCACATAATTAATATTTCGACATTGGGTTTTGGGTGTTACGAAATCTCCTAACATTTCAAAATATTTACATCATTTAGAATCAATAAATTATTTTAAAAAACTCTCTTTAGACATTCTAAATATTTGATGAAAATAATTCAAATTGTAATATCTTGATCAATGTTCTATCAGGTCCATGGTGTATTCTTATATGTGATAAATGAAAAAAAAAATACACAACACATTTCACCTCAAATTTACACAAACATGACTGAATTATTATATCTTTACATAGTTTTAAAAATAAGTCACCAACCCATGAATATAACACTACATCAACTAGAAACCCCTTTATGAATATCTAAAATGGGGACAGATTATCCAATTTGGAAAATAAATTTCAATATCATCATTCATAATCTCCATGTACATGGAATCATGCTTCTTTGACCTATGTAAACTTCATCTTATGACATTAAATCCTCATACATCCATTTAATCATTTTTGGATCATGATCCACATGTATAACCATGATGTTTCAGTGCCAGAATAATTATAGTCCACAAGTGTACCTAATCTTGTATATTCATGTATAATTATGCGAATATATTCAAAACCATCCTTGAAAAAAAAATTGGTATCAAAACAGTCTTTAGATCTTACGTGATCAAGTTATTACTTAGTTCATTTAATACTTGAGATTAATGGGATTCTTCTCCTTCAGGGGCTCAAGGATTTAAAATCTCTCCTTCTATTTGACACAATATGTATATGAATCTCAAAATTCTCTCATAGATTATATATGTTCTCTCAATATGCAAAACATTCATGGTATTGTATTTATAATTGAAGTCAATATTAGGTATTTATATTAATTTAATGTATATTGTAAAAAATATAATATTTTTTGACTTTAATATTATGATTTTCACATATAGTGGTTTGTTAGTTATGGTTTCATATAAAGTGAAATATTATCTTTTACTACAATATATTTTCGAGGAAACTTCAATCTTATAGAATTTATTTTGACGAAATGACATATATCATTTTTTACAGAATGGATATAAGTTTGATATATGAAACCGAACAGATCTCGAATGATTGTAAAAACAATTTGGTGAGGATTTTATATTTTTAATTTCACAATGCTTCAGATAACAGTCTTATACACATCCCATGTCACAATTGTGTCAGAAGACCTTGGTTGAGCCATAAAAAATTCATCTACAATAGAACCAAAAATGGTTTTCAAGAAAACTACTATATGTGGTATTCCAATTGTGGGAAAATGAAATCTCAAATTCTTGATGATCCAATTGAAAGGATTGGATTGGATAATTTTTTATATGAATGGTTTATATTTATTTTTCATCATGAAAAAGAATGTATTCCATCCAAATAATACATTTATATGAGAACACATGATGAGAATAGTGATAGTTATGATGTTTTCAGGGTGAAAAAATTGAATGATGCTGCCACGACTCCAATATATCGATAATGCGGTAAATTGAAAAAGAAGGAATTTTTAATTTGATTGTTTCATGGGAAAACTATGTATGGGATTTATAATAATTCAATCAATTAAATTCTTACCTTCTTGAAGGAATTACTTCAAGATGACACATAAATTCCCTCAAACTACTATATGGAATAGAGGTTAGTTGAGGAACATGGACTTTAAGAAAACAAAATTCATGATTTATCGAATGATTTCAATTTATTTTGGAGTAAACTGCTGAAATAAGTGTTTATATAAAATGTGGAACATCTTACTGGAAACCTAAAGGTGATAGAAAACTATCTTGTGTGCCACAAAAAGTAATGTGGAACCTTCCATTGATCCACAGACTCCAGAATATTTTTATATCGGATTAAATATCAATCAAAATAAGATGGAAGGATACTGAATGAAATAATACTAATGATCATTTGGTTTGCCCTACATATGGATTTATAGAGAATATATTTGATTCTTGATATCTTGATTTTGTAGGTGTCATGATTAATGATAGGCTGGGTCCTTCACGTGAAGATTTTAATTCATTTGGGCAGATTCTTACTTCGCATAGCACATGGCTGGTTTTTATACACATTTATAACCTTCCCCCATGGTTGTGTATGAAAAAACCTTCCACTTTCATGAGTATACTCATATATGACCCTTTTGATCCCGATAATGATATAGATGTACATATGAAACCTTTAATAATAGAGTTGAAACATATTTGTGATGTGGGTGTGCACACATACGATACATTTTCAAAAGAAAAATTTCATATGCATGCTGCACTTATGTGGACAATAAATGATTTTTCTTCTTATACAATAATTTCTAGATGGAGGATAAAGGGAAAAATATCATGTCCTATTGGTATGAAGAATACATGATCTAGAATACTGAAACATCACTGTAGTTTTAGATTTATGGTACATCAATGATTCTTTCCAATGGGAAATCCATATAGAAATAATCGCCGAAGATTTGACAATACCATGGACATAGATGATCCACCTCAGCGTATTTCTCAAACTGATGTTATTAATGAATTGAAAGAATTTTTTTTTTCATTCATTAAGGGTAAAATGAAATATGGAAAGAGAAAGAATGTTTCCACTAAAACGTCTTACAATTGGAAGAAGAGGAGTATCTTCTTTGATTTTCTTTATTGGTGAACCAATTTGTTACATCATTTCATTGACATAAGGTACATTCAAATAAATATAAGTGAAAATTTTCTTTCTATTCATCTAAATGTCAAGAAAATGACAAAAGTTTATTTACGGTCTCGGCGTGACTTGGTGGATTGGGGCATCAGACCAAAATTTCATCATGTACGTATCAATGAAAATAAATGGCAAGTTCCATGTACTTCTTATGTGTTAACACCTAAAAAAATTAGTTTTTTGAATTAATAGAGACTAATAAATTTCTTTATGGATATTAATGTAACATATCTAAATGGGTCAATAGAATAGAGATGAAGCTAGAATCAAGGAAGACTTGTGAAAATCAGATCCTTCTATAAGAGTTGATTCCAATAGTAATCCATTATATATTGTCTAATAATGTAATGGTGTATGTTCTCCTGTTGTTCCATTTGTTTAATTATCTTTGTGCTGTGAAGTTGTCCAAGTATTTCTTGCAAAAAATATTGGCAGATGCACTATTACTTTTTTGGGAGATTGAAAAAATATATCCTCCATAATTTTTCACATGCATGTTTCATATGACTGTCCATATTCCTACTGAAATACTTTTTAGAGGACCTATTGATTTTCGTTTGATGTATCTTACTGACATAAATATTTACACTTTAAATTATTATGTTCGAAATAGGGATCATCCTAAATGTTCAATCATGAAAGGTTACATAGATCAAAAATGTATGAATTTATACTATATGTATTTATATAATCTTAATAAAAGAATTAATATAACAATGGGAAATAAAGAAGAAATGTAGGAGAAACTTGAACCCAGTTTTCCATCACATCCTCATATAGGTGGAATACTGGGATCATAAACATTGATAGCATTAAGTCGTGAAGGGAGAGGGATGGTACATCATAGAGCTTTGTTCAACTGTGATTTGTTTGATGACTACATCATGTAAGTAAATTTATTATTTATATCATATATATGTATATTTTAATTTATTCATGTTTTTAGCATTAGGGAACATAAAGAAATGATAAATAGAAAAAATGTTTTTTTCTCTTTGAAAGGAGGGAGGCTTTTTCATAGGAAAGAGTTTTATGCAATGTTTAAATTGATAGAAAAAATATTACTATTTAAAATAATTAAATCAATAATTAATTTAGTTTAATATTTATTCATATTTTAGGTATTGAGTTTTCCTCCTGACTCTATCTTTGAGGAAATAAGAGCTTTGTATTTTGGTACTAATACTGTGGTTCATAACTGTAAATCAATTGTTATCAATGGGTACAGATTTATTATCACCAAAAGAGAAATGAACAAGAGAAGAAAACATGATGGTGTTATGCTTACTTCCACAATAGACTATTATACCAATGTATCAAATAGTAGACAACAATTTCAAAATATTTGTTATTACAAAGTGTTGAAAAAATTACAATATTGGATTATTACTCTCATGGATGAGTCACGATGATGAAATGAAGGTGTTTTGATTCAATGATGAGACATGGAAAATTTATTGATGATTTTGGATTTTTAGTAGTTAATATGACTCACACTCTTACGACTGATTAACCATATGTATTGAATGAATTTTGATATTTGTTTTTTATGTCAAAGACTATCTTCGACCTGAATTTTGTATCATTATTGAAGTAATTACAGGAAATATTTTTTGTGACGGTGATGATGGAATTGACTCAATCCCTAATGTAATTGGTAATAATCCATTTATTACATTTGATGACTCTAATAGCTCAATTATCAGAGTTGACTTTTAACCTAACGTTGTGGTGGGAAATATATGGAATCATCCATCCAGGTTCTCAATTCTTTTGGATTATCTCATCTTGTGTTATTAAAGATGGTAATATTCAAATTGATTTAATATTGACTACAAATATGTTGTATCCGACTTGACCATTATGTGAATTTTCAATGATTATTTGTTGCAATTTTAGTTGAATTCATTTTCTAATATATAATTGAATTGTATTCAATCCAACGAAACCAAAATTACAAATAATTGAAATGTTATCCGGTTCTAATTACTTTTATCCATGTTTTCCCTACCATATATTTTGTTTTTTGGGTAACATATTAGTTATCCTCTTCCAATTTCTTAAATATTTGTTTTCAAATGTTGGAAATGAAATCAATTAATGATAGGCGATAGAAAAAGATGGTGAAAACAATCATCACATAGAGGAGATGGGTGTTCCACCACTAGGGCCTGTAGTGAGTATATTATTTCAAATATATATATATATATACATAATATAATTTCGTTTGATTAATTTTGTTTCAAACATTTTTTCAGGATCCACCTATTTGGAGAAAATGATTTGATGAGAATCTTATTAGTTTTCTTAGTACTATGGGTGTTCGTATAATGGGGGTGGTATTAGAGCTAGGCAATCTGGTCGGTGTAACCCATTAGACCCTGCCCCTCCCACTGACATACCATCTATCCAGCATTCTGATCTCAGTGTGTCGTTAGAGACACACAACATATTTTGGACTCCCATGTTTTCACCACGCTTTATATCTGAGTCGACTCACCCGTCATTACCATAGTCAATGATTATTCCCACTCCCCATCCAGCATTCAACCAACAATCAGTGCCATCTTCTTTTACTTCTACATCCTTATCTTCAAGTTTCTATATTCCATATTCTTCGACTCCTGTCCCGCCAGATTCTGTCCCTACGGAGCATACATTGGAAACCACTGCACCTGTACAGGGGGATCCTTTAGTTTCTACAAATCCAGTGGAGCCCATTGATCAGACTACCAAAAGTATATTTATAGAACCCTAAAAAATATTTATACCATTATTTATTTTCAATAAAATATATATTGATAAAATATTTGTTATTATTTCATAACAGATACATCTAATGATATGAGGTGGGGGAGGGGCATAAAATAATGCATGTGGTGTGGAACCCACATTAAGGTGAAGGTGGAATAAATTGAATACAATAAAATGACTTAAAAAACAGTGCAACAATGTCATAGTTTTTTACAACAATTTCCAAATACTCCAACATCATTCATGTCAGTCCTCTCTCATAGAGAAACTTTCCAAATGAAGTCAACGATATTTCTTAGATAAGGATATGGGTAAAATAATTTGGTTTATTTAATGTAATATTTTTTTTATATGAATTAATATTTTGGCTTCAACTTCAGTTTAATTTCTCCAAGAGTGAGGGTGCACAACCAGTACGTCTAAAGAATTTTGGTGAGATTTGGTGAGCCTATAAGCACAAGTTGTATATTGGATGGTGTGATAATGATGGAATAGAGTTAGAGGTGGTTCCTGTCATGGATTATTTTTTTATAAAACATTATCATTAGGTGATTTCTCATTGGATGACAACCCAATTTAAGGTATTAATCACATTTGAGGCATTTAAATGAAAATTCTATAGTTTTTCATTAGTGTTATATTTTACATTATTGAATTTTATTTATAAGTCATTTGGATGAAATAAAAAAACATTGATGCTAAAATATACCTCCACACATTTGGATGTACTATGATGCTAGATCCTGATAGGAAACAGGTGTGACAGCTATTTATCATTTTTCTTTACGACTTGAGCTTTATATTATTTACATCAAAATTTATTCAATTAATAAAGTTGTCATATAATTTTATATAAGAAATTAATTATTGATAACCTATTTAAAATTATTTTTTCCTATATTCAATGTCATTTTAGAGGAAAACATTGAATATTAAAGGATTTGTGCCTCATGTAAAACAATTTTCCTCGAGTAGAATGAAGAAAGATGGAAGTTTTTTTAACAAAACATCTCAGCAGAGGATAGTATGTTTTACTTTGTTGATTTAAAATGTTAATATTATTTTTGTAACTTAATAATATATTTATATTTTTCACAAAAATTTTTAGAGGCCTTTGATACCTAGGAACCTAACACGTTTGGGCTAAATGATTACTTAATGTAGGTGATGGGATATGAGCACCTTGGAAGAGTACGTTGTCCACCTGGGGAAGAGTATAGTCCCAACAAGAAATTGAACCTCCTAAAGTATGATTTGTAGTGCCACCAACTTATAGCAGGTAAAGGTATAAGCATAACATGCTGAAAAAAGGTCCATTGAGATGAAATAAAAGTCTACTAGGAAAAAAACTGAATTTATGAAACTGTTGGATGTTTTACGACCAACAACTCCACCAGAGGCTAGCACAACTTGTGACGAATATATTCCATTTATACGTTATATATAAAGTTCTCCATCTGGATGTTCTATTGTCAGTCGATTAAATGGTGATGGGGAGGCTGAAGCGGATGAGGAGTCAATGGAAGAGGCTGAGGCTGAGGTAGATGACGAGGGATAGGAGGAGGCCGATAAAGAGGAGGAGGTATAGGAGAAGGGCGAGGAGGTGGCCAAGGCGGAGTACAAGGGTAAGGAGGAGGGAATTAAGGAGGCCAGGGAAAATGATGGGGATGATGATGAGGACATTGATGAGGCTGACGAAGATGGTGATGATAGTGATATTGATGAGGGACAGATTGATCCCTTACATTTTTTACTAATATTACTGATATTTAATGTTTTATGACTTGTTGTTCCTGAATATATATGTGATTAGGTAGGTAACATTATCTTTATTTATTTATCTATAAATAATAAGACACGACTTAGGATTTTCTATGACTGAATATATGTGTGATTGATTCACCCTGCCCATGGACACCCGCACCCCCTTGGACAGCCCCCCTAGACACTCCACCCCCTAGACACCCCCATGGACAACCCCACCCCCTTGTACACCCCCCACACCCTCCTAGAAACCCGCACGCCTTGGACACCCTGACCCCTTGGATAGCCCTCAAACCCCTGGATAGCTCCCACCACCCATGGACACCCCCACCCCTTGGACACCCCCTCCCCTAGAAAACCCCCTCCCACCCATGGACATCCACCCACCCTCTAGACACCCCTACCCCCATTAAATATCCCCATCCCCTGGACATCCCTCCACCCCTTGTACAAGCCCACCCCTGGACACCCCACCCCAAGAACGCCCCCCCCCCCCATAGACAACCGACCCACCCCATGGACACCGCCTACCCCATTGGGCACCCCCGCCCCACCCCTGGACATCCCCCCACGGACAAAACCCAAACCCCTGGACAAACCCCACCCTTGATAACCCCCACCTCCTAGACACCCCACTCCCTTGGGCTGCCCCCACCCCTGGATACCCCCACCCCTTGGACATCCCCCCACCCCCTGGACACTCCACCACCATTGACAACCACCACACCCCTTGGACACCCCCTGGACACCCCCACCACCTTGGACAACCCCCACCCCCCTAGACAGCCCCACCCCTGGACACCCCCTACCCCTTGAACATCCCCCAACCCAACTTGATACCCCAACCCACTAGACACCCCCACCCCCATGGATATCCCCCCCACCCCATTTGATAAAATTTGGATGTGTTGTGTTTAAGAAGATGCCTATTTTCAGGGTGTTTTGTTTTCCAGTGGTGTATTTTTTTGAGTGTATTGGTGATATTCTGATTTCTATATTGGGTGATGTAATTGGATGGTGTTATTTTTATGGAATTCTATTTGGATGATATTTGTCTCCATTGATGTTATTTTGAATTGTGAATAGAGTGTAGCAATCATAGGTAAATTCTCAAGTAATTACAGGTAATTAATTCTGAATTGTGTATATGTTAGGTATTTTTCTTCATTGGTGTTATTTTGATGGAATACTACTTGAGGATCTTATATGACTGATTCACCCCTACACAAGACACCCACACCCTGGACACCCCCGCCCCTAGAAAACACCAACCCCTTGGACATCCCCCACACACCCATGGATAGCCCCCCCCAGATACCCCCACACCCTGGACACACCGTACAACATTGGACAACCCCAAACACCCTGAATAGCCCTGCCACCCCCGAACAGCTCACCCCATAAACACACATACCCCCTAGGATAGCCCCCCAACCCCATAGATAGCCCATGCCCCCTAGACAACCCCCACCCCCTTGGACACCCATGACCCTCCTGGATAGCCCCTAACCTCTTGGACATCCCCCATCCCCTGGGAAACCCCACACCATGGACACCCCTACCATCTTAGACAGCCCCAACCCCCTGGACAGCCCCCACCCCATGGACACCACCCCACCCCTGGACACCGCACCCCCTCTGGACACCCCCAACCGCATGGAGAACCCCCCACACCCAGGATACCCAACCCACCAATAGAGACCCCCTATGGTGTGGATGCCCCCCCCAAATGCCTGGACACCCCCCCAGATACCACCCCACCCCCAAGAAACCCCAACCCCCTTGGGCACCCCCACCCCCATGGACATCCCCCACCCCCTGGACAACCCCGACCCTCTGGACAGCCCCATCCCCTAGATACCCCCCACTCCCTTGGACACCACCCCACCCCCTGAATAGCCCCACCCCTGGAAACCACCCATCTCCCCACCCATCCCCCCAGACACCCCCCATCACGCAAGACACCCCCACCCTCTGAACACCCCTACCCCCTTGGATAGCCCCTACCGCCAACCCCTAGACAACCCCCCCCCCCCCTTGGACACCACCACACCCCCCTTGACACCCCCACCCCCTGAACACCCCCACCCCCATCAACATCCCCCACCCCTGAAACCCCCTACCCCCCTAGGATATCCTACCAACCCCTAGAAAGCCCCCCCTCCACCACAAAGACAACCCCCCCCCCCAGACACCCCACCCCCTGGACACCACCACTCCCATGGGTAGCACCCCATCCCTGGAAAACCCCCACCCCCTAGACACCCCCACCCCGTGGACACCCCCACCCCATGGACACTCCTACCTGCTTGGGCAACCACCAAAACTCCCTGGACATCCCACACCCCCTGGACACCACCCCAACCCCCTAGAAACCCCCACCCCTAGACACCCACTCCCATGGATAGCCCCTCACCACCCTGAACATCCCCCATTGCCCTGGACAGCACCCCCACCCCTGGATACACCCCCACCCCCTAAACATCCCCTACCTCTTTGGACACCCCCTAACCATGTTGAAAGCATCCACCCCTAGACACCAACCCACCCCCTAGACACCACCACCCCTAGACACCCCCACCCGCATGGAAAACCCCCCACCCCTAAACAACCCCCCATGCCCTGGACACCCCTACCCCCCTGGACAGACCCCAACACCTTGGAAAGCCCCCAACCCCCCTTGGACACCACCCAACCCCCGGACTCCCCCACCCCCATGACACCACCAATTCCCTTGGACATCCCCCTCCCCTAACCCCTTGGACACCCCCTGGACAATAGCCCCACCCCTAAACACCCACCCCCATGGAAACCCCCACCCTTGGACACCCCATACCCCCTTGGACAACCCCCCCCCCTCCCCCAAACCCCTAGACAACCCCCACCCACAAAACACTACCCCACCACCTGGACTCCCCCACCCCCATGGACACCCCCAAACCACTGGACAACCCTCACTGCCTAGAATCCCCACCCCCTGGACACCCCCGAACACCTTGGACACCCTCACCCCTAGACAACCCACAACCCCCGACAAAAAAACCCACCCCCTGGACACCCCACTCACATGGATAGACCCCCCCTCTGTGGACACCACCCCACCCCTTTGTCTTCATTGTTGTTATATTGAATTATGTATAGAGTATTTTAATTGAATGTAATTGTACAAGTAATTGGATGTATAGGGTTCTTATTGTTTCCTGCTAGTTCTTCCTGCTGAATTCTGAGTTATATATAGGTTTTTATTATTGGAGGTAACTAATTCTGATTTATGTATTTGTTTTTTAATTCTGAATTCTGTATTGAATTAATTATGGATTCTATAATTGCAGAAGGTGAGGCTGGTACTACTTCTCGAGCTGTAGAAAATCTTTTCCAACAGTTTTAAAACTGTTGGTATAGATGTTAAAATCCAATCTATACCAATAGTTTCATCAAAATGATGGTAAAATTCAATACCAATGGTTTACAAAATGATGGAATATACCTGTTAACTAAAGTGTTACCAATGGTTTTTTCAAACCATTGGTAAAAGTATTTAGCAATGGTTCATAAAACCATTGGTATATATATAAATTGATTTTTATTGAAATGGTGTAAAATCATTGGTAAAACATTATAATTTTTTTATAAAACTGTTGGTATAATGTGATGTAACATGACATACACCACTAGTTTATGAATAACCGCTAGGATATGTCTATCCCCATGGCTTGGTTGCCAATTTTTTGGACAACCGTTGTTATTTATTATACTAATAGTTATCCAGCCTATATCAACACTTTATAACCATTGGATAATAATATATTTTCACCAGTGCCAATTCCATAAACATTGTAGGATAATATTTATCGCAAATGAAATCATAATGAAATTATATATGGTATACCTTCTTTTGAAAGTAGTCAATTATATATCAATATAGTCAAAATATAACATGATGATATCCGATATAATTTCAGTAATGGGAAAATAGAAACTCACTTCACGTTTTCAAAAAGATAATTGATACAAAGAATAGGATACCGGTTCTTCGCAGTCATATAGTTCAATATTTAATAATCAACATGTAAGTGAAATGACCCATCATCCTTCAAAACACGAAAACCCAAAGAACCTCAAGGTTATACACTATATATATAACCCTTATCTAAAAACTCTTCAATTTATTTATTAACCTATTGAAAATATATTGGTATAATTGTAAAAATTTAATTGAAGCAATATCTGCTCCATGAATGAGCTCAATTATAAACTCAACATCCCTCTCTGGTAGAGGCCTTAAGAAATCCCCCCTGAATTACATTTAGGAACCTATATACTAATGGTAGAATGATATAGTAATTCAAACCATCATTATTTAGTAACAAACATGAATTCAATGCTGTGATCTCCCCCAATTATTGACAAACTAGGCTTGTTGGGTCCTCTTGGATATCCTACATTCCATGATAAACATAACTGTCACCATTAAGATATGTAAAATTCAATATTATATGGTAATAATCACTGTAGGATTATTTTTGTACTAACAATCAAGTCATATATATATATATATCATGGATATAAAGACCCCATAGAAAATGATACTCCTCAACCTTGAAAGAATAGACATTGCATAAACAGATGTCTCAAGATTGTACTCCCAGTGGTGTATCGATCATCATAACCCCACTGAAAAACTCCATTGTAAGATTCATCCCATTTAAAATTTCTGTAGATATAATAGTTTTAGGGGATTTTTTATCTAATAAAGAACTATAAAGCATAAAAACTATAAGAATAATACGTGTCACTATGGATGATCCATACTTACTATCTATAAGTGTATATTAAACTCCATGAAATTTTCCTTCCCCTATTCCCTATGATGCAGTATGAATCCCCCGAGCTACATGACTTTGGTGATATAGGTGTGCTTTCCCTAATGTACCTCTCCCACTTCCTCAACATCCATGAAAAGTAGAATTTCATCTTCTAGATTGATATGGGGTATAAAACCCCTTTACAACACTCTTATTTTGTATGGATCCTCTATCAATAAAAATTTATTGTGTGTTACTACAAAATCACTATATAAATCCCATATCTCTATTACCATGTAACTATACCAGTGGGTAGGGGTACTTTCTATGAATGCAACCTAGCCTGCCACACTAGTGTAAGAGAATATGAGTAATGTCCCGAGTAGTTGATCCTCCCCTTGTTCACTCTACTTCCCACTACTCTTGTATATATTATAAAAGATATGATTTCAACTCTTGGAATATATAACTATTGGTAATCTATTAGAAA
This sequence comes from Viscum album, assembly GCA_963277665.1. Taxonomy (NCBI): domain Eukaryota; kingdom Viridiplantae; phylum Streptophyta; class Magnoliopsida; order Santalales; family Viscaceae; genus Viscum; species Viscum album. The sequence continues at coordinate 764,264,572 of OY728129.1, forward strand.
CCACATTCCTTCCAGTGGAAGTCTCCTTCTAATTCCACTCATATATGAGAGCCTGATTCACCACCTCAAAAAAATTCATGTGAAAGATATAAACCTAGGAATTAATGTCACATTTAATCTCATTCGAAAAATTTGTCATTGTGGTAGCCTCATCTCCAACCAATGGTGTAACAATGAACTGTAAAGATGTGTTGTGACCAACTTAGTGAATCACAAACATGACCCCTTGGTCTACACCGTAAACTAAGATTCTCTCTCCTTCCTACGTATCTCAGGGTTAAGGTGCTCCAAGAACATATCATAAAATTCATTCCACTCAATATTATCATGTTATATATTCGGAGTATGGATGTCCCATCAATGATTTTCCTGACCATGTGACATATATTTAGTTATTTTGACTATATTCTCCACATCAGTCTCCAGGTTTCCAGGAACATTTTGACAGAATCAATCTTGAACATTGTTTCCTCATATCCAACATCTATGATGAATGTCATAGGGTGATGAAACTAGGAATTTAGTGTCAATTTAGACATGTTATTCATAAGTCACCCCATGTCACATTCCATAAAATACATAAATTATGAAATGTTCTCACAAAACATTTATTTGGATCCTTCAACTTGAACTTTCTGTTCATCAAGATCTTCTACTAGAGTATCATTTATATCCATGTCCTCCTATAGTCCTATCAACTAGCATCATTAATGTGGAATTTCACTACAATTACATATACCCATATTAGGAAACATAACACATTATTTATTCAAATAAAATAAATTTATTTACATAAATAAATAAAAATCCATCCTTATTATCCCACCACATGTCAAAAACAGAGGCACTATCACAACCCTTAACCATACCTCATATGGGCAATGGGTAACATAAGGGAAATCATTATAATTTTCTATTCTTTTCCATTAGACACCCATTTATCCATTAAAATATACCATGTGTAAAATTATTTAAAATTTTTAAATTTCATATTAAGATGATTTTTCATTTAAATTAAATAAGAAACAAAATGATTTTTTATTTAAATAACTCACCCCCAAAACCTGATTTTCAGTGTCGTCCTAAAATGATGCATGTCATAATATATCCTGAGTGCCAAGAACAATGCATGCATGATAATAACACATTCCATACTGGGCCATGAATAAAATATCAGATAAAAAACCCTTAAATAACTGGTACATAACCTAAGGTGGAATAACATCCAACTGTAACATAGAACATTAATAACAAAAATCCCACAGTGGTTTCTTGGGTTTCCACCTTATATGGGTTAGATACACTGATGTATGATCTCATGAACAAGGCCTCACTCATCCTAGTATCATATATACCTTTACCAAATTGTATTAAAAAAGAAATGAAAACTCCTTTGATACCACTTTGGGACATTCCAACATGGATACCACATAACAGTGTCATGAGCGAGTGGGTCACATGAACTCAAGCACACCTCCCCATACACTAGAGGTTTATGAATAAAAATGTGGGTCTAATATAGATATCATGGGGATACTGTCACAAATTTATCAATGTTTCTCAACAGTGAAACTAAATATACTATAGAAAACTGATGATAAAAAATAACCAGTATAATATGATAACGAGTACAAACTAGTATCTCATGATAAATAGAAGCTGGAAAAATATCCAAATAAAATCAGTCGATATGTGATAACATAAATCTTTCACCTGTAAAATTGAAAAAATAAAAGACACTAACAACTCCCAATCAGGTCGTGATACCATGTCTTATTCCCTCCCCGATGCTCTATCCAAACTCAGCCATATAAAATAAGTCTCTTTCCTTTATCTGGTCCTATAAACAATAAGTCTATTCAGGAACTGATCAGAAAGCCTGAATAGGGTGTGATTACAACTCATTAGTACAAAACCAATGATTTATAAATCAATAAATAGTTTATAACAGTGTATTCTATTTTATAAATAATAACATACAATAAATAATGTAAACAATATTCAGATTAAATTTTTATCTAACTAAAAAAATAAATTTATCAGGTTCAAAATATCACCCAAACCATAAATACATATGTGATACCATACTTGATTATTAACCATATATCATAGGTAAAAATTATCAATTATTCCATGGCTTAAATTATGCATTAAATTCCAATTTCATATCATAGACACTAAGAAACCTTTTCTAATTCAAATATCATGAGGCCCAAAGCATCATGTATGGAAACTCGTGGGTATTTGAAGAATTTATCCTTTTCCTAATCCTCATTGGAATTTTGGGCATCAGACCTTGTCTCACACCTCATGGGTATTTGGAGATCCATTACTTGTCTAATACATTAATTATCACATGAATTCTTTTCAGTTCTAACAAATTAGATTGGAACCCAGTTGGTATTTAGATAGTGAGTCCTTTACCCATGCATAATCAATCAATAAATCATATATATCACATATATCAAATTTATCAATGTTAATAATAATTATCCCTCTTTTCAAATATTCATATATGTTATACAATTTAAATTATCAAAATAATCATGGATCAAAACTTCAATCACATGTATTGATATGAAGATTTCACCATCAATCCATTTATCAACATTTTTTCATAATATAAATTAACCCTTCATGGTTAAGAATAACAAACCTATAATTAAAATTATAAATCAACTACCTCATCCCATTAATTAAAAATATTCATAATCTCATTAATAATCAAATTTCATAATCTCAATATTCCTCAAATTCTATAAACCGATTAATTATATCAATTTAATATGCAATTTCATTGTGTGGAAATTTTAATTCCATAATTATATATATTCAATTATTATTCAAGACTATGTAAATTTCCAATTAGACCACATACCTCAAAGTTTATTAATGATGTTTTGGAAACTGAAATCCCCAAATTGATATAGAATGATCAACGCTATAATGGCATGGATAATCTAGGACCAATACCAAAGATAGATATCAAAAGCATTAATTTATATAAAATCTAAGATCTAACCCAATTCCAACATATGAAAACTCATCACACATCATTTTGAAACAGAGATTGGAGTTAGATGAAGTCAAATATAGATGATATAACTTACCAATGGGAAGTCCATCCTTTAATTAGATCTTTGATTAATCAATAAAAGGGTATAGGATCCTTAGAATCCCTTAAAGATATTATATAAACATGTGAATGGGTTTACAATTGAGTGGGGTGAAGAAGGGATAATACCTGGAGTTTTGGTAATTTATAATAATTTTTTAGAGGATTGAAAACCCACTAAATGGATTTCCCATGTTAGGGTGAACCATTTTCGAAACTGTGTTCCTTAACCTTGTGGCTCACCTTAGGGATCACAGTTTGAAAAAAATTGTGCTATGTATACAAACCCTACTATCTCAGAGGTGAAGGGTTTTCTAGTATTGGCGCATGGTTTGGTAAAACTGTTTTCCAACCATGCACTATCTAAACTCCCTAAAACATTGAAAAAATCACCATAAGGATCCCAAGACAAGTCCCCACCTATGTAATACTAAAATAAGGGTACAAATCTATAGAACAAGTGTGAGATATCCCTAGAATAGTCAGTATCTTACATTATCCATGAATTCATTGAAAATGAGGGAATATTAACTGAACTTATTCCTTGAAGGATCGTGCCTAGCCTAATTGCTGTTGTCCATATCGAAGATAATGGGATTCCAATATACATTATACATGGAAATAAAGTAGAGATTAAATAAGAAATATTCTAGAGGTATAATCATTAATCGGAACAAGATAAAAAAAATATAATATTGTAACTATATATTAATATGTACATAATAAAAAATTTAGTTCCAACTTTAGATATATTTATGATCATTTATTGGATAGATCAATGATGAAGTATCAATAATCTAACCAAGAATGAAGCTGTAAAATCAATCTCTTTACCTAGACACTTTAGCGTCATTTCAATTTCAGAATAAGAATCAGTAGAATAAGAGGAAACACTAAATTTATAGCAAAAATTAATCTTAGGATAGATTTAGAGATCATCACATTTAACGTCTCTAGGAAATAAATAAATTATCTAGTAATGAATACACCAAAATTATAATTTGAATTTTAGGAATCCAATGGAACCTAGTTTCTGTAAAAGTAATACTTTCATATTCTCATTCCAAAATTCAAATTATTCTAAATTAGTAAATATTGATGAGAAATTATATAAATTTTACTATTGAGGAATCCAAGGTTATAAATTTCAGTGTTTAATTAGCATAACCACACAATTCATTCCTAATTTCAAACTAATAGATTACAAACTGTATGTTTTGTGAAATATTGGTATTCAGTTAGACAAGAAGGATATGATATCTCAAATAAAAGGATATTTGTTTAATATTTTAAGAAATTAGTAGCAACCTCGACCCCAGAAGTGCAGAGATAGTTCTTGCTACCCTTAAAATGGAATAAGATACAAGGAAATCACATCCCAAAGTACCGAATAGTTTAGTAGTTTTGGTTAACTTGGTACATTTAGTAATTTTCTATTATAATTGAATAAAACAATTGAAACCTAATTTTTTTAAATCAAAATAACTTCATTCGATATAGAGTATCCTACATGTCATTTATAGTATGCTTTAAAGAATCTTGGGGAAAAGAAACAAGATATTTATGATCTAAAATTCTTAGTATGGGTCTTGTAGAGTGAAAGAAAAAATTAATAATTGAGCATAATAAAAATGTAAATTTAAATATCTGAACATGACTGCCATGTAATCAATAAACCAAGAAGGATGTGCGTAAACAATATGAATAGTAAAATAAATAAAAACACATTCCATTTAATCAATAACATATATATTATTAATAGATATGATATAAGTTATAAAATAATGTAAATAACATAATATGCATTCCACCTATTCTATAAACTAATAATGAGATTCATCTACATATTTTTTCATAGTGAAAATATCATGGATAATAATAAAATAATTATAAATGTAGGAAATTATTAATTATTGGACATCATTTTTCCTTTGTATATGAAACCACTTACATCATGAACTCCCATAATATGGCTTAAAACACACTACATTAAAGTCTTTCCACAATAGAGTTTAAAAATCATGGTTAAAAACATGAAGGATTTTTTTAAAACTGATTTCATATCATGAGACTACTAATGAATCAAGTGTATTATATTAAATAGTCCCCAAATAATGACATATGAGTCCAAATAATTTCTCATATATCAAAAAATCGATTTAATTCATAAACAATGTGCCTTTTAAAAAATCTGTATTGATTAAATAATATATATTTATCAAAATTTCCAAATATAAAAAAATAACTATAAAAGTTAACAATACATGTAAAAAATGATATATAATTTATGAAATAAATGTATCCATGATAAAAAATATTAAAATTTTGGTGAAATTTAATTTCAATAAGAAATTTAATAATTGAAGTTAATGTTAACGTGAATAAAAATTAATTAATGAAGTCAATGTTAATAATTTTCATTGTCAATGTGATAAAAAAGAATATATAAAGATATTAATGGTATTATCAATAAAATATATACCCATTGGGCTAAGATAAATGCGATTTTTCATTTACTAATACAAATAATATAAAAGAACTTTAAAATGAAGTTACCTAGTCAGGATCCAAGAATCACTGAGAGGGGGAGGGGGTGAATCAGTGATATCTTTTACTATTATGTTTCCCATTTTTGAAACAACCTTTTCCTCCTATTAAAGGGTTATTTCCATGATAAACACACTACCACAGTTACTCATGATTTAAAGGTTCACTACTCAACAAGAGTAGTTATGTCTTTGGTATGGTATGGAAATAATTTAGTTCCACAAAATCAACTAGAAACTAATACTTTTATGTGGAATAAAATAAGTAGGATATTACCTTAAACTCTTGTAGAACATGAAAAAAAATCCAAAAGTGTGTGTCCATTATCTTTTCACAAATAGGGAATTACAATATTTCAGTTCTTCTTTACAATTTAATAGGTTTAATCCCTGAAGTACAATTATTCAATTTCCTACCCAGAAGCCGGTAAGAACTGTCTTATGTACAACTGAATATGTGTGAATAACCCAACTCTTTCACACACTCTTATAGGTGCCATGCACATAAATTTAATGCCTTATACAGAAGATTTTGATTTTGAAATGAAACACATCTTCCAGGGAACTTCACTCTTGCGTGCAACTTCTCCTTCTTACCTGCAACATTCATTCTTCCATGCACCTCACTTTTCATAAAAATTCATTCCCGCTTCAGAGCTCAAGATTTCTCTATGTGTCGAGAACACCTAATGTGAGGAGGTCTCCTCTTATTTATAGATCCTATCTACCCATGCATGTAAAAACCCGAATGTTTCATGCAAGATCCTAACACATCACACAAAACCCCATTTCACATTGCATTGGGTGTGTAAGGCTCTTTCGCGCCAACCTCATTTTTCTCGCACTTTTTGAATCTTTCACGCACTTCATTCCTTTTACATTTTTCGATGTTTGTACCTCAAATCATGCCTTGGGTTCAATATTCAAAAATCCCTTCAATCTTGCGAAAAAAAATAAATCTTTCATGCAAGCCTCTCCATTTCCATATTTTGATGTTGGGATCATGGAACTCAATTTTCATGCGACATCCTTTTTGAAAAACACATTTCTCTATTTCCCAAATTTCAGGCCAATATTTTTTCCCAAACAATGGGAAACGACACCACCATAAAATTTTCTTCGGTAAGAACACCAATGCTAATTCATTATTAACTGTGATATTCCAAAAACAATTTATTTCATCATAAACCACATCTATCATGATTTATAGTCATTGATCGAACTCCTTTAGAATCGTTAGATTTTAAACGAGAAGTACTGAAACCTCCCTATCTTCTAGCTATACCATTCATTCCAATCAAAACAAAATATGACCGGCATCATCTTTTATCTCCCACTACATAATAATTCTTTCATCATAAGTTCGCCTAATTTTTTATATTTGTGAAAAACAAATAAGTAATGCATCGTCTTATTTTCCCTTTCCTTTACAAAGTAAATTAATTTATCTTTTTTGACAACAGAAGACAACACTCTGTAACAACAATCTCTTCTTAGTTTCTTCTCCATCAAAAATTCTCCAAACATAAAAACCATTAAGAATAAAATAGCCTTTTTCTTTTGAAAAACATTTTGAAAAACATTTTCCATAAAAACAAATATTAAGAGTAAACTTTCAGAAAATATTTTGAAAATAATTTTATTTGAAAATTATGATTGAAAAATATAATAAAATCTTCAAAAATGTTTAGTGGTAATGACAGTTATATATTTTTTTCATCTCATACTTTTTAAAATAATGTTTTATTTTACTTTTTTAATAAAATCCAAAGAATCATTATTATAAAAATGACATAAGATTCCTTTTATATATATTAAAGAGTTAAAAATGTGTAAAAAATATATTAATAAATAATTTTTAAAAGATTAAAATAAATTGAAAACATTTGTATAAAACATTAATTTTGAGGAAAACATATTTTTGAATAAAGAGAGAAATGAAGTTGTGATTTTCATAAAACATATTCAAAGTACTTTAATGTACCAAAGAGTGGGAAAATGGAATTATTACATGGAATAGTTCATTAATAAATATATTAGCATCAATTTTAATGGTTTATTCAGAAATAGTCATGTAATTTCCTTCAACTAATATTCAATAATAAAAAATATCCATTGGAATAATATTGTGAAATAAATTATTAAAATGTTTAAAATGTTGGACTGAGAATTAATAAATGAATTGATTATATGAATATAATTTAAATTAAAATAAAATAAGAGTTAATAAAACATAATATAATTAATATTAATTACACACATATTTATAAAATGAAATAACAAATTATGTAAAATTTTAACATAATGAGGGGATATTTAGTTTAGAAAACCCTCAACTTAAACTTTATTTTAATTGAATTATATTTATCTTCTTTTTTAATGGTTTAAAACATGATATAAACTTATAAAAATACCATATTAATATTAATAATATCAAATATGATCCTTTTATAACATCATGTCACTTATTTGTTAATAACAGTTCATTATTTTCATTGTTTGGGGTGTTAATTTCTTAATTTTTTGCGTATGTTTCATTATTTTATTTTTTTTACAATTATTTATATAACAATTTAATCATCTCATGAATTCCATCCATGATGTAAATATAATATATATTGAGTACATATGAATTTATTGTAAATCATTAATTTAGTGATAGTAAATGAAGTGAACCGTTCATGGAGATGGTAGTCCATGCGTACGAATGAATGCTAATTCATTTTTTAGTTGTATTAAAAGATAAAAATGTATATGATATAAATTATATTATCATATTTATTTCATATATACCACATATTTTTATTAAACTTATCCTTAATATATTCTATTTAATGTGTGAAATAATCACATCGCTTCATGAGGTGGAAGTCCATCGAACATACAAATGACATTATCGTATTCTTAAAAGATTAAAAGAATAAAGGTATGTGTTATATAATAATTCCATAATCATAATAAAATAATAAATATCATATAAAAAAGTATTGACATTATTAATCCCAACAATGATAGGTGGTAATGGAAAAACAATTGACATTGGTTCATGAGTCGGTAATCCTCCCGTCCGCATGAACGATGATTTTGAAACCCATTTAATGAAGTGTGTGATGTTTTTTGTTAAAAAATAAAAATAAAAATATCTAATTAATTTATTTATATTTTTTTATTATATAATAATTATATAAATATAATTTAAGTAGTTGGATAAGGAAATAAAATAAATACTATTTTAAACAACCATTGACTCTTCTTTACATATCCTCCTTATGTTTGCATTAATTCCCTCCTAAGCTAGCTATCTTCCCCATAAAAGAATTTTAAGATGAGGGGAGGAAAATTATAGGGTGATTTTTTTAGGTTTTAGCTAATAAAAATTGGTAATATATGTGTTATTAGTTGGATGAGGGGGATGCCTTTTACATGTGTGGTGAGTGGAAAACATGTAAAATTTTGAAAGGGGGAATTGTGACCATGTTTTTTCCATTTTAAGTGCATTGAATAATTAAAAAGAAAAAACTATTCAGAGTTATTAGGATGAAATGGGTATATAATATAATGGTTGGACAATTTTCTTTTTCCTTTGGACCCATAAGTTTAAATATTTGTCCCTTGGAAAACCAATATTTCTCTTAATCGTTATAATTCCTTTTAACTACTTCCATAAATAATTTTTGTCAAAAAAAATTTAACATTTTATAAATTTGAATTTATTATTTTTACAAATATGGAATCCATTTTAATACACTAAAATTACCTAACTATAAAAGAGTAATTTCAATATAATCCCGAATACATATTGAGAAAATGGGGTTTAAGAGTGAAAATGTTCAAAAGTTTAATAAGTTTTCATATCCAAATTCAACATAAAAATGATTACAATGAAAAAAATTAAATTAAAAGATTTATAATTGATTTATATAACTTTAAAAATAATTTAAAATATAATTTGATACTATAAATTAATTATATTAAAGGATGGTTTGCAATTTAAATATAATATTTCACACTATTCATCGAGAAATAAAAATTCCTATAAAAATAAAAACAAATACTCCATTATCTAATTTTTAAATTCCTAATTTTTTAAATATTTTATTTTTTGAAATTTTTTTTAAATGTGTCAAAGTATAGTTTTAAAACATGTACACCATTAAAAGGAGGAAAAAATTTTATTGAAAAAAGAAAAATATTTATTCCTAAAATTGGATTTATTTATATATTATGCATATAAAATCTATTGGATGAATAAAAAAATATTGAATATATAATAAATTAATTTCATTAATATCATCGAATAATATTAAATTATTTAATTTATTATGATTTTACTCCATTGATTCTTACAAATAGTTTTTTATAAAAATATTTCCTTTATATTCAATTAGTTTTTATATTAATTTTTAATAAATTTGTAACTGCTGAATTCAAACACATATTGTTATGAGTTATTTAATACTATTCATTACAACTAATTTAATTTATATTATATAATTTTCATCTTAAATATTGATATTAATAGTATATGTTCAAACTCGGTCTTGCTTGTGACATAAGAAATCAAGGAAACTAATTGTTGTAGGTAACTGAAACTAACTATTTCATGCAATTTATGCTATAAACAGATTAAATTTACTGAAAATAGTAAATATATTATAAAGTCATGGGATATTATATTCCCTTATACACTTTGTGTTTCATTTTATACATGATTTTGAATATGATATTTATATTTTAAAATTTTGGTCTGTTATATTATTTCTACTATAAAATAAACTAAGTCTCTATATTTTAAAATTGACCCTAGAAATCAATTCTATATAATATAGAAATACCAGTATAGAAAAATTTACATTAAAAATGACTTAATAAAATAACTACATTATAAGAGAGAATATAAAGTATAAAGGTCACATAGAATAACACATAACTAGGAATCTATATAAGAGGACATTAGTTGAATGTTAAATATGAACATGGAGGAATAGAGTAAATATTTACATGGTGTAATTCAGTTCATTTATCAAAACAAGTTAAGGATCAATGGAATGTTTTGGGGATGAAAACTATATACTATAGGCGATTTAAAATACCACGAGTTCAATAAAAATAAATGTATTAGAAAAAATGTTTTGTTTTAAAGTCCATTTTTATGGAGTTGAGGAATTACTTAACTATTTATTCATATAAGGAAAAATACTTACTCTGTATGTTTCTATAAAATTTCATCCTTTGGTTATGCTTATATAATTTTCCTATTCATCCATTACTCAAATAAATGATATGAAAAATATAAATTGTATCCCTGATGTACTAAAATTATCCTTTAAAAGATCAAATGATCCATAGAAGAGTAACAAGATATTACTTTTATCATTACTAAAACTAAAATTATTGAAAAATGTTTTCAAATAACACATGAAGGTCTACTTAATCCATTCCATAAATAATTAGCATTTAAGATCATTTAAAAAAATGTTTGACCAAATTTAAAAAAATGTTAAATATTATATTCTCTAGAAAAAAATAAAGCATCTCTTAATAGACACAAAACAAACATGTGAATACCATTATATAGTATTCTATTAAAACATTTTAACAAACATGAATTCAAATAAATCCTTTTTGAAAAAACTTCATTAGTAATTATTCATTATTTAAAACATAGGTTATGTGATATATTTCTAAAATCCAAAAATGTTGTAGACCCCATCAATGATATCATTACCACTTTGTTATTGAATCATTAATTAGTTCCAAAGTAGTTAGTAATATCCAAAAAAACTTATCCATATCAATCATGTATTTATCCAACCATCATTATCTCAAAATTTGGAAAATATCAATAGTTAATTTACCTCAATCATTTTATTTCCAAGAAATTCAACCTATCAGTAAATTATTTTTCTTGGTCATCGATACTATTCAATCTGTGATCTTAAATTCATTATGATATATTACTACATTACAATCCTTTTATATTTTAGGATTATCATAAATAATTCATAAGTGATAAAATACTCAAATTTCATAATTATTATATTCAAACAAAATCTCATTAATCAATCCTCTTCAATTGTATTAATTACATATAAATGACCATGATCCCTTGGTTTCTCCTGAGGTCTATTATACTGATGCTTAGAAAATTTATTTTCATAGTGCCCCATATCTCTACAATTTAATAATTTCACATTAGAATCATTTTTATTTCCCTTTAAATCAATATCACAATGGCCTTTCTATCCAAAATTATAAAAATCTCCCTATCCTCCTATTCATGTTCCAAGGAATGTTTTTCCACAATTATCACATGTGGGAAAAATACTTCATTCCATTATTCCATTTAAGCATATTTTCATATTCTTCTCACTCTTCCCACAAAATTTATAATATATAGACAACTCTTTCTATATATTTTTATCCCATGATACAATTTCTTCTTATAATGAAGTCATTTGGGATACTATTTACCTTCAAAATATTTTCTTAAGCCCATAAAATAAATGATCATTCGTACTCTTTGGATCACATGAATTGGCGATGTCCACATTAAATATGCTAGGAACCATTTCTAAATGATGACATACACTAGATTAGATCATATCATTATGAACGATAATGTATAATCCCAAAAATAGTGAAATAATTAACATAAATTGAAATGTTTATGCATATATAATCTCATATCCATAAACATAGTCTTTTTGAGATGCTCTTCTATACTTATACTCAAATACTATCATATGACTATGTTCCCTAATCTATGTTATCATAAATCTATTTTCAAATTTTTCTACTAAATTTTCTATGATACAAACTATAGTGACCCCGAAACTAGAAGCATGGATCTTGTTACTGCTACCATTACATTGGCATAAGCTATAAGGAAATCACATCCAAAATGAAATAATAGTTTAATAGTATTGGTAAAAAAGAACATACATGAATCCTATATTATAATTTCATAAAAAGATTATACCATCCTTCTTTATAATAATAACTTTATTCTATCTAGAATATATTAAAAATCAGTTATAGTATCCTTCATGGAATCATGCAGAAATAATATAAAATAAATATGATCTCAAATGACCAGTAAGGGATAAGTACAACAAATGAATTAATGATTCAATAATCCAAATTAATATAGAATGGAAAACATTTAACACATATATTATATAATAAATAAACTAGGAAGGATATGTGAAATAAAATTTAATGGTAAATTACTAAAAAATAATAAATTTAATAAATAACATTAATATAGTTACCTGATATGGATTAATAGAAATAGAAATGTGATGAACTGAAAATACATGAAATTTAATCAATAAACTAATAATGAAAAGCATCCATATATATTTTCATAGTGAAAATCTCATGGATTGTAATTATTAAATTATAAATACAAGAAATGAATAATTATTGGACTTCTCATTTCCCAGGTACATGAAACCATTACCTTTAATACCTTTCACTATATATTGTAAATCATACTTCTCCCATGAACATTCCAAAGATAGTTTAAACTATTTGATTACACATGTGAAGGGTTTTTTTCCAACTTGTTTAATTTCACGAGACTACTGATGTAATGTGGGGATTAATTTAAACAATCCATAACCCAATTCACACTAGTCCAAATTATTGATCATATATCAAATAATTGATTTAATTCATAAATAATGTGAGTTATCAAATATCCATATTGAGTAATGTATAAAAACTTATCAATATCTCCCTAGATAATAAAATAACTATCGATTTAAACATAGTATATAAAAATAATATAATGTTAAATAAATTTTTCCATTATAAATAATAATTAAAATTAGGGGAAATATAATGTACACAATAAAGTAAATAATTCAAGGAAAATTTAATGTTAACAAAAATAAATCATATAAGTGAATGTTAATATTTTACTAGGTAAAAATGAACATAAACCATCTTTAATAAGATTATGGATAATATATATAATATATATAAAAATTTGGTTAATAATAAATGATTTTTTGGATGAATAGAAATAGTATAAAATATCATTAAAAATATACTTTCCGAAAATATCCATTTAATTTTTATTTTTTCAATCCTTTTCATTAAAAATAAATTTTAAAACTAATTTTTTTTAATAATATTGAAAATAAATTTCTATGAAAATAACCTTTTAAACATATAAATGATTATAGAAATCATTTGAGTGGTCATGGTGGATTGAAATTCTTTTCAGGTTGTACATGGTAAAACAATTTTATATTTTAATTATATTGTAAAAATCAAAATGAAATTATTTTGAATTGGAAATAATATTCAATTTATTTATTTTTAAATATTAATAAATGGTTGTAAAATACTCTAATAAATATTTTTTAAATTATTAAGAAAATTTGATTTTTTTAGAAAGCTTTGTTTTAATTTAAAACATTTATCCGACTGAAGAGAGTAATGAAGTCAGGTTTTATTACAATAATTTTATAAATTGTTTTTGGTATCAAAGAGTAGAAAAATAGAATAATTACTTGAAATATTTCATTAATAAATATATTAGAATCAATTTAACGGTTTATATGAAAATATTCATGAAATTTCATTCAACTAATATTCATGAATATGCAATCTTGATTAGAATCATTTGGCTAAATAAACCCATAAAATGATCATAACATTGAAGTAATATTTAATAGATGAATAGATTAAATGAATTAAATATAAATACAAAAAAACCTATTTTATATACAGAATAATATAATAAAAAATTCATTAGACACATAATCTTATCATGATATAATCGGCGGAGGAGATGTTTAACCCTGTGAGAGGAAATTGAGTTAAGTAATCCCTTACATTATGCTTATTTTTGGTTGAAGGATATTTAAAATAATAAATAATTTTATTAATCAATTTATTAAATTATTAATAACCATATTAGTATTTATAATATCATATAGTATCTTTTTATAACATCTCTTCACTATATTTTTAGTAATCTTCAAATATTTTCAGTATTTCAGATGTTAATTGCCTTATTTTTTATGTATATTTCAAATTATTTTTCTTTTACTCTTTATTAAATCATGATATTCATCTAAAAATCTTTAAACAAGATTTAAATATCATGTATATTCATTAAATATATATCTCTGGAAATCCATATAATTCAGTGAAAGGTAATTAAATGCACCGATCATGGAGATGGTAACCCGTACGTATACATAAACATTGCTTCCATTTAATTATCATAATAAAAAAATTTAAATGATATGTATGTATATTATAATTATATTATAAAATTAATTTTATATACACCACATATAATAATTAAAACCATGATTTATACATTTCATATAATGTTGGAATGAATCTCATCGCTTTTGCGAGGTGGTACTCTGACCTATAGAAGAATGATGTTATTGTATTGTTAAAAGAAGTAAAAAATGGTGGTAAATGTTATATAAATATACTAGAAGAATAATGAAATACTCAAAATCATAAAAACATTTAAAATAACTACCTACATAATTATACCCAACCATTATATGTGTTAATGGAAAAACTAATTATATCGGTTTCAAAGGCAGTAGTCCACCGTACACACAAAAGATGAATTCATAACACCAATAATGGAATTTTTCAATTTTATAGGTTCTATATTTAAATTATGTAAAACTATCTTTAATTAAGATAATAATTTCATTATATAATCATGATATAAAATTTAGTAAGGGATGTTGAGAAGTACATACAATAATAACTCTTTTAGAAAATCATTACATATTCTTCTTCTATCCTCCTTAGGTTTACACTAACTAATTCATAAGATGTTTTTATTTACAATATAATGATTATAGGATTTATTAAAATATTTTAAGAAGTGATTTGGGATGTTATTGTCCAAACAAAAGCAGTTTGAGATGTGGGAAGAATGGGTAGACTTGGAGGCCTTTTATAA
Organism: Viscum album; assembly: GCA_963277665.1. NCBI lineage: Eukaryota > Viridiplantae > Streptophyta > Magnoliopsida > Santalales > Viscaceae > Viscum > Viscum album. The sequence continues at coordinate 764,280,188 of OY728129.1, forward strand.
GTGGGGTGACTGTAAAACATGTATATTTTTGAAAGATGGAAATCCAAAAATGTTTTTTCAATATATTGTGGCTATCATAATCCCCCATAATCTACACTAGATGAAATAAAGATATAAATATGTCATAATATGGGTGTTATGCATGTTTTAAGTCATTTTCCCACTAAATGTTATTTTTTAGTCCCATGTTAAACTGTTTTTTCTTTTAATAATTATATTTAAATTTAAATTAATTCAGTAATGATTTTTCTGAAAAATTTAATTTGAAATTATTTGAAATTTTAAATTACTCTAATTAGAAATATGGATTCAATTTGTGATAATATAAATCATATAATTGGATGAAATTAATTTAAAATTAATCCCATAGACATGTCGATAAAATGAGTTTTTAAAGTTAAAAGGTTCAAAATTTTACTATGTTTTTATATATAAATTCAATATAAAAAAGATTAAAATGAAATAAATTGGATTATTAGATTTATATTCATGGTAATTTTACTTTAAAAACAATATTTAATATAATTCAACATTGTAAATTAATTAGATGAAAAGTTAATTTCCAATTAAAATCTAATATTTTTCACTACTCATCAAAAAATTAAAATTCTCAATAAAATAAAAAAATAATCACCCTATAATAATTTAAACATCAAGATTTTAAAATATTATTTAATTTATTGTAAATAATATACAATTTTCAAAAGTTGGTCTTAAAACCAAGGAATTATAAAAAGGTCACAAAGATTCCTTTATAAATATATAACTTTTTACTCCTTAAATTGGATTTGTTCTAATATTATGCCTATACAATTTATTAGACGAATATAAAAGAAAATTATTTAATTTTTAATTTTTTAAATTTTATTATGATCATCAACTAATATTAATTTATTTAATTTATTATTAATATAATCCTTCACTGCATAGAAAATTTTTTTATAACTTTTTTTTATTTAAATGGTTTTTATATTCATTTGTAATTAATTGGTTAAAATTAAATTAAATAGTAAATTTCTTAAAATAAGGTAATCGTATACATAACCAAAATTTTAATGTCTTGGAGAGAAAATTAATTTTAAAATATAATAGTAATGGTATTCGGAAAAACTCAGTCTTTCGTATAATGCATGCTATTAAAGAAACTCATTATGGTGTATAATACAAGATGAATCAATGTTGCATGCATTGCAAGTTATATCAAATATTTAATTTATTTACAATAATAAATATTTTTAAAGTAATATGATATTATATTCTCTTCTATGTCTGGTCTTGCGTGTCATACACTATATCAAATATGATATTCATATTTTAAAATCGGAGGGTGTTACAAAGTGAATATATATATATGATATCTATTTGGACTAATATTGTCTTTTTTAAGTGTCTCAATTATTGTCCCAAATTTTATGATCTTTTAAATTTATTTATAAAATGTAAAAAATGCTAATGAAATGACCCAACTATCTATAATATTAGGCATAAATGAAAGTTGTTGTATTGCTAATAAACATTTTTAGTGTGCACACATAACTATATTGTTATTCATAAATTTTCATTTACTTATGAAAAAAATGATTTTTTCATTCAAATTAAGTCATCCTAAATTTGGAACATGTGAAAGTCAAATAATATAATATTAAAAAGTAATGATATACAAATCACACATTTATTAATATATAACCATCCTATTAAAATTATTTGACCATGGCTATTATAAAAATGACGATGAACCTTGAAGATATTTCAATGGAATGAAAAAGATAACTATTATCATAGGAAAATTGTTTTATTAAATACAAATTAAAAGACTATTTCCAAAACAAATTCTACAATTAATGATAAATTTTAATGGAATATATAATAATTTTTGAGTGTTTAACAAAAACATTAATGAATAATTAGGTCCTAAGAGAATGGTCGTAAATGGGTTTAATGATATTTGTAAAATTTTATATAATTTATTTATTAAATTATATTTATTTCCATAGAACATTACGTGAATATTATATGTTGAAAAAAATTCAAGAATAATTATGAGGATTGTGGGGGTATTTAGGTAGTAAGGCTAGGGTTTTTATATCAAATTTAAATAAATGAAATCAAGGATGTAGTAGTGAATAGATTCAAGAATTCAATAAAAATTATATGTATATATATACATTTAATTGAATAAAAATACCTGAATAAAAAAATAATGACACATTTTTTCAAGATGGTTATATTTTAAAAATTAAATGATGATGAATCATTTTTCCTTATAATTTTTTTAAAAAACATATAATTCAAAATTATTCCAATTGGAAACTATTATTTTATATCAATTATTAATTGTAAAATATTATGTACTTCCTGGAAAATTAAAAAAAAATCTCAATAACTCATATAAAAAAATATTTATTCAAATATTAATATTAAATATTAAATATTAAAATTAATAGATATAATGTGTGAATAATGTTTTGAAATAAATAATTTGTAAAATGGATTTGGTAATAATGACAATAAGTTATTTATTTTTGAATACTACTCTATGATATATATATATATATATCCTCTTTTGAATATATATATATATATATACTATTTAAACATTTTTGTTGACTTAAATTATAATGCCCCAGAATTAAATGTTACTTAATTTTGTGATAAGTCAACAATTGAATTTAATTAAACTCGACGATCTTTTCATTTTTAGAGCTTTGTATAATTTTGTCATAGCATATACATAAAAAATTGAATATTACAATTAGAAACATCTACTCACTATCAATTATTTTTTTTAAAAACTCTTTAAAAATAAACATGACATCGTTTCATGTTTTAACAACATAAATTTTCCATGATCCCATCATTGATAGTATTCTTCTTTATGTGTGGTGAAAAACATTTAAAAACATGGGATGAACATAAAAATATCAGTAATGGACACATAATGAATGAAAATTGTTAGTCTTGTGAAAACATGTAAACCATGAAGACTCTATCATAAAGTAATAATTTTCACTTTTAAGAAGTATGAGAAACACTTCACTGGATACAGGTTTATTGATTACCATTTTGTAACCAAAAGATTACCATAAATCCCATATAATGAAACATATAGCATATTAAACTAACTTGGTACATAAACATACTTAAATTGGATAACAATACAGTCGACTTCCTCATTTATCACTTAATGTAATATCGATATAGATGACTTCAATACCCAATTAATTGGGGGTTTTAATGTAACCACACATTTTTAGTTTATCATAGAACCCCCTAAAATTTGGTTTATAACATAACCACACATCATTGGTTTATCATGTAACCACTTATAAAATGTTAAATTACTATTATATAATCATAACACATAAAATATTTCAAATATCAATGTTTCACTAACAAAATCATATTTTCAATTCCAAGAAATCACTTCATGATATTGAAGTATTAAATATATTTCAAAATGTATTTCTAAAACTAAAACACCCAAAAATGGAATAAGGGTATTATTTATCTTTTGAAATCATTAAGGATTATAGGAGAAGTCAAATATCAAATAATGGTTACGATGACGGAGATTTCATCATCACCACAGACATTAAAAAAATTTCTTCTATCATATGGGAAATTGTTTCATAGAAAAAATATTCACTCTCAATGAAATTAATATTAAAAGTGTTTTATCATACTATTTATTAAATAATGAGGTTTATATAATCAAAATATTTCTCAACGAAAGGAGATTGAGACGAAGTCCCTTTCCATGAGTCCAACTCGTCACATATGTTCATTTTTTTTGAATATTAAAATTAACTGAATTTATACATTCTTCATAAACTTTTTCATGGTTATTATTCATTTTATATTACTTATTATAACTTTATAAAAATTGCATAATTTTTATGTTAATATCAGCTGTTTTGTCGATATTCTGTACTTGAGTCGAAAATGAACTAGTTTTGATATAAATTGTACATGTAGTAAAAAAGTACACATTCTATAGAATGGTATTCCTGATTTAAATATCATGTATATATCTAGTGAATATGTATTTATAATAGTCAAGAAAAATTCAAGATAATAAATGAAATTCTCTGTTTATGGAGATGGTAGGTCTTATGTACACATGAATGCTACATTAATTTCTTTTTCATATTAAAAGAAAAATATTTAAATGATAATAATGTATATTATAATACCATTTTTATATTTATTTAATTTATGTCTCATAGTTTTAATAAAATCATCCGTTATATTTTCCTTGTGTAGAATGAATGAGTCATATCACATTGAGGGGGCGATAGTGCACACGTCCCCAAATTAAATTATCATATTTGAAAATAATGTAAAGAAAAAAGGTATAATGGAAATAAAATTTACAGAATAATAAGGACAATATAAATATAATATATATAATATATACTTATGGTTCCATCATAATGGCCACCATGAGAGTTGGTAGGGGAAAATTGAACAATCATCATTTTGTGAAGGAGTAGTTCGTCGTACACATAAACAATATATTCATATCCATTAGATGGAGATGATCGAAAGTGTAGTTCAAATGCTTCTCATAACAACATACAAGTATATTTATTCTAATAGTGTTGTTATGTAATCAAATAATTATAAGAACATAGGGAGTGGATAAGGAATATAATGGAAAGGTACATAAGAGATGACGATACCTCTAAATCAGGTAACTTCTTTTTATTTCAGCAAAAAGGATTTATTGAATATATTTATGCCCAAGGTAAGGCTTATAGAATGAAGGGAGGGATGTTGGGAACTTATTTGGGAAAAATTGGGATGATACAAGGTGCTTGAGATGTGTGAGTTATGTGGGTATAGGTGGTGGCCTTTTATAAGAGGGGTATGGGCACTTTAGGAAAGTCTAGAAATGTTAATTTATTATAAATTCAATTTTGATTACAAGTTGTCGGAAACTTAGTTAATTAAAACATAATATGATTTTTGTTCTAACACCCATCATGGAATTATTTAATGTCTTGTTTTGAATATTATTTTTATCCTAATATTTTTGATCTAACCCTTAATTTAGTTTTTTTAATCTTATAGTGATATCATGTTATTTACAAACTGTGGGTTAATGTAATTACCATATCATGTCAAATGACCCAAAAAAAAGACATTCATCACATATATTGATGTATCTTATGAATTTTTTCTAATATTGGATTTTTATAATTTAATAACATTTAATATACAATTTTATATTTTAAGTAATGAATTATGTCAATTTTGGAAACTATTTATACATCACTTTTTTAAAAAGTCATAACAAGTTGAATCATTTGAAAAAAATTCATTAAATCAAATAAAATATTTCAATATAATCTATCAAATTCATGGATAGTTTATAAATATTAAAATTACATTCATTTTAATATTTATAATATGATTTATTTGAATCCTTTATTAATGAAGCAATCACAACATCATCATTGTGTCATAATTAAATTATTTATTCAATATCTGAAAATTATAAATAAAAAACCATGATAAATAAAAAAATTTTAAAATTATAATTAATATCTAAAGTCAAACATATCAGTTATATAACCCCATATTATAACTGTTTTTGTAAAATATTCATGTTTATTTTAAATTTCTCTTTACTTTAAATTAACAATTATAAAATGTCCTTTTCATGTCCAAGTGGACCCATGTGGCCTCAAAATCGACCCAAATATGCCCATGGTTGGGAATATCTTATATAATAGTTTTAGAACATGTTTTAGAGTAGTTTAATATTATTATAATATTATTTTTTACCCTTATTGTTGACTTCTACCCTTTAACCATGGTAAATAAAATAATTACTGAAGATACTATTTTTAATGTCCAAAAATAATAAGTACCTATTAAAAAAATTGGACCTTAAGATTCCAAATATGGAATCCATTTTTATAAATTCAAAGTAGTTAAGTTTCAGTAATTAATTTAAAATTAATTCTCATTGTCAAAACCAAAAATCATGTTTTCGAGAAGTAATAAAAATCAAAAGATTTACATGTGTTTATGTTCAGTTTCAATGGGAAATTACTTACAATTAATAAAATTGGATTAAATGATAAAAATATATGTCATTTATATTTTAAAATCATCATATAATTTGACTTAACTATATAAATTATCTTGATTGAAATAATTATCTTTTCAATTAAAATTTAGCATATTTTTACTATTCATTTAAACATGATAGTTTTCCGAAAAATTTCAAAAATTCAGCCAAATAAATTTTTGATTTTTTTCTTCTAAAGAAGAAGATTATTTCTTAATATAGAATTTATAAATGTGTCAGAAACTAGATTTAAAAAGTTTTTTCCTAGAAAAGGCGATAAAACAACACTTTTAGATAAATAATTCTTTTATATGAAAAATTGAATTTGTTCTTTTGTCATATCCAGAAAACATATAAGATTAATTTAAAAAATTATGATTAATATATATATATATATAATATTTTTTATTAGATAAAAAAATCCATAAATAGTGATATAATATTATAAACACAATTATTCTTTTTTAAATTAGATTTCATAAAAACACATTCTTTATATTTATTTTGTTTTTATTTCAATTTATAATAAATTTGGTAACAAATGAATCAATATTTAAACATTTTTAAAACATATTTCAAAATTTAGTTGATTCTATTCATTCCTTCCATTCTAATGGCTAGCTATTAAAACCCTTTAAAATAATAATAATATTACTGTATTATTTTTTTTGGTATAACTCAATGTTGTGTGAAATGTATGATTTTAGAGAAACCAGTTGTTGTGTGTCGATTAAACTCTCAAAAAAGTGTACCATTTTATGTAAATTTAATATCTGATTCATAAATATTAATCAAAATGAAAACTATTATTCTATAAATATCAGGGTCATTACATCAGTCCCCCCTTTTGGAAATTGTGTCATCATAATTTCAAAATTGGTCTGGAAAACTTACCTAAAAATCCCACATTGGAAAAAGAGTGAATAAAACTATCAGTTTATAATAACAGAAGAGAAGTAAAAAGGTCACCCAAGATAACACATAATAGGGTTCCTTATAAGAAAACATGGATATGGAAGAAAAATTGTGTGTCAGGTTCTGATGGAGAGTGATATAAAACAAGATCAGGAGAAAGTTAATAATTAGAAAACCAAAAACTTGTGATGGGTTAGACGGTCTTAGATTTCATGGAAGGAAAATTAAACATAAAACATTTTTATGGTCTTTTTCATAAACTTGAGAAATTATTTTACTACTTAGAATAAGAACATTTTGAAATAAACATACTTGTCAATTAGAGTTTAATTCTTTAACAAATTTCAACCAAAAACACATCTTTTCTCCAAATGATGAGTATTAAACATAACATAGTCACATCTGAAGCTCTTGAATAAACATCTTAAAAAATCACATAATCCTAAAAAGATTAACTATCTATTCATCCCTGCTTAAAGCATTAACCAAAACCAAAATGGATAGTACAAGATCAGATAATCCCAAAAAAGGATAATCCTTTATAGAAGGAAATACTACACTTAATCTCCAAAATTAAACAAAAAATTCCCCAAATATCAACAAGGACAATTCATTAATCAATTTTACAAATAATTCATCAAATTAGTCCAAAACTAGTATTGAATCCCAAAAATTCACAACGATTAGATCACCTAGTATTCCATGATAAATATTAATATTTATATATGAATAACATCAACTACTATTAAATTACCATACATAAAAAGTCATTAACCTAATAACATATTCCCCATTATAGGTTAATCATTTACTTAAATAACCAAAATCTCCATTATTTCACAATAAAAACATGGATTATTCCAAAATAAAATTCAACCATTACTCCTCAAATAAAATCTCAAAGTATTGTATTTTCCTTAGGCATATAGTTTTCCCAAAAGAGAGAATGTATTCCGAAATGACATTTATCACATAATCACCAAATAAATTTCCTATACTAAGGATATATATTTGATAAAATATTGTTCAAAAAATAAACTTATTCTTAATCAATAAAATCATTTAACATTAAAGATTAAGTCATAATAACCAGGGACTTCATGTAGGCTAGTGGAAGGCAATAAATCCCAGTCGTACATTAGTTATGGGTTCTATTCATGTAGCTCTATCCCAGATAACTAGTTGTCACATGGTCTGTGTGTTGTCCTTTAGCAGAAACTATTTATCATTATAACATTCCAATAAGTGAGATAAATTCCTCAAAAATAACCATGACATATTTTAACACGAAATTTTATCTCATACCTATCATTTTGCATCCTAAAAAGTAATAACACGTGATTCCCTCAAATTAAAGGATCATATAAACCCCAATGTTTCCTTATAACTATATCCAAAAAAGAAAATATAATTCTTATTCAATTAATTTTTTTTAAAAAATATAAGGGTTACAATTTCTAGATGTCTTAGAATGTAATCCCAACATTAATACATTTAATCATATCATTAACCATAGATCCAACATAACATTATAATTGCTAAAATGTATGAATCTTAATCATCTCATCCATGTTTTTCCATATTATTATTTTATACTTACTTCTTACAAACAAAATCATGCATAATTTAATAGGATTCAATAATTTCAAAACATGAGTTAAGAAACAATCCTTACCTTTCATTGGTCATTTTTAGTTTCTTCAACTTCAGTTGGAATGACATTAGGAATTGGTAGACTTATATTTGTATGGTCCTACTGACCCCATTCCTAAACCTTTTTCATAATACATATATTGGAATAATGAATATGGACACCACATTAAAAACATTCAAATGATCCCTCAAAAAGAACTTATTTCCCTGTCATGGAGTCAACGAAATGCTTCCTTTTTTCATGGAAGGTTATTTCTTTATGACCTTCATTACTACATGTATAACATATTATCATCCTTTTGAATCAATTTCCTTGGTGTTTATTTTAACATCCATGACACATTGGGATTTAAATATATTTACCTTTATGATTATTACCTATACTTCCATAGGTAATCGTTTCTCCCATATATGATGCCTTATTAAAATCAACAAGGTTTGAGTGGTCAATCATGACTCTAGATAGTTGGTAAAAGAATAACCACCAGAGTTCTCAATGCAGCATCGATTACATTTTGTTGATTATTCAGAAAACCACTATAGTTTCCTTCAGATCAATTGATACTCTGATGGATGATTAAAACATATATTTACATAAACCAAGAATGTTAGTGTGAGTATGTCAATAAAATCATTCTATATTATCTTATGAGGAGGGTAAAAATTAAGATAATCTTATTCATGTTATATTAAATTGATTCATCTTATCTAAAATCATTATTAATATTTCTAATATTCTAACCATTGTGGTTATATAAAAAATTACACTTAAGCTTAAATAGCATCATAACCTCTAATAGCATCTAAACTTCCCTCTAATACAAACTATAAGGCCCCCGTATTAAACATTACTTAATTTAGAGATAAATGAAAAATTTACTTTAATTCAACTTGAAGATATTTTCAGGTTTATATATCTAGTGAATTCGGTCATAACATATACATAAAAACTTTAATATTACTAGTAGATACTTCTAATCACTATCCATTTTTTATAAAACAAAAACTGATTAAATTGAAACATGACAATGTTTCATGTTTTAACAACACAACATTTCCATGATCCCATCCATGACTCTATTATACTTCATGTCAGGTAGAAAAACATCTCAAAACAAGGGATGATCATAAAATAACATGAAATAATATATAATTTTATTATTATCATCATATTTAACCATAACATTACCTATATAACAAACTATGGTGGGGGTTCTAAAAAACACAGCGTACATGTATGTGGTGAATAAAAGAAAATGTGGATTGTGTTTTCAGTTAAGAAAATATGTTTGGATATTATATTATTGAAATTCTATTAATATAAAAATTATTAAGTAAATTAATAGTTATATATTTTCTAAAAAACATTTATGAAATAAATTTTTGGAGGAATAATATGAAATGAATTTTAGAGAGTTCAAATGAGATTATTAATTCCTCAGATGGATGTTTACTCTTATAACACCAATTAAACCTTAATGGAATGGTCTTATAGTAAGACCAAAAAACTTTTGAAGTGAGTAGAATAGTTGGGGATATTTTTGGAGATGTATTTTACAAGTTAAGGAAATTAAACCATGTAGAGAAGAGGGGATGTTAAGGGTGGTTTTTGTAAGGGGTGGAGAGGGATGTTTTGAATAAAATATTACTTAGTTTGTTATTTTTTCTCATGACTACCAATTGAAATGGTTCATGAACTATATAAATTGGGTAGATATTGTGAGAAAAAATTATAGTTTTTTACAACAAACTGTCTTATTTTAATCATGTATTAAAATTTTAATCTAAAACACTATTTTTCGTATATTACTAATAAAAAAATTACCATTTTCAGAAAAAATACCAAAAAAACCGACAAATATAATTTCAAAAAATTAAATCAAATTATGACATCCTTTTTATTAGAAGAGATTTCTAAATATTTTATGCTTAATATTTAAATTAAATTAATTTTTGAAAAATGCAGTTTACATGAATCGATCATATATCAGGCACACCAAAAAATTACATATGGTTCCATAAAATTGTATTATAATATTTAGATGAATATATATAATTTCATAGAATAATTTAATTATAATGAATATTTATATAAAAGTTTAATATTTAAAAAAAATATACATTTTATTAAATAATATGTATTTTGAAAAAAAATTATAATTATTATTTAATTTTTCCAAATATTTATTTTATCATATTAACCACATTTATCTAATTATAGTATTATATTACACAATTATATTATTCGTAAAATATTATTTTAAAATCCCATTGGTCATATTTTTATTCCAATAGTTATATAATTATTAAATGATTAGGTGTAGTTCATCTTACAGTCATATCCTAATTCTAACAATTCCATTTACATCCCTTATATACAAAAACATTATTATATATTATCATTAAATAGGTAAAATTTAATGATTCTTATACATAACATGATAATTTCTATCATATTTGGAATACATAATTTTTGTTTTATTGTCATTATGGGAGTAATAATTATGGGAGAATTCAGGACAATGAAGTTTACTTTAGAGTTTTCAACATTCTTTTGAGTTTATATCACTATGCAATTCTTTACTAATGTAAAAATATTATTTCATGATTTTTAATATTCATATAAATTATAATATCACATATATCTACATGTGATATAAAACATATTTAAATATTCCAAATGATACTTGAGTTCTTTTACAAATATAATGAATTCTTAGGTTATTAAAATTTTACCATCTTAATAAAGTTCACCGTTTATATTTCATTTTATAAGATAAGATGGAACAAATGAGGTGTTTTTAATTTATTTATTCTTTAGGTTCCCAAATCTTTTATTCATATATATTTATCCACCAATATACTTTTACTAGGTGAATTGTCTTATTTTGTAGAACTTCTCACCATGGTCTATGATCTTTACCAACTCCTCATTATAAGATATAATATTATACAATAACACCACCTATGGGTTCTATATATATAATGTATATGGTATTTACTTCCTTAATAGGGATATATAGAACACTCCATGTATGTGAGGCTTGTTTTGTGAGAGTAATATTCTATAGTCCACAACTTTGATAATATCAGGAGTTTAAAAGAGTTTAATAGTATTTTTAAATAACATTCCATTCTTTCCAAACATCACGACTAACTAATAAGGATATATAAAAAGGAATTCACTATTAACTACCTAAAACATTAGGTATCATTAATGTTTATCCATATATCTATCATATCTATTCTTGTTTGTTCAGATGTGTTGTTAAATAGTCATTACCATCTAATTAATTCCATCTAGCAGTTTAGGTCCAAATTGAAGCTATTATCTAACTTCACAAATTTTTTTGTACGAGTTTCTTTTCATATAGGTAATCATTAATATATATTTTAATTCTTTATTGAAATATATCTTTGTTTAGTTAACCAAAAAATAGAATATGCTTACCATATCATCCTTATATGTGTATTGGGAATTATCCCAACATGTCCTCTTGTTCCAATATTTTTTATCATATTTGCATTAGTATAAGGGTGATAAACATTAATTATGGTTAACCATATTTTAATATAAAATTAAATAGTTTTCATAAATTTTAATGAGAACCTTGTATCTCGATAAGATACAATTAGATATGGTTTTCCATCCATCCTCACAACTTCTCTAATGTTTATCCTTACATGTTGATCAATTGAGAAGTCTTCTAGAATAGAAATAAAATGAGGAGTAATTTTCATAAGAATTACCACTTCAAAACTATGATTGTTCTCTTTGGATAACATTAAAACTCATATAACAAAATTTATGTTGATATTATCAGTTATTCATAATGGTATTTGTAATGGTTGGATCATCTCTTTTGGATTTATAATTTTTTTCCTTCACAAGATGACATACTAGGAACTTTATGATATATTTCACCATATACATCCTCAAAATATCCCACTAATATTTATAAATGTGACATTTATTCATCAATGTTATCCATGGTTAGAAAAATAATTTTGAGTTATGATCATTAGTTTTTTGATACTTATTTATCTTTAGGTTTGATAGTATGTATATTCATGAAACAAGTTTCAAAAATCCCTTTTCATCAATAATTAACTCTGAGTATTTCCATTTTATTAATTCATCATCGAATATTATTTTATCCACATAATCATAATGAGATTCTATAATATTGATAATTCTTCTGTGCAAAGTAATAGGTGATTAGATTCTTTATGATTCCCATTGTCCATCCTTTACAATTTATAAATGATAAGATAATTTTCAATCATAATCATGGATTCGGTTGTCAGATATTTTCTACCTAGGTAATCTTCCACATTATTTTCCTTACTAGTATCATATTGGATTGAGTAGAAATAATCCATAAACATATCTAACTGACTCTATTGGAAAATAATTATATCCTTAGTTGTGAATATATACATGATATTATAGTGATCCATATATATTTGAAAATTATCTCCATAGCAATATTTCTAAAAACATTTACCAAAAATGTCACTATAGATTACTCTAGATGCTTCCTTGGATAATTATGCCCATTTATCATCAATTCCCTAGATTCATATACAATCATATGGTCATTTTCATGATGAAACATCATAATACCTTTATTTAATCATCAATATAGATTATAAGGTTTTCCCATTGGTGGATATTGTGAGTATATGTGTTGTGATTGACCAATTATTCATCTCAAGGAAGATGTCATCAAAATTACCTTTCAATAAAAACATTAAATCCTTCAATTTTTTCATGTCTAATTGTTTTGACAATTCTAAGATGTTTCCCACAAAACTCTAATAGTAAAAAATCTAATCCATGGAAATAATATACCTTTGTTAGATATTTTGGTTTAGGCCATTCCTCAAATAAATTTTTCTTTGAAGGATCTATAGATTTTTTCGTACACATGGTAACATTTTCCTTGAATGATACATATAAACACAAAAACTAAAATTTCTTCTACAACACATATGACTTATAATTTTAAAAATAATTCCAAATATTATTCAAATAATCCTCATGTTTATCCTTACATTTAAATTATATCAAAATATCATTTATAATAATAATAAAATTTTTCTCAAGATAATATCTAATGACTCATTTAATCATGTTACTAAACATCTCTTGACATTTTTTGAGTCCTGATTGAATTACTATCAACTGATATTATCTTTACCTTATAGGAATATATGTCTTTATAATAACATCATTTTTCACTATTAATCGAAGATATGTCAACTAAAGATCCAATTGTTAAAAGTATTTGACCATGCATAGATAATCAAAAAATTCTTTAAAATATGCATGGTGATACATATTCATTATTTTTATATTTTAGAGTTCATGTAAATTTTTTAAAATGTTAATCAGACCATCCTTATTTTTGGAAATGAGGATCGAAACACCCCATAGTGAAACAGAAGAGAATATGATTTCCTTTTATGGTATTTCATGCATATTGTTGTTTGATAGACCAAGTTCGATAGGGGAAATTCTTCACAGTTTATTATATATCTATAATGATGAAATTATTAATTTAATTAAGATATCAATATATTGGTTTGGAGGAAATCCCACAATCTCTTCAAGGAATAAATCATCATATTCCCTTTAAAAGTGAATACATTCAAGAGTGACCCTCACCTTTGTCTAAATAAATTGAGTGTGATATTTTTTCCCTTACGGTATTTATATATGCACTATTGAAAGAATCTCCAAAAGAGATTAATCCACCTATTTACAAAATATAGAATCCTAAGATGATTTGGAATATAAAAAATAATTTTTTTCTCATGATAGTTTATGTGCAGAAAAAAATACATCCAATCATTTAAAATATATAATTAAACTATAATATAGAGATTATGAAATGGTTATTAGGATATTCAAACACCAAATATTTAGTAGATAATATTGATATACATGAGATTTAATAATTTCATATTTTTTTTATTTTTAACCTTTATCTCAACCTCCTTGTTGTAAAGGTGTGTTTGAAAAGTTCTACTATTTTTTATGATATAATAGATGTGTATAAGTAGAATAAAATAGAATGTTTATTATTATTAAATGAATAAATAGTTTCCAAATCATTATATTATTATATGTATCCACCTTAGTATTAGTGAGAAAACAATCTCACCCATGTTCTTTTATACATGGAGGTCCTGATAAATAATTATCTTCAATAAAATTTGGTTTATGGAATTGGTATTCCTTTTGAATGGGTTAGATGTTGTTAAATTGTTATAAATTATGCATGGTATGGATCATAAAATTATTTTCTACCAAAACAATAGGGGGACAACTCATCTCTAGGGGATATTCATTCGCTTAACCCCATACAGTTTCCACACTTATAACATCTTCTTATTCCCTTAAAGTAGTTTCCATGATGCTTCTACCAAAAATTATTTCAGGTACAAATTAAAGGTTTTTCCATCTTTGAGAATTATCTAATGACCCTTCTATATAAAATTTTTTTACAGGATTCATATCTCTCATTCCATAAGACCAATGAGAAAATCCAATTTCATTCTCAACAATGAGGTTCTATTGAGAAATTACCCCATAGATATTGATTCCTAATATAGAAAATACTTTTAAAATAATTTCATTTACCCAACTAGTGACGTGGTTAACCACACATTCAACATTATTGAAATCATTGGATGAATACTATACAATTTTCATTATTTTAACATTATAATTTCTAATAGACTATTCTTAATTATTTATGATTCAATTGAATTAGAACATCATTTTAATTAAATGATAATTTGGAAAATTAATAATGAAAAATATTTTATTGAATACATAAAATTAAATGGATTCAATTTCTTCATTTGGAATTGGATTTTTGGTCAGTTTCCACAGCTAATTAGATTATTTATCTAGTTAATAGATGAGAAATATGTCTTCTCAGTCATATATCATTTGTTAATAGTGAATATATTTTCCATAGGATTAATCTATTTCTATTCAATTATAATATTTAAATATCCACTAATATTAAGAGTACATTATTTCATAAAGGACTCAGATTTAGCTTGTTCTCTCTTAAGATAAGGTGATAAGTTGACGATATTCAAGTTACTACTCATATAATGAGTAATTTATTCTTGTACATCCATGAATCATTCTACCACTCTCATCGTAGTAGGATATTTTATTGTGGAATTACCGAATTTCCCATCTCCTATGTTATTGTCATAGTTATTTCAATTTCCATTTTAATATTTTTTAAAATAAAATAATTTTTGTGATTAGAATTCTCAAATAAATAATATTATAAAAATTAAAACAATAAACATGTAATAAATAAATCATAAATAAAATATATACCATGAATTATAAATATCATAGATTCAATCTAATTGTTCCATTTTTATTTTCCTATTATGTTTTGAAACCAAACTATATATAATATACTTCATTAAATTTTAAAAATAATTTATAATGGTTAGAAAATATCAAGTGAATCTACTGAAGCATATCCCCAAGGAATTTCAAACCAGGCATAAAGTAAGGTCCACTACCCATGCCTTGGGAAATTATCATGTTAACACCAAACCATGTTATTTGGGGTTTTATCCAAAGGTGCATATGTTCTAGAATCTCATTCACATGTTGTATATATATAAGGTTGTATTTTATTATTGGCTACATAGTCCTCACATGATGAATAATTAATATTTTTTCCATTATAAAGAGATTTACATAGATTTTTCGTTATTTAAATCTAATCCTAATCCCCAAAAATAACAAGAAAGTTATATAAAAAAACTATAACAACATTATCCTCTTATTGATTTTTATTCAAATTTTTAACACTATGGTCCATGAAACACACCTTGAAATCTATAAGTGTATATTTTTTTCGTAAATAAATGAAAAAAATAAAAAAAAATATATACCATAATATATTTACATAAATATCTACAATAGAATCCAATATCACTTTAAATGTCTGATACCGCATTGGAAACCCTAGAGACATGAAAATTTAAATTGCTCTAATTTGAAGCTCCCTATTGGAATAATATGAGTAAAGAATAATGATATGTATTGCATATAGGGAAAGGGTAAAATAATTATATAATTTATGATTATAATTATAAATAATATCATTAATTAACGGAGTTATATGATGTTATTTTTAGATTAAGGATTCATAGGAATATGGATTCAATAAAAAACCTGATATCATATGAAAAAGTCACAGTTTTCTTCGTAGAAAACCTAAAATAGTGTTCTGGAAAACCACTTAGGATCCATAAGTGGTATCTCATGAGATTATATAATTATCCAATGTATTTTGGGGGTGTATTATTCTTGGAAAAAGTATCATATTCATAACATGTAGATGCATATGTGTTATATAGAAGTAAATAATACATGATAAATGAACATATGAAAAAATATGTCTTCCAATGACTAATCTTAGATGACAACAAAATGGGGTGTTGTAAAGATTCCCATAAAAGAATAAATTAATGGATTCATCAACATTAACGTATGAATAAAGAAGAACACATTATGAAAATAGGTAAAAATTAATGTGAATATATAAAATAAAAAGATATGTTAGTTTGGAAATGAACTTATTAAGTGGGGTTTAGATACCAAAAGTTGGTTATTTACATGGGGAATAGATTAATAATTCCCATAAAAATAGAAATGAACCAAAATGGGTAATTAAAAAAAATCACTCCATAATTTTTTTCATTAAAATAATTTATCGAAGTGGTATATGAAATGAGCTATGGAATAGATCATTTACCCTTAATTGGTTTTCCTAAAAAGATTAAATTTTTAATGGAACCTACAATGAAGGTCTATTCTACTATAGAAAAGGCAGGACATAGTAAATTTATACCTTAGTAGGATAGATATATAGAATAAAAAATAAATAATGGTGAAAATATAGTGATAATGTTAAATTTTAGGGATAAAATAATTCATATAAAATTAAAGAATGTGGTTTGGAAGTTCCCTTACATATTTTCATTTACTGGTTTACGATGTTCATATAAATTCATAAATAATCAAATTAAATTTATTATATAAATTTTGAGGAAAATATTTTATCTATATTTAACTAATTACTATTATTTATGTTTTACCAAAATAAATTTAACCGGAAATCATTTTTATTCCTGTAAACATAAGGGTGATCATTTAATATTTCCACAGCTCCTTAAATTTGTAGATAATTATATATTTTATTATCTAATAGGAATAAAAAAATGTGAAATTAAATCATATTTATATTAATAAATATGTTTAAATTGTCTTAAATATCAATATTTGTTATGATATAGGTATTATTCATTTTGTAAAAATGATACAATATTATGATTTGTTCAAATTAATGATTTCACAAAAAATCATTAAATATATTAGTTTTATTGTACTAAATAACTATTAATAAATTTTCAAATATGGAAAATTATTTGTATAATTATTTGTAGCATATTTAATGAAAATATTTAATATATAACAATACATGAAGGAAATTGTGAAAAATGAAAAAGGTCACCCATATAGGTAATGAAGCAACCAAAATTGGGGAAAATGCTTCATTTTAACCAGATTAAAAGATAATATATAATTGATATTAAATTAATATTATAAAAATTTAGTATATTACTAATACATTTGTTTTTTATTTAAATAAATATATAATATATTTTTGGTGGCATAATACATAAATGTTTTGAGAGGATTCCATTGAGAGTATTACATTTTCATTGGATATTAACTCTTAGGCTACCCCTTAAGGCTCCATGGAATGGTCCATTAGATTTAAAAGTACACATTGATACTAGGTAGGATGGTTAGGTATGTATTTTAACTGAGAATTTATATTTTATGAAACTAGGAGTGTGGGAAGAAGAGGGTTTTTGAATTGTTGAATTTATAAGGGACTGAGTGACATATTTTTTAATGTAATATTATTTAAGTTATTATTATTATTAAAGACTGAAAGTAGTCATAATTTTGGAATAATATAATATAATTTCGGAATGATAGGATAATAAAATGGTTTCTTACAACACTGTTTATTCAAATAATCATGTATTTAAACTATAATGTAGAATGATTTATTTTTTACATTACATTTCATTAAAATAAAAATATTTTATTAAAAAGAAAAATATAAAATATGATTTATTTATTACTTGAAAAATAAATTAAATCCATTTTACAAAAATAATTTTATAAATGGGTAAAATATTTATTTTAAATTGAATAATAATTTATTTGAAGAATATTTTTTATGAAGTGATCAACTATATAACACCTAAAAATATTAATTGGTGTTTGTAAAATTTCTTTTTCATATATATAAAAATATAAATTATTTCATGAAATAAATTTATTTAAATGAAATTTTATTGAAAACATTTATTTTTATGGTAATGTTTTAATTTAATAATTCATATTTATTTGGCTAAAATATATTAATATTTCATTACATCAAAAAAATTCTCATATTTAACACTTTTATCTAATTATATTTTTACATAAAGTAATTATATTTCTATAAAAAATTAAATTTATATTGGTTTAGCAATATTACTATTATTTATTATCAAATTACTATTCCAATTGTAAGTTAAATATCATACATAATCAAATTGTTTCTATCACTTTTCCCTTTAGCATATATATGCACCAACATTCACATATATTATCAGTCAATATTTTATTTACAATGAATCTTATGTTTAACATGATATTTATTGGGACCCAAATTGGTCACACATAGATACTAAATCTTATTAAATTAATATTTCTTACATAATATAACAATTTACTCAAAAATCATATAGTTCTATTACCTTTAATACTTGGTAACATAAAAAAAAGGTTAATATGTGATCTTTGTAATCTTCAACTATGTTATTTATAAATAGGAACCTTAATAAATATTTCATACATAATAAAATTCTTCAAAACCAAGGTAAATGAATCATTTCATTGTCTTAGATGCACAGTATGGGTAAACAAGGGAGATGTTAACATAACATGAGCACGGGGGTTTGGGAATATGAGAATAAAATTTTATAACCATACTCTGAATATTGTAGACCATAAATATGTGTCCTGGAATATATCTTGGATGTTAATATGTCTTTATTAATAATGGAATAATATATCATAAATCATTGATGCATACTATTGTAACAATACATGGAATTTTGGCTTACACATTAGTACAAATAATAATTTTGTTATTATTCATAGATCATTTCAATGATTATTATATTGTAATTTGTTAACTCCCAAAATCATATTAGTAATAAGGTATCACTCCAAATAGTATCATAATAGATTGGGTTCACTCCCCAAATCATCTTAGTAGTCATGATTCACTCCAACAACTATCATAATGGACAAAACCCCTTACTAAATAGGGTACACTCCCCATTACAGTCTTGATTATCTATTAAGATGCATATCTTCACCCAATGAATTAGAGGTGATATAAGTCCCAGCTATCACATAATAAATAATATTTTGTGCTATATGTTCATAAAACATTCACAATATCCGAAACCGTGTATAGGAATGGGTTTCATAAACATTTCATCATAGCTGAACTTGTGAAAAAGAAAAAGGTTCAATAAAAATGTAATTATTTAATTAGAGAAAAACCAAAAGATAAATATTTGATTTCATAAAACCATTTCCATAATAATCATTAAAAATATTGAAAAATAATAAAAATGGTATCATTGGATCATATCTGCTGTAAATATTATGTGACATCAATGGATTTCATCTTTTATGGATAATGATTTTGAATGATCATTTAGAACATCTCTTGAGGAAAATGGCCTTTTCTCTTTAAAATAAAATATTCTTATTACCCAAATATTATGGAAATAATTTTATTTGAATATAAGCTTGAATAATTATAAAAAACTCTTAAAATCATTGATTGGTCATGATGAACTGAAATATCATTCATTTTATATATGTTAAATTGTAGACTCCTACCACGTTTATAGAAAAACCCAAAAGGGAATTCATTTTAAAATTAAATTACGATTCCTTTTATAAGATAATTATAAAATTAAATAATAATAATAAATTTTATTTAAAAATATTTTCAAAATAATAAATTATTTCTTAAAAACTGTTTAAAGAAACATGGACATATAATAAAAAAGAAAATTTGACTGAAGACATAAATAATGTAAGTTTCCATTAATTTTTTTCTCTATTAAGAATATAATGATAAAAAAAATATAAAACATATTATTTAAAAAAATTATTATCCATGAAGAAATATTAGGGGTTTATTAAGATATATATCATATTATTTCATCATTGGAAGATTGTAATTAACAACACCAATAAATAATGAGGCTGTAATATATTACCCTTACCACTTTGGTTACGTTAGAATAGTAATTCTCATGAAAGGAAAAAAAATATATTGATATTTATATCCAATAATTTATTCAGGATAATCATAAAATACATTCATGTTCAGTATATACCCCATAAAAATAGGTCTTCTATAAGGCATGTGTCCCATAGAAATATTAGTGAGAAGAAAATCTCATACCATAAGTCTCAAATTTATTTATACACATTGAAAAAAATATAGTTTTAGTATAGATATGTTTTAGAACCATATTCATATATATAATATCATATATGATTTACTTGTGGATTTTTATTTCTAGGATATCCACGATTATCTTGTTAAAACCATGTTTTGGGTAATAACAACATTGTGGTTCATGAATGTTTTGGTTTGGTATTTTTATTCCTTTAAAATTGACCATGGTTCTAGAATATTCATATTTTTATCCTTGATTTTAGAATAATATATATTCATTATATATTTACTTACAATAATCAATTAAAGATAGATATAAAAAATGAATTACATCATTCCTGGATACAGTATACCATACATATGCATGGATATTGTTTCTTTTTTATAAATGGATGGAATAAAAGAAATATAAATAATATTTCACCATTAAATATTCATGTTTGTATCATATATTTAATATTTATACATTTATCATTTCTTTATTACAATACATTTGAAAATAATATGAAAAATGTGTCAGATCGCTTCGTGGTGGAGGTAGTCCATATGTACGCATGATAAACATTATATTTTTTAAAATGAATGTAAGGTAAGACTGTATATGTGATATTATAATTAAATAATTATAATTATTTATCAAATTTCATTTAAAATATATTGGAGACATCATTATATTTATCCATAAGTGGAGGTGATGGAAAATGAATTAAATTGTTTTGGAAAGCAGTAGTCTGCCTTACAAATGCGGGAAAATATCATTTCCCATTTGATTAAAGAGTATATGAGTATAGTTTATTACACATAAATGCTTAAATACCCATATATTTTATATATTTAGGTAATTATATCATCATTTTTGAAAAATGTCTATAGGGGTGAAATAAAAAATAAAATAAGAAATCATTGTTAAAAACTATACTGATTCTTCAAACAGAATTCTTAGGTTACTAAAAAAAGAAATATTAGGAGGGTTTCCTAATCACAATTTAATCTAATATATGGGGAGGTAGTTAAAGAATTTATTTTCTTTGTTAATGGGGAAAATGGATTTGGAAGTGTGAATAAGAGGGGAGAGTGACAACCTTTTTTAAATGGGAAGAGGGAATACATAGAATTCATTGAATTAAATTTATTTTCACAAATTTTAAACAAGATAACGGATCTAAAATTTACACTCAAAACTCTTAAATGAAATAATTTTTATATATATACACAAAATGGGATTTATTCAAATTTTTAAGTCAATTTAGCACTTATATTTTTAATTAATACCATTTGTAAACACAATTTATCCTTCTTGAAGAGATATAATTTTTACTATTTATACAATCCATTTCGACTAAAAATTAAGTTCATAATTTTATATAATAGTAATAATTATGAATAAAAAATATTAATCAATTTTTTAAAATTCCTTGCATAGGAGTGGAAAATTTTAATTTATTATAAAATTAGTAAACGTGATAGATAAATGGTTTTCCAAAAAGACATTTTACATAATTATAGAAACTTTTAATATAAAAATTAAACATCGAGTGGATTGAAATATACTATTTTTTTTAATAATTACATAATTGATCTAAATTTACTTATATGTATTTAATAATATAAATTTTTACGAATTTATTAAATGAAAATTTTGTTAATATAAAAATCATTATTTTTCACTATTGAACAAAACATTTATATTTTCTGTACAGTACAAGAAAATCACCATAATATTATTTTGAGTTGATAATTACAAAAATGACGTAAATTTTTATAAATTAGTTATGTAAAACAATTAAAAAATATTATCAATATTTCTTAAAAATAATAAATAAAAATAATTTTGTGTTAAAATATATATTTGAATCAAATAAATAATTAACTAAAATTCAAGTGCTTAATTATAAATATATTTTAATTATCTAAAAAATTAAAACATTATTTTCAAATTTTGTTTGTTGGTATTACTAAAACCAGCTTTAATGGCTAGTTTATGATGGTAATATTTAAATATTAATATTAACAGTACATAGTGGTGTCTTAAAACACAATGTTGCATGTAACACAAGCTATTGAATAATGTAAATTGATCTAAAATAATAATTGTTCATAAAATTTCATAGTACTACATTAGACCACCCATTTAATGAATTTTTTAATCATAATCCCATCAGTCTAGCACAAATAACTGATAATACTTATTGCTCATCATATCCTCAGCCTGCATTGTAGCTTCTTGAAGTTTGTGGGTTCACCATAAGACCTTAAATATGTAAGTGGTCTTGTTTCAATGAAATTTATTTATAAAAATTATAATATATGTAACATCCCTGGTAAATAGAGAATATAACATTTTTATATTTATTAATATTTTTTAATTAATTATTAATTTTACCTTAAAGGGAATTTTTTGTTCGATGGCGTACCCAATACACAAATACATGTTTTTTGAAATCATACATTGCACACAACATTGAGTTTTACTGAAAAATAATATAATAATATTACTAATTTAAATGTTAGTTAACATATAGTCATTTAATTGGCGGGAATGAATAGAATGAACAACAATATGATTATATATGTTTCTAATTTTTTTTTACATTTATCCAAAAAAGTAAGATGCTTTAAATGTAAATGAATCTAATTTTAGGAATAAATACTTTAGTAATCATTAAAAGGTCGATTTACAGCCTTTTGATGGTGAACCCTATTTAAATATAGTTTTTTTTCATTTCATATGTTCTATTTGACAAAATAATATTCTTCATTAGAATGGGAACATCTAAATTGACTTTGTATAAAATATTGGTATTAATCTGATTATGTTCTTTTTTTAATAGTGAAGAATACTATATTTTAATTCACAACTGCCTTTTAATCTAATCTATTTATATAGTTATATTATCTTTTTAAATTGTTTGAAACATAAATTAGATTATATTTTTTACTTTTAATCCAATGTTGGTCGTTATATGTAATTTCATTTTGAAATTGGACATAAATAAGTTTCAATATTTTGATAGTTATTATTTCTTAAAAACACACATTTTTGTTTTGACACCGGTAATTAATTTTAAATTAATTTATGCCACTTAAATGATTAGAATTTTGAAATATTAATTCAATATTTGGAATCAGGAGGTCCAAATTGTGTAAATATGAAACTTTTATTTTTAGAAATTATGAATATTTACATTAGAAAAAATTTAATTTACCATGGTTAAAGGATAAATATGTTAAATAAGGGTAATAAAATATTATTATAATAATATTAGATAACCCTAACATGTTTCTTAATCATGTTTTTTGATATAGTTATGACCATTGTCAACTTTGGGTTGATTTGGGGACCCCATAGAGTCACTTGGGAGTGATGATGACAATTTATAGTAATTAATTAAATGTAAATACAAAAATGATTTAAACATATATCTTTTATTGAATAATTTCTTACATGGGGTTCTATATATTTTCTCTTAAACAATAAATATTCATTTAAAAGAAAAAATTATTAACCACATCATGGTAGTTTTTTATAATTTTATGATATCAAATAAATAAAATTATTTAGGACACAATAATGATGCGATATTTACCTCATTAATGAATTATTGAAATAAATAAAATTTAAATGATTAAAAAATTATCCAAAACCTATACAACTCTTATTGGATGATTTTATTTTAAACATTAGTCATCTTATATTATACTTTATTGAGTTTTTGGCCTTTAAAATCCAATAATCATTATATAATAATATAATATTTTTAAACATTCCAAAAGAGCTCCTCCTCCTCTTATAAAATTCCCTCACATCTAACCAATTCCTCACACTTTGTAAGCCACTATCCTCATCAAAACTCTAAAAAATTAATCTCCCCACATACCTATCCTCCTCCATGAAGTGTTTCCATTAGAATAAGGCAATTCAAGTCAACCTTTTGGTTCAAACCGATGAGATATACCTGATTTAAATGTAACGTCTTATCTTATGTTATTTTATTTTATTTTACTTATCTAACCCCATAAAATCTATTTATTACTTCATTTTATAAAATAAATAGCAATTTAAATATACTAAGTTGTTGTTCTGAGATGTATTAGAAGTAAACATACACACACCTCCATCTAATGGGAAAAGGACATACTATTTCTGTGGACCGTGAAGTACTACCTCCCGAAATAATGATTGTTCAATCTTCTCCTACCACCTCTCATGGTGGCCAATATGATGGAACTGTATTTATATATGATATATATTATGATTATTTTTTATCTATGATTCTATAATTTTTATTTACAAACATACCTTTATTCTTTCAAATATGTGTAAATACGATAATTTCATTTGAGGAAGTGCAGACTACCGCCCCTCAAGGTGATATGATTCGTTCATGACATACATGGAACCTATAAAATATGGAGTTAATGAAATTATGATACATATATATCATATGATATTATAATTGAATTATAATATAACAATGTATTATTGATTTTTCATTCCATTAAATATGAAATAGAATTTAAAGTAGAGTTCATCAATAAGTATGGATTACTGTCTCCATGAACGGTGCATTTCATTTCTTATCTCTAAATGTTAGGTAATATTATAAATAAATACATATACTCAAAATAAATAATATATATTATATTTAAATCCTGAAAATAATTCTAGAGATAATGGAATATTGACCACATGAACAACATGTAATTATAAGAATGTCATTTTTGACTCAAGAACCAAATATCGACAAAACGACCATTATTAACATAAATGATTGCATAATGTTTATAAAATTTTAATAGGCGATATAAAAGGAATAATAAACATTAAAAAGGTTTTTAAATAAGTAAAAATTAAATTATGATTATTATTCATAAGATTAAAAATTAATGGATCAAGTCGGACACGAGGTAAGGGGTTTATTATCTCACTTTTAATTCTATGAGATTTCCATTGTTCGCCACTTCTTTCTTGTATGTGGTGTATTTTGTGCTGTCATTGGATAGATATTATCTATATTATCTTTTTATTCATGTTATTATAGGATTCATTTTGTGTTCATTAACTTTTGGTCATATGCCTCGATTGATTACAATGTGGTAAGAGGTTTTAATCTCACTTTTTATTCCCGCAAGATTAATGCTATATTTGACACTATTACCATTTTTGTGGTGTATGTACTATTCCTGATTGTATTATTTGTGTAATAAACTTTAATGTATGGGTATTTACATCTTCATTGTGTGAGCCTTCTTTAATTTGGTTAATGTTTTGTATGTTACCAAATTGGTAAGAGAACCTTTCACCCTCCACTTATTAAAAAACATATTTTTTTATGTCTATTAATTTAAATCTTCTTATGACGGGATATTTTATTCTATATCATAAATGTAGTAAATTTTATGTCGATGTAGGGATATATCCTTTTATCTCTCATCAAATCATTTTATGAATTTAAAAGATATGTCGTTAGGCTGTCGAATTTCTACAAGGGAACTTCTTAACCCAATTTCAATTCTTCGGGTTAAACTTCTACTTATTGATTATGTAATGCTAAGAATATTTGTGAATGTCCTCTGATTGTTTTATTCTAAATATCCATTAATATTGAGTTTAATTATATTTTGAAAACATAATTATGTCATTTATTTATCCTTATACTAAGGATACAATCTTTATATGGGATTTCATCTCAATTTACACTCCATTGAGACTTTATTGTTGTAATGCGCCAATTCAATATTATTTTGTGTATATAATATCCTTTGGAATATTATATCTTGAATAAATTTATTACCATGATATTATAATGTTCTAATTAAATTTTATTCCTTAATTATTTGTATTCATGCATCTCTCATTTTGTTAATATCCTTTTAACTAAAATATCATTTTAAATGTTTTAATGATTTATCTTCTAAATATTTCTCATTAATGTCTAGGTTCTCAAAATGGGTTTTAGGATTTATTTATATGGTTGTTATTTTTTTGAAATTATAATTCATTTAAAAGTCACAAAGTTGAAAGGGACACATTGATTTAATTATCTATTTATTAAATGTTTTAAATTGTTTGATAAAGCATTGATTATGTCTATATTTTGAAATAATATGTTGTGATAGTAATGTGGAAATGTTATCTTTCCATTATTCATGATTTATGTGTTATTAATTTGTTATGATTATTGGGAATTTTTACGTATACAGGTGGGTCCACGATAAACCTAGTGCCGGTGAGCACAAGATAGCTCTCCAATGCATTGGGTAACGTGACAGAGGTAAACGTTAATGTTTCTCATAAGAGATTTATGGAATATACTGTGATGGGTATTCTAATGTTACTCCCTATGTATCTGTGATAGCTACAATATAAGTATGATATGGATTCCAAAAGATACCTTTATGATTTATGATTTTTCCGTGTTATTCAAAAATCATATGATTTCATGAGATAAGTTATGATTGAAAAGTATAGTTTCGTTGATCAGTATTTATTGATGGGTTAATGTTTAATTTACTTATTTTATAAACCTTACTAAAATTTTTATGCTCGTCCCATGTTCTTGAAATATTTTCCACATGTCATAAAGATGAATAGGGTCACAGACGAGATCAATGAAAAGCAATTTTGTCTGAAACATGGAACTAGACATGTTTCTTTTTAAGAATTTTTATTTTATGAAAAAAAGTGTACGGATTAGTAGTGTCTACATATAATATTCAAGTTGATAAGAATTAGTCATGGCCGAATTCTTTAAAACTCGAAACCTGAAAAGATCATCAATGTGAATTATTCATTTTATTCAAGAATATGTAATGTTATTAGGCTGGGTCTTTATAGTTGGTATCATAGGTCGGTTTAAATAACTTTTTAGGTTTGGGTGTTATTTGATCATAAGTGACATTACCATAATATATAACCTATTAGAAAGAGTCATAGTTATTTTAGAGGTGATAAATTGTTATTACAATTTGGGGTGTAAAATGTATGGTATTAGATAACCTTTGAGGATAAAATATGTTATAGTTTTTTTAGGAATTTTTTCTCTCTTTTTTTATAATGTTATGAAATTTTATAGTTTTTGAAAAAGTACAAAAAAACCCATGTAACAACCCATCGCATCAGGCAAAGCTCCGGGAATCTAACCCACAACCAATGTGCGACTGGGATTTATCACCTACCACTAGACTACGTGAAGTCCTTTGTTATTATGATTAATTCTTTTTAGTTAAATTATTTAAGGGATCAAGAATAAGTTTATTTGGGATCTTATGTATTATCAAATGTACATCCTTAGTATAGAAAACTTATTTGGTGATTAAGTAATAAAGGTTATTTTGGAAGACATTCTCACTTTTGGGAACACTATATGCTAAAGGAAAATAAAACACTCTGGGATTTAATTTGGTGTAACTGGAGAAATATTATTTTGGAAGAATATATGTTTTTATTTCGAACATAAGTTGAATTGGGTTATTTATGGAAATTATTAATCTGTCATAGAGAATATGTGTTTAGGTTAATTACACTTCAGTATGAGACTTTAATAGTATTATATGTGTTTAGTGATATATATTATGATTTATTATGGAATACTGTGTGATTAAATCCTTATGAGTTTTGGGTTTCAATATTAGTTTAGATTATTTTGAAGAATTGTAAGGACAATTGTATATTGAATGGTCTTTCTCGAACTTTGGGTTCTCTTGTTGAATTTTATAGATTAATTGTAATATTTATCTTAATAAAGTATTATCCTTTTGGGAATTATATGATCTTGTACTAACCAATTTGAGATTTGGTTGATGTCTAAAGAAAGGGGAAATATATATTTCATTATTTATTGATTATATGATACTATATATGTTTATTATAGCACTTCTGGTGTGACCAAGTCATCTGGAATACTTACCGTTTGGATAAATAATGAGTTCGTGGTGGAATTTTATTAATGGATGAAACTCTACATGACAAGTAAATATAATTTCTTAAGATATTAGTCTAGTTATTAATAATATTATTCAACTCAATGAAAAGGATCATGAATAAAGAAATTTAAGCTCTCTTTTATCATTAAAAATTTACCCAACCATAAATTTATGGTATTGTGGTGGTTATCCTTCTGTGATCAAGTTATCTATCACTATTTATTAATCTAGGAGAGTTAGTTTCTCTTTAATATCAATGTTTTCATGGAATCATAGTATCTTTTTCCTCGGGTGACCATTGTACTTTTGTTTCATTAATTTAAAGTGATATTTGTATTGACTCCTCTTCCGATGTGGGAATTTCAACGAAGTTTCCAAACCAAACTTTAAAATTGTGAGGACTCAATTCCCAAAAGGGGGAAGGATGTAACATCCTAGGAAAATAAATATTATAAGATTTTCATATTTTTTAATATTTTTAAATTAAATATTAAATTTACTTTAATAGGATTCTATGTTCGATGGCGTACCTGATACACAACAACAGGTTTCTTTGAAATCTTATGATGCTCTCAACATTGAGTGATTAAAAAAATAATATAATAATAACATTATTCTAAATGGTAATTAAAATATAGCTATTTTATAGGAAAAAATGAATATAACTAACTGAAATATGATTATATATGTTTGTTAAATGTTTTTACATTTATCCATTAAAAGTTAGAGTCTTAAAATATTAATGAATCTAATTTTAAGAGTAAGTATTCTAATATTCATTAAAAGGTCAATTTAACCCATTTTGATGGTGAACCCTATTTAAATGAAGTTTGGACACTTATATATGTTCTGTTTGACAAAATATTTTTCTTTTTTAGAATACGGACATCAAAATTTATTATGGATAAAATTTTGGTATTTTTATGATAAAGTTCATTTTTATGAATATTGAAACATACTGTATTTTAATTCATAATTGAATTTTAATCTAATTTATTTATATGGTTTGATTATATTTTTAAATTATTTTAATGTTTAATTAGATTATATTTTTACCATTTAGTTTAATTTTTGTCACTGAATATAATTTCACATTGAAATTTGACAAAAATAAGTTTGAATCTTTTGATAGTTATTATTTTTTAAAAACACACTTTTTTTTGTTTTGACCGTGGGAATTAATTTTAAATTAATTTCTTCAAACTATGTGTTTCTAATTTGCAAAAATGTATTCCATATTTGGAATCCAGAGGTCCAAATTTTATAAATAAGTAACCTTTATTTTTAGACATTATTAATATTTACTTCAGTAAAAACAATATTTACCATGGTTAATGGGTAAATATGGTAAATAAGGGTAACAAAATATTATGATAACAGTATTAAATTACCCTAAATGTGTCCTAATCCTATTAGTTGAAACATTTACAACCATTTTCTTCTTTTGGACGATTTGGGACCCCAGGGAGCCACTTGGATGTGATAATTACACTTTATATTTATTAATTTAATGTAAAGCCAAAAATGACTTAAAACATATATCTTTTAGTAAATCAATTCTTACATGTGGTTATATAAATTTTCTCTTCATTTATAAATATTAATTCGAAATCAAAAAAGTTTACTATATCAAGTTATTTGTTTTATAATTTTTAGACATGAAATAAATAAAATTATTTATCTCCCAATAATGATGCAATATTTCTCTCATTAATGAATAATTAATATAAATAAGATTATAATTATTAAAACTAAATCCAAAACTAGTCAAACTATTATTGTATTATTTTATTTTTAACATGAGTCATATTATCTTCCACGTTAATGAGTTTTGGGCCATTAGAAATCGAAAATCATAATATAATAAAATAATATTTCTAAACTTTCTTAAAGGGCCCCTCCTACCCCCTTATAAAAAGCCCCCACTTTTAAACCATTCCTCACACTTTTCAATCCCCTTGGATTTTCCAAACTCTGACTAATTAATCTCCCTTCATCCCTATCCTCCTCCTATAAGCCTTACCCTATGCAGAAGGCAATTAAAGTAATCCTTTTGGTTTAAATCAAAGGGAGATACCCTATTTAAATGTAACTTCTTCTCTTAAGTTATTTTCTTTTATTTTACTTCTACAACCCATAAACTATTTTTATTCAATTATTTAATAAACACACCAATATACGTAATATTATAGGTTTTTTTATGAGAAGGATTAGAACTAAACTTATACAAACCACCATCTAATGGGAAAAGAACATATTATTTCTGTTCACGGTGTACAACTGCCTCACGAAACGATGATTGTTCAATATTCTCCTACCAACACTCTTGGTTTCCATTATGATGGAAATTTATTTATATAAGAAATAAATTATTTTTATGTCTTACTTATGCTTCTGAATGTTTTATTTACAAAAATACCTTTAGGCATTACAATGTGTGTAAATATGATAATTTAATTTGTGGAAGTGCGGACTACCGCCCCCTCAAGGTGATATGATTCATTCATGACATTCATGGATTGTATAAAGGATGGAGTTAATGAATTTATATAACATATATATCATATGATATTATACTATAGTTATAATACATCAATGTATCATTAATTTTTCATTCCATTAAATATAAAATAGAAATGAAAGTAGCATTCATGCATACATACGACATATTGTCTCCCGAAACGGGGCCTTTCATTTATAATCTCTAAATGATATGTAATATTATAAATAAAAAAATATACTAGATATATATTATATATATGATATCTAAATAATGAATATAATTCTAGTGATAATGGAATTATGACCACATGAACAACTTGTAATTATAAGAAGTTCATTTTTGACTTAAGAACCAAATATCGACAAAACGAACATTATTAACTTAAATGATTGCATAATGTTTATAACATGGTAATATGTGACATAAAAGGAATAATAAAATTGAAAAAGATTCTTAATCTTGTTGAAATTAACTTTAGGTTTAATTTAGGATATTAAAGAAAGAACGGGTCAAGTCGGACACGAGGTAATGGGTTTATTATCTCACCTTTAATTCCATGAGATTTCCAATGTTCACCACTTATTTCATGCATGTGGTGTATTGTGTACTATAATATGATATATTTCATCATGATTCCCTTTACATTCATGGTATTATATGATTCATTTTGTGGTTTTTAATTTTTGGTGATACGACTCGATTGATTAATGTTGGATGGAGTTGATCGCTCAAGAGGGGGGGGGGGGGTTAATAGAGTATCTATAAAATTTATATGTATAAAAAGTATTCTTATAAGGATTCACTAATAAATTTAAATACATCTAATTTTATCATTTTAATACAGTTATTAATGTTTTACTATTTAAATAACTTCTTAGAAGATTGATTAATTCTCAGTAATGTTACTTGTAGTTATTAATATTACTTTTGAAGCTATTATAATAAGGAAAAACAATTATAACTTCTATCCAAGATTAACAATAAAATTAAATTTAGTGAATTATGAATGAAATAGTAAAATAGATAAAACAAAATTTAAATAGCACAACAGATATAAAACAAGATGTTCAGTCTCAGGCCAAGACCTAATCCACTCCACTTGGTGATCACCTGACACAAAGCAGTTTATATAAATAAATTTTATCCACACCCTGGATTGGGGTTATCAACAGTACAGAGGACTGTCCAGGTTACACGACCTCTTACATAGTTCTATGTGGGTACAAATTCCCTAGCCACACAAGGACCTCTTCCACACTAATCAATGGGTATAAAAGAGTGTAAAAAGATGTTCGAGAAAGGATATCTTGTCTCATTAAATTCAATGCAGGAGATAGAGAGTGTTTCTCTATAGATACATACATTGCTCTAATGACAATAAAATGTTACACAACAAAGTATAAATTATGAGATAAGTTTATAAGTGCTATGAGAGGTTGTCTACGCGGATCTGGACTTTATGGATAAAGAAGATGCAGAAATCAAGTCCTCGTATGGAAAACCGAGTATCAGAAGTTAGTTATATTGGAGGGTCTTCATCATGTTGAAGATGTAGTCTAATATGGGATTCGAGTATGCTTCATGTTTTCATCAGCAATGTCGAGTTGTATGTGACAATTATATCTTCCAAAATTACTTATGTGTTTTCTTTATTGTCATGCTCACACACTTGCTTCACATTATTCCACTTTCATGTACATACTTTTTCTGGGCTGCACTACTCTTTTATCATGTAGTGCATGTGTTGGAGCTGATAGGTTACATGTATTCTACAACTCGTACCTCATATTTTCATGTGACATGTCTACAATGAAACACTAATTATGTCGGTGCATTTAAAATATTGAAATATGATCGTTATAGATTATATTGGAAAACAACAGAATAGTTTAAGAGAGAACTCCACAGTTTGTTTGTAAATGGAATATCTATGAACCGATGTCTCCGTGAAACAATGTCTAGAGTGGTCAAGATTTCTGGATGGCCATGGTGTCCAGTCACGGGGTCTGGTTCATGATGTCTGGTTCATGATGTTTGGTTCACAGTGTCTGGTTTACCGTGTCTGGGACACGGTGTCTGGTTCACGGTGTCTGGTTCAAGGTGTCTGGTTCGCGGTGTCTGGCTCACGGTATGTGGTTCATGGTTTCTGGTTCAGGGTGTCTGGTCAAGATGTCTGGTCACGGTGTTTGGTTCATTGTCTCTGGGTCACGGTGTCTGGGTCATGGTGTTTGGGTCCTTTTCCAGAAAAACATAGCCGGTGGCAGACTCATGGTGTCTCAGACTTAACCAAATATCTGTATTCAGACTAAAGTTGGGATATTCATAAAATGTATTAGACTTAATCATTTATCAAAGAAATCATTATAATTTTAATTAAAGATAGTATATAGTAATAAAACTAAATATAGAGAACATATGATCTTTAGATAACTTTACTAAAAAACTATACATTTGATGTGAGATAGATTACATGAGATTAAAAAGGTTTATTGAATGAATATGAATTGTGATCATTAAAAAGTGATTCATACATGAGGATTCCAACAATATCCCCTTTTTTAATTATCAAAAATCATATGTATTTAGAGTATATATTTGTTCAAACTATATATTCCCAATTGTGCATATAACATATATAGATTTATCCCTCTTTTGGTATTATCAAAAACTGTGAATAGGAAAAGAGAAGAAATGTTAACAATGCATTAGAGAAAAAGGTTTTCTTTACAAACACTAGACAACAGAATAAATTCTACAACATTCCAATAAAAAAAGAGTAGTCACTGTTCTTCATCACATGATGTTCTTCTTTTTTCCATTAGCAGCAGGATCAGAAGAAGAATCCATAGGAGCAGAGGTTGAGGTAGAATAATGGAGTGAGATGGTTGGTTGAGAAGGTAAACAAAGTCCTTCAAAAACACAAGGGGCCAATGTAGGTGAAGTAGAAGAATGGGAAAACTTTTGATCAAGGATTACAGGCCTGGTCTAACTTAGGGCCTGACTGACAGAAATAGTAGTGGAAGCTAGGCCAGAGGTGAACGTCATCAAACCAGATCTAGAGGGCTAGTTGTAGGAGGAACAATGTAAGTACTCTACACATGAAGATAGGGCCTAAGAAGCATGATAAAAACAGAAAAGATATCCCCACCATACTACATTGTTTTTTCAAATTCATCCTTGTTATCCATAAACATGTCCAAAATATTGGTGGACTCTGTGGGCTTTTGAACATGAGTCATGAAGCCTTGAGTAAAAGGAGAAATGCTCTGATTTTCCACAAATTACTTGAAATTATTGGTCATATCAGTCTTAGAGAAGATCCGGTTGAAATAGAACTCAACTTTCATGGAAATTTCTTGCTGAGCATGATTAGAAATATTAGAATGCATTTTCAACAAATCAAGAACTATGTCATTGTTCTTGATAACTTTAGATAGAGAATCTTTATTAAAACCACTAATCACAACCTGAAGTTCATTTTGACCATAGTTCAAAATTTATTACTATATAAGGAAGGTTGATAAGATTTACCAGATTCATTAGAAGCAGTGACAATTTATGTAAGCAATTTCAATTTATTTAGCATTTTCTGTAGTCAACCCTTATACTCATCAATTAGCTTGTTAAGACTAACAACAAGCACACAAATCTCTTTCTCTATTTGTCTGTTTCTTTCAACTACCTTTTCAGCTAACAAAGCTAAATGAGTTTGAATTAGACAAGCAATATCCTGTTGGGTTTGTGGAACAATAGTCTCAATAGGATGAAAAGAATGCTCTGATATTGAATTTAGCACTTTCTGCATTTCTTCAAAAATACCTCTTAGAGTCCGTACTTCATCACTAAGTAGTTTTTTCTAAACATTGACTTCCTGAATCTCATGAATCATTTTTTCGATGAATCTTCCAAATGACTTTTTGCAATAATAGTGAAGCATATCTCTCACTTAGATTTGTTACAGGAGATGGTTGGGTATTCATGAGTTTTTCAACCACAACAAAAAGGGTTTCTCCAAATTCATTTAGGTCAAATTTATTCACCAAGGTTGGCTGTTCTTGTGAAGGCTCAGGGATAGAAGATGAGACATTACTAGGTTCTTTAGAGGATATAGATTTAGGATAAGATGATATTTTCAACTGAAACATAGTTGAATGGTCAAGACCTTCTGTAGAGGCCCAAAGCTTTCCGTACATGGACATTACATTACTTTTGTGGAATACTTAATACATAATAAAAACTTACACACAAGTACCATAATAGTTTAGTGTCTTTGGAAACTCGGAATATAATCTTCTAATCACGGTGAAAGACATTCAACATCTCCCATAAAAATTTTCCCCTTTTTTTCATACCTAAAACCTTTCATTAAATCCTAGGGAAAAGAAAACATTTAAAGGGTGACCTCAAATTATCAATAAGGGTAAGCATGGAGAAAATAAAACAAATCATATAAATTTGATCTTAAAAAACATGAACATAATGTTTAAACATAAAAATCTTGAGCAATGATATAAAACATGGTAGTACGTAAGACATAGATCATAAAGAAACATTAATCATGATAAAATAGCATTGGAATAAAACATTTAATTGTGGAAAAACATTAAGAACATGATATTATTTCCATAGTAGCCATGACATTGCTGCCAAGACCATCTTAGTGGATAAAGTCCCTTTCTGAATCAAGTTCACTCCTCGTTCCAGTCCTGTAACACTGAACCAGATTAACTTACCATTATAGTCATGTCTATCTCATGAGATATTAATCTTTAACCAATTAATTGGAGGGAGATATAGGTCCCACCCATCTCATAATGAAATCATTCTTAATGGTGCCACAAAATAAACATACATCACTCATAATAACCCAACGAATAAAATGGGTTTCATAAACATCATCCCATCATCACATAATCCATATAAAATAAATGGATATCTAATCGTAATAAGAAAAGTGAAACCATGTAAATCATAGAGACATTATACTTGAAACATACACAAATGAAATAATGTCATCTTATATAGAAAATGGTTTTGATAAAACACTTTAAATGAATTCTTGATGAAAATACCCTTTCTTCTTTAAAATCATTTTCTTTTCACAAAATGAAATGTAATTTTAAAATAAAAGGATATTGTTGAAAATAGTCATGAAATCATTTGCAGTAAACTTCATGAATATAAGGCTTTATAAACCCTTAAAAATCATTTCATGGCATATAAGTAAAAAAATATTCTTCTCGTACTTTTTCCGGAAAGGTCAAAAAGTACCTCGTAAAAGAAAGATTCTTTAGATACCATGTCATAAAAGTCAAAATGGGTAAAAAGGAATTTAAAGATACATGAAATCATTTTTAGAAAACTTGGACATGGATGATAACAATAACCCCAGTAAATACTTACAAATAACAATCTCGGATAAGAACGAGATAGGATTAGTTATCCCTTACCTTAGGTTCGATATTCTTCATACGTATCCGAAACTCCTGTATAATGATTTGAATAATGTCATTGAATTATTACAGAATCATATTAATTGTTATGATATCATATATGGTTCACTTATTACTTTATATTACCCGTTGTTTTTTAAATTCATGTTAAAGTATCATTCTGGGTAAAATCGTTTCATTTATCATCCGTGTTTTGACGTGTAATTATTAATATGATTACATAGACCATTATTACTTAATTCTAGAATATAAAACATGATTTATATATAATATATATTAATAATATACATATATATATATAATATCGATAAATGGAATGAAATACAACGTTCATGGAGACGGTAGGCCATACGTACGCATGAACGATGTTTTCGTTTCCTTTTTTAATTGAATGGAATTAAGTAGATGACATAAATATATACATACATAAATCCAGTAGAATTATTATGTCATATATTTCATGATTACTTATTATATATACTTTATAATCATTCTTGAATTTTTATCATGGAAAATGAATCTCATCGAGTCGTGGAGACGGTAATCCATACGTACGCACGAGCGATGATATTGTTCCCATATTTATTGAATGGAATTTTAGTGAATGATATAATATCTTAGAATCATTATTATGTTATAATAATAATATGTAGATATTATTTA
Organism: Viscum album; assembly: GCA_963277665.1. Lineage (NCBI taxonomy): Eukaryota > Viridiplantae > Streptophyta > Magnoliopsida > Santalales > Viscaceae > Viscum > Viscum album. The sequence goes on from OY728129.1 coordinate 764,317,988, forward strand.
CACCATTATACCCATCCAAGTAATGTGGTGGTGGAAAAATACATTACACCACGGTGTGGAGACGGTAATCCGTATGTACGCACACATGGTGATTTTATTTTTCTTAGGATGGATAGAAGGTGGAATAGAGTTGTTTAATATTTATAATAACATATATGTATATTAGGGACACTTATTTTATTACTTCATAACGAAACCACTAAATAAGAGGATGTATAAGAAGAATGAAACTTGAATGAATCAGTAGAAGGTATTACCTCTTTCTCAAAGTTCCTCCTTTGAACTTCCACTTAGGGAACTAGAGTGGGTATTTTGAGAATACTAGTACCTCTATAAGGTTTCTAGGGAAGTGGGGAAGTGAAATGTGTAGAGTTTTTCTGAGATTCAAGTCTCAAAATGGATTGAGGAGTAGAGGGAGGAGGTGCCCTTTTATAAGGGAGGAGAGGGGCACCTTTAGAATTATAAGAAATAATAATTTATAATAAATTCCAAACCCACATAAACACTTTCAAAATGACTCAAATACTAATATTAGATGATATATTGTTTTAATCTCATCAACCAATAAAATTTAGACAAGATGGGAATTTATTTGAAACATTATCAACATGATTTATCCTTATATAATCTATTTAATTTTATTTGTGGTAATAATATTATAAATTTTAATTCATTATAAATAATTAATTATGAGTTGTTAATTGTACATAATTGTATACTTCATTACATTTTCTACCATAGAAAGTTTAATTTATAATTTATAAATATTTTTTTTCTTTTTAAAGGATTTTATAATACGTAATTTTTATAAAATAACAATTGTTTCAATTTTGACCCTATTCATTTATTTGAATTTAAATAAAATATAAAAAAGATGATATGTTAGAAAGAAAAGCTTTAATAGATTCATAACATGTCATATTTATCTATAAAATTAGTGGAGGACATTAAATAGTTTATATAATATTTATTTTAATAATTTTAAAATCATTTATTTGATATTTCGCTTAATAAAATAATTACTATATCATTTTTGTATAATAATTTAATATACTTATTAATTGTATAAAAAATAAACTCCTATGATGAAGATAAATATAATACCTTTTATAATAATATTTTTACTCAAATTTATCATCTTAAAATTAAAACATTTAAATTGTTATATTTATTAAATTAGGAAGGTGACATCTTTGACATCATTTAAAATAATATAATATAAATCTCCTAATCTGTTTTATAAGGCTCCAAATGGTCCAAAAATAGACCCCTGGGTGATTAGGGTATATATATACTCGACCAATATGGTTCGTTCATGTTTCTAGTCTTTTTAATAGGTATTATTATTTTAATAAAAAGTATATTATTAATTTTTTTCTAAATAAAAATTTCTGAATCACTATTGTGTCACCATTAATGACATTTACTTAATCCCTAAAAATTCTAAATAAATTTAAATTATTTAGATAATTTTATTTTCCTTCTGGATACTATTCATGTTCGAAGTTTCATGAAGTTTATCACTAAATTAAAATTATTAAAATTATAAGATTTTAGAGAGTGACATGTTGTCACTTTCTTTGGTTTTAATAATAAATAAATTATTTTCATGTTAAAAAGTCCATAAAATGAATATAATCGGACCCTTAGGTGATATGGGTCTACCTTTATTCATTCAATATAATTTTTTCATGTGTTAGGGAAATTTTATAATCTTATTTTTACCCTTAATTACACGATTTACCTTTAACTACAGTAAATAAAAATTACCGTAGTGACTATTCATAATATCAAAAAAATATAAGTAACCTGTTAACATAATTTGGACCTACTAAATTCAAATATGGAATCCATTTTTCAATATTCAAATCACAGAAGTTTCGGTAATTAATATAAAATTAATCATATTTTTAAGAAAACAGGGATTAAAAGTTAAAACATTGCAAAAGTTTGAAATGATTTTACCTATTAATTCAATGTAAAATAAATGCTATTGACATAAATTATGTTAAATGGTAAAAATATATTCTATTTATACATTAAAATCATTCAATATTTTAATTTAACCATAAAAATTATTACGATGAAAAAGATGTTTTTAATTAAAATATTGCGTGTTTTTACTATTTTTTAAAATATGAATGTTATCAGAATAATATGAAAAAATCATCCAATGTTAATTTTTATATAATAATTCCAAATAAGAATTTCATTTTGTCAAATTGAACTTATAAACATGTCAAAAACTAGATTTAATGTGTTTACGCCATCAAAAGGCGGCAAAACTGCATTTCTTGAAAAATACTTATTTTAACCGAAAAAATTACTTTTTTCACATACCATGTTCTAGAAAATGGGTAAGATGAATAATAATGTTATAAAATTTAAATTTAGTAAATACTATTCATAACGGCTACTTCATAATATTATAATAATATATCATTGTTTAGTAAAACCCGGTATTGCATACTACACATGCTATCGAGGAAGGTCGCGATTGCGTGTAATGCAAGGAAAGTCAGGGTTGCGTGTAGTGAAAGACTCAATTTTTGTTGCGTATAACAGAATCCAACAATATTTCATTTATACATTGAATATATATATATATATATACACTCAATGTTGCGTAGAATAACTACTATCAAACGAACTAGAAATTGTGTGTAACACAATCCAAGAATAGTGTTGCGTATATTGCAAGCTAATACAGTGTTGCGTATCGTGCAAGATAATCATGGAGTAGCGTACAACAGAAGATATGAAAGAAATTTAAAAGTATATATCTCATAAAATCTCGGGGTGTTACATTCTACCCCCCTGAAAATGAATTTCACCCTTGAAATTCGTCGGGGTTATAAATGGATTACTATTTACAAGTTTATTTAAAAGAAACCCACATCGTAAAAAGGAATACCAAAACTGAACTTTAAAAACTATGTTATGAAACGTAACGGTTACCCATATTAACTAATCATTGGGTTTCCACATATGAGAACATAGGTGAAAATATGGATATGGAAGAGAAATCTAATCGTCAAGTTCTGATGGAAAGTGGTAGAGAACATGGCTATGAGAAAGTCAACAATCACAAAGCCATAAATTTGTGATGATATAAGGTACCATATGATTCATCAGATATAAGATCACTAGGACATCATTTTTGGTTTTCAATTTCATTTCCCTAATATTGAAGAATTTTTTAAATAAAGAAATACTTACTTGATTTTAATACAATCTTATTGTTGTTTGTGCCGTGACTAATTTCCACTTCATCTCTTAAATAAATGAAGTTGAATTTGTCTTCCGAGAAGTGTTAATGGATCATGCACTAGAATTATAGGTCATTCTATTTATCTCAAAAAAATGTTTGAAAAAGTTATTAAATATACATAAGTCCATCTATAGTGATATTAATCGTATATGGTTCCAAAAATGGACTTATACTTCATCTATCATACCTCTTAATGAAATAAAACTAGTTTCTACTAACCAAAGACTTCATGTAGGCCTGTGGTAGGTGATAATGATATGTCACACTTCGGTTGTGGGTTTGATTCCCACAACATTGTCTGACATGATGGGTTGTCGTCTGTCCTACAGGTTTTCCTTTTTCTAAAACTATACTATTATAACATAACAAAAAGTACTATCCTTAAACAATATTATCTAATGTCTAAATTAATTGATTCCAATCTTTAGGTTTATCCAAAATACTTCTATGCATTATCATAGTATAAATAAAACTATTACTAGAATGGTCATATAACAAGCACGTTAATATCAACATTAATCCCTTATATATCAAAAGATATATCTTGTTGGTCACATTCCAAACATGTGAATACCTTAATCATGTCTGAATACTCATTGAACCTTAGTGAAAACATGAATGCTGTCAAAATTTAACACTCTCCACATACCAAAAATCCCAAAAATTCTATATACTCAAACCATAATATCACTTTGTACTTATATCAATCATGAGCTCATGAATACTACAAAAAATATTATTTTCTCTTTATCCCTTCATTATGAACATATCATCTGCTTTCCAAAAACATTTCAAACACTTTTCATGGTTATCTGTACCATATAATTAATGAAAACCGGAATTAACCAATACATAGATATTCCAATATTTCATGAAAGTAACTCAAAAAAATTATTCCTGAGTACCAATACACTTCAATCCATCCTCTTCAATTATTGTCATGGAATACGTCCTTCCTTGATTTAGAAGTAACCTCTTAGGTCCGGGAATTGAGTTGGTTAATGACTGTGTTCTCCACAAATAAGACATTGAACTCCATGAGAGTTTTTCACTCTGTAACCCTTTTCCCCACACAGATAACAAATTCCCCTCCATTTGAGGTATTCCTCAAGGTTCTTCTTCCCTTATTTAGAAATCTCAATCTTCCTTTCTCTTTGCTCCTCACCATGCGAACATGCATAAAATTCCATCTTCCTCTTATTTGATGTATTAGGAATACAACTATTGTTCACATTGTTAATCATAAATCGAGATGAATGATTCGACATAATCACAATATCTTTCTCTCTAGGTATTACACAATTTCATTTCTCATGGTCACCAATTTGTCCATCAGATTCAATGTTAACACAATTCCTTCTGGGACCCTCTGTTGAATAAAACCAAAAACTAATGTGTAAGAAATAGTTAAAATAACGAGGAACCACATAATCATAAAAATTCACTCATGGGATTTCTAACTTATCACACATACATTAATCCAGGACACCATAGGTTCACCCTAGGATATTCACGGCCATCATCATAATTCTAGTACTGTAACCTATAGTTATACAAAACCTTAGTGACATCCCTAAACATACCTTAGAAATATACCTAGGAATATCACTAAAGGTTTCGCATCCTAGCTTCCAAAGGTTAACTAAACCATTCATCTGATACCAACTGTAGAGGCCCAAATCTTGTTGTACATGGAAATTACATTACTTTTTCGAATTAATTAATACATAACAAAAACAGACACACAAGGACCGTAATAGTTTAGTGTCTTTGGAAACATGGAATATAATATTTTAATCGTGGTGAAAGATCTTCAACATATCCCATAAAGATCACCCCCTATTGTTTTCTTACCAAAAACATTTATTTATATCCTAGGGAAAATAAAACATATAAACGGTGAGCTCAAATACTCAGTAAGGGTAAGCATGGAGAAAATAAAACAAATTATATACATTTGAACTTAAAAAACATGAACATAATGTTAAAACATCAAAATCTTGAGCAATGATATAAAACATGGAAGTACGTAAGGAATAGATCATAAAGAAACATTAATCATTATAAAATATCATGGGAATAAAACATTTAATTGTGGAAAACCATTAACCACGTGATATGATTTCCATAGTAGCCAAGGCATTGCTGCCAAGACCATCTTTGTGGACAAAGTCCCTTTCTGAATCGAGTTCACTCCTCATTCCAGTCCTGTGACACTAAACCGGAATAACTTACCGTTCTAGCCATGTCTATCTCAGGAGATATAAATCTTTACCCAATGAATTGGAGGGAGATATAGTTCCCCCCATCTCATAATGAAATCATTCTTACTTGTTCCACAAAATAAACAAACATCATTCATAATAACCCAACGAATAAAATGGGTTTCATAAACATCATTCCATCATCACCTAATCCATATAAAAGAAATTGATATCACTTCATAATAATAAAAGAGAAACCATTTAAATCATAGAGACATTATATTTGAAACATACACTTATGAAATAATTTCATCTTAATGGAAAATGGTTTTGATAAAACACTTGAAATGAATTCTTGATGAAAATATCCTTTCTTCTTCAAAATCATTTTCTTTTCAAAAAATGCCAAGAAATTTTAAAAGAAAAGGATTTTGTTGAAAATATTCTTGAAATATTTTGGAGGAAACTTCATGAAAATAAGGCTTTATAAAACCTTAAAAATCCTTTCATGCCGTATAAGTTAAAAAAACAATATTCTCGTACTTTTTCCGGAAAAGTAAAAAAGTACCTTGTAAAAGAAATATTCTTTACATAGCATATAGTAAATTTCAAAATCGGTAAAAATGACTTTAAACACACATGAAATAAATTTTAGAAAACACGGGCATGGATGATTACAATAACCACATTAAATACTTATGAATAACAATCTCAGATAAGAACGAGATTGGAATAGTTATCCCTTATATTAGGTTCAATATGCTTTGTACGTATCCGAACCTCCAGTATAATGATTTAAATAATGTCATTGAATTATTAAAGAATCATATACATTGTTATGATATCATATATGGTTCACTTATGACTTTATATTACCAGTTCTTCTGTAAATTCAAGTTAAAATAGCATTTTGGGTAAAATCGTTTCATTTATCGTCCGTGTTTTGACTTGTAATTATTAATATGATTACATAGATCATGATTACTTAAATACAGAATATAAAACATGATTTATATATAATATATATTAAGAATATACATATATATATATATATATAATATCGATAAATGGAACAAAATACACCATTCATGGAGACGGTAGGCCGTACGTACGCATGAACGCAGTTTTCGTTTCCTTATTGAATTGAATGGAATTAAGTAGATGAAATAAATATATATATATATACATAAATCCAGTAGCATTATTATCTCATATATTTCATGATTACTTATTATAAATACTTTATAATCATTCTTGAATTGTTATATTGGAAAATGAATATCATCGCGTCGTGGAGACGGTAATCCGTACGTATGCATGAGCGATGATATCATTCCCATATTTATTGAATGGAATTGGAGTGAATGATATAATATCTTATAATCCGTATGATGTTATAATAATCATATGTAGATTTTCATTACACCATTATACCCATCCAAGTAAGGTGGTGGTGGAAAAACAGTTTACACCACGTCGTGGAGACGGTATTCCGTACGTATGCACGTGAGGTGATTTTTTTTCCATAGGATGGATAGAAAGTGGAATAGGGTTGTTTCATATTTATAATAAAATATCATTATATGAGTTATACTTATGTTATTACTTAATAATGAAACCATTAAATAAGAGTAAGTATAAGAAGAAAGAAACTTGAAAGAATTGGTAGAATTTATTACCTCTTTCTCAAAGTTCCTCCTTTGAACTTCCTCTTAGGGCACTAGAGTTGGTCTTTTGAGAAGACCAGTACCACTATAAGGTTTATAGGGATTTGGGAAAGTGAAATGGGCAGAGGTTGGCCGAGCTTCAATGATCAAAATGGTGTGAGGAGGAGAGAGAGGAGGTTCCCATTTATAAGGGAGGAGAAGGGAACCTTTGGAATTATGAGAAATATTAATTTATAATAAATTACAAGCCCACTTAAAAACCTCCAAAATGACTAAAATATAAAGATTAGATGAGATAGGGTTGTAATCTCATTATTTAATAAAATTTAGACAAGTTGTGAATTTATTTTAAACATTATCAACATGATTTATCCTTATATAATCTATATAATTTTATTTATGGTAATAATATTATAAATTTTAAATCATTATAAATAATTACTTATGTGTTTTTAATTTCCCATAATTATATACTTCATTACATTTTATACCGTATAAATTTTAATTTATAATTTTTAAATATTATCGTGATTTTTAAACGATATTATAATATGTAATTTTTATAAAATAACAATAGTGTCAATTTTGACACTATTCATTTATATGAATTTAAATAAAATATACACAGAAGATATGTTCGAAATAAAATCTTTAATATAATAATAACATGTCATATTTATCTATAAAATTAGTGGAGCACATTAAATAGTTCATATAATGTTTATTTTAATACATTTAAAATCATTTATTTGGTATTTCTCTTAGTAAAATAATTACTATATCATTTTTGTATAAAAATTTAATATACTTATTAATTGTATTAAAAATAAAATCCTATGATGAAGATAAATATAATACCTTTCATAATAATATTTTTACTAGAATTTATCATCTTAATATTACAACATTTAAATTGTTATATTTATTAAATTATGAAGGTGACATCATTGACATCATTTAAAATAATATAATATAAATGTCTTAATCTGTTTAATAAGGCTCCAAATGTTCCCAAAATAGACCCTTGGATGATTAGGGAATATTTATAGTCGACCAATAATGTTTTTTAATGTTTCTAGTCCTTTTTATAAGTATTACTATTTTAATAAAAACTATATTATTGATTTTTTGATAAATAAACAATTTATGCATCACTATTGTGTCACCATTAATGACAATTATTTAATCCCTAAAAATTCTAAATAAATGTACATGATGTAGATAATTTTACTATATTTCTGGAGACTATTCAATTTCTATGTTTCATGAAATTTATCACTAAATTAAAATTATTATACTTATAAGATTTTAGAGAGTGACATGTTGTCACTTTCTTTGGTTTTAATAATAATTAAATTATTTTCATGGTCAAAAGTACATAAAATGAATCTAATCCGACCCTTATGTGATATGGGTCGACCTTCAGTCATCCAATAGAATTTGGGAATGTGTTAGGGGAATTTTATAATCTTATTTTTACCTTTAATTACCCAATTTACCTTCAAATAAAGTAAATAAAAATTACTTTAGTTACTATTCAGAATATCAAAAAATTAAAAGTAATCTATTAACACAATTTGGACCCATTTAATTCAAATATGGAATCCATTTTTCAAAATTCGAAACACACAAGTTGCAGTAATTAATTTTAAATTAATCCCGTTGTTAAGAAAGCATGTTTTAAAAGTTAAAACATTGCAAAAGATTGAAATAATTTTACCTATGAACTAAACGTAAAATCAATGATAATGACATAAATTATATTAAATGGTAAAAATATATTCTATTTATACATTAAAATCATTCAATATTATAATTTAACTATATAAATTATTTCGATGAAAAAATTTGTTTTTATTTAAAATATAGCATGTTTTTACTATTTATTAAAATATGAAGGTTATTAGAATAATATTAAAAAATTATCCAAAGTAAATTTTTATATCTTGATTCCAAATAAGAATTTTATTTTATCAAATTGATCTTATAAACATGTCAAAAACTAGATTTAATGTGTGTGCGCCATCAAAAGGTGGAAAAACTGCATTTTTTGTAAAATACTTATTTTACCTGAAAAATTTATTTTGTTCCCATACTAAGTTTTAGAAAATTTGTAAGATGAATAATAATTTTATAAAATTTAAAATGTAGTTAATACTATTCATAATGGCTAGTTCATAATATTATAATAATATATCATTGTTTAGTATAACCCGATATTGCGTACTACACACGCTATAGAGGAAGGTTGTGATTGCGTGTAATGAAAGGCAAGTCAGGGTTGCGTGTAGTGCAAGACTTTTTTGTTGTTGTGTATAACATAATACAACCATATTTCATTTATAAATTGAATATTTTTTTATAAATATATATTTACACTCAATGTTGCGTAGAATAACTACTATCAAACAAACTGGAAATTGTGTGTAACACTATCTAAGAATAGTGCTGCGTATAATGCAAGCTAATATGGCGTTGCGTATAGCGCAAGATAATCTTGGAGTAGCGTACAACAGAAGATATTAATGAAATTAAAAATAATATATCTCATAAAATCTCGGGGTGTTACACCTTTGATTGATACTTCCTATGAGTCATTCACATCGAAATAAATGGGGAATCGATACCATGTGTCCACTAAGCATGTATCAATTGGATTTGGCACTATAAAAGATTCCAGATTGGGGGGCCACTCCCCCTCAATAGGTTCATCCTTCTCAAGACTCAAAGTCTTAGGAACTTGATTTATTTCCCCGAATTCATCCCTTTTTTCGTCAATCATTTCCTTTGGTGCCAATTGAAAGGATTTCTCTATTTTCTCTTCACAAGAAATATTGACTGCAGGAATCGCTTGTTTCTATGGGAGGTACATGATCCTTTGATTCTTCTTCTTCATAAAACTCAAAAACATTCCAAACCAACATCAAAAATACCTTTTGGTCTTGAAGGATGTCCCACTGGATTGAACTTTTCATAGATCCTATCATTGTCTTCCACACATGCCTTTTTCCAAGGATTCAAATTGATTTTCATCCTCTTTATAATAACTTTTGGAAGATATAACACATAATCCTTGATAAATTCTTCATTTGTTCCAACCAATCCATTGGCATGTAGCATGGCTGAGATAAGCTGAGAATAGAATAGGTAGGTTGAAGTGGATGTGGTATCGATCAATTCATACATATGGTGTATGACATACTTAAAAGGAATGATATTATATCCATTTTTCATGAGATTAATAAAAAATCTGTCATAATATTTCTATATGGTGAAATCATCTTTTTATGGGCTTATCACATTCTGAATAAACTTACAATGAAGTACATATTCTCCATCCATTTCTGCAGTGATGGCTCTCCTCTTGGTTCCATTTCTAGTTAGTCATTTCAATGAATCATTCAAAATAAATAATTCACATGGAGGTGGAGGATCTATCTCATAATATTCACAAATACGTTCATGAGGTATTCTAAGGCATGAATCCCATTACCTCAATGAAAACTGGCATCTCTGGCTATTTATCCATCTTCTTACAACATATACACTTTCTAAATCAAACGAAAATTGTGCATACTGATAAAATTATGAAACTCACATTGGTTAGATAGGACTATCTTACTTTTCAAACCAATCTAACCCACATTTCCTTTTCAATACGTTCAATACTAGAGACTTACTCAAAAGATTCCAGTTAGGCCTTATGTCTTTATCATGTACTAGTATTAAATTAACCAGATTTGGATTTAGAGAACCCTCGGGTTCTAACATAGGTGTGACATTCTTCTTCTTTAAATTGCGTTTCTCAAGAGTCGACGACGATAGATGTTTCGTCCCAGTCATTCACTGAATGTTCGAGAGGGAGAAGGGATGAAGGGATTAAAAAGGGTTTCAGTTTGAGAGAATAGAAGGGTTCTCATGTAATGAACAAGTAAAAAATTATTTATTTTATCATTTTGGAATACAAATTGTTGCAAAGGCCAAAGCGCTAGATATAAAAAGGGTAAAATAAGTAATCACTGCGATACATGTTCTAATTTATAAATAAAATAACAAATAATTTTTATGGAGAGATAGTAACTAACTCTAACTGTGAGACAGTAATAGGAGTTCCCGGTGAGACAGTAATAAGTGTTTACGGTGAGACCCTAAAAAGTGTGATTTCTAAACCATTCGACCATATTGTTAGAGACAATAAGTGTTAGACAGTAACCAAGAAATAATAACTGTGAGACCATAAACATGAAGAAATAAGTATTAAGAAAGTAAAATATGAAACATTAAGATATTTAATTATGGGTTATCATACCTAATTCATTTATGTTGTCGTCTATTATTTGATAATTTAATAGTTTGGTGAATATATCAACAAGCTGATATTCAGTTCCAATGAATTCCAAAGTGATATCACCCATTTGATATTGATCTCTCAAAATGTGATGTGTTACATCAATATTCTTTGTCCTAGAGTATAATATGATTTTTCATGATATTTATAGCACTTGTATACTCACTATTTATAGGTATATTCCTGAATTGATATCCATAATCTAGTAATGTGTTTTTCATCCAAAAAATTAATGCAGAACAACTACCAGCAACTATGTATTCAACTTCTGCAGTAAATAATGCAAAAGAATTTTGTTTCTTACTACACCATAATACTATTGACTTTCCTAAAAAGTGACATGTTACTTAGGTACTTTTTTTATCTAACATAAAACCACCTAATTCAGCATCAGAATAACTAACCAGTTCAAATGATTGTCCCCGACGATAGAATAGACCAAGATTGGGTGTATGCATGAGTTATTTAAAAATGTTATTTACATCATTTAAATGAGAATCCTAAGGATTTTTTTGAAATCAAGCCCACATACACACACTAAACATAATGTCGAGTCATCTAGTAGTTAAGTAGAGTAAACATCTAATCATTCCACTATAAGTGGTTTGATCAACAGAATTTCCATCTTCATCAAGATCCAACTTACAAGTGGAACTCATTAGAGTGTCACTACCTTTAGTGTTATCCAATCCAAAACATTTTAGAAGATCTCTAGTGTATTTTCTTTGATATTAAATAATACCTTCATTATTTTGAATCATTATAAATCCAAGAAATAATTTTATATCACTCATTATACTCATTTAAATTTCATTTTGCATCATTTTAGAAAAATAAATACATGCATAATTTCTCAAAGAACCAAATTTAATGTCATTTACATAAATTTAAACAACTAAAAAATTACTAGAAATTCTTTTTATAAATAGGATATGATCAATTATTCCTTTTCTAAAACCTTTGGAAAAAAGAAAAGTACTCGGCCTAACATACCAAGCTCTTGGAGCCTATTTTAAACCATATAATGTTTTTGATAATTTACAAATATAATTTGGAAAATGAGGATTTATAAAACTAGGTGGTTTCTCAAAAAAGACATCCTCACATATATACCCATTGAGGAATACACTCTTAACATCCATTTGATATAGGTTGAAATTCATATGATCCACATAAGAAAGCATAATTTTGATGGCTTCATGTCTAGCTACTGGTGCAAAGGTCTCTTCATAGTCAATTCTTTATTATTGACTATAGCCTTGTGAAAGAAATGAAGCCTTGTTTCTAACTATGTTACCAGCTTCATCTACGTTATTTATAAAAACCCATTTAGTGCCTATGGTGAATGAGTCCTTGGGTCTTTCAACAAGATTCCAAGCTTTGTTTTTTTAAAATTTATTAAGTCATTATTGTGTAACGATCACCCAAAATTCATCATTGATAGCATCATTATGGTTTTTTTGTTCATGTTGTGACAAGAAGATTTGATGTTCAACATGATTTCTACGAGATCATCTAGTATGAGTTCCTTTGTCTATGTTTCCTATAAAAACATATAAGTGATGTTTTTTAAGAGTTCTAAAATATCTTTAAAAGGATGGACTAGTGATTTCAGGTTCATCAATAGGTTCAGGTTCACTGTGACTTGAGTTTATATAATTTCTAGAACTAGAAGTTTACATGGATTCTTTCACTAGATGTTTTGAGTATTTTGAATTAATGTCCAGATTTGATACAAAATTCTCTATATTATCTAGAATGGTTTTAGGCCCATGTGGTTCTATTTCATCAATTTCGTCATGGAAATATTCTTCCACACGTTTAGTTCTTTTATTGAACACTCTATAGGCTTTACTGTAAATTGAATATCCTAAAACGATTCCTTCATCACTATTAAAAGAAAATTTGTCAAGATTTTCCTTATTATTAAGGATATATAATTTGCAACCAAAAACATTGTAGTAGCTAACTTTGGGTTTTTGATTGATCCATAACTCATAAGGAGTCCTTTTAAGAATAGGTCTAGTCAAAACTCTATTGAGTATGTATCATGCTGTATTTACAGCTTCAACCCAAAAATAAATAGGTAGGTCACATTCACTAAGCATTGTTATAGAAATCTCTTTTAGGATTATATTTTATCTTTCTAAAACCCCTTTCTGTTGAGGTGTTCTAAGGGAAGAGAAATTGTGACTATAGTCATTTTCTGAGAAAAAGGATTCAAACTCTTTCTTTTCAAACTCACGTCCATGATCACTTCTCTAGGATTTAATTTTAAGTCCACTATTATTTTCTACAAATATAAAATATTTGGTTTTATAAGATCATGCTTCAATTCTGTGAGCCAGAATGAAGGTCCATGTATATCTAAAGAAGTCATCTACAAGAACAAAAACATAGTGCTTCCCATTTAAACTAGAAACTGTAGATAGTTCAAAAAAAACCTTGTGAACAGTTTGATAGGTTGAGAATTCGAAATTTATTTCTTTGGATTGAAGGAATTTTTTTGTTATTTTCCCTTTTGACAGGGATTACACACTTTATCATTTTGAAACTCGAGTTTATGTAGGTCATTGTCTAAACCATTGCAAGTCAGTTTTCTAAGGGAGTGAATATTACAGTGTCATAATATCCTACTCCAAATCCATGAATCATTAAGAAATACACTTAAACATGATGTATTTTGAGTAACTATCAAATCTACGTTAACAGAAAAAACATTTTCATTTTTTAATCTAGAAAACACAAATTATTATTTGGAATTAAGAACATTGCAAACATTAATTTCAAATATGACATGAAATCCATCATCACATAATTGTGAAATACTATGCAGATTATATTTCAATCCATCTAAAAGCGTTACTTTAGAAATCAAAATTGAGTTAGAGGAACCGATTTGGCCAAGGATACTGATTTTTTCGACTAGAAATGTCACCAAATGTGAAATATCCTCTAAAAATTTTTATATGATTCTTGAAGCATGAGTAGTATTCTATCTTTTGTCATAATCACCAATATTCCAAGTACTATAAAATTTTATAAGAACTCTTTATGTAACATTCCTATAAACTGATCAAGTGAAAAGAGATTACCCATACTTATTTGGGTCCAGTAACATTAGTGATAAGTTCTTTTGGAACCCATATTTTCCTCATAGGTTTCCTACAAGAATAATGTAACGTTTTTTTAAAAATAAAATCTATTCGGTCAAGAAAAAAAAATGAAACAATAGAAAAGTGTATCATAACCTAAAATAGTTGATTTGTTTCCAGAACTAGGAGTAAAGTTGTATGTTGATGATTTTATAAAAAAATATTGTTCTACAGAAATTTCTTTTTCCAATTTGATAACCATCGTCTATATTGTATTTATGGGAAATGTATTTACCTAGAATTTGAGTATGAGTTTTTTTACCATCTGTAAACTTTTCTATGTTATTATTCAATTACTCATTAGAAATTTTTAATTCATTATTCTTCATGAGAAGTTGATCATTTTTCTATTTTTTAGTTGTGAGTTAAGATTTAACCGTCATAGTAAGAGCTTGTTGTTTCTTGAAAGTTTATATTTATCATTTAGTTCATTGAATGTTTCATCCCCCAAAATACAGTATTCAAACATTTCTTCATTAGACTTATTTTCATATTCATGCAAATTTCAAGAATAGAATTAATTATATATAGAAGATTCTAGTGTTACATTTGATGTGTTTTTCATAAAACACAAATTGGCTTCGTTAGCCTGTTCATCATGTGTTGTTTCTGAGTCACCTGAATTGTCCTCATAAGCACTCTAGGTATCATTCATTACCTTTTTATACTTTCTATAAATTTCTTCATATCTATTTTTGTACTTAAGATTTGGAAAGTCATCCTTGATATGTCCTTCGAAATTACATTCATTACAAACAATCTCATTAGTCTTGTCACCTTTTTTCCTATATTTCTTCCAACTAATTGTTTTATCATATTTTCCATTGAAGTTAGGATTTCTGAAAAATTTATTCTTCTTGTAATATCTTTTGAATCTTCTGGAAAATTGAGACAACTACTCATCACTTCTAGGTGATGATTACTCACTACTGTAACTCTATACAGAAGCATCCAATTTCCCTTAGTCTTTGTGTTTAGAGGTGGTGGTATTGAATGACACAGATTTTCTTCTGGGTTTATCCCCCTCTTCCTTGCTGAATTTCATCTCCTCTTCACACATCATCACTTTCATAATGAGTTCTTATATCGGTAGCTTGCTGATGTCACATGATTCTCTAATAGAGATAGCAGTTCCCCTCCATCTGTCAGGTAGACATATGAGAATTCTCATGATTTGTTCCTTGGTAGCAACCTGTCTTCCAAGAGAAATCATTGTGTGGATAATTTCATTGAACCGATGATACATGTCAAAAATAGGCTCATCAAGATTCATTTTAATGTTTTAATATTTAATAGTATAAGTATTATGTCATATTTATTTTACACTAGATGTTCCTTCATGTGAAACATAAAATGTATCCAAAATTTCATGATATGTTTTACAAGCATAAATTCTATTAAATTATTCATCTCCTAAAGAGAAATATGAAGTATTTGTAGCTTTGGAATTATTATTGTAGGTATTTTTGGTAGTTTCTTCCCATGTGGTTCTATCATTAGTAGGAATATTATATTTATCTATAATTGAAGACCATATTTCAAAACACATAATTTAGAAAAGCATTTTCATTTTAATTTTCCATTGAGCATAATTGTTTCCATTAAAGAATGGTGGTCTGTTGGTTGCAACACCTTCCAATCTATTATCCACAATAAAGAAATATTTTTAAAGAGATATAAATTTATATTTAACAGAAATTTATAGATCTATATTATACAACTAAAGTCACAGTTGAATAAGGTTACAAACAGAGTAAAAAAAATCCTATGATACTAAATTTTGGTCGGAGTAGTCACTCAAGAGGGGAGGGGGTGAAATGAGTACATATAAAATTTCTGTTTTAAAAAATATTCCTATAATACATAACTAATAAATTTAAATACAACCAAGTTAATCAAAGTAACATAGTTATGAATGTTTGACTATTTAAATAACTTCTTTGAAAATTGATTAATTCTCAGTAATGTTAATAATAGTTATTAATATTACCTTTGAAGTTATTCTAATAAGGATAAACAATTATAACATCTTTCCAAGATTAACTATCAAAGTGAATTTAGTGAATTCTGAATTAAACAGTGAAATAGTTAAAACTAAATTTAAATAACATAGTGGATCTACAACAAGTGGTTTAGTCTCAATCCAAGAACTAATCCACTCCACTTGGTGATCACCTTCCACCATGTAGTTTATATATATAAACATGATCCACACCATGGATTAGGGTTAACAATAGTACATAGGACTATCCAAGTCACAAGATATATTCCACAGTTCTACGTGGGTACAGAAAACCTGACCACACAGGGATGTCTTCCACACTTATCTGTGGTCATACAAATGTGTAAAAAGATGTTTGAGAAAGGATATTGCATATCCTTTAGTTTAATTCAGGAGATAGAGTGTGTTTCTAAACATATACACACACTTCTTAAATGCTAAAAAATGATACACAACAAAGTAGAAATTATGAGATAATTTTAGAAGGGATCTCTATAGTTGTATATGCTGCTCTGGACATCTAGGATGAAGTAGATGCAGAAACCAAGTCCTCATATGGAAAACATAGTATCACAAGTCAGCTAAATTGGTGGGTGTTATTTATGGTGAAGATGTTGCCCACTCTAGGATTTGTGTATACATCATGTGATCTTCAGTAGTGTAGAGTTGTATGTGACAATTATCTCTTCAAAAATTCACTAAGTGTTCTCTTGGTTTTCTTTCTCACACACTTGCTTCATGTTACTACACTTTCATGTACATACTGTTTCTTGGTCGCACAATTATTTTATCTTGTATCGCATGTGTTGGGTCTGAAAAGTTTCATGTATTCTACACATCGTACTTCATACAATTAGTTGACATGTCTACAAAGAAACATTAATTATTTCATTGAAATTAAAGTCTTAAAATATGACTTTTAGTGATTAAATTTAAAAATGACAAAACATATTGAGAAATAGTGTCACAATTTTTTTGTAAACAGTGTCTTTATGAACCGGTGTCTCCTTGAAACAATGTCGGGATATGTCACATTGTCTGGATGGTCATAGTGTCAGGTCACGGTGTCTGGTTCATGGTGTTCGGTTCACAGAGTCTGGTTCACGGTGTATGGTGTACAGTGTCTGGGTCACACTGTCACGTTCATGGTGTCTGGTTCACGGTGTCTGGGTCATGGTGTTCAGTTCACTCTGTCTGGTTCATGTGTCTGGATCATGGTGTCTGGCCACAGAGTTTGGTCACAGTGTCTGGTCATGATGTTCTATCCACGATGTCTGGTTCATGGTGTATGGGTCACGGTCTTTGGGTCACGGTGTCTGGGTCCTTTTCTAGAAAATCCTAACCGGTGGTAGACTCACAGTGTCTTAGAAAAATCCAAATATCTGTATTCATAATTAATAATTTATATTCATAAAATGGAATACAATTAATCTTTTATCAATGAAATCAGTATAATGTAAATCAATGATAGTGTACAATAATCCAACTAAATGTATAGCACATAATATATTTGGATAGATTTACTAAAAAACTGTACATATTATGCAGGATAGATTACACCGGATAACAATGATTATAGACTGAATATGATTTGTGATAATTATAACATGATTAATATATGAAGATTCAAACAATTACAACGTGGTAAGGGGTTTTCATCTCACTTTTTATTCCCATGAGATTCACGCAATATTTTCTACTATTTCCTTTTTTGTTGTGTATGTACTACCCATGATAGTATTATTTGTTTAATATAAATTAAGGTATGTGTATTTATATCTTCATTGTATGATTCTTCTTTAATCTGGTGAATGTTTTGTAAGTTATGAAATTGTTAAGGGAACCTATCAACCTCAAATTTTTAAAAGAGTCATTTTTGTTTTGTCTTTTAATTTACATGATCTTTTGTTTGGATATGTTATTATATATCCTTGATGCTGTAAATATCATGTCATAGTGATTAGATACCCTTTTAACTCTCATCAACTCATTTTATGAATTTTTAAGTGACATTTCTAGGCTTTCGAATTTATATAAGGGATCTTCTTAACCCAAGTTCAATTCTTTGGGTCAAACTTCTAATTGTTGATTATGTCATGCATTGAATATTTGTGAATGAACTCTTATTTTTTTACATCAAATTTCCAGTAATATTAAGTGTATTTATATTTATAACACATAATTATTTAATTGTTTTATCCTTTATCTAAGGATGCCGTCATTATAAGGGATTTCCTCTCAATTTACACTCCCTGGAGACTACATTTTTGTTATGCGCCAATTCACATTTAAATGGCCTATATACCATCCTTTGGTTGATTATATCATGATTAAATTTATTCTCTTGATATTATAATGTTCTTATTAAATGTTATTCTTAAATTATTTTTATTTAAGAATCTCTCATTTTGTTGAAAGAATCATTAACTAAAATATCATTTTAAATGTTTTGAAGATTTATTCTTCTAAATATAACTCATTAATTTCCAGGTTTTCAAAATAATTTTTATAATTTATTTATATGGTCATTGTTGTTTTCATATTATAATTCATTTAAATGTTTCAAATTGTTATGGGACACTTTGATTCAAAAATCTATTTATTAAATGTTTTAAATGGTTTTGAAAAGGATTTGATAAAGCATTGATTAATTCTATATCTTGAAATGATATGTTGTGATTGAAATGTGGAAATGTTATCTTTACTTTATTCAAAATTTATATGTTATGAATATGTTATGATTAATGGGCATTGTTTATTTATGCGGGTGGTTCTGTGATAAGCCTAGGGTGGGTAAGCCCGAGATAACTCTTCAATGTATTGGGTAACATGATGGAGATACACTTTATTGATTCTCCTAAGAGATTTACGAAATATACTGTGATGGGTATTCCAATGAAACTCTCTATGCAGCTGTGATAGCTGCAATGTATGTATGA
The DNA here is from genome assembly GCA_963277665.1 of Viscum album. Classification (NCBI taxonomy): domain Eukaryota; kingdom Viridiplantae; phylum Streptophyta; class Magnoliopsida; order Santalales; family Viscaceae; genus Viscum; species Viscum album. The sequence continues at coordinate 764,337,574 of OY728129.1, forward strand.
TATGGATGCCACAAGTTACTGTTAGGATTTATTACTTCTATTTCTGATTCATAAATCTTATGATTTCATGAGGTATGTTATTATTGAAAAGTATGGTTTCATTGATTTTTATTTATTTATGTGTTAATTTTTCCTTTTGTTATTTTATAACCCTTATTGAGCTTTTTATGCTCATCCCATGTTTTTAATATGTTTTCTGGAGGACTTAAAGACGAAAAGAGTCAATGATGGGATCAAGGAAAAGTCATATTGTCAATAACTTGGAACTATAAATGTTTCTTTTTAAGTGTTTTAATTTCATGAAAAACTGGGTACTGAGTAGTAGTGTCCACATGTAATATTTTAGATGATATGCAATAGTTATGGCGTAATTACCTTAAACTCAAAACCTAAAAAGATCATCAATTTGAATAATTCATTTAATTAAAGATTATTTAATGTTTTAAGGCCATTTCATTATAATATGATTTTGTTATTATTCATAAGAATGATCATGATCCACAATGTATGAAATTTGATTTTACTACATGTCAAGGACCCTGTACGTACTCTCTTTGGAGAGATACATGGAATAATCGTTGACTTCAAATAGGTTTGGTAGATGTTTCAAATTATAAGAAACCATCCATACATGATCATGAATATAATAGTGTATAATATACCTAGGGATCAACTTTATTTTCTATCCAAAACATATGAAAATATTCCATGGGTAAATTTGTTAAAAAATATTCTCACGAAATTGATGCTCCAAACCACACTGATGACTGCCATCAAATAATTGCTATTGACATAGAGATAACTATATGTGTTATTAAATGGTTCTAAAATTCTCTTCCATTTCATAATCTAGCTCAATTCCCAATTTATTTCATTCTAAAAATTAAACCAAAAACGTTGGAGTTATACACTTATTTTAATTAATGTCTTAATAAAGAGCCACATGGATGCTAGAATGAAATTTGTTCTTCTATGAAAACTCTAAAAGTGGATTATTTTTATCCCAAACATCTTTGAAATACAAAAAAATATCTCTACATATCCTCTAGTTTTCCATTTTTTTCCTTAGACTAACCATCTATATGATGATGAAATGCAGTGCTACAAGTTTATTAAATATCAAGGGTTTGCTGAATGATTATCACCAAAATTGAGGAAAAACACAGATCCAAATTAGATACAATAGAATATGGTTCCCAATTATACATTAAATACTTCATGTTTTATATCCTGGAATGAGGATATAGAGATAATTATTCCTTAATAGTAAGAATGTCTACTGAATGTGTAAGGAGATCGAAGACAACTGTTACAACATTTCACCCTTTATATGTTTCAAGTAGCCAGAATAAAAAAATAATTGTAATGTTTTACAACTTCAATTATGGTATGCGTAATGGTTGTAACATCACATTATACCTTTTCCCTCAAACCAAACTTTCTAACATAATAAAAATAATGATAAAAACTCTACAATATATCTCTTTATTCCATCGCACCATAAATACAATCTCAAATCCTTATACATCATTGTATATATGGTATTCATAGAAAATAAAGAATTATGAACTTATACTAATAGTTCCTTTAAATAATTTATGTATTGAACCTATAAATGGATCCTAAAACTTATCAATATTCCACGATCAATGATAATCTCAAAACCGGTTACTAACTTCATCTTTTCCTTCTCATCATCCTTCTTATAACCTTTAATGTTTATTAAGATTTATGGTTGAACACCTATTAGCGAAATATATGATTCACATATTCCATCATTATTTCCATATCCATCCTTTTATAATCCATAAAAATAGGATCATTTATGATCATCGTCATATATATTCTAGCATTATCATTTCATCTCAAAGCATCTATGACCTTATTAGCTTTCTTAATGTGTTAATGTATTTAGCAGTCATAATATCCACTCACATCCATCCATTATCTCTAGTACACATTCAACTATTTATATGTGACAATATAATTTACACATTGACAATCCTTATATGTATGTCAGAGATTACTCTATAATGATAATTCCTCTCTATCATTAATTATTAATTACAATAGATAACTCTAAATCATGAGATGGGTAATTTTTCACATAGAAATATTACTCACATGAGTAATAATATATCATCACATCATTATTCATATGAAATAAACCCAATCCCTTATTTGAAACATTAATGAATTTGAAAAACTATCTCCACTCTTTGTTAATATAAGGACATGTGCACTTTCTAAGCATATATTTCCTTTGGTGAAATTTTACTCACATTTATATAACCAAAGGAACATGGATTCCTTTTGAGTTAATTTTTTATGTTGATTGGATAGCCATGATAAATGATCAACAAAGGATCAATAATATCCCAATAAACTAGGAAAAATATGGATCTCGATCACTATAGTTGGACTTCACCAAAATTCAATAACCTTTTCTTTAGGTGGGTAAACAAATATACTGTCTCTTATAATTATATGATCTAAAAATAATATTTTTTATTTCCAAAATTACCATTTTTAAATTTTTTTCATGAAATTTATCCATCCTTACATTTTTCAAAAATGTTATCACGTGATCTTTATTCTCTTCCATGATCTTTCAAAAGATAAAAATATTATCTAAAAAGATTACCACAAACTGATAAAGGTAACATAAAAAAACTCTTTTCATTACATAGTGTGGGAATTAAATAGAAAACATTATATCACTATATATTCATAGTTTCTATAAATTTTGTGGAATTATGTATTTGTTATATTCCCCTTCCCAATCATCAATTTATTATTTCATTAATGAAGTATAATGTATAAAAAGTATTCAAATCAATGATGTTGTTAAAAAAATTCATTTATACGGGGTAGGGAATATTTTTCCTCGATTGTGATATTGTTCATATATCGATAATCAATTAATATTCTCATAGATTAAACCTTATTATTAACAAATATAATAGGTTCACTCTTAGATGAAACCGTTGGACGAATTAATCTCTTGTAATTATTATTTTGGAGTTGATTCTTTATATTTTTCTTCTCAATTGGGGTAATTCGGGAGGGGTCATTGAAATATGTTTGGAACTAGGAAGGAGTTCTAATAAAAACTATATTTAAAGATTCAATGAAATAATATGAAATTATTCAATAAGTAAATCATCAAACTCCCATACAATTGTCATATCATTGATGTTGATATTCTATCCAACCATCTGGTATAAGCACCCATATAGAAAAGAATTCGAGACCCATTCAATGGATTCGAACTATAATAGATGTTCATATTTATCATCAGATTCAAATATGATCATAGGTTGGTATATAATATTAATCATTACTTCCCTTCCTAGGTAATTGATGTGGTCTTTTTTTGTGAAATCTAATAACTATGCAAGATTACATAAAATTCAATTATAAAGAAAATAATGAGGTTTAGAAGAAAGAAATTCTCACATAATTCAACTAGAGAAGAATCATAGTGTTCATATGTGATCATTTTACAATTAGGGGTATTCAATAATAATTCAAAATCTAATCAATGTGTTTTCATTTTGATACCCTTTGAAAATATTTCTGATTCAAAACTGTTTGTAGGTATAGATTCAAATAAAATGATATTAGTTTTTGATTGGATAATATGTGTAACTTTCACTACATCATTATCAAAACCCTCATCAGAATATGTTATCATAAGATATTTCCATTTTAATCTCACCATAATTGGTTTCTCATATTGATCATCATCATTAATATATTATTTGGGCACTATTTAGAAACATTAATGTACTCCTCAAATTTGGAATAATGGGATTATCGGCCAACTTATTCTCATCACTTCGGTAATCAATTTACCAATGAACATATTTTCCATTCTAACTTTTACTAATACCCTTATAAAAATTTACCCCATTACTCATTATTAAATTTAAGCATGAATAAATGATCTTCTTTTTTCTCTTTGTGTTTTAGAGTTTTCTTTGAATTTAATATTCCTTTTCTTATCAAAACTGTAGGACTAATGGGTATATCCAGTATATAAATCCACCATTATAGAAAATATAATTAATTATTCATAAAAACCGATGTCGATTTTATAAATATGACTTTTAATATATGTTTTCAATCCAATTAAGAATAGATAAACCATTCATTAAGGCCATATGACAATACCAGAAGTGTACCACACTAGTCTTGTTAAATTTTCCTCATTTGTACTAATGGATTCATCATCCATATACTTAATATTAAGGAATTACTCCTCTATTTTCATGCAAATAATATGTGGAATGAACTTATTATAAAAATAAATGTTTAAACTCATCCAATTATATAGATTAAATATTGTCATATTGAATCATATTCTTGAAATAATTCCACCATTTATCCAATTCACATTCAAAATGATAGAAAAAAATCATTTTTATGATCTAATAAATGGAGAAAAAAATATATTCAGTGGTAAAAATCCACTACTGAAAATCTATTATATTAGTGGAACAACTAAATGATGTTGGATGTTACCACATTTTTGAATCAATATAATTTTTCCCCTCCTTTACACATTTGGATGATCATAATGATTCAATTATTAATACTATTGTGTGATCATGACAATGATATTTTTATTCTAGATCCCATATAATTTTTTTATGAAGAAAATTATTTCATTGACAGTCGTATTTAGCATTAACATGAATCTTTAGGGTTCTATCCATCGACGAAAAACAAAAATCAGAAGGTGGGTGATCAAAATTCTAGTCAAAATCCACATAATCATAAACAATTACTTATAGGAGGTATAAATCAGGGCACATTATTTTCAATATATGACACCTTATTTTTAACCTATGTTACTCATAGTCATTGTCTATTCAAAAGCATCATGATTGTGTGAAAAATGTTTGTGAATGTCTAAAACATATCCCCTTGGATTGTGAAATGTGGTGTGTAGCATGACACATTATTATGAAACATATTAAGATCGAGTCAAATCCAAATGAACCATTTTTAGAGATATTACACCTAGATACAAGAGTTATAGATCCAAATACACCTATTATATTCAAAATGGGATTTAATTTCATGGAAAATTATCACTCTATCCTTTACCACAATTCCCAGAAATTTTCGTATAATTGGACATGTTCTTAGAAATATCCCTTGGGATCTGACTAAATTTATGTTGTCCTAGTTTCAGAGGTAAAATAATAATTTTTCAGATACCAACTAGATTGATCCAAAATTTACCTACATATATATTATATTTGTTTAATGAATATTAATTGCCTAATATAATGATCCACGATATAGTTGTATATTTCTAGTGTATTTTGAAACTTGTATACATGAAAAACCTATTTATAAGTGAACTGTATCATCTCCCACTGAGTTATTCAAAATAGAACCCATCATTAATCAATCATAAATAATTCATATCTTCATAAACTAGGGAATGGAAACAAATAAAACGGTGAGATAGATTTTTAGTAAGGGTAAATATTAGATATATCAGCATAACATTAGAATAAGGTTATTAAAACATGAGAATAACATTTTTAAAACACAACTAATATATTTTATATCATAAAAATGTGTCATGGTATATATCATGGAAATTCAAAGGCATGAATTATAATGTAATCAATGAAAATAAGTATAATATCCCAGTGTGGGTGACACACACTGATTCCCTGGACCAGTCATCAACATTCCCTCTTGTGTGACTCCCCACAAGATAGAGGATGATTACTAGCAGCGAGGGTTTGATAAGTCAATCACGGGGAGACTATACCATATTTTATCTGAGTAAAACAAAATAAGAAGTAAATAACTAGTATGGGAAGCATATATATCCATAGGCAATACCAACATCTCATTATAATCATTATAGGAAATTCAATATCCAACTAAGCATGAGAATATACCACTGATAAAGTACAAGTAATGTGTGTAAAATGAAAACCAAACAGAAAGACGCTGACCACTCCCGTTTTTTGTCCTGAACCGTGCTCGGTTAACCCAACCATACTTCATCCACAAATCAACCATCTATTATATGTTCTAATATATTAACTAGTCCTACAGTAGTGAAATTTATTAGAGTACCAATTAGGCAACCCGAGTAGGGTGTGGGTACAACTCAGTAGGACACCACCAGTGGTGTCTAAAATAATATCTTATCAGAAAATGTTTTAAATTGTAAGAATCAATAAATATAGTGAATAATTAAATATTTATCTCATTACTAAATTATTATTTATTTAATCACATAAACACTTTGGGTTTCTGGGGACACACGAAACTCAATACAATCTTTAGATATTGCTGGTGTCTAGACAATAAACGAGGGATCTCATGTCATAGAATTCCATTTATATTATTCTCTATCACATCAATATTATGATTCTATTATTACCATTATAGATCTCAATTTTCATATGAATTTCATTAATACGATTCATTATTTCATTAATTAATTTAATCGATCAATAAATCATCTCATTCTCATTAATTAATCTAGAAATTAATTAATCATCACATTCTAATTAATAAATTCAAAAATTAATTAATCATCTCATTCTAATTAATTAATTCAACAATTAATTAGTCTTATTATTTCATTGCTAATTCAAAAATTATATTATGACATAATTTCCAATAATATATCACCAAATTAATTAATGAAAAACCAGAATCTCAATGATCCAAAATTTAATTCATCAATAAATTATTCATTTTACAATATCATTATCATAAAATTAGTTCTGTAAATAATTAATAGATATCGAAAATTTAAATATCTCAAAATTAATCCCACAATTCATTATCCAAATCAAAATCCCTAAATCACATAATTAAATATACAATTAAGAATTCTCAAATCCCACAATTTGATAATTCTATCATTAATTCATTCACAAAAAATTATGTTATTTAATCCAGAACATGAATTGATAATGAATATAGTAATTCTACAGTTTCTATAAACATAATAAAAATTATCAATTTGGGATTTGAATATTTGACTAACTACCTAAATATTTTGATGATCGATTTTTAAAAAAAAATACCCAAAAAATGAGTGACACAATGATATTGAATGACATCAACCTAAATCAAGATTAAAAAAATAAAGAACATATAAATGTAGATCTAAAGCTACAATAGTAGATCTATATCTCACCAAATAGATTTAAGTTTAACCAAAATAGAGGATCACATCACTAAAAAAAATCATGAAGAATGAGAGAATAATTAGAAAATAATCAGGACAAGAATCACTTACTAGGAGAGGTGAAGATCTTCGATATGTGCTTCAAATCACAATTAATGGAGGTCAGTAAGTCTTTGAATCATTCCAAAGGGATCCAAGACCATGAAATATAACCTAGGGATAAATAGGGGTTAAATGTAGTGGGGTTTGGGGGGTTTATGTGATTTAAATTCTAATTTTCAGGTGAATTTAATTCCCAACCTAAGGTTTAATAGATAGGGGCATACATTTTCTCATAAACATGAACATAATCATGTGACTCTATTATAGGAATCCATGGTTTCTCCTAAGAGGGTGTATGGTTTGAAAAACTTTGTTCCATCCATGAAAGTCTCCACTATAATAGGTTGCACTATTTTAGGGGATGGGGTAAACAATTTTCTCTAACATGCGCCAACCATGCACAAAACCTTTTTCGTCCTTTTATTCAATTTTTATCCAAAATACCCTAAGGTAAAATCCAAATGAAATGTATTCAACAGAAATAAAAATACTACATGTAAACGAGCTCGAGAAAACTCCACAAAATGTCTAGATCATACAATCTTGGCACATTATAAAAAATCAAACTCAATATGCAATCCCATGCTTCTCTAGGATTCCAAGTCAAAATGAATGGTCCACTGAGCCCAAAAATATTCTTCTCGTTCCCATGATTCCTCCGGAATATTCCCTTTCTTCAACAATATAAGAACTATTAGTATGGTCATTCCCCCAACACTTTCTCACTATGATCCAACACACATATAAGATTATCCCCAAAGGAAGGATATATCTAAATCTAAAAATAATCAACATAATTGAAATAAGAAGGGTTGGGGAGTTACCATTATAGTTGAAAAACATTTATAAAATTATGTATTGCACTGTACTTCTTTAGAAAAGGCAATCGATACATTACCGACCTGATTTTTCCACAACCTCAATGGGTTTGAAAAACATGGGTGCCAACATTCCCTACCTCTATATCCTATATTGACTCAATCTAGGAGATACCCAATGGAATATATGATCAAACATTATAAACTCTAGGTACCATAAAATTCTATCAGTATATGAATTTTTTCTACTGTGACTCATATCCATTTGCTACCGAATTAGTTTCACCTACCCCAACGTCTCCTACACAATACTCAGTCTCAGTAATTTTGACTCATCTGCCTCTATCTAGTATATTGGTGATTACATGGTTTACCATAAATATCCTCATGTGGTGCCATCTGTATAGTTTCTTGATAATTTTTTATAGGAAAACTCCAATAAAGCCAACGGATTCTCCCAAGACTTACAAAATTAATGAACACATGCTCACAAAATATCCTCAAGAACCTATATAGTATACTCCAACAACCGATCTGTCTATTGGTGGAAGGCTATAATCAATAATACATTTTTACCAAGAACATTATATAAAACCTTATAGAATCATGATGTGAAACTTGATTCGTGATCTAAAACTGTTGTCTTTGGTACTCCATGCAAAAGGTCTATCTCTTGAATAAAAAAAATCCCCAAAAGGCTCCCTTGATAAATTATCTCTTATAGGTAATAAATTAAATTTCATTATCATTTTTTTAACGAAAACCCAAATAACATCATTCTTCATTGGATTCCTTGGGATACCCACCACAAAATCCATGGCAATGTCATTCTACTTCCACTCTAGAATGGGTAATGGATCGAGAAAACCTCCAGGTCATTGATACTCTACCTTCAATTGATAAAATGTGTATCATCATGTCTTGAATCTTTCTATCTCGTTTTTCATGAACAACTACAAAGACTAACAATGAATGTATTTGGTTCTGAGTCCCCTAAGCAACAATGTGAATTTCAACCAGTAAATCCACCATCTACTACTCAACACTAGACTCTCAAACCACCAGAGTCTATGTTTTCCTACTAAACAAATCATCCACGCTATTTTTGTTTCATGTGTATATATGGTTGTTCGAAATAAAATGATTTCATGCACTCAACCCATCACATCTTTTTGAGCTTTAAATTACAATGAGAGAATATATAATTTATAATATTACGATCTGTATACATCATAAACATATCACTAAATTGATAATTCTACAATAACATCAACGCATAAATGATAGAAACCAACTCAAGATTGTGTAGAAGGTAGTTTAATTCATGATGCCTCAACATCCAAGAACCATACGCCATGACTCGGTCACCTCACATCAACGTAGCTCCAATTCAAGCCCCCAAATTATCATAATATAATGTGTAATCCTCACCTGGCCCAGCTAGGATTGTGATATGTGATGATACCATGTTCTTATTCAACTCTTGGATTGCATCCTCAGAAGTTTCATACCAGTAAAACATTATCCACTTCTAGTTCAATACCTAAAGAATTACATTAAAATTGGAGAAGTCCTCAATAAATATAATTTAATATACTTTGAACCCAAAAAATTGCTGGATATAGAACATTTTCTATATATTTTCCCATGAGACAACTTCCTGAACTTTTGTTGGGTCTATAGACACATATTAGTCTATGATGGAGTGACCTAAGATGTGTATTTTATTAATAAAAAACTACGAATAAGGTACCATGAAATATATATGATTCTCTCTCAGTGTACATCAAATGATGTTATGATTTTTAGAACGATCATTATAAGTCTTGGAGTAAACCAAGATATCATCCACAAAAACTACCACAATATGATCTAGGTATATAAGGATGATTTTCATCATCAAGTACAGAAACTCTAGTGATGTGTTAGGTAAGACAAATAACATTATGATGAACTCATATAGGCCATACATACTTTTGAAGTAGTCCTTGATTTATCAGAAGTCCGAAATCTCAAATGATGATACCCTGACCTCATGTAGAACATCGAGAACACACAAGATCTACTCAACTGGTCAAATATATCATCAATTTTGGGAATATGATACTTGTTCATTACATTCATCTGGTTCAAATTCATTTAATCATTAAAAAATCATAGAATCCCATTTTCATTATCTAAAAACAACACTAGTGAACCCCTAGTAGACAAACCCAGATGGATAAATCCCTTATTCTACAACACTTCCATCTATTTCATGATATATTTAATCTTTATTGGTTCCTCTCTTTATGGTGTAATTGAAACTATTTAATCTCCTTTAATGATCAAAATACTTCATTCAACATCTCTTTTTGGTAGGAAAACTGAAATGTCTTCAAAAAAACATCGTGAAACTATTCCAAAACCGGTTTATAGACATTATGTTCCATACTACCGTTATGTCGCATTAAACTAGGATCTTGGTATGTGACCTTTCCTAGTTGCGAGTAATTTTCCCAACTCCATGAGCCTGGATATTCCACTCTCCAATGTGAATGTTATAGTCACCCTTGGGAGATGAAAAATTCATTCTCATATGGTAACAATCAATATGGGCTCAGTATGTGACTAGCCAGACTATACCTAGAATTTGGTCAAAGAAAAATATTTCAATAATATAGAGATCCCATAGAAAATGATACTTTCCAAATTCAAGGGAAATGTCCTTGAACAAATAGTTTTCTATAGACCATAATCCCAAAAAATATATCTATAGTTAACATCCCTCTCATGAAATACGTGGCCATGTTCAAACTATTTATAAGTTATATAGAAATAAAGGAATGAGAGGCACCAGTTTCAAATAATTCACTATATAATATTGGTGCTACAAGAATGGTATTTCTCAATTTCGATGGTCCAATATCACTATCCACACGTGTTGGCTACATAACATGAAACTATCCTACCACTCTCTCCTGTGATGCTACCTACCTCCCTTAAACCACACCACTCTATTAATATGGGAGATATTTCCCAAAATTACCTCCTAATTTCCTATACCTATAAGGATAGTAGAACTCTAACAGCATGCTTGATAAGGTGTATAAGACCCACTCCATACACAACAGTTTTGTCTTGCTACCCCATAATTACTCATATGTAATTTTTTATTATAGGAGTAATATAGATGTCTGATTTTACCAAAATATTGGAACTCTACTGGTGGTTAGTGATAGTATTTATGATAATTTCATGGACTACCGCACTGTTATAAATTCACATTTTTAAGGTCCTGTGAAACAGAATTCTCCCCCATACCACTCTTTTTCCGATGCGCTGGATATAATTATCATAATGAATCTTCCAGGTCTTAGAAGACAAACCTAATAATCACCCATTCAAAAAACATCTTTCTTACACTAGAATCCTCCTTTATTTTCCCCTCTACAATGTGTTATAGATATAATACTTCAGAAAACTTCTTCAGTCAAAAGTTGTTTACCAGGGAATTAATTTCACCCTTAATTCATCCTTTAAACCTGTTTAATGGAGTATCCTCATCTATTTCTAATATTGGTGGAAAGTCCTGCAAATTAGAAAAGAATATGTCATAGTCCATCATAGACACACTCAAATGAGTCAATGTATTGAACTTAACTACCCTCTCCCACCCCAAAATCTCTGGTTTGAATTGGTCCAAGATTCTATCCAGGATTTCATTCCACAATATACCATCAAAATTTATAGTCAGACTCTGGACACCCACCATCATTTTTTGAGCCTCATAGAATAGAAAAAGGCTGTTCGAATCTTTTCTCAACAGGAGACTCCCAGTGGTCAGGTATATTCTGGATAGCCTTAATCGTGAACTCGGATCCCTCATGTCCACCCTCTCTTGAAAAATTGACAGGGTTCTACATTTGAAACTCCCACTTCATGTGAGAAATTCTCTTCACAACCACCCATGGGTCTCTTACCATAAAATACATGAAGTAAGAAATGTTCTCCCAAAACAATTCTCATGCCTCTTCACCTGGAACTATAGGCACCTCAAGTCCCACCACTAGAAGATAATCTCAATCCATGTCATCCTATATTTCTCTCAACAGTAATCATCATGGATGCATAAATATACAAGGGTAAAAATGCACATTCAGATACTTTTCTCTACATTAACACATTTATGTATGAAAAGATAAGACACCTTGAGTATTTTCCCCAAACACTGCCACATGGTCATACATAAGGAGATAACTATACCCTTAACCATCCTACATGTATGAAAGTGTTAAAAAAATGTAATCCCATTTTCATTATTCAATTTTATCATTTATACACATAATAATTCATTTTAATACTTCACTCACCCACTTTTAATTTCATATTAGGAACCATTTTCAATTCGATTTCCCAAGAAATAAAAAAATAGATTATGTTTAACAATATACTCAAAACGAGTTTTCTCGAGTGTTCGTAAAATGAAGTATTTAACAAAATAACCCGCAGTTACTAGAATGATGCTTGTATACTCAAATCTCATTTCATACTTTGTCCATGAGTCGATTATAAAAAAATCACAAAAATATTTTCCTATTACACAACATGTGCATCACCCAAGGTGAAAAAAATATTAAACTATAACAACAAATAAGAATAACATCAATCCCACCCTAGGTACTTGGGGTATCCATCGTACATGAGTTTTAACCCCCCATGCATGAGCTCATGTCCAAGCACTGACTCTTCATAGTATCCTTTCTACCATTCTTCAAATATTAGAACAAAAGGAAAATAAATTAAAACTCCTCTAATACCACTTTGTAATGTACCGACCCAAGTTCCATGCACTGGTGCCCCAATAAATTCTACCACAAGACCTCAAGCATGACTCCCCATACACCACATTCTTCCAACTAGTAGTGCGGATATGATAAGTCAATAATAGGGATAATATACCATCTTTTATCATATTTAATACATCGAGGTAGTAAATAAAAAATAGTGGAAGCATATTCAATAACTAATAATACCAATATCTCAAGGTAATCAATGAAAAAATACTATATCCAACTAAGGTAGAAAACATTTCATACTAAACTAAGTTTCATGTAACTAAAATTAATTACAAAAAAAAGACATTAACAACTCCCAATAAGGACCCAAACCAAATCTAGTTTCCTCAACCATTCTCCATCCCTAAATCAATCATCTAATTCATTACTTTTCCATTAACTTTACCTATAAGAGTGTAATATATTTGGATACTGTTAATAAATCTTGGGTAGGTTGTGAATGCAAATCAGTAGGCCACCACCAATGGTGTCTAAAAAATATCTAGTAAATTAAATATTTTTCAGTTTTATAAATAAATAAATATAATGAATATGTCAATAGTTATCACATTATCAGATTATTTTTTATTTAGTCACATAAACTCCCTAGGTTTCTAAGGACACCCAAAACTCAATAATTTCTTCAGCCTATGCTAGTGTCTATATAATGCCTAAGGGATATCATGTCATAAAATTCCATTGTTACCATCCTATCTCTATTCAATATTATAATGCCATTGTTACCATTCAAGATACCTGTTCTCATATGAATGTAATTGTCGTCATTCATTATCTCATTAATTTATTCAATCAATTAATTAATTATAAAATTCTGGAAAATGCACATTAAAAGAGGATGAGGGTGAATAAGACCTTTAGAAGGTTTTGTGGATACCTCCCCCATCATGAGACATTTTATTGGGGGGATTACTGATGGTAAGAGCCTAGGGGAGAGAAAAACCACGTGGGCTAGGCCCAAAGCGGACAATATCATGATCATGGGATAGATTGGGCCATTATAAAAGGTATCCAAGCCAGTTCCATTCAATGTTCTTGAAAAGAAGTTGGGGCCTTCTAAGGGGGAGGATTATGGAAATCCCACATCATAGTTCATGGAGCACAAATCAACCGTCTATAAGGTGATTTGGATGCCTCCCCCTTTATGAGGCCTTTGAATAGGGGATTCATCAGGGCCAGTGCCCAGAGGAATGAAAATCCTTGTGGGATAGGACCAAATATGAAAATATCGTGATCGTGGGCTGTAATGGGCTATTATAATAAGACATTCCACCAGGACATTAGTAAAATTATACGATGTGTATCATACACATAAGTATATAAACTCATTTCTTTAGTTGTATAGGCTCGTTGGAAATTATTTCTATGTGAATAGGGTTTAGTCCCAAAATAGTCATAGTAGTAAAGGTTCACTCCCTAAAAAATCATAATTATCATGGTTTACTACCATTACTATCATAGTAGTTAAAACACCATATTGAAATCGATTCATTCATCATTCCAGTCCTATTTATCTTGTGACATATCACTATTTACCTATCAAATTAGTGGGATATATAAGTCCCACATGTCACAAATTAATATTTTTTTATTCAAAAATGTCATAACATATTCATAATATCAAAATCCTTTAAAATAATTGGGTTTCATAATCATTTCTCATATCATAATCCCTGGAAAATAAGCCAGTTCACTAAATATCTCATCATTTTTCACAACATTACCCTTAAAAAATAAATGGATTTAATAAATTTCGTTCCATAATAATCCTAAACCATGAATAAATTAATTTAAATGGTATAATCAGATAATATACATTGTAAATAGTAGGTAACATCAAATTATTTCATCATAGATAGAAAATTATTTTGAAAGAACACTTGGAACATTTCATCAGTAAAAAATATTTTTCACATTAAAATATATTCATTAAAATATAAAAACATCCCAAATATAAAAGAAAAAATTATATTTGAAAATGAAATTTCAAAATTTTAAATTAATAATTAATTCATTGAGTGGTCTTGATTGTAGTAGATATCATTCACACAATACATGTTAAATCGACGATTCTATGAAATTTATTAGTAAAACCCAAAATATCCTTGTACATAAAATAAAAATAATATTAAATTAAACCCATTTAATAAAAATATAAAAATGGGTAAAATATTCCATAGAAAATTATTTTTGAATAGTAAAAATTATCTTTGAATATTTTTTTACCAAACATTGAAATGATATCAAAATATTTTTCATCGAAAAAAGATATAAAGGTAGCTTCCTTTAAAAATGTTTGATCTATATAGTATATAAAATGAGTAAAATGAAAATAAATCATATATACTCTATAAAAAACTAAATTAAATAAATATTCATAAGTTTCTAATGAGATATATTATATTATTTCATCATTGGATATAAGTCATAAATAACCCTGATAAGTAATGAGGTTGTAACATATTACCTTTACCACTATGGTATCATTTGAATCAAAAGCTTGGTGAAATGGATAAAATAATTTGGATATCTATATAAAATAATTTCATGATTAATATCCTTAAATACATTCATGGGATGTATATTCCCCACAAAAAAAATAAGGGGTGTACAATGGATGTGACCCACGAAGATAAAAGTGAGACAAAAATCCATTACCTGAAGTCTAAATTTTCATCAAACACAATTGATCCAAATTTATAAAAATATTTTTTTACTATACATATATAAAAGAATAATAATTTTATATATCATAACAGATATTATTTACTCACCTCATGTTATTTCTTGTTTATTAAAAATTATTTCTTAGAATCATGTTTCTCGTATTAAATGCATAGTTTTTCATGTATGTTTTTGTTTTTAATTTTTTTAGTAATTTAACATTGATCCTGGTTCCTTGATATATATAATACTTACCATTATATAAATATAACATATATTCACCATAAATTAATATATTAACTAATTGAATTCAGTGAATTAATTACACTATTCATTGATATGGTAACTCATACGTGCACATGATCATTGTTTCCATTTTCTAAATCGATGGAAAGAAAGAAAGTTAATTATTAATTAACCATTATCTAATATTTTAATATCTATTATAGACTGTTTATTAATTTAATATATAAATATTTCCATTAATTTCCAAATAAAATGAAAAACATATCACATCACTCCATGGATGCTATAGTCTATAAATATACAAGAGCGACAATATCAATTTCCAATGGATTGGATGGTATGATGGTATATGAGATATTAAAATTCAAGATGTATAATTATATTATTAATATCTTTTATATTTTTTAAATCAATCATTATATCTCTCATTCTTTGTCAGTGACGTAATAAAATTGTATTGGTTCGTGAGGTGGTAGTCTGTCGTATAGAGAAGCGATGGTTTCATTTCCAATTTCTAGGAAAGAAGAGATGGATATATGTTATGAAATTATTATAGTAAAATATAAGTTTATGTGATAGAATTATTTTATTATATCATTAAATTTTAAAATATTTTTTTTAAATTTGTAAGAAAAAAATAAATAATAACACTCAATTTAGAACGATAAACTCTATGGTATCTCGTCTTTTTATTACATAACATTTCATTAAAATTTACAAATAGATAATCATTAATGTTTAGTATCTTAGAAATTCGGAACATAATCCATGAAAACATAAAAAATTAATCAAATCCACTTATAATTCTTCATCATAGGTTCATCCTAATTTTAATTACTATATCTCATAACGTGGGTATATACATCAAAGGAGAGGGTGAGCAGAAGGCCCAGTAAGGGAAAACAAGGGAAACAATTTACTTTTGACATCAATAAGAACATGATGAAATACATAAAGACATGAGAAATGGAAAAATAATATTATAATGAAAAAATAACATGAATAATAACTTGAATATGTGTCTAAAAATTTTAATTTAGACATTCATAAGAATGTCACCAATGTCCACCACCAAGCTGTCATAAAAATTTCCAATGTTATTCTCCATGGTATCGTAAAAATTTTCATCATTATAGATTAATTTATCTACCCAATGCATTTGAGAACTATTAGGGAGAAACCTTAATATGTATTTATTTTCATGTGAGATACATATATCATAATAAAAAATTTCCATGATAACCCAAAGAGAATAAAATAAATGGGTTTCATATTAAAACTGGGACATTTTAAAAAGTGATTAAATACATGATCATTATGTCATTAATAACCGATAGAAGGTGAATTAGGTTTTAGGGATGCTAATTCCAGAATAATATATATATATATATATATATATATATATATATATTTTCCTTCATGAATATCCTTGGAAATGAAATCATTTTAGGAATTCATATACATAAAATAATAAAATTTCTTGAGAAAAAGAGAGATATTTTGAGACGAAACTTCTCAAGCATAACAGCTACTCAACGTGGTTTTAGAAATCATTAAAAAGAAACGGGGTAGGGGTCACCCATTAATAAAATACTCATAACATATTAGAGTGAAAAAATATATTTTAAATAAGAACATGGTATGTAAAATTGAATGACATATAACCTAAAATAGAACTTGAAAGCAAAATAGAATTGGAGAATTCCCAAACGAAAAATTCGACAGCCTAACATTGTCACTTAAAAATTCAGAAAATAAATTTATGAGAGAGAAAATGGTATCTAATCACTTATAAATAAAATGTAAGAAATAATGATTAATAAGTGCACACTCCAATATAATAAAATCGAATTAAATGATATAACATAAAAGGAGTCTTTGACTAAAAGAGGAGTGTGAAAGGTTCCCTTACCTTGAAGAGTTACTTCTAAAACTCAAATATTGTGAACTTGGGGGATTGAGGTCACCTTGGGAGTACTCCTAGGTAGGTAATATAACAACAACATAGTGTATAATAATTTTTGTATGAAATTAAATGAAAAAATGAATGGGTATATATAAAAAATGTGAGGGAATATTTTATTAATTTTAAAGGACACATCATTAGTGGTATTTGCAAAACTATGGGTTTTCCCATGGTTTTTGCCCATCGTAATTTACACATGGGACACCTCATGTAATATTTTATTCTTTAAGAGTATAATATAATTATTAAATCATGATTACATCATATTAGATAGCTGTGATGTCATCAAACATACTGAAAACTCAAAATAATATTTTTACTATTCACTGCAAAACAAAGTAATTTATTAAAATATCATAATATCATTGTTACCTACTATCGACATTATAAATTCAAAAATAACATTTAATTTATCTTATTTAATATATACATATGATAAATTTAACTTTTAACTATAAAAATACATTATTATTAAAAATAAAGGAGTGTTTTTATAGCACTGTTTTATTATAAAAATGATTATTCATAACTACACAATTTTATATATTAATAAAAGTTCAATTTTACCCCAAAAACTAAATTTATCAAATTCCATCATAAATTTGAAGGAAAACTATTCTTAAAATGGATATTATGAAAATAAAAATATTAAAACATTGGAATTACATTTTATGTGACTAGGGACTTTAAACATAACCCCTTAAAACAACCACATATGACCTATGGGTAAATATGAGATGGTGATTGACTCATCGGGAGGCTCAGATAACATTGACTGAGTGGTAGTCACCACTAACATGAACTTCTGCTATATTATATTCATTTCAAATGTAATGTGATTATTTTTGTCTTAGTCTTGGTTCAGATTAAAGCTCAACGACGCCCCCTCCTTCCCATGCTCTAGAAAATGAGCATCTTATGGACCGAGTCTACAAGATCTGGTCATAGACTCATATTTATATAATAATAACCATTATCATTTCTATTTATAATCACTAATATTAACATTAATATTATATATTGCAAATTACATATTGACCAACAGTCATATAATAGTCAAAACCCAACAGTTTCATTTCAGTTATACTCAATTCGCTATTAAAGGGATATAGTTCTGTTGAGTACAAAATAATATAACAAACCTTTTCAAGAAATAATTTTTATTCAAAAAATTTGGGTTGTTGCATTATCCACACCTTAAGATATTTTCCCCCAAAATTTCAAACGTTAACCTTAGAAGAGAAATGGTTTGCGTATTTTTGCCTCATTGTCTCCTCTGGTCCCCACATGGATTCTTCATATTTGTGGTTACTCCATGAAACTTTAACAAGTTGGGTAGTCTTGTTGTGTAGAACCTTCTCTCAATGATCCATGATCTCACCTGCTTCTCCTTATAAGAGAGTCCATGTTCCAGTTTCACCACCTTTTGATTCAGTATATGTGAAAGGCCAGGTATGTACTTTCTCAAGAGGGATATGTGGAAGACATCATTAACATGATCTATATTTGGAGGAAGTGAATGCTGATATTCAACAGCTCCTTTGAGATCAAGGATTTTATAGGGTCCAATGTACATATGGTTGAGTTTCTCTTTTTCTCAAAACCACATGACTCTCTTCCATGGATAAATTCAAAGGAATACTTTTTCTCCAAAATCAAACTCCAAGTCCCTTCAATGGTTGTCGATGTATCTCTTATTCAGACTCTAAGCAGGCATAATTTGTTGTTGGATGGTATGAACCATTACTCGCATATCTTGCATTATATCTAGCCCAAGAAGCATTATTTCACCAGATTCATCCCAAAAATTATATGTTCTATATCGCCTCTCATATAGAGATTCATAAGGTTCCATTTGAATTATCTAGTGGAAGCTATTGTCATAATAGAACTCAACTAATGGGAGATGTTGATACCATCCACCATTGAATTATATTGAGTATTTTGTCAGCATTTACTCGAGTGTGTTAATTTCCCTTTCATATTTTTCATAAGTTTGGGGGTGGTAGGACGTACTGAAATTCAATTCAATACATAGATCATGTTGCAGAATTATCCAAATTTTTAATGTGAACCTTGGATCATGATTTGATATGATGTAGAGTGGTACCCTATTTAGCCTTACCAATTCCCTAATGTAAATCCTAAAATGTTTCGAAATGGGGGAAATGTTCTAGAATATATATAAAATGGGATGTCTTGGGGAGATGGTACACTATAAACCATATCACATTGTTTTCTTTTGATGTTCTTGGGAAACCAGGGACAAATTCCATAGTGATATTGTCCCATTTCCAGATTGGTATGGACAGTGATTGTAATACCCCTTTAGGAAGTTGTCGCTTTGCCTTCACTTGATGACACACCAGGAACCTGGTAGTGTAGTCGGAAATCTCCCTTTTCATGTTATACCACCCAATCTAACCATGAAGGTCCCTATACATTTTCATTCTTCAAGGATGTAAAAAGAATGTAGAGCTATGATCTTCATCCATAAACCCCTTCTTTATTTCCTGAATAAATGGAACACATAGTATTATTTGAAATTTCAGTATAGATTCTTGATAAATATTGAACTCAATATACTTCCCAATTATCACATCCACAAACTTATTTTATATGAAATGATCTAATTTTCGATATTTCTTTACCTTATATAGAAGTTATGGTTGATAAATTATTTGGGATGGATTTGATGGTGTCCCTTCCCTTAGGATTCCCATGTCATGTCTCACTAGTTCATTTATGAATGGACCTCTTTGAATCATCATCAATGAAATATCAATAAGGTATTTCCTACTTAATTCATCAAGAAACCTATTTTCTCTTCTAGTATGATAATGAATAGAACAATCACAATATTTAAGAAGATACAACGACCTCTTTTATCTCATGTTCACTTACTTTTTTCTGAAAATATAATTCAAACTTTGATGGTATGTTTTTATATCACATTTCACCCCATAAATACCGTGCCTCAATATATATAGAGAAAAAAACATTTTCCAGCTCCAGATCATGGGTAAGATAATTCTTCTTATGAGGCTATACCTATCAAGATGCATAATAAATCCCCTTTCCATTTTTCAGGAGGATTCACCCAATCCTTTTTATATATGCATTGCTAAAAAATGAATCCTTGTATAGTTTAGTGCAACATTAATATGGGTGTAATAACCGATCTCTTCTTCAGCTCTTGGAAAGATTCCTTATAGTCCTTTATCCAGATGAACTTGACCCCTTTTTGAGTTAAAATGGTTAATAGATTATAATGTCATGATATTGTTTTCAAAAACATTTTATAATATCCTGCTAAACTAAGGAAACTATGAATATTAGTTATTATTATAGGATAAGGCCTCTCTTCCACAACCTTTTTCTTTTCATGGTCAACTGATATTCTTCATTGGCTACAATGTGACCCAAGAAAGAATATTGTTGATACCAAAATTCACATTTTCTAAACATTCCAGAAAGCCTCTCGAATCGTAATGTTTTCAAAATAATGGTTAGATGATCCTCATGATCATCCCATCCATTGCAATATATCATTATATCTTCAATAAAAACTATGAAAAAGTTATAAAGGCAGTCCTTAAAGACAATATTCATCAAATCTATTAAAATAGGAGGATCATTAGTAAAACCAAAGGGCATAAAATGAAACTCAGAATGCTCATATAATGATCGAAAGATAGTTTTTGGAATATATTTTTTTCACCCTCAATTGATGATAATCACATCAATGATCAATCTTGGTGAAAAATTGAGCCCCACAGAGTTGGTAAAAAAGTCCTCAATTCATGGAAGAGTGTATTTGTTCTATAATATAATCCCATTTAGTTCTCTGTAATCAATGCATTACCACATTGATCCATCATTCATCTTCATGAATAAAACAGGTGATCCCCAAGGAGAAACACTTGGACGAATGAACCCCTTATCTAAATGATATTTGAGTTTCTTCATTAGGTTCTCCATATCCACATTTTTCATTTTATATGGGGGTTTTTAAATTGTCTTGGAACCAGGCATGAGTTCAATTGAGAAATCTACTGCTCTTTCTAGGGGTGTTCTAGGTAACTCCTCGGGAAATACGATAAAGTATTCATGAATGATGGGGATATTATATATCCTTATACTCTCATTTCCTTCTTCATATTCACTGATAAACTCTATAATGAATTCTATAAGTGGTGATTATAGAAAAAGATCAGGTTGTGATATCTCTCATTGGAAGATAAATGTAGTTTGTCCATTCATGACTACTATGACTTCTTTATTTCTATATTTGATTATATAATTGCACTTTGAGATCTATTATATCCCCTGTATAATGTTAAATTCCATCATTGGAATGATGAATAAATTTGTGATATTATTTTTCTCACTAAATTAAATAATAGGGTTTATAAAAACTTTTTATTCTTAGTTAATCCCTCCAGGATTCTTGACTAATAACTCTACTTTTATCAGTTCAGGAATTGATTAAAAATTATTTGCAAACATGGAGGGAATAAAGGAATTCATAGAACTAGAATCAAAAGAATTACTTTATATATTTGAGAAAAAAACAAGAGTACCTACCACCACATCATTTGGAGGAACAACATCAACTGTCGTGATACCGAAATCAAAACCTTTCCCCCTTAGAATTTGCTGAGGATGATGTTGATTCCCCTCCACTGCCATCAGATTTGGATAGTCATTTGAAATGTTACCAAGCTATCCACACTTGAATAATTTGACT
This sequence comes from Viscum album, assembly GCA_963277665.1. Classification (NCBI taxonomy): domain Eukaryota; kingdom Viridiplantae; phylum Streptophyta; class Magnoliopsida; order Santalales; family Viscaceae; genus Viscum; species Viscum album. Next base: position 764,360,135 of record OY728129.1, read on the forward strand.
ACAGTTACGACCTAAAACATGTTACCCTTGTTGTTAGTGTTGGGAAGTTAAGTCTTCACATCACTACAAAAATTATGAGAGATATGTCTATCTCTTTTACACTTGTAACATTTCCAACTCCTAATTAGACGGTTCCCCAAATTCTTATCCCCGCATTTATTAAATTGGGTGAGTTTCACTCGCATTCCTCTTATTCCCTAATAAAATATCCCCCAGTCAGGCCTCCATTAATCTATTATTTTCTTTAGATTACTGAGACCACTATGTGTTGACAAAATATAGGTCGACTTTTCATATCTCATTGCAAGATCTCTTCATAGATATAGTAGTATCATTTGGCTAGATTATTTGGAAGATTATATCATTTTCCACCACAGACTCTATAGACCATCCCTATAAGATCCATGATAATTCACGAGGAGTAATGGGACGTTTTTTGAAGTTCATATCATCACTTGCTACAGATTTATTATGCTTCTGCTTCCTCTAGAGAAATTCCTTCTCTATTTTGTTCTCATTGAACGAGGAAAATACTTATTGAAGAATACCCCCAAAACTCTTACCTCACCCTACCTTCAATATCCCATCATGTACATGTGTTTTTAATTAGTTCCCACCACTGATCATCATCTTCCTCTTAGTAGAAAACATCCAAGGTGAATTTCTCTAGTTAAGAACTATGAAGTAGAGAAACGATATTTTCTAAAGAGCTTATCCACCATTCTGAAATCAATGGGTTGGTAGAACCACTAAACATTGTTGTTCATTGATACATAAAGGAATCAATGAAATTTTGTTCCTTTATTGGTGAAATTGGTCTCTTAGCTTTATTTATGTAATTTCCCATAACTAGAGTCATTTGATTCATCATTTTCATGAAATCTTCCAGTCCTGCTTCCATCAGGGGGAATTCAGCTCATGGTCCATTACGGTCACCATTTGAACGATTCATCCTATTTCATACCATTTTCTAAAAGAAAAAAACCTTACTGAGAAACTTTTTTCATTGAAGAATCTTATCACACAAAAATATTTCTATGTCTTAAACATTATACTTAAATAAGTTATTCAATATCAACAACTATATTTCCTATAAATCCTTCATAATGATTCATAAAAAGCATATAATTAACCAAACATATAACCATAAAATTTCAAAATAAGATTGAAGAAAGGCCCATTGTCATTAACTAATTCCTGTTTGAGTCTAACTCAATGTGGTGTTTTTGGTTATTACCCATAGATAAATCTGTTCTAGAGCCACAACCACTTGTTTTTATCCAGGTAGGGATTTATTTGTTCAGAAAACACATACATAATATTTCACCCAAATACGATAATGATTTCCAATATTTAAATATTTATTACAGGGTTAGTCATAAAATTTTTAAATCCTAATTTTTTCAGATAACAAAACTAGGATTTGATACCAATAATTTCATCCTGCCTTTTTATTACATAACTTTTAATTATATTTTACAAACAAAGGATCTTTAATGATTAGTTTCCTAGAAATTAGTAACACAATACATGAAAACATAAAGCATTATTACAATCCACCTATAATTATTAATCATAGGTTCATAATACATTCAATTATTACTTCTCATAACTTGGGGACATACATGAAAATAGAGGGTGAGAAGAAGGCCCATTATGGGAAAACAAAGGAAACAATTTACTAGAGATATCAATAAGAAATTGATAAAATACATGAAGGAATGAAAACTAGAAAAAGAGGAACATCATAATAGAAATAACATGAATCATAACATGAATATGTGGCTAGGTCATTTAATTTTTATTTTGATAATGAGTCTCCAAGGTCCATCCCCAATGTGTCATAAACGTTACCATGGTTATTCACCAAGGTATAGTAAAAGATGTAATATCTAGAGATTAGTTTCTTTACCAAATGAATTGGAGTGATATTAGGGAACGACTATAGTATGTATTTATTTTAATGTAATCCAAATATATAATTATAAGACATTTCATAAAAACCCATATATAATAAAAGAATGGGGATACATATCAAAATCATGACATTTTAAAAAGTTCTTAAAAAGAGGATCATTATGTCATTAATAACCCACAAAAAGGGAAGAGGGTATTATGTATTTAAATTAAAGAATAAAATATATAATTTTTATGTTTTTATGAATACCCATGTAAATAAAATATGTTTGGGTATTCATATAACTAAAATAATATAATTTCATGAGAAAATGAGAGAGATTTTGAGATGAAACTTTTGCAGCATAAGAGCTATGCAACATGGTTTTAGAAAACACTAAAAAATAGGGGACATGGGTAAACCATTAATAAAAGACTCATAATATAGAATAGTTATAGAATATATTGGAAATAATATCATGGTATGGAAACAGGAAAGATATACCACAAAAAATATAACTTGAAAGGAAAATAGAAGTGGGGAAATCCCTTACAAAAATTCAGCAGCTTAACGACATCACTTAAAATTTCAGAAAATGAGTTGATGAGAGAGGAAAAAAAATCTCATCACCTTGAAATAAAATAGTAATAAATAAGTATATATAATAACATATCCAAATTATGTAAATATAATTTAAAATATGTAACATTAAAGAGGTCTTGGACTAACATAGGAGAGTGAAAGGTTCCCTTACAATGAAGAGTAACTTCTAAAATACTATGATTGGGACTTTGGTTCCTTGAGGGCACCTTGGGAGGACTCCTTGCGAGGTAATAAAACCATAAATTCAGGTATAATTATTTTGGAATAAATTTAAATTATGTAATGGGTGGGTATTTATAGAAAAAGTGAAGGAATATTTTATTAATTTCAAAGAACAACTCCTTAGTGGTATTTAAAAAACCACGGTCTTTCCCATGGTATTTTAACAAATTATTTTTCATATGGGATAAATCATATAATATTTTATTTTTTACGAGTATACAAGAATTATTAAATCATTATTACCTCATTATTACATAGCTATGATGTCATTAAACTTTCAGAATAATAAAAACTGTATTTTTACTATTCATCGAAAAACAATGTAATTTCTAAAAAACTCATAAATTTACCATTAAAAAATATCGACATTCATAATTAAAAAATGAAATTATTTTTATCTTAATAAATATATATATATTTTTATGTGATAAATTTAAATTTTATCTATAATATTATTTTATTATTAAAAATAATATTCCTAAAAATACATTACTGTATGCATAATAAAAGTTTTGACACTAAAAAAAATAAATATATTTTATCTTTTTCTAAATAAAAAGTAGAGTTTTATAAAACTATTTTATTATAATAAAAATTATTCATAACGATTATTTTTAATATATTAATAGAAGTACAATTTTTCATAAAAAATCAATATTTCAAATTCCGTCATAATTTTTATGGAAAAATATTATTAAAATATTGATGATGAAATAATAGTTTTTTTAAAACATTGGTTTTAAATTTAAATTAACTAGGGACTTGAAAGATAAAACCTTAAAACACACACATAATACATAATGTTATGGTGTGTTGTGGTGATGTACTCTTGGGGTGGATCAGAAAACTTCGCCCGAGTGGTAATCTCCACTAATTTGAACTTCTCCCGTAAGCGATTCTGTTCAAACAAAAAGAGTTGAAATTATGCATGGTGATGGACCAAAGAAAATCCCATAGACACCACCTCCTTCCGAATATTCAAAAATGGGCTTCTTATGTACCGATTCTACTAAATGAGGTTGTCGACTATTTTTTCTGCAATAATAACAATAATCATTTCTATTTATAACCACTAATCCTATCATTAAGAGTATAGTTTCCAATGGTCATATTGACTAATGATCATATAACAGTAGAATCCCAATGGTCTCATTTCAATTAAACTCACTTTATTAATAAATGGGTGAATGTTTTGTAGAGTAAAAAATAATATAACATACATTTTAAGGAAACAATTATTATTCAAAATGATTGGGTCATTACAAACTCTTCCACAGTCCACCACCATTGGATAAATGGAAAAGCCTTATTAGGTGGGATTTAAATGGAATATAATTACCCTATGATGTGGTGGGGGAACTTTATAGTGTATTTTGGTAGGTATTGGATGAATCGAATGGTTCTGAATGTTTGAAGATAAGAGGAGAGGAGAGCCATTTTATAAGTTGGGGAGGGGACACTTAGATTTTTTAAAAAGAAAAATATTTACCCACATATTAAATAATGGAAAAAGATTAGAAATGGATAAATCCCGAACATTATATGGTTTATTGACGAAATATTGTAATAAAATTGGATTTGGGAAAGTTTATATGTCATTACACTCCTTATATATTTAGTTTAACCCTTGATAAAAATATTTAACCATACCCGCGATAATTAATTCTCATGGTTTCTAATATTCATTTTGAATAAAATAATGCTATATTATTATATAATATTAATTATTATGATTAAAAATATTTAATCCATTTTTTGAAATTACATTCTTATAAATGGAAAATTATATATCAAAATGAAACTTGTAGACACGATTAAATACTTGTCTTCCAAAGAGAAAATATTCATATAGATAGAAAATTTGAATACCAAAAGCAAATATATATGTGACTAAAATAACTTAAAAATGTTTAATAATAAAATAATTGGTCTATGTTTAAGTTAAAAATCTTTCTTGAAAATTTAAAACTTAAAATACGTTAAACAAAAATGATGTTTTTAATAAAATTATTATTTTTCAGTATTAATTTAAGAAATAATCATTTCAAAATATTCTAAACAACAACCCAAATATATTTTTGAAATGTTAATTCAAAATAAGAATAATGTTTTTCCCAAAATAAATTCTTACAATTTTAAAAAATAGTTTTATTATTTTTTCACAAAAAATATTTGTTCGGAAAAATGTATTTTGATGCATATAATGACTTTACTAAGAATTTATTACATCGTAATATATATATATATATATAATTAATTAAATTATTTATTAAAAATAATAAAAATGCATTTATTCCTATTAATTACCCAAAATATAATGTCTAGGTAATAATAGTACATGTTTAATTAAAAATATAAACAATATATCACCATTCCTTAAAAATCGGTGTTGTATGCAACACATGGAATCATGAAAATATTTTTTTTAAAAAATATTTCATAAAATCTCAGGGTTTTACAATAATTTATATCATATACATAACGTTTCTATTTCTTTTAAATATATTATGGAATGATTGAATTTCTTGATTGAATTCGAACACATGAAATTTTCCTTAGGGTTGGGACTATTATTTGGTGTTTAGTTCCAAGCACTAAATTTAATTTTACATAAAATATTAGTTCATGATATGTAATGTTCCTATGAAATGTGGTATTATTTTTATTTGAATTTTTTTAAATCATAACAAAACAGTCATAATGAAACATGAGTTCTTTTACTGAAATATTGAATCATCGGTTCGTTATAGAAATAAATAAATATAATATCCAAAAAAATAACTCTCGAGTTATAACATTCCTATATCCAATATACCATTACCCTACATATAAACTCTCGCATTTAATACTTTTTTATAAACTAACAAAAGCTACCCCTGATATGAGAATTTGTGTTGACTCGTAACAGGTACTGATGAGCATTCTTAATCCCCATGGGATGGTAAATAGGGTATAATAGTCAAATAATAATATTATGAATGGTTACACCCAATAAAAAATGTTATAATGAACCAATTTTCATACCTAAAATAAAATAGTTTGCATCCATAAATAATACATATATCAAAATCAGGTTAAATTTGGTAAATAATAATAGTAACCATATGAGGCATAATAAAAAAAATACATCTCTCACTTTTATATAAAATAAATACTATAAAATACAATAAAACTAAATAAGGATGTAAATATATCAGAATTAATGATTTGGATGTTAAACATAGTACATAATAAACAAGGGTCACAAAAATATTGAACTGGAGATCTCCTCATGAAAAATGGTCATTATCAAAAACCTTCACTAAAATCCACTCCATGGGATATGTGAGTGAAGGACTCCATAAAGATAAGATTCCCAACAACTTGAATCTGAATAAAAAGGTCACATTGACAACATTATTAATTTATTATATATTTGGTGTTAGAAAATATCCCTATAGGATTCAAAAAAAGGACCCTAGATTTTTATTTAGCTAAAAGTTCAATAAATTCTATTTTTTACGTACAACACATAAATGAATTAAAAAGAATCTGAATAAAGAATAAAAGGAATAAATTTTTTAAAATAAAATTTTACAAAAATAAACATATATATATTGTATACAAAATAAAATAAGGTTATGAATAATTGGGAGAGAATATAAAAAAATATAAATTTGAGTAAGACAAAAAAGGATAATTATAAGAAGCACATATTCTTATTACATAATAATTAAAAATAAACCATGAAAAAATAATATTTAAACTCAGATAATTCTATGTAAAATATATGTAATCAAATGAAACTCCTAATAACATAGTGAAATTACAATGAATGTGCTATGGAGGACCAATCAATCTTTTAATGAACGATTTTCCTAGAAAATAACAACATGAAATCCCCATGTTTGACTCACATTTGGAACTACCTTTTACAACCATTGAAACTAAGGGTACAAAAAATTAAATACAACTACCCATGTCAATAGGGTTCACTATTATTTGTGTGATCCTACTTAATTTAAAATCCACATTTAAGAAATCTTTTTTGGGAATAGTGAATTGATTTTTGGACTCCATGGAATCATCCTAATATGAATGTTATTGGGGACAAATAACAATAAAAATTATTTTTTTTAATATGGTTACAAACATTATTATGATAATTAACCATGGTAGTTTGTTTTTTGTGGTGTATCTAGAAGGTATTCGGTGTAGCATCCTCTATTTTTGAACTAAGTAAATTGTAAAAGAATTTTGACTTTTCGATTGGTGCATTGACTGAATATTGTAATCAATGATTAAGAATAGAAATCCAATATTTCAACATTGAAATGTTAATTGTATAGAGTGGGTTTACGGGTGAGTGGTGAATCGGTTGTTTAAAAGAGTTTCTCAAGAGTTGGGCCTCAAAATATTAGTTTTGGGGGGAGTAGAGAGGGGTGAATGTTAGCTCATGGTTAGTGTTAACCACAAGAATGAACTATGTAAAATTTTTTATATAAGGACATTGTTTTTTGGACAATGTGAACCAATAGGAGAGACCATATAGCATGGTCCAAGAGATCTAAGGGTGCCTAATGGTTTTGTATAAATGTGTGAGAGGTCGCGTAAGACTGCGCATGGCTATCTATAATAAAACAGAGGGGGCCTCATGGAATGCACATTGTTTAGAAAAAATATTCTTTTCTTATACCCAATATTCTAAATAAGATATGTTAACGAATATTTGGTTCATTTTTATCTAAATAATGGGGCCAAACTGTGTGATTCAATTAAAAGAGTTATTTTATGGGTTTTCTACTGCCTCCTTTTTTCCCTTCTCCTCTATATTCCCACATTTCCCCCATTCCTATTAGATGTTTATGATCCCCCTTTTTGCCTCTCCTAAGATTTTATGGTTCTCCATCATATGATCTTAGAATCATGATCTGCTAGACTGGTTGGATATGTTTCACTAATATCTCGATTCCTCCTTCCTCTTGTCTTTATTTATATAACAATATTTTACAAAAGATTAATGTGAGTTAATTCACCCCATTTCCATGGAATTTTACCATTTCATTTCATTCTCTCAAACAAGTTAAAATAAAATTTTGATAATGCATTGGTGAACTATAATAAGAATATGGTAGTTGTTCATGTTTTATTTCACTTAAGCTCTATCATGTCTATAAACTATGTAATTGTTACACTCAAGAGAATCTCTACATGTCATTTCTGAAAAGTGAATTTTATTATTTAAATGCTAAAGTTATAAATTAGTTAAACCACATGTGTCTAATTGCATTGGTGAATGTTTTATTCCTTGATCCAAACCACCATTTTGGGTTCCTTATTCACACCCCATGATTTCTTCTTCATTTTAGGTAATTAAATAATCCATTCTCATTCTTATTTAAAATTATTCATTCATAATTTTCTCTATAATTTTTAATCACCTTTTATGAATTATTTATTAACTAAAATGGATGAGATAAAAAAGATGAAATAAATTTATAAAAACATGGATTGTATTTTATGCCCCACTTTATAAGAAAATCAATAGTAGGTGAGATATATTATTTAATAATAATGGGAAATTGAGTGATATTGTTTTAAATTATAAGGGGAAATTAAAATTCCGATAGACCTCTAAATTTACATATAAATTAAATGGAATATATTATATTCATATGTTGTGTTACAGAATTCTCTTAAAAATATCATTTCTAACTAACAATGATTTTTTTACAAGGTATGTTTTTTGACATATAATTATTTATTAACTATTATTGAATTGAATTGAACAATCTAGGAATTTTTATGTCTTTGGTGATGGACAATTAATATTAATACTATGATACTGGGCACGTCAACCCATTACTGTGATACTCAGGCATGGCATGTAATGGGAATTCCTTTCTGTAGATTATGATTCATGGGTATACTATCCCTTAGGAAATGATGGTACTTGATTATTATTCATGGGAATGGTTTCCTTTGAAAGTATCATATCTTATATTATGAGTCATCGAAATGTAATCTCTTATGATTTATCATGTTTGGTCATGGTGTCCCTTTTCACTCCATGGGACTTAGTGGGCATATTGGGACCCATAAGTTGAACCTAAGGTTGTACTTAGAAATAATATCTTTATATATATTGTTATATATGTCAATACTTATCTAGTATATATATATATAAATAATTATAAATATGTGTGTGCATAGGTTCAAAGATATTTCATCTCAGGCTGAGGCATGTATTCTCAACCAGGTGTCTCTTGGTTAAATTGAGCATGATATGTTTACTTTTATTTATTTACTAATTTATTATTATACATATACAAAACTATATTTTAATATTCATGTATTGAATATATCGAGACACCATTTGGGATGGTTTAATGATTTTACCTCACACCCTTTTTGGACTATCATTACACTAGGGTACCCAAATAGCCCTCCAGGATCTTGGATTATGTTCTAGATAAATATTACTCACCACTTTTCTTTTCATGTTTTTTCTTTGTACATGGGTGAATATGAGCATTGGACTAAGATAGAAATTAGAATTATTGTATAGATAACCTTTTGGGTTTTTTCTTTATGTATTGTTATATATTACATATAGTAGGAAATATACTTTTATATAATATCTTTTTCATGCATGATTATTCATTTATTTGTCCCTGATTGTCTGTTATAATTTTCTTATTCCAATTCTCTATTGTTTAAATAAGTTTCTTCTATTAAGGGATTTGAATTTAATGTTATAAAATTGTGATAATCTTGTAATGAGTCTATAATATCCCCAGTGAACCATTAATGGACCCTCACTACAAGTTAGAATCCTCTACCTTATGGGGAGGTGCGATTGAGGCCATGTGACTGATTAACATGGAGTATTATTTCGGTGTCACGTAGTTTAGGATGTTACAAAGTGGTATCATAACATTCTTTTCCTTTTACCATACTCTTTTTTGGATGGTAGAAAAGAGACAAGAAATATGTCTGTTCTTGATAACTATCCATAACTTGGAGTGATCAACCCATACACAGTGAAAATACTATTTATCAAAGGATGAGATTATTGTTTATGTTGTTGATTATGACACATTTTATATTATTTAACTACGAGAGATTGTTGAAATTTCTATTTCATACTTGTTTTTTATATTTATAGAATTTTCCCCTAGGACCGACATGGAATGGAATTACTATGATATTCATAATTGTATGATGATATAGATTTCATGCAATGAATATTCAATTCCATGTAGGTTATATTTCATTACTACCTGATTACATGTTGGATTTTCCTTGTTTTTTTGTAGCATTTTTATCTATATACCATCTGTAGGTGATTATTTACCATGATCACATATAATTATTTTTTATAATAGTCCTTGATATATTTTTGGACAATAATTGGTTATTAATGTGTTTTAATCATCATTAATGATGTTTCCTCATATAGTTTGATGGTGTAACCTTAACCAACCAATCAATAAATGTATGATGAATGGACCACTGGTCACATGGGATAATATATTTATAGTTGGGATGAAATGGGTTCCAATAACTATTTATAAGGTTTATAGTCCCTTAAAAATATGATGTGTACCCCATATAATTGAACTATTAATTATGAACATAAAAAATTCTGGAATCTATTGTAAAACCTGGTTACACATACATGGATTCCAATTTTAACTTGTAAGGGTCTCTGTATTTATAAGATGATAATTTTTATGCAACCAAAAAAACCATGATATGAGATAGATTTAAATACTTATAAATAGTTTTTTTCGTTTATAATGTCAAATACCTATATAATTTGTGCATTAAGACCCGTATAAATGAATCATTATATGATCTACTTAGATATTATATGTGAGTTTAAATATCTTATTCCATTATATGATAAAATAATTAATGGTGTGATTGAAATATATTATACCAATTTTTATAGGGTCCCACTTATATGGGATTGCAATTACAATTTATAGAGTTTTGAATCCATAAAATGGGATGTTATTCCCAGATAATTGTACCCATTCTGACATTATGGGACCCTCAAACATTTCCTTTACATTTATTTTGTTCCATGATACATATCCTAATGGGAATATGCTATGGAAAATTGGATGTCTATTAAATTTTACCAATCATCTTATAAGGTATTCTATATTAATTAATAATTTAATATTATTGGAAAAAATCCCTCTTATTAATTAAATTCCTTCCATATTCTTTTGAGATGTATTTATAAGAGGACTTAGTTAATTTAATTTCATATTTCTAAATAATGTGATTTCTCTTCTATAGCTTTTAATTGATGTTTTCTTCTACTAATCCCAATTGTGAGATGATTATGGATGAATGAAATTGATTAAAATATATTAATAAGATATATTTCTTAATTTTGATAGTAGTCTAGTTAATATACTAATGTGTGAAGGAATATTAGATATAACATTCCTATATTTATTTAATTCATTATATAAATAATGTACCGTGAACTTCTTCTTTACAAATATTATGTTTTATTTATAAAAATTGTTCCTTTGAAATGGCTATGATAAAATTTGAAATGATAAAATTGATTAAAGGAAAAATTAATGCGGTTCTTAGTTTCAACCTTTATGTAATGGTATTTTTAATATTTCTTTGAGTTTCTCCTTAGAAAAATAATGTGATAATTGATCGGTGGAATATATTCCACCATTGTTTAGGTTATTTAGAACCTAATTGATAGTTTTTAATCCCTATAGACCTTTTTAAACATGAATATTTTCTAAAAATTTATACTTTATGTTCTTGTGGGGGTTTATCCGAATAGAGGTATCATTCATAGATCATAAAGGCATTTCTAAATACTTATAAAGAGTTCAAAATGTGAGGGTTTTTTTTTTGTTTATACAGTGTAAGACTCTAAGTTTCTCAAATTAAAATCATGTTCGACATGTTTTCATTTGTTACTTTGAGCCTTATTTTTTTATAATTAATGTTTATTACTCTGATTCATTATATTAGACATGCCTTGGATCTGGTCCACTTGTTAGTTTGTCATGTGACCCTCCCTCTTCTTAGTGATGGAAAACATGAGAGGCCGTTAAGAGAATTAACAGTTTGATGGGATGATATGAATCTTGGATACATCATTTTTATATTTCATTATATACATGTATGCATTAGGATTGTATGCATATGGACAATATTATATGATTTTTTGTTGGTTTGATGAGATGTTTAGGTAGTACATGACGATAAACATGGTACCTATGTATTAGTTAAAATTTTGAAAAAAAACTATATGATTTTAGTGGAAATAGTTAAAATTTTGAGCTATTAAACTATTTTAATGGTTAATTTCCTGAGTATAAACATCTGGATGTATAGAAATTTTGGAGTTGTTCATTAACTAGGGATGAAACTGTAAAAGTATCGAGTGTTGAGATACAACCAATCTGTTTAGTTTTGTCTTATATAATATATATCAAGGATATATGTGAGAATTACATTATATATCATCACACATAATTCTATAATAAATTTGATCTATTGGACTATTATGTGGTTGCTTTCTCATTCGATTTCATTTTAACACCTAATAAAGTCTTGTTGGCCACATCTGTAACCCATGTCTGGTGGTGGATGGAGTGTCTTCCATGAAATGAGTTCCAATTCTATGTAAAATACAACTACATCACTTATATGGTTGATAATATTTCATTGATTGTGGTCATGTGTGTCCATCCAAGTATGTGGAACACAAATAGGGAGGGAAATTTAGATATGGTGGGAAAAAAATTAAATTCTCATGGGGATGGTATACTGGAATGGGGTTGCTGCTTGCAAGGAATCATAAAAAAATTTATTGGTTGTGTATGAAACCATTGAAAACACTATTATATAGTTTTATATCAATTTTGATGCTTAAAATTTTACAAAATTATAATATAGTTGGAGGCATAGTGTTATTTAATGAAGAAGATTCATCCATTGTAGCTGAAATTTTCAAATCATGTTGGATAGTGAAGGTTTTACAATTGTGTTTATCTATATTTGGATATGGTTGGTTGGATTCAATGCATGGATCATTTTCAAGAATATCACAGGTGTGTCTTGAGAGATAATAGTAATCAATGATATTACCTTAGTGTGACCATGGCACATAGACAATCATGATTCATATCTTGACATCATCTTGGGTAAGCAAGGGGAGTGTGGTTGACTTTTTGAGCTAAATAAATAATTAGATTTCTTTATTACTAGATAAATTGACTCTATAGAATTTAATTCGGGGATTTTGGTTGTTTATAGTGGAATGGTTTGTCATGTGTTATTCTAATATTCCCATGTAGAAAGGCCTCAAATAGACTCATGGAAACCAGCTGATTCATTCAATAGACTGTTAAGTGATATTTCACCACTGGTTATAGTTAGTGTTCATGATACATTGACATTTCATCTATATACCTACATCTCACGTTTAAAATCCTAAAAATGGAATTCCTTGGATGATCTCCTAAAACTCTAGTGATTCAATCTGAGCTTACCCAATACGTGATGTTGAAATCGTTTGGTTTTATTTGATGCATAGTGATTGGAGGGTTCTGAATCAGGTATACACCCTTGATCATGTGATGGAAAAACAACATAAATGAATTTTTTGGATGGGGAAGTCACAAAAAGATAGTTACGCACTTTAATGGCTATTCTCAAAGAAATCCAGGATACCTTTGTTTAATGGCATCATTATTGTTATTTCAAATGCATCAGTAGTTGGAGTTGAGAATTTTAGGAAATTGTTGCTCAGTAGTAGCCTGACATTATTTCCCTTGTTTATATTAATGGGGTTAGTGATAGAAATCATTAATAACATCATCATGATGAATCTATTATAGTTGAAAGTTCGGATGATCATTTTAATGGATAAACCACTCTCAATTAGGTTGATTGTGAGTTGACCATTAGTTCATCATTAGAAACATTCTACAGTGCATTTTCAGAACGCTAAGAGAATTCTTAAATTGGGAATACCATTGGTGGTAGCGCCATGACTCATAATTGGCCATTCCAATTTATAACATATGGCGGGGATCACCATATGAATGTTGATGAATGATACAATGATTTTATAATATATCGGGTAAGATAAGAACAGTTAAGAAATGTATTAATGTTCTATTTAGAATTCAATCATTTTCTCAAGCTGTAATAGATAATGTAAAATACTCATTTTCTAACTGTTAGAGAAATTTGGGGTGTTTGGACATGAAACAAGACCATTAGAACAATACATAATGACCTATGTAGGTTTGGTTTTATTTCTTTAACCCTAAGTATTATTGGTGATGAGATGTTATATGGCTGACTTATTATAGCATTCCATGATTCTGTTTAATCAAAAATCCAAAGGAATTCAGATCTTTCATTTGGTGGATGGGATGAAAATTTTAAACCATGATTTGGAATGTAAATTAAAAAATTTAACACATAAATGGTTCATTTCTAAATGTTTTTATGGACTCAGTGGAGGATTGGGTTCTTCAATTATTTTCAAGATTATCAGTCCTAGATAACATACTTGTAATAGAATCATACTTGGGTGAATTGTAGATACACAATTTGTATGACCCATGTTTCGCAAAAATGTGGAATATCTTGTATTGGGACACTGATTTTTGTAACTGTGTTCCCCACTACGAGAAACTGTGTGTCCAGGTATAGGGGTTTAGCATGCCATATGGTTTTTTATAACATTGTGAGAGGAGGTGCATGGTCATGTGAGGTCGTCTATAATAAAATTAAGAGGTTGTTGTTGGGGCTTCACATTGTTTGTCAACCCTTTCACTTATCCTATGACCATAATGACACTTTTAATTTTTCACCTTATGGTCTGAACTGTTAGAGAAATAATATATCCAAATATTGTATTTTATTAAGATGGGTGATGTTATGGGGTTTCCCTTATCTCCTTTTTCTTTCGATCACCTCTTTTCTCATTCATTTACTCCCACTCCTGGAATCCACTCCAGATCAAACTTTTTACTCACATTGGAATTGATCATTCTCCCCCATATGATCTCTATATTAAGATGTGTCAGACCTTTTGGATCCATATTGATATTCACTCGACTCTTACTTCAAATTTTATTTATCTATCCAAGCTTCTTCAACACTAAATTCGTATGATTCAATCTCCTTATTAATAGGGTTTTTTATTTATATTATTTTTCCCAATTGAATCAAATTAAATCCCTGTGATGGATGATTAAATCATATTATTTATAAGGTAAGTTACCTCATGATTTTCCATTAATATCAAGCAAGCTTATAAACTATGTCTGTAGGCTATGTGATGGATTCTCCATCTCTCTTTTCTAATATGTGAATTTAATTATGCCTATGATATCGTTAAGAATTTATTAATCACTAAGTATATAATTCCATTAGTGATGACATGGGAATCCTCTATCACCATAATTTTTATAATTTCACAGGACTCTCTCAGCATATTCATTAATAAGGAATTCTAGGAAGGATCCATTTATCCTTATCGCAGTAGGAACCATTTCCATGATATATATCACCTAATATTTGCTTCTTAAACCATAAAATTTTATTAATTATAAAAAATGAACAATACACGGACTTATTTACATATTAAAGGATCATAGAAAAATAATGGGGAAGATATAAAATCATTAAATGAGTAATATTTTTATTTTGAATAGGTTCTCGGATAAGATGGTTACTTCCTTTAAGAACTGTATGGGAATACAGAGAAATAGATTCCCCCTAGAATACCTGGTTTCTCATATATCATCTCATAGTCTCTATATTTATCATTTTAAGGGACCTTTCAACAAAATAAGTGGATATATATTTAATGGTATAAACCATTAATTGTACTTTGGGGGAGAATAGTTTTGGTGAACTGTGTCTTATCCTCTATTACCATGGATGTACATTGAGTGCTCAGGGTATAGAATAGTGTCAAAGTGAGGATTGGGAATATTTAATTTGGGATGCACACTCTAAAGGTAGAAATTAACGAACAATATGGGACCATATGGAAAACCCATTAATCTAAAATAACAGTAATCTTTGGATAGTGATGATTGAAATATAAAATATACAGGAAAATATAACTTGGAAATAAATTTAATGGTAAATATTTTGGGGTTTCCTCATCATAGAGATTTATGAGTGGGCCCATGGAATCATGAAGGTGAATTTTTCACCTCTTTATTGTTCATCTCACCCATATATCTCATCTCTTCAGGAGCAATCATAGTGGATCATCAGGTGTGGTGATATTAGTTTCTGGAATTTTAATTGGGTTGAAAATAATTTGGGGTATCCTATATATCCTATATTAAATATTAAATTTAAATATTCATGCATGAATCCTCATTAAATTTATTATATCCACAATCAAAATTTGTGTGTAATTTTTGAGTATATTACACTAAATAAAGATCCAAAAACTGTTATATTATAGGTTCATCATCTAGGATGATTTAAGAAAATATTTTTGAATGTATAAAATGAATTATACTAATTTTGACAAATGGGGATAATACTTTTAGTGAATATAGTCCCATGTGTAGATAAACTTCCTGCTTTGGCATATGAGAAACTACACTCATCCAAAAAAATTAGACAATGAAGCATATGATTTTTAATAATATATCCCAAATGAACCTATTGTATAAAAAATCAGTAAGATGTGGTGGAGACCATATTTTCATCTCATGATTGTAAAAAGTTGGTATTCAGTTTTTTGATGTTTGTTTATGTTTTATCACTTGATATAATCAATATTCTTCCTACCTTTATCTATGTATTTATGGTGTTAATAACTTTTTAATTGAGAATAAATAATCAATTCTCATATAAGTGGTAGGTTAAGTGTTTTAATGGAAATAAAGGAACAAATATTAGTATGAAGATATTAATTCTACAATAATTACACTCATCTATAAAATAAGAATATGCATTTAGGTTGTGATCAAATTGATTAAAAAATATCATGATGCACCCTCCATCAAATAAATATGTATTGGTAGCAACATCTAACTAGTCGTTGGGAATATTCCACAAAGATAGTGGGTTTGATGGTTTCCCCATAACACCGGCTTCAAACTCAACCTATACGAGTCTTCCAGTAAGGGTGTTATGCAGGAAGGGGGTGTTATGCGAGATCTAAATGGACCAATAATTTTTCCTTTATAGAGTACATTAGTAATGGAGATTCCATTTTTGATGAAGCACATTTAATGTATATAGGCCTATGTCTTTACAATCAATGAAGCATCAGGTTAGAAACTACTGAGAGTAACACCACCACAAATAACAATACACTACAATGATAGGGAACCATCGTATGGTTTATCATCTATATGATGTGAAGATTTAGGGATCTCATTTTCAGGTTCATGGAAGTTGTGTATATATAGAGAGATAGGAATAATGTTTTTAATTTCCTCACCTCCTTTTCTTATTTTATTACTCATGATGGTGTGATTATTTTTTCTACCATAGTGTATTTTCATTAGAATGATATTACTTTTGTTGGATTAGATACCCTTGGGCTCTATCACATCCATACCCTATAGAAAATTACCATTTTTACTCTTACCACTGGAAATATGTGGGTTTTATTTTTCATATTATGAATAAAATCATAAAATATTCATTCCAAAATCACATTCAATTCACACAATCTAAAAGATCATATAAAAATATTGTTCATGGGGCATAAACCATGTCTGCAGTAAATTTTATAAAACAAATTCATATAAGGTTCTAAATGGGAATTTATTTTTACGTTGACAGTTATAAAAATTTTAAATTCCCTTTGAAAGTAATTCTAAAAACATATTTAATTTGATAATAAATTAAATTGTAAAGAAAAATATCCATATTAAATTCAACACATATTATATTTATAATGAATTTTTTATTAAAGAAACTAAAAAATATCTTTATCATAAATTACATTAAAGAAATATAATAACATATTGAAGATACTCAATGAAATCTTATGATAATGAAAATCCTAATTAAATATTATTTTAATATCATAAACAACCCATCGAGAAATCATGAGACATTTAAGAAAAAATTTGAAAACAAACATTTATGAGAATCAGATTATGAAATTAACAAAACCTGTAGTATAAAATTGGTATGGTTTTATTAATATATGCTTATGAATTAGTGAAAAATGAAATTTATTTCCATCCAAAAAAAATCCATAAATCTCAACATCTAATTTATAAATTCAACTATTTTTAATATCGAATAATTGCTTGGGATTTTTTTAGAAAAAACACTAATATTTCATTTCTTATCATGGGAATGGAAAATTATTGTACCACCCACTTTAATCAATGTGAAATTAAAAAAATCACTGAATAAGTATAGCTAAAGGCCAAAATAATAATACTCACACTTTAGAAATCAAGATTAAAATGTTTAAGAATAATCATAGTTTAGTTTTCTTCTAGTATAGATTTTTGGTATAGTAATGAAGAATAAATAAGAAGATAAGGAGAGAATTATGATGAAACAGGGACTAACCTCAATGAACATACTTCAAATCAATGTGAAGGAGCTTAAAATCCAAAAAAAGTCTAATGGAAAATTTACTAAGTCTCTCTTTTTGGATATGATATGTAAGTGGGTGGATAAGGAATACCAACTGATTCAAAATTATATGAGGGAAATAAAATAAATTCATTAAATTTAATACCCAGTTATATTACAAGGTTTTGATACAAATTTTACCAAACTATGATCCAAACATACTGATGGAATTGGACAGAAATGTGAGATGCTACATGGATTTTCAAATCAGACACCTTCCATCAATAAATATATCACATATAAGGGTAAAGCCTCAATATTTATATTATATATGTATATGAATGTATCATATTTTCTTGAACTATTAACAATTTAGGGATTGAAAAATCTCATACACAAATATTAAATCTTAATTGAAGAATATTCATAATATATCATAATAATACATTAAAGAATCATTTAGGTCTTGTTCATTTAGAAACATGGATACACAAAAAACTCATTCATAATTTAACTAAATCATTTTCCACTATGTTCTTCATAACGTGAATCCATTTTATACTTATGTTAAAAAATAAATATCTTCATTACCTGTGGAAATAAATATAACAAAAGGGTGTGCTCAAAATCTTATTAAGGGTAAACAGGGGAGATATCAACATTAAATGAGCACAAGCATTTTGGAACCAGAGGATAACATTTTCAAAAACCCAACCATAAATATCAAAGATAAAAAAATGACCCTTTGAAGAAATATTTGAATATTATAAGACATGAATAATAAATGAGTCACATCAAATAGTCTCAGATAGAATAACATTTTCCGAAGACATCGAGTTGGGGAAAACACCCAATCGTAGAAAAACATATTTCAAGGGTATGCAAAAATATAATGATAACATGTTAGTATTGGGATAACCACCCATGAAACCAATTTTACGTTGGGATAACCTCCCTTGTATCCCCATTTTGGGCTTTGGATATCCTCTCATGACACTATTTAGCTCATAGAATATTAATCATTATGAAATGAATTAGAATGGTATATAGGTCCCACCTATCACATAAACCATAATGTTTTCTACCGTGATATCACAAAACATTAATTATATCATAACCCATTAAAATAAATGGGATTCATGAAAATTTCATCATAGAAAAACCCATGGAAAAGAAACATGTTTTAAAAAAAATCATTATTTTATCATAGAATGACACATGTTAGAGAAATGTTCTTCATAAAAAACAGATCATCAAAGATATAATCCATTAAGAGAAATGATAAATATGGAACAATTATGTCATATACCCATAAATTCTTATGCAATATCAAAGGATGTTATCTTTGGTGGAAAACTATTAATACTTTTTACTTGGAAGAACTTTTGAAGAAAATGTAATTTTCAATTGGGAAATTAATATTAAAAAAGAATAAAATAATAATAAATCATTATAAAAATACTTTTCATTGAAATTAAGATTTGAAAAATATAATGGAACATTTAAACCAATTATTTTCCAGGATGGCTAAAAATTAG
Organism: Viscum album; assembly: GCA_963277665.1. Classification (NCBI taxonomy): domain Eukaryota; kingdom Viridiplantae; phylum Streptophyta; class Magnoliopsida; order Santalales; family Viscaceae; genus Viscum; species Viscum album. The sequence continues at coordinate 764,379,962 of OY728129.1, forward strand.
GTTCATATTGTACATGTTCAAAATAAATATTACTTTTGTGTTTTTATTGAAATCCAAACAAGCATTTTTTAGAAATACATGAAGATTGGTTTTAATTTTTTGTATAAGAAATAAAAAATGTGTTAAAATTAAATTAAAAAAAATACCACATTATAATAAATATTTTTTAAAAAACACTTCTATAAATCCAGGATGAGGATTAAAAAAGTGTTTTGGACCGAAGAGATTTGTAATATCAGAGTTCGTTAAAAACATTATTTTTGGTTCGTGAGTAACTAAAGAGAGGAAAATTAATATAAAAAAATCATTCTCAAGAAACAAAATGGTTATAATAAAATTAATTAATTTACTGAAAGGGAGATTATAATATTTCTTCATTATAGGCATAAACAGAAACATACCATGTAAATGATGAGATTGTATAGTAAAAATATTAAACATTTGGAAACATTAAATCATTAGACTGAGAAAATAATAAAATAAAATTAAACTTATAATATATTGTGAATAAATATATTAATTATATTACATATTTAAGATGATTTATATTCTCCTTTTGGAAGAAGATGGGTTCCTAACATAATGTGTGTCACATAAAAGACAAATTGGGATAAAAGATTCTAACGTAAATCATGACATACATCAAACACATTAGAAACAACTATATAATATATATATATATGTGTTTATTAAAAATTTGATAAATAAATAAATATATATATATATATATATCATACCATATACGATTTACCTAATTTCTTTTATTACCAGTTTATTAACAATTCCATTTTAAAATCATGTTTTGGGCAATAACATATTTGTTTTTCGTGTGTGTTTTGATTTTAAATTTTTGGTCCTATTCCATACATAATGGTTTCATGATATCCAAAAATTTAACAAATATATAAATATAATATGTAAAAAATATATATTTATTTATAGTATTCCATATATGTTAGAGGTAGTAAATGAAATATATAGTACATGGAGATGGTCAGTCGTACGTACGCACAAACATTGTTTCCATTTTCTTGACATATGAAATAAAAGAATTTAAATTAATATAGTACATTTAAAAATTCATTTTTATGTCATATATATCACATATATTCAATAATTTAATGTATTAACCTTCTTGAATGCGTTAGTGAAAAATGAATCACATCGCTTCGATATTCCATAGTTATCCATACACACAAACAACGTTATTGTATCCCCCATGAAATGGAATGTAAAAAATGTATATGTGATAAAATAATTTTATAATTATAATCATTATAAAAATATAATATATATTAATTTAGTATATTCTTATTAAAATCCATGTAAATCATCAGTAAAAAAACTCATCACATCAGTTCATGAGGAGGTTGTCGTCCGTATACACGAACAACATTATTATTTTTCACGGGTTTGGGATGTAAAAAGGTAGATATGGTATTATAATATATTGGTATAATTATATCATATATATTATATATATATATGTAAATTAAATCCATAAATATATCCCTCAATGAGTGCTGGTGATAGAAAAAGAGTAATATTGACCAGCGAGGTGGTAGTCTTTCATACACAAAAATGACGATTTCATTTCCTAATTGATAGAAGAGGAGATTGATATATGTTAATACATTAAAACAATAAAATATTATTATATGGTATTTAATTTATTTATATGAGTATAATTAATTATTATTTTAATGATTTATAAAAACAAGTAAAACTAAAATGCATAATATAAAACATTGCATCTTCTTTGGAAAACCACTTAAGTTTAACCTAAAGGCTTCCTATATTAGATTCCTCGTCATGAAAAAGAGTAGAGTATTTGTTTAGGGATATAAGGAATATGTTTGGTATGGTATTGTTCGAACCAAATGGTCTTAGAAATTCAATTATGAGAGGAGAATAGGTGTTCTTTTATATGTGGTGGGAGGATGCATGTGGTTTTTTGAAAAGAAAAATGTGTGCCCAACTATTTCTCATGGAAAAAAGATGAAAAATGGTACATCATTATCATTAAATGTTATAAGGTCTAAATATGTCTATAAAATGGGGTTTTAAAAATTTTAAGGTTTATTTCACACTTTATCGACTTAGTTTAACCCCCAATGAACCCGTTTTAACCTTAACTATGGTCATTAATATTTACAAATTTTACTATTAATTTTGAAAAAAATATTATGTTATATTTATTATATATTTTAAAATTTTCTAATTCAAAATATGGAATCCATTTTTACTAATTAAATTTATATAATTTGAAAATTGTAATCACATATGCGACAAGAAAGAAGCATCCAAATAGAAAATTATCAAAACATTAAAAATATTTTATATCAAAATTTAATATAATTTTTTTAAAAATGAACTAATTTTTATTAATTAAAATATATTTTAATTAAATTTTAAATTTAAAATCATTTTTATTGAAATTTAACATTATAAATACTTTTAATGAAAAATGAAATTATCAATATAAACCATTATTTAACACTATTCATCAACAAAATTAAATGGTTTATAGAAAACCCAAAATTCACACTAAGCTAATTTTGACATATAGATATAAAGAATTATGTTTATTATAAAAATTATTTTATAAATTTTTTTATGAAATGTTATTTATTTTTTGTTCAAAAAAAGAAACAAACTATTTTTTATAAAAAAATAATTTGCAAACATATAAAGACTTCACCAAAAGTTAGGTGTATTTTTATCAATATGTATTATTTATATTGAAAAATTAAAAATAATATTTAAAATTTTGATATTCCAGTTCATTTTACCAATTTTAATGTCATGACCCGTCCTCAGGGCCCGTGCCATGACTACCCCAAGCCCGCCTTCCATAGGCCAGGGGATGGAGATTAGCACCAAAAGCGGTATTATCAATAAAAATGGAAGGCATTGTCTTTATATAGTAAAAAAACACAATAGAGTACACAACAGAAGAAATCAAAAAGTAAAACTATATACAAAAGTATGTGATGGAAAGAAAGTGATGGAAATACAAGCTCAAAAGTAAGTACACTACAACTAAAAGTCTAGTACAACAGTAGTAAAATAAAGAGGCCACCTCTGAGTCATCCTCTAAGAATCCCACCTGAAGTGTGGGTACAGATGGTTTCCTCAGCACCTTGGGTCCGTCCATCTGCTCCGTGTACATCCCACTAAGTGGTCCACCTCCGGGTACTGTCCAGCTCCACTAGTCTCTAACACGATCAGTGATGTCCATCATCAGCATCCAACACAATATAGTTCAGGCATATCCCATGTAGGGGTGAGTATAACAGTAGTCATTAGGGACCCCGAGACCCCTGATGGTCTCCCAGAATCTACGAAGGCTAAACCACAAAGAAAAGATATAATCACTAAGTATCAACCAAATATACTTAGGTATATTCCCATACAAATACCTATGTAATCAATTCTAATTTGGCTCCAACTCTCGAGCCCAAGCACAACCCAGTCTAAACAGAAAAGATGTCAATCACACCGATGGTAATGATTGAAAGTAAAGACTCAGCTCATACATGTATACATATTTCGTAATGTGATAAAGATGATTAGGTGCAGTCACTGATTCATCTAAGCTGTCAGACCCACGTAGGATACTAGTCCAGCTAAGATGTCGGACCCACATAGGATACTAAACCAGCCACTATGTCGTACCCATGTAGGATACTAGTATAGAAGTCGAACTATAGGACCCACATATGATACAAGTACAGTAGTCGAACTGTCAGATCCCCGTAGGATATAAGTACAGTTATAACGACCCATACTTTACATACATTGTTAATACTTCAAAAGTGAAGCACACTTATTACAACATATGACAAAACCACAAAGGACAGTATAGGTATAGTGTCTTTAGAAACTGGGAAACATAAACAACTTGTTCATAAATATTCTACAGTGTCTCCCATTTATTTCATCATATCCAGGGTCCCTTTTAGCATATTCTACTTAATATCCATCTTCTTGACCTGGGGAAAAGAAAACATAAAAGGGTGAGCTCAAATGCTCAGCAAGGGCAAATAAAGGAAATACAAATCATATCATATCTTTTTGAAAATCATAACCTGCAAAAGAGATCATAATATCTTAACATGGAATAAATAATAGAAGTGATAATGTGATCCCCATAATCATAACATGAAACTTTAAACTTTGTGGCATGCACGCATAATCATGGAAAATCATTTCTTGTTAGCCATGACTCATTGCCAAGACTATCTTAGTGGACAAAGCCCCTTTCTGAACCGAGTTCACTCCTCGTTTCAGTCCTGTATCACTGAACCGAAATAACCTTCCGTTCCAGCCATGTCTATCTCATGAGATATAAAATCTTTACCCAATGCATTGGAGGGAGATATAGGTCCCACCCATCTTATAATGAATCCTTTCTTATGTGTGCCACATAATTATAAATCATACATCATCGCATAACACATGTAACAAAAATGGGATTCTTGAAACATCATGACATCATAAATAAAATCATAAAATATAAAGGAATTCATAAAAATAATTCCATCACAACATGATCAAATCAATGTAATAATAGGGATAGAAACATAACCCTTTTATTATCTTAGATGGAAAATAATTTTGATAAAATACTTGAACTTCATTCTTGAGGAAAATATCCTTTCTACTTCAAAAACACTTTTCCTTTCTTAACATGTCATACAAATTTTAAACTAAAAGAAGTTGATTAAAAATAAACTTGAATACTTTTAAGGTAAGCTTCTTGGAAATAATGTTTTAGAAATCCATTCATTCCGTATAAGTTAAAAAAACATTCTTCGTACTTTTGTCGAAAAATTCAAAAAGTACCTCGTACGAAAAATGACAAAAGATTCCATTCATATCTTTTACTAAAAACTCACCAAAATTTAAAATTGGATTTGAACAATTGTAGGTGGATGGAAAGAATATTACATATTGATGAAACATGGATGTGGAAGATAAAATACACCCCAGTAAATACTTACGAATAAACAATCTCGGATAAAAATGAGATTGTGATATTTCCCTTACCTTAGGTCCGATTTTCTTTGTATGTGTCCGAATCTCCTGTATAATGGTTTAAATAATGTTATTGACTTATTCCAGAATCATACATATTTATATGATATCATATATTGTCATATTCTTAGCTTCTTGTTAGTAATATTTCATTGTTACTTGTTACTCGGGTCTTTATTGCCTTTTGTTCTTATGCGTGTTTTTCCGAATACATTATTATTCTTCTTTTAAGGTTATAGATACCTTATATCCAGAATGGTATTAGTGTAACATATATCATATTTATTCATTCAATTCATTTATATAATTACTATGTAATGATGATCATGTAGAACGAGTTGCATCACATCATGGAGACGGTATTCCGTACGTACGTACGAGTGATGATATCATTCCTATGATCGTGGAACTGTATTGGAGTATATATATATTATTTCAGTATCAATATTACTTTATAATAATCATAAATACTTACTCATTACACCTTTATACCCATCCTTTTAAAGTGATGGTGGAAAAATAGATTACACCACGGCGTGGAGACGGTATTCCGTACGTACGCACGCGCAGTGATTTCATTTTTCCGTAGGATGGATAGATGGTGAAATAGGGTTGTTTCATACTTATAATAACATATCAGTATATTAGTGATACTGATGTTATTACTTCATAATGAAACAACCTAAGAAGAAGAAGTGGAAGAAGAAATAAAGATGAAAGAATTGGTAACGGTAATTACCTCTTCTTTGAAGCGTCTCTTTGAGACCTCCTCTTAGGGCACTAAAATTGGTCTTTGAGGAAGACCAGAACCTCTAGGATTATTCTAGGGAAGTGGAGAGGAGAAAAGGTTAGGGGTTGGCCGAGCTTGAGTGCTCAAATTGGTGTGAGGAGGAGGGGGAGGAGGTGCCCTTTTATAAGGGAGGAGAGGGGCACCTTAGGAATTCCTCAAAATATTATTTTATATTAAAGTAAAAAATCGGTTTATAATGGTTCCAAAGGGTCTTATTTCGAAGCTAAAGTGGGGATGAGTCGAAATCCTATCAACCAATAGGATTTAGACAAGTTTAGGGAATTATTTTAACCTTATCAATTAGATTTAACTCTAAGTTAAATAATTTAACTTTTACCGTGTCTTTTTGTTTTCTTTCACTATATGGTTAAAACACTTACTATAACATGAAAAACGAACCCAAATTGTTTATTATGAATATATATATCTTTATCAGAGTCATTTGGACGAACCTTATATTTTTAAGAATAAAATAACAATTAGTAATATAATATTTAATTTAAAAACTATTTTGTGTCAATTTTGACACTATTTGATATATGATTTTTGTGAAAGTCATAACAGAATTATATGTTCGAAAAAAGTTGATTAAATCAACACTAATATATCATAGTAACCTAGAAATTAGTGGAATTCATAAAAAGTCTCAAATTACATTTATTTTGGTGTTTATAACATCAATTATGTCAATATTTCATTAATAAGATAATTACTGCATCATCGTTGTGTCATAAATAAATTAAATTATTTAATTTCTAAAAATTACAAATAAAATACCATTATGTAGGAAATCCTTTTAGCTTTCTAATGAATATTTATAGTCGAGTTTATATTATATATAACCCCATATTAAAAATGATTTACTTATTAAACTTTGATTTTAACTATTTTAACCCTTCTTTAAATAAATTAATAATAAATGTCCTAATCTAATCCATGTGGGCCTAAATGGTCATATTTTATTCCTAAGTTTGTTTTTGGTCGAATTAAACTTGTCCAATAGAATTAGGACATGTGTTAGGGTAAAATTAATATCATATTTACCCTTAGTTACCCTATTTACTATTAACCGTGGTAAAAAAAGTAAAAAGTTACTATTCACCAAAAAATTATTTTTATCTCATTGAACCACATTTTACATACTGATATCAACCGTGTCTGTCGGATTTTGGAAATTCCATTCACAGAAGCGGTAAAATTAAGTTTTATGCAAAATTCAGTTTTTTAACCTACCACTTAGAGGTTTCACTATTCATCAAAAATTGAAAGTTTTCAGAAAAATACCAAAATTTCACCCTAGGCTAATTTCGGTATTCCGAATCCAAAAATGAAGTCCATTTTAAAAAATTAAATTTATAAAATTTCAAAAAGTGGTTAATACTATTCATAACGGCTAGTTTTAATAATATTTTAATAGCATATCTTTGTTTAGTGAAACTCGGTATTGCGTACGACACAAGCTATCGAGGAAGGTCGCGATTGCGTGTAAAGTAAGCCAAGATAGTATGTAGTGAAAGATTCCTTTGATGATATATATAAAAAACAAAATATTACTCATAAAAATCCCGGGTGTTACATTCTACCCCCCTTAAAAAGAATTTCGCCCTCGAAATTCGTCACTTTGTAACAAACAAATGAGGATACTTCTCCCTCATCATATCCTCAAGCTCCCATGTAGCTTCTTCTAATTGGTGGTTCCTCCATAAAACATTCACCAATCGAGTGGTCTTGTTTCGTAGGACTTTTTCGCTATGATCCAGAATCTCTATCGGTTGTTCTTCATAAGAAAGATCTTGCTCCAGCGGTACAACTTCTGAGCTGAGTACATGTGAAGGATCAGGTATATACTTTCTCAGGAGAGATACATGGAACACATCGTGAACTTGAGAGAGATTCGGTGGAAGCGCCAATCGGTAAGCTACCTTCCCAACACGATCCAGTATTTCGAAAGGACCGATATATCTAGGGCTCAACTTCCCCTTCTTTCCAAATATCATAACCCTCTTCCAGGGAGATATTCATAAGAACACATTATCACCCACTTCAAACTCTAGGTCTTTTCTTCGGTTGTCGGCATAACTTTTCTGTCGACTCTGAGCTGCTCATATGTGTTGTTGAATAGATCTAACCTTTTCTGCCATTTCATCAATGAGATCAGGTCCTAACAGCTTTCTTTCCCCAACTTCATCCTAGCAAGTTGGAGTCCTGCATTTCTTTCCATAGAGAGCTTCATAAGGAGCCATCTGAATACTGGAGTGAAAGCTATTATTATAAGAAAATTGCACCAAAGGTAGGTGTTGATCCCAACCTCCTTTGAAATCCATAGAGCAAGCTCTCAACATATCTTCTAGGGTTTGAATTGTTCTCTCAGACTGACCGTCTGTCTGGGGATGATAAGCAGTGCTGAAACTCAACTCTGTATCCAGAGTATGCTGAAGACTTCGCCAGAACATCGAGGTAAATCTCGGATCCTGATGAGATATAATTGAAAGTGGTACTCCATGTAATCTTACCACTTCCTTTACATATATCCTGGCAAGCTAATCTAGAGAGAAATCCTCTCTAATAGCAATGAAGTGTGCAGACTTTGTAAGACGATCAACTATGACCCAAATAGCATTATTGCCTTTGGATGTTTTAGGAAGTCCTGTGACAAAGTCCATAGTGATGTTTTCCCATTTCCATTCGGGTATGGGTAATGGGTGTAACATCCCCTTAGACTTCTTTCTCTCAGCTTTAACTTGTTGAAAAACCAAGCATCGAGAGACATATTCAGCAACATCTCTTTTCATGCCATCCCACCAGAAGTACTCTTTCAGGTCCCTATACATCTTCGTGCTTCCAGGATGAATAGAGAATGAAGAACTATGAGCCTCATCCAGCAGCTCCTTCTTTAATTTGGGGATGGAAGGAACACAAACCCGATTCCTAAACTTTATTATCCCATCACAATCAAGGTTGAACTCAGGAACATTTCTCACCTTCTTTTGTAACTCGACATCTTCTTTCTGTGCCTCTTTAATCTTCACATGTATAGATGGTTGAACATTCATTTGAGTAAGATAAGATTTTTCCCCTTCCATTATAATTCCAAGATCCATCCTTTGTAAATCCATAAATATTGGATCTTTTGTGATCCTCATCATGGATAAACTAGCATGGTCTTATCGACTTAATGCATCTGCCACCTTGTTTGCTTTCCCAGGGTGGTAATGGATTGAGCAGTCATAATCCTTAATCAGCTCCAACCATCTTCTTTGGCGCATATTCAACACCTTTTGTGTGAAAATATACTTTAAACTTTTATGATCAGTATAAATATCACACCTTTCACCATAAAGGTAATGCCTCCAAATCTTTAATTCAATGATTACAGCAGACAACTCGAAATCATGTGTTGGGTAATTTTGCTCATGGATTTTCAACTGTCGTGAGGCATAAGCTATCACCATATCATTTTGCATAAGAACACACCCCAATCCCTTCTTGGATGCATCACTGTAGATCACAAACCTTTCTCCACTACAAGGCAGTGTGAGCACAGGTGCACTGGATAACCTTCTTTTCAACTCCTTGAAATTCTCTTCACATTCCTCTTTCCAGACAAACTTAACTCCTTTCCGAGTCAACTTGGTGAGTGGATTAGATAATCGTGAAAAATCTTTTACAAAACGTCGATAATATCCAGCCAAACCAAGAAAACTTCGAATCTCAGTTACTGTTGTTGGTCTCGACCATCTTTCGATAACCTCTGTTTTTGCTGGATCCACAGGTATCCCCTCTTTTGAGATTATGTGACCCAAAAATGCAACTTTTTGAAGCCAAAATTCACACTTGGAAAATTTGGCATAAAGCTTCTCCTTTCTCAGGGTCTTCAATATAATTCTCAAGTGATCTTCATGCTCTTCCTTGCTCTTTGAATAGACAAGAATATCGTCTATAAAGACTACCACAAATTGATCAAGATAGTCTCTAAAGACTCTATTCATTAGATCCATGAAGATAGCAGGGGCATTAGTAAGACCAAATGGCATCACTATAAATTCGTAGTGTCCATACCTTGTATGGAAAGCCGTCTTTGGTATATCCTCCATTTTGAATCTTAATTGATGATACCCTGAACGAATATCAATCTTGGAAAAGTATTGAGCTCCGCGTAGTTGGTCAAATAAGTCATCAATGCGTGGGAGAGGATATTTGTTCTTGATAGTGATCTTGTTAAGTTCTCGATAATCAATGCAGAGTCTCATTGATCCATCTTTCTTCTTAACAAATAGAATAGGTGCTCCCCAAGGTGATGCACTAGGGCGTATGAATCCCTTATCAAGATTCTCTTGGAGTTGCTTCTTCAATTCCTGCAACTCAATTGGGGCCATTCTATAAGGTGTCTTTGAAATAGGCAAAGCACCCGGTACGAGTTCTGTTGAAAACTCAACTTCACGATTTGGTGGAAGACCTGGTAATTCCTCCGGAAAGGCATCATCATACTCCCGTACAATGGGCATATTCTTAATCGTGAGTTTCTCACCAACCATTTGAGATAAATAACCTTCATTTAGTGGAATCAAGACCCATAAGATGGAAGGAATTTCCACTGGAAGGTTATGTTCATCCTTGCATTGATAGACGATCGTAGATTGATCTGGATTATGAAATGTGACTTCCCTTCTTTGGAAATTGATATGAGCTCCATGTAGAGAAAGCCAATCCATGCCAAGAATCACATCAAATTCCACTAAAGTAAGGATCACAAGATTTGCAGGAAGCACTTTCCCACAAACTTCGATCGGAGAAGAATTATAAACTTTTGATGCGACTGTTGTGCCATTAGGTGTTGTCACAACTAACTCAACATCTAATTGTTGAGGTAATACGGTGATACCCTTGAAAATTCTTTAGAAATAAAAGAGTGGGTGGATCCAGAATCAAATTAAACATTTGTTACTTTAGAGTGGATGGTAAGTGTACCTTTCACCACTTCGTTATCGTACTCCACATCGCTGATAGAAATTGCATGTGACTTTCCATTGTCCTTAGCCTTAAGATTTTGTTGACGTCGACCATCATCATCAACCCTTGGATTTGGGCATTGATTGGCATAATTCCCCATCTCCTTGAACTTGAAACATTGAAGTGTAATAGGTTCATTCTGTGTATCCCTTCCTTTGTTTGCATCATTAGACATCTTCTTCCCATTATCGCGACATTCAAATGCCCGGTGACCTTCCTTTCCACATTTAAAACATTTACTTGTCCCTTTAAGACAACTCCCTCCATGTTTCTTTCCACACTTTGAGCATAAGGGAAAGTTCATCTTCTTTTCAGTGTGCTCTTTAGATTTTCCTTTGAATTCCATCTTCCTCTTCTTATCAAACCCATGTAACTGATGGGTTATTCAAATCTCCATCTCGACTTTGAGAGCACATCGAACGATTTCCTCGTAGATATTGAAGTCCCTTATGGCTAACGTCCTTCGAAGACTTGGTTTTAATCCACTAAAGAATCGATCGATCTTACTCTCAGGTTGGATAATAATACCAGAAGCGTACCTTGCAAGTCTTGTAAAATTTGCTTCATAGGTACCAACAGATTCATCATCCCTTTGCTTCAGTTCAAGAAACTCTTTCTCCATCTTTGTTCGGAGAATACAAGGGAAGTACTTATTGAAAAATAAGTTCTTGAACTCGTCCCATTCCATAGACTCAATTTCATCCCTTTGCCTCATATTCTTAATAAGATTCCACCATTGATCAGCATCTCCTTCCAAACGATACACTGCTAGGATGACTTTATCATGTTCAGTACATTGAAGAACTGAAAATATCTTTTCAGTAGTACTAATCCATTGTTCAGAAACTAATGGATTTGTAGACCCACTGAAAGAAGGTGGACGCTGCCTCATGAAGGATTCAACAGAATGTTTCTCCTTCCTTTGCTCGTTTGGAAGTCCTGCATGATTTATAGCTTGATAAAGTTGTGTGAGGATGGCTACAAGATTTTTCATTCCAGCTCCCATATCGTTTGGTTACTCAGGGGGACAATCATTTCATTTCCCATCTCATTCCGCATTAACACGGTTCCTTCGGGTTCCATCCATTGACTAAAACCAAGAAGAATAGTGTGAGCAACACTAATTATAATAGGAAAACCACATAATTCAAGAATAGAATTTTCATGCTTAAGGTCTTATCCTAGGTTATTCAAGTCCATTTCTAAAACACTAATATTGTGTTCTATACTTAGACTTATCCTTAGGGTTCTTACTAAGGCTTTCACATCCTAGTTTCCAAAGGTTGACTATACCTTTCCTCTGATACCAACTATAACGAACCATACTTTACATACATTGTTAATACTTCAAAATTGAAGCACACTTATTACAACATATGACAAAACCACAAAGGACCGTATAGGTATAGTGTCTTTAGAAACTGGGAAACATAAACAACTGGTTCATAAATATTCTACAGTGTCTCCAATTTATTTCATCATATCTAGGGTCCCTTTTAGCATATTCTACTTAATATCCATCTTCCTGACCTGGGGAAAAGAAAACATAAAAGGGTGAGCTCAAATGATCAGAAAGGGCAAATAAAGGAAATAAAAATCATGTCATATCTTTTTGAAAATCATAACCTGCAAAAGAGATCATAATATCATAACATGGAATAAATCATAGAAGTGAAAATGAGATCCCCATAATCATAACATGAAACTTTAGACTTTGTGGCATGCACACATAATCATGGAAAATCATTTCTTGTTAGTCATGACTCATTGCCAAGACTATCTTAGTGGACAAAGTCCCTTTCTGAACCGAGTTCACTCCTCGTTTCAGTCCTGTATCACTGAACCGAAATAACCTTCCATTCCAGCCATGTCTATCTCATGAGATATAAAATCTTTACCCAATGCATTGGAGGGAGATATAGGTCCCACCCATCTTATAATGAATCCTTTCTTATGTGTTCCACATAATCATAAATCATACATCATCGCATAACACATGTAACAAAAATGGGATTCTTGAAACATCATGACATCATAAATCAATTCATATAAGATAAAGGAATTCATAAAAATAATTCCATCACAACATGATCAAATAAATGTAATAATAAGGATAGAAACATAACCCTTTTATTATCTTATATGGAAAATAATATTGATAAAATACTTGAACTTCATTCTTGAGGAAAATATCCTTTCTACTTCAAAAACACTTTTCCTTTCTTAACATGTCATACAATTTTAAACTAAAAGAAGTTGATTAAAAATAAACTTGAATACTTGTAAGGGAAGCTTCTTGGAAATAATGTTTTAGAAATCCATTCATGCCGTATAAGTTAAAAAAACATTCTTCGTACTTTTGTCGGAAAAGTCAAAAAGTACCTCGTACGAAAAATGACAAAACATTCCATTCATATCTTTTACTAAAAAATCACCAAAAGGTAAAATTGGATTTGAACAATTGTAGGTGGATGGAAATAATATTACATATTGATGAAACATGGATGTGGATGATAAAATACACCCCAGTAAATACTTACGAATAAACAATCTCAGATAAAAATGAGATTGTGATATTTCCCTTACCTTAGGTCCGATTTGCTTTGTATGTGTCCAAAGCTCCTGTATAATGGTTTAAATAATGTTATTTACTTATTCCAGAATCATACATATTTATATGATATCATATATGGTCATATTCTTAGCTTCTTGTTAGTAATATTTCATTGTTACTTGTTACTCGGGTCTTTATTGCCTTTTGTTCTTATGCGTGTTTTTCCGAATACATTCTTATTCTTCTTTTAAGGTTATAGATACCTTATATCCAGAATGGTATTAGTGTAACATATATCATATTTATTCATTCAATTCATTTATATAATTACTATGTAATGATGATCATGTAGAACGAGTCACATCACATCGTGGAGACGGTATTCCGTACGTACGCACAAGTGATGATATCGTTCCTATGATCGTGGAACTGTATTGGAGTATATATATATTATTTCAGTATCAATATTACTTTATAATAATCATAAATACTTACTCATTACATCATTATACCCATCCTTGTAAAGTGATGGTGGAAAAATAGATTACACCACGGCGTGGAGATGGTATTCCGTACGTACGCACGCGCGGTGATTTCATTTTTCCGTAGGATGGATAGATGGTGAAATAGGGTTGTTTCATACTTAAAATAACATATCAGTATATGAGTGATACTGATGTTATTACTTCATAATGAAACAACCTATGAAGAAGAAGTGGAAGAAGAAATAAAGATGAAAGAATTGGTAACGGTAATTATCTTTTCTTTGAAGCGCCTCTTTGAGACCTCCTCTTAGGGCACTAAAATTGGTCTTTGAGGAAGACCGGAACCTCTACGATTATTCTAGGGAATTGGAGAGGATAAAATGGAAGGGGTTGGCCGAGCTTGAGTGCTCAAATTGGTGTGAGGAGGAGGGGGAGGAGGTGCCCTTTTATAAGGGAGGAGAGGGGCACCTTAGGAATATCTCAAAATATTATTTTATATTAAAGTAAAAATCGGTTTATAATGGTTCCAAAGGGTCTTATTTCGAAGCTAAAGTGGGGATGGGTCGAAATCCTATCAACCAATAGGATATAGACAAGTTTAGGGAATTATTTTAACCTTATCAATTAGATTTAACTCTAAGTTAAATAATTTAACTTTTACCGTGTCTTTTTGTTTTCTTTCACAATATGGTTAAAACACTTACTATAACATGCCAAACGAACCCAAATTGTTTATTATTAATATATATATCCTTATCTAAGTCGTTTGGCCGAACCTTAGATTTTTAGGAATAAAATAAAAATTAGTAATATAATATTTGATTTAAAAACTATTTTGTGTCAATTTTGACACTATTTGATATATGATTTTTGTGAAAGTCATAACAGAATTATATGTTCAAACAAAGTTGATTAAATCAACACTAATATATCATAGTAACCTATAAAATTAGTGTAATTCATAAAAAGTCTCAAATTACATTTATTTTGGTGTTTATAACATCAATTATGTCAATATTTCATTAATAAGATAATTACTGCATCATCATTGTGTCATAAATAAATTAAATTATTTAATTTCAAAAAATTACAAATAAAATACAATTATGTTCGAACACTTTTTAGCTTTCTAATGAATATTTATAGTCGAATTTATCTTATGTATAACCCCATATTAAAAATTATTTACTTATTAAACATTGATTTTAACTATTTTAACCCTTATTTAAATAAAATAATAATAAATGTCCTAATCTAATCCAAGTGGGCCTAAATGGTCATATTTTATTCCTAAGTTTGTTTTTGGTTGAATTACACTTTTCCAATAGAATTAAGACATGTGTTAGGGTAATATTAATATCATATTTACCCTTAGTTACCCTATTTACTATTAACCGCGGTAAAAAAAGTAAAAAGTTACTATTCACCAAAAAATTATTTTTATCTCATTGAACCACATTTTACTTTCTGATATCAACCGTGTCTGTCGGATTTTTGAAATTCCATTCACAGAAGCGGTAAAATTAAGTTTTATACAAAATTCAGTTTTTAACCTACCACTTAGAGGTTTCACTATTCATCAAAAAATGAAAGTTTTCAGAAAAATACCAAAATTTCACCCTAGGCTAATTACGGTATTCCGAATCCAAAAATGAAGTCCATTTTAAAAAATAAAATTTATAAAATTTCAAAAAGTGGTTATTACTATTCATAACGGCTAGTTTTAATAATATTTTAATAGCATATCGTTGTTTAGTGAAACTCGGTATTGCATACGACGCAAGCTATCGAGGAAGGTCGCGATTGCGTGTAAAGTAAGCCAAGCTAGTATGAAGTGAAAGATTCCTTTGATGATATATATAAAAAACAAAATAATACTCATAAAAATCCCGGGTGTTACAACAGTAGTCGAAATTTCGGACCCACGTAGGATAAAAGTACAGTAGTTGAACTGTCAGACCCATGTAGGATACAAGTATAGTAGTAATCATTGTCGAACCCACGGAGGATTACAGTAGGGTAGTTATTGTCTCTGAACCCATGGAGTATTCCAGTATGGTAGTCGTCATCACCAAACCAACAGAGGATTCCAGTACGGTAGTTGTTGCAGTCGTAGCCAGCCCTAGGGTTCCCGCACTCAGCACGCTCGATTGCGGGAGGGTCTGCTACTTAAGCAAAGGGGTCGATACATCAACTATCAAGAGTCCAGAGATGATGTATCCCGAAGTTACATCTCGTCAAAATGAACCTGAAGCGGCAGACGACACGTCAATCAGACGCCTGGTCTGAGAGATATATGCTTTTCCATTCTAGGGGCCCGATTGGAAATTCGCTCGTTCCAAACCCGTTAGTTTTCCAAATTCATAAAAAACTATCTTATAATATCAAAAAAGGACCGCTTCATCACGAGGGTCTTAGTGCCGCGGACGACGCATCGATCAGATGCACGGTCTTAGAGTTATTCATGTTTACGTGAAAACGGGCCCGACCCGTTAAATCAAGTGGGCTGGTGGGTTAGGTCAACCCGGTTTTGTGGGTCCAACCCGAAAGAGGGTCGGACAGGCCCTATGAATCGCGCAGCCACGCCCTAGGGGCGCGATCCGGCACGAGGGGGGCGTGGCCCGGCCCGAGGGGGGCGCGGCCCGGTCCGGTGGGGCGCGACCCGGCCCAGCTCGGCGCACCCCAGTTGGAAATACGATCTTTTTCTTTCGTGATATTCATAGTTAATTTTGGATGAATTTGGAAAATGAATGAGTTTGGAATGAAGGTATTTCCAACCGAGCCCCTGGAACAGAGAAGCCAATATCTCTTAGACCGGGCATCTGATTGACGCGCCGTTTGTCACGTCGGGTTCCTTTTGATGAGGCGGAATTTCAGGATACATCAACTCTGGGCTTTGTGATAGTTGATGTATCAACCCCTTTTCTTGTGGAGCAGACCCTCCCAGAATCGATCGTGCTGACAGTGGGAACCCTAAAGCTGGTTGCGACTGCAACGACTACCGTACTTGAATCCTCCATGGGTTCAGCGACGAAGACTACCATACTGGAATCCTCCGTGGATTCGGCAACGACGAATACCATACTGGAATCCTCTATGGGTTCGATGGCGATGACTACTATACTTGTATCCTACATGGGTCAGAATGTTCGACTACTGTACTTGTATCCAACGTGGGTCTGACAGTCTGACTACTGTTCTTGTATCCTACATGGGTCAGATAGTTTGACTACTGTACTTGTATTCTATGTGGGTCTGAAATTTCGTCTTCTATAGTAGTAACCTACGTGGGTCCGACAGAGTAACTGGTCTAGTATCCTACGTGGGTCCGAAAACATAGCTAGACTAGTATCCTACGTGGGTCTGATAGCTTAGATGAATCAGTGACTGCATCTGATCATATTTATCACTTTACGAAAGACGTATACCTTTGTGAGCTGAGTATTGACATTAAATTATTACCATTGGTGTGATTGAATTCTTTTTTGTGTAGACTGGGTTGTTCGTGGGCTTGAGAGTTAGAGCCAAACTTGAATTTATGTCTTAGGTATATGTATGGGCATATACCTAAGTAGATTTGGTTGATAATTTGTGATTATATTTTTTCTCTGTGGTTTATCGTTCGTGGATTCTAGAAGACAATCGGGGGTCTCGAGGTCCCTACTTAGTAATGTTATACTCACCACTGTATGGGAAATGACCGGACTACGTTGTGTTGGATGTAGACGACGGACAACACTGATCGTGGTAGATACTTTTGGAGCTAGATGGTACCCAGAGGTGGACCACTTGGTGGGATGTACACAGAGAGGACAGATATACCTGAGGTTCCAAGGAGACAATATGTACACACCCTTCAGGTGGGATTCCCATAGGACAACTCAATGGTTTCTTCTTTACTTTACTGCTGTTGTACTAGACTGTCAGTTGTACTGCACTTACTGTTGGGTTTGTATTTCGAGCCCTTTCATTCCAGCACATACATTGTATACAATTTTACATTGTTCTTGCTTTTTTTGTACTCTGTTGTGTTTTTTACTATATAAAGGAAATGAATTCCCTTTTTATTAGGAATTACGCCTTTGGTGCTAGTTGTCATCCCCTGGCCTATGGAAGGCGGGCTTGGGGTAGTCACGACATGGGCCCCGAGGACGGGTCGTGACATTTAATTTCTAGATAATAAGGTACTTGTTTAAATAGAAAAATTTAATGTTTTTTGTGGTTTTTTAAAACATAGTTTTTCTTGTAAAATAATCTAATAAATAAATTAAATAGATTTCAAAAAATAATTTTTTAAATTATAAGGTGTTACATTCCACATACTTGAAATAATTTATCCCAATAAATTCATTACATTCGTATAATAAAATTAAACTTCTTTTCCCTCATTACATCATCAGGTTCCCTCATAGCTTCCTCAAGCAGCTGGTTTTCCAATAAAGATTGAATGAGTGGCCTTATTTTGCAGAAAATTATCAGTATGATCCAAAAACCTCCACCTTTTATTAAACATAAGAAATATAATTATCTTGTTTTATGGCTGCTAAGTTCAGCACATATTACCAATAATATATATTCTTCCACTGAAGAGATACATGGAACACATTATGAACCAATGAGAGGTTGAGTGGAAGCATCAAGAGATAGGCTACAGTCTTGAAGTGAATAAGAATTACAATGGTATTGATTTACCTAGGGATTAGTTTTCATTAATTTTTAATCTCATTACCTTATTCTATGGGTAATGTTATATTAAAAATTTCCACTAAGTTTATATTATAGATCACGTTGATGTTTATCAACATAATTTTTTTTTGAATATACGTTGTCCTTATGTGCTGATTAATGTATCAAACCTTATCTACCATTTCCTTAGCTAGTTTTGGTCATAATAGAATTATTTCTCTAAAATCATCCCAACACATTATATTCTAATGTTTATTTTAATAGATAGATTCTTAAGGATCCATTTGAGTACCCGAGGGAATGATACTTTTGTAATAAAATTCAACTAGAGGATGGTGTTGACCCTAGCGACCATGGAAATCCATAGAATAAGAAATCAATATATACTCTAGGGATTTAATTGTTTTCTCCAGATGAAATGTTTTTTACGATGATACCATGTTCTAATACTAAACTCCTTATCAAAATCTTCATGAGGATTTCACCATAACATTGAGGTAAACCATTGATCCCGATAAGATATAATTGAACAAGGCACTCCAGGAAACCGTACCATATATGTAATGAATGAACTATAAATATTATCACAGGATAATTCATCTCTTACAATTATGAAATGTTTTTAATTTTTAATGAAATAGAATACAAACCATATAGTATTATTTCCTTTAGTCATTTTGCGGAGTTCAATGACAAAATCCATTGTCATTTTTTCTATTTCCACTCTGGTTTGGGTAATGGATTTGAAAACTCCTTAGTATTTTTATCTCTTGGTATTTACTAGCTAACATACCAAGAATTGAGATAATAACTATATTGTAAATCTATTCATCTCATCCCACAATAAATTTCCCTTTATTTATTGGTACCTCTTTGAAATTCTAAGATGAATAAAGAAATAATAACAAAGAACTTCCACTAATAACTCCTTCTTCGTATCTGGTATTTCGAGAACACATACATAGTAACTGAACATTATAATCCTATCACAATTATGGTTACACTCATAAACATTAATAACCTTCTTATTCATCTGTATATATTCATTTTATGGATTTTAAATCTTTACATAAACATATGGTTGAATAATCATTTGAGAAGGAAAATATTTCTCCCATTACATCTGGATTTCTAGATACATTCTACAGAAATCCAAATATATTGGATCCTTTGTGATTCTTATCATGGATATTCTAGCATGATTCTTTAAACTCAAGGGATCAACCACCTAATTTTCAATCTTAATGTGGTAATGTATTGATTAGTCACAATCTTTAATCATCTCTAACAACCATCCATGGTTCATGTTCAACACTTTATCTGTGAATATATATATATATTAAATTTTTTTAGATTAGTATATATATCTATTTTTTTAATTATAAATCCAAAATATTAATGTAAAAATTACAATAGATGTCCCCAATCAATTTTTTGGGTATCTTTTATAATGACCCACAAATTTTCATGATGAATATTAAATAACCACATCATTTATCATAGGATCGCTCCATGAATCCTTCATGGATGCAACACTATAAAATAAAATCCCTTCTCTACTGTGGGGTAATTTATGCATATGTGTACTGACTAATATTTTGTTTTGTGTAGTGAATGTTTCCATTCAATCATAAGTTCAAAAAACGTTTCTCCCTTATGAAAAATATTAATGATTATATATGATAGACTATTAAATTTCACTACAAACCATAAATAATATCCCCCTAAACTTATCAATATTCATATTTTATTCAAATATATTTGTTTCAGACCACATTAAATAAATTATTTCTTTTATGGGTTCACCGATATACCCTCACTTGAGATTACATGACCCAAAAAATAAAACCTTTTGTAGCCGAAATTCACATTTCTTGAATTTTTCATACATTTTATTCTTCTATAGGGTGTTTAGTTATATTATCAATTTATCATCATCATCGTCCATGCTGTTAAATTAAATAATAATGTAATATATGAATGAAACTAGAAACCAATCATGTAAATATATAAATACAGTATTCATTAAGTCCATTAATATAAAAGGGGAATTATAATGACCATATAAAATGAATAAATACCGATAGTGTTCAAAAAATATATAGAATTATGAATTATGATTAGTCTACTTCTTGAACCTCAATTAATGATATTTACAATGAAGTTAAATGAAGTTAATGTATTCATATAATTACATTTTATCTAATAAGTCGTCAATGTGGGATAAATGATACATTTTTTTGATCATTATCTATTCTTTCCCCTGATAATTAGTGTAGTGTTGCATCGACCCATCTTCTTTTTTAATAAAAATAATAGGTTCACTACACAGAGACACACGTGATGAACTCATCTCTTAATATGATTATCCTAGTGTTTTTTTGTCAATTATTATAACACAATTAGTTCCATTCGATTGGGATTACATAAAATAGGTGTAGCATTAGGTTTGCGTTATATTGGGAACTAAACATCATGATTCAATGGAATACATGGAAACAATTTTGCAAAGTTAAAAAAACTCCCTTACAATAGGAATATCATCATTGTTGATTTTATGTCCAACCATCAATGATAAACACCCACTAGGAATTGGAATTAAAACCCATAAAATTTATTTTATTTCCAACATATGTTTATATTTATCATCACATTGATAAAAAAACATTGGTTGGATTGGTATATTAAATGATGAAACCCATACAAAGACATTTAAGTGTGATTTATGTAGATAAATATAATAAATTAATAAGACAAAATCATATTTAACCATAGAAAAAATGACAAGATTTGTTAGAAAAACTTTCCCACATACATTAATAAATATAGAATCTTACAACTATGATGTGATCATCATACCATTTGGGGTTTTTACATCTAATTCGTTATCTACTCATTGAGGAGGTATTTTGATAAAAATATAAAATTCTTAAGTTACAAATTAGTGGGTAGATCCATAGTCAAAATATATATTTTATGTTATAGAGTGGATGGTATGTGTAAATTTCACCACAATTGAATCACATCCTTCATCTAAAATAGTGATGTCATGATATTTATGTTTTCCCCTCTTCTTAAATGATTTTTGAAATTTTTCATTGTTATCAACCCTCAGATTTGGGAGCTTGTTATCATAATTCTCAAACAAAATACATTTGAAACACTGATGTTTGGGAGGAACACTATGTGGATAATTCTCTTTATTCATATCATTAGATAACTTAATTACATTACATCAGTGTTCAGTGACATGATGTCCTATATTTTCATACATAAAACTTTTATTGTCCTCTTGAGACAATTTTCACCATGTTTCCCTACAAACAGTGAGAATTAAAGAATAATCATCTTCTTTACCCCATGATTTTATAAGTATCCCTTAAATTCCATATTTACTTTAAAAAAACATGTGACTGATGGATCACTAAAATATCTATTTCCGACATGATAATAGAAAGAATGATTGTTTCATAACTACTGGTTCCCCTTATGGATAACACCACTTAAAGAATGTATTTTAGGCCACTGACGAATTTATCAACCTTGATTTTTGTTTGGATGACAATAAAAGAAGTGTATCTCATGAGTCATGTAAAATTGGACTCATAAACACATATTGATTCATCATTCTTCTTTATTTGATCAACAAAATCCGCCACCTTTTTCATATGATTAATACGAGGTAAATAATTTTTGAAATATGATATCTTAAACTCATCCCTATCCATGGATTCAGTTTTATCTTGTTGTATTATATTTTAGATAATATTCCACCATTGATATGATTTAATATCCAAAAAATAAATGTCCAGAATGACTTTTCTTACTCCCAATATTGGATAATGGAATATATCTTTTCAATGGTTCTGATGCATTGATCAAAAAATACTATATCAGTAGAACCACTAAAATAAGGTGGATGTAGCCTCATAAAGTGATCAATAGAAATTTTCCCCCCATTTCTCATTCGGAATATAATAATGATTCACATATTGATACAATTTTATGAGCATAAAAATAATATATTTCATTCCATCTCACACAAAATTTGGGTTATCAAAAGTAAAATCATTTAATTCTCTATTTTATAATGTATAAACAAAGTAAATTCAGGTTCTATCCATTGAATAATACCAAGATATATTGCGTTGGAAAAACTAATCATAGTTATCCACTGCATAATAAAAAATACTTATAATATTTCAAAATCAGGACACCTTCGTTTCAACATTTTACACCTTAGGAATAACCTAGGTCCTTCATTGACATTATTAAAATCTTTCATGATGTTTCCAAAATAGTTTTTTATTTTTCAAATCATATCCCCCGGGAGTGTCAAACTTGGTGTGTGGTGAGGCATGTATTCATGTAGCAGTTAATGCTTGAGTCAATCCAAATACTACTTTTTTAGAGTTATTACCCACAGGTACATCTATTCTAGAACCACAACCACTTGTATTATCTATTCCAGGTTGTTATATGAACCTATGATTCTCATACAAATATATTACATATTTTTATATGGATATTTAATAAATTACAATAACACACTCCTAATCACTGTAATAATTTAGTGTCTTTGGATACTAGGTCAAAATACTCTAATTGGGTGAAACACATTCAATATCTGTCATAATAGACTTAACATTTTTTAATACTCACAAACATAAAACAGATAAAATCATTATTTATAACCTCAAGAAATTAAACAGTAGAAAGTGTGAGATCATATTCATAATAAGGGTAAATAAAGGATATAAATAACCATAATGTGACCATAAGGGTATGAGAATGAAATTTTAATTACATACCCTTAATATATATGATTATAATATTTATTCATTGCATAAGTATTGGACGTTCATGAGACATGGATAACAAGGGAATCAATGATCACAGGCCATGAGAGAATAGAATTGGAATAATACATACATTGTTTTCTTACACATCATTTTATAACATTATAAAAATGTATAAATAGATATAGGTTCACTAGTTAACATAGATATATGAACGTAGGATCCAAAATAAACTAATATACATGCAACAATATCTACACATTAAATTATGGACAAGAAATATAGTTCCATCATGAACAATGTGAACATGTAATCAGGTACACACATAATGTTTTGAACATGTAATCAAGTACATAAATAACATTTTGAACTTTAAATCAAGTAACACATATCATATTTACTCATGACATATCCATAACTACCCAATTAATTATATTTAGTTATAGTTCTCACCCATAAAATAATAAAAATCATATGTTTGTGTGACACAAGATCACAAAACATTCATCAAATAATAACCCATGAAATGAAATGGGGCTCACAAGTAATTACTCATATCATAACCGATGTAAAATAGAATGGTTTCAAAATAATTTAATCATTACATCATATATCAACAAGTTAAAAATATGTCGGGTTCCGAAGAATTTTATTATGGTATAAATAAGAAGGTTTCAAAAAACATTTACCGCGGTATAAACAGTAGAAGAGAAACATGTGTAACAAAAATCTTTTCACCATAAATTATTCTTACAAAGAATAATAATGAAATAATTTGTTAATATCCCTAAAAATGATATTTTTCAATAGATGATGTCATCCTAGATGGGGAATGATTTTAAAAGATCCCTTGGAAAATTTGTTGAAACAATAATCTTTCAATATGAAAAACATTAACAAAAATTAAAAAATACATTTATAAAAAAATAACCTTGAAACCATAATAGGTATGACTCAAATAATATATTGATTATGATGATGATAAATTAATTTCATGACATATATATTAAAAAAAATTCCTTTCAATTTTATTGTAAAATCCAAATGGGAATTTTTTGGAAATGAATTGAAGATTCCTTCAATTTTTTTGATATATAAAAACATGGATATTAATTTTATTAATAATTAATTTCACAAAGAAACAATTTTTTGGAATTTTTACTAGAAAAATATGTGTGGATATAAAATTGGGTTTCAACTAAAGAGAGAAATAAATATGATATATTTTAAAACATTATTTTGATCACATAAGTACATAAATAGATGAAAAAATGGAATAAAATTATTATCATTATATATAAAATTTAAATTAAATTTAAAAGTTTCATGATAAATATATTATAATATTTCCTCATCATATGTACTAACATAAAAAATTTCGATAAACAATTGGATTGTATCAAAAAACCATTAACTGTTTGGTAACATTGAATCTAATGAAGAAAAATGAAAGAATAATATTAAAGATAAAAAAATATGTCATGATAATAATAAAAATTAATGATATTACAAGTAAAAAAGATTTTATATACAACTCGTAAAACAATATAGGTTTATAATAAAAAAATGTTTTAAAGAATGAAATTTGAGAGATAAATATGTTACCCTTTGGTAACATTTGAGCCGTAAAACCCATGGAAGAAATATAATCTAATAGATATGTAAATATATATAATTTTAAGGTTATTCCTCATAAAATTCATTCAAGAATAGTATTTATGTGGTAAATATGGCATGTGTCTCATAAAAGAAACAAGTGAGACATAATCCCTTAGTATCGACTTCTTTCATACACATTAGAAACCATGGTATAATAAATATAAGTTCACTTTAAATCGATTATAGAACTATAATTATATATATTACAATATATTATTTACTTATCAAAATTTATTACATTTTTTTAACAAATCCTTGTTAAAATTGTGTTTTGGGTAACAATAGTTTTTTTCATTTATGTATTCATTTATTATTTTGAGTCATCTTATATTGATCCTGATTCCATAATTTATATAATAATAATCATGAAATAATTTTCATATTCATAAATAAATTATACTTTTAATACAAATAATGAAATATGGTTTTGATAAATGAAGTATTTTACTATCATTGAGACGATAGATCATACATAAGCATGAGTAACGTTTCTATTTTCGATGATCATTAGAGAAAGTATTTATGTAATTTTTTATATCTATATAATGATCATAATATCATATATAAAATATTATTTCTTTAAATTTACTTAAAATTATCATTCATGTTGTGTGGTGATGAAAAGATAGAGTCACATCACTTCGTGAATGAAGTAGTCCATAAATACATGAGTGACATTATCATTATTCAGTGAATTAAAAGGTAAAAAATTAAATTCTATATTATCTTATAAGAATGATAAATATTACATGAATATCAAAATTATTTCGTTTATATAACATATATTCATTAATATTATACTTATTATCTTCCATGTAATGTGTTAGAAAAAAATTAATCACATCACATTGGGAAGCAGTATTCCACTGTATACCTGAACGATGTTATCATATCCCCTATAGAATGGAATGTAAAAGTTCATATATGATATAATGAAAATAGAGGTATAATTATATTATAAATATCATATATATACATTATATAAATAAAAATAAAAATTTATGAGATGTGGTAATGGGAAAATGAATGACATCGGTTTGTGAGGTGATAGTCTTTCATATACATGAATGACGATTTCATAAAATATTTTATGGAAGTGGAGATAGTTTACTTTAATGAACATAAAATCAAAATACCTTAGTATATGTAGGTTAATAAATTATTATGTCACCATGTTTTTATAATATGTTTAGTATGTGGAGGAAAAATAAAAAAATAATGACCATTGAAGAACATTACCCCTACATTGGGGAACCTACTAGTTTTGAACCAGAAATCCTTCATAGGAAGGAATTATGAAAAAAATAAGGCTTATATGATGATATGATATATTTATGGTCATGATTTTTCTATGGATTTTCCATTCCAAATGTTTTTTTAAGGTATCAATTGGAGAGGATGGGGTGTGGCCTTTTATAAGTTATTTGAGTGGCTCACTTTTAAATTTTAAGAGGAAAAAGGTATAACCACATTATTCACATAAAATAAGGATTAATAATGGAGTATTATAAATAATAATATATTTTACAGTTTAAATATAGAAATAAAATATATTTTAAACATGTTAATTGGTTATTTAACTATTATTTTTCAAATTTAACCCCCAGTAATCCTATTTTTACCTTAACCATGATAACTACGTTTTATTATTTTCAATACTAATTTTGGTAAAAAATTAAGTATAAAATATTTGATAATATAAATTATCATGATTATAAATATGGAACCCATTTTTTCAGATTCAATTAACCTAAATTGAATAATTTATATTTTAAATAATCCCATAGAGGAGACGAGAAAATTGGTTTTAAAGGAGAAAATGTTCAAATTATTACAATGTTTTATATAAAAATTAAATATGAAAATGATTTGGATGACGATAATTCAATGAATAAACATATAATTGAATTATTTTAAATTTAAAACCAACATAGAATATAAATTATATTTATAAATAATTTAAACAAAATTAGAATTTTAAAATAAAATTCAATATTTATCACTACTCATCAAACAAATAACCTTTTCAGATAATTCCAAAAATTGAACCCCAAGATAATTTTGACATGAATAATTAAAAAATAAAATTTAATATTTTCAAACAACATACATTTAGAAAGATATAGTTTTAATGAATAAAATAGTACTTATTCTATTCTCTTGTCTATAGAACATATATGCTAAATTTTAAAATGATGATTAAATATATATTATATAAATATCATTAAAATCATCCACCAAATGTGTTTTGTTTAATTTATTGATGTAAAATGTTTTTTGATATAAATAGTTTTTTTAAAAGATTACCTTCACTTTGAAATATGTTTTATTTTCAATTTTAATTAATTGGTAACCATATAATTAATTTTATATTCTTGTGTGAACTATATATGTTCATAATATTGTTTATTGTATTCATACCCTCCATTACAATAGCTTGAATATAACAATAATTTTAAATAATAATATTTTAATTGTATGTCATATTTCATTTAAACTCAGTGTTTCATGTAATACATGATAAAATCAGCATTGTGTGTAATGAGAAATATAAAAAAGTTTAATTTGTTAATAAATAAATAGTTTAAAAAATCTCAGGGTGTATAATATAAATCAGTTAGAGTGATTTTATCCCTCTAAAATATTCACTTTTGTTCAAAAACAAAGCACAATTTAGCTACATTACATTCTCATTTTCCCATGTTTCTTCCTGAATATGGTGGTTTTTCCAAAAAAAACATTGATCAGTTTTGTAGTAATTGTTTCAAAGAACCATATCTATTCTATAAAAAATATATACTGGTAATTCCTTATATGTTATAAAATCCTCTTATATTATGTCTTATGAGTTTAGTACTTTTGATAGATTATGTATTTAATTATTCTAGAGAGATACATGAAACACATTGTAAACCTGAGAGTGTTTCACTACAAGTGATAAATGATAAGATATGGTATCAATATTATCATGAATATCAAAGGAACCTATATATCAAGGTATTAGTTTTCCCTTATTTATTCCATGGATAAATTCATCAAGAGACCTTATCACCAACATCAAATTTTAGATTCTGTTGATAATTATCTACATAATATTATTGTCAAATTTTACCATACATGTTGCTGAAGGACCCTAAACTCTTATTGATTTTCATTTTCTACCATACATCCCAATTGATTTCATTTTGAAACTTGATTCACATACATTGGAGTTCTAAAATTCATTTCATAAAGGGCCTAACAAGGAGTCATCTGAATGCTCAAGTAAAAACTATTATTGAAATAAAACTCAACTTTAGGAAGATGTTGATCCCAAAACATTTAAAATTGGTAGAAAATGATCTTAGTATATCCTCTAGGGTTTATATTGTTCACATAGATGATAATATATCCACAAATGATACAAAATACTTGAACATCACTATGTATCAAGAGATTACGAAATAATTCACCAATATATTGAGGTAAATTACATTTTTTAAAATATACAATTGAATGTTGTACCCTGTGCAACCTTACCTCGTCCTTAATTTATATTTCAGAAAGAGGATACAAAGAGAAATATTTTTTAGTAGCAATGATTTGTGCCGACTTCATAAGGCGATCAACTAAAACAAAAATTAACTCAACATAAGGGAAAAGATAAACCATAATGTTTACCATTTCCATTAATCATATATCTACCAATATTAATGGAATTCCTCCCAAAATTTATTTTTCAATAAAACATATTCAAAACAAATTAATTTTATTGAAATAAATCAATTTTAAAATATCATTTTCAATGATAAACACACACCACATAAAATATCAAATGGGGTGTCAATGAATTTGAACTTATGATTACACATTAAATTAATAAAACCATAATGTAATCTATAAATCTTAAGTTAATCTTACATGGATACATATACACAAAAAAATGTTAATTCACACATTATTTCTTATATAAATTATAATCTTATTCTAAAAAACAATGTAATTAAAGGTTTATCCTTGTATCGATAAAATATTAAATTTTATTTCATTATTATAGAATCCATGTAGTGGAAGACAATCATATTAAATTTCACTAAATGATGAACAATAATATTTTCATAGATCTCATTCATACAAAATCAGACAAGGAATTCCAACAATGTTAGGGAGGATAAGTGTTACCTAATTATACTAATTCATTTCACAAATTTTGATTACATAATTATTACAATCATCCCTTGACTTCAATGGTTATGGTGACATATCATCCACGTTGGACCTTATATTGGTGAAATGTTTTACATAAATCCAAAATTCTATGAACATGAATCACAGGAAGTTTGTTGGTGCACAATTTTTATCTCTCTCTGTATTAATTTTATTGACTATCCTATTCAGACTACATCTACATTCATTTTT
This sequence comes from Viscum album, assembly GCA_963277665.1. NCBI lineage: Eukaryota > Viridiplantae > Streptophyta > Magnoliopsida > Santalales > Viscaceae > Viscum > Viscum album. The sequence continues at coordinate 764,409,383 of OY728129.1, forward strand.
TGTTGTCTAACATTCCCCCAATTGAAACACCATTTTTATCCTTTTAATGCATTGAAATATATTCTCCATATCATTATTTTGGAAATTTTGAGTTTGAAACGTTTTCTTTGTAAGAACCTGACATTAAACATCACCTTATCTTGAGATATGTCAAGAATTTACAATGAAGATCTTTTAAGATTGTAGGTTTAGAGAATTAGGCCATAACTCATACATAAAAAAACCCATATATATACAAAGTTGACACTTACAAGAGTATCCATTTCATCTATAAAACAATATATTTTAGAAATCAAAATGGTTTATTTTAATGTTAGATCATAACATTTCCTTGATCTCATCATTGACTCCATTCTTCTTTAAAACCTTTGAAAAACATTTAAAAACATCAGATGAGTATAAAAAGTTCAGTAAGGGATATATAAAGAAGAAAAAATGTTATTATTATGAAAATATGTAAACCATTAATACATTATCATAATTTAATACTTTTTACCTATATTAAGTAGTAAAATATAGTTCACAAAATATAAGGTCATTACTTACCCTTTTTGTAACCAAAATATTACAATTACCCCATATAATGCTACATATGACATATAAAGGTAACTTGGGACATAATTACACATAAATGTAATAACCATAAGGTCGAATTCCACACATATAACTAAATAAAATATCCATACGACTGACTTCCATACCAAATTCATTGGAGGTTATAATGCAACCACATGTCTTGGGTTTATCAACACACCATCCATCTTTGGTTTATTACATAACCACCTGTCTTTGGATTATCACATAACCACCTCACAATTGTCCAGGTACAATTATATAATTTTAATAACTAAATTATTTTAATTATCAACGATCCACTCATAAAATTTCTTTTGCAATCACAATAAATTTATTCAATACATTTCCAAAACCATTTAAATCATTTAATAAAGAGACTTCTCAATCAATTTTCCCTATACCAATTTAGAACTTTGGAACGAAATTATCATTTTTAAACATTTAATAAATAAAATTTTGAATAAATTCCTCCCATAAAACATTGAAACTTCTAAAATAACTTTTCTTTTTTAAAACATTTAATAATGATACTTTTGAATAAAAGGGTCACATACCACTTTGAAGCTTTTAATAGAAATTATCATTTTAAAAAATTTAATAAAGAGACTTTTGAATCAAATATTCACATACCAAACTGAAAAATTTAAAATAAATTAACATTTTAAAGCATTCAATTCCATATTAATAAAGTCAGAAAAAATCATTTTCAAAACATAGACCTGAAATAGAAATTTTTAGAAGAATAACTCTGTAAAATATTTAGAATGATGTTTTAGTTAAACAGTCTCTTACCATTTTAGAAACACTAGAGTGAAAACCATTTTGGAATAGCATTTAATAAAACTTTAAATATCATGATAATATACTAATTCCTAATATAATGTTTCAAAATGGTTTTATATTCACCATATAGTGTTACAAGGTGCATAACATCATGGTATGTCTCAATGAAATGAGATTGAGATAATGCTCCTTGAAAATATTGTATTATTAGATTAAATATAAATTTTTGACATAATTATTTGTGAAAAATATAAATACACCCAATATAAGTTGATATTCAGTGTAAAACAATCATAGTTCATTCACACAAATTCTTGAAAAAATAGAACCAATGAAATTGATATTTCACTCAATGACTGGAAATTGAGTTTATATTTCCATTACCTTGAGTCTCACCCATCTAATTCATTATTTATCATCATAAATAAAAAACATTTTTTAATTTAAAATTTATTAAGAACTAATTTCATGTTCTTTATTCCCTTTATATCACTTATTACGATGTGATATAAATTAGTTAATTCTTTGAGTTCCTGTCGGTTGTTTTGTCGATATTTAGTTCTTGAGCAGAACATGAACATGGTGTGATGTAATTTTTCCATGTTGTCATAAGTCCATCCTTTAAATAATAATATTAATTAAATAGTTATAACATTTATACATTAATCATATTTTTAAATTTAATAATTTAATTATGGTTATGAAAAATGAACAATGTTATAATCATGGAGAGAGTAATCCATACGTACACATGCGTAACATTTCCATTTTTCGTTGATCATTATGGAAATAAGGTAATTATAATTTTATCATTCTAGAATGGTAATTTAACACACTAGGTAATTGAAAAATAATTGTAACTAAACTTTATTTTCCCAATTATGTGTTTTGAATTTCAAAAAATGAATATACACAGTTGTAATCAATATGTTTTTTAGAGTCTGATAAGACCAACATAATTTTTAGTGAAAAGTAAAATACCCTTGTAAATTGTAACCACACCAATTAATGTATATATATATAATATTTAATTACAATTAGTATATACCCATATATTGGAATAATTTAAAAAATGTTTCAAAATTGATATTTTTCAAATAAAATATTATCTTTTCTTAAAAAGAAATATTTTATTTATATGAAATTATTTTGAAAATATGGAGTCCATTTTTAGATTATACATGTATAAAAATGGTTGGGGTAAATATTGGGGATCATTCTGAAATAATTGATGTTTTTATGTATAGTGGAATACGATAATTTAAAACATTAATGATGTTCATTTATTATATTTTGGGAAACTTTATGAAAGTGTTTTATTCATGTTATGTTCCATGGAAATTATTTATGTTTTGTTGATCCCATTATATCTCATTATATGTTTGGTTGATCCCATTATAGCACAAGATATGATTGGTGAGCCCCATTATTTCTCTCAAATTCATTGTGTAATCTGAAGATGGAGGTTGACTAAATGGTTATTTCATGTGTAAGGGTGGATGTAAGTGTGATATGGTTAAAATTACCAAATTAAACTACATGATGTTTCAATGCATTTGCATTTTTATGTTATCACTTGATTAATAATTTATTTATTTATATCGTTTACTATGTTTTATACTCATACCAATATTATAAAATATTTTTCTCAGGATATAATGATGGGTTAGAGAAACTAGGGATTCTTGATGAATTATTTGGAGTGTAGTCATATAAATCATCATTTATGTTTAAATGTAATATATTTTTTTTAAAAAATGAATACTGTTTTAAGTAGTGTCCTATTCGTATGAATGTGGTATGTTATGTATGCAACTAATTCTATAAAACTGTAAACCAAAAAGATCCTCAGTGTGTAAAAACGTATGATCTTGAATAAAATTAAATATTAATTATTATTTAATGTCTGATCCATATTGTTGGTATCATCGTATGGTTCAGATAACTTTAGGTGTTAGAATGATGATAATAACAGAAATGATTTTCACTTTATGGTTAATTTAAAATGATATAGAATATGAATATTACAATGATGCTTCAACAAAGAAATTTATGTTCATAATGGTTTTCTATAGAAGAAACAATGGAGCTAATGTAGGAATACATCGAGAGGGTGATACCTGTCTGAATTTGTAGCATATAATGGTGGGAATCGGAATCGATCAGTTTGTGACAACAATGTCGCAATTAACTTAGGTGATAAATTGTTGTGGTATACATTCTAGACAGAAACCTGATCTACCAAGTGGAAACATGACTATTTTGGATCATTTCAGGAGGTAACATCCTCTAGGATTTAATATAACAATAGATCCTATGATAGCCTAAGGGGAGATAAATTCTTAGGAAAATATATTTGATGTCATGGGTTATTCATTATCCCAAAAGGCAATACTACCCATATATTGTTTTGAGGGTGAATCTGAGTAGTGGTGGTCTCTAGTTAATAATACGAGATAAAATGATGATCTTGAAAGTCTAGAATGGGAATATTTTAAGAGAATGTATCGGAAATAATAAATTACCAAAACAGTTCATCATAGAATTTGGAAACAATAATTAGAACAAATATAGAAAGATAATTAAAATTTAGTTGAGATGGTATGTGAGTATGATAAACTCTATAATACCAAATATAGGATCGAATATGTAAACATGAGATTCTCAAATACAAGAGGGGGGGGGGGGTTAATTTTACAATTTAAAAATCCCTAAGGAAATTTTTTCATAACCAAAATTCACAACACTTATATGCTCTAAAATGTTGCCTGATTCCGGAAAAGTGACTCTGGAAATGAAACATAACAAAGTTTAAAACACCTAATATTCTACCATAATGAGTATAGAATCCTATATAATCAGAGTACAAGTATAGAGAATTATAAGAATATTATACTTTCCTCAAAAACTAAAAGTATTACGGAAAAATAGAAATCTAAAAGTAATAAGTAGTAACTCTTTAAAATCAAAGAGAAGGGTATCCAACAACCTTAGATAAATGTCCTTTGATTTATACGTTCTAGAAAGTATTTTTTACCCAAACCAATGAAAACCCTCGATACGAAGATCAGAGTTTGTCTTGCTATCCCCACAAGACCATAACTTTAAGGTAATCGACACCTCTATCTTCCTATCCCTGGAAGCCCTCGATTGTACATAGAATCAATCGGAGTCGCATAAAGCAAATATTCACGAAGAAAAGTTGAACAAGCTGTTCAAACTTTCTGCAGGAATCCTGAGAGTTTATAAAAGACTCTCTCTCTAGAAATCACTTCTGAAATTCTTGAGCTTCAAAAAATCCAAAAAGTTTTGTGCTCTTTCAAATGAGCTCCTATTTATAGTTACAGCTCCAATGGTCAGCTCCCTCCTCTAATGGTCGGCTCCCTCCTCCAATGGTCATATTTTCCTTGAATTTCGATGGAACATGTACACATGTCACTCAAACAAAGGTTAGTTGATATCTTAATGAATGCCGGAATATTATAACAAAACAAGTGTGAGAATAACTAAAATATGATATTTGGAATGTGAATAAATATGAATGTTTGTAGTCTATCCAAAAATTGAATTCGGAGTCTATAATATAAGGATATTTAGATTATGTTTTATAGGAATTCGGAACGTGAATTATATTTAATTTTGGAGTCTGAATTTCATGGAAATTTACAATTTGAACTTACAAAGTTCGAAGTCGGAGTTCATAAGAATTAAGAGTCAGAACTCTTTAGAGTTCAGTGTCTGTATTCATAGAACATAGATTCAGAACATAGATTATTTCATAACTAGAATTCATAATTAGAATTCGGAGTTAGAACTCAGAGAAGTTAATATCTAGAATTTGTATTCAGAATTCTTATTCAGAATTCGGAGTCACAACTCTGAAGAGTTCGTATCAATAATTCGTATTTAGAATTCAGATTCAGAACTCAGAAGAGTTCATAACAAGAATTCTGAGAATTCAGATCCTAAAACATAATGCTTCATATCTAGGTAATTATAACATTCTGAGGTTTTGGTTCCAAACTGAAATTTACACTTAGAAAAATTATGATATGAAAAATAAACATGGTAAGGATTAATTCCCTAGTGGAAGGATATTTTTCCTTATAGAAGTAAAATATAGGGTAAAAATAGTTTGGCCTTGAGAGAAGTTTTTTGCGATTTTCAAAATAAGAAGGGATGGTAAAGTAATAAGATAATACTTAATGACTCACTAATCTCCCCCAAGTAAAAAGGAATGGAATATTCATTAGGAAATCCTTATTGACTCAAAAATCTCCCCCTTTTGGGAAAGCACAAACATCCATACGAAAATGAATATATGGACTTAGAAAATTTTTCTAGACTTTTCAATAAATCTTATATCCCTTTTCATATTGGTAAAGATAGATACGACTAACTTCCCTTTAGAATTTGGAACACTAAGGATTGTATACGAGGTTTTCGAAATGAGAGTTTTCATTTAGATTGAATAAGGAAATCTTCGTATTGAGAACTCCCCCTTTGATAAACTCCCCCTTATGAAGGGATATTTCTTCTTTTACTTACAATTCTTTTTCCCTCTTCCCATTTGTGATTTTAAAAAGGAGTTTGAGGGAATGGAAAAATAATATGGTACCTGAAATATTAGTACAAACATCCAAAACAAACAAGCATCCACAATTTCATTGAGATTAGAAGTATTTACACAAGGAAAAATATATACAATAAAAGATCAGATTTGGGTCTATTTTTTATCTTTTTACTTGGGTATCAGCTTCGTCACGCTAGTTTTATGCTTCTTTAGTTCTTTATGATCATCCCCTGCATTATTTTCTATGACTGTGATCCTATCATCTTGTTCCTTCAGGGCCTCTGCCTCAGCCTTCAGCAATTCATCTTGCTTCACTAGCTTTTCTTTTAACTCGATCCGAAGATCCCTTTCTGTTTTCCAACATTGGACAACAAAATTGAACTTCTCATTCATATCTTTGACATCCTGAATCTGAAAATTTTGTTCAAGATTTAGATTTTCGTGAAAGTTGTTTGTAAGAACCTTGATTTTGGTGTCTTCAGTATCAAAGGCTTCCATGAAATCTTCTTGAAATTCATCAAGCTCTCTCAAGCCTTCAATGATTTTCTTTGACCAGCAGGTCATTTTCTCGCAAGATTCTTTATGGGATTCATAGTTGATAAGGAAATTCTTGTGTTCGACCTCAATCCTTACACACATATCCATCACCAAGGATGCAAAGTCTGATTTCTGATTCACGCTATGCTGGAGCATCTAGCATCAAGAGTCAATTACTGGAGAGATCGGAATTGTGCCCACTAGATTTTTTAGGGACTGAATGACAAAATCATATCCTAATGCTGATGACTCCGAATATGACATTTTTCTTGGAGATGGTTCTTCCTCTAGCTCTACTAGCTTCCTCTTATGGGATCCTCCATCTTCCATTTCCTCAAAGTATCTTTGGTTGTGGTATCAACAACCACTTGTTTCCCCTTATTGGTCCTCAAAATAGCTTCTTCATCGGGATATTCATTCTCACTCCCATATAACTGTAAAATATTTTCTCCATCAATATTCTCTTTTTTATATCCTGCCTCAATGTCTTCAGGAAGAATGAAGTCATGATTATGACTATATTCCTCAGATAACTTGTTTACTTCCTCTTCACCCTTCTCATGTATTCCAGGAGTAGCAAGTTTTGAAGATCCGAATTGAGAAGTTCAGATTGACAATTTTTCTGAAGAACTTTCCTTCTCATGATTGTCTTCATCTTGCATAATCAGATCCTTTGTGTGATTACTACTTTTCTCATTTTCTTTCACTTCTTCCACAGCATCTATTTGTTCAGAAACCTTTTCTTGTTCTTTTTTTGGTGGCATGAAATTTTTCTCAGTGTCTCTGGTAATGGTTCAACTAAAAAGGTTTTTAGTATGGGAATGTTCTCGGATGCTACGTTAGTAGCCTTTAAAAGATATTTCACAATCTCTTCCTCCAACATCTTCTTATTTTTCTTCTTCTATTTGTTTTTCTTCTCAATCTCTTCAGAAGCATTTTCTTTCAGTGTTTTTGCCTCGGCAGGGTCTCGGCCAAATTTTGGTTCCCCTTTAATCTGAGTCTTTTTATCCTCCCTCTATTTGGTAACCACTTCATCTAGATAGGCTTTCTACTTTTTGGGATTTGGAGGTGAATATTGAGCTTCTTTTCCCTTAGGGGTTTTCTCTATTTCTTCCACTACCTTTAGTTACCTCTTCTTTCCAACCTTCTTCGATAGTTCGACTTCATCAACATTTTTTGGAATGGATTTTGCCTCATACTTCGGTAGATCATAAAACTAACCTGACTACATAGAAAAACCCACTTTCATCCTCTTGAGGGAATCATCACTGATTATAATTACTTTGAAATTCCTTGGATTGGAACTGCAGGGGATCTTGAAAGATTCAAGGCACCAGACTATTAATTTGGAGAGTAGAGCAGGATACATGATTATCTGTTCTTTCAGATTTCTATTCTTGATATTCTCTATCATAATGAGAATATGCTTTATCAGATTGATTTTCCTTAGATTTAACAAAAATTCTAAGATATAAATATCACTTTTCTTAAGATTTTCCTTGTCACCCTTTTTAGGAACGATAATACCTTGAACCCATAACTGTAGGATCCAATTGTTGGTAGACAGGTGGGAAATTTTTTCATTTTTGACATCAGTAAGTCCAAGGAATTCCCTAGCTTTCACCTTTACGAAACTACCTTTAACATCTGACATCTTGTTGGAGGAAAACTCTTCCTCCCCTTCATATGACAGCCCCACCATGTTAGCGGCCTTGGTGTAAGAGAGTGCATAATTTTTTCCATAAGTCTTGAAGGAAAATGTTTCTCTTTCATCTTCTTTGGAAAAGAAAACTGATTCATAGAATTATATAAGTAGATCCCGATACACAACATCTTGAGATCCTATCATTGAAATGGATATACTCTCCCACCCATTATGCCTGATATTCTTTGAGATAATAGATTCCTACTTATTAAAGACGTTAAGATGTACCAACCTCTCCTTATGGATTTTCCACTCTGAAATCGCCTTGACAGAAGACATTTCTTTAGAAGTAATTTCAGCAGACATTCGGACACGTGAAAACTCTTAAAATCTGTAAATAGATTTTGAAGTTAGGCAGAGCTTCAACACGCAAATGCAATGAAAACCGAAGTGGGACAATCATCGGGGGTCCCCTTTTATAGCTGTTGAAGTGACGGTTGAACTTCCCACCTGAATCCAATGGATGAGAATTCTTCTGATCGGATCTAGCGGTTGAAATAATATCTGCAAGGGAAATTTTGTAGGATCTGATCTTTTGAGATTTTTAAAAGAAAACATTCAGAATTAAGGAAACTAGAATCCTAGAAATTTTAAAAACAAAAGAAACTACCAGCAAGTAAAAGGTATTTATGAAAACTCAAGAAAGAATCATAACTTTTGGATTGTCAGGAGAATTATTCATATAGCGGAAAATATTTCTTGAAGGTCTTTATATTCCAAAAAAAATTTGAGAATGAAAAAAATGAGTACACAGATCTTCATTAATAAAATCTTCATTACAAAAATATTCATTACAAAAATCATAAGTATGAAAAGCTCCGTTACAAAAGATATGAAAATATATCATTACATAAAATATGAAAAACTATCATTACGAAAAATTTGAAAAACTATCATTACAAAAAATATGAAAAACAATCATTACGAAAAATATGAAAATCTATCATTATGAAAAATATGAAAAAATATCATTACAAAAAATATGAAAATCTATCATTATGAAAAATATGAAAAAATTCATTACAAAAAATATGAAAAACATCATTACAAAATATATGAAAAACCTCATTACAAAAAATATAAAAAACATTATTACAAAAAATATGAAAAACTTCATTATGAAAAATATGAAAAACAACATTAAAAAATGTACTCCCCCCTATGAAAAGGAGTTTATTACTATAAAGAGATTGGTTTCAACAGAAAATTATTTAGGAGTATTACCTTACGGTTATCATTATTAACTTCTGTTTAATGTATTCAATTCTATCGAAGGGTAAAGATTTTGTGAAAATATCAGCAAGTTGATCATGCATTCCGATAAATTGAAGAATAATATCTACTTTTTGTGTGTGATCCCTAAGAAAGTGATGCCTAGTATCTATGTTTTTCGCAAGAAAGTGATTTTTAGGGAGTTTACTAAGGTAAATTGAACTTGTATTATCACAAAAAATTTGTGTTTTGGTAAAACTCATACCCTATTCTATGAGTGTGTGTTGCATCCACAACACTTGAGCACAACAACTTCCAGCTGCTACACATTCAGCTTCAGCAGTAGAAAGTTCTACTGAGTGTTTCTTCTTTCATGACCATGAAACTAATGAATCTCATAATAAATCAAAAGTTCCCGATATACTATTTCTATCCATTCAACATCCACCAATGTCATCATCCAAAAAACTTTTTAAAACAAAATCATTTCCAGAAGTATAAAAGATTCCTAAATCCATGGTTCGCTTTAAGTGGTAAAAAATTCATTTCACTGTCATTAAGTTAGATTCCTTAGGATTGGATTGATATCTTACACATAATAATACTGAGAACATTAAGTCTGCATGACTAGCTGTAATGTAAATTAAACTTCCTATCATACCTCGAAATGTTATTTTATCTACTAGTTTCCCAACTTCATCAAGATCAAGTGTGTTTGAGGTACCAAGGGGAGTACTTATACTCTTAGTGTTGTCATATCCATAATTTTTAAAAAGATCATTAATATACTTATGTTAGATATATAGATTTCTTCTGGTTTTTGAGAAATTTGAAAACCATGGAAATTTTTTAACTCACACATCATACTCATTTAAAACTCAGATTTCACTATATCTGAAAAGGAATCAGTTAAAGATTACTGAGTTGAACAAAATATAATGTCATCAACATAAATTTTAACAATCAAAAAAAATTTCTTATCATTCATTATAAAAAACGGTTGGATCCACATTTCACTTGACATAGTTATTTTGAAGCAAAAATCATGTAAGTCTATCATACCAAGCTCGAGGGGATTGTTTAAGTCCAAACAGAGCTTCGGTAAGTCTACAAACCTGATCAGGATGTTTTGTATCTTCAATTCCAGGAGGTTATTCAACAAAAACTTCCTCTTGAACATAACCATTAATAAAGTCACATTTCACATCCATTTAAAAAAATTTTAAATTTAATAATGATACAAAGGCAAGTAAAATACGAATAGATTCAATCCTTGCTACTAGATCATAGGTTTCTTCATAGTCTATTCCTTCTTCTTGATTATTGACTTTAGCAACTAATCTAGCTTTATTTCATACAATTATTCCATTTTCGTCACACTTAATTCTTAAGATCCATTGTACTCCAATAATAGTAGTTTCTTTAGGTCTTTCAAACAAGGTCCGGACTTTATTCCTTTTGAATTCATTTAGTTCATCTTGCATGGATTTAATCCAATCATCATCACCTAAAGATTCAGCTGTGCTTTTTGGTTCTAATTGTGAATGGAATGCTAGATGTTCTACTTCATTTCTTAAGAAACTTCTCATCCTTACATGTTGATTTACATCACCAATGATGCTATCACTGGGACGATTCTTGAGAAATGACTGATTTGGGTTTTATAAAACTTGTTCATCAACATAGGGTAAGAAATATTCTGGGGTAAATGTTTTATTAGTATCATCTTGAATATTTTCATTATTAGAACAATCTTCTATCAATGTTTGATAATTAGTTTTTGAAAACACATCCGATGATGTAGGTTGGGGTTGTTTAAAAACAAAAGGATTAGTTTCATCAAATTTAACATGTACCGCCTCTTCAACAGTGAAATTGTTTTTATTGAAAAATCTATATACCTTAGAATATGTGGACTAGCCTAAGAAAATTCCATCATCGGATTTTGGTGAGAATTTATATAGATAATCTTTTAGTATTCATAATGAATACCTTGTAACTAAAAACCGTAATGTAGGAATGTCTCGGTTTTCTACCATTCTATAACTCATAAAGTGTTTTATTAAGAAAAGGTATAATCAAAACTTGATTAATAGTATAAAAATAAGTACTTATAGCTTTATCCCAGAAATAATTTGCTAGAAAATACTCACACAACATGATTCATGTTATCTCTTGAAGAATTCTATTTCTTCTTTCAACAACACCATTTTGTTGAGGTGTTCTAGGTCCTAAGAAGTTATGAGTAATGCCTTTTTACTACAAAAAGTTCCAAAATCAGAATTTTTAAATTCTCCTCCATGATCACTATGAATAGTTCTCAATGGAAGGATTTTCTCATTTTATCATGGGCTCTAAAAATTTTCAAATAAGAGAAGGCATTAGACTTCATTTCTAGAAAATAGACACACATAAATCTAGTGTAATCATCAACCCAGACAAATACATAGTACATGCCGCCAATGATTCTAGTTTTTGTTGGACCAAAAAGATCCATAAGCAATAGCTATAATGAATCAATTGTTGAGACTTCACTGACTAATTTAAAACTTGATTTTTGTTTCTTTCTATACTGACAAGGGTCGTAGACTTTTGAATAATCAAATCTAAGCTCCAGTAGATCCTTAAATAATCTGTTCATAGAAAGTTTGCATAAGTTCGTAAGGTTGTAGTGACCTACCCTTCTATGCCATAACCAAGAATGATCTTCGATTGCACTAAGGAATGTTAATTCATGGATCATAAGGACTTCTATGTTTAGTGTGTAAAAATATTATTGCCTATGAGAATAAAGAATAAACTCTTCCTTGGATATGTGTACTAGGCACTTGTCATTCCAAAAATTCCCAAGGTAGACTTCATCACATAATTGACTTATTCTAATAAGGTTGTACTTAACACCCTTAACAAATAAAAAATTTGAAATCAATGTTTTTTCAAGAAGAAAGATGTTACCTATACCAATAATTTCTCCCTGAGAATTATCCCCAAAAGTTAATTTTCCTCCTTTAGTCTTGATAATATTTTCAAAATAGTTTCTGTTACCTGTCATATGCAGGGAACACCCACTATCCATGTACCATATAATGCTATTGGTATTTTCCCTATTTTCCTGAAAAAAAGAGTTAGACTTTCAGAATCCATAATTTCTTGGATACGGAAATTTGAGAATGAAAAATTTTAGGCACCAACATCTACTTAGAAAAATAGGCTTTATGGAATCCTAAAGACTACCTTTTTAGAGAACAATTCTTTGCCCAATGTCCACTACACTGACATTAGTATAGAATGAAGCACTTTGAGAAATAAAGTAATTGTCACTAAAAATTGGTTTAGAACTAGTATAACCAAAACCAAAAATATTCCATAGAGGTCATATTTGAGAATACATTATATCAAAATTTTCTTCACATAAGGTAATGTTTGACAAACACTTCCTCAAGGAAAATATTTCGGATTTGAGTTTGATAACCAAGTTCTTGTATTTAATAACATTTGATTTTAAACTATAGTTAGGCTCGAAACCATTTTTCTTAGAGATTACATTTTCTAGATCTTTGGAAGGATTATTCTTCTTAGAACTTACTTCCTCTAGATTTTTTTGAAATACATTAAAAATCATCATTTTTCTTATCAAGATCTTCAGAAAGATCTGATATTTCCTTAGTAAGAATAGTATTCCTAGAATTTGACTTATCATGTTTTTTCTTGAGTTTTTAATTCTCAATATCATGATGTTTGGAAAACATAAAAACTTATTCATAAGAAGGTAAAGTATTATCTTCATGAGAAGAAGATTTTTCATCCAAAGAGTTATAATATTTACTATCATTAGCATTAAAAGAAACACTACTCAATGATTCAACATTATGTACCTTAGCCATTAAGAAATAATTTTCAATAGGTAGTCTGACTATTAGACCAAGATTATTTTGTCCAGAAGATTCATAATCTGAATATTCATCTTAGGAGTCTCCACCACTGTCACTCCATATTCCATTTTCTTTCAAGACTTTCTTAGCATTAGCCTTGTAATACTTATTTCTGTTTCTCTCAGAATGCCTTTCCTTTTTTTCTTCTCTCTTAAGCATAAGAAAATCAGGTCTTATGTGTCCAACTCTCTGACATTCGTAACATGTGACATATGAATATTTCTTATCTTTCCTTTCATTTTTCTTATATCTGGATCGAATGATCCTCTGTCCAACTATCTTGTTCATCATTCATGCAATATTTTATAATTCATTTTCTGAGGATTCATTTCCACTAGATTCGGATTGGATAACAACTTTCTTATTTTTGGATCTAGTAACACTCTCAAGAGTCATGGATTTCATATGATTAGAATTTGTAGTAAAAGAAACACTACCATTTCTATTCTTCTTCTTTATGTTATCAGCATCTATTTAATTATAGTCTCATGCTGAAGAAGAGTTCCAAAAAATTTATCAAAGGAGATCTGAGTAACTTTTTTGTTCTCATCAATAGCAGTCCTTTTGGATTTCCACCCATTTGGCATGATGTCTATGATCCTATCAACAAGAGCTTCATCATCTAATCCCTTTTCACCCATGGATTGTAAACTATTCACAATAGTCATTAATCATTGATGCACCTAACATATGGGTTCTCTATAAGGAAATCAAAAACCATGATATTCTGCTCTGAGCATGGCTCTTCTAGTTTCAATTAATTTGGAAGTTCCATAGTGAGTAACTTAATGTTTCTTCCATATAGAATTTTCTGCATCATATGATGAAATTTGGCTATATATGTTTCTAGTCATTGAAGAAAGAAAATTATTGCGTACCTTATAATTCAGTTGATATTCATGTTTTTCTTGATTGGTAAAGGTACTAAATTCTTTTTCAATAATTTAATATCCTCCAGTAAGCATGGAAAAATTATCAACTCTGGTATTGATAATGAAATTCTTTATGCGATCTCTCCAATATTCGTAATCATTTCCATCAAAGATAGGTGGTCTAGTCGGATTGAGATTGTCTATGGAACCAACATTGATTCCTCCCATCTTAAAGAAGATTCATTCCAAAAAAATATGTTAATAGAAAAAGTTTGTAAACAAGGAAAATATATCTAGGAAAGGAAAATATAAAACAAGAGTATTTCTAATAAAAAATAAATCCAAACTATACGAGTCTAAATAACTGATTCTGAAAAAGCGTGAATCCAGAAGTTTAATTTCGAGAATTCTCTTCTCAATTGAATCGTGAGATTAATTCACTGTTCACCTTCTCTGATAACAATTATTGAGATGGTGTGTGAGTATGATATACTATATAATATCATATGTAGGATCTAATATGTAAACATGAGATAGTCAAATAGAAGAGGGGGGTGAATTTTACACTTTAAGAATCCCTAAGGAAATTTTTGCATAACCAAAATTCACAACACCTTTAAACTCTAAAAACATGCTTGATTCCCGAAAATGTATTCCGGAAATGAAACTTAACCAAAGATTACAGCAACTAATATTCTACCTTAAAGTTTATAGAATCCTATATAATGAAAGTACAAGTATAATGAAGTATAATAAGATTATACTTTCCTCAAAAACTAAAAGTACAACAGAAAAATAGAAAACTAGAAGTAATAAGTAGTAACTCTTTTAACCCAAAGAGAAGGGTATACAAAAATATAGCATCCCACCTTATTATCACATAATCATTCATTACATTATACAAAACCGAGGACCTTTAAGGTTTAGTGTCTTGGAAACCAAGAAAATAATACATAAAAAAAATTCTTATTAAACCCTTGAAAGGAATCTTCTTATGTTCATCCTAGGTTCATTACTGCATCTAATAACCTGGGGACATACATCAAAATAAAGTGTGAGCAGAAGGCCTAGTAAGGGAATCAAGGTAAACATTTAACATTTGAACTTGAGATACATCAATAAAGTCATGAAAGAGAACATTAATGAATGAGAAAAAATTCATGAGGCATATCATAATAAAAATAACGTATTTCATAACATGAATATGTGGCTACAACATTTAATATTGACAATCATTTCTGTTTCAACAATGTCCATCCCCAAGGTGTCATTAAAAAATACCAAGGTTATTCACCAAGGCGTCGTTAAAAATAGTCATCTCTAGAGATTAAGTCTTTACCCAATGAATTAGAGCGCTATCAGGGCGGACCCTTGACATGTATTTATTATCATGTGAGCCACATATATCATCATCAATAATTTCATAAACAACCCATATAGCATAAAAGAAATGGGTTTCATTTCATAATCATAACATTTTACAAACTATTTTAAAGACATGATCTTTATGTCACTTTAAACCCACGAAAAAGGAAAGCGGGTCTCATGTATATAAATCCCAGAATTTAAAATAGAAAATTTTGGTATATATGTTAATACCCCTATAGAAGGAAAATATTTTAGTATTCACTTAATAAAATAAAATAATTTGAAAAAAAGAGAGAGTCATTTGAGACAGAAATTCTGCATCATAACAACTATGATTCGGGGTTTTAGAAAACATTGAAAAGAGAGGGGACATAGGCCAACCACTCATAAATGATCCAAATAACAGTATAGGGACAAACTATAATGGATATAATAACATGCTAATGATATTATAAAGACATACCACATGAAATGTAAAACATGGAGGGAAGACAAAAATAATATTCCTCTTCTGAAAATTCAGCAACCTAACGGCGTCACTTAAATTTCAACAAAATGAATTGAAGAGATAAAATAGGGAATCTCATCATATGAACATAGAATATAAGTATGATAGATATAGAGATCACACCACAAAAAAAAGAAAAAGTAACTTTAAATACTTGACATGAATGTAGAACGTTGAAAAATGAGAAAGGTGAAAGAATCCCTTAAAAATTCGGCAGCCTAACAGCGCCACTTAAACATAAAAAAAATGAATTGACGAGATCAAATAGGGTCTCTCATAAGATGAAAATAAAATATAGTATGATAGATATAGAGATCATACCCTAACATAATAAAAAGGAACGTGAAAGACTTGACATGAAAGTAGAACATCGAAAAATGAGAAAGATGAATGAATCCCTTAAAAATTCAGCAGCCTAACTGCACCACTTAAACATCAACAAAAATGAATTGATGAGATCAAATAGGGTCTCTCATAATATAAACATAAAATATCAGTATGATACATATATATATCATACACCAACATAATAAAAAGTTACTTGAAAGGATTGACATGAAAGTAGATCATTGAAAAATGAGAAAGGTGAAATAATCCCTTAAAAATTCGGCATCATAACGGTGCCTCTTAAACACTAAAAAAATGAATTAACGAGATAAAATAGAGTATCTCATCATATGAACATAAAAGATCAGTATTAAAGATATATAGATCATACCCCAACATAATAAAATGGAACTTGAAATACTTTACATGAAAATAGATCTTGAAAACGAGAAGGGTTAAAGAACCACTTAAAAATTCGGCAGCCTAACGGCGTCACTTAAACATAAAAAAAATCAATTGAAGAGATCAAATAGGGTCTCTCATCATATGAACATAAAAGATAAGTATTATATATATAGATAACATACCCCAACATAATAAAGAGGAAATTGAAAGACTTGACATGAAAGTAGAACTGTGAAAAATGAGAAAGGTGAACGAATCCCTTAAAAATTAGGCAGCCTAATGGCGCCACTTAAACTTCAATAAAAATGAATTTAAAAGATCAAATAGGGTCTCTAATCATATGAAAATAAAATATAATTATGATAGATATATAGAACATACCCCAACATAATAAAAAATAATTTGAAACACTTGACATGAAAGTAGAACTTTGAAAATTCATAAAGGTGAACGAATCCCTTAAAAATTCGGCAGCCTAACGGCGCCACTTAAACATTATTAAAATGAATTGATGAGACCAATGGGGGGTCTCTCATAATATGAACATAAAAAGGGAAGTAATAGGAATATAAAATAAACATATTCCAACATAATGGCATGGATCATAAAAGAAATGACATAAAAGAGATTACTTGAAAAGATAGAGAGTGGTAGGATCCCTTACCTTAAAACGTAACTATTAAAACTCAAAGGTTGGGACTTTGAGGGATTGGGGGCACCTTGGGAGGAATCTTTGGGATGTAATGATACCAGAGCTTCATTGGGGGAGATTTTTGAGTCGAATGGATGAGAGGATGGCTTTGTATTTATAGAGAAAGTGAGGGGACAAGGCATTAATGGCCAAGGGACACCTCATTTGTGGTTTTGGAAAAACCATGGGCTTTCCCATGGTATATGCCCATGGTATTGGCCAAATGGGTCCCCCCATACAATAATTCATCACCTTTGGTCGGCCAACCCTTAACATATCTCAGGACAACATCGTGACACAGTTATGATGACATTAATCATACCGAAACCCTAAAACTATATTTTCACTATTCATCGAAAATTTAACCTTCTCAGAAAAATCACAAAATTTTACCTTAACCAAATATTGATTCTGTGATTTAAAAAATGAACCCCATTTTATAAAAATAATTTTTTAAATATTTTTAATTTAATTTTAAAATAAATACACTATTCCCCAAAAATTCATTTTTCTCAGAAAAATCCCCAAAAATTACCTTAACATAATATCGATGCTCTGAGTTCAAAAATGAAATCCATTTTATAAAAATAATTTTCTAAATATTTTTAATTTAATTTTTAACTAAAACAAATTATTCACTCGAAAAAACTAATACTTGACTAATAATTTATGAAACAGTTATTTAACCATTTTATTGAATCACATTACTTAATCAAGGTTCCTAGATTATATTAATATTATCTTTAAGTGAGATTACTAAACCATTTGGTCACATTACTAATACTAAGCATAAAATCACTATTCATAATTTACTATTCATCAAAAATTATGTTGATCTTACTGGACTCTAAATTTCGTACTGAACATAATTGTAGAAGACCATTTTTGAAAATCATTACATAGTTATAATTATTTAAGGTTTACATAAACATTTTAAAAATATCATTTCTCTAAAATTAATCAAAAATATGCCTACTATATTTATCCAGACATTTAAAAATTCATAAACTTCATCATAAGAAGAAATATGTTTTTTTATTTAAAAAAAATATTACACAAGGAAGTTACGGTCTCCTTACATAGCCCCTTATCACACCAGCATAGGACCTAAGTGTAAGGTGTGCTAAGGTGAGAGAATCCGAGGGAGGCTCGGCCAACATCGCACGAGTAGTAATTTCTATCAGTTTGAACATCTCGTGAAGGTGATTCTGTTGTAGCTTCACACGATAAAGTTCGGCTTGGGTTTGGTCCAGAGAAAAGCCCAGTGGTGCTACCTCCTTCCCAAGTTCCGTTAGATGGGCTTCGATTGGCCCGAGACTACTGTATGAGGCCATCAAATCTCCTTTCTATATTAATTAACCAAGATCACTTGTATATAGACAAATCTCAACATTTAGTTTCCAACGGTCATATTGACCAATGGTCATATAATAGTCGAAACCCAATAGTCTCATTTTAATTATTCTCATGTTATCAAATGAAACAGTTTTGTTGAGTATATAAAAAAATAAAATAACACACATAATTAGGAAACAATATTTATTCAAAATTTCGGGTCGTTACCATCTTCCCCCCTTAAGAAATTGAATCCTCACAATTTTTTTTAAAAAAATGTTATTGGAAATTTCATTGAAAGTCCCACATCAAAAAAAGAGTCGGTAGCACTATTATTTTTTTTAAAAAAAAGGGAAGTACAATGGTCACACGACTTAACCCATACTAGGATTCCATGTAGGAAAACATGGATATGGAAGAAAAAAAGAAGGTCATGTTCTGAGGGAGAGTGATAGGAAACATGATTAGGAGAATGTTAACCATAATAAAATCCCAAACATATGATGTGTGTAAACGGTCATTGATTACCGAGTAGGAAACTTAAACCAACAGTGTTTTTGTTTTACGTTCCTTTTTATAATTTTGAGGAATTCATTTACTACATAGAATAAAAACATAAGGAAATATACCTACCTTCAAGTAGAGTTTCATCCTTTAATAAGTTTCTACCAAAACTAATCTTTTCTCCAAACGATGAGCATTCAAAACTACTTGGTCTCATCAAAGAACAAGATTCATCTTATATAGAGTCACATAATCCACCAAAGATTAACTATATATTTCTTATAACTTTAAACATTATCCCAAAAAACAGAAAGGGTAAGATAAAACAACTCTTCCAAAAGAAAGAACCCTGGAGGAAGGGAAACTACTTTAAATATTTAAAGTTCCATGGTACTACCCAAATTTCATCATAGACCATTCCATAAATAACTGTCCTTAAAAATCCTCAAAATAAACCAAACTAATATTAAAACGAAAATACAAGAAGGATTTGATAACATAGTCTTCCAAAATAATAATCATCTTTTAATCCCCTAATCATCTCTGTCATTTTAATACGGAAATTGTCACATTTCCTATCACATTGGTTCTTGGGACAAGTTCTTCCATTTCCAACCATTAAATAAGAAAAGAAACTATAATTAGGGGCTTAAATATTTAGCCAATAATCATGAAAAGGAACTTAAAGAATATAAGGATAACTCATAGAATAAAAGTATACCCTAACTTGTGATCCCCTAGGTTTCAAACTATGTTATCCATGATCATATATTCTTATGTGAATCTTTATTTTATTTTATCTTTGTTCCTTTAATAATGGATCATACTAATCTTATGAATTTACCAAAGCATATCCCCCGGGAGTGTCATAACCAATGCAGCAAGGCCCGTTGTTGTGTACTAGTTACCGTTCGAGTCTAGATCAAAGCTGTGTTTTCGTGTTTTAACCCTATATACATCTATTTCAGAGCCACCTTTACCTGTTCGTATCCAGACAAGGATGTATTTTCTTGGAAAACCCTTACTCAATACTAACCAAAATACCAGGAATATTTCCTTTATTTAAACTTTTCTATAGGGTTCTTCATAAAGTTTTCATATCCTAATTTCCAAAAATAACTATACCATCCTTTGATACCAACTATAACATCCCGCCTTTTTATCAAATAAACTTTCATTACATTATACAAAACTGAGGATCCTTAAGGTTTAGTGTCTTGGAAACCAAAAACATAATACATAAAAAAAATATTCTTCTTAAAAACTTGAAAGGCTTCTCCATATGTTCATCCTAGGTTCATTACTGTATCTCATAACCTCGGGACATACATCAAAATAAAGGGTGAGAAGAAGGCCCAGTAAGGGAAACAATGGAAACATTTAATATGTGAACTTGAGAAACATCAATAAAGTCATGAAAGAGAACTTTAAGGCATGAGAAAGAATTCATGAGGTATATCATAATAAAAATAACGTATTTCATAACTTGACGATGTGGATACAACATTTAATATTGACAATCATTTCTGTTTCACCAAGGTCCATCCCCATGCTGTCATTAAAAATTACCAAGGTTATTCACCAAGGCGTCGTTAAAAATAGTCATCTCTAGAGATTAAGTCTTTACCCAATGCAATAGAGCGCTATCAGTGATCACCCTAGAAATGTCTTTATTATCATGTGAGACACATATATCATCATCAATAGTTTCATAAAAACCCATATAGCATAAAATAAATGGGGTTCATTTCATAATCATAACGTTTTAAAAACTGCTTTAAAGACATGATCTTTATGTCACCTTAAACCCACGAAAAAGGAAAGAAGGTCTCATGTATGTAAATCCCAGAATTTAAAATAGAAAATTTTGCTATATATGTAAAAACCCCTTTATAAAAAAAATCTTTGAGTATTCACTTAATAAAATAAAATAATTTGAGAAAAATAGAGAGACATTTGAGACAGAAATTCTGCAGCATAACGACTATGCTTCGGGGTTTTAGAAAACATTGAAAAGAGAGTGTACATAGGACCCCCACTCATAAATTATCCAAAGAACATTATAGGGACAGAATATATTGGATATATGAACATGGTAATGAGATTTGAATGAAATTACATATGAAATGAAAAACATGGAGGGAAGACAAAAATAAGATTCCTCTTCTGAAAATTCGGCAGCCTAACAACATCACATAAACTTCAACAAAATGAATTGAAGAGATCAAATAGGGTCTCTAATCATATGAAAATATAAGTTCAGTATGATAGATATAGATATCACACCCCAACATAATAAAAACGAACTTGAAAGGCTTGACATTAAAGTAGAACTTTGAAAAATGCGAAAGGTGAAAGAATCCCTTAAAAATTCGGCAGCCTAACAGCGCAACATAAACATCAACAGAAATGAATTGACGAGATCAAATAGGGTCTCTAATAATAAGAACATAAAAGATAATTATGATAGATATAGAGATCATACCACAACATAATAAAAAGTAACTTGAAAGACTTGACATGAAAGTAAAACTTTGAAAAATGAGAAAGGTGAAAGAATCCCTTAAAAATTTGGCAGCCTAATGGCGCCACATAAACTTCAACAAAAATGAATTGACGAGATCAAATATCGTCTCTCATAATATTAACATACAATATAATTATGATAGATATAGATATCATACCCCAACATAATAAAAAATAACTTTAAAGACTTGACATGAAAGTAGAACTTTGAAAAATTAGAAAGGTGAAAGAATCCCTTAAAAATTCGGCAGCCTAACGGCGCCACGTAAACATAAAAAAAAATGAATTGACGAGATCAAATAGGCTCTATCATCATATGAACATAAAAGATCATTATTATAGATATAGAGATCATACCCAAACAGAATAAAAAGGAACTTCAAAGACTTGACATGAAAATAGATCTTGAAAACGAGAAGGGTGAAAGAACCACTTAAAAATTCTGCAGCCTAACGACGTCACTTAAACATCAAAAAAATAAATTGAAGCGATCAAATAGGGACTCTCATCATATGAAGATAAAATATCAGTATGATATATATAGTGATCATACCCCAACATAATAAAGAGGAAATTTAATGACTTGACATGTAAGTAGAACTGTGAAAAATGAGAAAGGTGAATGAACCACTTAAAAATTCGGCAGCCTAACGGCGCCACTTAATTTTCAATAAAAATGAATTGGCAAGATCAAATAGGGTCTCTCATCATATGAACATAAAATATCACTATGATAGATATAGATATCATACCCCAACATAATAAAAAGTAACTTTAAAGACTTGACATGAAAGTAGAACTTTGAAAATTGAGAAAGGTGAACGAATCCCTTAAAAATTCGGCAGCCTAACGACGCCACTTAAATTTTCTTAAAATGAATTGATGAGAGCAATAGGGGGTATCTTATCATATTAACATGAAAAGGGAAGTAATAGTAATATAAAAGAACATCCTCCAACATAAGAGAATGGAGCATAAAAGAAATGACATAAAAAATATTACTTGAAAAGAAAGAGAGAGGTAGGATCAGTTACCTTAAAACACAACTCTTAAAACTCAAAGGTTGGGAGCTTGAGGGCTTGGGGGCACCTTGGGAGGAATACTTGGGAGGTAATGAGACCAGAGCTTCGTTGGGGGAGAGTTGGGAGTCGAATGGATGAGAGGATGGATTTGTATTTATAGGGAAAGTGAGGGGACACGACATTAATGGCCAAGGGACACCTCATTGGTGGTTTTGGAAAAACCATGGGCTTTCCCATGGTATTTACCCATGGTATTGGCCACATGGGTCCCCCCATACAATAATTCATCACCTTTGGTTGGCCAACACTTAAAATTCTCATGACATCATCGTGACACAGTTATGATGTCAATAAACATACCGAAACCCCAAAACTCTATTTTCACTATTCATCGGAAATTCAACCTTCTCAGAAAAATCCCAAAATTTCACCTTAACCAAATATCGATGCTTTGATTTAAAAAATGGACTCCATTTTATAAAAAGAATTTTCTAAATAGTTTTAATTTAATTTTTAAATAAATACACTATTCACCGAAAATTCATTTTTCTCAGAAAAAGCCCCAAAAATTACCTTAACATAATATCGATGCTCTGATGTTCAAAAATGGAATCCATTTTATAAAAATAATTTTCTAGATATTTTTAATTTAATTTTTAATTAAAAAACTGTATTCACTCGAAAAACCTAATACTTGACTAATAATTAAGGAAACCGTTATTTAACCATTTTATTGAATCACATTACTTAATCAATGTGCCTAGATTATATTAATACATTATTTAAGTGAGATTACTAATCCATTTGGTCACATTAATAATCCTAAGGATAAAATCACTATTCATAATTTACAATTCATCAAAATTATGTTGATCTTATTTGACTCTAAATTTCATACTGAACAGAATTGTAGAAGACCATTTTTTTTAAAATCATTACACTTTTTTAATTATTTAAGGTTTACAAAAACATTTTTCAAATATCCATTCTCTAAAATTAATCAAAAATATGAATACTATATTTATCCGGACATTTGATAAATATAAACTTCATCATATGAAGAAATCAAAATTTTTTATTTAAAAAAAATGATTACACAAGGCAGTTACGGTCTCCATACATAGCCCCTTATCACCCCAGCATATGACCTAAGTGTAAGGTGTGCTAAGGTGAGAGAATCTGAGGGAGGCTCGACCAACATCGCAAGAGTAGTAATTTCTATCAGTTTAAACTTCTCACGAAGACGATTCCGTTCTAGCTTCACACGATGAAGTTCGGCTTGGATTTGATCCAGAGAAAAGCCCAGTGTTGCTACCTCTTTCCCAAGTTCTGTTAGATGGGCTTCGATTGGCCCGAGACTACTAGATGAGGCCATATAATCTACTTTCTATATTAATTAACCAAGATCACTTGTATTTAGACAAGTCTTAACATTTAGTTTCCAACGGTCATATTGACCAATGTTCATATAATAGTCAAAACCCAACAGTCTCATTTTAATTATACTCATGTTATCAAATGAAACAGTTTTGTTGAGTATATAAAAAAAATTAAATAACACACAAAATTAGGAAACAAGATTTATTCAAAATTTCGGGTCGTTACACAAAAACGTTGGATAAAGGTCCCTTGATTTATACTTTCAAGAAATTATGTCATACCAACACCAGGTTAAGCCCTCGCTACGAAGATCGAAGTCGGTCTCGATATCCTCGAAAGCCCTCAACATTAAGGTAGTCGGAACCTCTATCTTCCTATCCCCAGATTCCCTCGACTGTACACAACTACAATCTGAGTCGCATAAATCAAATCTACCCAATGAAATGGTTGAACATGTAGTTAAAACTTTCTACATGAATCCTGAGAGTTTATAAGAGCCTCTCTCTCTCTAGAAATCACTTATGAAAGTTCTGAGCTTAAAAAATTACAAAGTGTTTTGACCTCTTTCAAAGGAGCTCTTATTTATAGGCACAACTCTAATGGTCAGCTCCCTCCTCCAATGGTCATATTTTCCATGAATTTAGGAGGGACCTATACACAAGTCACTCAAACAAGGGTAAGTTTATAACTGAAATCACAACACTGTTTTATAAAAAAACAAGTGTGAGCATAAATAATATCTGATATTCATAATGTGAGTAAATATGAATGTTCGGAGTCTATCCAAAAATTGAATTCAGAGTCTATAATACAAGGATATTTGGATTCTATTTTCTAGGAATTCAAAACCTGAATTCTATAGAATTATGGAGTCTGAATATCATGGTAATTTGGAATCTGAACATACAAAGATCAAATTCGGAGTTCATGAGAATTAAAGATAGAAATAATAAGAGTTTGGAGTCTGTATTTAGAGAACTTGGAGTCAAAACTCAGAGTAGTTCGTAACAAGAATTCATAATCAGAATTCAGAGTCAGAACTCAGAGAAGTTATGTCAAGACCCCCTCCCACCAAAGATTCCCCTCCTGAGCTGGAAATGGTGAAAGGGAGATAATGACCTGAGAGTCCCACCTCCAGTAGGCCCCGGGGTAGCGACTAGCACCAAGGGTATAAATTTTTACAAATATGGGAGGCATTAACCTTTTTATTTATTTAGGATCGGGAAATAGGACAAGTCAACCACCAAAAAGGAAAAGAACAAGTGTATATAAATAAACCCAAACCAAGCCCAGATTCATGTTTAAATAATTTTATAACAAGGTACAAGTACATGAAAGCTCAAAGTACAATACCAAAAGAAAACAAGAGAACAAAAACTGCAACTACTCCCACTGTCCAACTAATAGGGTCTCGCATGGCCCTGATAGTCCTTCTGGAAACCTGAAAGTAAACGTAGGGTGAGCATACAAGTATACTCAGTAGGGAATCCTAAAGCTCTCGTGCACAAGTGGGGAGACATCTGAATGTCCCTTGAGAACAACAGAAAAAACCTAGCAAGGAATTCTATCCACCAAACCTCACCAGCCACACACACCAAAACACAATCACAACAGGTAGAAGTATATAAGAACAAGAGTATTGGGTACCCCACACCATTTCCCTTTAGTTAGCTTCTCTTTCTAATAGAAAACATCCTGACACTGCTACACTCTACCTGCCCGCACACACCTGGGCCTCGCAACTACGTATCCCGCCCGCACACACCTCGGCCTCCCAACCACGTATCCCACCCGCACACACCTAGGCCTCATCCTGAAGATTCTTGGGAAAAAGTAGAACCTACCTGAAAATTATTGTGCAAAAGCCACCCCAATAGAAACCTACCCGAAGAGTCTTAGGTGTAAGGTCGCCTTAATCCATCACAGCCTAGGGGAGAAGGAGGAGGAAGGAGCTAGTAACTAATAGAAAAACACCCTCTCCCATGAAATGGGAGTGTTCGACACTAAGTGCTAAACATGGGTGGGGTGCGATAAAACACAAAAGATACAGATATATATATATATATATATATATATATTTACCAACCACACAACCCATCCTATGGCTTCTAAACAGAGAAACTAAGCACGTGCCTCGGCAATGCTACTACGAAGCATGCATACAACAAACAACCTCAACCCCATTTAGGTTTTTCACATTTTAGCAGAAATTAGTTTATTTAGTTCCTTAACTACTGTGAAACTATCCACAACCAACCACATCAATCATTCGTAAAACATATCCCTGCCATCCACAAATCAAGTTTGGAAAACACAAGCAACACAACAAATAGATTCTAATTAGCCAAACATCCCCATTGATTATTAAACCTGTTTCATTACCACGCCCCTCCATTCATTAACTCTTCCACTTTTATTTATTATTCACAACCCATAGTCCGTTAACATTTAAACCTATCCCTGCATCCCCGCTTCTAATTTAGATAACCACAACTGCATCGTACATCATTTTCCCTTTAATACCATTTATCGCATCCCCTCTACCCATTACCAACATAACATTCACACGAACCCACAACCAAGTCAACCGCAGCCCCAGTGCTCACCCTATCCAAAACAACCCACATCACATGCCCAGTATCCAAGACAACACCCACATGTTCATTATTCCTTTTTGTTTAACCGGGGTGCTCACACAAGGGTTCCAGATTTTAAACAGGCATCTTTACGTGATTAACCAATTTCCACATTTCACAAAGTTTCCATCCATAAGAAAATTCAGAACGGGAGGGAAACATTTAATTGCGTAAGAAAAGGCCCCCAAAGACCATAATTTTCAGTAGGAAGAAGCTCATTCAATTCACAACATGATACCACAGTATATAAAGTAACATCTATCAGAAACATCCCAACCCCTTTCTTTAACCAGTTATTATCTTCATTTTATGATTCAACTGTTTTTCATGAAAACAAGAGGATACCCACCCCGCATGATGCAAAAATTAGAGAGATGAAGGTAAGATCCCTACCTCAACAGGTTCTGATTACAGCGCTCCCCCAGATCAACTTTAGAAGACGTCCGTCGGCGTCCGTCACTTCTGTCGGGTCCCTGAAAAACCTCCTTGAGTAGAATTTGGAAAGGAAAGGCCTAAGTAAAGACAACATATCCAAGCTCAGAAGTTCCACCTCGTCGTTACGATCTCGTGGCCACTAACAGGTCGTAAATCGGAGCTCTGATGAAGAAGTTATGGAAGAAAGAGCCTTCAAGTCTCTTGAGAGAACTCTGCTCAGAGGAAAGGGGAGGAGAGGAGTGAATTGAGATGAGGAGGGTACCCATCCATTTATAGGATAGAAAAGGAAAAGTACATGATGTGTCCTTTATGGTACAGGGCGTGTACTCGGTTATTTTACATGGTCTCCACGCGGCTTCCAACACGGCTCTGTGGCCGTTGACTTGTCAACACACGGCTTGAGGGTAACACATATGCGGGGAAGGACTACACGGTGTGTAGTTTAGACACATGACGTGTACTAATTTATTGCACACGGCAAGGAAACGACTCCAAAACGGTACACGACCGTTGACTTGTAACGAGTACGTGGGGAAGTACTACACGACGTGTAGAACTGGACACACAGCGTGCACCCATTATTTCACACAGCAAGGACACGGTATTCAACACGAGGTATACCCAGAAAGGGAGTACATGCCATGTACCCAAACTACACGACGTGTAGTTTCAAAATTCTGTAAGGTTTGGGAAAAGTCCATTTGACCCTCCAGAACACTTCTTGACCTTCTTTTTGACAAAGGAATGGGCCGGAGAGATCCAGACTATTACATCAGATACCTCATAAAACATTCTAATCCCCGAGAATTCAAATCCATCCCAGAGGAAACCCAACAAGAAACCTCTTATGGTTCTTGTTATAACAGGAACCCAACCCAAAACCCTAATCATATGTGTTAGGATTTATTTCTCCTATGTCGAGATATTATCCACATTAGGCGGCACTGATTCGCCTGCACGGGTTTAATCACATCCTCATTAATGCGTCTCGATTAAGGATTCGGCCTTCCCACTTCCATATATTAGGATTTTTCCAACTTACAGTGCCCCCAACACCGTACAACCCACACACTGCCCGAACACATGGCTTGAAGAATTCCTTCTCCCATGTCGAGATATTATTCGCTTTAGGCGAAACTGACTCGCCTGCACGGGTTTAATCGCATCCACATTAA
Source organism: Viscum album (assembly GCA_963277665.1). NCBI lineage: Eukaryota > Viridiplantae > Streptophyta > Magnoliopsida > Santalales > Viscaceae > Viscum > Viscum album. Next base: position 764,437,885 of record OY728129.1, read on the forward strand.
TGCATCTCGATTTGGGGATAGGTCTTCCCCTCCCCACATGATAGGGATCTTCACGTACATTTAACGAAAAGCGGGAAACAACATGGCATTAATAAATCACAAAAAAACAAGGTCCAGGCCCAATGAATGAGCAAGAATGAGATTCAAAAAAGGAGTGCGATGCTCCTGAATTTAAACAAAACATAAAAAAGAGTATTTAAGTAAAACCGAAAACATATCTCTCAATCTCTCGCCCGGCTAGCATTTCGCTTCTGTTGCATGAAACTTTCCGCGTCCCACTCCTCTACCTCTTTGTTGACGTCCAGGTGCCATAGTTGTTCAGTAAACAAGGAACACCTAAGCCCAAGTAGAATGTAAATTTTATCAAGGTTTCATTTTATCATTTTTATTTCAATTTCTTTTCCAGAACACCCAAATCAAGTAAAACACAATCATGATGATGCATGTACCTTCCCTAGGGTCTCTACCCTGCAATCAATGTAGTCTCACTTGGTCGTTCGGTATGCTCAGAGTCCTTGCATAGGATCACGGGGGCCCTAAAATCCCGTGTCCAAGCCGATCTTCCCTGGCCTATGTCACGCACCAAGATTAACTAACAATGTTTCCCTACCATCCCATGCAATCCTCACTGTGCCTATCTCCATAATCCATCCTATCTCTCAACCAACACCTCTAATATCATTCTATCACAACCCCCTCCCACCAAAGATGACCCTCCTAAGATTGAAACAGTGAAAGGGAGATAATGACCCCCGAGTCACGCCTCCAGTAGGCCTCGGGGTGGCGACTAGCACCAAGGGTATAAATTTTCACAAATATGGGAGGCATTACCCTTTTTATTTATTTAGGATCGGGAAACAGGACAAGTCAACCACCAAAAAGGAAAAGAACAAGTGTAAATATATAAACCAAAACCAATCCCACATGAATGTTTAAATAATTTTATAACAAGGTATAAGTACAAAAAAGCTCAAAGTACAATACCAAAAGAAAACAAGAGAACAAAAACTGCAAAAACTCCCACTGTCCGAATAATAGGGTCCCGCACAGCCCTGGTAGTCATCCTGGAAACCTGAATGTAAACGTAGGGTTAGCATACAAGTATACTCAGTAGGGAAACCTAAATCTATCGTGCACAAGTGGGGAGACATCCTAATTTCCCGTGAGAACAACAGAAGAAACCTAGAAAGGAATTCTATCCACCCAAACTCACCAGCCAAACTCAAAAAAACACAATCACAATAGGTAGTAGTATATAAGAACAAGAGTATTGGGTACCCCGCACCATTTCCATTTAGTTAGCTTCTCTTCTTAACGGGGAACATCCTGACGCTACCACACTCTCCCCGCCCGCACACTCATGGGCCTCACAACCACATATCCCGACCGCACACACCTGGGTCTCACAACCACGTATACCACCCGCACACACCTGGGCCTCACAACCAGGTATCCCACCCGCACACACCTGGGCCTCACAACCACGTATCCCGCCCGCACACACCTGGGCCTCAAAACCACGTATCTCGCCCGCACACACCTGGGGCTTACAACCACGTATCCTGCCCGCACACACTTGGGCCTCATCATGAAGATTCTTGGGAAAAATTAGAACCTTCCAGAAGTGTCTTGGGCCAAATCCACGCCAATCAAAACCTACCCGAAGAGCCTTAGGTGTATGGTTGCCTCAAGCCATCATAACCTAGGGGAGAAGGAGCAGGAAGGAGCTAGTAACTAAGGGGAAAACACCCTCTCCCATGAAATGGGAGTGTTCGACACTAAGTTATCAACATGGGTGGGGTGCGATAAGACACGAAAGATACATATATATATATATATACCAACCACCCAGCCCAAACTATGGCTTCTAAACAAGGAAACTGAGCACGTGCCTCGACACTGCTACTACGAAGCATGCATAAAACAAACAACCTCAACCCCAATTAGTGTTTTCATGTTTTAGCAGAAATTACTTTATTTAGTTCCTTAACTACTGGGGAACTATCCACAACCAACCACATCAATTGTTCATAAAACATATCCATGCCATCCACAAATCATGTTAGGAAAACACAAGAAACATAACCAATCCCTTCTTATTATCCAAACAGCCCCATTGATTGTTAAACCCATTTCATTACCATGCCCCACCATTCATTAACTCTTCCACTTTTATTTATTATTCACAACCCATATTCCGTTCACATTTAAACTCATCCCTGCTGCCCCACTGCCAATTTCCCTAACCACAACTGCACTGTACATAATTTTCCCTTTAATACCATTTATCGCTGCCCCGCTGCCCATTACCAACATAACATTCACACCAACCCACAACCAAGTCAACCGCAGCCCCACTGAACACCCTATCCACAAAATCCCACAAAACACCCCCATCACATCCCACATATCCAAGCCAACACCCACATGTTTATTATTCCTTTTTATAACCGGGGTGATCACAAAAGGGTTACATATTTTAAACAGCCAACTTTACGTGATTAACTAATTTACACATTCCACAAAGTTTCCATCCATAAGAAAATCCACAAGGATAGGGAAACATTTAATTGCATAAGCAAAGGCCCCCAATGACCATGATTTTTAGTAGTCATAAGCTCATTCAATTCACAACATAATACCAAATGATATAATGTAACAACAATCACAAACATCCCAACCCCGTTCTTTAACCAATTATTATCTTCATATAATGGTGCAACTATTTATCATGAAGACAAGAGGATACCCACCCCGCATAATGCACAAATTAGAGAGACGTTGGTAAGATCCCTACCTCAACATGTTCTGATCACAGCGCTCCCCCGGATCAACTTTAGAAGATGTCCGCCGGCGTCCCTCACTTCTATCCGGTCCTCGAAAAACCTCCTCGGGTGGAATTCATAAAGGAAAGGCCAATGGAAAGACAACATATCCAAGCTCATAAGTTCCACCTCGTCGTTATGATCCAGTGGCCGCTAACAGATCGTAAATCGGAGCTCGGACGAAGAAGTTATGGATGAAAGAGCCTTCGAGTCTCTTGAGAGAACTCTGCTCAGGGGAAAGGGGAGGAGAGGAGTGAATTGAAAGGAGGAGGGGAACCCTCATTTTATAGGCGAGAAAAGGAAAATTACATGACGTGTACTTTTTTGTACACGGAGTGTACTCAGTTATTTTACACGGTCTCCACGTGGCTTCCAACACAGCTTCGCGGCTGTTGACTTGTCAACACACGGTTTGAGGGTAACACATACGCGGGGAAGGACTACATGGCGTGTAGTTTAGACACACAACATGTACTTATTTATTGCACATGGAAAGGACACGAATCCAATACGGTACACGACCGTTGACTGGTAATGCGTACGCGGGGAAGGACTACATGGCATATAAAATTGGACACACGACGTGCACCCATTATTTCACACAGTAAGGACATGGTCTTCAACACGGGGTATACCTAGAAAGGGAGTACACGACGTGTACTCGAACTACACGGTGTGTAGTTTCAAAATTATGGAAGGTGTGGGAAAAGTTGATTTTACACTCCCGAACACTTCTTGACCTTATTTTTGAAAAAGGAATGGGCCGGAGAGATCCAGGCCATTACAAGTTCGTATCCAGATTTCGTATTCAGAATTCGTATTCAGAATTAAGAGCCAGAATGATAAAGAGTTCATATCTAGAATTCATATTCAGAATTTAGAGATAGAACTCAGAAGTGTTTGTAACCAGAATTCTATGAATTCAAATCCTAAAATAGAATGCTTCATATCTAGGTAATTATAGGATTCCAAGGTTTTGGTTTCAAACCTAATTTTACACTTAGAAAAATTATTATATGAACGTTAAACATAGTAAGGATAAATTTCTTTTGGGAAGGAAATTTTTCCTTATAGAAGTAAAACACAGGGTAAAAAGAGTTTTTCCTTTAGATAAGGTGTTTTTGATTATCAAACCAAGAAAAAATGGTAATGTCATAAGGAAAACCTTAATAACTCACCAATATCCCCCATGTGTGATGGAATGGAAAATTCATAAGGAAATCAATATTGACTCAACATATTTGGCTGCATATGAAGCCAATTTTACAAGACTGGCTAGGTACATACAAGATTTTAATTGGGAATTAGATAGAAAAATTAATTGATTTTATTGGGGATTGAAACCTATTATACGAAGATCATTGGATTCATGATAGTTTAAAATATATAAGAAACTTGTTCTGTGTGCTGACATGAAGTGATTGAGATTGCTGACACATTTTTTCACCATGAAGAAATGAATGCGAAACAGTCAGGATGGAAGGAAATGGGGAAGAAATCAACAAAGAAGTTTGGAGGTATGAAATTGAACTCCCTTTCTTGTAAAAAGTGTCGTAAAAATAATCAAGGAGAATTCCTTTTAAATTATGGGAAGTGATACTGATATGGGAAGTTTGGGCACATGTCTCATGAAAGCAAGGAAAGTGACCCTAAAAATAATGAGAAGTAGAGGGTGAGATGAACTAACTGTAAGGAATTGGATCATTATTCTATTTTTTTTCCAAATCTATTTACACATGTAGAAAATTAGAAAGATTGGAAGCATCAAGATGTGGAAAAATCCTTTTTGACTACTTCATCAGATGTTGTTCTTTCAAATGATGTGGTATCAGGTACATTATTTATTTACTCATATTATGTTATAGACTTGTTTGATATGTGGTATACACATTCTTTAATTTCTGAGAAATGTTTTTACAAATTGGAAATTTAGCCACAAGAAATAAATGAAGAATTTATAATAAAAACAAATGCAGGAATTATTGTTGAAATAAATAAATTATAAGAATATGCATATATTTTTCTGAGGAATGAGTTTACCTACAAACCATGTTGTTTTTTCTCTAGTATAATTTGAGGTTATTCGGGGTATGGACTGACTTTCTGTTTATCATGCTATGATTCATTATAGAGCTAAAGAAGTCATTTTTCAGAATCTAATTCAGTTTGTGTACAAGAACGAACCCATAACATTGATAACCTACCAAGAAGCTGAAAAAATATTAAAATATCGAAATGAAAGTTATCTTTCTCACATTGTTGAAGATATGTGAACTATTTATATTAATGATATGCCTTTGGTAAATGAATAACTGGATTTTTTTCCAAATGATATTCATGGTGTAAAACCTAACCAGGATGTAGAATTTATAGTTGACTTAGTTATTGAATATATAATTATTTCAAAACCCCCTTATCAAATTCCATAAGTGAAACTCCTTGAATTGAAAACATAGTTGAAAGCGATACTTGAGAAAATATTTATTCATCCCAGCACATCACCATGGAATTCTTCTGTTTTGGTCATTAAAAAGAAATATGGTTCCATGATGATTTTTATTAATTATTGAGATTTGAATAACATTACGGTGAAGAATAATTATTTATTGCCTCATATCGATGAATTTCTTTATAAGCTCTAGGGACCTCAGTATTTTTCTATGATTGATGTGAGATCTGGGTATCTTCAAATGAAGGATAATGAGGATGAAATTCTAAAAATAGCTTTCTATACTAGATATTGGAATTATGAGTTTGTTGTTATGCCATTTGGTATAAAAAATTCACCTATTGTATTCATAGATCCTATTAATAGATTTTTTCATGAGTTCTGGGATAAATTTTTGGATGTTTTTATTGATGAAATTATTATATATTCTAAATGTAAATAGGGGAATAAAAAACATCTAATGGTAGTTTTGAAAAAATTAAATGAAAAGAAGTTGTATGGAAAATTTAGAAATTATGAATTTTGGATGCAACAAATTTCATTCGTTGGTCACATTGTTTCGAAAAATTTCATAACTTTTGATCTTGGTAAAATAATAGTTGTTTAATAATGGCCATGACCCACAAATATACTTGATATTCTTAGATTCGTTGGTCTGATGGGAAATTACAAACTGTTTTTTGAATACATTCCATAGTTATCCTTCCCAACGACTAAGTTTACTCGAAAAGGTATAAAGTTCATATGGACAAAAGAATATGAGGATTGTTATTAGGGATTGAAAAAAAATATTGGTGAATTCTCTATATCTTAATCTACCTTCCATAAATTGAGAATTTTTCATCTATAGTAATGCTTTTTTGATGGGACTTGGATGTGTTCTGATGCAGAATGATTAGGTCATTGCTTATGCTTTATGTTAGTTGAAATCTCATGAGTTCAATTAACCTATACATGCTTTAGATTTAGAATCTATGGGTTTTTAGTTAAAAATAGGGAGGCTTCATTTATATTGTACCAAATGTGAAATATATACACACCATAAAAGAATGAAAAATATATTCTCATAGAATGAATTTAACATGAGGTAGAGAAAATGGCTTGAACTAAAAAAGGATTATGATTTAATGATCAATTACCATCCGTAAAAAACAAAACAATTGGAAGAAGCTCTGATTCAAAAACATCATGAGCCATTAACCATGTTATGTATAGAACATGACCTTTTGATTAACTATATAATGAATTTTGTCATGGAAGTCATTGATGTAGGAAATTACTCTATTTTGTTTCAGGTTCCTATGAATTCATCTCTCTCAAGAATAATCATCAAAGTCTAGAAGGATGATAGTGAGATATAGAAAAAGGTAAAACTTGTCAAGAATCATAAAATGGATGAATTTAATGTTGATAATGATTGTTTTTTGAGATTTGGAAAGTGATTTTGTGTACATTTTGATTCCCAACTGATGAATGAATTACTATGTGAGGTTAAAAGTTATCCATTTTTAGTTCATCTTGGAAGCCCAAATCTATAGAGACCATTGAGAGTATTATTGGAGGGATGGAATGAAAAGATATATTGTTTATTTTACTATGAAATGTTTTACCTGAAAACATGTTAAAGTAGAGGGGAAGTTACCAAAATGGATTCTTCATCCATTTCCAACACTGGAGTGGAAATGGGAAAATATATCAATGGACTTCTTGATTGGACTACCAAATACATCGCGAGGTAAAAATAGAATTTGGGTTATCTTTGATCATCTTACAAAATCATCACATTTAATTACTATATGGGAAACTCTATTGTTAGATCAGCTTTCTCGATTGTTCATCAAAGAGACTGTCAGGATTCATGGAATTCTGCTCTATTATGTATCTAACCATGATCCTAGGTTAACTTAAAAATTTTGTATAGTCCTTCAAAAGTCACTTGGAATAAAATAAAATTTCAGTAAAGATTTCCATACTCAATCAAATGGTTAGTCAGAACGAACGATTTAAACTTTTTAGGATATGATTCAAGATTATTCAATGTATTACTAGGGAAGTTTTGATAAACATCTTTCTTTAGTTGAGTTTTCTTATAATAACAGTTTTCATTCCAGTATACAGATACATTCTTTTGATGCATTCTATGGGAATAGGTGTTAGAATCCATTTTTTTTGGGATGAAGTCAGTGAAATAAAGTTAATGGGGACAAAATTAGTAGAAGAATTGGTTGGGAAAATAATGATGATTCATCATCATATGAGGAAAAATCAGATAATGCAGACAAGTTATGCAGATAATAGAAGGAAATACTTCCCTTTCGAGGTAGGTGAAAATGTTTTCCATATAATATCTCCATGTAAAGTGTGATGTATTTAGTTATGAAAAGAATGCTATGGTCGCATTTCATTGATCCTTTTGAAATCCTGGAGAATTTTGGACTAGTTTAATAACAAGTAGCATTTCTACTTATTTTTTCTTAAGTATACAATGTTTATCATGTCTCGATGTTGAGAAAGTATGTTCCAGATTCATCTCATATTTTTATCCCAGAATTAGTTCAACTAGAAGAGAACCTTTCTTAGGTAGAGAAACCTGTTTTGATTCTTGATCATAGAGAGCTAGTATTGTGGAATAAGGTAATCTAACAGGTAATGGTTTTTTGGAGAGACCACATGGCTGAAGAAGAAACATGGGAATCTAAAATAGTATGAGAAAAAAGTATACACGGTTGCAATCTGTATGTAATTTAGGATTTGATAAGACCAACATTATTTTTATTTAATAGAAAAATAACCTTATGAATAGTAATGTTACCCTTATGAATAGTAGCATACCCATAATAATATTACCACCATCTATGATAGAATATATATATATATATATTATTTAAAATTATTATATACCCATATCTTGGAATATGAAAATAAATGTTTTAAATTTGTTATTTTTTGAATAAAATATTATTTTATATAAAAACTAAATTTCTCATATATAGAAAATTATTTTAATACAACAAAGTTCATTTTTGGATTCTAAACATTAAAAAATGTTTGGGGAGAATTTTTTGTAATTGTCTGAAATACTTGAATTTTTTATTAATAGTGAAATATGATAATTTAAAAAGTAAGTTAACTACATGTTTTATGGATTCATGGATGATGTTTTGCAGATTTATGAACACTTACCTCGAGGCCCAATTTATAGATTATTATTTTTGGTCTTGTAATCATAACTATTCCTTGTTCTGTGGAAAACTAATAAAATAATGATTAAAATAAGGGAAAACTCCTCCTCTTCTCTACTATAAATACAACCAATTCCCCCCACCTCTTCCTCCAGCACCACTCCATACATGATCCTTAAATAATTTCTACCAAATACCCATATCATGCCACTTACCCATTTACAATACATTTTTTATCTCCAAAAGGCCAGAAAAAACGGCTTTAAGAAGGATCTCAAGGAGAAGAGATCAAGAGGTAAACATCATGTTTTTCTTTCTTTATTTTATTTTCATTTTATTTCCTATTATTCTTATTTAATACCCTCCCCGAATCCAAGAGGAAAGAATGATCTAGTGTCTTACATATTATGGATTTCATCATGTTTAGTTAAGTTTATACATTATACTTCTTCTCCTCCACTATTTTTTTTGGAAATTAAATCATTGGTTGTGATGTGTTGGTTTACCGACATCAGGGACGATGTGATTTCAATTTATTTAAATTTTTTTATGAATTTTCATGAATCCATTATATGGTTAAAACATATTATAATTTATGCATTATATCATATTTATGGTTTTGTTGTCATTTTTTACACATGATATTAATTTGCAAAACAAAATGAGTTCGATATTGTTAAAGAACCACCAAAATGTTCTAAAAAATGTCATTAATGTTTTATCTAATCAATAATACTCATATGAGAATTAAAAATGGTAAATAGTACAATATAATGATAATGAAACATGAAAAATACCATTTCAATCTACTTTTATAATTTCTCTTACAATTTGCATGAAAATCTTTTACGAACTATTCACGGAAACCACATAATGCATGTACACGAAACAATGGAATTAACCAAATATTATTAATTAATGGATGAAATGATGTTATAAAATGATCATTAAAGAAGTTATAATCATTAATATGTTTCTGAAACATATTAATATTCCTATTTTAACCTTTAGACCTTTTATTAAAGACATTTGAGGGAAGTCAAACCCTAGGTAAGGGATCCTCCCTTTCTCAATTTTATTAAAGAATCACCACAATGTTATTCTATTTAATTTTTAATTAATAATAATGGTGTGTGTTTTAATATATCCCCCATATAACCCTAATTATATATTAATGATGAGATACCCAATTTCTATCTCATTAATCCCTCCCATGTACATCCATTACCTTGCTGAAATTTCGTAAGTGGATTCTAAACCCAATTACTATTCTCTATGTTAACCTTCAAATTCAATGATTTTTTCCATGGTAATATGTCTTTCAAAATCTAATTTCATTTTATTATGTTTTATTATGTTTTATTTTGTGTACGTACAATATATATACATAATACCTTGATTTAATCAATTCTATATTCAATGTTGAGGTATTTGTATAGAACCTTATTCATAAATCCTTTTAAATGACTTCTTTATGAAATAAGAAGAGAATATTCTTTTTCTTGATAACAGGAGTGTTATCTTACAATATTATGATATTTTATTTCTATAATATCTCTATTATATGTTTTCAAAGTTATTTTTTAATAATATTATTTCATTATTGTGTGTGCGATGTTTATATTGCAATAATGTTTTATATGAAAAAATAGTATTTGAAATTATTATTGTGTTTTTCTCAAGGGTGTAAATGAGTTATAAATTATTTTATTGGTGATATGTTCCTCGGAAATTTTTTATTTAGGGTTGAACCCATTATATCTCAACATATGATGAGTTAACCAATTATAGCTCTCCAATTCATTAGGTACTCCGGTGATGGAAGTGGACCAAAAGGCTATTCCCAGTGTAAGGGTGAATTTAAGAGTGATATGGTAAATATTTCCCATGAAAACTACACAATGTTTCTATAGATATGATTTTTTATGATTATGGGTTTTGTTGGTTTTTATGTTATCACTTGACTAATAAATTCTTTCTTTATATCCCTTAGTGAGTTTTGTACTCATCCCAATATTTTAAAATGTTTTTCATTGGATATAAGGATGGGTAAGAGAAAGAAGGGAGTCATGAAGAATGATTTGGAGTGTTTTCTAATAAATCATATTTTATGTTTTAATTTTTTTATTTTGAAAAAAATGGATACTGTTTTTACTAATACATTCTTCATACAAATATAGTATTTTATGTATGTAAGATATCATAATTCTCTAAAACTCTAAACCCGAAAAGATCCTCAATGTCTAATAATGTATATTCATGAATAAAATTCAAGATTAAGTAACGTTTTATGGTTTGGTCCTTATAGATAATGATTTTATTATAATATTAGTAATCATTTACATATAATTATATATATCATACAAGTTATATAATGAATCAAAATGAGTCTCATCGCTTCGTGGAGGTGATAGTTAACACGTACGCAGAAACGAAATTATCATTTTTATGTACATGAAAGTAAAATAATAATTGAAATGTTATTATTTTTTAGCAATTAATATATATTGAATATGAAATATAAACATTAAATCCTTCATTATAACCTTTCATGGGATAGGGTTGTGTAAAACGAATAAGATCGGTTCTTGGAGGTGATAGTGCAGACGTATTCCCAAACAATTAATTCATTTCCCATTTAATGGATGTGGAGATGGATTTAGGTGATGATATCAACATTATAATATCCACGTATATTAATTATACATGATTTATTATCTCATTATGATTGTTGGATATTTTATGGAAGTTGATGTTTAAATAATATAAAAGCACTTAAAGAAAATGATACACCTTCTTCGATTGATCTCCCTTGAAGAACCCCATAATACAACTAAGAAGGGTGTTCTACCTAATATAAGGTATTAAGAATGTGGGCAGGTATTATAGGAATATAATTTTACAGATATTTTCCAATGAAAATCTCTTTGTATGTGTTAATAAAAGAGAAGTACATGCCCCATTTATAAGAGAGATGAGGGCACTTAGGAATGTCTAGAAATATTAATTTATTATAAATTCAATTTTGGTTTCTAATGGTCCTAGAGTCATTGATTTAAAATATAAGATGATTTTAGGGTCGTATTTCCATTATCTAATTAAAAATAGATATGTATTGAATATTTTTTAATATTTACCTTTTTTATTTTTCCCTTATTTTACTATTTTTAATCCTATCATTATATCATGTTATTTATAGTTTTCATGATAATGTAATTACCATAACATGTAAGATAGTCAAAAAAAATTAATTTATGTTATATTATGACTTATCCTAACTATTTGGTATAATCTTATTTTTTTTAATTTTATATAATTTAATTGGATTTTTTATATTTTAGGTTATAAATTATGTCAATTTCAACACTATTCATACTTGACTTTTTCAAAAACTCATAAAAACATAATTAATTCAAAAAAATTACATTAACTCAATCCTAAAATTTCATGTTAATATAAAGAAAATTATGGAAGGAATAAAAAATCTCAACTAATATTTATCTTCCCATTTATATTATCATTTCTTTGAATCAATTTTTAATGATGTAATCATGGCTTCAACATTGTGTCATATTTAAATTTATTTATTTAATTTTAAAAAAATATAAATAAAATACCACGATGAATGAAATATTTAAATATTTGTAATTACTATTTATATTATGAGATACCATTTATATTAACCCATATTAAAATTGTTTTATTATTAAGATTCATATTTGTAAGATATTATTCCTTTACTTTAAAATAAACGTTATAAGTGTCATAATCACATCTAAGTGGATTCTAAATGACAAAATTTTATCCCATGGGACTTATGGTTCTTCCATATGTCATCCAATATGATTTTTAAACGTGTTAGGGTTGTTTAATATTTTTATAATATTATTTTTACCCTTATTCACTTGATTTACACATTAACTGTGGTAAATAAAATTAATTACTAATGTTACTATTCATAATTTCCAAAAAAAGATGATTATTTAAAAATTTTGAGACATGTGATTCTAAATATATAATTTTTTTTCTAAATTCATAACAAATAATTTTCATAAATTAAGTAAAATTTAATTCCCGTTGTCAAAATGAAAAAATGGGGTTTTTAAAAGAAAAACCATTAAAAGATTAACATGTGTTTATAAAACATTTCAATGTGAAATTATTTATAATGAAAAAAATTGGATTAAATGATAAATTATTAATCCAATTACACTTTAAAACCAATTAAAATGATAATCTAACTTTATAAATAAATTATATGACAAAATAGTTTTGAATTGAAATGCAATATTTTTCACAATTCATTAAAATATAAATGTTTTTAAGAAAAATTCCAAAATTTTAACAAATGTAAATTATGATGACCACTTCCCATATAATATGATTCTTTAATTCAAATATAACATATAAAATTGTAAAAAACTATATTTAAAATGTTTTCACCATCCAAAGGCGGTCGAAATGCCTTTTTTAAAATATTACTCTGAGGATTAAAATTGATTCTGTACTTATATATTATATAAAAACCATATAATATGATTTTTATAAAAAATATTGAATTTATATTTCATTAATATAATCTAAAAACAGTTATATTCTTTTATAAACACAACTATTCTCATTTAAATAGCTTTTTATTAAAATAAATCATTTATATTCAATTGGTGTTTATTTCCATTTCTAATAAATTTTATAACAAATTATTCATTATATAAATATGTGTAAACCATACTTTTATATTCCAGTTAATACTATTAATTCTCTCCATTGCAATGTCTAGGTTATAATGGTAACATTTAATTAACATATTTAATTATTTGTTTAAGTTTGATGTAGTGTATCATGTATGCTATTGAACATAATGTTTATTTATGAAAAAATAGGTTGTTAAATCCTCCCCCTTTAATAAATTTCATCCTCAAAATCCAGACATGGGGTCCATAACTAGGGTATGACTTTTCAAAATACTTTTATTGCAAACCCACATCGAAAAAAGGGTTAATAAATCTACAAATTTAAAAGAAAAAAAGTGGTGTTCAAAGGTCACCATATATAACACATACAAGGACCCTATGTAATAAAACTAGGATATGGTAGAAAAACTAACCTAATTGTTCTAGTGGAGAGTGGTACAAAACATCATCATGAGAAGATTCACAATAAAAAAACCACAAAATTTTGATGGTATAAATGATCTCCGATTTCATAGTAATGAAAGTAAACGGAAAATGTTTTTTTTAATATCCTTTTCATAAAGTTGAAGAATTTCTTTACAAGAATGAATAATAACATAAGTAAAATACTTACTTGTCTAGTAGAATATCATCCTTTAATAATTATCTACCAAAACCTCATCTGTTCTCCAAACGATGAGTATTCATGATGACTTGGTCACAACTGAAGTACTAGAATCAACTTTTAGGGAAATACATAATTCAAAAAAGATGAACTATACATTCCCATTGTCTTAAAACATTAACCAAGAAAAAAATGGTTAGTATAAGATCAGATAATCCCCCTAAAATAATAATCCTTTTTGAGCAGATGGACTAATTTTAATCTCCAAAATTCAATAGTAATACCAAAGTTCTACATAGACCATTCATCAAACTAATATCCTTTACATTTTTCAAAATAATCCAACTAGTATTTAAAACTACAACTAATAATAATTTTATTATATAGTCGTTTATGATAAATTTTAAAATTTATCTCCAAATAAAATCAATCACTATTAAGGTATCATACAAAAAATTAATTAACATAATCAAATTTTCATCAAGATAGGTTAATAACATCCATAAATAAACTGAATTTCCATAAGTCCTCTATAAAAACATAGATTCCTTCAAAATAAAATTAAAACGTTAATCCTAAAAAAACATTCCATAGAATTATATTGTACATATGTATATAGGGATCCCAAAATAGTGAATTTCTTCAAAAGAACACTTCTCATGTAATCCCCAAATCATTTTCCAATAACAAAATTATCAATTTGAAAAAATATATGTCTCCCAATTAAATTTATTATTAATCCACAAAATAATTTAACTAAATATAATTTTTCATACTAACGACAAAATTCACATAGCTATGTGGTCGATGATGAACCCTTCTCACCCTTTAGTTGTGGGTTTGATTCTTGAAGCCTTGCCGGACGTGAAAGGTTGTCACCCATCCTTTGGGTTGTCCCTTTCTTCTAAAATAAAATAATTCTTATAATATTTCAAAAGTATTATAAAAACCTTAAAATAACTATAAAATGTTTCAAACCTAAATGGTTATTTCAGGACTTTCATTTTTCATCGCATAAAGTAATAACCCATAATATCTCCCAAAATACCATTAGTCACTCTAATATTTCAGATTATAATGCCTCAAAAGGGGTTTCTAAGATACTGATAGTATGGTCAACTTGAAAATTATAATCTCATAATGATATCCTTAACTCTTAAGAAAACTTTCTAATATCCAAAGTCTCCTAAACCATCTTTTGGTAGAAAATGTATGGACCCTACCTTAAACATTAAATAATCTTCAGTTATGTAAAGAATTCATAATGATGGTAATTTCAAGTTTATAGTTTTAAAGAATTATTCCATAAATCATACATAACAAAACCATATAAATACCAATTGGACCCTACTAATAGTAACCATATCTTCCATAAAACAAAAACTTTTAAAATGAGACATGGCTTATTTTCATGTTAAATCATAAATTTTCCTTTATATCATCCATGAATCTAGTCTTCTTTAAAGCATTTGAAAAATATTTCAAAACCTCATATGTACCTAAAAATATTTGTAAGGAATACATAAATAAGAAAAAAATTTAGTCTTGTTAAACATGTATACCATGAATATATTATCATAATTTAATACTTTTTACCATTAAGAATTATTAAAATACACTTCAATGCCTATACGTTCATTTCTTACCCATGTTGTAACCCAAAGATTACCATAATCCCATAGAAAGAAACATATAACATATAAAGGTATCTTGGGACATAATAATACTTAAATGGAATGACCATATAGTTTACATCCACACATATCACTAAATGGAGTAGACATACAACCGACTAGAATACCTCATTCATTGGAGGTTATAACATCACCACCCATGCTTGGTTTATCTTTGAACCACCCATCTTTGGTTTACCACATAACCCCCATCTTTGGTTTATCATGTAACCAACTGCCAAATGCCCACATCCCATTATATAATCATAACAAATAAAATATTTAAATTATTAACAATCAACTAATATAATCTAATTTTAATCACAAGATATATATGTAATTAATTTCCAAAACCATTGAAAACATTTAACAAATAGTATTTTGAATCCTAATGTCCCATAACACCTTGAATTATTTGTAATATTTTGGAATTTTAAAACATTTAATAAAGAGAATTTTTAATCAAACTTTCACATACCACTTTGAAACATTTAAACGAAATTATCATTTAGAATCATTTAATAAATTTAATGTTGAATCAAAGTGTCTCATACTACATAGATACATTTAAAAGAAATTAAGATTTTAAAATTTTTAATAAAGGGACTTGTAAATTAAATTGTTACATACCACTTTGAAAAATTTAAAAGAAATTAATATTTTTAAACATTCATGTCTATATAAAGAAATTCATAAAACCCATTTTTAAAAGATGGACATGAAGGAGATGGTTTTAGAATTATAAATATTTAAAACATTTAAAATGATGTATTAATTATTTGTCTCTTACCACTTGAGAAACACTAGAATAAATATAATTAAGCAATAGCACTAAAAAACATTAAATATCATTGGAATATACTAATTCATGATATAACGTGTCAAAATGGGGTTATATACACCATATATGACAATAAAGGTGTTAAATATAAAGACATCACTAAATAAAATGAGATTGAGAAAAGCCCCTTAAAAAGATCATATTATTATATTAATGATAAAGAAATGAAATAATTATATGTGAAAAATATAAAAAAAACAAAATATAAGGGGATATTTAGTGTAAAACAATCATATTTCATTCACTTATATTCATGGAAAAAAAACCAATGACAAGAATATTTAACTCAAGGAATGGAAATTTAGTTATGATTTTCCTTACCTTGAGTCTGCCTTTCTCATTAATTCTCAATATTCCTAGATAATAATACTATGATAATTTAAAATTAATTGATAACGTTTTAATATTTTTTTTATTCCCTATATATAAATTATTACAATGTTATTTAAAAATTTAAATTCATTGAGTCTATGTCATACATTTTTTCGATATTTGATACTTTAGTGGAAAATGAACAAGGTATGATGTAATTTTTCAATGTGGTCGTAATTCAATCATCTCCAGAATATTATTTGTGACATATTTGTAACATTTATAAATTTATCATTTCTTTAAATCAAAACATTAATTATGGTTATGAAAAATGAACAACATTATAATCATGGAGATGGTAGGTCGTACGTATTCTTGAGTAAGATTTTCATTTTCATTGATCCTTATGAAAATAAGGTAATTATAATATTATATTTATAAAATTATTATGATATTATTAAATTTATAATAATAATTTAAATATACTTATATATGTCATAAAAGTTATATAATGAACCAAAACGAGTCACATCGCTTCGTGGAGGTGATAATTCACATATACGCCTGACTGACATTATCATTTTTATGCGCAAGGAATTTTGAATGTAATTGTTATAATTTTATTTTATAATGAAAAATATTTTATGAATATAACATATTAAAATTAATACCATTTTTATAATTATTCTTGATAGATGGTTATGGAAAATGAATTCGATCAGTTTTTGGAGTTGATAGTTCACACATACGCACAAATGATTATTTCCTTTCTTATTTAATTGAAGTGGAGATGAATTTAGGTTATTATAATAACTTAATAACATATTTGTATATTAAGGAAACTATAGTTATTATATAATCATAATTAGAGGATATTTTAAGGATGCGAAAGTGGAAATAATGTAGAAATACTTAACGAAATTGATACCTCTTCTTCGGTTCATAACCTTTGAAGAACACATTAATACTTCTTAGAAGGGTGTTCTGCCTAAAATATGGAAATAAAAATTTGGGGAGGTATTAAAGGGAGAGTTTTGGATAGATAATCGATAGAAAAAATTAATTGGAAGTGTGAATTAAATATAAGGATAAGACCCCTTTTATAGGAGAGACGAGGGCCACATTAGGAAGGCCTTGAAATATTAATTTATTGTAATTTTTTTTCGGTTTCTAATTGTCCCAAACTAATTTATTTCAAAGATTCGATGTTTTTGTGTCATATAATAATTCTCCAATTAAAATTTTACTTGCTTTTAATATTTTTAAATCCTTATCATTTTGCCTTAACCTTTTTTTACCTTTTATAATATTAGCACGATAACTTGATATTTACACTTTTGGGTTAATGTAATTACCATAACATGTCAACCAGCCAATAAAAGTGTCATTTATGAAATAATAGGACTCATTAAAAAACATGGCAACACATTACATTTATAGGAATTTTATAACATTTAATAAACTACTTTATATTTTAAGTTATCAATTACGTTAATTTTGACTCTATTCATAATTGACTTTAAAAACAATTCATAAAAAAATGTTTAAATTATAAAAACAATTCTGTAAATCTATCATAAAATTTCATATTCATACATAAAATTCTTGTCTGACATCAAATATTTCAAATAATATTTATATTAACATTTATAATATGATTTATTTAAATCTTTTATTAATGAAGTAATCACTGCATCACCATTGTGTCATAATTATATTTATTAATTTAATGTCTAAAAATTATAAATGAAATACCATGATGTATTAAATCTATTTACATTTTTAATGAATATTTATAGTCAAGGATATCAAATATATTAACACATATTAAAATTGTTTATGAAATAATATTCATATTTATAACATATTTAATGTTATGTTTAATTAAAAGATATAAGTGTCATAATCACACCCAAGTGGATTACAAATTCCAAATTTTCAGCCAAAGTGTTTTATTGGTCAAACATATGTCATAAAATTGGATTATTATACGTTTTATGGTAGTTATGAATTAATATAATAATATTTTTAACCATATTAAACTTATTTACCCTTTAACTATGGTAAAAAAAATTAATTATTAAAGTAGCTATTCACAACATCTGTAAATAAAAGAATCCAATTTAAAAAATGTGGACCTTATGATTCAAAATATGGAATATATTTTTCCAAATTCAAAACACTGAACTTGAAGTTATTATTTTAAAATCAATTCCCATTGTCAAAACATAAAATATGTTTTTATAAAATAAAAACCATCAAAAGACTGACATGGGTTTATTTCAAATTTTAATGTGACATTACATAAAATGAAAAACATTTAATTAAAAGATAATATATTAATATAATGACACATTAAAAAAATGAAAAGGAAAATTTAGCGATATAAAAAATTAGACAAATAGAAAATTTGAATTAAAATGCAATAATTTTCACTATTCATTAAAATATAAATGTTATAAGAGAATTCCAAAATTTCAACCAGTGAATTTTGATGTCCCTCTTCTAGAGAATAGGATTATTTTTACAAATATAACATATAAATGTTTCCATAGAGTATATTTAAAAGGTGTTCACCATCAAAAGGCGGTGAAAATTACTTTTTTTAAAAGTTCTTCTTTTATGAGTAAAATAGATTTTCTTCTATTATCATTTCTATAAAACATTTAATATTATTTTTAAAATAATCATTATGATTATATTTTTTTAATAAAATACAAAAATATTGATATTATTTTGTAAACACAATTATTCATATATAAATAATTTTTCATAAAAACGCATCCTTTATATTCAATTGGTTTTCAACTCTATTTCTAATAAATTTGGTAACCAAAAAATCATTATATAAACATGTGTAAACCATATTATAATAATTCAGTAAATAATATTCATTCTCACAATTCCAACATCTAGGTAATAATTGTATCATTTAAATAATACCATTTTGTTTTTTGTTTAAAATCGATATAACGTATCATGTATGCTATTGAACATAGTGATTCTTTCTTAAAACATGGGATGTTATATTATTCCCTCTATGTAACATATCATTATAAATTCCATGTAACCATATGTTTATTTTCCTAACACAATAACCAAGAGGGTTTCCATATTCAATTTCCATATTTAGTACCAATTAAAAATTTTCTTCATAGCACCCAAAGACCCAAAGGGAAAATCCATTCTGAGATTTGGTTTTAATAATGACTGACTGAAAATTAATTTTTTTATATTGAAAACACTTTTATAGAAAAAGTGAGAAACCAAAACATCTATAATTACATGCAAGAACAATAAAAAGAATAAATAGATCAAGGACAGAAAATCTTCCCCTCCCCAGAAAATACACCTAGATGTCAAGTGTTCACCATCGCATGACCACTCGACAAAAAGTCTCGTGCAGATTCACACAAGCACAGAACTAATGGCAGAGCCATACCCTCTCAAAATTCTAAATCCAAATGGCATGTGCAAGAGAAATATTTTTTTCTTTATACCATTTTATGGATAGAAACGTGTGGAAATATGGTTGCAAGAACATCCGAAATCCACCACCTCTGAACAACATCACCCTCAAGAGCTTCGACTTCATAAAAAAATCACCACTACTTCATCAAGAAAACACTATTGCAACATCATCAAGAGCTTTTTCTTTAACAAAACATCACCACTTCAAACCATCGTGAGTTTTTCGCAAAATAAAATCCCTCAAAACTAAATTCAAATTGAGTAAGAAACCACAGTCGAAATGTAGGGTCAACAAGCCAGTAAGAAAATCATCGATTCTAGATCACGAGAGGAGCATTTCCAACATCAAGAAACACAAATCAATGAGATCCCTGTGCAAATTCATGTAAAAAAATCCAATGAAAAAATACAGAAATTTAAAAGATCAGCTACTAGAAAATCCATGTATGAAAAAACGAAAGAAAAAAGGTCGAGAACAAGAACCCATCACCAAGACAGAACATTGTAGATCAACCAAGCCATCATCATATCCCATCGCTGGAAACAGTCCAGCCAGAGAAGACCACCACAAACCTTCGAAGAATTCAATACACTGCAGATCAAGAACACAACCCCCATGCACTGACAGACTAATACCACACCACTCCTCTAGTAACTGTGATCCCACAAATGATCCAAAGTGTAAGCCGATGAAAAAATCATCCTCATTGGAAACCAGTCTTATGCCTAAGGATCATGAACCGAAGCACCACTGAACCCATTACATGAACCAAATCAAGTGGGTGAGCTGTGATCATGACATGGAGAGTGCCGGAAGTGTCCACAGCAGATCCACCATGGGAGAGAGGAAATCGGTGATGGGGGAAATACTAGCGCTATAAGCCCCTTACGGTCTCATTAAATCATCTGATCCATTTTTAAGACACCAAATATTTGGTTAACCCTAATTTTAGGATTAATAATAATAAATTGGTATTTCCCCAAAAGTCATGTAAATTTTGTTTCTTTGGAATAAATTGATTAATCATCATTATTTTTAAGATCAATGAATTTCTTTTATTTTAATTATCAAGAATACGAGGGTAGTATTTATGGAAAAATAATATTTAAAACTAATGTCACTTAATAGTGTCAATTAATTCTTGTTAACTTGGTTTCTTCATATTATTCCACCATTTATTTTCCTCGCATTCCAATCATATGAGATCTATAATTTCATTTAAATTATATGAACACCTGAGAATCATAAATATATTTTCAGTGGAACCAATCCATTTATTAGAAAAATGGGGATTAATGAAACCCCTAAAATATGTAAGGAACTAATTCATGAAAGAATCAATATATTGTTTTTCCGTTATTATCATTTTTAGGAGATTAACATTATTAATATCTTGAAATAGTCTAGTTCTCATAAATTTTTTTTCATTATGATACAATAATATTTGGATTCTTAGTAGGAAAATCAATAAATTCACTATTCACATAGTTCTTTTAGGATCCATCCAATGACTAAATGAAAACAACATAGTGTAAGCAATAATAATTTATTTGGGAACCACATAATCTTGATACATCACAAATATGTTGCCTAAATCACAACACCTTTTTTAAATATATGACCATATATTTTTTCCAAGGTAATTATTTATTATGATATACTTAAATCCTTGAAGATGGTTCATAAAATGTTTTCTAATTTCCAAAGCATATCACTCGAGAGTGTCAAACTAGGTGTGCTGGAAGGAATATTATAATGAACCCGCTGATGATCAAAACTATATCATTGCACCCTTTTCATAGAAATTTATCCTTGGAACCTATATACTAGAGCCACATCCACTTTTGTTATCTAGAAAGATATTATATTTCTCGGAAACCATTCTCTCTATAATTTTCCAAAATTGTAGGAAATATTATTGTACTTTTACTTAACCTTGGAATTATCCTTTTAGACATGGATATACATATCCTTAGAAATATCACTTGGGATCTCACTTATTGTTTTTCATTATATTCTATAAAGGCTAACTCAATCATTCCTAAAATACAAATTATAGCCACCTTGGCTTCTCATATATAGATATTACATGTTTGTAGATTAATATTCAATTAAATACACAAACACATGCATGAGGACTATAATAGTGTAGTGTATTTTTAGACTAGGTACACAATATTCTAATTCAGTTAATGATATTAAACTTATACCTTGAAGGCCCCCCTTTATAACTCTCCAAAAATATACACTACAGAAAATATTTCTTCATAACCTTGTGAAATGAAATGTATGAAACTGTGATATGAGATACTCAGTAAGGTTAAACAAAGAAGATACGTTAGAATAACGTGAACATTAGGGTTTGAGAACATGATTATAACATTTTAAAACCATTAAATGCATATCATACATCCCAATATTTATCAATGTGATAAATATTGGATGTTTATAATACATGATTCGTAAAGGAATCAATGAACATGAGCCATGAGCACCTAACATTGGAATAAGTGATATATTTTTTGCATGCAGATATTCTTAGAATATTTTGAACATGTTTAAACACATAAAGATTTACTGTTTAAGTTAAGGATATGAAATATGGTCTTTACATAAAATTATATACAAGAAACTACGTCCATGCATAACATTATAGACATGAAATACATGCTTACACATAGCACTGTGAATATATAATTTGGTCCATCCATAAAATTGTGATCTTGTAACAAAGTTCACACATAACACTATGAACTAGAAATCGTGTTCAAACATAACATATTTACTCCCGAGTTAACAACCATTACCCAACTCATTATAGGGTTATTTAGTTCCCACCTATCTTATAATGACAATTATACATATGTGTTTTTATAAAAATTTACAACATTCATAATATCATAACCCATGAGATGCAATGGGTTTCAAAAAATAATCATACAAACTATAGAAAAGTGAGAGGATTCATAATCATTTAAGAATTTCATCACATCATAAACTGTGAAAAAATAAGTGGTTTTTATAAGAATTTCATTACGGTATAACTAATAGAAAATGATATGGATTTCATTAGAATTTTATAATAGAATAGCTCGTATAATAGAAATGGGTTTCATAAACAACTTATTATCATAAAACATTAAGATAATGAATAATAATGGTATATTTGGATCATATTCCACAAAAATATTATTCTATATAAGCATATTTAATGTTAGAAGGATAATAATTTTGAAATATCTCTTGGAACATTTCTTCAAGAAAATGACTTTTCCAATTTGATAAAAATTAAAACGTAATTTACATTGAAAATTCATTTCATTGAATATAATCATGAAAACATATAAACAAACATTCATTGAAAATAATGGTCAATATGTTTTGAAACCACATTCATGATTTATATGTAATCATATTGATTCCTTCTATATTGTTTTGGTGAAATCCATATAGAAAATGTAACGAAAACGAAATGATGATTCCATTAAATTTTTTTAAGAGAAAAAAATGTGTAAAAAATGTGTTAATAAATCATTTTGATAAATACTATTTTTATCATTTTTAGAGAACATGGTGTTGGAAGGAAAATGGGATTTTCAATGAAGAGATAAATAAAGATGATTTTTAATAAATATATTATTTTGAACTATTGAGTATGTAATGAGAGTAAAATAAAGGGAAACCATGTAATATCATTAAATATAAATAGGGGAAAAAAATTTAGGCATTTTTAGAAATATATCATAATATTTTCTCACTAGAACCTTACAGATAATAAATTCCTTAAAATGATGAAATTGCATCTAAAAACCATTACCACATTTGTAATATTGAATCGTTAGACCGAATGAAATAATAATATTAAATGAAACCTATATTATTTAGAGAATAAATTAATTCCAGACATTAAATCAAAATTTAACTATATATACACTTCTTAAAATAATACAGGTTCATAACAAAACATATGTCTCAAAGATAGTGATTTGAGAAAAAAACTCGTTACAGCTTTGGAAACTTTTGAACTTTAAACTCCATTAAGAATATATAATAAAATGTACTTGTATTTACCAATTATTTTTAATATTAACTTCATAAAAAATTCGTTTTTATTATATAAAAAAATATTATAAGTAGTTGTAGAATATAAAATGAGGCCCACATAAGTTTAAATTGAGACGCAAATCCCTTACATGAAGTCTCAAATTTTTTTATACACACTCAAAACTCAAATATAACAAATATAAGTTGATGATAAATATACTATATATCAATAATTATTTATATTATGCTAAATATTATTTACATATGACCTTTTATTACCCATTAATTAAGTATTCCTTGTTATAATCATGTTTTGTAAAATAACCAATTTGTTTTTCATATGTGTTTTGATTTTTTAATTTTGGTCCATTTACATTATTTATGGTTATATAATAAATATGAAAAATATAATGTAATAATTAAAATATTCTCACATAAATTATAATTTTACTACCAGACATGACATATACGTTTGTTAAATAAAGTATGTTACAATCATCAACACAGTTGGTCATTCGTACACATGATTAACATTTCCATTTTTCAACAATCATTATGGATTTCATATAAGTAGTATTTTATATTTATAGACTTATAATAATATAATATAAAGTATTATTTCTGTAAATATACTTATATATATCATTAATGTGGTTTGGTAATGAAAAATCAGTTTCAAATCGCTATGTAAAGGTGGTAGTCCACACGTACATGAACGATGTTATCTTCATTTATTGAGTTAGTAGGTAAGAAATAAAATTATATATTATCATTTAAAAATGACAAATATTTCATAAATAGATTAATATTTTCATTTATTTTAAATAAATTAATTAATTTTATCCCTGTTATCATATATTTAAAGTGTTTGTTGAAAAATAATAACACCACTCTATGATACGGTAATCTGCCATACCCGAGAGTGACATTATCTTTTTCCCAAAAGAATATAAAGTATGAAAGTTTTATATGATATTACGGTTATAGAGATATAATTATGTTATAAATATTATAAAACTACTTTATGTTGATAATCATAAAATTTTTTATGATTTTTTAATTGAAAAATTAATGACAGCGGTTTAAGAAGTGGTAGTCCATCGTAAATACGAATGATGACTTCATAACCAATTTGGTGGAAGATTGGATGTTTTTAGATAAAAAAATTTACATAAAAACATATAATTATATGTAATATAACTAGTTTATTATATCATCACGTTTTTAAAATAATTGAATGATTTGGAGGTATGAATAAAGACAAAAATTCTCTCTAAAGAGCATTACCTCTTCTTTAGGTTACCTCCTTAGGTTTGTACCAAAAAGCCTTTCTAGGATGGATTCCATCAGAAAATAAGGCATCAAAGACTATATAAATGAAATTATAAAGTTATTTGGTTAGGTAACATTGGAAAAATTGGTTTTATGGGATGAAAAGGTGAGGATAGTGGTGACATTTTATAACTAAGGTGAGTGATACACTTGTAATTTTTTGTAGAAAAATAAATATCCGTGATTTTAAAATAAAAATAGTAAACAAATATAGTATTATGGAGGCCTAGATATTATAGGTTTAAATATGTCCTTATAATATATTTTATAAATTTATTAAGGACATTTTAAAACTTTTGTTTCCATTTAGCCCTCAAGTAAAATCAGTTTTTTAATAATCACGATAAATAATTTTTATTGTTTTCACTATTCATTTTGGTAAAAAATTAAGTATATATTATCATATATTATAAATTAGTTTGATTAAAATTATCAAATAGATTTTTTATAATTCAATTTATATATGTGGAAAATTTAAATTGAATATTAATCCCGCAGATGCCATGAGAAAGCGGGTTTTTGAAGAGAAAATGTTCAAAATATTAGAAGGCTTTTATATCAAAATTCAATTTTTAAATGTTTACAATGATTTTTTTTAATAAAATATATAATATAATTAATTATAATTTAATAAAATTAAAACTATAAATTATAGTTTTACATAATTTAAATGAAAAGGTATATTTCAATTGAAATTATGTATTTTTACTATTCATCAATAAAATTAAACTTTTAAGAAAATTCCTAAAAAATTACATACAATAATTTTGAAATTATATTTTAAAAAATGACATTTATTTTTAAATATAATCTTATTTTGAGTGACTAAAATTAGTTTTAATATATTTATTTAGGAAGTTAGCAAACTTTCTTTTTAGAAAAATTCAATTTTAAGCATAAAATTGGACATACAATTATCTCTTATCTAACAACACATAAGAGTAATTTTAAATTTTTTACTAAAAATATAATATATATATTTCAATAAAATCATTAACCAATAGTGTTTTGTTCAATATATTTAGGTAAAATGAATTTATTCATAAAATATATATATTTTTAAAAAACATTTCCAAAAAAGATAAATAGTTTTTTAAAATATTTAATGAATTGGTCGCTAAATAATTAATTTTATAAACAAGAGTGAATCATATATTCCCTATATTTAGTAATTCCAATTCATAAATGAAATTCCAATATCTAGGAAATAATTATATTATTAAATTATTATATTTGAATAGTATGTTATGTTTCACTTAAACTCAATAATGCATTTGACAAAAGATAAAATCATTGTATCATGTAATCAAAAACATTTAATGGAAAAACTTATTCAAAAAAATATATTTCAAAAATCTTATGGTGTCAAATATGTAATCTATTGAAAACTAATCACTCTATCATTAACCAATATTCTATAATATTTTCATGTAATTATAATTATTATTAGAAATAATAATATATATATATCCATAAGAATCTTAGTATATTTTATTCTCATCCGAGATTCCAAATGATATTTAAACCTTTCACTAATACCAAGTATGGAGACCCAAAATTCTCATAAATTATTATTTAATCTTAATTGAATAATATTCATTACATATCTTAATTATCAACGAAAAAATAGTTTAGGTTTAGTTCATTTGGAAACCAAGATACATAAAAATATCATTCATTAGTGAACTACATAATCACCCACTATATTTTTCATAACTAGAATTATTTTTAGACATATAATACATAATAACTTTCATTATAACATGGGGAAGCGATACATTATAATGGTTGAGCTCAAATGACCAGTATAAATAAGAGAGATATAAACATTAAATGAGAAGAAGGTTAAGGGAACATGGGAATAACATTATGAAAACAATTTCATTTATATAATAGATCATAAACCTATGACATGGAATATGTAAGGTTATTTCATAAGACATTAATAATATTGGAATCCTTGAACATAAGAAATTAGAGAATAAAATTTTTATAACACATGGAGTTGTGAAAAAAAATAAGCATAAAAACAATAATATCAAGGATACCATCCATTATGTTAATAACATGTTGGTATTGGGATAAACACCAAGTTGCTTCTTCAAAATATGTATAAAATCCCATTAAACATCTTTCTGGGTTTGGGATAACCCCTTGTATACCCTATGAGTGCATAAGATATTAATAATCACCCAAACTCATTTGAGGAAAATATAATTCCCACCCATCACATAAACCATAAATCGATCCTCCATAACATCATAAAACTTTTATCATATGATAATACATGAAAATAAAGTTAGATAATAATCATGTCATCATAGAATAACCCAGTGAAAAGAAATATGATTTACAATTATTTCATCATTTCATAATAGAATAACACATGGAAAAGGAATGGGTTACACAAACATCTGGTCACAATGGTAAAAATAATATAAAAAAGAATTAATATATATAAATGGTATCAATTTACAATAAATCTTATTAGAGTCGTAGGATTTCATCATAGATAAAAACAATTTTGAAATATCACCTTAAAATTTTCTTGAGGAAAATATCCCTTTATCATTGAAATTCAATATAAAAAAATTTAATATTCATAAAATATTTTAAAAATAGGTTTCTTTGAAAGTATCATTCTATAAATATTTTTAGATATTTTAATTATTTATCATTCATGATAGTGTAAAATACAGTTCTTGCATTACACATTTTGAAAAATTATTCCTTTTATGTTTCTAGTAAAAACCAAATAGAATTTATTTTAAAATGACATGAAGATTCCATTTCTAAATATTTTGAAAAAAAAATAAAAAAAGGTAATAAAAGGTTTAAAATATACAAAAGGAACATTAAAAAATTTAAAAAAATATAGATGGATTGTATATGGAAAACCTGTTTTCAACGGACAAGAAAAATATAGTCAGTTATCTTTTGGAACATTATTTTATAATCATGGGTAAATAAGGAGAGAAAAATGAATGTAAAATAATTATTCTCATTAGATAAACCTAGGTAAATAAAACAAATAATTTTACCTAGTCATATATCATAATATTTCATTATTGGAAGCATAAACATAAATAATCATGACAAATGGTGAGTTTATATAGTAAAACCATTACCACATTGGTAAAATTGAATCATAATTCATATGATGTAATAATATTAAATTAAAAAAATATTATAAGAATAAATAAATTCATTATATTTCATGTTTAAGGTGATTTATGTCCACCTCCAAAAAGTATACATGTATATAACATTACATAAGTCACTAAAAAGGAAAACTGAGACAAAAATAAACAACCGAAAGTCTCAATTTACATCGTAAATTTTATTAAAATACATTATAATTTATATAAGGTTCTTATAAATATATTAAATAACAATAATTATAAATATCATACCATATATGATTTACTTATGACCTTTTCGTGTCCATTTATTAATATCTCAATTTTAAAATCACATTTCGCGGAATAATTGTTATGTTTTTCATGTATGTTTTGATTTTTTAGATCCTATTAATTTTATGATGGATAAATAAGGTAAATAATTTAAATAATGATATATATATCATATATATTCAGTATATATAAATTTATATTATTCCATAAAACTCATAGATAATAAATAAAATACATTATTCACTAAGAGGGTAGGTCCTATGTATCCATGGCTGTTGTTTCCATTTTCATGAAGGATTAAATAGAATAAAATAAAATAATATATTACAATTAAATATAATTTTTATTTCATAAACTATTATTTATATTCATTAAATTTACCCTAATCACCTTCCATGCATATGGTCAATTAAAAACGAATCACATCGCTTTGCGAGGAGGTAATCCTCCATACATGTGAATTACATTGTCCCATACACCAAATAATGGAATTTAAGAAGTTATATATGATATCATAATAAGATAAGTATAATTATGTTATAAATAAAATATATATTCATTTAATCTATCCTTTTTTCCATCCATGTAAAACAGAAATGAAAAACATATCACATCGGTTCAAATGGTTGTAGTTCGTCGTACCCATGAACGACATTATTATTTTCCAATGGGTTGGGATGTAATAAGGTATATGTGGTATTATAAGTCAATAGTAATAATAATATAATAAATATAATATACATAGATATAATATTAATCATTATATCCAACCATTATTGGTTATTATGGAAAATTAATATCAATAACTCGGAGGGTTGTAGTCCATCGTACACACAATTGACCCTTTTATTTCATATTTTATGTAAGGGGAGATGGATAAACTTTAATACATTAAATAATAAAATCTATATATATTTTAGATAATGGTAATATTATATAATAATAATTGATGAATACTTCATGTATTTAGAAGAATAATAAAAATATAAAGGCATAGTTTGAAGCATTACCACTTTTTCAGACCACCTATTTAAGTTAAAAATGGTTTAATATATTGTATTTATGTTATAAAACATTAAACTTGGATGTGTAAGGGATTTAAGGAAGGTATTTGGTCATATATTGTCGGATCCAATGGGTTTTGGACATTTGAAGAGGATAGGAGAGGGGGTGTCTTATTATAAGTGGGGGAGAGGACACATAAGTAATATTTGGAATTAAATAAAGAGTACCCACATTCTTCACATTGCAAGAAACTAAAAATAGGGAAATTATATACTTATATTTATTATAAGGTTTCTATATTGCCATAAAATGGTTCTTAGATTATTTTTTTTATCCCTTTTCATTTTAGATTATCCCTATGTTAAACCCATTTAATATTAACCACTATAATTAATTATTTATATTTTTAATATTAATTTTTAAAAAATTAATGACTAACATAAAATATAATATAAATTATTCTAATTAAAAATATATAATTCATTTTTTCAAATTAAAATCAAATAACTTAAGAAATTTTAATTTCAAATATTACTTGTATATGTGTTGATTAAGTGGTTTTGAAAATATAAAGTCATCAAAACATTAAATGTTTTTATAACAATATTCAATATGAAAATTATTCTATAGACCATAATTTGATTAATGAATATGTTTTGGAACAAATTTTACTTCTAAAAACTTTTTCTAAAATGGTACCGTATAAATAATTTAAATAAAATTAATTTTTGAATATAAACTAGTATTTTTAAATTTTATTCAAAAAATTAAACATTTCAGAAAAAACCGAAATATATTCCCTAATATTATTTTAAAATTTATATTTAAAAAACACTATATATTGTGTTAATTATATTTTCTAAATGTTTCCAAAAATTACATATATAATTTTACCAAAAGATTCAATTAAAATATTTTTTGAGAAAATAGTTGTTTGGAAACATGTAATGACTTTAAAAAACATATTCACCTTTTTATCAATATATTTTATTTATTTAAAATTATTTTATATAACATTGAATTTTTTGAATTTATATTCGCTCTACCTTGTTTAGTGACTAGATAATAACAGTGATGTTTAAAAAATAACATTTATAGTTTGTTATGATTCATTAAAACCTAATGTCACGTTTAACGCTATCAATTCAAGAAATTAATTTTATTTGAAAAAAATTCATAAAATCTCAAGCTATTACACACAATCCAGGTCAGGAAAACTATATAACCATGTAATAGTAACATGGTATGGATGGATTGTTACATCCCAGTATTTTGAAAGAAAATAATTATTTTCAATATAATAATGGAAACACAACACTATGTTCATATTGAATTACAAAAAACTCTCAGTTCATATTACATTACAATATTCCTTTAGTTTTTATGTTCAATAATTTATTAGACAAGCAACACTGAACTTAAGAGACCCATGATATATATTAAAATTATAACCTTTCCATTCAATTAGCAGGGATGAATAGTATTTACTAATTTATGAAATATATATACACACACAAAGATATATATATATATATATATATTCATTAATCAATAAAAATTATTTATAAATTTATAGAAATTATCGATCAATGTTTTGTAAAGTGGTTTTATTTATTCGAATTATGTATTCATCATAATTTTTTTTTCATTTTCATGGAAAATATTATAATTAAATACTGAAAAAATTAGATAATTTATTTTATAAATGTAAAATAAATTTATGAATTTGAATATCAAAACTCTCTTTGTCGAAAATTCTGGAACTTTTCTCAAAATATTGATATTTTAGGGAATATTGAAAAATACTGATTTTGTTTAGAAAAGTATTTTCTTTTCAAAACCATTGTATTATAAAGGTTCCAATACGTTTTAAATAAGTTTTGAAGTAAAGTATGTATTATTTAGTCATATTTAATCCAATTAATTAATTATAATCAACTATATATTGGTTTATTGTATATGTGAGTTTTTGGGTTTAATAATATGGGTTTAAAAAACACTATTAAAATGAATAATGTTTTTCCATTTTAATTAACCAAAATAATACCTAAAGAATAATGTTTTAAATGAAATATAATGATTATATATAATTTAATATATTTTTTTCATATTATTAATATTATTATAGGTATATTTATTATAGAGTTATCTTTTTCTAGAAGAACACTCTTCTTAAAAACTCATTGTCTTACTGCATCTATGGCAATAATTTTATAACAAATTCTAAATATTAGATGAGTTTTATTTGGAAAAATGGGTTCAATATTTTTTAATAATAAAAAATAATAATTTATAATAAGTTCAACATAATTTTTTAACCTAATGATTAGTAAAAATAGTAATTATTATTTATAATGATTAAGGTAACAACAAGATTACATAGTGGTTAAACATAGAATACATGGTCTAAAAATGACCGAAAAAGATTACAAAACCAATTTTATAGCCCCATCATATTAATTCTATTATTGAAAATTTATAATTACTTTTTCCTAATAAAAATGAAAATAATATATGTGTAATTCAATCTTTCAAAACAATTAAAATTGTACCACTGAACCCACATATAAAAGGCCACACCCTCTCATCCATTATTCATACCGTAAAACCTATTAGGTTCAACCAAAACCATGAAAATAGCTTATAAACTACCCTAATATCATACTATAATACTTAATGTTTGAATGAATCCAACCCTAAAGGCATTCGATTCATGCGAAATAGAGTTACCTGAAGAATAGGTAACATTCATCAACGAGCATTTTAATTTTATTTCATAAAACACAAACATAATTTCTTATTATATCATGATCATATCTTAATATCAGTTTATTAAATATTTTCATTTATTTTCTTTTTAATGATACCACCAATAACCACAAACATTTCCATCAAATGTGTTATAAAATCATCATTCATGTGTACAACAGACTACCGCATCACAAAATGATGTCATTAATTTTTCCAATAACACCACACATGGTTGGGTATGATGATGGGTATGATTTTTCTATATGATATTTGTAAAATAATTATACTCTATATTCATTATATGATAAATAACATTATAATTTATATTATGTAATGGATATGATAACATCACTCGTGTGTACGACAGACTACCACCTCACGAAGCGATGTGATTTAATTTTCACTAACGCAATATATGGGAGGTAATAAAGTCAAATATAATAAATATATGAGAGAAAAATGAAATATGTTTTACAATAATTAATTATTTTATTATTATGGGAATATAATTTATCACATTCCTTATGAATTTTCGCTCATATAAAAAATTATGACTTATTTTGTGGACGTATGAACTACGGCCTCCTCAAAGAGATGTGATTCATTTTTTACACTATATCACAATAAATAAATAAATAAATATAATTATATATAATTATCAAATATGGAATTAATTATATTGTTTTCAATATGGTAAGATAAAATTTTACATACCTACTTTCCATAATGCTCATTTAAAAATGGAAATGTTATCCATTTGTACGTACGTCTTATAATATCCATTACCGTAACAGTAGTTCATTTATCATAACCATATTTCATAATGGGTTCAAAAAGAAGAGTTAATTTAAAAATATGATAATTTTTTTCATAATAATTATTATATATATATTTTCAAATAATTTCCTCTTTGACCTTGGTCAATCCATGAAATTCATTTTTGACAGACCAACCAAAAATCATATACCATCCCAAATATCATAGGATGAGCCTATTGTAGGTTATGTGATGTGGATGCCTATATTGAAATGGGCGATCCCATTATAGTATAAATTATGATTTTTCTTATATATCACATCAAGTCATTTTTTAATTGTTATGTTGGAAGTTAGATGTAGGTTATTCCTATTGAAAGGGTTTTGAAAGGGATTTTTGAATATGATGCTCCAAGTTATCAAAAAATGGTTTCAATTTCCTGTTATTAGTTTATAATGTTTCTTATGGTAGAGATTGATATCACATGGATTATTATTATTTATTACAATGAATCTTTATTTTTCAATGTTTTCATATTTTATGATATAGGTATTGATGGGTATGAGTTATTTTATTTTTAGGTCACACACTCTAGTTATGTATTCATAACCTTATGAAATTCATATGATTGGTGATGAAATTGAATTTATAGTTATTATGATTACCCTAACTAATAATTTTTATCTCACCATCTATATGTTTTCATTTCACTTGGTTATATGTAAGAAGGTTTAATGAATTATTTTTAAAGGTGTTTTACATTTTTTAATGATAATGACTTAAATGTGAAAGAAGAAAAGATGCATTAATTTGGATAAATACTCATTTTAATAAATAGTTATTTTTTTATGTATGAGTTTTTCTGAATTATCTAAAACTATGAACCTTAAATGCCCATTATAATGTAATTCATATGATTTTTCCTTTTGATTTTATTGGGTTTGGATGGAAAAAATGGGTCACAATTATCATCATCAAATCCATAAATGTGTAGTTTCTGATTTGGGCATCGAATCTGGGAGTGTGGTTTTTAGACTGTTATATTTCATATCAATGGTCAGTTTAGATACAATTGAGGATTTTTATGTTTTATTGTTATTTATTATTTTGATTTATTGATATAAAAATTGTTCTATTATATTATGGGTTTTTTTGTTATTAAAGGATTATACATCCCATTTTCTGTTCTATGTATTAAAAACTTATAGGTTATTAATGAAAGTTTTGGTGATGTTTTATTGGGTTAGGATATTTTAATGCCAAAGGAGATCAAAATGATGTGTTTTTTATAGAGGAATTAATTTTTATGTTTAGAAAAAATGCACCACCTATATGCTGTGTGAAAATACATTTCATCCAGCAAGGATGTGGGGATTGAACCAAATTATGAAGGAAGATAGGGTTTTCATGTCTACCAGTAGCCTACATGATGTCCTATTTATTACACAATTTTAAAGGTAAATATTATATTTTGTTCATAAACATATGGGATTTCATATAAAGAATAATGATTTATTAATCTTGGAATAATTTATTATCAAATCCTTATGTTATTTGTGTATAGAACATAGTCATGAAAATATTTAATAATTTTTATGATTGCAATTTATATAATTATTTGGTTATAAATTGGGTAGTAGTGATGAAATTTTGTGAACAATTCATATTCATAATTAATCTACTATGTTCCAAAAAATTGGGATTTGGTTAATTTTTAAATATATGGGGAATAAGTTATTATCCTTTATATAGTTATATATTCATTAAAATTAAATTCTTTTACATTTCTCCCCATTCCCATATCTATTATTCTATTTCAAATCCATGTTATGTGTTATTACATATAAACATTGTACTTCCTCTATAACTTATTAAGATGATGTTTTATTAAACTTGTATGTGATATGGATTTTCTAAAATAAGTATTTTCAAATGTTAAACCTTGCATTATCGAGATAATTTTTA
The DNA here is from genome assembly GCA_963277665.1 of Viscum album. Lineage (NCBI taxonomy): Eukaryota > Viridiplantae > Streptophyta > Magnoliopsida > Santalales > Viscaceae > Viscum > Viscum album. The sequence continues at coordinate 764,473,203 of OY728129.1, forward strand.
AATTGTTAGGATGTAGTTTATTTTGTGGGGGAGTATGTAACTCCGAAATATCTTTAATGAAGAAAATTATATTGAATAGCATAAATGATATGCAACATTATGTTATTTTTTTATTACACAGTGCACTAAATTTATCTTTTTTTCCAAACATCCGCATGATTTTTATGTTCGGTAGCATATTCACATGAAACACCGAACTTAAACGACCAATGATATATATTTCCATTAGAACAAAGCCATTAAATTTGAGGGTATGCATAATATTAAATAATTTTTAATATATATATATATATATATTACTCAATATAAATTATTTATATATTTTTAGTAAATAATCAATCAATTTATAGTAATGTGGTTTTATTCTTAAAAATGTAGTTTTCTTCAAAATTAAATTTTATTTATTTTCATTAAATAATAATATATATTTTTTAAAAATAAATAGGAAGTATCTCATAAAAATAAATTCATTTCATGAATTTAAATATCAACATTTATTTTTTGTGAAATTTTGGGTCTTTTTGAAAATATTGATTTGTCAATGAATAGTTAAAAATTCCAATTTTTTAAAATGGTAGTTTCTTTTTCACTAATTATTTAATTTAAAAGACAAAATAATTTTGTAACATATTTTGAAGTAAAAGTAATTATTATTTACTTATAATAAATAATCATTATTAATTTGAATCAATGTGATCTCCTTTTTTAGTATAAGCTGATTTTTGTGATTAAAATCAATTTTTTATAAAAAAATTCAAAATGAACAATGCTTCTCCATTTTAATTAATTAAAATTATCAATAATTAAGAATTTTGTAAACCAAATATTTTAATTATATATAATTAAATATTAATTTAGTTTCATAAAAAAATTTAGTCATAGAGTTATTATAAAATATGATTTTTCTAAAAAAAGTCTCTTCTTAAAACCCCAATATCACACCACACATTCAATGTTAATTTTAAATTAAATTCATCCAATTATGGCATTAGAATAGAAAAATGTATTCCCTATTTATTATTTGAATAAATTTTCTTTTATTATAAATTCAATATAATTTTTACTATATTAGTTATTGAAATGAAGTAAAATTAATAATAGTAATTAAGGTAAAGAAAAGTTTATTTAATTGTTAAAAATAGAATAAAATGGTAAAAAATGACCCAAAAATTGTCCAAATCCATTTTTACAGAAATATATAAAAAATTATACCACCTTACATTTATATTTTACTATTATTGGAAAATAATGGCATGAAAACAACATGATTTGAAATCACTCTTTCAAAAAACCCATAAGTGTGCCACTCATCGAGCTTATAAAAGGCCACCCACGCTCTTCAGCTATTCATAGATTAAATCCTCTTGGATTTTGAAAAAACCATTTCCTAACCCCCTCCCCCAAAAGTGTACCCCTCCTAGGCTGACAATGTAAGAAGAGAGATAATGACCCCCTGAGTACCAACTCCAATAGGACCCGTGTTGGCTAATTGCATCGAGAGTATCGTAAAAACACAAATGGGAAGAATTTCCCCCTAAGAGAAAACATGTGAAAGTTGGAGATTATATACACACTGACCGAATCCAACTCAGACTTCAATATAAAATAAATCTGATGTACACCTATGTAATGTCATGAAATAACTACTACAACTGAAAGTGAAAATCAAATGTACCTAAAGAAAGTAAAACGATAGCGACCATGAAGCCCGAACAACTCCTGAAACTCCAAGATAGTAAAACTAGCCAGATATCCAACCTTATCCATGTGACCTGAAAACAATAGTTTATATAAGATAGGTTGAGTATAACCGTATACTTAGTATGATCCTCCCCATGGCCTCTCATGCAAAAGTAACAGTAGAATGCTAAAGTGCAGTGAGGAAAAAGTGGAACGAATTCTACACATAAATATGCACACTAAGTTACCAACCACACGATAGATACTATCACCATGTATCAAAAAATATATTATATAATATAATAACAAATATCAAGGGTACCCCTCAAACACTTCCCCACTGGTTTTCCGCTTTTCCCAACATCAAAAATCTTAAGCATCTCTCTTAAAAATGGATTTCCCACAGATAGTTAGGAAAATTACCACAACATTCACCTTGTTTAACACAACCACTATGCCCCTATATCCAAATTAACTTGGAATACTCCAAGAGCCACCACAACTCCCATAAATTGAATCATATGTGGGGTATTATACCGCAATCCATTACAACCCATACACTAAGTAAGGATACTCAATCCATCAAAAAACAATACAATTCAAAGCTATAGTAGTCCATAGGAAACTATATTCAGAATATGTGTGTGAAAAACCACAAGTCATTATAGCCACCTACACAAATATATGGGGAATACTAACCAATCTACATACCAGTACAAATAACTACTAAAAAAAGAGAGTGACGCCAAAGGGACTAGTCATCCATCAATCCTCCCACAGAGATGTTGGGGAAAACACCCCTAGAGATTAGAATCCATAGGGTCTCAGTTTACCTAACCTAAAAAGTGTAGTAGCATATAGAAACAAAAAATATACATGACATAATATATCTCAAAACCACACTATTCTCAAAATGAATTCTTAGACAGAACTGCAGCTAACGTGTCTCAGACTCTTGACTACCACTGCTAAGACATGATATCCTATAAGAATACAACCATTTAAAGAGATTTATTAAAGCATTTTATCCATCTTAATATGTTCTATTTAAGTTAATTAATTCTATAACCAATAATTGAACATTAAAAACTTACACATTACATTTCATTATCATTACAATAGAGCTCCATGCCCTCCTTCCATAACAAAACCAAGTCCATGGTTCCAAAGATGCAAAACCTCATCATTATATCATAGAAAGCTCAATCCCCTTGGGTTAACATAATTTATTCAATCATTTATTAAAGTTATTATAACTTTCTATAATTCAGTCATTCTAGAAAAGCATTCTAAGCTACCAAACACAAGAGGATGAATATGATGGGTAGATGAACTACCCATCAAGACTTTTCCAACTATAGCAGGGGCGTAAACCCATTCATCCTCAAGAAAGTAAACATAAAAATTATGTGGAATACCCAGTGTGTAATTTTCAATTTTGGAAGGATGGTAAGAAATACTAGCTACCTAAAACTGTAAGTAAATTAAAGAAGATAACCAATCAATGCATTCAATAAGAAACCACTTTCAAATCAACAGGTAAAACAAAATTCAACATGTTCCATCATCACTAGTGTCCTCTATAACACCAAGATGCATAAAATTATTAATCTCTCCACTCTAGGAATCGACTTCTATAACCACAACCTCTTGGCCTTACTTCCCCATATATCACAATAGCCTCCCTGTCTCATCCCTCCCAGACACACACCACAGCACAAGAAACATGAAACAAACAACAATGTAACATGCCACTTGGCCCGAAGAATGGCATCCATCCTTCAAACACAATGATCACTCATAACTCCAAGCATAAGGCTCTTTTCCTTTACAAGTAAATGCATCACCCGAAACCCCACCATGCATTATATTTTATCAAACAACCTATTATTTAAACCATCTAGGATTGACCAATTCAATATTTTTAGGCTCATGATATGGGAAACATAAAAAAACCTATCATATATATCACAATGGATTAAATAATTATTTCGACATAACATTAATTCAACATGAATAAAAATTATTCAGTTTTATCAACTCTTTCAATTAAACATTCAGATCTGCTTCAATTTGATTAATAATAAAATTACATCAACAAGAAAATTTGTTTACATGCCTCCTTATCTTTATCCAATAAATTTACAATTAATTCCGACTTTATGTACTTTACCATTTTCCATCAAGAAAAACATGCTAAATAATAATATCATAGATAACACATTATCTAGAAAATCAATAGGAAAACTATTATCATGGTATGAAGCAATGGCATATTATCATCATCAATTCTTTAATACAGTTCAAGTAATTATTAGGTCAACTTCATTATGATCTAAGGGATAAAAAACTATTATCTCTACAAATGAACATTGGAAAATAAAAGTGACGTATCCTCTACCTATAAAGGTTTACAACATTATTTAAATGAGAATGGTCCACAAAACAGATCATGATTGCCTCCCCCCATGAAAACTACATCAACCGGGGGAGGCTGCACCCACACCAACCAATGACAATGAAACTACACTAGAACCAGAGAGATCAAGAACCATCAGATGGAAATGATAAACTAGAGAAAAAATATCGAAGAAACCATAATAACATATGTAGATAATTCCTTGTATCAAATAATGATCGAAGAAGGAAGCCCGAGATCAATCCTAGTAGAAGAGATCTCTAAAAAACCCCAGAGGGGTCTATTGGGTTTATTGGGATTGGAGGGAGGGGAGCCGTGGATATAGGGTTGGAATGAACTTAGTGGCTATTATGTCTTCAAAACATACATCGGCGGGTAATAATTTGACATGCACTTTTCATTCATGTCATGTACTGACTTGATTTTGGGTTCCAACAAAAAACCAATCACAACGACATTTATTTTATTTTCCATAACCCAAAAAAAACAACATGTACCCCTTGGTCATGTCATTTAGCCCCCATTCTTACTCAATACAATGGCTAAACTCATCCATATTTCCATTTATCCTTTTTCAAGCACCTCAGTCTTCAAAAACATGCAAAGGGTCAATCTATGTGGATCTACACCCTTAAATCAGATACATGTCAAAACATTCTCACCTCGAGAATCTAAAACCAACCCATAGAGACAAAAAAAATAAAGGGGTTTCCAAAACAGCTACCCCATGAGATACATATTAATTCTCTCACCATCACAATCTCTCAAAAACCTTATAAAAAGAATAACAAAAAACCACACGACAACCATAAATATCTCACAAAAACTCATCCTAGGAAGATACCTCTCAAAAGTGAACAGACCACAACCAGAGACAAAAGATATCCATCTCTTAAACATGAATGTTCTACAACCACAATTGATAATCTCTACAGGAAAAGCGCTTAACATCAAACAGCTCGGACTAATGAGAATGTTTCTATGACTCATGTTCCAAATTACTCACCTCCATTCCATTGTGTCTCCATAAGGCATGAACTAAGGGGACAACATTCTTGTGTTAAACATTCTCCTTGTGGTCCTGGATATCCATAGGTTGGTCCTAGAAGGTTGAATCACCATCAAAATTAATCTCTCCCTAATCGATTATGTGAGTGTCATCATGAAGATAATTATGGAGATATGACTTGTGAAAAAAATCATGTATCTAGACCAGTTATAGGGTATGTTCTACCCGATACGCCACGACTCCCACACGAGCCAAAAAATCAAAATTCCCAACATTCTAGGAAAAAAATCTTACTTCCATGTCCAAACCTTCACTACCCATGATAGTGGGTCACCATGGGAAACACATTATCCCCAACATATAACCATAGATGTCTCCTCCTATGTTCTGTATAAGAATTATAAAGATCTATCACTGCCTTCACCCTCCTGCAAATCACTTGAACCATCTCCATCATATTATTTACTAGATTCATCCCATGAATTGGTGACTCTCGGACTGTAGTCTAGTACAACAAAGAATAGAAAGGTCGACCATATAAGGATACTAACATCACATTTTTTATAGTGGAGTAAAAACTATGGTTGTAAGAAAACTCTATCAAGGGACGTTTCCTCATTCCTGAACCTCCAAAATCCCAGACATAAGAGCACAACATGCCTTTAAGAGTCTGTATGGTCTTCTCTGTCGGACTATCCATATGTGGATGAAAAATAATGCTACAGAGTATCTGAGATCCAAAATCATGTGGGATAACTCTCCACACCTTAAGAGTAAAATTAGGATCTAGATTAGAAATGATCATCCTCGGGAATCTATGGAGTCTCACCACATCCTCTAGATATTTCCTTGACAAAACCTCCACTGAGATCGACACCTTGATTTATATAAAGAGGGATGATTTTTGTCAAACGATCCACTAATGCCCATATAGTGTCCAAGCCTACTTGATATTGTGGTAAACCTATAACAATGTTGATCAAGATGTCTTCCCAATTTCATTGAGGAACATCTAATGACTGGAGTGACACACCGAGAACACATTTCATGGACTTCACCTTCTGGCAGACCAATCATGAATACACAATCTCTAGAACCGCATGTTTCCACTCATGCCACAAATATTGAATCCTCAATGATCGGTGTATCTTTATCACAACAGGATGTACCACTAAAGGAAAACTATAGAACTCCCTAAGAACCATCTCCCGAACAGTCATGGAAATTAAAAACCATCCCCAAAACAACACTCGATGTTGTTCATCCTCAGACCAACCTTTAAGGGCCTCACTAAAAACAACTCAATCCCTCCAAACCTCCACCTCAAGGTTTTCCAACTAGGAAACTTCTAACTACTACCCAAAATATGATTTCACCATCATCTGAAAAAGAAAAACTTGGACTTAATTTATCCCATATCTAGATGTAATGCTGAATGTTCTTCCATCACCCTACAGGAATCACATGATTGATGAACTAGATCACTATATGACTTCCCGCTCATCACATCGACAACAACCTTCCCCTTTCCAGATGTATTCAAAATTTCAAATTCATAATCCTATATTAAACCTATCAAATTACATTACCACAAGTTCAAGTCATGCTGGGAGAAAACATACCTCAAGATCTTATAATTGACGAAGACCACAAAGCACACTCTGATTAGGTAATGTCTCTACAACATTAGGGAAACCAAAACAATTCCAACTCTAGATTGTGTGTGCCATTGTTATTCTCATGGGTATTTAATTACCAAGACTAGTAAGAAATGACCAATCTCTGATGCGTTATAACATAACCTAATAAAAGACGTGACATATCACATAAAACATCCAATTAAACCCCTTATACTAGTAGACAATGAACTAGATCACTAACCAACTTCTCCTTCAGATACAGAAAATCTACCTGACATAATGCCTAATCCTTTCTGGGAACCATATTAAGGGAGTCACAACTTGAAATATATCATCTATGAACCTCCTATAATAGCCCACGAGACCGAGGAAACATCACGTATCATCCATTGTCTTGGGGATTCTTAGGAAACAACTTCTTATATATTAAATTGATTCATATCTACTCCCTTCTAGGACACAATATTACCCATGAAGTAGACTTCTCGATCCCAATAATCACACTTCAAAAACTTCTAAAATAGTTATTGTCGACAAAGGACTCCCAAAATGGCATGCAGATACTTTGCAAGATCCTCCTCATATACAGAGTACACTAGGTTGTCATTGATGAAAACCTCCATGAACTTATCTAGGAACTCCTGGAACAAATCATTCATTGACCCCTTGAACATATATGGATAATTATTCACACTGAATGGCATCCCAACGAACTCGTACTTCCCATGATTACAATGGAAATCAATCTTCATGATATACTCATCCTTCACATGCATCTTATGATATCCTGACCATAATTTGATCTTTGAGAACCAATTTCTACACCTCAGTTGATCGAATAAATTATCAACCCACAAAAAAGGATAGCGGTTCATCACTGTGACTTTTTTCAAGCGATGATAATCCACCAAAAACTGAAAACTACCATTATCCTTATTCATGAAAAAAATGGGTGAAACTGATGGAGACACACTCAGTCGAACAAGAGCACACTATAACATAACATAAAACTGTAAATGCATCTCCGAAAACTCAGAAGGTTCCATCCTATATAGCTACATCAAGATATGAGACACTCTTTGATTCATCTCAATACTAAACATGATCTCCCATTGATGGGGTAAGGCCAGAACCTATTCTATAAGGACATTAGGGTACTCTTATAAAACCCTGGTAAATGATTACTAATAAACCTCTTGTGAAATCAACATCAGCTCATCCATCAAGGATAATAAAGAAAGAACTCACCTATGACCTAAATGAGGGTCTTTCTCGACAACAAACACCACTAGATCTCCATCAGTGTAACACCCCAAGCTTCTACGGTACGCTTCCCTTCGAATATTGCGATAGCGTGTGTTGTACGCAACCTCGAGTTCTAACACACACCACAACTAATTAAACTAGCCGTTATGAATAGTAATACCTAAATTTTGAAATTATATAAATTTTATATTTTAAAATGGACTTCATTTTTGGATTCGGAATATCGAATTTAGCCTAAGGTGAAATTTTGGTACTTTTCGGATAACTTTCATATTTTGAGGAATAATGAAAATTACTAAATTTTAATTAAAAACAACTTTTTTAATCAAAATAATTAAAAGTGATAAATTGTTAATTTGAGTGGTTTTAAATTATATTTAGAATATATTTTTACCATTTAATATAATGTTGGTCATTGGACATAATTTTACAATTAAACCGAACATAAACAAGTGTCAATCTTTTGATAGTTATTACCTCTTAAAAACACGCTTTTTGTTTTGACAGCGGGAATTAATTTTAAATTAATTTCTGCCACTTATGTGTTTTGAATTTAGAAAAATGGATTCCATATTTGGAATCAGGATTTCTAAATTGTGTAAATAGGTAACTTTTATTTTTAGACATTTTGAATAATTACTGTGGTAAATATTTTATTTACCATGGTTAAGGGTAAATCCGGTAAATAAGGGTTAAAAAATAATTTTATAATAATACAAAATTACCCTAAAACGTGTCCTAACCTTATTGGTGGACACATACCCGACCATGGGCATCCTTGGGTCGATTTGGGGACCCCTTGGAGCCACTTGTATGTGGTAGGGACACATTATATTAATAAAGTTAAAATAAAAATAAAAATGGCATAAGCTTACATCTTTTAGAAGAACAATTTTTACATAGAGTTATACATGTTGGATTTTCGATTATAAATATTCATTAGAAAGCTAAAGGGACTTCTTACATAATGATATTTTATTTATAATTTTTAGACATCAAATAATTTAAATTATTAATGACACAATAATGATGCAATGTTTACCTCATTAATAAATCATTTAAATAAATACGATTATAATGATTAAAATATTATCTAAAACCACTCCAATTCTTATTGGTTGATGTTATTTAGAAAATGAGTCATCGTATCTTCGACCTCAATGATTTTTGTACCATTATAAACCGAATATAATTATATTATAAAGTAATACTTTCACTCTTTCCTAAAGAGCCTCTCCTCTCCCTTATAAAAGGAGACCACTTATACTCATTCCTCACACTTCTAAAGCCACTTGGCTCGGCCAAACTCTGCCCAAATACTCTCCCAACATCCCTCACTACAACCTAGAGTCCTTAGTTTGATCATAAAGCCATCCTACGGAGCCCTTTTGATCAAATCAAAAGGAAGAACCCGAAGAAGAGGTAATGTTTTCACCACCCCTTTTCAAGTTCCTTTCTTCTTCCACTTCTTCTTTCTTTGTTCTTACCATTCTAAAATAATAACTCCAGTATCTCACATATACTGTGATGTTATTATAAATATGGTACAACCATATTCAGTATTCTATCCACCCTTTGAATAACATGTCACCATACGTGCGTACGTACGGCTTACCGTCTCCACGTCGTGGTGTAATTGTTATTCAATATATTATTATTTGGATGGGTATAATAATGATGTGCAACTCATGTAAATAATAAATATAACATGTTAATTATTCTGTATATATGATATAACATCCATTTATATATTATTTTAATATCAAAATAATGATATTGTCGCTCGTGCGTACGTACGGACTACCGTCTCCACGAACGCGATGAGATTCATTCTCCATCGTATCCATTCAAGTATAATTATCATTTGATGATTTAAAAATGATGTCTAAGGAATTGATATCATTCTAGATATGAATAATATACATCCCATTAATAACGAATATGGCTCACATAACAATGAATATAAAGTAAAATGAACCCGTTAACACCCGAAATGACGATAATTCTAAGATATTATTAACAAATCAATGCTAAAAGATCATATATGATATCATATTAAAGAAAATGATTCTTATATTATTCAATAAAAATTATTTCACCATTATACATGAGGTAAACCTACCATCGACCAAGGAAAAAGTACAAAGTAAGGGATTCTCTTATCTCACTTTCAATTCCGTGAGATTTCCATTGTTCGCCACTAAATTATTGAAAGTGGTGTATTGTGTACGGCCATTTGATATATATTATCATTATTATATTATATTAATGTTATTCTGTAAATCATTTGGTGGTTATTAACTTTTGGCCATACGACTCAGTTGATTAACGTGGTAAGGGGTTTCTTATCTCACTTTTAATTTCGTGAGATTTCCATTATTCACCACTTAATTATTGCATGTAGGGTATGTGTACTGCCCATGATTGCATTCATTGTGTAATATACTTTAATTTATGGGTATTTACATCATCAGGGTATGATACTTCTTTCATGGGTGTATGTTTCGTAAGTTACCTAATCGATAAGGGAATTTGAAATTTCAATTTCCACTCATTTGGATTTACGCATATTTCATTGATTATATTACCCCAAGATTATGTGTGGAATCACTATTCATTTGATTATGTCATAATTTCCACTCCTATTTCTGTGGATATAAGTTTGATACACATAATTACTCCATTGATAATTCTCAAGTCGTTGATATGAATTTGATAAGAGTGATTTTAACTCATTCTCCATTTGTTGAGTTAAAAATCTAATTCGTTGGTATTGTTTTTACAAGAATATGTGTGAATGTCCTTTGATTGTTTTACACTGAATATCCAATCATATTTAGTGTATTTATATTTGTCACACATAATTATGTCATTGATTTATCCTTATCCTAAGGATACAACCTTTATGAGAGATTTCATCTCAATTTACATTCCATTGAGACTTCTTTGTTGATATACACCAAATCACTTTTATGTGGTGTATATAATGTACTTTGACATAGTATATCATGAATTCCCTTTATTCTCATGATATTACAAAGTTTTTATTACCTCCATTATTTGTATTCAAGTGTCTCTCTTTTGGTTAGAATCTCTAACTAAATTACCATTTTTAAATGTTTTAAAGACTTATTCATCTAAATCATTCTCATTAATGTCCATGTTTTAAAAATGGTTTTAAGGATTTATTTATATGGAAATTAAAGTTTATAAATTAAAACTCCTTTTAAAAAGTTTCAAAGTGGTATGGAGCACTTTGATTCAAAAATCTACTTTTAAATGGCTTCTTTACAAATAGTGTGACTTTTAAATGTTTTCAAGAAAAGGGGGATATTTCTCTCAAATAGTTTTGATGATTATTTTCATCTATGTCAACATCCTTCATTATTCTTGATTTAGGTTAATGTGATACAATACAATCTTCCATATTGTATCGAATGAGTTATGTTTGACTGTGGATGTGCTGTTTTTATACCATTCATGGTTTGTGGTAAAAGTATTGACATTTCGTATGCTATTTTTAATACGAATGTTTATGTTATGTTTAAACATGTTCATATGAGGAATGAATTGGACTTAATAAGTGACGGGTGGAGCCCGCTATAGCTCCTCGATGCATCGGTAGGTCTCATGAGACAAACTAGTGTCTTGGCACAAGGCCTTGGCAAAATCTTATTTGTAGTCTTTGCACGAGGCCTTGGCTATGTGGTTATGATAGTCTGGCATTATGCATTCCATCATTATGAAAGTGGATATTGATATTGCATGTGATCATTCGACTAGTATAATATCCATGTGAGTAAGTAAATGGCATTATTTCATTTTACCTTTGCCATTTTATGCTGAAGTTCAAGTTTAAAAGGCTTTTGTTTTAGTTATAAATTGCCTTAAGTGTTTATGCTTATTTATGAACGCTTCTGCTATAATGTTATCCTTACTGAGCATCTGAGCTCACCCCTTTCAATGTTTTATTTTTTTCCCAGGATTATGAAGAAGTAATTTATGAATGACCTGCAGGGATAGTATGAGGGGATATGAAGACAAGATGTTTTTTTTATGATGTAATGTAAAAATTTATGGATGTATCTAGTTATTCCAAGGCTATTAAACTAATCAGTCTTTCGAGACTTGATCTTTCTCGTGATCATGCCAATGTTATGTAATAATGCACCGACTCTAGGTAATTAGGGTCGGGGCGTTACAGTTGGTATCAGAGGAAGTTTAGTGCAAACCTTGGAAGGTAGATTTAGATAAACTCTAATTAGAGCACGTAGACCTAAGATGAACTTTGAGGATTAGTATATAAGAACTTCCTAGAATTTTGGTATTGTAGAGATTTTGTGAGTTTTCCGAGAAATACATCCCTGTCTGGATACGAGCAGGTAGAGGCGGCTCTGGCACAGATGTACCTAGGGGTAAAACCCGAAAACACCGCTTTGAGCTAGACTCGAACGGGAACTGGTGCACGACAACGGGCCTTGCTGCACTCTTGGTTACGACACTCCCGGGGGATATGCTTAGGATAACTCTCATTTTCTTTACAAATCATTATGAAGGGTTTATGAGTATATACTTCCTCAAAGAAAACATTTTTATGATTATGGATTATATCCATAAACTATTTAATTTATGTTATGTGTTTTACAAGTTTGGGATTAGGTATTATTATTCATAAACTAATCTAGTGTATGCCATTGTTTAGAAATGGCGCCCAGTAGAAGGAATGAGAACTCCAATAATGCACATGATCCAAAGAGAAGGAAGAATCATATCTTTCATGTTCTTAAGCTAGAATTTATAAGAGAAAGAGTCCCCCGTGTATTATCATCATATGAAGAAATAATATCATGTGTTGATAAGATAAGTAAAGAGTTTACTGAGTCCTATGGCTTTGAAGGGAAGAAAGGGAAGAAAAGTATAGAAGAGAGAAAGATGGATAAAGGGAAGAGGGAAAAGAAGAATTTTCCCATATGTGGTAAATGTGGAAAGAGACACCCAGGAAAGTGTCTCAATGGGACAACAAAATGTTTTACGTGCGGGAAGGAAGGACATAAAGTGAAGAATTTCTGAAGAAAAATGAAGAGTACTATGGAAGAAGATAAAAATGGTCCCAAGAGTCCATTTACAGTCATTTTCCGTAAATGTAGGGGACCTGGCCATTACCCGAGTGAATGTCCTATTCTATAGGATATTTTCTTGGTCAAAGAAGAAGCTATGTGGAAATAAATGTTTGGAGAAAAATTTAAAAAGTATTAGCACTCCTTGTTGATGGGTTTACCTTGGAATAATTTTCTCTTGTATTTGTAACCCCGCAGTTTTCCATGTGAGAATGATATTTGAGGAAGAATTGTCTCTTCTCTTGTGGATATAGGTATAAATAACCATTTGGTTTTATATGATCATTGGGGTTTGAGAAAATGATAAGTTATTATAATTTGGGATGAAAATGCAAAGTATGATATAACATTTGTGATTAAATTATGTTATTTTGGGGAATTTATCTCATTTTGGTAATATTATAAAATATAGTTTTTGAAAAAGGACAACACGTAGACCGTGTAACAACCCATCGCGTCGGACAATGTTGTGGGAATCGAACCCATAACCAAAGTGTGATTGGGATTTATCGCCTACCACTGGACTACGTGAAGTCCCTGGTTAGTGTGACTATTTTTTTGTTAAATGATTTTATTAATCAATAATAAGATGATTTGGGTTCTTATGTCTTATCAAATGAATACCCTTGGTATAGGAAAATGATTTGGTGATTAAGTGATAAATGTTATTTTGGAAGATGTTCGTTTTGTTAGGAACACTATATGCCCAAGGAAAATAGAATACAATGAGGTTTCATTTGTAGAGTAATGGTGTATTTTTATCTACGTTTTTATTATTGATTTATAGTGATTTGGGTTATTTATGGAAATGATTAACCTATAACAGAGAATATTTGATGATGTTAATTACTTTTAAGTATGTGACTTTAAGAGTATTTGATGTCATTTGGAGATACAATGTATCATGGGAGACTACATAATCAAATTCTTCTATGTTTTGGGTTTCAATATTAGTTTGGATTTTATTAAAGGATTGTAAGGACAATTCGTTATTGAATGGTATCTATTTAACTTTGGGGTATTGTTGGTTTAATTTTAGAAATTAAGATTAGTGCATATTTATCTCTATGAATATCCTTTTGGGGGATCATTAGATCATTCACTAAACATTTTGGTTTTGATTAATATTCAAAGACAATGTAAATATATGGTTTATCCTACATGGATCATGTGATTCTATAGAAGTTTATTCTAGTTCTTCCAGTGTGACCAAGTCTTCTTGAATACTCACCGTTTAAAAAAAAATTGAGTTAGTGGTGAAAATTTATTAAAGAATGAAAATCTACTTAAAATGTAAGTATATCTCATAATGTTCTTAGTCAATATCATAAATGAATTCCTCTTCCTTATGTAATGTAACTTAAAAAAATGTTGTCCGTTTACTTTCCTAGTAGGAGACTAATGGTCATTTGTCCCAACACAAGTTTGTGGTTTTCTCATTGTTAACTTTCTCCTGATCATGATTTCTATACCTCTCCATCAGAACTTGACACTTAGTTTATCATCCATATCCATGTTTTCTTACATGGAATCCTAGTATGGGTTATCTTGGATGACCCTTATACCTCTCTTTCTTTCTTTTAAAGTGATAGTTTTATTGACTCTTTATCCGATGTGGGACTTTCCATTATATTCCCAAGAAAAATTTTAAAAAATTTCGAGGACGCAATTTATTGAAGGAGGGGAGAATGTAACACCCCAAGCTTCTATGGTACACTTCCCTTCGAATAATGCGATAGCGTGTGTTGTACGCAACCTCGAGTTCTAAGACACACCACAACTAATTAAACTAGCTGTTATGAATAGTAATACCTAAATTTTGAAATTATATATATTTTATATTTTAAAATGGACTTCATTTTTGGATTCGGAATATCGAATTTAGCCTAAGGTGAAATTTTGGTACTTTTCGGATTACTTTCATATTTTGATGAATAGTGAAAATTACTAAATTTTAATTAAAAACAACTTTTTTAATCAAAATAATTAATAGTGATAAATTGTGAATTTGAGAGGTTTTAAAGTATATTTAGAATATATTTTTACCATTTAATATAATGTTGGTCATTGGACATAATTTTACAATTAAACCGAACATAAACAAGTGTCAATCTTTTGATAGTTATTACCTCTTAAAAACACGCTTTTTGTTTTGACAGCGGGAATTAATTTTAAATTAATTTCTGCCACTTCTGTGTTTTGAATTTAGAAAAATGGATTCCATATTTGGAATCAGGATTTCCAAATTGTGTAAATAGGTAACTTTTATTTTTAGACATTTTGAATAATTACTGTGATAAATATTTTATTTACCATGGTTAAGGGTAAATCCGGTAAATAAGGGTTAAAACATAATATTATAATAATATAAAATTACCCTAAAACGTGTCCTAACCTTATTGGTGGACACATACCCGACCAATGGGCATCCTTGGGACGATTTGGGGACCCCTTGGAGCCACTTGTATGTGGTAGGGACACATTATATTAATAAAGTTAAAATAAAAATAAAAATGGCATAAGCTCACATCTTTTAGAAGAACAATTTTTACATAGGGTTATACATGTTGGATTTTAGATTATAAATATTCATTAGAAAGCTAAAACTATTTACTACATAATGATATTTTATTTATAATTTTTAGACATCATATAATTTAAATTATTAATGACACAATAATGATAAAATGTTTACCTCATTAATAAATCATTTAAATAAATAAGATTATAATGATTAAAATATTATCTAAAACCAGTCCAATTCTTATTGGTTGATGATATTTAGAAAATTAGTCATCTTATCTTCGACCTCAATGATTTTTGGACCATTATAAACCGAATATAATTATATTATAAAGTAATACTTTCACTCTTTCCTAAAGAGCCCCTCCTCTCCCTTATAAAAGGAGACCACTTCTACTCATTCCTCACACCTCTCAAGCCACTTGGCTCGGCCAAAATCTGCCCAAATACTCTGCCAACATCCCTCACTACAACCTAGAGGCCTTAGTTTGTTCATAAATCCAACCTATGGAGCCCTTTTGATTATATCAAAAGGAAGAACCCGAAGAAGAGGTAATGTTTTCACCACCCCTTTTCAAGTTCCTTTCTTCTTCCACTTCATCTTTCTTTGTTCTTACCATTCTAAAATAATAACTCCAGTATCTCACATATACTGTGATGTTATTATAAATATGGTACAACCATATTCATTATTCTATCCACCCTTTGAATAACATGTCACCATACGTGCGTACGTACGGCTTACCATCTCCACGTCGTGGTGTAATTGTTATTCAATATATTATTATTTGTATGGGTATAATAATGATGTGAAACTCATGTAAATAATAAATATAACATGTTAATTATTCTGTATATATGATATAACATCCATTTATATATTATTTTAATATCAAAAGAATGATATTGTCGCTCGTGCGTACGTACGGACTACCGTCTCCACGAACGCGATGAGATTCATTCTCCATCGTATCCATTCATGTATAATTATCATTTGATGATTTAAAAATGATGTCTAAGGACTTGATATAATTCTAGATTTGAATAATATACATCCTATTAATAACGAATATGGCTCACATAACAAAGAATATAAAGTAAAATGAACCCGTTAACACCCGAAATGACGATAATTCTAAGATATTATTAACAAATCAATGTTAAAAGATCATATATGATATCATATTAAAGTAAATGATTCTTTTATTATTCAATAAGAATTATTTCACCATTATACAGGAGGTAAACCCACCATCGACCAAGGAAAAAGTACAAAGTAAGGGATTCTCTTATCTCACTTTCAATTCCGTGAGATTTCCATTGTTCGCCACTAAATTTTTGAAAGTGGTGTATTGTGTACGGCCCTTTGATATATATTATCATTATTCTCTTTTATTCATGTTATTCTGTAAATCATTTGGTGGTTATTAACTTTTGTCCATACGACTCAGTTGATTAACGTGGTAAGGGGTTTCTTATCTCACTTTTAATTTCGTGAGATTTCCATTATTCACCACTTAATTATTGCATGTAGGGTATGTGTACTGCCCATGATTGCATTCATTGTGTAATATACTTTAATTTATGGGTATTTACATCATCAGGGTATGATACTTCTTTCATGGGTGTATGTTTCGTAAGTTACCTAATCGATAAGGGAATTTGAAATTTCAATTTCCACTCATTTGGCTTTACGCATATTTCATTGATTATATTACCCCAAGATTATGTGTGGAATCACTATTCATTTGATTATGTCATAATTTCCACTCCGCTTTCTGTGGATATTAGTTTGATACACATAATCACTCCATTTATAATTCTCAAGTCGTTGATATGAATTTTATAAGAGTGATTTTAACTCATTCTCCATTTGTTGAGTTAAAAATCCAATTCGTTGGTATTGTTTTTACAAGAATATGTGTGAATGTCCTTTGATTGTTTTACACTGAATATCCAATCATATTTAGTGTATTTATATTTGTCACACATAATTATGTCATTGATTTATCCTTATCCTAAGGATACAACCTTTATGAGATATTTCATCTCAATTTACATTCCATTGAGACTTCTTTGTGGATATACACCAAATCACTTTTATGTGGTGTATATAATGTACTTTGACATAGTATATCATGAATTCCCTTTGTTATCATGATATTACAAAGTATTGATTACCTCTATTATTTGTATTCAAGTGTCTCTCTTTTGGTTAGAATCTCTAACTAAATTACTATTTTTAATGTTTTAAAGACATATTCATCTAAATCTTTCTCATTAATGTCCATGTTTTAAAAATGGTTTTAAGTATTTATTTATATGGAAATTAAAGTTTAGAAATTAAAACTCCTTTTAAAAATCTTCAAAGTGGTATGGGACACTTTGATTCAAAAATATACTTTTAAATGGCTTCTTTACAAATAGTGTGACTTTTAAATGTTTTCAAGAAAAGGGGGATATTTCTCTCAAATAGTTTTGATGATTATTTTCATCTATGTCAACATCCTTCATTATTCTTGATTGAGGTTAATGTGATACAATACAATCTTCCATATTGTATCGAATGAGTTATGTTTGACTGTGGATGTGCTGTTTTTATACCATTCATGGTTTGTGGTAAAAGTATTGACATTTCGTATGCTATTTTTAATACGAATGTTTATGTTATGTTTAAACATGTTCATATGAGGAATGCATTGGACTTAATAAGTGACGGGTGGAGCCCGCTATAGCTCCTCGATGCATCGGTAGGTCTCATGAGACAAACTATTGTCTTGGCACAAGGCCTTGGCAAAATCTTATTTGTAGTCTTGGCACGAGGCCTTGGCTATGTGTTTATGATAGTCTGGCATTATGCATTCCATCATTATGAAAGTGGATATTGATATTGCATGTGATCATTCGACTAGTAGAATATCCATGTGAGTAAGTAAATGGAATTATTTCATTTTACCTTTTCCATTTTATGCTGAAGTTCATGTTTAAAAGGCTTTTGTTTTAGTTATAAATTGCCTTAAGTGTTTAGGATTATTTATGAAAGCTTCTACTATAATGTTATCCTTACTGAGCATCTGAGCTCACCCCTTTCAATGTTTTATTTTATTCCCAGAATTATGAAGAAGTAATTTATGAATGACCTGCAGGGATAGTATGAGGGGATATGAAGACAATATGTTTTTTATGATGTAATGTAAAAATTGAAGGTTGTATCTAGTTATTCCAAGGCTACTAAACTAATCAGTCATTCGAGACTTGATCTTTCTCGTGATCATGCCAATGTTATGTAATAATGCACCGACTCTAGGTAATTACGGTCGGGCGTTACAATCAGCATCAAATAACACCACAAATATCTGGAATAAATCCACAATAGCATGCACATAATTCAACCAATTCACCCATAGGATGAAATCATATGGTTTTATCCATAATCCTAGGAAATATCTCCAAGAGTTGTGCTTCCCTAGCAGTATTTCATAATCTATACATACTTCAAACAATTTAGCTCGACCTAAAACTGTTGTAGTAAACCCCCAGGGTGTTGGAATCTTATCTACCTCATGTCCCAAAGAACTTTCATGGGTATGTTATATGATGTAATGTGTAACCCTTGAATCAAACAAGGAATACACCTAAGTACAAAACAAGAGAAGTGTACCCTAAACAATGTCTAGCTCGCCTAGTGTTGGCCATGCTAAACCATGTAGCTTAAAATGATTTAATTCGTGGCCTCTCTAACCCTAATCACAACTATCACCATTTCCACACTATGCTCTCTTAGGACAGGGAGTATCCTAAGAATATCATCTACCTACCCCATCTACTCTATACTAATACAAAGTTGGTTCAAATTGATACTACTACCAGGGCTGGAACCGCCTCAATGGAAAAAACTATAGAATTACACATAACCCACACTAAATGATCTAAAAGGTTGGTCACCCACATTATTGATGACCATATACACCACAAAAAATCAAGTGCCTCATTACTTGGAATAGGCCCGAGGGCCACTGCCCCTGGAGAAAAAAGATACTGAGGGCTAGGACCTACCCCTAACCTAATGGAAACTCTTCTTCCTAGAAAAATTGGAAACTATGACCACAACACTTCTTTATGAGGAATCGTGATGACTCCCTCCCATCATGATTTCATTCTAGCTAAGATCAACTTAATGACCTCTTCTCTCACCAGCACATCAACATATGTATTCAGTATAAATATGGTGACCTGGAACTGGATCTCTGCATGAAAAGCCTCATCAAAATGAATATCCCTATCCTCCTCATCTAGAAATAGTTCTAAAGCGTATCTGAAATGTTTTCTAAAATAGATTCCAAACTATTACACACTAGAGATCCCCTATCGAAGGGTAAACATCTCCTAACACTGGTCACCTTCACTGTCGAAGAATGAAACATGACTTTGAACTACTCTTGGAACATCACCAATTGTATTTTTGACTCATTGTACTGAATAACGAATAAGAACAAACCCTACCTCACTGCCCCACACACCATCGTCACAACCAATGACACCTACTACTCCTTCTGAGCATGGATTGAGCTGAATGATATCTCAAACTCCTCTAACCTGTCTTCTATGACTATATTGTAAATAAAGACCTAATTATTTTGCAGACTCTATCACTTAAACACAATGAGTTTCCTCCCCCATGTTTCGTTGTCGTCAACCTCTACTCTACGGTGATAGGCTAACATAGCCTACTGAATATCTCATGTCCGAACCTGATGAGGAATTCAACCTGGAACCATTCCTAAAAAATGAAAAATAGTTAAAACTACTAAACCTATAATATGAAAGACTGAACATTAATAATTTATTTATTTTCTTTTATTTATCTTAGGTTGACCTATATTAAGGTCTACCCATTAAAATATAGGCTCAAAGAATAATGGTGCATGATCCTTTCCTACGTCTCTACCCTACAACCATCATCACTTCATTTTGTAAACAATGTAAACATAATGGTACATGCATCAGATCATAGGGGGACCTAAATACTTGTGTCTTAACCGGTCTATAGTGTTTATATCACATAATAAACTTATCTAATGTCATTTCCCTACCAACCTATGAATTCTAAACTATGCCAAACTTGAAACACCATCTTATACCTCAACCAGAGCCTCTGATACCAGTCTTCATTGACCCTATCCCCACAATGTGTACCTCATCTAGGCTGAAAAACTGAGAAAAGAGATAATGACCCCAGAGTCCCGCCTTTAGTAGGCACTCGGTTGGCAACTATTACATAGGGTATAATAAACACATGAACAAGTGGTAGTACCCTCTAAGAGAACACATGTGAAACTGATAGAATGAAAAAACAACAACCAACTCCATGTCAAACTACAATATAAAATAAATCCAAATTACACCTATTTAATGTCATAAATGAACTAAAAAACTGAAAGAGAAAACTACAAGAACCAAAAGAAAGTAAAATGGAAGTGACCATGCCGCCCGAAAATCTCATGCAACTACAAGCTAGTAGAAACCAGCCTCATCCCCAACCTGCTCGAATTGACCTAATTTTTTTTGTATATCAAAGGGTGAGTATTACATTAAACATAGTAGGATTCTCCCCAAATCCCCTCAAGAAAATTTAATGGAAGAATGCTAAAGTATGATGAAAAACAAGTGAAACTAACTGAACACCTAAATAGGTACACTATATTTCCAAACAAACCATGGAAACTCTCACCAAGTATCACATATAAGAGTATATAATATAATAAAGAATATAGAGGTTACCAAGCTAGCAGTTACCCACTTGTTTACCTAATTTCCCCAATATTACATGTCCTATGAATCTCTATGTAAGAAGGAATTCCCCCAGACACTTCAGCGATGCACCACAACATGCACCTAGTGCATCACAACCACTAAATACACAAAACCAATGTAACCAGGTAGTTTATGAGAGCCACCAAATCTTGGATAACATGTATCATACATCGGTTATCAACATCGATTTTTTAATCCAGTTCAAGTAATTATTATTTAAATTTCATTTTGATCCAAGGGATAAATTATGAAATCTATACAATTTTATATAGGAAAAATAGAACCAATTAATGTCTTACCTCAATGGGTTTTTGATGTTCTTTGCATGAGAATGGTTTATGCAATAGATGATGATCGCCTCCCCCCATGGTAACTACATCCCCTAGAGGATGCCACAAAAAAACTAAAGCAACCAAAAACAAAGAAAGCTCAATTAGAACCATGGATATGAAGTTCCATCGCATGTAAAAGAGAAATACTAGAAAAACGATTGAAGAAACCACAATAACAGAGGTAGATCTTTCCTAAGATTGATGATGGATTGAAAACGGAAGACCGAGATCAATCCTTATTGAAGAGATATATAAAATTCCATAGATGGGTCTTATGGGTCACCTGGGATGAGAGGGAGGGGTTCCTTGACCGTAATATTAGAAAGACGTGAGTGGCTGGTCGGTCTTTAAAACAAACAATGATGTGTCTTTACATGACGCATACTTCCCATTAACATTATGTACTTCCTTGATCCCGGGTACAGCCAACAATCAAAACTCCTCATAATTTATTTTATTTTTCAAAACCCAAAATAGTAAAAATCATTTAACCCATGTTCATGTCATGTAGCCCCCCCACTTATATCATTCTGTGACCGAACTCCCCTAGATTTCATCAGAGACTTCTCCGAGCACCTCCGAATTCAATCATATGAAAAGGGTCAATCCATGTAGATTCATTCCATTTCATACATACCTATATCCCTTATCAATATATATATTCAAATAATTTAATCCTCAACTTTTTCAGAAATCTAATCATGGAAGGATTAACCAAATAGAGTTTCCTGATGAAGAGGCAACATTCATAAAAGAATGTTTTGGTATTATTTACTTCTACAACCAATTAAATTATTATTATATCATGATGATAAAATAAAAAAATAATATTAAATATACATATATGTTTTTATGTTTTTTGTACAACCTATAACCACACACACTTCAATCAAATGGGTTATGAAATCAATAATTGTATGTACGATAGACTATCGCCTCACAAAATAATGTCCTCTGTTTTTCCATTACCACCTTTCATGATATGGTATAATGGTCGATATAAATTTCTTATATGATATTTATAAAATAATTATACATTTGGATTCATTTTATCATATTTATCCTTTTATATATTACTCCATATGGTATACCATAACGTACTGTTTGTGTTTAGAGGAATACCGTCTCACGAAGCGATGCGATTATTTTTTGCTTAAGGTGTTACTTGGAGGGTAATATGGGTAGAATTAATAGATAAATATGATATAACTTAATTTATTTATATAATTCATGACATATTTTTCATTATATTATTATAACATATTTTTTTTAACTTTTCACTCAGAGAAAAAAATGACATCATCATTCGTAGATGTGTGGAGTACCGTATCCAAGATACGACGTGATAATTTTTTAAAAAACTCATCACAATTTTCTATTTATAAGAATATATTGTTTAAAAATACGGTATTTATGATATTATTATCATTTTGGGAAGATAAAATATTACTTATCTACTATCCATAATGATCCATTAAAATTTTAAACGTTACTCATGCATACGTACGACCTAACGTCTCAATGTTCGGAACACTAGTTCATTTTACATAATAAAATTTTATAATGGGTTTAAAAGGTATATTTTTGTATAAATATTATAATTTATTAATGATAATTATTCTACAAAATTTTAAATAATTACTACTTTTTCATTAGTCAACCAACTCAATTTACTTTTTATAGACATGCTTAATATGGTCAAACCATATGAAGTAAACTTAATCGATTAAGTAATTCTATATAAAATGTAAATAAGGGAAATAATGTAATAGTAAAAATTAATATGTTTATCAATAATGTAAATAATTGATATAATTTCGTTGTTCAGGATGATAAAGACACACATGACAATTCAGACTCAATGTAAGAGTTTTCTTGTCTCACTCTTTTTTCTATGAGATATATTAAAAACTCACAACTCCTTTTTGTTTTGTGGTGTATATATTTCAAATAATGTAATATAAATATTATTATAATTAAATTTATGGGGAATAACATATCAAATTTAGGATCTAACTTTCATCAGGTTTACTGTTTCAATATTAGAAAATTGATAAGGGATTTGTGTCTTATGTTTTCTTCTTTGAGCCATATGTTATGTTGTACACTTATATACTTTTATGAGGTGTACATAATACCACTTTGAACTATTATATCTTAAATCTACTTATTTTAATGATATTATATGTTTATTTTATTATTATTATTTAGTGGGTGTTACAATTAAATGTTACAAAATTTTTAAGAGTATTTTTTCAATCTTATCATTTATAGAGATTGTGTATTATTATGGCATAGATGTTAAAATATTAAAAAATGTATTTTATTATACTATGTTTATTAATGAAATATTCAATTACTTTCACCAAGTTTCCACTCTTTTTTTTATTTAAAATTTTGGGAATTTATTTTTGATAAAATCTAACTTCGTTTCTCTCTTCGGTTAGAAATTGTTTTTCTTCCAAAACCATGATATCTAAAAATATTTTGAAAAATGAATAAAAAAATAAAAATTATTATATAAAAATATTTTAAAACATTTTTATTTTAAAAAAAAATTCAACATATTTATCTTCTCACTTTCTAAAAGTGAACTTTTCTAAACCTTTTACCATGCAAAAAGAATGTTCTTTACAACATGTATAAAATGACCCACATATATTAAAGTCATCTATTTAAAGAAGCTATTTAATGATTAAAATAAATTTTCTTAATATTATTGGAATGTTTATGTTTTAAAATTTGGTTTAAATGAAAATGATAAAATATGGTTTCTTAATATTATGGAAAATCATAGTCTTTAAAAGTTGGTTTCTATGAAAAGTATTTTCATAAAAATTTTATGTTTTAAAAAGTAATTTTCAAATGAAAAATTATATTTTCCCCAAGATTGGTTTTTAATGATATATAAATTGTATTTCCATTTACCAATGATAAAAATCCGTTAATTTTTACATTAATTATGATAGTCTAAAGTGATAACATAATAAATATTTCATTAAATGGATGAATTTTTTTTCAAATAGAATATTATGCAACCCATTTCTAATTGTTTCATTATTAATTTTTCAATTAGATTATTATGAAACCCATTTATATTCCATAGGTTATTCATAATTAAAATATATTTTTATGGAAACCATTTATTTTTCATGAGTTATCATAATTCAAATACATTATTATAAAACCCATTTCTTTTCCACAGGTTAATCAACTTTAAGAGATTATTAAGGAACAAATTTCTTTTCCATAGGCTAGTCAGGTATAAAATTGATTTTTTTTTACCTGTTTAGTTTTTATATGTTATAAGGAATAATTATTTTTATGTCAATTTAATGATGAAATATCTGTGTAAATTATTAATTTTTTGGCTTTCGACATCATATAAGATGGAGTAGCCGAGATTGTGTTGGGTGAGCCCATTTTAGCTTATAAAATGTGTTAGACTATATTACACTAGTGAGCCTATTATATCTTATAATATGAGGTATCATATATTGTTTTGGGTGAGAATATTATACCATATATAATGGGTGCACTTATATATCACTCTAATGAAATAGGTAATGATTAAGTTGGAATTTGACCAATTTTTTATTCAAATTAAACTGTATTTAAAAGGATTTTTTAATATGGTGATCCTTGTTATCAAAATGTGTTTTAATTACATATTATAGGATTATAATGTTTTTTATTATTAGGATTTATATCATATTCCTGATGATTATTTATTCTTATGAATCATTATATTTCCATGTTTTTATATTTAATGAAAAATGTATTTATGGGTATGAGATATTGTATGATTTTTTATGCACTATGACTATGTATCTATAACCTTATGCACTTCTTATTATAGACAATGATAATTAATTTCTATGTGTTATGTCTTCCTATACTGATAATTTTAGATCACTACTCTTATGTCTCCCTTTACCCAGGTTATAAAGAATGAGGTTCGTTGAACTATGTCTATAATGTATTTCATATGGATGATGATGATTCCTTAATTTGAAATTAGAAAATCTAGATAATGTGAGAGAAATTATAATTTGAAAAATTGGGTATAATTTATGTAGGACTTTTCCCTAACTCAGTAAAACTCTAAACCGAAATGGTCCTAGTCAATGTTACTGACCCAATTCTTTATTTACATGTTGAAAGGATTTGAAGGAAAAATGGGAGAGAGTTATCAACATCAAATAATGAAAATGTAAAATTTATGATTTAAAAACCTGATATGAGAGAGTGGGTTTTAGTCCATTATACACATGGTTTTACAAACCATATTTTAAGTACACTACTACTAAAAATCAATTTGTTTTGTAAAATTTCAACCCAAAAGTCCATAACACCATGAAATTAAATAATATAACAAAATAAAATAAACATAGTTTCATTATTTGAGATGATATCACCTTAAATTATTATAATATCTAGTTAAAATTTATTTAATATGTTTTGAAATATTACTCTTATTAACGACATTCATGACAATGCACATTCTTTTAGTAACATGGGATCACTAACATTTTTCACATATCATATTTCTCATATTTCAAACCAATTCGATTCACATGATGTAAATGGTACTTTTTTTGACCTC
Organism: Viscum album; assembly: GCA_963277665.1. NCBI lineage: Eukaryota > Viridiplantae > Streptophyta > Magnoliopsida > Santalales > Viscaceae > Viscum > Viscum album. The sequence continues at coordinate 764,499,609 of OY728129.1, forward strand.
ATATAATCCAATTTACTATTTTCATTATCATTTAATCATTTTAATATAATCTTCTTGTTTATTTTCACTTGCACAAAACATAATTTTAACGATCTTTTACTATTTTAATCGTGATATTCAATTATGAAATCATGAAAATAATTTTATCTTTAGGATTTTATTTTATATAATGGAACCTTTATTCACAATATTTTTTATCATATTCTTCTTATTACATATCAAGTTAAACTCTTCTTCCAATATGATGAACTTTTCCTTATATAACAGTAAAGTCTACTCTTTGGATTTGACTAGATTGATGTGGTTATTTTACATTTAAAATAACTAAATATATTTCTATTTCATGAAATGTTTTCTTATCCTATATTCTCTTCGTAAAATAAATTATGAATATTACTACTTCAGATGACCCATTTACGAATAATCCTTTATTTCATAACAAAATCACATAATTGATTTAATGAGTATATAGTCATCCTAGAATGGAAAATATTCTTTAACATGATAATTCTCAATAGATATGGTATATAAATTAATACATAAATTATTATCATCTTTTGGAACATCTAATTTATCCTTTTGAACATGTGCGAACGTTTTTAAAATTTCTTCACTTATTCAATTTTTATCAATTTCTAGGTAGATAAAACGTTAATTTTGGACCATTCCCTGACACCCCCATCGTTGTGAATATTAGGAATCTCAAAATCACCCTCATATATTCAATTCACATATAAAAGGGAAAATATATTAAAATATAAAATATCCAATGAGAAGAATATGTTTTGATCTAATGCCACTTTCATATCAATGTAGGATCATGTAATCACAATAATAGGGGGTTGTAAATATGATTTGGAAATTTTATAATAAATTATAAAAACATAAATTATTTAGACATATAATCCCATAAGGATTATTAAATATCATATTATTCAATAAAAAACATATTATATAATGGATAAAAGTAATGATTTTATAAAATAAAGCATTTTTAAAAAGATTACTATTGAAGTTGGTGTATATAACCAATTTTTGTTTGGGTCAGGTATGAGACCCATGTTCTTTACTAATTTTATTATTGAAAAAAAACATTTGGAGTTTATTTTTATTGAACCATAAAAAAATCTCATGATATAATTGTAGTATTTTAAATGGTTCTTTTACATACTCCTGCACGTTTTTAATTGAACTTCCAACCACAAGCATGAAAAATATATTATATTCTACTCCATGGTATCCTATTGTAGAACGACATGACCTTTATCATTAAAATATTTATTTTACTTCCTATATGTAATCAACTATAGTCTCATTAATGTCTTCCACTTCATTATATATAGAAATAATAACACATTTATTGGGAAGAAAACCCATGTCATGTACCTGATAAAATATTACTAATTGGTTTATAAAACAACAATTGAAATTTCTAAAATTAACATGGATGAGTGATCGTAGTGTAGTTTTGACATCAATCACTTCTAATTTATTATCTTATCGATATTATATGATGAAAATGATCTCCAATAATGGTTCTATTATATTATTAAAACCCCATTTTTCATTCTCTTTTTCATCACAAACAATCACTATATTCTAATGCATTATATTTTTATCCTATAATGTTATTTTTAGTATTATTTCAAAGATAATATCAGTTCCATAATTATGAATTGGAAAAATGATCTAAAAAGAACTACACCATTATCAAACCAATATTACTAGTCAAATATAGTTTCATAAAATATACTAGATTGGATATTAAATAAATCGAATAAATATCATCCTATTAAATCTATAACTTTATCAAACAATGATATTATTAAAATATTGATTTAATCCACATTTATGTTCTCATCATTATATTTTTCAATATTATCCTCATATATTTCCTTTATAATCCCCTATTTTAGATTTTATATTTTTCATAACCGCATGCATGTTCAATATAGAAATAGTACTATGACTAGATATTATAACCCTCAACTTGATATAATTGTCACTCAATTTTAGTTGATGTATATATGTAAAACAATATTCCTATTTTGGGTTGATTTTATTACTCATCGTAATCCAGTGTTAAAATATCTTCTAATGACACATTACCACGGTGTGACACTATCCTAAGATTCTCACATTAACTCTTAATATGTCAGGAAACAATTAGCTATGAAAAAAATAATATTTAAATATAACAATCAATCATAACCTCAAAATATTCCAAATATGTTTTCAAACAAAAAAATTGTATACTCAGTGAATTTCTATCCTGAATCATTATCTCCATGGATTTTTTTACATTTAAATATTTTATGAATAAAGACAACAACATATGATTTGATATAGCTTATAAAAATTACAAAAAATATCTTTTAGAATTTATCATAAAAACATATTTTAAATAGATTATTCATATATAAAATCAACAAACATATAATAGGGTTTATATAATCCTAAATGAGATTAAATTATTTCTATATCATACAACAATATTATTATTTATTCAAATTTGGTAATATTATATTCTTATATAGAAACTATAACTTTTTATATTACTTACATGGTTCTATATAACTTTTATACATAATCCATTAAAGAATCAATGTTTCTATTAAATATTAAAAAAGTATAGTTTATATATAAAATTTTTTTATCTTCAATATATAATATATCATAGCTTTGAAAAATCTATCCATATTATTTTAATGATATAACTCTTTTTATGATTTATATTAAATAGCTTCTATTTCTAAAGATTTTTTTGATAATTATTTTAATTTTTTTTGTATTTGTTTACAACATGTTTTCATGATATGAATCACTAGATCTCAATATGATTGGAAGAAGAATACTAGCTTGGAAGTGTGTTTAGGTGTTACTAAGCCTAGATGGAAATGTGTAAAGCCTTAATTTCAAATGAAATTATGTTCATTTGGTTATGATTATATTTTTGGAGCAATTATTCATAAAATATATTGGAAGAGGATAACGATTTTAAGAAGATCCACCTACAAGAAGTTAGAAGATCACATATTATATTATGGATGGTGAATCAATTTCTGTTATTTTTATGATATCCATCAATGTCGATGATTCATGTCAATTATGAAACATCGTATAAAACACGAGGAAGAATATGAATTAAATAAGCATATGAAATGTAAAATTATTTCATGGTGTGTATTATAAAGACCATATAAATATTTATTTCCATGAATGTTGGAACATTAGTTTTAGAAGATTTTTTGAAATCCCTGTAAAAATATCTATTCATATATTTTTGGAATGATGAAACATTTGGATTAATTTTTAGACAATAAATTTAATACATAGTAAATACTATGTATATGAATGGATTATAGTAAAAAAATGGATAATATATTTCAAATCGTAGACCACCTAAACAACAGAAGTGAGGACCATGAGTAATAACAATTGGAGAAGGTTGACCTAGAAAGGAGTAGGTGGAAGTTGTCGGCGGATGGAAAAATGGTACACACTATGAGTACACAATTGTTCTCATATAGTATGTACAATTCATATAAGATTTTTCCTGGGGGACCACACAAGTGTGTGGTGAAACATGGTTGTGGGGTTTTTTAAGTGTTTCTGAGTTCAAACTCTGGTATCTGATCGAAATCCTTTCGATAAATAGATTGATTATATATTAGTGATAAACAGAAAAAATTTATCTTATAATGTTCCTAACACATGATACAATTCATATATTAATTGAGATATCAATATTTCATGGCCATATAGTAAAATAATGCAGGTTCGTCTGATTTCACCCAACACCTTCACATCATCCCTTTAATATTCTCTCATTTTTATGGCATGTCATTATTACACCATGATAAAATTAATCAGAAAAAGGTCACCATGATTTTTTTTATTGTCATTATTTTGATATGATCATACATTATACCATTATTCATGTGTAATATGATAGGTATTCATGTGCTTAAACAATATATAACTTCATCGATGATGAAACAAGGCTTTTGAGTGATATTAAATCATGAGGTGATGAATGTGATATACATTAATGCATTTGAGTCCAATATCATGAAGGGAGAAGTCAATTATGTGTAGAAGATATCTTTTTTAGTGTCATAAAATCCATGTGATAATAAAGAAACTCACATGATGTTGAAAAAAATTAATTAATATTTTTAAAAATCACCATCATCTACCCTATTTTATCAGATCATTCATTTTAATCCGAGTTTAGAAGCTTTAAAAATAACAAAGTTATGTGATAAAAACAATTTCTAAAAATATTGAGTATATTAGGCCAAGAGAGTTTCTTTTATTCACATTTATCTTTGAGATCTCCCATTTTTAGAAAATATATTATTCTTGAGATTCAATTTATATAATGAAGTTGGTATATTTTCGATCCTTATGGGAAACTAGAAGAAGGATGTGGGTTCTGTGAACCAATAATCTATGTAGTGAAGAGATTCCATGAACAACTGTTGAATAAAGAATAAATAAGTTCTGTTCTATATTTGATTAACACTCACGTGTCATGTGAAAAATAAAAAAAATATTTCCTTAGTTTATATACCTGAAGACATTATTAAAAAAATATTACACAAACACAAACTCTTTCATGATGGTGTTTTGGGAATCCACATTCACATTATGTATTATAATGAAGAAGAAAATTGAATATGAACAGATGTTATGTTCAAATAGGGGGAAAACAATGCATTTTATGCATAATGTTTTAAAAAGAAAACACAAAGAGGGTTTGGATATATGAATGAAGTAGTCAAAAAATTATAATTGGATATGATGTATTCCATACATGGATACCCTAAGGAATGCATGTTTCAATTGATTAGATGATGATTGAATTAAAAAATAATATTTTAGTAATTTGTTAATATATACATAGAAGGATTTAGAGATATACACTATATAAAATATTGTATTCATGTAAATAAAATTGAGAAAAAAATTCCATTATTTCAATAGTGAGAAATTTTGTAAAAAGAATGATCCAAAACCACACTCAGTTATTGTTAACTTAAATTTCTTATTGATGATTGAATAAAAAATAGTGTGCCCAATATTATTTTAGTTTACTATTATTTTGGATTGGAAGAATTATGAGATATTTGGTCTATAACATATTCTAATTATATTTACTAAAAGAAAATAAGGTGAATCCTACAAGATTTTTTCATATCTGAGATAAACCATTTTATTATAAAGAAAAAGAGGAATCCATTTTAATATTAAATTTATAAAAAGTTGATTTGAGTAACTATGGCCTATTAAATAAGGCATTGACTACATTTTTATTCAATATAAGAGGATTTGGACAACATCTTATATTAGCGATTTAATGATAATGTTTGTACTGTACATTGTTAGTTTTCATAATTTTTTAAGAGACGTACCCTCTGTCATTATTTTCCTGATAATGAATGAGAATCATTGTTGTTGTGGGATAATAACTACCCTACACCTATGACATAGTAATTGCACCGGAGGTTAACCCCATTAAAAATATTTGTGTTCCTTGTGCATTTATTTTTGGAATTAATAATGAAAATTTCATTTTAATAGGATAAATAGAATCATTTCTTTAATATATGAAATTGTTATCAAAATTGATATAAATTTAATGTGATAATAATTCATCCCATGCTGAGCCCCCTATCTGTTTGGTCATCCAAAAGTGATTATATAATTTGTTATATAAGGGACATGTCATACCATCAATTCGATTCTTAGTTTTTATAATTTTTGAATATTTTACATCCCTTTACAATTTTGAAATGAGTGAGAACTTCAATGTGGTGTATATACAGTATATTATAACTATATCTATGTTATGACCGTGAATAATAGAAGGAAAAAATGATTGAGTAATATGAATAAGGCAACCCTCTTATGCATAGAGCATGATTATTAAATTTTCCAATAATATAATTTCGATAATTTCAAGTCTTTATAATGCACTAAATATATGGTAGTTCAATATTCTATCAATGAAATTTTAAAAGGTTTAGCATCATATACTGATGAAGAGGTATCCGATATTTTTTCCATGATTATCCAAAAAATAAACAATCATATACGGTGAATATAATTCATTTGATAATTATAATTGTACTTATTTTAGGATTATCATAAAAGATAATATCATACATCTTGGTGAAGAATCCAAGAAATTATATAGGGATAGTGGACTAAATCATCAGTGATGACATGTGTGGATCTCACCAAACAATGTAATTCAAAAAATGATATAATTAATGATTATAATGATTCATATTCCAATGTTGGGGAGGATTCGTTCGAAGAAATAGTAGAGGCATATTATGCTATTTATATGAATCAGGATAAGTTACATGAATTAGAAATATAATTAGAAATATATCACTGATGTAATGAACTCACTACCTGTAATAAAATAAAATAAGTTCAAAGTGTTTGAAACGTAGATAGAGTATAAGAAAAAAATTCATGATGATGAAGTTATAAATTTCATAATATAAAATTAATAAATATTAAAGTTATTAGTTTATGGTAAAAACTTACTTTATATTAAATGACATGAACTGAGTGTGAAAATAATACATATTCAATATATTCGAGTTAAGTCTTCAAAAAACCAAAATAAGAGTTGTTATTAAAAGATAATAATCCACAAAATCATCTGTGGATAAATCTTATCCTAAAATTAAAATATATTATTTAAAGAACATGTTTAAATCATTCAATTTTTAGTCTCTATATTTCTCATGTACAATGGTACCATTCATTTAAAATAATCTAATGTTTTCTTATTCTTGTTCAAAACATAACACAAGTTAAAAATAAAAAATTCAAAAAAGGGATGAAATAGAGAAATGAAGACAACAGAAAAATATTTATTCCATGGAATGATAAGTGTAAAGAATATTTCCCTTACAAAAATTCATTTTAGGAATGAAAAGAAATAAAATCATCAAGAATGTCAATCAGGAAAACAGTTAATAAAAACAAAATATGATGAATTTAATATGACTGTTTGTTCAGTGATAGATTTCTGAACATGGAATATGACTGTTTCTATAAAAATTTATTTTTTGACAAAGTGATTCTATATCAAGGGATGCGAGATACCTTGAATCAAATTCAGTATATATAATGGAAGAATATTACTATTACAAAGTAATTTGAATGTGTTAATAATATCAATGGTATTTACAAAGGTGTCTATCTTAGTGAAGAGGTTTAAAAGTATAAACCATTCAACTATACCAAAAAAATTTGGAATAAAATACCATAAAATATGAATAATGGAGATAATATTTTATTGGAGATATCAAAAATGAAAAATGCTTAAAACAAACCCATTAATATCAATAAGTGTGATAAATCAAAGAGTGTAAGATTCTTATTTACTAGAGGAAAAGGTCAGACCATAGATCACTATAATCATGCATTAGTTATCATAATGAATGGAAAAAGACAAAACAAAAATATAGAAGATGATCCCTAAATAAAAATGAAAGTATCAAAATGTTAAATATCACACCTTATAATCTAGCTAGATCATCCAAGAACGTTGTGTTTATTCTAAATTATATACAGAAAATTTGGCCAAATGATGTGAAAATGGTAATGAAAATACATGAAGACAAGGATAAAGCGAATGCCAAAGGAAAAGTTCTGATTGTAAATAAAAAATATAATTTCATGTGAGTTTTTTAATAATTGATAACTAAATAATCTCAGTAGTACTATGTTGTAGGTGCATGAATCATAGAAATATCACAAATAATTTATTGGTCATAATACCAGCTCAAAATATATGATATATATGATTTATAAAGATCACTACTGAAAAACATGGTTTATCCAGATCTAGGGATTCTACAAAGCTAGCCAAAAATGTTTTTAAAGACCCCATCTTTCAATGCTAAAAAATCACTTTTATAGGGTTTCTTTAACAGTGCTTCTAAAAAAGAAATTATAAACAGAATATTTCAAAAAAATAACTCAAAAAAATATATTAACTTATAAATATATTTATATTGATATAAATATATTATATATTTTTTTAAATATGTTTTAGACAAGGCTAAATAGGAATTTAAACTAAAAATATATGATATTTAGTGTAAATAGATTATAAAATAATTTAAAAAGTATTTTAAATTATTAATTTTTTAATAATTATCATATAATAGCCATTTAAAAAATTATGTTAATAAAATCAGAAAATCTATACCAGATCTAAAATTATTGGAAAACACAACTCGAACATCAAGGGCTCATTACTTTTGATCTCGATTCCTATTTTGGCTCAACCATATATCAAATAAAATCATATGATGGTAAATACACTTTATTGAACTGAGGAGACCTCGGTCATGTAATATTTTAGGTGAAAGAGGCCTATAAGGCCAAAACAAATGATTTTCCAGTCAAGGTACCCCAATTGAGTAACATTTGATATATTTTCACCTATTTTAAGGGGGTCATATTGTATTTTTTTCAATTGGGATATAATTAATTTCCACAAATTAAATTAATATTGATATTATGGTTTTGAATTTTTAACAATTTTCACAATATACTATTATTTATAATTAAACATATAACAATATATACAAATTTTTTATATATTCAGACAGAAATAAATAAAAAATATTCTATATATGTATTTAAATATATATATCTAATTATATATATATAATGATATATATAAGAACATAAATATAGATATATGGATTAAAAATGGAAATATATATTTATATATATAAATATATAAATATATTGATATATCATTAAATTAAAGACAAAATAATATAGTTGAGTGGAAAAAGAGATGGGATATGAGCATGATGCCTCGAGTTTCAAACTGGATTGAGGTAGGGGCACATTCAAGAGGGTGGAATTATATAAAGAGATGATAATGGTGGGGGAGTGTTTATTAAGGCGGTGGTAGGAATTGATAAAAGGTAGGGTGGGAAGTTGTTTGAATAAAAAAATTATCCCCCTTTATTAGTGGGGATTTTATGATAAATTTATTTAGCATTACAAAAGAGGGAATTCAATAGAACTAAAAAACTGAAAAACGTGTCCTTTATCGGTGCTTTTTCAAAAAATTGTTTAGGCTAACCCTCTATCATCGCTCACATTATCATCACTTTAAATGTGCTCATAATGCCCTTTTATGGTGTTCTTAATGACCATATTTTTAGTAGTGAACCATGTTATGAATGTTCCTTGGTTAAATTTTTAAATATTAAAATTCTACCTAAAATCGCCTCAAGAGAATGAAAGGACACTTTTCTGCCCAAAAAGAAGTATCATGGTTCAGAATAAATTCTTAGATCATTCTATCTCAATGAAAAGAAAAGGAGATCCACTATATTCCATTATAAATTTTTGTTTTTTGGTTTTTTTACACGATCAAAAACTATAAGGTTTTATGTCATGATTTTAAGAGAATGAATTACTCCCATAGTGGAATCAGTACATGGACTTTGGAATTTTGGTACGAGGAGTTACTAGGGAAGTTGAATTTTTTACTATGGAATATCAGAAATAATGGAATACATACTAATGAGAATTCTCAATGAAGAGGATTGGTTATGGTATCCTATTGTCAATGATTTTCTAGGAAATAATAAGAAAAGTCACTACATGTTTTCTTTCATAGTGACTAGAACAATGTGCTATGAAACTACATGAAACAAATGTTGAATTTTATCAATCTCAGAGGATCCATTCCAGAAACAATTATGAATTAGTTTCAGGGGTCGAGGATTTATACCAAAGTGGTTAATGTTTTTGGTATAATACTTTGGCCCATTTTCTAGATCCTCTAACAGGTGAGGAAAAATGAATGGCACAGTTTTATGATTTCTTGTTTTTACCTTCAATAAAAGGTGAAGTTTTTATTTTCAGATTTTGGGTTGCTGATAAAGAATTCTAGGAATTATGTATCTTCAAGAATATTTTTAACCTGATTCTACATCAAGATGGTATTCAATCAACCTAATTTGGAAAGATTGTTTTAATATATTCCCCCAAGCATGGGTCTAAAACTGAATGATTACATCTCTTATATGGATTATGAATGAGAGGGGGTGGGATGATTGGAGACATCAGGGGTTATATTCTCTATGTATTACGGTCCCTTTTGTGATCATGTAACTCCAGGGATGTGGAGGCTAAAGAATTGTCCACTTTTCTTTCCTTGTGAATGTATTATAATATGCAAATTTCATAGGTTGAATCTGAATTTATTGTGAATAAAAAAATCTTTTATCGTAAGGGAGATGTTCCCTAGGAACTGGTTTATATTTTTAGGTACTACAAGATTTATATCAATGAAAATGTTCTAGTCTGACATATATGGATAAAAGGAAACTTTTCCACAAACTCGATATCTAGGAAATGAAGATCTGATCTGAGGTCGACTCTTTACTACAACATGGGGTATTTTCCTAATGATTGTATGCTTATTTTTAGGAATTATTATCTTACAATCCATTATTTTTAACTTCCTTGACTCTTCTCAAACATTGTTGTTTGCAGGATCTTATAATTTTAATGAATAAAATGTAAATGGACTTGTGAAAAAATGATGATGAAATTACATTTTTTTATCTATAAGTCAGAATATTTATTCCAATATTTATTTATGTCACCACCAGAGTGTGATCTATACACTAATATCATGAATATTATTTGACACAAAATATTAAAGATAATCCTTGATGAAAATGTTTAATATAGTAAAAATTACTGAATGTTTTTTATTCACAATAAATTATATGATCATAAAAATTGATATTTAAAAATAATTTATATGTGATGAAAAACTGAGGAGAAGAATCATCATGAAAGTTTAAATTCGGTTATCATCCCTTATGGTTGTGTATCTAAATAATTTCCATGAGAAAGACATTTCATTCAGAACTGATATAATTATTAGTAACTTGTTCAAGATCTCCATAATGTGGTATATTTGAATGTTCTCCAAAAAATATTTTTAATAATTAATTGAGTCAGGTTGTAAGTTAGGAAACATAAGTAAACTAATTATATTAACCAAAGAATGTTATTGATTTTCTTGTATTTAATTCAAGAACATTACTTGAAAATTATAATTTTATTATTTTAATCATTGTTTTGAGATGAGTGTATAAATTTCAAGATGATTATATCATGAAAATATGTTCTTTAAAAGTTGTGTCTCTACTTGTATTCTTAAATTGTTTCAATTGGTTTCGAAAAAATTACTATCAACCTGGAAATACCACAATATTCATTAAGAAAAGATATAGGTTGTGATATATATGACGGTATAATATTCAAAATTGAAAATAGAAGGAATTATTTTAAAAATTTGGAATTTGTTTTCTTTAAAATTATTGGTTCATATAGGCTCGGAGTTGAACAATTGATGGAAAATTTATTAAGAATGAAATTATACAATCCACTATATAGAACATTGTCATATTTATAAATAATGGGAGAAAATAAACTGAAAAGGGATAATAAATGATGAAAAAATATTGACATAACAATTTATTAATGGTATTGAAAAAAATAAGAAATTGATAAATTGATGATTTACTTTGAGTATATTAAATATTCTTTATCAATAAGTTATTAAGTGTTTAATCACTTGATGTCATTAAGAATTAAAAAAGAATACAAGATTTAAAGTGTTGTAGGGTGTTCCAAATCTTTATTGTAAATTTATAAAGTGTGAATTTCCCATGAAATTATTTTAATTACATTTGGATTATTTTTATAGGGATCAAATTATCATCCACATGATTATAGGTAGTAAAAGTTTTAAAAATGACACATATAAAAGAAGTTCTATGGTCATATATTATATATTTTATAAAGTGATTAAATTCTGATGGTTTTAATGCTTTCTATAATTGTTAATGACTTGATTTAATGATAACACATTATTTACATCATGATAAATAATATATTTAATGATGGTTGTGAAAATATTTCCATAGTTTCTGAATAGTTTTATTGTGTCTATGAAAATGATTATTTTGATGACTACTGACACATTATTATTGGTATTTGTTTGGAAAACCATGAATTATGTATATAAATATTATATATATATATATATATATTCACAATGAATCATTTTTTTGAAAAGCTATATTGGAATTGTTATTATTACTGGATAATATGTATATGAATTATATTTAGCAAAAAATATTGCATGTCCTTATCAAACCAATTAATCCCTCGACCATATTTGTGGGACCTAGGGGTAGCCTTATAGGAGTGGGTCGAACTGGCCAACAACAAGTTGTAGATGTGAGAGAAGACAACTATAACATCCAATAAGAGAACATGGGTGTGTAAATAGAGATTAAATTATGCACTCAATAGGGTTCCCATGGGACCATTGAAGGGAGTGGTATGAATTAATGATAATCATGTGTGCATAACTATATCAGATTCCCAAACCCAGTTCCAGCATTAAAAGCTATAAATATGGATGATGTTTATATCATAGTAACAAACTATTGAAAAATTCGATGTAAGAATAACATGACATGTGTTAATGTTCAACTTTTAAATGAGATATTGATATGTAATTGTTGTTTTATAAGATAGTGTTCGTCCATATTATTCTTACCATGTTATCATCTCATTCCTCAAACATTTTGAATGGTTTCATTTCATGAATTTTCTGTTTTGTAAAGATATTGATAAAACCTAAGGTAACTATGATTGTTCAAAGCACAATAATTTCTTTATTAAATTAAACAGAATCATAAATAATGTGTACTAGAATGTTCAAGAGTTTGTTACCCAATTATAGACATTCGGTAGAGTAAGAAACCAAATTGTGAAGAGATATTCTGGAATGATTTTATGCATGTTATATTCTCATATTCACATGATTCTAAACTCAGGATGTACGAATACATTTATATGAGGACATCATCACTATATTCATCATGAATTTATCATGATAAGAAGGAAACCCATGTGAATTTGAAAATATTAAATGATCCTGAAATATTAAAAATAATCATTTATAAGAAAATTTTATCAGACACCACAATTTATTTATATTTAGAAATTGACATGAATATTAGAGCTATGAGAGAATAATATTTTTTACTAATATAAAACATTAGAGGATAATAGAGATAATGTTATTGTAGATCTTTATTTAGATCTCACATTTCCATAAAATAGATCAACTCTGAGATTCTATATTTTTGAAGAAACATGAATATTTTCAGGCCTCATAGGATTTGTGAGGTAGGAAGAGGGTTCTGTGAGCCAATCTACTACACAAAGGAAAGGTATCTCACACAATTCTTGTGTGAAGAAGAACCCCACACTCTATCCAATTATCTTAACCCAATAAAGTTAAAATGATAAAAAATGATATTTTCATAGTGTATATACATGATGAAATTATTATATTAGCATCTCATATACAGACATTTATTATGAAATGGAGTTTTAGGAATACATAATTTCAATATGCATTGTGAAGAATAAAAATATAGAAGGAGGACACATGTTGTGATCATTCAATACTAAACACATCAACTTCATACCAATGAAGAAAGAGAACATAAATATATTTTGAATATCTAGAAGATATATTCAAACAAACATAATTTATTATGATATATTCCATTCATGGGAACTTTCAAAAAGAATATATGAATTAATCATGTTTTAATTAGCTGAAAAAATAATATATGAATAAGTATTGAAGACATAATTATTATATTTGGGAAATATATAATATATTAAAGACTATTTACTTGAAAATATTATTTATAAATCAAATACAAGATACAAATTTTTTGATCATGAGTAATAATAATAATTCAACAATACTCTCAGTGATTTCTACCTTAGATTGTATTTTAAAAAATCCAAGAGGAAGAGAGTTTTGAATATGTTTTTAGTTTATTCTGATTTATCCAATATGAATTTTTAGATACCTGGTCAAAAAAATATTCCCATTATTTTTATTAAAATAAAATGAGTGGAGGATTACTTCATTGATGAATATCCAAGACATCCATTATGATTGATTTGAAATAGAGGTGTTATTTTTATTGCTTTATTTAGAGGAAGATTGTCATAACGATTTATACCTTTCCAAGAAGACATTTTCTACATTGATAATCACTTCAAGGGGAGTATGAAGAAATACTGTATTTTTTTCTTCAATGTTAATGGTTTCATTTTACTAGTCAATTATAGGAAAATGATTTCATGTCTGTATTCTTTCTCATGCTTTTATTGATAAAAACATGAAGTTGTGTGCGATTTGGAATATAACCACCATACACTGATGATGAAGTTACCCATATTGGAGTTGAGTTTTTTTATAAAAATCATGGTGTTCATTATAATTAAATATTTTTTGTTCAATCTCTCCAATTATAGGATATGAAGATAATGAGAACCATTCATTAAATCAGTGAAAGTGGCATTTAAAGTGATCTAAGTTTACAGTCTATTCAATGTGGTTATCCCAAACTAATCCTTAGAGTTTATTATTATATTGTACAATTAACTTAGTGTTTATTATACATATAAAAATATTAATAATAAATAGGAATTATTCCATGTTGTCTAATATTACACATCTCAAAATTAAGCTTTCATATATATATTTGATATTCATCTATAAATATAGGTTTTTATTATGTAACCCTTATAATTTAAAAAGTAAACATCATAGCTAGGGATTATCCTTACATAGGTGTTGTGTAACATATCATATCCCTTAGATAACTTTTATTACATTTAACATGTTGGATATTCATATATACATAATACATTTCTAAATTAATAATATCCCACCTGTCAATCATAATGATGTTATATTAATTCAGTCCAAATCATCTTCAATCATATCCAACCTCATTAAAAAGTCCAAAAAAATCAAATGATTTTTTAAAATTATTATATAGTCTCAAAACACTTAAAAAAATTATATAGGATTTTATCATGTATGAGCACCAAACCTATTCAAGGATTATTTAATAAATCTCTATAGCCTCATATAATATGACTTATCATCAATAATTCTCAATAATAGTTAACTAATTTAACATTAATAAATATAAAAATGACTCAATAAAATAAATCTTAATGAAAACATATTTGTTAGACTTCCATTCCATATATTTTCCATCATTCTAAGAATACAAGGCTAAATCTCACAAATCTCTTTCAAGATTTATTCTTCTATCCATCTATTTTTCTGGATTTCAATCAGTTGTCATCTAAAAATTATAATGATCATAGTAACAACATAGTGTAAAAAATGGTATTTATATCTTGAAATAAATAAATTTAATAATATACTATATACTATTATACCAAAAAATAATCCAGAAAAAATAATTTCATATTATTACATTAATCAATAATAAAACCATTTAAAATTATAAATGTTATAATTATATAAAAAATATAAAATAGAATATCTAAAATTGGATAATATGGATCACTAAAATATACTATTATCATCGCCCCCACATCCAACACTATCGATTTTTTTACTAAAACAGTCAACATTATAGAAAATGAAAAAATAAAACCTTATGAGGAATAGAGTTAAATAATTAATGAAATAAATAAAATGTATTTATAAGTGGTAATGTAACCATTGGAATTGTAATGTGACTTTTCGAACAGAAACATGACCGTTGGGAATAGAACCATAATGGTTAGAATAGTAATTTTACATCAAGATAATAAATTTTTATATAAATAATTTTTATCACGTTTCATTTATTTAAAGATAAATATTAAAGTAACAAAAAATAATAAATTTAAGGAATAAAAAAACAAAAAGAATATATTATCACATTTTAATAAACTCTAATATAATGTGTTTTTTAAAAGTATAATTTTTTATATTAATTTTTTTACAATTCTAAAAAAAATTATAAAATGTAAATCAATCATTAAATCCCAATGTCAATTTTTTACAAGGGTTATTTTTGGTAACTTTTTTTAAATACAAAATTTTTTTGATGAATGGTTAAAATACAATTTTTTAGATAACTAGTGTATCTTAAATTACATAATTCATGATGTATTTATAACCAAATACTTTCTATAAATTAATGTTAAAACATTATACAGTTAATTTCCTAAATGGTTCAATACAACAAAATAAAATTCAATTCAAGATATAAAAAGTATTTTATGAAACCTAATGTCAAAAATGTTTCCATAAAATAAAATTTTTTCTTTCCTTCCAATATCATTTTTAGTTATTTAATAGAGTATAATTATAAAAAGGTTTACATTTTTAAATAATATTATATTATACATGAATATTATTAAAATTTTTAAAACTTTACTATTACATGTTTTACCATTGATAAATTTCTTTATTTAATAATTTATTCCAAAAATACCCCCCTCATGTATAAATAACTCGACCCCATCCCCACGGAAAACCACTCATGTACCACATTACAATGAATAAAATATAAAATATATATTCTCTCAAGACCCATTGTATCCTTGGTGATGTTTTGTTGTAATCCAACTCCAAACATCAAGTTATTTCTAGTATCTTTCTAGAGAAGCTACACTGTGGATAACGCAAGTTTCGATCAACTCATCTAATTTTTTCTTCTTATTGGATATATTTTTTGACCAATTATTTCACAAAAAAACGTTATAATAATTAATAATGTATTATATTTTCATTCTATTAAATATAAACCAATGCTAACTATCATATTTACTATATATATAAATTTCAAGCATCCCTTTATCAGTCCCCCAACAACGTTCTGTCAAAAGTGGGTTATCCCCCTATAAAGATAATTCCTTGTCAAGAATCGTGAACATCATCATGGTTTGATATTATGAGTTTCATGTAAAATATAAAAAATTAATTTTATATATTAGAGTCTTTTTAAATTAATAAAATTAATTAATACATTAAATTGAATAAAATAGAGAAATTGATTGAAAATGGGAAATTTTTATGTATAACATGAAACCAAAATGAATACCCAAATAATTTAAATAATAATATTAAATGAGTAAAATTTGTAATTAGTAGTACAAATTATGATAATTAAATTTTGGATCATTTTTTTATTAAATCAATTTTCCTTATTTAGGAGACGCAATAGAAATGTCATAAAGAGCGAATTAAGGTAAGGGGATTCTTGAACAGAACTCCATTATTGTGGGTCTCCACTATTTTAAAGATTTTTTTTTATGGATATTCCATTAATTTTACATAAAATTTATTTCCTTAGTATATCCTTCTCTTTTGGGGATATACATTTCCACCTTGGGTTTTAAGATGAATAAAATGATTTTACAAAAAAAAACATTTCATTCCAAAAACAAAATACTTGACTCCCCATGTGTTATCTATTATACAAAAAAAATCTTTTTATTATATGTTATGATAACCCTTTATTATTTGGTAACCCCAAAGTTTATTCAATAATATATTTGTTATGACATCATTATGAAACCCACACTTTTCCATGGGTTTTATAAGGACATATCATTATAAAATTTCATAATCTTGAATTTTAGTCAAGAACTGACTTCCTTTCTCTTTGAAGATATTCTCAAGATTATAGATTTATATATTTCGGACATAATACATACATAAAATTCATTATTAATATAGAGTGGATTCCACAAAAATAGTATCCATTACTTCCGAAATATCAATCATTACATATATATCATGATTTGTTTGACAAATCTTTATAACATTTAGCATGACATCATTATTTATCTTACACATCCTTAAAACGTATGAAAATAATTAAATACTTAGGATGATAAAAGAAATCTCAGTAATGGATATAGAAAAAAAGGAAAGAAATAAATAGTCTGTGAATACATGTAAACGTGTGAAATCATTTTCAAAAAGACATACTTCTCAACCATATATACTTACTTTTTGAATCTTTATATTTGCAAGAGATTTCCACAAAACATGAAGAACATTAAAATAACAACAAAGGTATCTTGTGGTATTTCATACATACAATTTTAACCCTCATGACTTCCATATGATTTTTAACCGTCATGACTACCTTACAATATAACCCTCACGACCACCTTATAGTGTAACCATCACAATTACACTTAGAGTAACCATATAGTCGACCTCCAACATAAAAAAACCCAATAAATTGGAGGGAGATATAGGTCCCACTTTCATCATAAATAATGATAAATAATCATAACATAATCATAAAAAAATAACACTTTTATAAAAAAATTCTCTTTTTATTCTGTAAATCTAGAAGATTAAAAGATGATTTTAAAATAAATGACCTGTATAAATAAAATATAATTGATATTAGAATAAAACATAACTAAATTAATATGTGTATACATTTTAAAAACACATAATATAACATAATATAAAAAAATTTATTACACAAAATAATCTTCGTACAACATAATTAATGGAGTAGAAGGATAACCCAAAGAATGTAAATTGGGCTATGAATTCCCTTATCTTAGGTTTGTCTTACTTAAAACATGTTTAAAACTGTTGTATAATGGTTAAAAGGTTTTTTATTAATATCATAAATAGAAATATTAATGGTTGAAACAACTTATATGATCTTTTTATAACATCTTTCTGCTTGTTTATTCATAATATTTTGTTATTTCAAGTGTTTCATATGCGTACAATACATGGATTTCACAGTTGGTTCATATTTGATTTACTTTTTTTATGGAAATGAAATTCCCAAAGTGGAATGAAAATGTATTCATATGTTTCTAGAATATTAAATGATTTCATAAATCATTATTGTTTTATTTTATGAGGATGAATCAATAGATACATATTTATTGATATCTATTTATATCATTTTGGCAGTTCTTCGATAATCATGAACTTTTTTAATTATATAATTTATTTCATTAATATAATTTCATTGTATAAAAAGGTTGTTATATAATAAAATACAAAAACGGTTTCAACTATTTATTTTTTTACAAATACATTTTAATGATGTAAATGAAATTGAAAACACGTCGTCCCAGATTTCGGTAAAACGACACATCACGAATGAAATTTTTATAAAAGGTGGAGAATATGATGTAAGCTGGGTAATTTATTCATAAAAAAGAAAACATTCATCAAATATAAGATTATGGAGCCTTCATTACTCTTTTATAAGGATATGGAAAGATAGTATATGAAAAGAAAATGACTAGAAAAAAACACATGAAAATGAAAGGGGATTTTTACCTATTGATCTCTTCTCCGTGAGAAAGTCCTTAAGGCCTTTGTTTTTGGACATTTGGTTAGACTAGTAGGTCATAGACATGGGTAAGAACCTTGGGAATAGGATTTGGAAGAAATTAGATTATGCTAAAACCATTAGAGTTGTGAGAGGAAGAGGGGGTGAGGGTGGTATTTATAATGAAGGAGAGGAGGGGTTCACCATTATTTTAATCATTAGACTAATATTGTTTCTCAATAATTCGAATTTTATTTATTCTTGTGACCAAAAATAGTAATAACTGAATTTTAGATTGAACAAATGTTCATTTAAATCATCCAGGACTCATGCATGATGTCGAAATTCATTTATTTTTCATTTTTCATAAATTATCGAATTTAACAATTAACCAAAAATATAATTACTTCATAAAAATCCCAAAAATTCAAGATAATTTTTTTACATTTAGAATTCAAAAAATGAAAACCATTCTTTTTTAAACTAATATTCTAAATATGTGAAATATAATTTTTAAACAAAATAATAAATTATTCAAAGAATAATAATTTTAAAACAATAACTCATTTTATAATACCTTGAAAATTTAATCAAGACATCATAAATTAAAAAAAATACATTCATTAGTGGGTTTACTATTAATTTTCTCAAAATACTATTCACAAGGGTGGGTTACTATTCATTAGGGTAGGTTACTATTCACCAAAAAATATGTTTTCCCCATCAGACTCCAAATAATTTATTGATTTCTACCATTTATGTCCATTTTTTTGAAATTCAAATCATAAATGAGGAAAAATCATGTTCAATGATTGATTTATAATTACCTCTTTAAAACACAGACTCATTTTTTAGAGATTTGGTTTTGGTTGTTACATTCTGCCCAGCATATGGAAAATGTGTCCTTGTAATTTTATTTCCTTATTAAACACTTGAGGGAACTATTCCCGCATCACATTTTTAGATTCCCATGTTTATTCTTCAACCATGTGGTTTCCCAAAAAATCATTACCTAGTGGATTATCTTATTCTGAAATACTTGTTCTCTTAAATCAATAATTTAAATAGGTTTCTCTTCATAAGAATGGTTTTATTCTAGCTAAAATACATTTGGGCTCAATATATTAGATGAATCTAGAACATAAATTCCAAATAACAAAACATGAACAAATTTATGTAACTTATATAAACTCATAGGAAAAGCTACTGGATATAATACTAGTCAAACTTTCACCAAGATTTCATATGGTTCATTGAATAATTGACTTAGTATTCCTTTAATTCCAAAACTCATAACACTCATCAATGGTAATATTCTAAGAAAAACATGGTCACCTACCTTGAGTGAATGGTCTTTCCTCATATTGTCTGCATAACTTTTCTTCCTACTCTGATTTCCCTCTTGTGTTACAAGATCATCTTCACTTTCTCAGCCACATGGTCTACTAATTTTGGTCCCATCAACTTCATTTCCCCAACATCATCAGAAAATGTTATAGTTCAACACTGCTTCCCATAAAATAACTCAAAAGGTTCCATATGTATACTAGAATAAAAACTATTATTATAATAATATTGAACTAATGAAATATATTGATCTCAACTTACCTAGTTATCCATTGAACACACTCGAAGCATATACCCTAAAGTCTGAATTATATCTTCCAACTTACCATCTAATTGAGGATGAAAATATGTACATGAATTTAGTAATGTGACCAGAGACTTCTAAAAGGCCCTTCCAAAAATTAGACGTGAACCTAGGATCTCAGTCAGATAATATGTATAGAGAAACTCCATGTAATATTCCAATCTATTGGAGGTACAATCGAGAAAGTTTATCTAAAGACATTGAACCTCAAATTGGAATGAAATGTATATATTTATTCAACTGGTTAATAATCACCCAAATAGCGTTGTTACCTATATAATTATTTTCTAATCCATCCCTGATGTCTATGGATAATTTTCCCTTTCCAATATAGAACTGTCAAGGTCTTAAGAATCCCCTTTTTTAACTACAACTGCGCTTTATCCTATTGAAATACCAAACATTTCATGATAAAATCTACAATATCTATATTCATTTTATCCCACTAAAAATACTCAAAATTGTCTCTATACATCTTAGTAATACCATTATGAACTGAAAATGGAGAACTATGAGCTTCAAACAGTAAATATTTCATCAATTAGGAACGACAAGGCACATAAAACCTCTTTCAAGATCATAGAACAAAAATTTTATCAATCTTAAATTCTATAAACTTACCAATTTTAACTAATTCTACCAATTGTGATACTCATAGTTTTCTTTCTATGCCTTTTTAATTCTGTTGAAAAATGTTGATTGCACTAAACACCTGAAACAATAGTCTTATTTCCAGCACTAAAAACGTGTAAAAAAAAATTCAAAAAATTAGTAATCAAGGTATCATGTTAGAATAGTAACATGGATAATAATGCATGATGTTTAAAACTTAAGGAATCCACCAGATTATTTTATTTTCCATAACAATAATTGATCATAAAATCATAATTCTTTATCAAATCAAGCCATCTTCTCTACCTCATGTTTTATTCCATCTAAGTGAATATACAATTTAGAATATTATGGTCAGTATATATTTGATATTTAAATCTGTATAAATGATTCCACTAAATTTTAATATCCAAAACCACAAATTCAAATTCCAAATAATGTGTGGGATAATTTACCTCCTGATATTTTAGTTTTCTTAAAGAATATGAAATTTTCTAATCATTCTGCATCTAAATAAACCATGTCCCTTCAATGAAGAATCATTTTAGATTAAAAAATTATCATTTGTTTTAGATATAGCCAAAACTAGAGCATTCAGTAACCCATTATTCATTTCATGAAAACAATCATAAAATTCCTATGTCCAAATAAATTAAAACCCTTTGCTTATTAACATAGTTATAAGGCTGGATAAATGTTCAATGTTGTTAACATACCTTCTTTAAGAACCTATTAATCCAAGAAAACTATGAATTTATGTAAATTTTTTAGGTCCGGGCCATTCATAAACCACTTTTTTGGAAAGATCAACAATTATTCCATAATTACATACATTATCCCTATGAAAAACATATATTGCAACCAAAAATCAAACACTCTGAATTTTACATGTAGTTTCTTTTATTTTAAGTTTTGAAAAAAATTCTTATATGTTTTTCATGCTCCTATTTACATTTTTCAAATACTATAATCTCATCAATAAACACATCTACTAACATATCCATGAACTCATGAAATATTCTATTCATAATATCTATGAATATAGTGCATTAGTTTACCCAAATGGAATAACAACAATATCATAATGCCCATATCTAGTATGAAAAAACATTTTTCGGATGTATGATTCCTTTAAATTCAACTGATGGTACCCTGACCTTAGGCCAACCATTGAAAAATATTGTGCTCCCTAGATATGATCAAACAAGTCCACAATATGAGGCAAATTATACATGTTTTTAATAGTGATTTTATTCAAGGAACAATAATCAATACAATTTCTCATGGAACCATCTTTCCTTTTTAATGAAAAAAAAGAATATCACCCCATGGTGAAGATCTAGGATGAATCAATCCTTTATCTGGACTCCAACAACTCATTTTTCAACTCAATAAGTTCCATTTGTGCAATTTTATAAGGGGGTCTTGAAATTTTGATTGCATAAATAACTAGGTCAATTGTGAACTGAACTTCTAGATCAGGAATAACACTGAGAAACTCATCATAAAAAACATCAAGGTATTCATTTACCATTCACACTTCATTAATCATAATAGTTCCCTTATTTTCGACAATATGATCATGATAAAATTGACTTCCATATTTAAATAGTTTATCCACTTCTTAATATGTTATTAATTTTATGTATTCATTCATTTATATAGACCGAAAATATTTCTGAAAAACAAATTCATTATCTCTATTATCAATCTTATCATGATAAATATAAAGAAAATATATTCCTAGAATGACATCAAACATTAATAAGGGAAAAAGGGTAGTAGGAAAAGTTTCTCTATAGTATAAAATATGGACATTTATAAAATTCCATTTTTTCTGTAACATTCCCCATTTGGGTTTTAACAATATGTTCTTATCTCATTTGTAGAGGTGATATTTAAAATTTAGCAAAAAATTACTCATAAATAAAGGAAATTCTATACCTCATATCAACAAGACATTGGAAATATCTATGTAAACAAAAATTTAACTAAGACCACATCATTAGATTTCATTACATCTAAATACATAGATGAAAAGGATCTCGCTACACCATTCTTATTACTATCTATCTTTTATGCATTATTCATAAATTTCTTTGGGTATGAATTTTCATAATGACTCATCTATCCACATTTAAAACACATTAAATTTTTCTTTTCTATAATAGTCTTGAGTTAAATTTTATTACAATATTGGGAAATATTTCCAAACATACCACATCAGAAACACTTCCCATTTTTATTTAGTCATTTCCAAAGTGTACTTCTTACTACCCTACCCAAAAACTGGAAACTGAATATTCTTAGCATCTGATTTCTTCGATGTATTCTAACCCATAAATTAACATCTGAACCTATTCTTCTCATTGTTTTCAAAGTGAAAATTATCATTAACAAACTACCATTCTACCTTTTCAAAACGTTAGATAAGTTTCTCATAATTCATTAAGACATAGGAAGACAATTCTATATTATATCATGTCTTTAATCCTGAGTAAAAATGGTTGATTTTACAGTAAATATCCAGAATAACATTTGGAGCATACCTCCATTTCAAGAGATGTTTTCATTATATATATTCACTGAATCTTCCACATTTTCCCTCAATTTAAGGAATTTATTCTCCATAGTTCATCGAACCACCTTTGGAAAATTATTTTCAAGGAAAGTACTTTAAAATCATCCCACATTATGGCTTCAATCTATTGTTTATCCCTGATATAATTGACCATAGACCACCACTGATCAACATTAGCTCTAAAATACAAAATTTAAAGACATACCTTTTTATTATAAGAACATCCCATAACATTGAATTTCTTTTAAATGGATTTCATCCATTAGTCAGCCACTTCTGGTTTAGAAGATCCACTCAAAGAATGAGGGTGTTTCCTCATAAAATGTTCCACTATCATCATGTTGCATTGTGGTATCTTTGGTTTCCATTTTTCATAGATGGAACCAACATTAATTTCATGTTTCATCTGATTCATTAAATTTATAAACTACTTCGTTCCAATCCATAACATTCTGGGCTATAGAGTCGGATGGATATCATTCAATCAGTTCCATTCCACTTCACCTTCCCAGTTTCTTATTTGGAAAATCATTATGAAAAACATATCATAGTAAAAACAATATGGTAATATTTAAATGATATATAATTTCAAACTTTCAAAAGAGTAAAAATCATTTATGTTATTATTTTAACATCTTTATAACCCATTATGTTATATAAAGTATACTCAGATACCAACAATAAGGACTTGTCCTTATAACATTACATAATCTTGAAAATTTTCAAGAACTAACTTCCTTTCACATTGATGATCATTTCATGTTTAGGGTTTTATAGATTTGGTACATAATACATATAAAACATTCCACATTAATAATGAGTGTATACCAAAAAAAATAGTTCTCATTTCTTCAAAAATATAAAACATCTCAAAAAAATTGATTTGTAGGACAAATCTTCATAAAATTTTATATGACTCCATTATTTGTATTACACATCATTAAAACCATTGAAAGTAGTTAAATACTTGGTATTAAAACAAAAATCATATTAAGGGCTAAAAATAAGGAATGTGAACATTAGTCTATGAATACTTGTAAACAAATGTAATCATTTCCACAAATACATACTTCTCAACCATATATACTAACTTTATGAAATATGAGATTTCCAAAAAAATAAAGAACATTAATAAAAGTATAATGGTATCTTAGGTATATACCTACATACAATTTTAACCCTCACTACTACATTATTATATTTAATACTCATGGATACCTTACCATGTAACCCTCGCTGTTACCTTATGGTGTTACCATCACAGTTACACATGGAGTAAACATATAGCTGACATCCAATATAAGAATTCCTAATCAATTTGAGGGAGATAAATCTATCAACCTTCATTAAAAAAACTGACAATATCAATAACATAATCATCAAAAATAATACTTTCATAAAAACATTCACTTTTAATTTTGTAAAACTAGATGTTTAAATAAATATTATATAATAAATGTCTAATAAAAATAACATATAATTGATATGATATTAAAATAAAACAAAACATAATATGTGTATACACTGTAAATAAATATAATATAACAAAATATAAATAAATTAATTACTAAAAATAATCATCATACCACATAATTAATGAAGAAGACGGTTAACCCAATGAATAGAAATCTGGTTAATAATTCCCTTACCTCTAGTTCTTATTACTTAAAAAAAGTATAAAACACCAGGATAACGGTTAAAACAGTTTTATTAATATCTTAAAGAAACAAATTCAAGGTTATACCACCTTATAAGATAATTTTATTACATCATTACACTTATTTAATAACAATATTTTTTTATTTCCATTATTTTTGGTGTATCCTTTACATGGTTTTCATGGTTGGTTTGTATTTTATTTTCTTATTTTTTGGAGATGAAATTATAGAAGAGAAATAAAATGTTAATAATATGTTTTAAAATTTTTAAATTAGTCCATAAATCATTTTAGATATATGGTACACGGATGAATCATTATATAAATTCTTAGTGATATCTCTTTAGATCATTTCAGCAGTTCTTTGATAATCATGAACATGTTTAGTTATATAATTTAACGCAATGAATATATATTAATTATAGACATAAAATAGGATGTATCATACACTATAAAATCTGTTTCAACTGTTAAATTGGTGCAACTAACAATTTTTATGGAAGTAAAGGAAATCGCAAACACATCATCCACGATTTTGGAATAATAACACATCATGGATGGTGTTTTTATAAGAGGTGGAGGAGATGAAGTAATTTGAGTAATTTTTTCATAAATATGATAAAATATAGAATATATAAGATTATGGATATTTCAATCCTCTTGTATAATGGGAGTAGAAGGGAGTATAAGAAATGAAAATGAAATTAAAAGAAAATACAAGAAAATGGAAGAGGATTTTTACATCTAGATCTCTTCTCCTTGAGATACTTCTTATAGCATTTTTGTTTGGCCTTTTGGTGAGAAATGATGTTCTTGATATAGAATCCCTCCTTTTATCACATAAAATTTAATTACAATATACAAAATCGAGGATCTTTATGGTTTAGTGTCTTGGAAACCAAAAAAATAATACATGACAACAACAAAAAAACATTCTTCTTAATAACTTGAAAGGATTATTCATTTGTTCACATATTTTCATTACAACATCTCATAACCTGGGAGTATACATCAATGGAAAGGGTGAGCAGAAGGCTCAGTAAGGGAAAGATGGGAAACGTTATTCATGAGAACTTGAGATACATCAATAGTCATGAAAAATAACTTTAAGGCATGAGAAAGAGTTCATGAGGCATATCATAATAAAAATAACATGTTTCATAACATGAAGATGTGGCTATAAAATTTATCATTTAAAATCATTTTCGTTTCACAAATGTCCATTCCCAAGGTGTCATTAAAAATTACCAAGGTTATTCACTAAGGCATCATTAAAAATGGTCGTCTCTAGAGATTAAGTCTTTACCCAATGCATTGGAGCACTATGAGGGAGAACCCTTAATTTGTCTTTATTATCATGTGAGCCACATATATCATCATAAATAATTTCATAAACAACCAATATAGCATAAAATAAATGGGATTCATTTCATTGTCATAACATTTTAAAAAATGCTTTGAAGACGTGATTTTTATGTCTCTTTAAACCCACGGAAAAAGAAAGTGGGTTTCGTGTATGTAAATCATAGAATTAAAATAGATCATTTTGATATATATGTGAATAAATATATAGAATAAATAGATTTGATTATTCAATTAATAAAATAAAACAATATGAGAAATAGAGAGAGGCATTTTGAGACCAAAACACTGCAGCATAACGGCTATGTTACGGGGTTTATAAAACATTGAAAAGAGAGGGGACATGAGTCAAACACTCATAAATGATCCATAAAATAGTAGAGGGAAATAATATAAAGGATATAAGAACATGGTAATGAAATTTGAAATATATACCATATGAAATGAAAAACATGAATGGGTGATAAACATAAGATTTCTCTTATGAAAATTCGGCAGCCTAACAACGTCACTTAAAACATAAAAAAAATGATTTGACGAGATCAAATAGGGTCTCTAATAAAATGAACAGAAAAGATCAGTATGATATATATAGATATCATACCCAAACGTAATAAAAAGTAACATTAAAGACATGACATGAAAATAGAACTTTGGAAAAAGAGAAGGGTGAAAGAATCCCTTAAAAATTCGGCAGCCTAATGGTGTCACTTAAACATTCATAAAATGATATGATGAGAGAAAGAGCGGGTCTCTCATCATATTAAAATGAAAACTAATGTACGATGAATATAAAATTGCATCCCCAATAAAAGAACATGGATTATAAAAGAAATGACCTAAACGAGAGTACTTGAAAAGAAAGTGAGAGCTAGGATCACTTACCTTGAAGAGTAACTTCGAAATCCTGATGTTTGAGACCCTGGGAGGATTGAGGGAACCTTGGGAGGACTCATTGGGAGGTAAGAAGACCAGAAATTTTTTGTGGAGGATTTTTAATGGAAAGGATGAGAGAATGTCTTGGTATTTATAGGGAAAGTGAGAGGACAAGGCATTAATGGCCAAGGGAAACCTCATTGGTGGTATTGGAAAAACAAGTGGTATTCACTCATGGTTTTGGCCACATGGGACACCTCATACATTATCTTACATTTCAAAATTCTACCATCCCTTAAAATATCTCATGGAATCATTATGATGCAGTCATGATGTCATTAAACATACCGAAACCCTAAAACTGTATTTTTACAATTCACTAAAAATTCTGCTTTTTCAGAAAACCCCCAAAAATTTAACTTAACATAATATCAATTATCTGAATTAAAAAATAATATCCATTTTACAAAAATAATTTCTGTAATATTAATAATTTAAATTTTAAATAAAATCACTATTCACTAAAAATTCATTTTTTTCAGAAAAACCCACAAAAATTATCTTAACATCATATCGATTCTCTGAGTTCAAAAATGAAATCCATTTTATAAAAAAAAATTCTTAATATTTTTAATTTAATTTATAATTAAAAAACACTATTCACTTGAAAAAAACTAATACTTGACTAATAATTTCTGAAACATTTATATACATATTTTATTGAATCACATTACTTAACCAAGGGGCCTATGTTATATTAATTCTTTCTTTAAGTGATATTACTAATATATTTGGTGACATTACTAATCCTAAGCACAAAATAACTATTCATAATTTATTATTCATCAAAAATTATGTTGATCTTATTAGACACTAAACTTTGTACTGAACATAATTGTAGAAGACAATTTTTTTAAAATCATTACACATAATTAATTATTTATGGTTTACATAAATATTTTCAAATATCCTTTTTCTAGAATTCATCAAAAATATTCATACTATATTAATTAAGACATTTAAAAATTCACAAACTTCATCATAAGAAGAAATCACTATTTTTATTTAAATCAAATGATTACACAAGGTTGTTACAGTATCGTTACATAGCCCCTTATAACCCTATTATATGACCTATGTGTAAGGTGTGCTAAGGTGAGAGAATCTGGGGGCGGCTCAGCCAACATTGCCCGAGTAGTAATTTCTATCAATTTGAACTTCTCGCGAAGGAGATTCTGTTCTAGCTTCACACGATGATGTTCGGCTTGGGTTTTGTCTAAAGCAAAGCCCAGTGGTGCTACCTCCTTCCCAAGTTCTGTTAGATGGGCATCGATTCGCCCGAGACTACTGGATGATGCCATCAAATCTTCTTTCTATATTAAATAACCAAGATGTCACGACCCGCCCTCGGGGTCCGTGCCGTGACTACCCCATGCCCGCCTTCCATAGGCCAGGGGCTGGCGACTAGCACCAAGGCGTAATTCTCGGTAAAAGGGAAGGCATTGCCTTTGAAAAGTAAACACACACCACAGAGTAAACAAGCGGAAAGTAAACACTAAGCAAACAGAGTACGACTGAAAGTGCGGAAAAGTAAATGGGCCAGAATACAAACCCAAACTGAAAGTAAAGTACAACTCGAAAAGGGAAAAACAGCAACTGAAAAGTAAAGCCGCTACTCCGAGCTGTCCACTGGAAATCCCACCTGAAGGGTGGGTACAGATAGCTCCTCTGCTCCACGGGTCCCGCCGTCCGCTCCGAGCACGTCCCGCCCAGTGGTCCACCTCCGGGTACCGTCCCGCTCTGCAAGCCTCAGCTAAGGTCAACGCTGTCCGTCGTCTGCAACCAACACAACGAAGTGCGGGCAAAGCCCGTGCAGGGGTGAGTATAAGCTACTCAGTAGGGACCCCGAGACCCCTGAAGGTCTCTCAAATCCACAAAGGATTAACCACGAAGAAAAGTACAATCACGAAATAACAACCGACACTGCTTAGGTATATGCCCATACATATACCTAAGTCATCAATTCAAATACGCTCCAACCTCCGAGCCCAAGTACAACTCAGTCCACGCAGGAAAGTATACGTATTCCACATAGGAAAGCAAAATATAATCCACACAGGAAAACAACAGGATTCAGCTCACACAGGTATACTTCTTCAAGGACGATAAAGATGATCACTGATCCATCTAAGTCGTCGGACCCACGAAGGATCGATAGGTAACTAACCCCCGCAGAAGACCCACACAGGATCGGGCTCACACAGAACCTGTAGGCGCTGGCTCACACAGAACCGCTGAGCGCAAGGACCCACACAGGATCGGGCTCACACAGAACCTGTAGCACTGATCCACGTAGGATCGCTGAGTGCTGTAGTCGTCGTCGTCGAATCCACACAGGATCTCTGTACTGTCGTCGTCAAATCCACACAGGATCTCTGTACCGTCGTCGTCAAATCCTGCACAGGATCTCTGTACTGTCGTCGTCAAATCCACACAGGATCTCTGTACTGTCGTCGTCAAATCCACACAGGATCTCTGTACTGTCGTCGTCAAATCCACACAGGATCTCTGTACTGTCGTCGTCAAATCCACACAGGATCTCTGTACTGTCGTCGTCAAATCCACACAGGATCTCTGTACTGTCGTCGTCGCAGTCACAGTAGCAGAAGAACAGTCGCAGCCAGCACTAGGGTTCCCGCACACAGCAAACTCGTACGGAGGGTCCGCTCCACGAGCCGAGAGGCTGATACATCAACTGTCACGAAGACCGAAGTTGATGTATCCAAAAGTTCCGTATCGTCAACAGGAACTCAACGCAACAGACGGCGCGTCGATCGGACGCCCGGTCTGAGAGTTATTGGCATTTTCGTCTCCGGGGCCCGGTTGGTTTTTAAGGCAAAACCAACCCGACCGTACTCCACCTGCGTCCAAACCTCGGGCGGAGTATGCCAAAAGATCCGTCTCACTAAGAGGAACACTACGCGACTGACGGCACGTCAATCGGACGTCCGTAGCTCAAGATATGAGCGTTTCCGCTCCGAAGGCCCGGTTGGTTTCGTGAACGAACCAACCCGGCCGAACTCAAAGTAAACCGAAACCTTGAGTGCGATATACCGAAACGACCGTCTCGATCCAAGGATCGCGTTGCCGCAGACGGTTCGTCATTCGGAGGTCCGGGGCTCAAGTTATGAGCCAAAAACCAAAACAGGTTCGAAACGGGGGGTCCGGGTCCGGGCCGACCCGGCCCAACCCCCCCCGGGTGGCGCGGGGGCCGGCGGCGGCGGCCGGAGGCGGCGGGCGGCGGCGGGCGGCGGCGGTGCGGCGGCCGGTGGCGGCGCGCGGCGGCGCGCGGTGGCGGGGCGGCGGAGGCGGCGGGCCGCGCTGGCGGCGGGCCGCGCTGGCGGCGGCGGCGGGCTGCGTTGGCGGCGGCGGCGGGCCGCGCTGGCGGCGGGTTGCCGCACGTGGTGGTCACGCGGGGGGCTTGATTGCCCCCGCTGATTGAACAAGGCGGCACGGCTTTGAGCCGTGCCTTTGCCAAAAAACGGCCCCCGCAAATGGGGGCCGGCTGGACGAACCGGGGGGGGCTTTGCCCCCCCCTCCTTTAATTGAACCGCCCCCCTCATTAAGAGGGGGGGTTTGAAGAACCGGCCGGGGGTTTAATCCCCCGGTTTTATGACATCCGGCCGGCCCGCTGGCCGGCCGGTTTTTACCAACGGGACCGGAATTTCCGGTCCCGCCCTCGACTTCCGACGCCGGCGGCCCGGCCGCCGGTCTCCGCTTCCGCCGCGGCCCGGAACCGGCCGCGGTCTCCTCGTCCCGCCGCGGCCCGGAACCGGCCGCGGCGTTCGTCGTCCGGCGCGGTGCGACGGCACCGCGCCCCTTTCGCCGTGCCATGAATCCTTTTAACGCGGCGCGACGGCGTCGCGTTCTTGAAGACTCTCCTCGGCGTAGCGCGACGGCGTTGCGGAAAGAAATAAGCATGTTCATCCGCGTGGTGCGACGGCACCACGCCACTTGCTTCCACCCGCAAGAATAAAACGAGAACTAAGGAGGGGGGGTTCGGCCGTGTTCATGCGGTCCGACCCCCCTCACGTTAAATAATAACATAACTAAGAATATCCAAAAGCCTCACGTTTCGTCATGCTAAAATCCAAGATTCAAGAATGGAATAAAATAATCAATAAATAACATCCCCTACCTCGGGTTTAAGATTCAAAGGTTCGACTACGCTCCGCGGAAGACGGCGTCGCGGAGGTCGGGCGTCGCGGTCGTCGTTCGTCAAATCCGTTGACGAAGAGTTATGCCCGAAGAGACACGTCGTTGGCGGATCTTCGATTGCCGACGAAGAAGGTTCGGGGAGGAAGGAAAGGTCCGAAGATACCGGGTCGCCGAGTCGATGATCCTTGACGAAGTGTTGTCGTTCTTCGTTGAGGATGAAGACGTTCTTCGTTCTTTGTCAGAGCTTGGAGATGAAGGGAAAGCTCTCCAAAGATAAACAAAGAACTCCAAATAAAATAAGACTACCTCTTATTTTATTAACACAACACAAAAGAATTTCAATGTTTGAAATTCAAAAAGGGGGTTAACTCCCTTAATTAAATAAGGGTAACCTAAGCCATTAAAAGAGGCGTTAAAGATGTTGAGAGAATTTGAAAAGAAAAGGGGTTCGTGTGGGCCCCACCACACTTAATCCTCCCAAGGGAGGTTAAGTGGGTGTGGGTCCCACTTCCAACCACCTTTGATAGGTTTTTAAATAAGTTAAAAATAAAATTTGTCTTTACACAAATTTTATTTAACTTAACTGAAAAACCCCAAAACGAAACTCTCAACCCGCAACAAACGCAACTCCCGAAAAGGTCTCTTTAAGCGAATACCGGCGCTGCGAGTTCATCGGTGCCCTCGGATTTCAATTCCGAGCACCGGATCAAAAGTTAGGAATTCCCGCTCGTTCGTTCACTGAACGTACCCGAGCCAAACTTCGGAAATTAATTCCGGGCACTCCGGGCCTCGGAATCAGGTGCCGTCTGAAACCGCGCTCTTGTAAAATTCTAAAGAAAATTAAGAAAAAATTTTCCTTGAATTTTACGGGTCTTTACATTACTCCCACCTCAGGGCTTTACGTCCCCGTAAAGCTACATCAAAAACTAGGGAAACAAAAGAGGGTACTGAGCACGCATCTGAGCCTCCCGCTCCCATGTGCTCTCCTGGAGATTCTCGTGCCGCCATCTGTTGCGCACAAGAGGAATCGATCGCCCATGTAGGACCCGCTCCTGTCGATCCTCTATCTCCACCGGGTCCTCCGAAAAAGTCGCCCCATCGTCAAAGATGTGCGTCGGGTCGTGCACGTATCTCCTCAACTGAGACACGTGGAAGACGTCGTGCACCCGGTGCAACTGAGGTGGTAGAGCCAGGCGATAAGCCACCTCACCAATCCTGTAGAGGACCTGGAAGGGTCCGATGAAGCGCGGAGATAATTTGTCGCCTCGGCCAAATCTCTGAATACCATGTCGAGGTGAGACCCGCAAGAGGACGTGGTCACCATCCTCGAACTCTAGTGGCCTCCGCCTCCTGTCAGCGTATGACTTCTGCCGGCTCTGTGTTGCCCTCATCCGCTCCTGGATGACATGGACCTCTTCTGACGTGGCCTGGACCATCTCTGGTCCCATAAGAGCTGCGAGATTTCTTCTTTGCCGATAAGAGAAACCTGGTCTCATCCCCTATATGAACCACATTCTTTGCCTAAAACAGTCAATCCAAACATGGATGATACTAATCCATACTAAGGATGACGTCGTAAGGCCTCGACGCTACTACTAAGAGATTCAACCGTTACTCTCGCCTCCAAGGGTTGAGTCACACTGTCGGCATCAGTGTGTGGTAACTGGGTCTCCTCCAGTAGATGTCTCACAAGTGAGGGTCAAGTCAACAGCCAAAACTGGAACCTCTTAGTAACATTACGATAGAGGACAGGAACGAAAACATCACAAGGTATGCGTCTTTTATTATTGCAGCTCGTAATACAAGACGCTACACAAAAGCAACAAGGAACCAGAAGTACAAAGGATGTATCCACTAGTTCTGCTCCTGTCCATCGGCTCCCAGAGCTCCATGATCGAAGGCCTCGGCTGCCTGAAGCTGAGCTCTCCCCTGCGGTCGGGGTGGACCTCCTGGTGGTGGTGGTGGTAGAGCCTCAAAGCGTCGGCCACCACCAGCTGCTCGTCCAGCTCCTCTGCCTCGTCCGCCTCCTCCCTGCGGACCGCCACGGTCGAACCTCTGCCTCTGCCTAGGTGGTTCCTCAACCGTCTGCTGCTCCTCCGCAAGGCGGGTCGGGCAGTCACGAGCCATGTGGCCTCGCCCGCCGCATGCATAGCACTGTCTTCCACTCGAAAGACTGGCTCCGCGTTGTGTGCCCTGCACTGCTGAGCCAGTGCCCTGAGGTCTGGTCTGTCTGGACCCCTGAGTCATTCGTCGGCTGCCAGCTGCAGATGTCTCTGCCACGTTCCGCCCTGCGGTGGGTCGCTGTGCTGGTGTAGACTCAGCAAGGAAGCTCTCGATCAGAAGAGCCCGCTCCAGTACTCCTGTCTGAGTCGGTATGCTGAGGGAGATCAGCGATGCCCTGATCTCGTGTCTCAAACCCTGCTCGAAGGTCCGGGCCCGGAAGAATGGGTCCCGTACCATGTCGGTCGAGTAACGCGAGAGATCGGTAAATCTCTCCGAGTACTGAGCGACCGTCATGCTGCCCTGCCGCAGCTGTAGAAGCTCCTGGATGCGCACCGCTCGGAGGGTGGCTGGGACGAACTCCGAGCGGAAGATGCTCTCAAAGTCCGTCCAAAGAAGAGATGCCTCATCGTGCACCTGGAGCATCAAGCTCCACCATCGTCCTGCTGCTGCGTGTAGTAGGCTCGCAGCGAGGATCACCATGAGGTCTGCTGGTGTCCTCACTAGCCTAAACACTCGAACCACTGCCTCCAGCCAGTCCTCTGCTGCCTGGGGATCCGTCTCCCCGCGAAACCTGGGCGGTCGCTGGTGCTGAAACTCATGCAGTGCGCTGAGGCGACGTGCATCGTCAGCGGCTGCTGCTGGAAGCATCGGGGGCTCGGCGGGTAAAGCTACCGCCGGTGCCACTACTGTCAAAGGGCCCTGCACCGAAGCCTCGTCGCTCGGTGGGCTGTCGTCTCGCTCGACTCTCGGAACCCTAGCTGGCTGCCGTCGTGGGGCCATCCTGAAAAGGAAACAGGAGCGCCACGGTTAGAACAGTATACCTGGTGAGTTGGCACAAGTAATCACAAGGAAAACTTGAGACTTTCATAAAGCAGATCAGTATACCCGGTGAGCTGACACAAGTAATCACAAAGAAAACTTGAAACACACACGCAATCAATGTTTTCGTGCATTAAGTCGGAAATCAGAAGTCAGGGTCCTGGTGTACGGATACGTCGGCCGCCGCACCAACACTGGACTCCCTGGACTGATAACCACACTCAATACGCTAAACATTATTGCTTCACATAGAAAAGATCAGAGTTCGCGGTAGAACCGACCACCTCTGATACCAATTTGTCACGACCCGCCCTCGGGGTCCGTGCCGTGACTACCCCAAGCCCGCCTTCCATAGGCCAGGGGCTGGCGACTAGCACCAAGGCGTAATTCTCGGTAAAAGGGAAGGCATTGCCTTTGAAAAGTAAACACACACCACAGAGTAAACAAGAGGAAAGTAAACACTAAGCAAACAGAGTACGACTGAAAGTGCGGAAAAGTAAATGGGCCAGAATACAAACCCAAACTGAAAGTAAAGTACAACTCGAAAAGGGAAAAACAGCAACTGAAAAGTAAAGCCGCTACTCCGAGCTGTCCACTGGAAATCCCACCTGAAGGGTGGGTACAGATAGCTCCTCTGCTCCACGGGTCCCGCCGTCCGCTCCGAGCACGTCCCGCCCAGTGGTCCACCTCCGGGTACCGTCCCGCTCTGCAAGCCTCAGCTAAGGTCAACGCTGTCCGTCGTCTGCAACCAACACAACGAAGTGCGGGCAAAGCCCGTGCAGGGGTGAGTATAAGCTACTCAGTAGGGACCCCGAGACCCCTGAAGGTCTCTCAAATCCACAAAGGATTAACCACGAAGAAAAGTACAATCACGAAATAACAACCGACACTGCTTAGGTATATGCCCATACATATACCTAAGTCATCAATTCAAATACGCTCCAACCTCCGAGCCCAAGTACAACTCAGTCCACGCAGGAAAGTATACGTATTCCACATAGGAAAGCAAAATATAATCCACACAGGAAAACAACAGGATTCAGCTCACACAGGTATACTTCTTCAAGGACGATAAAGATGATCACTGATCCATCTAAGTCGTCGGACCCACGAAGGATCGATAGGTAACTAACCCCCGCAGAAGACCCACACAGGATCGGGCTCACACAGAACCTGTAGGCGCTGGCTCACACAGAACCGCTGAGCGCAAGGACCCACACAGGATCGGGCTCACACAGAACCTGTAGCACTGATCCACGTAGGATCGCTGAGTGCTGTAGTCGTCGTCGTCGAATCCACACAGGATCTCTGTACTGTCGTCGTCAAATCCACACAGGATCTCTGTACCGTCGTCGTCAAATCCTGCACAGGATCTCTGTACTGTCGTCGTCAAATCCACACAGGATCTCTGTACTGTCGTCGTCAAATCCACACAGGATCTCTGTACTGTCATCGTCAAATCCACACAGGATCTCTGTACTGTCGTCGTCAAATCCACACAGGATCTCTGTACTGTCGTCGTCAAATCCACACAGGATCTCTGTACTGTCGTCGTCGCAGTCACAGTAGCAGAAGAACAGTCGCAGCCAGCACTAGGGTTCCCGCACACAGCAAACTCGTACGGAGGGTCCGCTCCACGAGCCGAGAGGCTGATACATCAACTGTCACGAAGACCGAAGTTGATGTATCCAAAAGTTCCGTATCGTCAACAGGAACTCAACGCAACAGACGGCGCGTCGATCGGACGCCCGGTCTGAGAGTTATTGGCATTTTCGTCTCCGGGGCCCGGTTGGTTTTTAAGGCAAAACCAACCCGACCGTACTCCACCTGCGTCCAAACCTCGGGCGGAGTATGCCAAAAGATCCGTCTCACTAAGAGGAACACTACGCGACTGACGGCACGTCAATCGGACGTCCGTAGCTCAAGATATGAGCGTTTCCGCTCCGAAGGCCCGGTTGGTTTCGTGAACGAACCAACCCGGCCGAACTCAAAGTAAACCGAAACCTTGAGTGCGATATACCGAAACGACCGTATCGATCCAAGGATCGCGTTGCCGCAGACGGTTCGTCATTCGGAGGTCCGGGGCTCAAGTTATGAGCCAAAAACCAAAACAGGTTCGAAACGGGGGGTCCGGGTCCGGGCCGACCCGGCCCGACCCCCCCCCGGGTGGCGCGGTGGCCGGCGGCGGGCCGCGCTGGCGGCGGCGGCGGGCTGCGTTGGCGGCGGCGGCGGGCCGCGCTGGCGGCGGGATGCCGCACGTGGTGGTCACGCGGGGGGCTTGATTGCCCCCGCTGATTGAACAAGGCGGCACGGCTTTGAGCCGTGCCTTTGCCAAAAAACGGCCCCCGCAAATGGGGGCCGGCTGGACGAACCGGGGGGGGCTTTGCCCCCCCCTCCTTTAATTGAACCGCCCCCCTCATTAAGAGGGGGGGTTTGAAGAACCGGCCGGGGGTTTAATCCCCCGGTTTTATGACATCCGGCCGGCCCGCTGGCCGGCCGGTTTTTACCAACGGGACCGGAATTTCCGGTCCCGCCCTCGACTTCCGACGCCGGCGGCCCGGCCGCCGGTCTCCGCTTCCGCCGCGGCCCGGAACCGGCCGCGGTCTCCTCGTCCCGCCGCGTCCCGGAACCGGCCGCGACGTTCGTCGTCCGGCGCGGTGCGACGGCACCGCGCCCCTTTCGCCGTGCCATGAATCCTTTTAACGCGGCGCGACGACGTCGCGTT
This sequence comes from Viscum album, assembly GCA_963277665.1. Taxonomy (NCBI): domain Eukaryota; kingdom Viridiplantae; phylum Streptophyta; class Magnoliopsida; order Santalales; family Viscaceae; genus Viscum; species Viscum album. The sequence continues at coordinate 764,537,589 of OY728129.1, forward strand.
CTTGAAGACTCTCCTCGGCGTAGCGCGACGGCGTTGCGGAAAGAAATAAGCATGTTCATCCGCGTGGTGCGACGGCACCACGCCACTTGCTTCCACCCGCAAGAATAAAACGAGAACTAAGGAGGGGGGGTTCGGCCGTGTTCATGCGGTCCGACCCCCCTCACGTTAAATAATAACATAACTAAGAATATCCAAAAGCCTCACGTTTCGTCATGCTAAAATCCAAGATTCAAGAATGGAATAAAATAATCAATAAATAACATCCCCTACCTCGGGTTTAAGATTCAAAGGTTCGACTACGCTCCGCGGAAGACGGCGTCGCGGAGGTCGGGCGTCGCGGTCGTCGTTCGTCAAATCCGTTGATGAAGAGTTATGCCCGAAGAGACACGTCGTTGGCGGATCTTCGATTGCCGACGAAGAAGGTTCGGGGAGGAAGGAAAGGTCCGAAGATACCGGGTCGCCGAGTCGATGATCCTTGACGAAGTGTTGTCGTTCTTCGTTGAGGATGAAGACGTTCTTCGTTCTTTGTCAGAGCTTGGAGATGAAGGGAAAGCTCTCCAAAGATAAACAAAGAACTCCAAATAAAATAAGACTACCTCTTATTTTATTAACACAACACAAAAGAATTTCAATGTTTGAAATTCAAAAAGGGGGTTAACTCCCTTAATTAAATAAGGGTAACCTAAGCCATTAAAAGAGGCGTTAAAGATGTTGAGAGAATTTGAAAAGAAAAGGGGTTCGTGTGGGCCCCACCACACTTAATCCTCCCAAGGGAGGTTAAGTGGGTGTGGGTCCCACTTCCAACCACCTTTGATAGGTTTTTAAATAAGTTAAAAATAAAATTTGTCTTTACACAAATTTTATTTAACTTAACTGAAAAACCCCAAAACGAAACTCTCAACCCGCAACAAACGCAACTCCCGAAAAGGTCTCTTTAAGCGAATACCGGCGCTGCGAGTTCATCGGTGCCCTCAGATTTCAATTCCGAGCACCGGATCAAAAGTTAGGAATTCCCGCTCGTTCGTTCACTGAACGTACCCGAGCCAAACTTCGGAAATTAATTCCGGGCACTCCGGGCCTCGGAATCAGGTGCCGTCTGAAACCGCGCTCTTGTAAAATTCTAAAGAAAATTAAGAAAAAATTTTCCTTGAATTTTACGGGTCTTTACACAAGATCACTTGTATTTAGAGAAAAAATAATCTCAACATGTCATATTGGCCAATGGACATATAACATTTGAACACCCAACGATATCATTTTAATTATACTCATGTTATTAAGTGAAATAGTTTTTTTGAGTATAAAATAACACACAAAATTAGGAAAAAATATTTATTCAAAATTTCGGGTCGTTACATTCTTCCCCATTAAGAAATTGTGTCCTCGTATTTTTTAAAATTGGGCTTGGAAATTTCATTGAAATACCACATCAGAAAAGGATTCAGTAAAACTATTAATTTAAAAACAAATAAAGGGAAGTACAAAGGTCACCCGTTTTAACCCACACTCGGATTCCATGTAAGAAAAAATGTATATGGAAGAAAAAAAGGGTCAAGTTCTGAGGGAGAGTGATAGAAAACACGATTAGAAGAAAGTTAAACATAAGGAAATCACACACTTGTGATGTGTGTAAACAGTCTTTGATTACCCAGTAGGAAACGTAAATCAATAATATTTTTGTTTTACATTAGTTTTCATGATTTTGAGGAATTCATTTACTACATAGAATAAAAACATAAGGAAATATACCTACCTTCAAGTAGTGTTTCATCCTTTAATAAGTTTCTACCAAAACTAATATTTTATCCAAACAATAATAATTCAAAAACACTTGGTCTCATCATAAGAAGAAGAATCATCTTCTATAGAATCATATAACCCCCAAAAGATTAACTACCTATTTCTTCTGTCTTTAAACATTATCCCAAAAACAGAAAGGGTAAAAACAATTCTTCAAAAAGAAATAATACCATAGGAAGGGAAACTTCTTTTAATCTTAAAAATTCCACGATACTACCCAAAGTTCATCATAGACCATTCTATAAATAAATATCCTTAAAATACTTCAAAATAAACCAAACTATGATTGAAACCCAAATACAAGAAGGATTTGAAAACATATTCTTGCAATAAAAAATTTATCGTTAATCTCCAAACAACATCAACCACTCCTAACATCTTATAACAAAAGTAACTAACCTAAACATATTTTCCCCAAGATAGTTTTATTATTTCCATAAGTAAACTAAATTACTATATTTTCAATTTAAATAATTTGATTCTTAAAAATATAAGTCAACCTTTACTCCGCAAAGAAAATATCGTAGTAATCTGTTTACCTCGATCATAATGGGTTCCCAAAATAATTAACGTATTCCAAAATATTAATAATCTTTTAATCCCATAATCACCTTTTTTAGGAAGAAAAGCATCACTACATCAACATGTGGTACATAACAATTGATGTTTTCTTTAATGATATAAAATCATCTTAGGTAGTGACTCGATGATCTTATAAAACATAAAAGATATGCTCATAGAGCACGAACTAAAATACAACATGACATTGAAAATTATTGCGAAGAAGTTACATATACTTCAGTCATCATGATCCATCTCAGCCTAGGACTTGCATTGTTCCCTGGTCCTTAAAAGCTGTTGATGCTCATAATTCTTCTCATCCCTTAAAATAGAGCATTGACTTGGATAATGTCCAACTTCTCCATATTTACCACATTGAATAGTATAAGGTACATTAGATTGAACCTTATCTCCATTCATCACATTATCCATTTTTTAAAGAAATTGGCTACTTTATGCCCTATCTTCCCTCACATAAAACATATCCCGGTTCCTTTGTGACATTCTCCTTGGTGCCTCTTCTCACAATATTTTGCAAAAAAGAAATTAGGTCTTCTTTCCCTTATCAACTTTATCAGATGAACATCCTTGAGAATTTGTCTATTTCTTCCTTGATGAATTTGGGAATTCAACTAGGTACCAATTATTAATTGTGATTTTTGATAGCTGGATTGGCATAATCAAAATATGTTCAACTTGATATCTCGTCATCTCGGTCATATTAATTGGACAATTGTCACATATCCTATCACATTGGTTGTTGGTACATGTTCTTCCATTTCCCGCCATTAACTAATAAAAGAAAGTATAATTAGGGGGCATAAATACTTACCCAATAATCATAAAGAGGAAACATAAAGCATAGAAGGATAAACTTGTAGAAGAAAAGTATACCCTAACATGTGATCCCTTAGGTTACAATCTAGGTTATCCATGATCATATATTCTTATGTGAATCATTATTTTATATTATCTTTGTTCCTTTAATAATGGTTCATACTAAGCTTATGAATTTACCAAATCACTTCCCCCGGGAGTGTCGTAACCAAAAGTGCAGCAAGGCCCGTTGTCGTGTACCAGTTCCCATTCGAGTCTAGATCAAAGTGGTGTTTTCGGGTTTTACCCCTATGTACATCTGTACCAGACCCACCTCTACCTGCTCGTATCCAGACAGGGATGTATATTCTTGGAAACCCCTTACTCAATACTCACCAAAATACCAGGAAGATTTTCAATATTTAATCTTTTTATAGGGTTATTCCTAAAGTTTTCATATCATAATTTCCACAAATAACTAAACCAACCTTTGATACCGACTATATCATCCCACCTATTTATCACACGATCTTTAATTACATTATAGAAAACCGGGGATCTTTAAGGATTAGTGTCTGGGAAACCAGGAACTTAATACATGAAAACAACAAAAAAACATTATTCTTAAGCACTTGAAAGGATTCTTAATTTGTTCATCCTAAGTTCCTTGCAACATCTCATAACTTGGGAGCATATATCAAAGGAAAGGGTGAGAAGATGGCCGAGTAATGGAAACAAGGGAAACATTTTTCATGATAACTTGAGATACATCAAAAGTCATGAAAAATAACTTTAAGGGATAATAAAGAGTTCATGAGGCATATCATAATAAAAATAACGTGATTAATAACTTGAATATGTGGCTAAAACATTTAACATTGACAATAACTTCTGTTTCACCAAGGTTCATCCCCATGGTGTCATTAAACATTACCAAGATTATTCACCAAGGCATCGTTAAATATGGTCATCTCTAGAGATTAAGTCTTTACCCAATGCATTGAAGCGCTATCAAGGCGCACCCATAATTTGTATTTATTTTTATGTGAGCCACATATATCATCATCAATAATTTCATAAACAACCCATATATCATAAAATAAATGGGTTTCATTTCATAGTCATAACATTTTAAAAACTGTTGTAAAGACGTGATTTTTATGTCACTTTAAACCCACGAAAGAGGAAAGTGGGTTTCATGTATGAAAATACCATAATTAAAATTGATAATTTTGATATATATGTGAATACCCTTGTATAATAAAGATCATTGAGTATTAACTTAATAAAATAAAATAATTTGAGAAAAACAGAGACATTTTGAGACGAAAATCCTGCAGCATAACAGCTATGTTATAGGGTCTAGAAAACATTGAAAAGTGAGGGGACATGGGTCAACCAGTCATAAATGATCCATAAAATAGTAGAGGGACAGAATATAAAGTATATAGGAACATGGTAATGAAATTTGAAAGACATACCATAGGAAATGAAAAACATGGAGGGGAGATAAATATAAGATTTCTCTTATGAAAATTTGGAAGCCTAACGACGTCACTTAAAACATCAAAAAATGAATTGATGAGATCAAATAGGGTCTATAATTATATGAACATAAAAGATTAGTATGATAGATATAGATATCATACCCAAACATAATAAAAAAGATCTTTAAAGACTTGACATGAAAATAGAACTTTGAAAAAAAGGGTGAAAGAATCCCATAAAAATTCGGCAGCCTAACGGCATCACTTAAACATTCATAAAATGAAATGATGAGAGAAAGAGGGGGTATCTCATCATATAAACATGAAAAGTATAGTATGATGACTATAAAATAACATCCCCAACATAAGAACAGGGAGCATAAAATAAATGGCATAAATGAGAGTACTTGAAAAGAAAATGAGATCTAGGATCCCTTACCTTGAAGAGTAACTTCAAAATCATGAATTTTGGGACCTTGGGAGCCTTGGGGGAACCTTGGGAGGACTCCTTGGGAGGTAAGGAGACCAGAACTTCTTTGAGGAGGATTTTGTAATGGAAATTATGAGAGAATGGCTTGTTATTTATAGGGAAAGTGAGGTGACAAGGCATTAATGGCCAAGGGACACCTCATTTGTGGTATTGGCAAAACAAGTGGTATTTCCTCATTGTTTTGCCCACATGGAACACCTAATACCTAATATTACTATTAAAAAGTAGAATATCCCTTATAATATCTCATGGAATCATCATGATGCAGTCATGATGTCATTAAACATACCGAAACCCTAAAACTGTATTTTTACTATTCACTAAAAAAATCATCTTTTTCATAAAACTCCCAGAAATTTAATTAAACACAATATCAATGATCTGAATTAAAAAATAAACACCATTTTAGAAAAATAATTTTTTAAATATTTTTAATTTAATTTTTAAATAAAAACACTATTCACCAAAAATTTATTTTTTAAAAAAAAACCCCAAAAATTATCTTAATATAATATCGATGCTCTGAGTTTAAAAATGAAATCCATTTTATAAAAAAAATTCAAAATATTTTTAATTTAATTTTTAATTAAATAAACAATATTCACCTTAAAGAAATCTAATACTTGACTAATAATTTCTGAAACAGTTGTTTACCTATTTTATTGAATCACATTATATAATCAAGGTACCTAGATTTTTTTAATACTTTCTTTAAGCGATATTACTAATCCTTTTGGTCACATTACTAATCCTAAGCCTAAAATCACTATTCATAATTTATTATTCGTCAAAAATTATGTTGATCTTATTAGACTCTAAATTTCGTACTGAACATAATTGTAGAAGACCATTTTTTGAAAATCATTACAGATAATAATTATTTACGGTTTACATAAATATTTTCAAATATCCTTTTTCCAGAATTCATAAACAATATGCATACTATATTTATCCGGACATTTGAAAATTCACAAACTTCATCATAAGAAGAAATCAAAATTTTTATTTAAATAAAAGGATTACACAAGGCTGTTACGGTCTCGTTACATAGCCCCTTATAACCCCAACATAGGACCTAAATGTAATGTGTGCTAAGGTGAGAGAATCAGAGGGCGGCTCGACCAACATTGCACGAGTAGTAATTTCTATTAGTTTGAACTTCTTGCGAAGGTGGTTCCGTTCTAGTTTCACATGATGAAGTTCGGCTTGGGGTTGGTCCAGAGCAAAGCCCATTGGTGCTACCTCCTTCCCAAGTTCTGTTAGATGGGCTTCGATTGGCCCGAGACTACTGGATGAGGCCATCAAATCTTCTTTCTATATTAATTAACCAAGATCACTTGGTTTTAGAGACAATAATCTCAACATTTAGTTTCCAACGGTCATATTGGACAATGGTATTATAAGAGTCGAAAACCTAACGAACTCATTTTATTTATACTCATGTTATCAAATGAAACAGTTTTGTTGAGTATAAAATAACACACAAAATTAAGAAACAATATTTAATCAAAATTTCGGGTTGTCACACTTGAACATGGGTAAGATACTTGGGAAGGGGATTTGGTATAATTTATACAATTCTGAAAGCTTTATAGGTGTGAGATTAAGTGGGGGTGAGGTTGGTATTTATAGTGAATGAGTGGAGGATTTCACAATTACTGTAACCATTAGTTTAATCTTTTTCTTCAAGACTATCTATAGTCCTGAATCATGTGACCAAAAATAGTAATAAGTTCAGGTGAGATCAACCCAATGTCTATTAAAATTATACATGACTCAATAATTATGTAAAAATTTACTTATTTAGCATTTTTCATAATTTTTTGAATTTAACTATTCACAAAAAACTCAATAATTTTAGAAAAATCGAAAAAATCACCCTAAACATTTTTTGATGTGTAGAATTAGAAAATTAATTACATTTCATAGAAAACAGATTTTTTATATACGAGAAAAGTAATTTTTAAATAAAATAATAATTTATTATAATATTTACAGTTTTTAAACTAAAACTAATTATATAATACATTGAAAAATTAATTAATGTCATAAAAATTATCAAAAATACATTCATTAGTTAGTTTACTACTCATTGTTTCATATTAATATTAATAATGGTAGGTTATTATACATAAGGGTATGCTAGTATTTACCAAAATTTATTTTTGGTCAATCAAACTCCAAATAACATACCAATCACAACCGTGTATGCCCATTATTTGAAATTCTAATAAAAAAAGTGACAAACTTATGTTCCAAACTAGTATATAATTATCTCTTTAAAACATAGTTTCATTATGTATAAATTTATTGTTTCATTAATTTCAATTATTTTTTAAAACTGTCGGTGTTATAGTTTATTTCGTGACTACGATTGCTATATGTTTTATATGGCATACATGGTTATATAAATATTGACATGTGATTGGTGGGACCAGAATTATATATCCATCCAATGCATTTTGTAATGTGATTTATCTCTTGATATAATGTGTAATATGCCTGAACATGATTATATCTTTGTTTACAATGATTATTCTATGATTGTGCAGATATTTTATGTGTTATCACGATTCTTTGTTTGTTATTTCTATGTGTGGTATATTACCACTATAAAATGATGTTTCAATTTTACTAATTTCCACATTCAGTGACTTTGTCAAATTTTTTCCTTTATGAAATTGATGATGATTTGATTCTTATGATATAATGATGATGATTTTTATAACTCAAGTTATATTGATTCATGTCCCTTATTTATCCTTTTTTGGGCATTTACCTCACCACTTTATTTGATTTCAATCCTCACGTGACAAAATGATATAAGGAGAATGAAATATTTTTAATTTAAAAATAAAGAGGATTTAAATAAAATTTTCAGTTTTATTATGTCCATTATATCTATGATCCTAATTTTCCCAAAACACTAAAACATTTGATCTTGTATATCAATCTATATTAGGTTTTATATCATAAACAAATTGTAATATTCATTGACGGAAAATCTGGTTCTCTATAGTTGGTATCAAAGTGTTGTTTTATTAATTTAAATATTTTTTAAAGTTATTAAGATAAGAATTTTTATATTTAAACAGAAAATAAACTTTATTTTAGAAAAAATCTTAATGTAGGGATCTTAGTGAATTTAAGTTAACTACACAGAAGAATAAATTATTTATTAATTATTAGTTGACTTTCAAAATGATTAATAATTTTCTATCTTAGAAAATGGTTGAAACTAATGGAATGAAATCCAACAACACATGTGAAGGGAAATACAAGAATTTTTCGAACAACATCTAAAATTAAATGGGATTCGAAGTTCAAAAATTCAAGGAAATTTTTACCGAGTAGTCTTGTAATATGAATAATAACCTAAATTATGTATAACATCCGACTTCACCCATGTAGGATAAACTGCCCATTTATTCTTTTACATCATTTAGTGGATCTTCATATTCAATTCTCTTGTAATAGTGTGTTAACTCAATGGAGAAGATGTTTTTTGTGATCCAATATTCTAAGATAGTGATGGATACTTTAGTTGTTAATCATTACAATGGAAAATATTATCAATGGTGGGAATTGATAATGAAACCCAAGAAGAATAATTAAATGGAATAGATGGAGTAGGGAGAATTTATAAATTATTTCTCATAAATTATTTCATTCAAACTCTTTGAAAAAATATGGAGAGAGAATTAATAGTGCTAATGAAAAAAAAGGTGAATATTTCATGGCCTACAAGGAAAACTTCACAAGGATTTAAAGATATGTCATTGGTTTTTTGATCAACAAAGATAGAATAACTGATAGATTATTTAGTGGTTTAAAACAAATCCATTAAAAGGATCTATCTTTATGTGGTTTTGGTATTTATGAAGTAACTGATTTATGTGATCCAAATTTAGAGTTGGATATTAGAGAATGTTACCATAGTTATGTAGATAAGAAGATAATAATGGAGTTTCAAATTGGTGGGTCAAATAAAAAAGAGGAAAGATGATCCAATTACCCATATATCATTTATGTATGAATAAGCATCATGGTAATTATCTCAAAGGGTTGGGTAAATTATTCATATGTGGTAGAGAGAGCCCAATGTTCTTAATTTCTATGAGAAATGAAAAATTAGATCAATGTCATGGAAGAATGTAAATAACCACGAATGGTTCAATACATTAACTATAAGAAGAATGGATAGTATGAAACCATGGGTCTTTAAGGGTAATCAGTTTTATGAACTACTAAATATTAATAATCATGATAATTCTTATTCTATCACTACTGCTGAAGTGGAGTGTGAAAATGATTTCAAGAAATGTACACATCCAATTAACTAAATAATAGAAAATATTTTTATTTGATTCTTGTTTTATGAATTCATTTTTACCATGAATGTCTGCTAGATTTTCTAAATCATGGCCCCGATACCCTTAATTAGATATATGAATAAAAACACATAGTGTTTTAAATGTTGCAACCAAGTTTTCCGGCATTCTGAATGTAAGCATCCATGAAAATATTGTTCCAGTGAATCTTATAATACATACCTTGGTGAAATTTTACAATATACTAGGAAAGGATGGCATATCATCATATAGTGAACACATAAACTATTGGGAAATGGAAAACCATTTTCAACTTCCAAAACTAATAATGAACCAATAAAATTTCATAGAAGATCATGAATCCGCTTTTCAAATCCTTCAATGGTGTGGGAATTGAAACTCTATGAAGAGGGATAAAATTCCCAAATGGTTGAGTCAAAGGAAGGTATAAAAGCAGATAAAATGAAAATTGTAAGTGAATAAATTGATGTATTTCAGTAAGAGTTACCTAGAGTTACAGCATATCGTGCAGTAGATATCACAATAAAGATAATACTTAGAGCTACTTCTATCTCAAATTTCTCATTCAGGATGGCCCCGACCAAACTAGAGGAGTTAAAGAGGTAGCTAAAATATCATTTGGAAAACGTTTTCATACTCTCTAGTGCATCTACTTTGGGTACACTTGTGCTCATTGTAAATATACAGGATTGGTCAATATAGTTTTTTATATATTATTATGAGCTCAATAAGATCACCATAATGAAAAAGTATCCTCTTTGAAGGATTAATGACTGTTTTAATCAACTATAATGATAATGGAACTTTGGAAAGGTGGTTATTCATTCTGGATATCATCAATTGAAGTAATGGAGTGAATATATTGAGAATAATACATTCATTATTTGGTATGGGTAGTATGAGTTCATATTGATTCGATTTGGACATACCAATGGCCCTTCAATATTCATGGATTTTATTAATGGAGTCTTCAGAGACTATCTTGACAAATATTTTGTATTATTTATCGATGATATTATCATTTTCTCTTAAAGAAAAGAGGAACATGAAGAGAATATAAGGATTATGCTGGTCACATTAAGTAATGATAAAATGTACTCTAAGTTCAACATGTGTGGTTTTCTGGATGCATAAATTCTTATTATAGAGAATTTGATCACAAGTGGGGGAAATTTTATAGACCCTTCAAAGAAAAATGAAATTGAGGAATAGCTGAGACACACTTGTGTAACATAAATAAGAAGTCTTCCAGAGATAACTATGTACTATTAACATTTTGTGAGTAATTTTTTATAATTATATTGCACGATAACTAAGTTAATTAATTGATGGTAATATTATGTTCAGATGGATCAATGTAAGGAATGATTTAAGGATATCATTAATATGATAATTACTCTCAACTAATCACATTAAAAAAATGTGGGAATGTTTTGTGATATACAATGATGAATTTAAGAAATTCTTGGGTTGTGTAATCATGAAAAATGATGATGTGATAACATCTGCCTCCAAACTATTTACGATCCATGAGAATAACCTCATGATGCATGATCTAGATATATCAGATATGATCTTTTTTTCTGATAATTTGGTGGCACTAACTCTATTGCAGAATGTGAGATAAATATAGTGATCATATGATTTTAATTTATATATTCACACAAATGAAGATGAACATGAATAAAAAATATGGATAGATATAATCAAGGACTACAATTTCATTATTCACTATTATCTTGGAGAGGAGAATAAGGTTTCTAATGGTATTATTAGAAAAGAACGTACTACAATATACATGATGTGGATTGAGAAATACACTATATTCATGGATATTCAAATGATTTATTTGTAAATTATAGTAGCATGAATTAATACTATATTTCCAAAGTGATTTTCCAATTATATAACAAATAGAAGAACATGGATGTATGAAGGGGTTATATGGGGATACAAAAGAAGGTGAAAGTAATAAATTAAGGAAAACACAACGAGTTTTATATCAATGATTCTAGTGTTATTTGTTTTGGAATGAGTCTTTGGGCGCCTTCATTATCTAATATAAATAATGAGCTATCAGATAATGAATATAGTTAAAACATCACTTTCTAACCTAGATGTACCAAGACATACCATGAGATTTGAAATAAATTATGGTGGTACAATATATTGAACAAGATTGAATTGTTTATCTCATAGTGTTTGTTATGTCAACAATTTAATGAAGAGAGACATAAGTCTAATGAGATTATGAAACTATTACCTATACCCACATGGAAATTGGAAAATTTCACTATGCACTTTGTCCCTTGACTTAAGAATACATCCAAGGGAAATAATGTGATATGGGTTTTGTTGGATCAACTCACCAGGACTAACACTTTATCACTATTTAAGAAAATTTCTTAACTTAAAGACTTTTTAAGATATTTGTGAAGGAAGTGGTGTGAATTCATGGGGTTCCACTTTTCATATTCTATAATCGTGATCCCAGGTTAACCTATAAATTATAGATATGTTTTCAATATGAATCTTCTAATAAATTGAATTTCAGAATGACATATTACCTGCAAACTGATGTCAAGTATAAAAGGACAATTTCCCCACTCGAGGACATTCTAAGAGACCACTAAATTGAATTCAAAGGTGTATGGGATAAAAATCTATTTTTGGTTGACTTATAATATAAAAATAGATTCCTATCGTTTATTTAAATGTCCCCATAAGAAGATCCATATAGAAAGAAATGTATAAACCCAATTTTTTTGGATGATGTTAGGGAAAAAAGGTATATGAACTACATCTTGTGCATTAGAAAGTAGAGAAGGCTCAATCCATACATCAAAATATAAAAACTGTTTAGAGTCAAAAGAGGTTCTATACTAACTACCGTCAATATGAATTGTATTTCAGTGATTGAGACATTGTTTTCATTATAATATCACCAAATTAGAGATTCATACTATTTATAATGAAATAGAAAATTATCCCAAGGAACTTAGGCACCTTTGTAATCATTGATCGCATTGGAGAAATGGCCTATAGGCTGGTACATCCACATAGTATGTCTCATGTTTGTGACATGTTCCTCATTTCACCTATGAGGGACTATATACCCAATAACTCTTCTATACAGAATCCATATTTGGTACAACTAGAAAATTACCTCTCATATAAATAGAATACAGTGAAGTTATTTGATCCTAGAGACAATGTTCTATGAAAAATGACGACTCACCATTTTAATATGTCATGGAGGAAATATAAGTATCAAGAGGAGAAATAGTACCCAGAAAAAACTATGAAATATATGTACCCTCATATATTTTCAATTGAGAATACAATTTTAAATTTTAGGGAAAAATTCTGACGGGAGAAGAATATAACAACATAGGGATTTTAATTAGTATATGTCTCTAGAAATAAATGAGTGTTATAATATAAAATATTGTATAACACACAAAAGAAACTAAAAAAAGTTCATTCATATTGAATCATTAATCTAAAATGAAACCAATTAAAATTCAAAGCATTAAAATTTTATAAAAAATTTAAAATATAAAATTTAAAATGGGAAAATATGGGTCACCCTAATCTACAAGAATCACCACCCATCTTCGAAAACTATAAAAAAAATCACAATTTTAGTAATCCAATCAATATTTTATAAATTAGAAATACAATAAACTTTGATATGAATTTTCAAATGTAATGAATAATGGAATAAAAAGGTATTTATTAGAGGTAATGTGACCATTTTATGAGTACTTTAACTGTTGGAATTGTAACTTAGTCATTTGAAATAAAACCCTACCATTGTAATATTAATTTTACCTAAAAGTAGTAATCTTATATATATATATATAATATTCCTCATGACTAATTTATGTAAATATAAATATAATAATTTCAAAAAATAGATATAATGATTAAAAAACTCAAAGAAAATATTATAACATTTTAACAAAAAATATTATAAAATATACCACAAAAGTTTTAATTTTTATATTGAAAATTAAATTTACTTATTAAAAAAATATATTTTTCTAAAATTAATTTTATTTTTGAAATCGGGAAATTCATTTTTCTCGGTTTTATTTTTGGGTAATTTTATACAGTGCTTTATTTTGCAAGAGAATATTATAAATTATATTTTTTTACACAATCGGTGTATCATATATCACATAATTCATGAAGTAATAAAGAACTAATAAAATATAGAAACTGATGTTCTGAAATGATATCATTAATTTCATAAATGAGTCACTAATATTAAAAAAATTTAAATTACAAACCGAAAAATCATTTTCAAAAACCAAAAGTCCAATGTGATCCCTTAAAATAACAATTTTCTTTTTTCCACTTTCTAATATAATAAACAACTGAAATCAAAATATAAATAGTGTTAGAGTCTAAAAATACATTATATTATATTTTTATATGATTAATATTTCAATAAAATTACGCTTATATGTTTTTCCTTTGATATATTATTTCACTAAATATTTTATTTAAAAGATACTTCTCTCCGAAATTATAAATAACCCCACTCTTTACCTTTGGAAAAACATTCACCTCATCTGTCTAAAGAAGAAATTATACTAAAAAACAAACTATAAATAACATTAGGATACTTAGTGTTTTTAGAGAGTAATATAACTACAATCAACAAGAGAGTTTTAGTGTCATACTAGATAAGTAATGCTGAGGATTAACAATGTTTGGATCAAGTCTTATCTTTTTTTATTTCTTCTTATTATCTCTAATTTTTTACCACCAATTTCACAGCCAAACCTATTAATAATTACATATGGATTATGTTAAAAATATATTATTAATTTTATCTAAATTTAAGTATCATATTTAGTATATATATAAATTTCACACATTCCTTTCCTGTTATCCCAACAATGTTCCATCAAAGTTTGGATTACCTCCTAGGAAGAATTTTCCATATCTATACTATTAAGGATCATCATGGTTGGATATTATGAATTATATATAATATAAAAACATTTAATTATATGTGTTACAACTTATTTTAATTAATTATACTTATTTATAATGTAGATTTAATAAAATAGAAAAATCTAGCAAAAACAGAGATATTTATAGGTAAAACCTGATATATAAATGACTATCCAATAAACAAGGAAAGTATGGAATATATTCAAATTACTATAATTTATAATTATTGTTAAAAAAAATACAATAATTAACTTATGGATCAATGTTTTAATAAATCTATGTTTATTATTTCGTAGGTGTAAAATAAAACAAATTAATTAGGAATTAAGGTAAGGGGATTAAGGAACCTAAATCCCCTTATTTGGTTATTCATATTATTTAAAAAAACATCAGAAGGGATATTCAATCAATGTACTTAAATTTAATTTCATTAATTTCATAGATCATTCTAAGATATACATTTCTAGATTTATTTTTAATATAAATAAATTGAATTTCTAAAAAAAATTCTTTTCAAATCAAATCATCGACTCCTCATGTTTTCTCTTTTATCTAAAGTAAAATGATATTTTATTGGATAATAATGATCTCCATTTTTCATTTGGGAATCCAAATGTTTATTCATGAATTTATTTTTTATGAATTCCTAATTAAACCCATTCATTTCCTTGATCTATTTTATGACTATGAATATTATATGTTCTATGGGGAATACAGGATTATGTAAATATTATGATGTGACAGGTTATCCATGAATTATACATATATCCCACGCATTGGGTAATGTGATGTTTCTCATGAGATAACATGCAATATGTATGAACATGATTCTAGGTTTTTTATCAATAATTATTTTATGGTAATTCACATATGTTATGAAGAAACATGATACCATCTTTGTTCACAACATTGTGGGGGGTATTTGACCACTATTACATCATATATCATTTTTCATTTCTAGATTCCATGAATTTATCACATTTACTCCCAATGATATTTCTGATGATATTTTTCATATGTTCTAATGGTGATTATTCTGCTCACCCATGTTATATTCCTTCATTTCCATATTCATCCACTGACTGTGATTTTTATTAACCCTTTTAAATGATGTATATCCTCATGTGATTACAAGTTCTATGGAGAAACCTATATTTTATAGGGATAAAAGAGAATGACTTAAATAAATATTAATGTTTTATTACATCCTTGTCATGTATCCATATTTTCCAAGGACACCGAACCTTTTGATCATGGATTTTCATTTTTATTTTGTTGTATGTCTTGAAACTATTTTAATAGTTATGTATGAAAAAGTAGGTTCAGTATAACAATATAGTTGGAAGTACTTTCATTTACCTCCAATACCTATCATTATTGAGTATAATCTCTCCTATTTAATAAACAAATACATACATGTTTCCACACATTTAAAATTTTGAAAATTACAAGTAGTTATATCACCTTCAATTATCTTTAACAATCATTTATATATTAATAATTTACATTAAATATAACCAATGGAATTAACATAGTTTCTCTTATTGGATTAACATATTGGATTCCCCATTATCATATATTGAATTTTATAGTTATATTGTTCTTAATTATTATTTTTATAGCATGCAAAATTAATTTAACAGTTAATAACTATTTCCCACTATATATATATTATATTTTTTACATTGAACAGGTATGTGGGAATTAATAATGAGAAAATTTAAAATGTTAAAAACTATTATCAAATTAATATTGAATATTATATTTCATCACTTGAGGAAATAATATATGTTAATGTTTTTTTAAATAAAGCAAATCTGTGTTACCAGATAACAATAATTGCAGGTCATAACCCATATCACTAAAATTTAGTAAAAATCCATGACATGGAGGATTCAGTGGTTGTAATTCCATTTGATTTAAGAATAAGATTGGGACAATGTAATAATATTTAATGTGAAAAGATTAAAATTTACAAAAACATTATTGAGTCTATGTTACAAATTTAATTTCTCCATATAATAAATGGCTATTAATAAACATATATAGTGTTTTGATTATTTATTAATGATCAATTACCCTATATCGCAATATAATATATGATATAGGCATACCAATATTTATTATTTAGGCTAGTAGAAAAATATTATCACATTAAATATATATCATTATATTATATAATAGTTTTGTAAACAAAAACAGAAGGATAATTTTAATTCATATCATAGTATTAGAGAATATCAGAAATCATGCCACATTAAAAATGTTTGTCACAACAAATTGTTTGGTTTTACTACAAAGGTATATTAAATGGATAATTAATGTGTACCATATCATCAGTATAAACCAATCATGTAATTTAAAATAGAATTTTATTTCAAAAATATATATCCATATCCAAAAAATAATACTTTGTAATATAGGTAACCCAAAATAAATATTAATTATTAACGAAAAGTGGAAGAAACAACCTATAGGGATAATACATGATCAATCTTGAATGTCAGAGGCTATTAATAAGGATATCTGGATCTTGATGGACCTAAATTTTTCAACATACACATTTATAGAAATAATTAGGAATGAGAGAAAAAATCCATATGTATAATGGTAGTGTTTTGATATGGATAAGTAAGTTAATGGGAATTGAAATAGTTTTCTCCAATAACATAGTTGGAAATACTTAGTAGAAATATCACTACCATATAGTAGAGTCACATTCTGAGCCCATTCCATGGGTTAGTTATATGAGTACCAAAATGTGGTCTTTTTAATATAAAAGTCATATTGAATATAATATATATATTCCATCCTAGGATACTAAATCCAATACTAGATATTGTTTTTATTCATTTTTTTAAATATATTCGATAATTGTATCTTAGTGTTGTTATCTAATATCATAACTCAATTTTCATATATATATATATATATATCCATGTGTGATTATAATAAGAGAATGTCTAGTTTTGTTTAATTATTTTCGATTAATATATATCGATTTTTTATTTATATTTTTTGTTTCATATATTAATTATCTGTCATATGAGTAGGTTATAGTTGTCCTTCATTTCTCACTTCAGCGTCGCTTCACCTAATAGTTAGTTCAATAGAGTCATCCACATACAATAATATATAATATATTACTGGGGAATTTTTTTTAATGGAGTACTCCATGAATATAGTTATGTTATGTTAGGTACATTATCAAGTATTAACTTCATGATGTGTATATTCTTTGATATGGGGTATTTTCTGTTGCAACGATGAAGATATATTTTTTAATTATTTGAGGGTGAAAATGATTTCACATTGAAATATTTTATTTACGACTTAGTAAAATTTACACATTGATATTGATAAAATAAAAATGAATATAGACATTATAAAAGGGTTAACATAGTGAATTAAGATATTTCAAGAAATCATATAATAACTTTGTTGGAATTAAACTTATAAAATCACATGATCTATGAAAAAATATCCCCCAAAATTTATTTGTATTTTTATTTCATGATTTTATTCTTTTATAAAACTCAAAATGGAATCCATTTTTCATTGGATTGTGTATAAAAAAAATTAAAAGTGAATTGGCTAACAATGAGAAGATCAATGTGAAAAGTTATGTCATTGGAAAATAAACCTTTTTTTAGAAACTACACTACATTCATCCGAATAATAAAAATTTGATTTATGATGGATAGGACCCATAAACAATATCCAATTATCATAAATTGATGATTCTTTCTCAATATTTTAATTGAATACATGAATGTTATTTTTTCTGTATAAATATTTTTCCTTTATTTTCCTTTTTTTGTTTCGACATTATTTATTCAACACCACCCCAACAGTAGACATTTTACAGTATATTTTTATTATAATTTATAACATATTATTTATTGTATGAAGAGTTTGGAATCTACCAAAATATAATAATTGGATTTATTAAGTGATTCCAATTATAAGATTATTTTTAGAAGTGTTGAGAAATGGTCATTTTTAATGTGAATATTTAGTTTTTAGAATTCCAAGCATATATTTATGAAAAATTATAATTATTTTAATAATTATTACTTTGTGGCTTTTATTTTTATGTAGGAAATTGTATCATGATTTAAAACAAAACCTACATTCTTATTATTTCATTATTCAACCCCTTTTATCATTGGTTGTCTAAATTATCATAATTTCTTTAAGATTATCGATTAAATTCTCTAAATCCAAATAAATTGATTTTAAATTGATTTTATTTTTTTATATAATATTAATGTTTTCATTTTTTCTAAATCATGATACATGTTCTTTTTTCCATTATACAATATGATTGTTCATTATTTTTATTCATTTTATATGATTACAAACATTCAAACACACATAGATATAAATAAATACAAGTATACATTTGTTTGGAGAAAGACCATTATTTGAGGGAATTACATTTTAGGTTATGGTCTTGTGGACATACTACTATAGGGGGCTAGAAGTCATTACATATTATAATGTTCCAGGTTTGGGGGGAAATTCATTATAATAAAAATTATCGAATTATAATTTATACATTCATATTCAAGAATATAAACATCCTATATAAATCAAATGAACTAGATGGATATTCATCTCTGTTTTTATTTGAAATTGTACATACATACATATAATTTCTTTTTTTAAGGAATGATATATATATATTATTTTCTATATATATATTTTTATTTGTAGTACTATTTATTGATATAATATTTACCCTATTATATATATGTTCAAACTGTTTATGTGTACACTCTATCAATATAGATTTTTATTTATTATTTAAAAAAATATATACATAAAATATATTGTGTTTCTAATATATTAATTCATCTAATGTAATTAATTATTTTTTTAGATAACCCATATATTCATCTATTTACATAAAGGTTCAATAGAATGTGGGTGTCGTATTTTTATTGAATATACATACATAAAAACCCTAAATACATCAATATATATATACATATATTCATATATATTTACTTACTTACTTATGTATATGTATATATGACTTTATGTATCTATGCATGAATGTATGTGTGATTTATATAGTTATTATCAATATTAATGTTATTATGTGTGTAATGTCTGTTGACATGAATTACCTACAAAATATATATTTTTATAAATCATTGGTATATATATATATTTCACAATTGAATTAAATCAAATGAATATGACTCGATGATATATGGATGTCAATCATATGAAAACATAATATTATGTGGGCGTCTAATAGTTCATTAAATTTATAATGGAATATAATAATATCCCTTTTTAAATAATATTTACTTATCTACTTTGTAATTATTAATTGTTAATTGGTCAAGATAAATTTTACGAATATGTGAATTGTTATGAAATATAATGGTTCTTTAAATTTCAGGAAAAACACGAGAATATGTAACAATATCTTGAAATATGAGTGATAATAAATTTTAAAATTTTTATTATATTGGTATACGTGTATACAATTATGTAGGTCATATTGAGTAAATGAAAACAATAGTGAAAAAATGTGTAAATTATATAAATTTTTTTAGAAATTATTTTTTTTGGAAGAAATTCCACTATTTTATTTTTTTTCAGAAAATATATAGTGATATTAATACAAAACAAACTCTATAACATTGATGCATTTAAACGATAGAGTTTCCTCATAATATAATTTTTTCATTCTATATAGATTTATATACATACACAATAAAAATATCCTTATTAAACATATTAATTTTAAAAAATTGTTCTTTTTATGTGAATGAGATATGAAAAAAAATTATTATTTCAATAATTTGTAGTTATTATTTTGAAAAGATTATGAATTTCAAAAAATATCCCATGCCTGGTTCATATTAATGAAAGAGAAATTAATTATATAAAAATTAATTTGTATAGAATATCAATTTCATGGAAATATTTAAAAATGTATAAAATTTTAAAGATTATGTGTATATTTATGTTTCATACAAATAGAAGTATCCATGATGGTATGTTTTTTCAAAAAAAATAATCTCCCATAATGGAAAAAAATACAATGTGAATATTTAACTTTTTAATGAGTGCTATTTTTTCTATTGTTTTATATATGCGTGAAATTAATACCAATGCTATATAGATATATACTCAAAAAATGTGGAATGTTATGTTAGTAAATTATAATTGATCACCATTTTTATAAAATATGTGAATATATATTACGCTATCATTACTGGTATTATGTCTAAAAAAGTTAATAATCATATTTTGAAATATTATTATTCTCCCTTAATTAATGATTTGAAATTTTATGTGATATATATGTGACATTATATAATTATCAAAAAATGAATTTTAATTTTGATCCATGATTTTTTTATGAAGGTGAAAGTTTTTCCTCATGATATTTTTAAGGGTATAAATATAAATAAATGACATGTTATGTTACGTATTAATAAGTGAGAGGATTACTGAAGTTAATTCGTAGAATGAAGCCTGTATTTCTTGGAATATAATTAAGATATAATTTCACATATTTTTAGAAATTAATTTTTTAGTTATAGTATAATTTCTTTTAAAATATAATAAGTAAATAAATTTTATTTTTAATTAATATATAACAATATTAATTTTAAAATGACATAATTATTGACTTTTTCTGAAAAATATTCAATTTTATTTAAATAAGGAATATTGTGTTTTGAAATTTTGTTTTTTTCTATATTTTACTCTGACATAACATTAAATGAAAAAAATGTTGATGTGTGTGAATAATGAAAAGGGTCCGAGTGAGTTTAAATCATTGTATGAGGGTGATGTAACATTGGAATATATGTCATGAGAAAAATTCCACATATAAATCTATATAGGATAGAGGATAACTATATTAGGATAAACATTTTAAAGAAAATATATAGTTAGATTCTATTTTTTATCCACATGTGCATATCACCTCTCATACCTATCCATGTGGAAATCATCAAGGTATTATATTATTTGTTTTAGAATATTCATTTCAACCCTTTAAAGAATTTTTCACCCATTATCCCATAGATTGACTATTGTTTTATTTTCTCATTCAATATTATCATGTTATGAAGTCTTAAAACTATTATAGAAAAGTTGAGGAAATTTCACCATTATCAACTATATATAATTTAATTTTTACATATTCTAATTCATATTTTATATATATTCATGGAAAATTAGGAAAATATATGGGATTCAAAATTATCTTCATAATTATTTCATGTATCTCTCAGTAATTTTAATCTTGTATTTTTTTTCTACAAAATTCCACCTTATAATTCTGTATTCTATATATTGTTAAATAATGTACGTTTGGATATGTAGTGAAAAATGTTTGTTGATCACCTTTAGAAGGTAAGGGATTAGATATGTAGTTGTGACTATATACCTCTACATTAACCAAATTTCAAAAAAATATAGGTATGTTGTTTGGTGTCATAGAAGACATAAAGAGTGAAATATAGGAGTGAAGTAATTAATTTATGAATTATGATAGCGTGTCTATGAGAAATCTCTGAGGATTGACTCATTCCCTATATAATATATTTCATTCTGGTTATTTTACATTGATAACCTTTTTTAAATATATAATTTCACCCAATAAATTTATTCTCATAAAATTAAATAAGAATTTAGTTAGATAAAATTTAAATATAATTTATGATTAATCCCAAATAATTAAAAAATCAATATTTGATTTGGTATATTCGTTGAAGGGGACAAAAAATTCATTTTTTTAGTATAAGGGATAAGAAAAACTCTGATCACTATGGACATTATTGATGAGGTGTAGTGTACTAAATTCCTTTTTTTTAATTTAACATAAAAAAGTAATTTAAAATATTGATAAACTCCATATATTTCTAAACACACAACACAGAGTGTTATGCTAAATGTGGTATACTATAAAAATATTATTATTTAAATGTGTCCATTATAAAAAAATAGATAATTTTTTTGTATGAATATGAATAAAAACATTATGATAAATATGTATAATGGCTATGTGTAAGAAATGTTTATTAATTAATTCATAATAAATATTTAATCAACTTTTAATAAAGTAATTTTATGCATAAAAAAGATGTTTTCTTGATAAATAAGTTTTATTGTATTCGTGTGTGGACTTTATAAGTACATTATTCCACTATTTTGAAATATTTTTATATTAAATTAATATTGTTTTGGAAATTATCATATGCCGATTATCTTATAGTTAATTTGTAAGATTCATCTAAATAAATTTATTTTGAAGTAAAAGAAGAAAAATATTTTTGTAAAAAAATTGGAAATGTATTTCCATTGAAAAGTAATTTTAAATATCCCATTATGATTTTTATATTATATTAATATAAATAAATATATCTTAATTATAAATAATATAAATAATTAAATAGGAATCGAAATTATACAATATTTTTTATAATAATATTTTTTTCACAAAACATTTTTTTATATGAAATAGTTTTCATTTCATTTTCTACATTAATAATAAAATATATATTTTTGATTATATATATATTTTTTAAAATATATATTTGGAATCATAAAGTTAAATATTTGTAAATATGTCACTTTTGTTTTGGGTCATTATAAATATTATCCATGTTAATGATATGTCACCTCTGAGAGAGTTAAGCAATTAAAACTAAGTTAAAAAAATGGTTATATTCTTTTAAAATAAAAAACTATTTGTAGGTGTTTAAATTTAATATTATATATTTATGGTTATATTCATTTTTTTAGAACAGAAATTATAAAACATTTAATTTTTTTTATTTAACTATATATTTTTTAAAAACATAATTTTTATATTTTTCTCAAGGGGAAATTATTTTTTATCATAAATAGTTTATTTCAATAAAGTAATTTTTATGTGTTTTGCGTAATTATATGAAATATAATTTCTAAAATATATATGATCAAATTGATTCAAAATTTGGAATTTCAAATCTCAATTTTTTAAAAGGATGTTTTTCTATTTAATAATATAATTATGTTTGATTTTTCAAAATTTATGTTATAATTTTTATGGATAAATAGGATTTAATGGAGGTTTTACAAGATGATAAGGTATAAAATGTCTCGAATAGATACCAAAATATGATCGGTTGATATTTTTTCAATCCTATGAAATTTTATCTACCAATTTAGGGTGATTTTTTTCACCTTTTCATGATTATGACATATATATTATTTAAATATTTTATGTTACTATAAATGTTTCCATTACATCACTTATAAAATGGATCCACCTAGTTTAGATTATTTAAAAATATTTTGAACTATATATTGGAAAATCCATTGAATAATACCTTCACATACTTCTATCCCGCATCCTAGATTATATTTTTTTATTCTAAGACCATCTTATGAAGGATTAAATTTTAATTCAAAGGAGGTATTTAATAGAATAGGTAATCATCTTACACAACACTTTCAATGTATTTTCATTCAACTAAAAACAATAAATAGTTTATTTATATCTTAAAATAGTAAATATTGTATAAAAAATTTATAGATATTTTATAATGGTTTTGGAATAACTATATTCCACTAACATTTCATCAATAATAAAATAAATATATAACTCGTGTGTAAGTGGCTATAGTCACATATATATTGCGTTATGATTATTTTTCCATCAACATTCATTCATGTTTTTTATTATTATATGTTTAATATTAATAAAAAATATTTATGAAATGTTAATTATTTTTCTATTTATAATATCTTATTTACCTTTTTTACATTTTCATCAATTGGTAAACAATAAACCTTCTTAGGTATTCTTGTTAACTACCACTTACATGATGTTGTTTATTAAATTTTTTGTTCATTCATTACATAGATTGTAATAAATAAAGATTTAATTATTATATTATACATTTATGATAGAATAATTATTATATATGGTGATTTAATGTTTACCTATCATCCCTTCCATCCATAAAAAAGTTTAAACATCACTCAGGAATATGTATGGACTTTCCTTTCCATGAAGTGAAGTAATTTATTTTTCATCACATATAAGAATGGTTATAAAAAGTGAATATTGTGGTTAAACATGATAATATTGTTGGATTTATATTTTGGATAACATGTACCCATGATCAATGTGAAAGGAACATTTCAACAAAACTAGAACACACATGAAATTCAAAACACTTAATTTCATAAATGATGATGATAATGACAAATGATTATTGAATATGTGACAATATATTATATGAATACCATATATTCTATAATAATATTTAATGGGGTTGTATAATATACATATAATAAATCTTTATTTATTATATACATGTTTTGATCATGTATATAAATGGGACTTGAGTTAATTATTTAATTAAATCAATTTCCTTCCATTATATTATAGCACTTCTTTATTGACCATGTTACATTATTATTATATTTTTAATTAACTAGAATTTTTTTTTGTATTTTAACTTATATCCTTAAAATATTCATATTAAAACTTATTTAATGGTTATTTTGATTTATTTCATTGATAAGAGTTATTATTCCATAGTTACCAAGGCGGTATGAGATTTATGTTACAATATAAATTATTTTCAAGGTTTTTGTGGTAACATTATATTGAGGGAAATTATATATATCATATATTTTAATTTTTTTCTCTTCTATTTTATCTTATAATTTTCATGTAATATTTGAATTCTTCTATATCTTGTAATAAAAATGAGTGAGAAATTATTTTTTTTAGAAAAAATAGCATTATTTCATTTTTGCCCAATGATGTTTTTTATCCATATTTATATTGATTAAAATGATTTCAATAATATTATATTATATGTTCCAATTTTTTTTAATTATATTCTCATTTATATTTAAATTTATTTTCAATGTTTTAAAAGTGAATAGTTACAGTGTTTTCAGAAATAGTTATTTAAGAATTTTTACAAAAAGATTGAAGAGAAGTATTATTTAAAAATTTAATGTAATATTTTCATTTCCCATCATCATGAAATTTATAAAATGTGAAAAATAATTAAACAGTTTCTACTTTTAGTATCAAGTAAAACTATTTTATAAATATTCTTTGAATATTTAAATAATACCAATAGAAAAAGATATTTTACAATTTTACTTATGAAATGATGAAATTATCAATTGGAGTTATTACTTAACTATGAAAGAATACTTTAATGATTATTATGCATTACTACGAATATTTAATTTTAAAAATTTCTACATGATTTTTTCAAATAGATTATAACGTTGTTGATTTAATTATAATTCTATCAAACTAGTTCATTTCTTAGAACATAATTATAATATAATGAAATATTTATGAAACCTTCTTATTTTCCACATGTTATGATATGGTTAAATGATCAGTAGAATTTTTTACATTCCACAGGTTATGATATGATTATTTTAGAAATATTTTATGATCATTATATATATATATATATGGTATTAATTATACAATGTGTGGGCCTGAAATTATATTTCCCTTAAATGAAATGAGTATGAAATGTTATCTCATTAGATAATAAAGTCTATAATAAGAAGTGAACCATGTTTAGTAAGGGTCTCTATTTTAATATCATTATTTTTTAATATAAGGTTCTTTTGTAAGTATAAAATCCCTCTAAAAACATTGTAATATTTTTTGGGATATTTCTTTTTTAATTTAAGAGTTGATTTAATAAGAGATTCTAGGCCACATAGAGCTTCGATGATGATATAAAAAAATATTAAATATATTATATCATGTAAAAGATGTTACTTTTAAAAATAAATAAATATCCCCGAAATAGTGTATCATATTGGTAATATGAGACCACCATTAAGTTTGGGATGTGAGGGTTACACTTGGTGTGACATTAAATTTTTTTACATTGGTTGTTTGATAACATCATATTTGATAATAATCTATTTAATATTTTTCATATTAAAATTTTTATAATAAAATTATGTATCCCCATAATGTTGTATTGTATATAAAATATGAGACCACCATTAAGAATATAATGTAGTTTTTACCATAAAAGTGACATAACATTTAAGTATGTTGGGTTTTTTGTTAAATCACAGGAGAGGAAAACATAATTGAAAATATATAATACTTTTATAATTATAAATAATAAAATTCATTTATTTCTAATCACCATTTTACAAAAATTTAGAGATTGCAAATTTCACATGGGTCACCACCTAAATTATTCATATTTCAACTGTTCTGACCCATTCATGTTGTAAATGTTTTAAATGTGTGAAATTAAAATCAATATAATGAATTTTTAGATGAATACCCGATTAAAATTAGTGATTTAATTATGTTTTTTATATAGTAATATTTTAGTTATCTAAAATGGATAAATAATTATGTATTCCTTGATAGTTGATCTCCTCAAGTGATAGTAACACCCCATCACTGTCACATGTTATCAGTAAATGTCCAACGATCTAATTCTATCTCCTCATCAGGTTCTAGGTAAAAAAATCCTTGTTTTTGTTCCATGTACATAATTCCTTAGGATGGCCAGGTTTATTTTATTCATTATTTTATTAATGATTTTCCCATTATCTATGATTTTGAAAGAAAAATTAATTTTAAAAAAACATTACAAAAAAATAATCTACTTATATTTAAATCAATTAACATAAGATAAAAATGAAATATAATCAAATATAATTGAATTTTCTTTAATGTTATTTCATTATGAAATTACATTAAAATAATTAAAATCATTATCAGCAGATAATGATATCAATTTAATAATGGATACTTTATGGAGAAATATAAATGGATAATTTATGATATGTTATAGAACTAAAATTTATGAATATATTTAAAAAGATTATGATTGAATTAAGAAGGATAAATTGTAAGGAATTTTATTATAATATAATAATAAAAATTCCCATGTGTGATTATTTATAATTTTCTAGTGACAAAAATATCAAATTATTAGATTATAATTATAAAAACTGTCATGGATAATTTTGTGGTTATTCTAAATTATAAATATAATTAATACCCCTTCCTTTCTCAAATTAATATTTTCATAAGATTTATTGAATGTGGTTTTCATGTATTATTAATGAGAGAAGTTCATGTACATGTGTTGAAGTAAATGAAAATTTTTAAATTTTATTGTAGAAGAAATTTATCATCACATATGATTTGTTATTTCTTTTTGAGTTATAATTTTTGGTTTTGGTTCAATGAATAATTGTAGTTTCTCCATTGATGACTTGTTAGAATCCATGATAATGAGTCCCGTGAGGAGGTTTACTTTACTACTATGGTTTCCACTCCATACTTTGAACCACAATGATTGGTTTATTATTTTCATTGACATTGATGAATTTGTAGTAGGAAGTTTCGTACAATTTTGAGGATTTTTCTTAAGAGGTTTATCATGTTGTGATGTATTTTATTAATTAACCAAACATTATTATGAGATGCATGTTGGTGTGTGTGTGGTATTGAGATTTCTTAATTATATTATTTTTATTAAATGTGGCTCCTAATAATGATTTAGGTGTCCCTTATCATAACTTACTCTGACATGTATTGTTTTTTGCAGGATAGCATGTGAATTTATGCTATAGGTATTGAGATGTTATATTGCATCCTTGAGTATGAGAGTTATACAATTATAACAACAATAATGGTGGGTGTGGAAATCCCAGTATATGGAAACAAATAAATGGATGATTTTCAAACATCACATTGTCCTAACATCTTCAAATTCAGATGTTTTTATTCCTTTATAAGGGAAATCATTTTGGATAATAGGTATATTCTTATAATTGAATCTTATGGGATTTGGTTGGGGTGATTAAAAGGATAATATAGTTGAGGATCGATGGGATATAGTATGAAATGCTCCAATTAAAACCATCAAATGGGAGGGGGAGCTAATGACATTGAGGAATGAGTTGAGTTCTTGTGAAAACATTCAATTGGGTGTGGTGAGATATGTTACCTTGATAGAGGTATGTGATGTCTTTGAAATCCTTTTCAGCATGAGTCAAATTCGGTGGGGACAATATTCATGGTTGTTTGGTTAGTACAGGATGACTCTACATATGTTTTCTGTTTATTAGGAATTTATTTATTCCATGACAACACTATTATATATATATATATATATAACATATGGTAAGTAAACATTAGCAGTTTGAAACATATTCTGATAATAAAACCCAACTCGATTATTTAAGTGTTCTTATAGATTTAATTACGAGATATATAGAAAAGGGAAAGAGCCGTATGTAGAATTATCGAGGACAATATTATGGAGATGGAGAAGACCAAGGCTTACTTTGGAGATCCATATATTTTTTATGTAATTTTATTTTAGTATATTGATATTATTATATGGACTTGCATACCACATTAGGAGCTCTTTTTATATATTTCTTTCATTAAATTTTTTATTTGTTTACCTTTTTTTCATTTTTCATTTTTATTTTACTTCTCATAGACATGATACATAGGGTATATGTTCTCCACTATCAAACATATACCTTATTTACAAGTTGTCATCATTTTGTGTAAAATGTGGAATTTAAGAGGTCATGTAACACCTATCGTAGACCTAGTGCTTCAGTATGGGATTCTAAATAATGGTATCGGAGGACTAAAACTCGCCAACTTATTTCTTTACATTATCATGATTTGGGATAGGGTAGACATGAGATGAGATGGATGGGATTCGATAAGGCGAAATATCATAGTATCTATCATGTACTGTATAGTTGACATGTTTGTTACCATAAAATTGGAATTTTTTTCTATTAAAGATTTTCAAAAACACATTGGGGTATTCATATTACATTGATAAGTGATTTATTGAAATTCATGAATGTTCATTCATTATGATTTGTAATATAGATTCACATTCCATATATATAACTATCGCTATGAGGTATAATTGTTCTTTTATTAAATACCTCATTTCTATATTATCTCTTCTAAATAGTATCTTTATGCGATGTATCTATTGACATATTGTGTGATGTGTTAATATAAGATTTAATTTGTTGAACATAACATATGTAAATGTTAGTACATATTTGATAATTGAGACTAAGATGCACAGACATAGACCATGGCTTGTTCTTGGAGGGGTAAAAATTTGGTTGAGTGTAGATTCCTAGAATTTTTTAGGAAATCCCATATATTGGTTTATATATATTATTCCCTAATGATATTTCTGTTGAGTAAGATATCATCCCAGAGATGTTTGACGATTATAATGGTTATGGAATCCTATGAAATCCCATTTCCAACACTCATGGTGTAGCCGCCTAATATATATTAGGATCATGTGCCATCATAGATTATCCAGCCTATAGAGCCCATTTATCAAAGAGTCTTCTGGATAGTGCATGTTAATGGTAGCGTCTCTCAAAGGTATATTATTGATGATTCTGAAGATTTTCATCTTTAAGTTCATCTGTTATTCTAGGTTACTGGTTCCATATAATGTAAATAATTGGATGGACTTAGTCTAGAGTGTTTATGAGATTGTTATGATTCTTGATGCGGGTGAGTTATTTGGGTGACTTTCAATATCCAATGAACTTCTAGGGGATGGTGTATAGAATTGGGTCAGGCTAGGAGACAAGTGACTCTATCTTGGATTAACTATAAGGGTTTTTTCACGAAGATTGCATTATTGACTTGATGAAAATAGTTTATTCCAAATAGTTCATGGATTAATGGCAATTCACTATGACAATCCTTGAATAACATTCTAATTTCATATAATTACTTTGGTTTTCCCCTTAATTTCTTAGATGGAAATGAAAAAGGATTAGAATTTTTAGAATGGTCATCTACCGAATCTCATAAGATTGAAAATTGGATTTTACCTGATGACAAACTCAGATGATCTTCGCATGTACCTACCCTTTGATAAGGGGTCATGAGAATACATAGAAACATGATTAATTATAGAGTTGAGTGGGGTAGTGACAGAGATTTCTCTCAGTACGATTGATGGTATTTCATGTAGTATGAAGAGAAAAGTGGAGCATGAGCTGTATAATAGAAGGAAGTCGAGTCAGATTTGGACATCATCATTATCCACTATGGGAGACATGTTCAATAAATATGGTATATAAGGACATTATAACATTACTTTCTGGAGACATCTGTGTAGTTCCACCTATCTAGAATGATTGGTCATCTTGAATACTTTTTCTGAAAGGTCTCTCAGATGGGTACTAAAGGACAAGGACTATCTAAGAGTGGGGAAACTCAGCAAATGATTCATACTTCCTAGAAAACTTTCACTCATGGATGGGTCATAGAGATGATGTATGTCATTAAAATTTAGTGGATCAAGCTCCAAGAGATGGTGATTATGAATGTGTTACAATATGAGGTATTCACATTAACATGTCTTTTGTTCTTTCTCAACACATATACTAGTGTTATTATATTTAATAACATTTATATGGAATTGACTAATTGGAAGTGTTCAATTTTCCTTATATTTTTATTATTTTAATAAATTTTTCTTTATATTAATAAATTATTTAGTGAATATGAAAAAAACTAGTATATGATAAAGTGGTGGTAATTTAGTCCCTCAGGGAGTGACTGATGAGGGACGTAAAAATCACTAGATGGAAGGATGTGAGGATGGAATATTTTGTTAGGTTAACCATGGCACTGAGGAGTCATGACATAGTATGGGTGAATTTGAATTGGATAACAAAAAATGTTCACTTTTTTCTGATTAGAAATACTTACCATGTGTACGAACTAGAATAGATTTATGTCTATGATATAGTGTGATAACAAGGAGTTTCCTTTGGAATTGTTTTATGAACACAAGAAAATTTTAGGAAGTTGTCACTGTATGAAATATAGAATATCCAATAGACATAATTTATATTGAGCACAATGTACCATCCTCTGATTGAGTGGTGGTCATAGAGGACTATAGAAACACTGGAGGATATGTGTAGAGATCGCATCTTGGACTTTAGTCGGCTATGGAATGATAGAGTTATCTTTTAACCATTAGTGACACCTTACATTATTCTATTTCATTCAATGCCTTCATGGTGTGAGGTTGGTGAGGTAGCAATTATGGGACCCAGTTTGGTTCAGCATAAATTCAAGAGAGTATAGACGATATGTAAGAGTATAATCACCACTTACAGGAGTATAATACTGTATGTCGAATGTAATATGAGAAAAATGTTTCTCATTGTGGGTGGTCATTATTTTCTGGTGAGTAAATCATTAGTTGGGGCAACAATGTATGATGGAGAAGGAAAATATTGAACCATGTCTTGTGGGACTCTTTGAGATCACAAATGAGTGTGGAAAATGACATAAATTATAGATGCTCCTCAATGTTTGTAAGGAATATAGATTTTTTCCATGTTTTTTAGCTTCAGAGGTGCATGAATGATCATGAACATGTTATAGACTATAAATAAATTAAATTTGGTCCATTTAAATTTTATGGGTAGAATAAAATTTTAATATTAGACCATACTCATAATCTTCTATAAGGGAAGATGGTACCACTATTCTAGATTTGGTGGCATCACAGATTGATCCTAAATTATATGATGGATAATGAGTATGATGTTCGTGTTTAGTGGAATGATTTGTTCGAGAATGACCACTATAGACGCTTCTTAGGGTTTTTAATGTTGATAGAGGTGGTGAGTTGTAATGTCAGAATTTTTTAATTTTTTAGAGGATCAAAATAATACTAAAATCTCTATTAAACCATTTAAAGATTCTATTAAATATTTTTTGAGTTAGGAGATGAGTGGGTTTGAGATTATGAGAACCATAGAGCCTCATTGATAATAAATAATATATTATATATATTATATAACATACATAATTTTTTTCTGAAATAATGGATCACATTCATGATAGTGTCTCATATTGGAAATCTGAGTCCACCATTAGGTCCAAGATGTGGGGTTTTACCATGGTGTGACATAACATTTGTGTATATATCATGTTTGGCAACATCATGCATTATAGTGATTTATTTAAAATATTAATTGTAAATTTTCAAATAAAAATTAATTTAACACCAGAATAATGTATTGAATAAGAAATCTAGCACCATTGTTAGGATTGGAATGTGTGTTTTACCTAGAAGAAACATAATATTTTTGTGCATTTCTATTTTGTCAAATCAAACTCAGGGATAACCTTTTTTTTATTTTTTATTATAATTAATTAAATTCCATATTATTTCCAATCATGATATTCGTTGCATGGAGAAGCATTAATTTTTTAATAGTTAACCTCCCTAAACCTTCGCATGTCAACTGTTTTTTTCAATTCTAGTTGGGAATGAAAAATTTGTTTAAATTAAAGTATAAACAATGAATGTTTTGTATAATCAAGGATTAAAATGGGTGTTTTAATTTATGGGTTTTAAATTATCTAATTTTGGGGTTATAAAATGGCCAAAATATTTTCTATCCACATTTTTTACTTTCCATTTCTTATCAACTACTTATAATCTAAACTTCTTTAATATATTGGGAGCTCATATTATGTATGCAATTTATTTAGTATCCAATTTTTTCTCTGATTATTTATTATTATATTTTGTTTATTATCATCTTCTATGAGATGATACATATGGTATTGTATACCCATTGTTAGACATAGACCCTCATAAAAAGTTGGTAGCTTCTTCCATACTAGGAGGCCCATATGAGATCATGTAGAACCTGTATAAAAAATTATTGTTTAGGTTTGTATGCAACATTTATCTATTATGGTATTAATAGGGGTGAAACATGGATATGAAAATTTTTTAATAGGGAGTGAACCCAATCAACAAGGTTAGTTTGGTTGTGAATATAGACTAATAATTTTATTTTATATGCTTATGTATATACTAAAAACCAATGTCTTACCTTGTGATCAATTATCTTGGTTTATGATTAAATATTTAAAATTTATCACACTTTGGAAATTTGTTTTTATGTTATGAAAAATAATTTTTCCATGAATTATGATTAAAGACATTTAAATGATTGGATATGTCTTTTGCAAGTTGTGATTATGTTTTCAAATGCTTATATTTATAACCACTTATGATAATTGATTCATATCTCATTTTTTATCCTAACTAATCACTTAATCCAATCCATTGTACTTTTTCCTTTCCAAAGTTTATGAAGAAATATCTTATCTAGTGTTTGTGTAACACCCTGAGATTTAAAAATAACAATATGTTTGATAGCGTATACAACACACAACCCCATTATTAAATGAAAAAAAGAAAATATTATTATTTAATTATAAAAATTATAACCTAGTCATTGAGTTTGTGGAATTGAATTGTATATGAATATTTATGAAATATATATAAATGAAAAATTCAATGAAAATTTTGTTCATTAAGGATATTGAATCAAACAGTAAAATTTTATTAATTACATTTTGTTTTTAAAAAATATTGTTTCCTAAAAAAATTATTCTAATTGGTTTTCATGAGAAAATAGTCTTATAATTATTTTAATTTTTTTTAAAAGTATATTTCTAAAAATGAATATTATTTTCTAAAACATCATTTGAAAATTATCTTTTACTGATTTAATTTTTATTTTTAAGAAGAAATATATTTTCCATGAAGTGATGAAAAAAAGTCGTTATATTAAAAATTATATTTTTCCAAATATGTACAGAGTACATATTTTTAAATTATTTGTAACTATATTTAGATTAATTATATTATTATAAATTCAATTAGTTTCATTGGAATCAATTTTATTGTAGGAGTGTGTATAAAATAATTTACATAAATAAAATGCATTATTTTTGAAAATATGATTTTAATAGTGTTTGGAATTTTCCTTTTAAAATAAATTTTTATAGTTATAAGTATTTTATTTGGAAATTTCTATTCTAGTCTTGAAATAAATAGGTTTCTATTTGGTAAATATTCTACTATTATATATATTCATTATAGATTGTAATAATGGTAAAAAATTTCACCTTGACAAAGGGTAAATCGGTTAAACCTTGGATATAATTAATTGACATGCTCATTATATTTCATATTAATTCATATTGGCTAATTCAAATTTAACCTTTTTAAGATTATTTTCTAATTTATAAACTTTAATTTAATCTTTTTCCGTATATATGACCAATATAATATTTAAATCAAAAAAATTTAAAAAATTTCACTTTCATTGTTTTTAATGTCTATTTTATTTCCATATAGAGATAAAAGTAAGTTGGGATTGAATATAAATGGTAAATTTCAGTATAATTAAATTATTGTTTTTATATATTATTTTAAATTTTTCTTCATATATTGTTATATAAATGTTTTGCGCAATGAAAATACAATATTTATTGAATTAATAGAAAAATAAAAAAATGATATGAAATTTTTTTAAAGTTTTATAATTTGAATAATTTTAGTGTTCCATGAATTTAGAATATTTATATGAAAAAATAGCGGTGTGTAGAATAATTATACTCATAATCCATCTTCTTTGTGATGTCCATGATGTAAAGTTATGTTAGTAATGTTAAAATATAAATTAATATAAATTTACAAAAAAAATACTTTACTAAATTGTAGAATAATAATTAAAATAATTAAATATAAAAATATGTACAATTTATGGTTTAAAATTTTATTTCTTTCCTATTATCATCCATTTTTTCATTATTTGTAAAATTGTAAACTTTTATATGAGGAAACTCGGTTACAACGGATAATGTTAAAACTTGTTAATTAATGAGTTAATGAAAAAGATAACATTTAAAACACTACAAAAGCTTGTAAAATTTTAATTTTTGATGATATTTCAACCATATACAACCCTATGATAGAATTCATATACATTTTTAATAATTTAATTTGATAATACTTTTTTTTTATAATTTAATTTTTAAATAAATTCAAAAATTGACTCTCACATCAATTATAGAAGGGAACATCCTTCCAAACTTATTTTCCCCATATCGAGAAATATATATTTCAAAAAACCTACCTGATACATTTATTGAAAACCTTATCATTTTTATAGGCCTTCTCGAGTTTCCATAAGACATACTCAGGGTCCCTTAATAAGATATCTAAAGGAAGTCTACCGAAGAAGATGTAATAATATATTTTAATTCCATCTTGATTATTTATTATTCTACATATTTATGATGGTGTGTACCAATACTAATATTATGAATACAATTACATTAATATACTGAGAGGTTATTTTGATTATGGTAAATTCTTATTCTGTCTATTTTTTCACCATAAATTAATCGAAAATATCATATGTGCGTACATGGGGCATATTGTCTCCAAGTAGTGATGTAATTCGTTTTTCTTCACCATACCACATGAATGGTTATAAATATATGAATAATTAAAATATATTTTTTTATTTATATAATTATTCTTCCTAAATTACAATTTCATATATACCTTATTTCTTTATGATCCCTTGGAAAATGATAACCTCACTCGTGCATACATGTTGAATCCACCACCAAAAAGCCATGTGATCCTTTTTTTCCATTACCATTCACAATAATTGAAATAGTGATTAATTTTATGAATATATATGATTTATATGATATAATTAGAATTCTATAAATGATAATTTTTCTTTTCATCTCTTTATTTCCCTAAAATCAATAAATGAATACATATTTCATGTGTATGTATGACCTACTATCCCCCTAAATAATATGATTCATATTTATATATATTAGTTTAGTGGATAAATATAATTATTTATGTAATTATTTTTTATTATATTTATATCATATTTAAAATAATTGAGATTACGTAACCATGATCGAAGTAAAAGCACGTAAACTACTGATCCCTAACATACCTAAAAAATGAAGCAGTTATCACCCGAAACATTGACATTAATAATGAATTACTAATAAATTGATGATAAAATGTTATATCTGAAACATATATGGTATTATATACTTGAATATAGTTCTTGAATATACTTATAATAAAATTATATTAATTATATTAGAAGTTCAAACATTGTAGAATGATGCCATATATGGCGTAAGGATCTATTCTCTCACGGTTACTTTTTTGAAAAATATACCAGATTCACCACTAATTATTTTGTGTGGAGTATATATTCATCTATGGAAATATTTTTTGATTAATTTATATTAATTAAATTTATATAAAAATTATTTTGATTTTATTTCTTTCATTGGGTGTATGATTGAAAATTTAACCTTGTGGTCTGGTTGTTTTAATAGTGTCATCATTTTCGAAAATATTTATTATTAAGTCATCATTGGGTGAATATTTTTATTGTATATCCCTGTTTTCTAAATATATTATCAATTTGTTTTTCAAAATACCCCAGATAAGATATTTATGATGATTTTACCTATGTTTTACTTTCAACAAAACTGTTTTTATGGAATCCTGATGTAGTTTTTTGAATGATGAACTTTTTGACAATTTTATAAAATGGTTAATGGAATGATTTTTGATATTTAATGAGTAAATTTGACCACCATAATTGATATTATATTATCTTAAATATCCTTTATAAGTTTAAAATGTTTTTTTTAGAGAAATTGTTTTCCTTCATATTTTATCGGTATTTAAATATATGCTTTTAATGTACTAATGGTAATTCCCTTACGAATTTTACAATGATATTTTATAATATTTATTTCTATGTTATGATCAATTATTGACTGTTATACCTTACGAAGGTTATTATCTTATGATACCATAAACCATATTCTTATGGATGGTATAAGGTCATTTTTACTAGGGATGGTATTGATATTCCATATGCTAGTTATTTCAATGAAGAATGTTATTAAATTATATGGTAACTGAAGATGTTAAAGTACTTATTCATATTTGGAATGCATTATATGTATTCAGTGAAGTGTGGAGACTGAAATTACATATTCCCATAGGTATTTATTCAATCTCATGAGAAAAACTAGCTTTTTTATTTGGTTGAGTACTTACGCATATATGTTCGATATCTTGGCATACTGTATTGATAGTAAAGATGTCTTGGAATAAGTCCATAATGGCTGGTTTCAGATGTTATAAATTATTCATTCCGTAATTAGGAACTCATTTATATATTTACATGTGATTATTTGAATAGTTTATAAATATATGGATAATTACTGCCTCATGTGGTTAACTATGAGGAATTTATTGATTATCATTTATTTTCTACCATATTATTCATGCCTTATTAAGATTCTATTATACAATTACTCTTATTGAGCATCTAATCTAACCCTATTATTTTGTCTCCTTTCCCCAAGATACGATGAAGTGTTTTGTGATTAATAAATATGGACATTATAAATGTGATAGTGATTTTATCAATGATAGTATTTTGTTTTATTTTATGATTTCGAATGTAAATGAAAAAATCATGGGTATATGTAGTTCACCAAGAGTATAGAAATAATAAGCCCATTGGGTTTAAATTTCTCTTATCTAGGGAAAATTTAATAATGTAACCAATGAATCAAGGATACTAGGGTCAATAAATTTATAGTTTGCATCATATAATGTTTATTAGAAACCTTGAGAACAAGATTTAGGAAGGCATTTATTTATATAGTGACACTTTTTTTCTTATATGAATATGACATCATTTTAATGATAAAAAACATTATAGCACAAAAAATACAGGATCCAAAGGAATACTGTCATTGTAATAAAAGGACCATATAAATGTTTTTTAAAATAAAACATAAAAATTTATTTCATTCCTTATTCTCTAGAATCTTATTGTCCCATGTGTTCACCTTATTACAAGTATTAGTCTGAGGATATACATCAAAAGAAGGGGTGAGCTAAAAGCCAAATAAGAGGATAAATAATTAAATGAATTGATTTGACATGGGAGGGAATAATAATT
This sequence comes from Viscum album, assembly GCA_963277665.1. Classification (NCBI taxonomy): domain Eukaryota; kingdom Viridiplantae; phylum Streptophyta; class Magnoliopsida; order Santalales; family Viscaceae; genus Viscum; species Viscum album. The sequence goes on from OY728129.1 coordinate 764,575,997, forward strand.
ATAATTATAACATAATCAATGGATCATCATCACAATCACGATTGGAAACATTAGTTAATGGCATTGAATGAGGGAATGCATAAAAATGAAACAACATGTCTATATGGTAAAATACCACCCATCTTTGTGATCAAATATACCATACATTTCTTGGACATTTAACTTTATATCTCTATATAATTAAAATTACCTCATGAATTAAAGATCTAAATAATTATGGGAACACCCATCACATCACTAAATTTATATTCTCTATATAATTTTGGGTTCACCCTCCACATCATAACATTTACATTAACATGTATTCCACATATAAAAAATAACATTCTTAGACATAAAATAACACATGGATAGAAATGGGTTTTGAATTTATATAGAATAAATTCATTAATCAAATTTTATTTTCCAAAAATATAGAGGGATGAACAAAATTTTTATAAGAATCCTCAATCATGATTGAGGAAGAAAAAATATCACAAAAAGTAAAAAAGTAATATTTTTAGAAGAAGAGTTATTCTGAATAAAATAATTGACATTGTCATAAAATAATATTGGAAACATATATATCCTATAAAGGAAATTGGAAATAAAATAAATGATCTTTACTGAACATTAAAGGAACATCTATACTAAAAATTTCTCTTTAATGAGGAATAACCCAAATAAATGAAATTTTCTTTGAGAATCCACTTACCTTATGTCAGAATCATGTCTTAAATTTAATCGTAGATAACTAATTTAAATTAATTAAATAAATATTTCAAATTATATTATTAATGAATTTGAATCGTTATAGTTTTATTAAGATCACTTATGCACTTTCTTATTAGTTAGAGAGTATAATTTAATCTTTCTTGAGTGTTCATTTTCTAGATTTCCATGATCGGTTTGCTTGTATATAAGTATGGAAGAATATGTAAAATTAAAATACTTATCCAAATTTAAATTTATATTTTATTAATGAAATTTTTGTTCATAAAATGATCTTCTATATCATTTTTTATATGGTATGAGTATGAATCAATATATAAACAGTTAATGATGATGATTTAATTTATTTAGGAGATTTTACAACCATCATAAACTCATATCATTTTTTAATAATGTTTATATATTTGTAACATAAAATTATATAACATAAAATATGAAAAATAAAATATTATTTAACAATTATTTAGGTTTTATAGTTATCCTTTAAGGCATTTGTGAAAGATTAAATTGCATCGTCCATGGTGGCGGTAAATCCACACACCATAGAAGATATTTTTATTTTTATAATAAATTAAAAATGTATTAGATTAGATGTTGAATTATAAAATTAATATAACAAAATATTATTATATAAAATTTATTGGGGTTATAATTCCACTTTGATAAGTGTATGCAAGGATAATATAAGAAAGAAATGAAAAAGAAAAGAAAAAAAAATGAAAGATGATTTAACCACTAGAATTTATCCTCCATGAGAACCTCCATATGGAAAAGGGCTTTTTATTTTTATTGGACCAATGGAGATTTAAAATTAGAGAGGAAATTTGTAATAGGATTTGGTATTATTTTTAAAAGCATTAAATATTATAAGGTGTGGGGATAACATGTCGTGAGGGGTTGTATTTTTTGGGGAAGAGTGGGGTGTTATCTCATTATTTTATTTATTATTTTATTATTTTCTATCAATACTATGAATATATTTATAATTATCACTAAATATATTAAAATAATGAAGTAATGTTTGTTATTTTTGGCTTACATCATCCTTATATAATATATGACTCAATAATTCATGTTTTTTTCTTATACTATAAATTATTGTATTTTACTATTCATTGAAAATTATAGTGATGTAGAAAAATAAAAACAAATCACCTTAAATTATTTTTAACATCTATAATTAAAAAAATAATTCAATTTCATGAATATAGTTTTCCAAATATGACTATTTTAATTTTTAGTTAAAAAAAATTACTAGAAAAGTATAGATTTGAAAATTCATAACTGATTATACAATACTTTGAAAAATTAATTAAGGTCTCATTAAATAAAGTTATAATTATATGAAACTAAAATATCATTTTATGAGTCTATTTAATTTAAATAATTTTTTTAAATCATTATATTATTAAAAAAATTATAAATTAAAATATATTTTTTTAAAACATTACAACAATTAATTAATTTTTTTAAATGGTTTTTACTTATATTATGATATAATTTTATAATATTATCATTTTTAATATATCTAAATTTTATATATACTTTCATAGATGTGTTTACTATTATATTTTTCAATTTACTATTCTTAATGGTCATATTACTATTCAAAGTTCAAGTAACTATTGCATTGGTAAAAGGACATCAACTTCTAAAAATACCTCTTAGATAATTCATTCTTCAATTATAATTTTCGGAATGGGTTCTCAATGTAATTTCTATGGTTTAAAATATATGAAAATTTAAAGATGGTATGATAAATTGATTAAATTTTGGGTCATTACACCCTCTTTTGAAATTTTACCCTTAAAATTTTGTTTTACATTTTAAGTTGAAAATAAGTGAGGGTGACTCTCTGTTATCTCTATATTTTGTTCCCATGTTTCCTCTTTGTACATTGTTTTCATCCATTGTAATTTATTAGGGTGATTTGTATTATTTCATATAAATATTTATCTAGAGTCCAAGATCTTCACTTGATTCTCCTCATAAGTGAGATCATTTCCAACTATACCACCTCTGGATTTAGTACATTATAGGGATCTATTAGGTACTTCTTAAATAGGGATAAATGGAATATAACATATAATGGGGAAATCATAGTTGGATGTTCCAGTCAAAAGGCCAAATCTCAAACATGATCATGGAGCTCGACGGGATTGATGATGTTAGGACTGAACTTTCCATTTATCCCAATATCTCATGATCCTCTCCCAAGGAGATATGCAGTGGAATACAATGTCTACATCTTTAAAATACATGGCCCATTGATGATTGTCTGTATATATCTTTTTGAATCTTTTTCCTGAATTAATTTTTTGTTGATGGGTTTTCACCTTTTCTACTATTTCATTGACCGTTTTAGGTCTTAAAAGCTTGCATTTATAGACATCATCACAAAATGCTATTGTTCTACATCATTTCCCATAAAGTAATTCATTTGGGTCCATTTTTATGCTCGAGTGTAAACTTTTGTTATAAGATAACTCATCATGAGGTAGAAATTTTTCCCATCATACATTGATGTTTATAGAACATTCTTTCAATAGGTCTTCCAATGTTGGAATAGATTGCTCTAATTGGCCATCATTTTGTGGAGAATATGAAATACTAAAGATCAACTCAATATTTAGAACATAATGGATTATTTTCAAAAACATGGCAATGAATCTCATATATTGATCAGATATAATTGATAGGGGTACTCCATATATCTTTACCACTTATCTAATGTATATAACTGAATTTTGATCTTGAGATAATTCCTCTACAATTTTGATAAAATGAGTTATCTTTATAAGGTAATCCACAAAAACCAATATATCATTATTTCAATTTGATTTATTTTTAATTATGATTAAAAAATATGTAGAGATGTTTTCCCATTTACATGTTGGTATGGGTAATTGTTGCATCATATCCTTAGACTTTTGTATTTCAACATTCACTTGATTACATACTAATAACATTGAAGTATATTCAGTAACCTCCTTCTTCATATAGTCCCACAATAGTTATCTCAGATATTTTGAAACAACTTTTTTCTCTATAGGTAAATAAAAATGGTTAAGAAATGTGAATTATTCATAAACTCATTCTTTATCTTTGTACTGGATGATTCTCACAGTCATGACAAAAATATTACAATCCATTCCTCATCGATTTTAATCTATGAGGATTTCCCTTTGATCATAGCTTATACTTTCTTCTAAATTTACACATAATTGCGTTTAGAATCCTTTAATTTATCTATGAGAGATGATTGAGAAATCACATGAAAAAGGATCAGTAAGGTTCCTTCACGAATAATTATCATGTCCATCCATTGAGAATATATTCATATTTTATTCCTCTAAATTATCATGATTGAGAAATATCTTGGATCTTATCTACAAATTTCATCTTCCACTTTTGTTAATTTACATGGACGTTAGTGGATTGAGAAGTCATAATCCATTATGAGATTTCATCATCTATAGTAGAGCATATTATGTTCCTTATGTGTAAGTATATATTTTAAGATTTTATGATCACTATATATCTCAAACTTCTCACAATTGAGATAATGAAATAATATTTCCAATGCAAGGTTTATAACCGCCAACTCCTGATCTTGCATTGGATAATTTTCAAATGTATTTTCAAATGCATTGAGTTATATTACATCACATTATAATATTTTCTCAGTACACAATTTAATACCTTATTTAATACATTTTTGTATACCAAAATGAGTTCCCCACTTTTGCTAAGTGTGAGTACTGACACAGTGATAAGTCTCTCATTTAAATCGTCGAAGAAATCTTCACATTTAGTTGTCCAGACAAACCATTATCTCTTTTGAGTTAAATTTTTTAGTGGTTTTAAAATCATTAAATGTTCCTCACAAAATTTCTGGTAATACCCATCTATACCATGTAATCAGGAAATCTACATTATAGATGATGGATTAGTATACTATTCGATTAACATTGTCATAAAAGGGTCCATGGATATTCCTTTTCTTATTATAAAACACCCCATGAATAATACTTCCTCCATTAATAACTCACATTTACTATACTCTGCATAATGTTCATGCCTTTATAATTTCTTTAGAATAGTATTCAAATTCTCTTCATGTTCCGATTTATCAGGGAGTATTTAAGAATTTAATAAATAAAAACTACTAAAAATATGTTTTGTTAATATTTATATAATAAATTCATTAATTCCATAAATATTGTTGGAGTACTAGTGATTTTGAAAGGCATCACTGTGAACTCACAGTTTCCATAACGTGTTCACAATGTAGTTTTGGGAATGTCATCCTTAATCACCTCTAATTGGTAATATCCCAACAAAAGATCTACCTTAGAGAAATACTTGTCCCCACATAGTTTTTCGATCAAGTCATGTATTCAGGGATGTGGATACTTATTATATGTATTACTTTTCTTGAGTTGATGATAATCAATTCATAGGCGCATTGATACATCCTTCTTCTAGATAAAGGGGACTGGTTCACCCAATGTTGAGGCACACGGATGTCTAAGCCCCTTGTCCATATTCTCTACTATCTACATATTTAGTTCCACCAACTCAATTGTGGCCATTATATATTTTTTCATTGATATAGGCAGAGAACCTAAAATAAGATCAATTGAGATATCAACTTCTCAATTAACAGGAAGACAATAGAATTTGTCATGGAACACATCACAAAACTCCCTTACAATGTGAATTTATTAGGGAATGATTCTCACATTTGTATTAATCATTTAATATTGATATGATTTCTCATAAATGAACAATATCCAAAATTGAGACAATGATTTGGATAGATAATCATCCTCCTCTTTAGAATTGTGAAGAATTCAAGGATGCCTCAGGATGTAACATCCCAGGTAAATAAAGGATATGATATTTTCCTATTTATTAATATTTTCAAATTAAATATTAATTTTACATTATTGGGGATGCTATTTTAGATGGTGTACCTCACACACAACAATGGGTTTCTCTGAAATATTATGTTGCACACAAGGCCGAGTCATACTGAAAAATTATAATATAATATAATTTCAAATGGTAGTTAACACCGAGCCATTGTATTTGTTAAAATGTAAAGAACTATCTAAAATATTATTTTACATGTTGTTAGTTTTTTTTTAATTTTTCCAATAAAATTTAGTGGCTTAAAATTAGAATGAATCTGATTTTAATAGTGAAAAACTCTAATATTTTTAAAAATGTCAACATACAGCCATTTGATGGTGAACCCCGTTCCAATATAGATTCGATCACTTTTATATGATCGATTTTACAACATACACTTCTTTATTAGAAGTGGGACTTAAAAATTTACATTGGGTATTTTTTTTGTATTTTTCTGATAAAGTTCATTTTTTATAAATAGTGAAAAATGATACATTTTAAGTCAAAAATGTCTTTTCATATAATTTATTTGTATAATTATATGATCATTTTAATTGGTTTTAAAGTTTAATCAGATTATATTTTAACCATATAATTCAATTTTAGTCATTTGAAGTAATTTTACTTTGAAATTGGATTTAAACAAATTTCAATCATTAGATTGTTATTATTTCTTAAAAGCACGTTTTTTGGTTTTGACAACAATAATTAATTTTAAATTTATTTCTGCAACTTATGAGTTTTTGTAGCATCCCAGGTGAATAAAGAATAAATTATTTTCATTTTTATTAATATTTATGAATTAAATATTAATTTTACTTTAAAGGGGTTTCTATGTTTGATAGCATACCCGATACGCAACAAAGAGTTTCTTTGAAATCTTAAGTTGCACACTAGTAATAAAATAATATTATTTTAAATGGTAGTTAACGCGTAGCCATTGTATTGGATGGAATTAATATAAATAACTAAAATATGATTATATAGGTTTTTTAAATGTTTTTACATTTATCCAGTAAAGGATAAAGGATTAAAATACGAAAAGAATTCAATTTTAGGCATATATACTCTAACATTCACTAAAGGTTGACTTATCGCATGTTGATGGCGAACCGTATATAAAAATAGTTTTGGTCACTCTTATAAATTCTATTGGACTAAATAAAATTCTTCTTTATTACAGGGACATCAAAATTTACTTTGTGGGAATTTTTGGTATTTTTCCGATAAAATTCATTTTTAATGAATAGTGAAAACTATTGTATTTTAATTCAAAACCTCTATTTAATCTAATTTATTTATATTATTAGATTATATTTTTAATTGGTTTTAAAGTGAAATTAGAATATATTTTTACCATTTAATCCAATAGTGGTCGTTGGAATTAATTTCACATTGAAATTGGACTTAAACTATTGTCAATCTTTTGATACTTATTATTTCATAAAAACACCCTATTTGCTCTGACAGAGGGAATTAATTATTAAATTTATTAATGTAACTTATATGTTTTTAATTTTGTAAAATAGACATCATTTTTTAATTCGGAATATCAAATATATCATAGGGTGATGTTTTGGTATTTTTCTGAAAAACCTCAATTTTTGATGAATAGTAAAACCACTAAGTGGTACATATAAAAACAGATTTTTCGTTTAAATGAAATTTTACCACCTCTGTGTTTTGAATTTCAAAAATCCAACATACATGGTTTTCATTAATAAGTAAAATTTGGTTCAATGGGATTAAAATAATTTTTTCGTGAATAGTAACTTTTATGTTTTTAATCGCGATTAGAGGTAATTAGTGTAGTTTAAGGTAAAAATATTTTTTTAATAATATGAAATGACCAAGACACATGTCCTACCCTTATTGTATGTGTCATGGCCGACCAAGACAATCCAAGGGTCATCTTGGGGACCCCATGGAGCCACTTTGGTAGGAAAATGACATTGCTACCTTTTTATTTAATGTTAAAATAAAAATGTCACAAACATGAGTTGTTTTACTAAAAAATATTTTAAATGACATTATACAAGTCATCTTTTTGTCTATAAATATTCATTAGAAAGATAAAACGATTTCATACCTTAGATTGTTTTTTATAATTTTTAGACAATAAATAAATTAAATTATTTATCACACCATGATGATGTCGCGATTACCTCATTATTTAACGATTTAAATAAAGTGAAAAGATAATGTAAAATCTAAGACCTAAACATGTAAAAAACCTATTGGATGGGTGGATTTAGAACTCTTAGCACCTTATCCTAGAAATATATAATTTTGGGACCTTTTAAATCCTAAAATAATTTTATAATAAAGTAACCTTTTATAACCTTCCAAGAGTGCCCCTCCTCTCCTCTTATAAAAGGCCCCCACCTCTACCACCTCACCCAAACCTCTCAAGCCTTTGGCTCGTCAAAACCCTGCCCATTTTGTCTCTCCACATACCTTTATTACTCCTTGAATCCTCACTTTGGGAAGAAGTCTTCCCACGGAAGCCTTTGAGCTCAAATCAAAAAGAGTTACCCGTTTTAAAGGTACTGTTTTCTCTTGTGTTCTTATGTTTTATTTTTCTTATCCAACCCTCTAAACTCTTTTTGATCCATTATTTTGTAACAACACCAGTATCTTCAATATACTAGGATATTTTTATAATAATTATTCGAGCTACACTTACACACACCTACATCTAATGGTTGAAGAACATACTGTTTCTGTGGATGGAAAATTTATGCCTCACAAAACGATGATTATTCAACACTCATATAACACCTTCAACGGTGGACATTAAGATGTCACTATATTTATATATGATATATAATATTTTTATGTTTTACTTAAGCTTCTGCATTTTTCATTTATGACATACCTCTATGGTTTCCATTTTTGGTAAACGCGATATCTTTATTTTAAAAAGTGCGGACTACCGCCCCCTCAAAGTGATTTGATTCGTTAATACCATATGTGGTACATATAAAGGATAGATTGAATGATATTATATATGATACAATACCGTAATTATAATACTATTATGTATAATTATGTTTTAATTCCATTAAATATGAAATAGAAATGGAAGTAGCGTTCATGCATACGTATGGCTTACCGTCTCCATGAACGGTGCATTTCATTTCTTAACTCTAAATGTTATGTAATATTATAAATGAATGTATATAATGGATATATATGATATATATGATATATAAATCATGAGTATAACTCTGGATATAATGGATACATGAACAACTTGTAATTATAAAGATCATATTTTTGACTCAAGTACCAATGATCATTAAAACGACCGTTATTAACTTAAATAATTGCATAGTGTTAATGGCATGGTAATAAGTGATATAAAAGGAATAATAACTTTAAAAAGGTTCTTAATCAAGTAAAAATTAACTCATGTTTATTATTCAGGTCATTAAAGAACGATCTAGTCAAGTCGGACCCAAGGTATGGGACTTCGTCTCAATCTCCTTTCATTGAGGCATATTATGTTTTATACACAACTTTCTTTTATATGGTGTATAAACCCCTTTGACATTTATGTTTATCCGAAAGGAATCTTTTTTATAAAAAGAGTTTTACTAAATGACAAATGGTAATGTTTTTGTCGTACGTATGCGGCCACAACGACTTCTCCGCCGCTGTGACTATTATTTGAGTTTCAGCTTACTCTACAAGCCATACCTTTTTTAAATGAAAAATAAATATCATGTTTAATTTTATTTTATTTTGGTATTGAAAATGGTTTTCATAATGTTTTTATATGAATTTGTTGTATTGATATCATGTGATTGAAAAGTGGAAATGTTATGTTTCCTTTATGCATGTTTAATGTGATACGATTATGTTATGGTTCTTGGTCATTATTATGATGACGGGTGGTTCTGTGATACACTAAGTGTGGGTGAGCCTGATATAGGTCTCCAATGCATTGGGTAACGCGAAGGGGTTAAACGTTGAGGTTTCTCCTAAGAGTTTTAGGGAATATATTGTGATGGGTATTCCAAACGTAACCAAGAGGGTTACTCCCTATGTAAGAATGTTATGAATGCCTCAAGTTTCCTTTATGTCTTGTGATTTTTATGTTTTATTCATGATTTGATGAGGTATGTTAACATGCTTATGATTTATGAGTAATGTATGATTTTGTACATGGACTAATGTTTTCATTTTGTGATTTTATATCCCATACTGTTCTTTTTATGCTCATCCCATGTTTTTGAAATGTTTTTCACAGGTCAAGGGAATGGTACAAGATGTGATGATAGTGTCAAGGAAGTGTCAAGAAAAAATCCATGTTTTTTTTAATATGTTTTCGTTGATGGAAAAAATGAGTACTATATTTTATGTAACCACTTTGATTAAATGTGGAATGTAATGCATGTTTTATGATCTAATTCTCTAAAACTCTAAACCTGAAAAGATCCTCAATGTGTATTCTTGAAAGAACTCAAGATTATGTAATGTTTAAGGCTGGGGCTTTATAGTTAGTATCAGAGTTCAGTTTAGATAACTTTAGGAGTTAGAATACTATTAAATGATGATCCAAAAATATTTTTTTATTGTCAAATTTAAATGATATATCATTTGAAGATTACCATGTTGCTTCATCTAAGACATGTTTGTTCAGAATGGTTTTCCGTAGAGGAAACAGGGAAGCAGTACTAGGAAGGAATAAAGAGGGAAATAACCTTCTGAATCAGCATCCTGAGATGGTCAGAATTGGAACTAAACAGTTTGTTGCAGTAATTGCGCAGTTTACTCAAGAGATAAATGTTGGTGGTATCCATGCAAGAGATCAACCATATCAACCGCAGAGGAACATGTCAGTGGTGGAACATTTAATGCGGAAACATCAACCATCATTCAGAGGATAATCTGACCCTATGCTAGCTGAAGGGTGGATTAAAGTACTGGAGAAGATTTTCATGGTCATGGGGTGTTCGGACAATCAAAAGGTTAGTCTTTATATTCACCGTTTGGAGGGTGAGGCAGATCAGTGGTGGTCGATAGTTAAAAATATCAAGGATGCTGATGAGATTGATGCTCTCGTCTAGGATGAATTTAAAGTTATGTTTCATGAGAAGTATTTTCCTAAGGATGTTCGACTTAGGATGGAAAAAAAATTCTTGAAATTGAGGCAAGAGGAAGTCTCAGTGGCTGCCTATGAAGAAATTTTCACTCGACTGGAAAGGTATGCTCCAAATTTTATCCGAGACCATGATAGTATAATCAATCATTTTTACTAAGGATTAAAGCCAAAATATCGAAGGGCATTTGGTTCTCATGAGTTTAAAAGTTATGAAAAGCTTGTTCTATGTTATGAGAAGGTGGAAATGGAGTTTTCTGGTGATCATGTGTTCTATAACAACCAGCAAGAAGAAGAGACCGAGGTGGCAGGAGAATGGAAATAATTATTGAAAAAAGTTTGACGGTACGAAAACTATGTTTCCAGTTTGTGATAAATGTGGTAAAAGGAATGCTGGGGAATGTCTTTTGAATTCTGGGAAGTGCTACCGATGTGGTAAGATGGGACATAAGGCTCCTAATTGCACTGAAAAAGTTCAAGGTGATGGTAAGTGTAAATTTGATTTACAGTTAGTGAAATGTTTTATGTGCAATGAGATGGTTCACTATGCAAAAGAGTGTCCGACAAAGAGCTCGAGTGATGGGAAGCAGTTAGACTATAAGCATAATGGGGTGGTGAAATACTTTGCAACTACTTCAGAAGATATCGGGCCATCAAACAAAGTTGTATCAGGTACTTTGTTTTTAGATTATGCCAGTATGTTGTTTGATTTGGGGTCTACACATTCTTTCATTTATGAAAACTTTTCTATTAAAATGGTAATTCCATCTCCAGAAATGACTCCTGAACTTTTAGTAAAAACACCTGGGGGAAATGTTGAGGCAAAAATAATTTATAATAATCTTCATATCCTTATATGTGGAAAGAACCTACTTGAACACCTTATTGTTTTACCTTTATTGGAGTTTGATGTTATCCTGGGTATGGATTGGCTCTCTATTTACCATGCTATGATTGACTGTAGGGATAAATAAGTTTCTTTTCAGAAAGACTTTCAGTTTGTGTACAAGAATGAACCCTTTTTGTTGAAAACGTATCAAGAGGCCGAGAAACATGTAAAAGATGGAAATGAATGTTACCTTGCACATATTTATGAAAACAAGGTAACTATTCAGGTTAATGATGTGGCAGTGGTAATGAGTATCTTGATGTTTTTCTTGATGAGTTGCCATGAATAATACCAGATCGGGAAGTTGAGTTTATTGTAGACTTAGTTACTGATGCTAAGCCAATTTCAAAACCCCCTTATCGAATGGCTCAAATTGAACTTTTAGAGTTGAAGGAGCAATTTCAAGATTTATTAGATAAAGGTTTCAATAGACCTAGCACATCACCATGGGGTGCACCTGTTTTATTTGTTAAAAAAAGACGGTTCTATGAGACTTTGCACTGATTATAGAGCCTTGAATAACATCACTGTTAAGAACAAATACCCTTTTCCTCATATCGATGATTTGTTTGATCAGCACCAGGGAGCTCAGTTTTTTTCAAAGATTTACCTGAGATCGGGGTGACATCCATTGAATGAAAAGGAAGAATAAATTCAGAAGACCTCATTTTGTACAAGATATGGCCATTATGATTTTTTAGTAATGCCTTTTAGGCTAACCAATGCACCTGCTGTATTCATGGACCTTATGAATAGAATTTTCCAAGAGTTCTTGGATAAGTTTGTGGTGGTTTTCATTGATGATATTTTGGTGTTTTCTAAAAGTAAAGAAGAGCATGAAATCCATTTAAGGTTTATTTTGAAAACCTTAAATGACAATAAATTGTATGGGAAATTCAGAATGTTTGAGTTTTGGTTGCAATAAATTTCTTTCCTTGGTCATATTGTTTCTAAAGATGGGATAATTGTGATCCTGCAAACACAAAGGTTGTTAAAGAATGGTTAAGACCCACAAATGTAACTGAGATTCATAGCTTCCTTGGTTTGGAAGGCTATTACCGAAGGTTTATTAGAAAATTTTCACTGTTATATAGTCCAATGACTAAGATAACTCGGAAGGGTGTTAAGTTTATCTGGACAAAAGAATGTGATGATTGTTTTCAGGAATTGAAAAGAAGAATGGTGAATGCTCCGATTTTGGAACTACCTTTCAGGAATGGGGAGTTTGTTATCTATAGTGATGCTTCATTGAAAGGACTTGGTTGCGTCCTAATGCAGAATGATCATGTAATTTCTTATGATTCACTTTAGTTGAAAAATCATGAGGTAAATTACCCTACACATGATTTGGAATTAGCTGCTGTTGTTTTCGCTTTAAAAATTTGGAGGCATCATTTGTATGGAGTAAAGTGTGAAATATATACTGATCATAATGTTTTAATGTATATATTCACTCAGAAATAATTGAACATGAGATAGAGGAGATGTCTAGAACTAATCAAGGATTATGATTTTACAATTAATTACCATCAGAGAAAAGAAAATAAAGTGGATGATGCTTTGATTCGAAAACGTAATGCTTCATTAGCAATGTTGCATTTGGAATGTGATCCTTTGGTTAAGGATTTAATGAACTTTGGCATAGAAGTTGTTGGTGCAGGATGTATTTCTGTTTTGTTTCAGTTATCAGTGAAATCTTCTCTATCAGACAGAATTAAGGAAGTGCAGAAGAAAGACAGTGGGTTGTAGAAAAAGGTAGAACTGGTTTAGAAGGGTATGTTGACTGAATTTAACATTGATAAAGATTTTGTTTTGAGATTTGGGAAGAGATTGTGTGTGATGTGTGATTCATAGTTGAAGAGAGATTTTTTATGTGAAGCTTATAGTTCCCCATTTTTAGTTCATCCTGGTAGTACTAAAAGGTACAGAGATCTGCGGGAGTATTACTGGTGGGATGGCATGAAAAGAGATATCGCTGATTTTACTGTGAAGTGTTTGACTTTTCAACAGGTAAAAGTAGACCGGCAGTTACCGAAAGGAATGATTCAGCCTTTACCAGTACCAGAGTGGAAATGGGAGAATATATCCAAGGACTTCGTTATGGGATTGCCAAAAACACCACGAGGTAATAATGCAATCTGGGTTATTGTTGATCGCTTGACTAAACCTGCTCATTTCCTTGACATACGAGATAATTTTTCCCTAGATCGACTTTCCCGTCTGTATCTTAAAGAGAAAGTCAGGTTATATGGAGTTCCTCTCTCCCTTGTATCTGACCATGATCCCAGGTTCACATCTAACTTTTGGAAAGGCTTTCAGAAGTCGTTGGGTACTAAACTAAATTTTAGTATAGATTTTCATCCTCAATTAGATGGGCAGTCAGAATGAACTATTCAGACTTTGGAGGATATGCTACCTGCTTGTTCGATGGATTATTAGGAAATTTGGGACCAACATCTTTCTTTGGTTGAGTTTTCTTATAATAACAGTTTTCATTCCAGTATACAGATGGCACCATTTGTGGCATTATATGGGAAGTTGTGTCGAACTCCAACTTTCTGGGATGAAGTGGGTGAAAGGAAGTTGATGGGACCGGAATTTGTAGAAGAGTTGGTAGAAAAAGTTTAGCTGATACAGAAACACTTGAGAACAGATCAAAGCAGGCATAAGGGTTATGCGGACAACAGGAGGGAAGGATCACTCTTTTGATGTAGGTGATCATGTTTTTCTCAAAGTTTCACCATCGAAGAGTGTGATTCGATTTGGTAAGAAAGGAAAGCTGAGTCCAAGGTTCATTGGACCATATGAAATTTAGGAGAGAGAGGGATTAGTTGCATACCGAGTGGATTTACCTCCGAGTTTATCTCAGGTATTAAATGTTTTTCATGTTTCAATGTTAAGAAAGTACATGCCAGATCCATCTCATGTTTTGATTCTAGAGGTGGTTCAACTGGAAGAGAATCTATCTTATGAAGAACAACCAGTCCAGATTCGTGACCATAGAGAGCAAGTGTTGCGGAATAAGGTAATTCACTAGGTAAAGGTTTTATGGAAAAACTATATGGTTGAAGAGGATACATGGGAATATGAAAATGCTATGAGGGATAAATACCCCCACTTTTTTGATAAGTGAATAAAATTGCGAGGACGCAATTCCCAAAAGGGGGGAAGGATGTAACATCCCAGGTGAATAAAGAATAAAGTATTTTCATTTTTATTAATATTTACTAATTAAATATTATTTTTACTTTAAAGGGTTTTCTATGTTTGATATCGTACCTGATACGCAACAAAGAGTTTCTTTGAATTCTTACGTTGCACACCAGAAATAAAATAATATTATTTTAAATGATAGTTAACAAGTAGCTATTGTATTGGCGGGAATGAATAGAATTAAATAAAATATGATTATATATGTTTGTTAAATGTTTTTACATTTATCCAATAAAAGAAAACGGCTTAAAATACGAAAATAATTCAATTTTAGGCATATATACTCTAACATTTACTAAAGGTCGACGTATCGCCTATTGATGGCGAACCGTCTATTAAAATAGTCTTGGTCACTATTATACATTATATTGGACCAAATAAAATTCTTCTTTAGAATAGGGACATCAAAATTTACTTGGTGTGAATTCTTGGTATTTTTTCGATAAAGTTCATTTTTAATGAATAGTGAAAAATGTTGTATTTTAATTCAAAACCTATTTTTAATATAATTTATTTATACGATTAGATTATATTTTTTTAATTGGTTTGAAAGTGTAATTATAATATATTTTTACCATTTAATCCAATAGTGGTCGTTGGAATTAATTTCACTTTGAAATTTGACTTAAACTAGTGTCAATCTTTTGATATTTATTGTTTAATAAAAACATGCTATTTGCTCTGACAGCGGGAATTAATTATTAAATTAATTAATGTAACTTTTATGTTTTCAATTTTTTAAAATAGACATCATTTTTTAATTCAGAATATCAAATATAGGTTAGGGTGAAGTTTTGGTATTTTTATGAAAAACTTCAATTTTTGATGAATAGTTAAACCACTAAGTGGTACTTATAAAAACTGATTTTTCGTTTAAATGAAATTGTACCACCTCTGTGTTTTGAATTTCAAAAATCCGACATACATGGTTGTCATTAATATGTAAAATGTGGTTCAATGGGATTAAAATAATTTTTTTGGTGAATAGTAACTTTTAATTTTTTAATCGTGAATAGAGGTAATTAGTGTAGTTTAAGGAAGAAATTGTGTTTTAATAATATGAAATGACCTAGACACATTTCATACCCTTATTGGATGTGTCATGGCCGACCAAGAAAATCCATGGTTCAACTTGGGGACCCCATGGAGCCATTGTGGTAGGAAAATGACATTAATACATTTTTATTTAAAGTTAAAATAAAAATGTCACAAACATGAGTTGTTTTACTAAAACAATTTTTAAATTGTGTTATACAAGACATATTTTTGACTATAAATATTAATTAGAAAGCTAAACAGATTTCCTACATCATGATAGAATTTTTATAATTTTTATACACTAAATAAATGAAATTATTTATGACACAATGATGATGCAACGATTACCTCATTATTTAACGATTAAAATAAAATGAAAATATAATGTATACTCTAAGACCTACACATGTCAAAAAACTATTGGATGGGTGGATTTAAAACTATTAGCACCTTACCCACGAAATATATAATTTTGGGACCTTTTAAATCCGAAAATAATTTTATAATAAAGTAACCTTTTATAACTTTCCAAGAGTGCCCCTCCTCTCCTCTTATAAAAGGCCCCCACCTCTACCACCTTACCCACAACTCTCAAGCCGTTGGCTCGGCCAACCCCTGCCCATTTTGCCTCTCAACATCCCTATATTTCTCCTTGAAGCCTCACATTGGGCAGAAGTCTTCCCAAGGAAGCGTTTGAGCTCAAATCAAAAAGAGTTACTCGTTTTAAAGGTAGTGTTTTTTCTTGTGTTCTTATGTTTTATTTTGCTTCTCCAACCCTCTAAACTATTTTTATTACATTATTTTGTAACAAAACCAGAATATTCAATATACTAATATGTTATTATAAGATTTATTCGAGCTACACTTACACACGCCTACATCTAATGGTTAAAGAACATACTGTTTCTGTGGATGACGAATTTCTGCCCCACGAAACGATGATTGTTCAACACTCATATAACACCTTCAAAGGTGGCCATTAAGATGTCACTATATTTATATATGATATATAATATGTTTATGTTTCACTTAAGCTTTTGTACTTTTCATTTATGACATACCTTTATGGTTTCCATTATGGGTAAACGCGATATCTTCATTTTAGAAAGTGCGGACAACTGCCTACTCAAAGTGATTTGATTCGTTAAGACCATATGTGGTATGTATAATGGACAGATTGAATGATATTATATATGATACAATACTGTAATTATAATACTATTATGTATAATTATTTTTTAATTCCATTAAATATGAAATAGAAATGGAAGTAGCGTTCATGCGTACGTACGGCTTACCGTCTCCATGAACGGTGCATTTCATTTCATACCTCTAATGTTATGTAATGTTATAAATGAATGTATATACTGGATATATATGATATATATGATATATACATCATGATTATAACTCTGGATATAATTTATACATGAACAACTTGTAATTATAAAGAGCATATTTTTTACTCAAGTACCAATGATCGTTAAAATGACCGTTATTAACATAAATAATTGCATAGTGTTCATGACATTGTAATAAATGATATAAAAGGAATAACAAAGATGAAAAAGGTTCTTAAGAAACTAAAAATTAACTAAATTTTATTATTCAGTACATTAAAGAACAATCGAGACATGTCAGACCTGTGGTATGGGACTTCGTCTCAATCTCCTTTCATTGAGGCATATTATGTTTTATACACAACTTTCATTTATATGGTGTATAAACCCCTTTGACTTTTACGTTTATCCTAAAGGAATCTTTTTTATACAAAGTATTTTACTAAATGACAAAAGGGAATGTTTATGTCGTATTTATGCGTCGACAACGACTTCTCCACCGTCGTGACCATTATTTGAGTTTCAGCTTACTCTACAAGCCATACATTTTTTTAATGAAAAATAAATACCATGTTTAAATTTATTTTATTTTGGTATTGAAGATGGTTTTCATAATTTTTTTATATTAATGTGTTGTATTGATATCTTGTGATTGAAAAGTGGAAATCTTATGTTTCCTTTATGCATGTTTTATGTGATATGATTATGTTATGGTTCTTGGGCATTATTATGAAGATGGGTGGTTCCGTGATAAACTAAGGGCGGGTGAGACCAATATATCTCTCCAATGCATTGGGTAACACGTAGGGGTTAAACGTTGTCGTTTCTCCGAATATATTTAGGGAATATACTGTGATGGGTATTTCAAACGTAACCAAGAGGGTTTCTCCCTACGTAATAATGTTATCAATGCCTCATGTTACATTTATGTCTTGTGATTTTTATGTTTTATTCATGATTTGATGAGGTATGTAAATGTTATTATGTTTTATAAGTAATTTATGATTTCGTACATGGACTAATGTTTTCATTTCGTGCTTTTATATACCTTACTGAGCTTTTTATTCTCATCCCATGTTTTTGAAATGTTTTTCACAGGTCAAGGGTAAGGTACATGATGTGATGATAGTGTCAAGGAAGTGTCAAGAAAGAATCCATGTTTTTTTGAATATGTTTCCGTTGATGGGTAAAATGAGTACTATATTTTACGTAACCACTTTGATTAAATGTGGAATGTAATGCATGTTTTATGATCTAATTCTCTAAATCTCTAAAGCTGAAAAGATCCTCAACGTGTATTCTTGAAATAACTCAAGATTAAGTAATGTTTAAGTCTAGGGCCTTATAGTTTTGAATTTGGAATAATTGATTCCATATTTAGAATAATGAGATCCACTTTTTTAAATAGGTATATTTTATTTTTAGAGATTATGAATAGTAACTTCATTAAACATTTTAGTTACCATGGTTAAAGGGTAAATCTGGTAAGTGAGGGTAAAAAAATAATATTATAATAATATTAAATTACAATAAAACATGTCATAACCCTATTAGATGATACATGGACGACCATGAGAATCCTTGGGTCAATTTTGGGACCCCATGGTGCCACTAGTAAGTGAAAATAATATTTTATTAAAATTAATTTAATGTTAAGGAAAACGTTTTATATACCTAAATCTTTTAGTAAAAAAAATTATATGTGGTTATATAATTGATATTTTCTACTATAAAAATTCATTAAAAATCTTAATTGATTTTCTACATCATGTTAGTTTATTGTAAAAATTTAGAAATCATATAAATAAATTTATTTATGACACAATGGTGATGTAATGTTTACATTATTATTGATAGTTTTGTATAAATGAGATTATAAATATTAGAATAAATTTATTTTGAAACTATTTATACCATCCTAAAATTTTAGAGATAGTTATGACTTGTTATATTTTACTTAATGAAGGTATTTTAAATGAATCACTTAAGTTTTTATTTTTTTAAAAGTCATGATATGAATAGTATCAAAATTTACATAAAAGAGTTTTTAAATAAATAAATATTATACAAAATGATAAATTAGTCCTACAAATATAAGTTTATTCCAAATTACATATATTTCGTTAACAATCTCAATAATTGTCAATTTTTGGTCATGTGAAATTTTATTGTAACTATATTAACCATATAGTATTAATATACAATAAGGCGTGGTAAAAGATAAATTAGTTTACTAAGGGTTAAAGCTAAATTATACGGTTAAAAATGAATCCAAAACTTGTCTAATACCTATTGGTAGAGAAGATTCAGAATAATAGTCATCATATCATTTAATTTAATGAGTTTGGACCTTTCAAAATAGAAATTCTGTTTATAATAAAATAATATTATAAAACTTTTTTAAAGAGCCCCTTCTCCCCCTTATAAAAGGACATCACTGCTAACCCATTACCCACACCTCTAAATAACCTCTGGAATGTACAAAATCACCCCAAATAATCTCACAACATAAAAATGGACTTATATAATCCTTCCCCTAGGAAGAAGGCATTTCAAGAATGAATTTTCATTCAATCCAATGGGCGTTACCCGAAAAAAAAACATAATGCCTTCTCTCAAATTATTTTCTTTTATTTTCCTTCTGCATGACCTATTCTATTTATATTATTTCGTTACATAACTAAACCAATATCCTCAATATACTTGGTAATTATTATTATAAGGATTGGATCTATATACCCACAAACCGTCATCTAATGGATACGAACATACTATTTCTATGGACGAAGAACTACTGCCTCACGAAACAATGATTGTTCCAATATCTCCTACCACCTCTCATGGTGGACATTATGGTGGAGCTATATTTATATTTGATATATATTATATTTATATTGTCTCTATTATTATGTATTTTTCATTTATAGAATAGCTTTGTGGTTTCCATAATGTGTAAATACGATAATTTCATTTGAGGAAGTGCGGACTATCCGCCCCTCAAAATGATATGACTCATTCATTGAATAAATAGAAAGTATAAAGGATGGAATTAATGAAATTATATATCATATTAAACTAGAATTATAATATACCTATGCATCACTATGTTTTCATTCCATTAAATATGAAATAGAAATGAAATTCGCGGTCATGCGTACGTACGACTTACCATCTCTATGAACGGTGCATTTCATTTATTATCTCTAAATGTTATTCACTATTATAAATAGATATATAAATAGATATATACTAGATATAGTTGATAAATATCATATCTTAATCATGAATATCATTATGGAGATAATTTAATTCTGACCAAATGGATAATTTATTATTATAAGAAGTTCATTCTTGACTGAAGTACCAAATAATGAAAAAACCAACATTATTAACTTAAATAATTATGTAATGTTTATTACAATGTATTAAGTGATTTAAAAGGGGAAAAACTTGAAAACGGTTTTTAATCAAGTAGAAATTAAATTTAGTTTAATATTCAAGATATTAAAGAACGAACGAGTCAAGTCAAACACGAGGTAAGGGACTTCGTCTCAATAGCCTTTCATTGAGGAATATATTGATTTATACACAACATTCTTATATAGGGTATATAAGCTTTTTACATTTCATTTCATTAAATGGGAATCGTTTTCTACGTCTAATTTTACTAAACAACATTGGGAAGGTTTCTTTTCAATGTACTCATTGACAATAAACTTTCGACAATCGTAAGGGTTATTTGATATTTAGCTTTCATACCAAGCCATAATGTTTTTAAATGGAAAATAAATACAATATAAAAATTTACATATTTTGGTGTTGAAAATGGTTTTAAAAATGGATTGGTTATGTAAATATATTTAAATGATATATTTTTATTGAAATGTGGAAATGTTATATTTCCTTTATGTTTGTTTTTTTGAATATGTTATGGTTATTTGACATTGTTTACGTATAAGGGTGGTTCCCTGATAAACATAGGGTGGGTGAGCCTACAATATAATTCTAATTCATTGGGTAATGTGATAGATATAAATTTTAATGTTTTTCCTATGAAATTTAGGGAATATACATTGATGGGCATTCCAAATGTAACTCCCTAAATAGCTGTGAAAGAAACAATGTAATTATTGTATGGATTCCACAAGTTACCATTATGATTTCTGTTTTATATGTGTTATTCATAAATCATAAGATTTATTGAGGTATGTTAAAGAGTTTATGATTTTAGATATTGATGGACTAATGTTTTATTTCCTTATTTTATAACCCTTAATGAGATTTTTATGCCCATACGATGTTTTTGAAATGCTTATCAAATGGTGTTAGGAAGGGTAGGAGAAATGAAGATTTAATTATCATTTATTTCAAGAAATGAATTCATATTTTATTTTAAAATTTATTATATTATGAAAAAATGTATACTTAGTAGAAGTGTATACTTTATAATATATGTGATGCAATGTAATAGTTATGGCCTAGTTATCTAAAAAATTGTGCTTGAAAAGATCCTCAAGGTAAATTGTTAAATTAATTCAAGATTTTGTAATGTTTCAGGCTGGGTCCTTATAGCTGGCTTCAGATGTCGGTTTGGAAAACATTAGGAGTTATGATATTGTTAAATTAATTTATGGTATTATTGAAATGATATAGAATTCACATATTACCATCTTTCATTGTATACGATATTTCTGTGTTTAGAATGGTTTTCTATAGAGGAAATAGGGCGGCTAGGATGGGACGACATCGAGAGGAAAAACACCTTCCAAATTAGAAACCTGAGATGGTCATAATCGAAACTGAATAGTATGTTGTACTGATGGAATATTTGACTTAGGATATAAATTGTGGTGGTATCCCTACACGAGATCAACCGGATCAACCATAGAGGAACATCTCAGTAGTGGAGAATTTCATGATGCTATATCCCCCATAATTCAGAATATCATATGACCTGGTGCTAACTGAAGGGTGTATTAAAGAACTAGAGAAGATTTTGGATGTCATGGGGTGTTTATAACATTGAAAGGTTAGACATGATGTTTACCATTTTGATGGTGAATCCGATCAGTGGTGGTTGGTGGTGGAAAATATCAACAATAATGAGGATATTAATGCTCTCATTTTGGTATAATTCAAAGGTGTGTATCTTGAGAAATATTTTTCTATGGTGGTTCTTCTTAGGATAGAAAAAAATTCATAGAATTTATGTAAGAGGATGAATCAGTGGATTCTTCTGAAGAAAATTTTAATTGACTAGAATTGTATAATCCAAATTTCATACGAGATCTTGATAGTAAAATCAATAATTTTTACTTAGGATTAAATCCAATTAATCAAAGGGATTTAGCTTCTCAAGTATTCAAAGTTATTAAAAACCTTTTCAATGTAATGATACGGTGGAAATAGAGTTTGAAAATGAGCAATTTTTATTTGAAAAAACAACATATTAGGAGGTCAATGTGGTAGAGAAAAAGGGTATAGCTCTTCAAAAAATATCTGATTTTAGGAAACTTATGATTATAGTTTGTGAAAATTGTTGTAAAAATCATGTTAGGGAATATCATTTGAATTCTGTTTAGTGATACTGATGTGGTAAAATGGGACGTACGGCTCATAATGGAACTGAATATGATCAAGGTACTGGTATGAATAAATATTATTTACAGTTAGTAAAATGTTTTCAGTGCAATTAAATGTGTCATTATGCAAATGAGTGTCCAACTAAAAATGCAACTGAGGGAAAGTATCCAGAATACAAGTAGAATAGGGTGTTGAAATCATTTTCAACTACTTCAGTATATGTTAGGCCATCAAATGAAGTAGTATCAGTTACACTATTTTTTTTATTCAGAATATTCCAATGTGTTGCTTGATTAAGGTTCTACACATTGTTTCATTTCAGAGAAATTATATAGTAAATTGGGAATTCCATCTCATGATATAAATCCTAAACTTATCGTAAAATCATCGGGTTTAAATGTTGATACAAAATGAAATTATAAGAACCTTCCCACACTTGGGTGTGAAAATAATCTACCTACAATCCTTTTGTCCTCTACTAGTGTTTGATGTTATTTGGGGTACGGATTAACAATCCGTTTATCATGCTTTGATTGAGTCCCAAGTTAAAGTGCTTTCTTTTATGAAATAATTTATGATTGTGTACAAGAATTGACCCTTAATTTTGATAGCATATCAAAAAGCTGGTAAAGTAGTAAAAAATGGATGTGAATGTAACCACACACATATTGTTAAAAATGGAGGAACCATTCATATTAATGATGGGCCAGTAGTAAATGAGTACATTGATGTTTTTTCTTGATGAGGTCCTTAGAATAGTACCTGATTGGGGAGTTGAATTTTCTATTGACATATCTCCTAATGCAAATCCAATTTCAAAATCCCTTTATCAAATGGGTAAAATTGAACATTGAGAGTTAAAGAAGCAATTGCAGGAGTCAATAGATAATGGTTTCATTTGACCTAACACATCTCTAGGGGGTGCTGCTGTCTTGTTTGTTAAAACATAATATGGTTCAATGAGACTTTTAATTTATTATAGAGCATTGAATAACATCACTAATAAGAATAAGTATTGTTTCCACATATTCATTATTTGTTTTATTATCTCTAGAGATCTCATTATTTTTCGAAGATTGACTTACGGTAGGGGTACAATAAGTTGAAAGTAAAAGAAGCAGAAATTCCTTAGACTGTGTTTCATACTAGATGTGAACAATATTAATTTTAATTTATGCCTTTTGGTTAGACCAATAAACCAGATATGTTCATGGATCACATTAATGAAATCATATGTGTGTTCTTGGATACGTTTTTGGTTGTGTTTATTAATGATATTTTTTGTTTATTTAAAATGTAAATATGAACTTGAAAGTCATTTTAGGAAAGTCTTGCAAACCTTAATAGAAAATAAACTGTATGGGAAATTTAGAAAGTGTGAATTTTGGTTGTAAAAAATTTTATTCCTTATACACATTGTTTAAAAAAATGGCATAACTGCTGATCCTACTAAAACAAAAGTTTATGAAGAATGTTCAAGACCCAAAAATATATCAAGGATTATTAGTTTTCAAGGTTTAAGAGAACATTGGTTAATGTTTGTTGAAGATATTGAACAGTTGTCTATCCCACTAACTGTGTTTACTCAAAAAAGAGTTAAGTTCATCTAGACAAAAGAATGTGATGATTGTTTTCAGGAATTGAATCAAATAATGGTTTATTCTCTAGTTTTCGCATTACCTTCCAAATATGGGGAATTTTTTATCTACAATGATTCTTAGATGAAAGTGTTTGGTTGTTTCCTAAGGAAGAATGATTTGGTATTTTCTCATGCTTCACATCAGTTGAACCCTCGTGAGTTAAATTATCGTACACATGATTTGAATTAACTAATGTTGTTTTTTAATTAATAATTTGAAGGAATTATCTGTATGGAGTAAAATGTGAAATATATACTGACCTCAAAAGATCCAAGTATATATTCACTCAGAAAGAATTAAACCTGAGATAGAGGAGATGGATATAATTAATAACGGTTTATGATTTCACACTTCATTACCATCAAGGAAAGGAAAATAAAATGGCATGTTTTTTGAGATGAAAAATTAATGATACATTAATCATTTAAAATTAGGAAAAATATAATTTGATTAATTATTTGATGAACATTGACATAAAAGTTATTTGTGTATGAAATTACACTATTATGTTTCAGATGTCAGTGAAATAATCTATACCAGAATGAATTTAACTTGCATAAAAAGAGGACAATGACTTGCAGAAAAAGGTAGAGTTAGTTCAGAAGGGTACGTTACCCGAGTATAAAATTGATGAGGTCTTTGTTTTTAGATTTGGGAATAGATTATGTGTCAATTATGATTCACAGTTAAATAAAGTATTGTTTTTTGAAGCTCATATTTCTCTGTTTTCAGTTCATCCTGGTCTTACTAAGATATACAGAGATCTTCGGGAGTATTACTTGTGGGATGGAAGGAAATGAGATATTGCTGACTTTACTATGAAGTGTTTGACTTGTAGACAAGTTAATGTAGACTGATAGTTACCAAAAGGGATACATCAGCCTTTACCGGGTCTAGAGTGGAAGTGGGAAAATATATATATGGTCTTTAATGTGGGATTAACAAAAACATCTCGAAGTAAAAAATGAAATATGGGTTATTGTTGATCGATTGACTAAATCTGATAATTCCATCCTATTCAAGATACTCTGTCTCTAGATAAAAATTCTCAGTTGTTTGTTAATGTGATAACCAGGTTACAGGGAGTTCTACCCCCCATTGTATCTAATTGTGATCCCAGGTTTACTCTTATCATTTGGAAAGGCCTTTAAAATACATTAGGTATAGAATAAAATTTTAGTTCATCTTTTCTTCCTCATTCAGATGGCAAGTCAGAATAGAAAATTTAGACTTTGGAATATATGCTACATGCTTATTAGATGGATTACTAGGGATGTTGGGAAAACAATCTTTCTTTGGGTATGTTTTCTTATAATAATAGTTTTCATACTAGTATACAGATGGAACCAATTGAGTAATTTTATGGGAAGGGGTGTTAAACTCTATCTTTATGGGATGGAGTAGGTTAAAAGAAGTTTATGGGACATGAATTGGTAGAAGAGATGGTAGAAAAAGTTCACATTTATTCAGAAGCATGTGATAATTGCTCAGATCAGGCAGAAAAGTCATGAAGTTAACCGAAGGAAGGATCTTTCTTTTGAGGTAGGTGATCATGTCTTTCTAAAAGTTTCACCATGGAAAGTGTGATGTGTTTTCGAATGAAGGGAAAGTCGAGTCTGAGGTTCATTGAACATTATGAAATCCTAGAGAATATTGGATAAGTTTCCTACAGAGTGGATTTACCTCCATGTTTATCCATAGTACACAATGTTTTTCATGATTCAATGTTGATAATGTAATTACCAGATCCATCTCATGTTTTGAGTCCAGAGGTAGTTCAGTTGGAAGACAATATTTCTTATTAGGAACAACCAGTCCATATTATTGACTGATGGGAGAAAGTGTTGCGGAATAAGGTAATTTAGAAGGTAAAAGTTTTTTTTTGGAAAAAACCACATGGTTGAAGAGGAAACATGGGAATATGAAAAGGCTATGAATGATAAGTACCCACATTTATTTGATAAGTGAATAAAATTGTGAGGATGCAAGTTCAAAAGGTGGGAAGGACGTAACATCCCAGTAAAGTAAAGGATATGACATTTTTATATTTCTTAATATTTGTGGGTTAAATATTAATTTTACTTTAAATAGGATTCTAGGTTTGATGTACTACCTAACATGCAACAATGGGTTTCTCTGAAATCTTATGTTGCACACAAGTTTGAGTCATACTAAAAAATAGTAATATAATACTTTTTTAAATGATAGTTAACACCTTTCGATTGTATTGGTGAGAATGATAAGAACTATCTAAAATATAATTATACATGTCTTTTAAATGTTTTTAGATTTAGTTAATAAAATTTAGAGGCTTAAATGAGAATGAACATGATTTTAAGAATAAAAAGCTCTAATATTTTTTTAAAGGTTGTTTTACAAACTTTTGATAGAGAAACCCTTTTAAATATAGTTTCTATCACATTTATATTTTACATTTGACTAAATAAACTTATTATTTAGAATTGGGACATCAAAATTTACTTTGGGTGTGTTTTTGGTATTTTTTAGACAAAAGTTCATTTTTTATGAATAGTGAAAAATACTGCATTTGAAGTGAAAAATATCTCTTCATCTGAATTTTTCATATAGTTGTATTTTGTTTTTAATTGACTTTAAAGTGTAATTGGGTTATGTTTTTACCATTTAATCCAATTTTGGTCATTGGTTGTAATTTATCTTTGAAATTGGACATAAAACAATGTCAATATTTTCATTGTTATTATTTCTTAAAAACACGTTTATTCATTTTGGAAATAAAAATTAATTTTAAATTTATTTAGGAAACTTATTTTGTTTTGAATTAAAAAAAATTGATTCTATATTTGGAATCAAGAGGTCAAAATTGGTAAAATAGGTAGCTTTAATTTTTAGACAGTATGAAATGTAACTTCAGTATGTATTTTATTTACCATGGTTAAATGGTAACTCTGGTAAATAAAGGTAAAATAAAAATATTATAGTAATATTTAATTGTAATAACACATGTCCTAAACATATTTGATAATACATATCTGACCGTGGGCATCCTGGGGTCCATTTTTGGACTCGATGGAGCCACTTGTAAGTGAAAATGACATTATATAAATAATAATTTAATGTTATGGAAAATATAACATTAATATATATCTTTTAGTAAAAAAATTTATAAAGTGTTATAAAAGTGATATTTTTGACTATGAATATTACTTTTAAATCTAAAAATATTTCATATATCATGGTATTTTATTTAAAATTTTTTGACATCTTCTAAATAAATTTATTTATGACACAATGGCGATGTAATTTTTACGTTATTAGTGAAAGATTTAAATAAATGAGAATATAAATATTAAACTAAATTTATTTTTAAACAATTTCTGCCATCCAATAATTTTAGAGTTAATTATGACTTGTTATATATTATTAAATGAAGGTTTTTATAAATAATTAAGTGGGACTAGAGTTTTTTTAAAATTATTTAAATGAATAGTATTAAAATTGACATAAAAGAGTTTTTAAATTAATCAATGTTTTCTTAAATGAAAGAATATTCCTAAAAATATAATATTTCTCCAAATGACATATATGATGTTTCAAATATAATTAATGATCCATTTTTGGTTTATTTTCATTTTATAGTAACTATATTCACCAAATAGTAGGAATATACAAGAAGACATGGTAAAAGTTAAACTAGTTAACTTAGGGTTAAAGAAAAATGATAAAGTAAAAAAAGAAACCAAAACATATCTAAAAGCTCTTGGTATTGAGGATATGAAATAATATTAATATTATCTTTGAATATATTGAGTTGGGGACCTTTTAAAATCTAAATTCAACTTATAATGTAATAATATTTTCAAACATTTCTAAAGAGCCCCTCCTCCACCTTATAAAAGGCCATCACCTCTAACCCATTACCCACACCTATAAAGCCCCTTATCCCATCCATCCCCTGCCTAAATAATCTATCGGTGTCCCTCTATTCCATTTATAAGTCTTCCCCTATGAAGATGGAAATTCAAAAAATCCTTTTCGTTCAATCCAAAGGGAGTTATCCAATTTAAAGGTAACGTCTTCTCTCATGTTCTTTCTTTTATTTCCCTTCTCCACTACTTATTATATTTTTATTACTTGATAACTTAAAAACACCAGTATCTTCAATATAATAGGTTATTTTTGAGAGAATAATTCAAACAACACTTCCAAACACCACCATCTAATGGATACGAAAATTCTATTTCTATGGACGGAGAACAAATGCCTCATGAAACGATGATTGTTCGAATATATGATACCACCTATAATGGTGGTCATTATGATGGAACTGTATTTAATTGTGATATATACTATATTTATATTGTCTCTACATTTCTTTAGTATTCATTTATTTCATACCTTTATGGTTTCCATAATGGGTAAATACAATAATTTCATTTGAGGATATGCAGACAACTACCCTCTCAATGTGATATAAACCGTTCATGCCATATGTGGAACGTATAATGTATGGAGTTAATGAAATAATATATGAAATTATACTACAATAATAATATACCTATATATAATTATTTTTTCATTCCACTAAATATGAAATAGAAATGAAAGTAGTGTTCATGCGTACATACGGCCTACCGTGTCCAAGAATGCTACATTTCATTTCTTATCTACAAAGTTCATATACTATTATATATATATATATTTACAGGTTATATATTATATATGATAACTAAATCATGAATATAATTATGGAGATAATGTAATTTTGACAACATGGACAATTTTTAATTATAAGATGTTTGTTCTAGACTTAAGTACCAAATATCGATAAAATGACCGTTATTAACATAAATAATTAAACAATATTCATAAAAAAATAATAAGTTATATAAAAGTAAAAATAAACATGAAAAATGTTCTTAATAAATTATAAATTAAATTTAGTTTATTAAGAGATTAATGAATGAATGAGTCAAGTTTGACATTAGGTAAGGGACTTCGTCTCAATATCCATTCGTTGAGGCATAATTTGATTTATACCCGAATTTATATATATAGTGTATAAACCCCTTTGACATTTCATTTAATTTAAATAGATTCTTTTTTCTAATTAGAGTTTTACTAAATGATAATGGGAATGTTTTTTTAACATACGCGGTGACAATGTCCTTTCCTCCGCCACGAGCGTTATCTGATACTTGGCTTCCTTAACAAGTCGTAATGCTTTTAAAATGAAAATAAATACCATATACTTTTTTATGTATTTTGGTATTCAAAATTGTTTTGATAATGGATTTATTATGAAAATATATTAAAATGATATATTTTTATTTCAATATGGAAATGTTATCTATCTTTTATGTTTGTTTTATGTGTTTTGAATATTTTATGGTTCTTGGGAATTTTTTATGTATACTGGTGGTTCTATGATAAAATTTGGGCATGTGAGCCTCAGATATATCTCTATTTCCTTGGGTAACATGACAGAGGTAAACATTAATGTTTCTCCTAATAGATTTAGGGAATATACTGTTATGGGAATTCCAATCATAACTCCCTAAATAGCTGTGAATGTTACAAAGTAAGTATGGTATGGATTTCACAAATTACCTTTATGATTTGTGATTTCTATGTGTTATTCTTAAATCTTATGATTTCATGAGGAATGTTAAATACCTTATGTTTCGTATCTATTGATTGAATAATGTTTTCATTCTTTATTTTTTTAAGCTTACTGAGATTTTTATACTCATCCTATATTTTTGGATTTTTTTTCACAGGGTATAAGGAAGGGTAAGAAAAATGAAGAATTAAAGAATATTTATATCAAGAAAAGAATTCTTGTTTTCTTTTAAGAGTTTTTTTATGAAGAAATCGATACAGATTAGAAGTGTCTAATTTGTAATATTTGATATATAATTTAATAGTTATGGCCTAATTCTCTGAAACACTAAACTTGAAAAATCCTCAATGTGAATTATTAACTTAATTCAAGATTATGTAATGCTTAAGGCTAGGTCCTTATACTGGATATGAAGAGTGATATCCCTTTCCCGATAGTTGTTTTTGCTTTTGTATTAGGATATCAAATACATTCCAAAAATAGTATCAAAATTCACCAAATGATGTATGACAATATTTTTTGTGTGGTTCAGTCTATAGACATAAATCGTGGAGGATTTATATTCTTTAGATGTAAAAATTTACCAATTGTATTTACTCATAGATAACTCACTCTTTATATTATTTGGAAGTGTTTTAATAGTTCTAATAGGAATTCAATATATAAAACAATTCATATAAGTAGAATCATATAGTACATTCTCTATTATTGAATAAATAACATGTGTACCTTTCACCACATCATTTTCAGGCTCCACCTTCGTAGTAGTGATGGAAAAAGTGTTCCCTTTCCCCTTTTTCTTTTGTGAATGACACTGTTGATTACCCTCGAGGACTTAAGGATTAGTTCATTGGCTTTCAAAATGACCTTGCTCTTGAATGTTAAGGCATTGATCAATTGGTGGTTCTCTCCATTCCTCCATCAAATCATCCAACTTCATTTTGTCTCTTTGAAATTCATGAGATTGGTGGACTTGTATCCTAAACATAGAGCATTTCCTAATCACTTTGAGGTAGTTATAATGATGTTTCTTCCATAATTTTTGACATTTTAGTGGTTGAATATTCTTTCAATATTTTTCATTAGATCCCCCATCCGGAAACTCCATATTTTATTTATTATCTCCATATCCATTGGGCCATTATCCAAACTATGTCTTGATATTAAGATCACATTGAACAGATTCTTCAAAACACTCAGTCTTAGATTGCTAGAGACTTTAAAATATTAACTCTAAACACACTAAAAAATCATTCATTTTTTCTATCATTTGTTATAAAAAGCAATGAGTATCTTGAAATCCTAGACAAATTTTTATAATTGTCTAGGAAAGATTCACCTTCATTTTATATCAACTATATTAATTCTCTCTCAATCTTCGTATGAATAGTTCAATGTAAATAATTAATAAGAAAAATAATCTTAATGTGTTCCCACTCCATCATTCAATTTGGTCCTTCATCTTGGTGTTTTTAATCAAAAGACACCATTGAATAGCCTCTATATCTAGATGATAAATGGCTAGATTCACCCCCTCCTTCTTATAATAGTGGATCACAATAGACATATTCTACATCTATTTGACCCACCATTCGGTGATGAGTGGATAAGATGGTTAACTATGTTTTAGTGGTCTTTTCTGAATGAAAGACTCGATTTATAATTGATCCATCTACGGTTAAGATGATAATTTCATTTTATTTTGGTAATTGTTCATAGCCTATGATATCCAGATAATCATTTCTAAGAAATATTAAACTCCACCACCCGAGGCATTGAAGATATCTTCAAGGATAACACTATATTGTACCTCACACATGTTTTTGACCTTTTTTCTCTTAATTCCAACCATTTTATAAAAAATAAAAGGTATTAAAATTACATAAATCTATAACTCATGAATAAATAAATAATTCCTTTCTATAATAAACATTGAATAGATATATTAATGGATCTATGTGTTTATAATTTTTCTAATCCAAATATTATCGGGTGATTACATATTCTTAGTCTCACACTAAGGGTTTTCACCATGGTTTTATAATCCAAATTACCAAATTGAATAAATAGTTCCTTGATACCTACTATAGAAACTCTTATTTTTATTACATGGGGATTACATCATTTTAATGATTAAAAAATAATTTTAATACTATTCAAGGATCCAAAGGTTTAATATCTTTGGAAAATTAAGACCATGCATAAATAATACATAATAAAACATAAACATAAACATTATTCTTTATTTTCTAGGTTCATATTATCCCTCATGTTATCCTGAGTTCATGTATTTAGCTAAGGATAGACATCGAAATAAGGGGTGAGCTAAAAGCATAGTAATATGATAGAAATGTACATGAATCTATATAAAATGGGTTAGAATAATCATCACTATCATGACATAATCATGGGATAATCATCATAATCATGAAATGAACCAATAGGTAATTTCATGGGATGTGGAATTGCAAAAAAACGAAACATCATGTCTTAGTGGTAAAATAAGACACATAGTTGAAAACAATGATAACACCATGTTCGTACATATTTAACTTAATATAATGTGATATATTAAATTTCCCAATGCATTGGAGGGAAATATAATTCCAAGCACACACCCACCTCATAACATTTATATACACTATATAATTCTTATCTCACTCATAAAATCATAATATTTATGTAATCATGCATTCCACATAGAACATATATCAACCCTAGAAATAAAATAAACCATGGAGATGAATGTGTTTAATTACATAAATAATACATTCATGAATAAAAACTAATATTCCAAAAATAAATAGGAAATAACATTATTGTTATAAGAATCACCAATCTTGAGTGAGGAAGAAACAATCTCACGTGTAGTAAAAACGTTTAGTTTTAGGAAGAGTAATTATTTTGAAAATAATCATTGATTTTTTTATTAAATCATATTGGAAACATGTATATCCCAGAAATTAAAATATAAGGAAAAGAAATTATATTTATGGAATATTAATGAAACATCCTTTCTAATATTTTTTCAAGAAATATGAATAACCTAACGAAAGGAAATTGTGTTTGAGAATCCCCTTACCTTAAGTCAGAATGATTTATTTACATTAATATCAAAGATAATAAAAAAAGTTCATTAATTATAACATTAATAACCTTTTTTGTAATTATTTAATTAATTAACATTTTATTATTTTCTTTCATTGGATTTTTGATGAGTAATATAGTTTAATTTTATCGTTTGGGAGTGTATGTTTTCTTAGTTTTCATGATTAGTTCACTTGTATATGTGTATAGAAGTTCATGTAAAATTAGAATTGTTACATAGGATTGATATTATATGTTATTAATTAACATTGAGAAGATTAAATGATCTTATATATCACTTTGAAATATGTTATGAGGATGAGTCATTTGATAAATAGTTAATGTAAATTATTTAATTTATTTGGTGGATTTTATTATTATCTCGAACTCATATCATTTTATTTATCAACATGTCTATATATTTTATCTATAAAATTATATAACATATAATATGTATAACTAAATCTTATTTAACAACAATTATGGTTTTTTGAACATCCTTGGAGGTGGTAGTGAAGAACTATAATGCATCATCCATGGTGGCAGAAATCAATACACCACAGAGGATTTTCTGTTTACAATTAAAAGGTAAGAGATTGGAATATGATTTATTCCATGAAAAAAATAAAATGATAGTATATAGAAGATTGTAGTTGTTTCATAAAACATGAATAATTAGAGGTGAGTAGAATATAACAATGAAATGAAATCGAAAAGAAAATAAGAAAGATAATTTTACGACATGAATTTATCCTCCTTGAGAACCTGCTTAGAGAAAACAATTTTCAATTTTGATAAGTCTAAGGGGTCATGGAAGTATTGAGGGTCCTGGTAAGAGTATTGGTAAGAATTTGGACAAGTATCAATGCTTTGATTGTGTGAGGATAATTTGTGGTGTGGGTCGTATTTATAGGGGAGTAGATGATGGTTTTCTCATTATTTTATTCATTAATTTATTATTTTTGAACAAGAATATTAATTGTTTAGAAATTATCAAAAAACATATTAAAATAATGAAAAAGAGTTCAATAATTTGAGATTAAATCAGCTATACATCATCTTTGACTCAGTATTTAAATAATTTATATTATATTGTAAAATATTATTTTTTTACTATTCAACAAAAAATCAAGTATTTTAGAAAAATCCCTAAATTTAAATCTTTCCTTTTTAAGGAATTTAGAATTAGTAAATGAAATACATATTATAAAAATTGTTTTCTAAATTTGATGCATTTAATTTTTTATTTAAACTATTATATACATGGAAAATATCAATTTTATAAATAATAACTAATTTTATAACACTTTGAAAAATTAATTGAGTTCTCATAAAATTATCATATAATCCAAAAACATAATAATTTATGAATCTATTTATTTAAATAAGTTTTCTTTTAAATAAATATATTAATATTTAAATTGAAAATAATAATTTATGTTTAATAAAAATACCAACAGTTAGTTAATTATTTTTTAAAATATACTATGATATAATAACATCATTTTATAATTTATAAGATTCTTAAAGTTTATTTATACCTTTATAGATTTGGTTACAATTTTATTGGTCGGTTTTCTATTCCTATTGGTTACACTAATAATCTAGATCTCAAGTTACTATTCCACTGGTAAAGGTTCCTCAACTTCTAGAAATGCCATTCATTTCATTCATTTGTCATTTATAAGTTTTTTATTATGTTCTAAAAGTTATTATATGCGGATTATAATATATGAATAAAATTATTTGAATAGAGTT
The DNA here is from genome assembly GCA_963277665.1 of Viscum album. Lineage (NCBI taxonomy): Eukaryota > Viridiplantae > Streptophyta > Magnoliopsida > Santalales > Viscaceae > Viscum > Viscum album. The sequence continues at coordinate 764,610,882 of OY728129.1, forward strand.
TCTATTGTTAAAATTATAGGTCATTACAATTAGGGAACATAAACTTATGTATAACTTTTAGAATATTCTTAAAGAGACCATGAATATGATTTTGAGATTAGCTATGCATAAACTGTTTAACTTATGTTTTATTTGTAACCTGAATTAAAATTATACATTATATCTCATAGTTTTATTATCTGATATAGTGTATTTTATTATTTAGAAATGGGGCCTAGAAGAAGGAATTTAAATTATATTAATTCACATAATATATGGTAGTATATCCCTCCTAAGAAATATAACATTGCTAGAAATAGAGCTATATATATAGATAAGAAAATTATAATATTATTGGGGAAGGTGAGTATGGTTCTGAGAAATAACCTTTCTTATATTGACTAATATTAAGATCCACAATGTGGAATTAAAATGTTAGGCTGCTTCATGCATCATCAAACTTTATCATTCAAGTAAACTATACATCCATTTTCCGTGGAAAATATGACCAATTACAAAGTGAATATTTCCCTATTTGGAGAGATTTGGGGGGGGGGTGAGGTTGACATGGAATTTTATCATCTATTAAGCGATGCATGTTAATGTTGGTAATTGAACCAAAACTCTTAGAAAGAAAGGGGAAAAGAATGTATTGAATTGTAGGATTTTAAGGAAATGTTTTTTTTGGAAAATTATGTTAATAAACAATTTATTAGATAGGGAAAATAAATTAATGGGTTGAATAAAAAATAAAGAGAAACATTTTTCAAATTATAAATAAAAAATTATAAGGTTATCATAGAATATTGTAGACTACAAATATAATTCAAAGAGAAATATTGATCATTTAATTGATGGATTGACACCAACCATTCAAAATGAACAAGTATCGTGAAATATTATCATAAAATGATGATATATTATCATGTTCTATAATGATAGATAAATTAATCTTGAATTCATATTATTATGGGGGAATGATATATAAGATCAGGAATGAAAATAAAAAAATAGATATGTGGAATAAGAGAAAAAGGATTTTCCCATTTGTGAAAATTGTGGAAAGATTCATTCATGTACATTCATAATGTGAATATGAGTTTTCTTCATAATTGGAGATAATTTTCATTAATCACATCATTTAAAGGGTATGAATGAAACCTCTAAGTTAGGTGTTAAAACTGTAAGCAGATGACAACTATACAAAAAATCCCAACCGTTAAGAGAATATTATTATAATGAAAACATAGAATGAAGATCTATCATATGCTATTGTTATTCAAAAGTGAAATTATTAAAGTGGTTGGGTATTTGGATTCAATAATTATGATATATAATTATTTTTATCAATGGTATTATTATTATAAGAATCATTGAATTCATACGGATTGTACTAAATTACTTTTATTTTAGTATATGGAATCACATATTAAATGGTATGGATAAAAAAATTGATTTATTGGTACAGTGACATTTTCAGAGAGTACACGAATAATGGAAAGATAACCCTTAATAATTTATTGATGTTTGGTTAATATTGTTTAGTTAGTATAATGAGAATATAAAATTAAATAATAACAGAGGATTGTATTTTTTACCCTGAAAATATATTTTTATTTTATTAAAATGTAATTTATAATGGAGTTTAACCAATGTTTTCTAAATATAATCCATAATATGATATATTATTTATGTAAATTAAGATATAATTAATTCGTGAATGAATGCATGTTTTAATTATTTTTTATGGTAATTCATGTAATTACCATGTGACCATGGTATTTATATTTTTCATTAAGAGTTACATTATGGGGTGAGTAATGATCAGTTGAATTTTAAAATATATTGATCCTATTCCAAGTATTTTTGGATTTTTTGAATTTTCATGAAAAATATTATTGGATCCTTAATGATAACAACTTATAGAATGGATGGAGATGAAATTTGGATATTATAATTTTAGGTCAAAGAATGATTTATCATAACTATAAAAATCATTTATGTTGTTGTAGATGTTGATAGGTTTAATGAATGGCTTATGCATCTTATGATTTGTTAAAAATATTATTTTACTGAATCTATTTTAAAAACATAATCTCAAATTTATATTTAATTCTATAAGAGATAAAATGGAAATTTATCAATGGAAAACCAACTAATTAGATTGTTATTATTAAATCTAAAGAAGTCAAGTATGTTTATAACCAAATAATTATATTGTTCTTATTAAATGTAAGGAAGTCAAGTAGGTTTGTTTTCTCAAGTGAATTATATAGATATTAAAATACTACCATGAGATTATGAAAATTATTTAAATATAAAAATATATCAATTTAATTTTATTACCATGAAATCAATGGTATTTTTTCCCATTATAACATATGGTTTTGTGATGGTTAACTTTATCATTAATATGATCTGTACCATTATCTCTCTATCCATAGGTGTTTGATTTTTATTCCATTTAAAATTTAACAATTCTCACTAATGTTATTCTATTTTTAACTCTATATATATGTCGTTTCACTTGGCCATAAAATTTCACATTTCCATATTTCAATAAGAATTTTCATAAATTATTTTTTATTATGTCAGTTTTCTATAAGGGAATTCTATCTTGTGACAAAATCTTGATTATTGATCACATGTTGAAACTCTGAAGATGAAATTTATTTAATGGGGGATATTTGTCATGCCCTGACCTAAAACATTGTTTTTTTATTTTCTTTATAACATTTATGGGATAATATTAATATTAAAATTAACATTAATATTAATATTATTATGTTTAGTTTATATTTATTTATTAATTTATTATTATTATTATTATTATTATTTTGAAACCCTAAAAGTCTTCTTCCCTACGCACCCGACTCCCCCTTCCTCTTGGTCGCATGACACACCATATCCAAAGTTTCCCTCTCAATGGTGCACATCCTTGGTCGCAGCTCCCCTATATCTCTCTCTTTCGAGAAGCCTCGACCTGGCCTCTCGTTGCGCCACCCCAACAGAGCCACACCCCCGAGCCTTACTGCTACGTGTGCCACTCCCTATTGGTTGATGGTTCATTGGTGTGATCCGAGCTGGTCGACCACCTTTCTGGCTTCCTCGACTTAACCAGTTCCCTCCCCCTCCAGTGGCTTCACTTCCTCGGGTTAATTTTAGGGTTTTTGTTTCTTTTTTGTGGTTCTAGTTTTTCTCTAGCAGATAGTGGTACATTTTAGGTTTTCATTTTAATAACTTTTTGTTTGAATTCATGATTTAGGGTCCTTTTTGGGTTCCTCGTGGTACGATCATTGTGCGATTGGAGTTTCACAAAAACTTTTGATGTTTTCAACACCCGATGTAGATGGTTGCAGCTATAAACATTTTTTGGATAGTTATTTTTCCTTAATAGCTAATTCAATGTGTTAATTGATAAATATGTGTGGTGGAATAATTATATTTGAAAAGGTTTCATATGAATTTAAATTTAATGTTTCCTTTTTAGATGAAATTGAGTGTTTTTCATATGTAACCCATTTTGTGTTATTTGATATAAATTTATAAATTGTGAAATTGTTTATTTAAATTAATTATGTGATTTGAATGATGTTTGGAAGTGTTTTTGTGTGAATTTGATTCTAAAAGGGGTATTTTGGTTATTTTCATGGTCTGAGGTCGTGTGGTGATTCTTTGGGTTGTTTTATAAATTGTGTGATTATTTATTTAAATTGTATAAATATTTAAAAGCTTCTTTTGAAGATAGTTTTAAAAACAAATGGTTTTATTAATGGGCTAGGACCATTGTATTTTTTGGTAATTTTTGTGTGTGTTTTCTGATGTTAAAGAAAAGGGAATTTGAGAAACTAATCAAGTGGTGTGAAATATGTTTTCAAATTTTTTTGATATGTGTTTGTCTTCAAATGGTGGGTTTGAGTAGAAAAATTTGTTAGGAGTGGATTTTTTTTGTTTAAAGGGGGTTTCCTTTATAAAAATCGGTGTTATGTATTATAACATAGGAATGGGGTTTCCCTTTATTTATGTGGTTATGCTAGGAAATATTTATGCCTTCATTAGGAATTGTGTTTGAAATTTAAGATTGTTAGAAATGAATTTTCAAATGTTTATGAAATAGGTGAAGGCTCGTTTGGCACTTGTGATGTGAAATTTGTATCCCTTGTTGAGTCCTCTTGTTGCAGATGAAGTTTGTGATTTACGTGACTAATTCTAATGTTATAAAAAATGGGAGTCTCCTTGGTGAAAACCCTTGATGTGTTATTTTGAAATGTTTTATAGATTTTTTATGTGTTTATTTGTTTTATTAAATTATATGTGTTGTGCATTGGACATCACTTTAATGGTTTTCGGTTGAGGGTGTCGAAGTATTCTACATGTACATGCATAGAGTAAGTAATACATATATTTATGCCCTTGTGGTATATATCCCATCATGGCATGGGGAAGAAGTGAAATGAAGCTAGTGGTATATATATATATATATGTTTAAATACATGTGCGTGTATACGCCAAGTGTCAGTTAGAGTGGTCGTCGGAAAATAGCAACATGTTTGAGGTTGGTCCCTTATGCCCGAGTCTATAATTAGAATTTCCATAATTTCTTAGTGTTCTACTAAATGTTCATTTTTAGCTTCTACCTGAAATACATATGAAATATATATATATATATAAGGTTTATGTTCTTAAAAAAGTGATTTAATTGATGTTTCAAACATAAAGCGAGTATTTCCAAAGACATGTGGTCTTTCGTCTGATTTTTTTATAAAAGTGAAATGAATTATATTTTCGAAAGATGTTTCTAAATGAACTCCAAAATGGGTTTTGGGTGAGCGTGTTTTCAAAATCAAAGGCATTCTTGTGGTTCAATAACGCCTATTTGGCACCATGAAAATGAATTGAGAAAGTTAAAAACCCCTCTTAATGCATGACCCATTATTTTATAAATATAATGTGTATGTTAAATGTGTTATTTGTGATATGTACACACTGAAGAGGATTATGAGATATTATATGAAATAAAAAGGGGAATGTGCTTATGGAGGGAGAACTGTGGTGAGAGGTTAAATGGATTTTGGATAATGAAAATGTTATGTTCACTTATCTTACTTGATAAAACCACACCACCCATTGATATTGATCACATGGGAAATACAGGGTATCAAGGTTGGTGGACAAGTTCTAGAGTACTACTAATTTTGAGTGGTTCGCCCCTAATTCACTTGGAAAATCTGATGCTTAAAACACTAACTAAACATGTGTGCTGATTAGAGACCACTATGTTATGGATGTGTTTCCCTACTAGTGTCTCATGCATGATATTGAATATTTTTTTGGATACACTTACACTGAGATGTGAGGTTCTAGGGACCCACACGAGCTAGATGAACCTTATGGGTTTTGACCATTATGCTCAATTATGACTTGGTACTTGTGGAGTGATTTTTAATACAGTTGTTTCATGAAAGTTTCCCACTTTTTTGAAAAAATGTTATGTGAATTTAAATTGGTTTCCATTCATTTTGAATGTTAATTCAAGCTTCTAATCCACTTGGATAATATATTGGATGGGAAATGTTTTTCCATAAAAGTGTAACTTGTTACTTGAATTTTAATAGAATGGAGAGCATTATTTTAATAGGTATTATTTTCAAAGAAGCATGTTTCGTCTTCTTTTTAAAGATAAGGGTATAAATCTTTGTTTATTCTTGGAATTCCTACACAGCATCTCATCTCTCACACCTAATTTATTTTTCATTTTTAGGTTCATCTAGTTTTGTGTCAATCTTGGAGCGGGTGTAGTTTATTTTCCATGGTGACCCATGGGGTCATTTGAGGTTTGTCATGTTGCTTCGTTTATTCCATTTTATGCTGCTAGTTTTTTTAGTTTATTTTCATTTGTTTATTTTTCTCAGTTTATGATTATTTATCTACCTTTTATGGGCCAAATCATTCCCTAATGGTTTTCTCGATTCCTGGAAATTGTTTCCAACTCGTGGGCCTCAAGAATGGCCTTAGGGCCATGTCGTGGACCGACTCGGGTGACCAGTTCAGGGTTGGCTCGGGCTGGTTCATGACAAAATGTTATCAAATCCAACTTTATCCCATGTCCTTTGGGGATATATGATAGTTTTGAGTTAGGATTCTCGGAATCTAAGTGGTTAATTATGGGTAGGTTCCAAATCACCACCTATTCGGAATGAACCATGAATTGTCATGGTGGTTTGGGATGGTCTTGACTTAAAGTAGATGTCTAGATCCCATTTTTTTCAGGGTCCTTAGTCATGTTTTAGTGTTTTGTGATAGTATTGTGATTTGGTGGGCATTATGAAGGGGTTCATGGATGATGTGGACATCCTAGCAAGCCATGTGCAGACCATGTAATCACCTATGGTGACATCCTATGTGCTCACCCTATTGGAGAACAGTCAGCCAAACAGTGCGACCAAATTGTTTGTAGTAGTTGTTTATTTGTGAGTTTTGAATCTTGATTTATTGAGTGGATTGATTGCTTTGGGATGTTCTTGCTGTGAATTTTAGTTGGAAATGTGGTGATTTTTTTCTGGTTTCAAAATCGATGATTGGTCTTTTGAAATTAGATTTTTATAATGAAAATAAAGCAATGATTAAAAATGTAATGAGTTGTTTTGGGGATGGAAAATGTTTTAGAAAATTCTTTGAGATAGTGAAATGTTTTTTGAAAAAAGAAATTGATTTTTTAAACTTTTTGGGTAGTTTTTGGATGTTATTGTTGAATGTAAAATGGGAGTTTCATGGAAACTGAAATTTGGAGATGCTTCATTTTAGAATTGTAAGGGATGTCTTCAAAATTAGATTGGATATTCAAATCAAGTTCGATGTTTTTTTAGAAACGAGAAGTTTTTTTATTGAATTGGTATTCATATAGATTCCCACATGTATGGATGAATGTAATCAGATGTAGATGGTTGTTGGTATGCATGGATTGGTTCCAAAGTTTGAACAAGAATGTACACATGTGGGGTTTCATTTTGGGTGCTCAGTTTTCAAGTATTTTTTTTTCAAAAGGCATGTTTTGATTAGTGATGTGCTGGGATGGATGTTTTTAAGAAATTTTCAAAAGGAATGTGGGTTTTAAAAAGGGATCTTTTTAGCATTCAGATTGTTTGAATTGGGATTGTTATGAAATTGGATATTTGTGAAAGTTGGGTTTAGGTTTGGTTGGTGATGTTTCTTATTATTATTTTTGTTGATATTTGATTTGGTTATGGTTAGGTTTTATTGATGTATCTTTCTATGGTCTTTATGCTGGTTTTTATGCTATTTAAAGACTGAAATTTTATTTTGAGTTTTATTTAATGATTTTTGGTTAAATGTAGAGTCTTGTTTTTGGATTTTTTTCCTGTTGGTTTTGTGTTTATTGTTTAAATTATGTCTTCTAGAAATGTCCCAAGGTCCCCAATGTGTCATTTTATGTTTTTAGTTTAACCCAGACCCCCAGTGGTGTGGTGGGGTTATGTTCATTCCCACATTGATTGTTTTATCTATTGGTGGCTAAGGTTCGATGGAGGTTGTTGTGTAAGCTATCTAAGTCGTGTGTTTCTTCTAATTTTTAGGAACTCTAGATGTCGTGATGGTCATGTTGTCTTGGTTTTGTTTAAAGGTTATGTTCAGGATATAGAAGGGTTATTTCTACCTTATCCTTGCAAGTCGGGGTTGCAAACTCAGACAGATAACAATCTGGTTTTTCAAGGTGCTCGTGAAGGATTCTCCATCTAGTGCAAAGGGTGAACTGGAGGGGAATATGTTTTTTTCATGAGCCTTTCATCAGTTCTTGTTTCATATTCCCAAGACCACACAATCATTTTATTCCAATGTCGTCGAGTTGGGCACTCAATGTCCTTCGTTGTAATCATTTGAAGGCTTTTCAATGGTATGACTGTTTGAGGTCACTTGGGGAAGTCACTAAGTGGTCTTTACAGAAGATGAATCCTCAGTTGGAGGTTGTTGGTTCCTGAATATGGTGCATCAGATGATTTAATACATCAGAGCTCCATCCATAGGTCTCGGAACGATGGTTTTCATGTAGTCAGATAGTTTCCAGGTGCGAGGGATGTGTGTCCAACCTACCCTCAATTGTCTGTGAAGTGACCCATTATGTTTTCGCTTCATGTGGTTGTTTGTTTGGGAGGGGGCCTTGTTTTGGAGGTCTTGGTGTCAGCTTCTATAAGATTTCAATGGTCGTGCCTTATTAGTGTAATGATTAAGTGCTTGTTCTTTCTTTGGGAAATTTACATCTTCTAGGGGATTTATATTTGTAAATGTATGTGGTTTATGGATCTTATCAATCATGGGTTGTTTTGGATTTTTTCTTACATCTCTTTTGATTGGATTTCCCTTGGACTGAGGGTTTTAGGCTGGTCTGTGTTTATGTTTCTCCCTATATTTGGGGTCACCCCGTGTTAATGGATTCATGTTTTGAAATTCAATTTGTATTTCTGATACTATATTGAGAGTTCACATGTTGGTGACATTGTACTACTCAGTTTTTAAAATGGTGGGGATACCCACTATGGGTCTTTCCAATACCTTCCCTTAAGACGGTTAGGTGCAACTCTGAATGTTGAGGGGGCACACCAGCATTAGGTGTCTTTTTTGGTTTTCTATTTTGTTTCGATTTGGGAATATTAGTATTTTTCTAGAGTCCTAATATTGATAGGGGACCAACCAAGGAAACATTTACGGAGAACATAATATTCAAGGTGTTCTTGTCGGGGAAAATCATTGGCTCTGATCTTCCTGACACTGATCAATAAAGATGATGGGTCGTATACCAAATGTTCATTGTAGATCTCATGTAAAATCCAGTGATTTCTATGTCAGGGGTTGTGATGTTCTAGGTTGTGGTTGTGTTTGATGTATGAGTCCTTTATCGTTGGTTATTTCGCTTGGTCGTCTGGGTCTTGAGGTTTCAGGTCTTGGGAGGAATGTGAGTGTTCGATCATTAAGTTGTTGGAGTTTTGTTTTGAGAATCGTAGTGTCCATGTTTTGATCATTGAAGAGCCTAGTCTTTTGTGAATTTCTAGGGGCAGAATGTTTCATGGTGGGGAGTATTATCATGCCCCGACCTGATGAGTTGTTTTTTTCTTTTCTTTATGACGTTTTGGGGATAATATTAATAATAATAATATTATTATTATTAAAATTATTATTTTGTTTAGATTTTATTTATTATTATTATTATTATTATTATTATTATTATTATTATTATTATTATTATTATTTTGAAACCCTAAAAGTCTTCCTCCCTACACACCCAACTCCAACCCTATCTTGGCCGCATGACACACCATCTCCCCAACTCCCCTCTCTATGGTGCATCTCTTTGGTCGGAGATCCCCTTCATCTCCCTCTCTAGTGAAGCCTCAACTTGGAATCCCATTGTACCACCCTAACCTCGCACCCCCCCCCCACCGCTTCAGCCCCCTGCTGCGTGCACCACCCCCTACAGGCTATCAGTTCAATGGTGTGATCCCAGCTGGCCGACCTCCTTTCCGACGGCCTCGACTTCACCGACGCCCTCCCCCTCTAACGGCTTCACTTACTTTTGTAATTTTTAGTGTTTTTGTTTCTCCTTTGGGGTTAATATTTTTTTTCAATAGTTAGGGTTACGTTTTTAGGTTTCAATTTTGATTCCTTTTCATTCAAATTCGGGGTTTATGGTTCTTTTTGGGTTCCTCATGGTGTTATCATTGTGATATTAGTGTTTCGCACCAATTTTGGAAGTTCTCGACACCATAGGTAGATGGTTCCAACTGTTAATGTTATTTGGCTAATTATTTGGACTTCTTATTAAATTTAATGTGTTACTTGGTTAATATATGTGGGGAAATTTTAATATTTTGAAATGGTTTAACATGAATTTAAATTTAATGTTTCCTTTTTCGATGAAATTGAGTTCTTTTAAAGTGTAAACCATTTTTTGTTATTTGATGTCAATTTATAAATCATGAAATTTGTTATTTAAATTATGAATGTGATGCGAATGATGCTTGGAAATTTTTTAAGTGTGTGTTTGATTCTAAAAAGTGGATTTTGGGTATGTTCTTTTTTCTGAGGTCTTGTGGTGTTTCTTTTGGTTGTTTTAAAAATTATGTAATGGTTTATTTAAATTGTTTGAATAGTGAAATGCTTGTTTTGAAAATAATTTTAAAACACAGATGATTTTATAGAGGGGGATAGGCCAATTGTCTTGGTTGGACATTATTGTGTGTGTTTTCAGGTGTTAAAAAAAGGGAATTTGAGAAACTAAGAAGTGGTGTGAAATGTGTTTTCGAAATTTTTTGGTGTGCATAAAACATCAAATGTGGGTTAGAGTATGAAAATGGGATAGAACTGGACTTCTTTTGTGTTTAAACGGGGTTTCCTTGTAAAAGTGGTGTTTTTGTTTTATAAAATGGGAAAGGGGTTTCCCTTGATTTATGTGGGTATGATTGGAAATATTTATGCCTTCTTTTTCAATTGTGATAGAAATTTCAGATTTTTATAAATGAAATTTAAAATGTATATCAAATGGGTGAAAGCTCGGTTGGAAATTGTGATGTGATATTGATTTCCCTTGTTTGATTCCCCTTGTTGGAGATGATGATTATAGGTTAATTGAATGATTCTAATGTTATAATAAATGGGTATGTCATTGGTGAAACCCCTTGTTTTTTTATTTGGAAATGTTTTATAGATTGTTTATGTGTTTTCTTGTTTTATTAAATTATATGTGTTGTGCCTGGGACCTCGTTTCAATGGTTTTGGGCTACCAGTGTCAAGGTATCCTACATATTCATGCATAGGGTAAGGCATATATATATTTATGCCCTAGTTGTACATATTCCCTCATGGAATAGGGATTGTGTGCAATGAATCTAGGGATGTATATATATATATATATATATATAAATCCATGTGTGTGTATGTGCCAAGTGTCAGTTCAAGTGTTCTTCGACAAATAGCGACATGTTTGATGTAGTTCCCCAATACATTAATCTTTAATTAGAATTTCCACAATGTCTTAGTGTTCTAGTAAGAGTTCATTTTTTTCTTCTATATTAAATACATATGAAATATATATATATATATATATGTAAATGGTTTAGGTTCTTGGAAAAGTGATTTCCTTGATGTTTCGATTATAAAGAGGGTATTTCCAAAGGCATGTGTTATTTTGGTAGATTTTGTTGTAAAAGTGAAATGAAATTTTGTTTCCAAAGAAGTTCCAAAATGAACTCCAAAATGGGTTTTGGGTGAACATGTTTTCTAAATCGAAGGCATTCTTGTGGAGAAATAAGGCCCGTTTGGCACCATGAAATTGAATTACAAAAGTTAAAACCCCCTATTAAGTCATGCCCCATTATTTTAAAAACATGATGTGTGTGTTAAATGTGTGATATGTGATATGTACCTAATGTAGAGGATTATGCAATTTTATATGACAAAAAAGGGGAATGATCCTAAGGAGGGAGATTGATGGTGAGAGGATGAATGGATTGTGGATAAAGAAAATGTTATGTTCACTTATGTGGTTTTATAAAACCTCACCACTCGTTGATATAGAGGACATGGGAAACCCATGGTATCTTGGTGGGTGGACTAGTTCTAGAATGATAGTGATTCTTAGTGGTTCTCCCCTACTTCACTTGGAAATTTAGACACTTACAACAATAACTAAACATTTGTGATGATTAGAGACCACTAGGTTATGGATGTGTTTCCCAACTAGTGGATCGTACATGAGAACAAATATTTTTTATGGAAACTATTACACAGAGATGTGTGGTTCTGGGGACCCATATGAGCAAGATGAACCTTAAGGGTTTTAACCATTGTGCTCACTTTTGACTTGGTTCTTTTGGAGTGATTTTCATTACAGTTTTTCATGCATGTTTCCCACTTTTGTGAAAAACTGTACTTGAATTCAAATTTTTTTCCATTCATTTTGAACGTTAATTCAAGCATTGAATCCACATTGAAAATATATTGGCTGTGAAATGTTTTTCTTTGAATGTGTAAGTTGTTACTTGAATTTTAATAGAACGGAAGGAATTATATTAATAGGTCTTATTTTCAAACTGGAATGATTGGGTTTCTTTTTAATGACAAGGGAATATGGCGTTGTTTATTCTCGGAAATCTTACTGAGAATCTCAGTGCCCACGCCTACTATACTTTTCAGTTTCAGGATTCTCTAGTTTTGGATCACTCTCAGAGCGAGTGTAGTTTATGTTCCATGATGTCCCACAAGGCCATTTGAGGAATGTCGTGTTGCTTCATTTATTCCTATTTATACTTCTAGTTTGTTTAGTTTATTTTATTTTGTTTATTTATTTGATAAGTTTATGATTATTTATCATTATTTTTTATGGTTCAAAATATTTCCCAACTATTTATCTCGATTCCTGGCACTAGTTTCTAGCCTTTGGGGATCAAGAACACCCTGTCGGACATGTCGCGGACCGACTCGGGTACCCAGTTCAGGGTCAGCTTGGGCTTGTTCATGAAAATATTGTGACACTAAAATATTTTTATACAATAGTATGTTTGTTAAAGTATACAACACACAACACTTATCATAAATGAACCATGGAATATTATTATTTAGAAATAGTCATTATAACTTAGCCATTACATTGGATGATATGAACTCTAATAAATGAATTGTGAAATATATAGAATTGGAATTCTGATTAAAAATTTATTTATTAATTTTTGAAAAATAAATCATCAATTTATTTTAAATTAATTTTACTCTTCAAAAATACGCTTTCAACAAAAACAGTTTTTAGTGATTTATGTGAGAAAATAATTATTTTTTTAAACTTTTAGAAATTTTATTCAATAAAACTAAGTCCATTATTTTGAATCATAACTGCATAAATTTTAATTGGTTAATTGTCCATTTTTTATTAAATGGTTGATTTATTAGTCAAAAGTGAATTTTTTTTAAAACATTATTTTTATTTCACGAATTTACAAGGTTTTGATTACTTTAATAATTATTTCAAACTAAGATTATTTCATTTATATTTTTAATATTTTAATTTAGATAATTTTATTTTATTTTGTTATTGGATTTTGATTGAATATCATTTAATACATAAAAGAAATTTTTTTTCTGAAAAACTGATTTTTGATGAATTTTGAGTTTAGATTTTAAATTAAACAGTAAAACTTATATGTATTTAATTATATAAAATTAATTCAATATTTGGAATCAGAATGTTAAAATGTGGTAAATATAACCCTTTTATTTTTTGTCGATATGAATTGTATTGGTGAATAAAATTATCACCATGTAAAATGTTAAATCTATTGATACTAGGTTAGAATTATATGATAAGGAAATAAAATTTCAGCATAATCATTATTGAATAATTTAAATAATACACTTATCACCATATTTAGAAATTTTAATTATGTAATGGACAATTTTATAATATTATGAACAATATAATATTTAAATGAAATAATTTCCAAAATTTTCCCACTCTTGTTATTTGATAACTATTATATTCCCACATTAGAAAAACAAATTATGAACTAATATATATGTAAATGATTGAGATAATAAAATTATCAAACTAGTGATAGTTATTTTATTATTTTATGGTATTATATAACTGGATTAAATTCTTCTGCAACAATAATCTGTAATCTATTTAATAAATATATAAAATAAAATAAATGATGTTAAAAATAAAAAAAAGATGTAATTTGTGTAAATTGTGTTTTTTTCATGAAATTTATAGTTTAATATGACATATTAAAGACTTTTAAATTAATTATATTTAAAATAAATGTGTATATTTTTGTAACTGAAGTCAAATTATTTGAATAGTTTTGAAACTAACATTAAGGATAATTTATCTAAATAATAATTTATTATATTATTTAAAAATATTAAAAATTTTAAAGAGGAAAATATTTATAATATATGGAAAAAAGTTATCCATTTTCCATTTATGATACATTTTCATCTTTTATGTAATGTTATATAATAGTAACAGTTAAAAATAATTTACCACAACTAATATTAATAGAAGTTAATCAAGGGTTTTAACGAAAAGCTATGTATAAAAATACAAAAACCGATACAATTTTTTGATGATATTTCATTAATATCATACCATGGGATATAATATAAGGACATGAGGATTCATTTTTCTATAGAATGAATTTATTATAATTTAATATTTTATGAAATTAAAAAAGAGCCCCTCTACTCAATAATAAAGTAGAACCTCCTCCCTCACTTTCTTATACCACATTAAGCCATATATTTCGACCAAAATATTCCCCTCCATATTATATAGGTTCTTATAAAGGATATAGATGTTATATTTATTGAAAGAGACATACTATAATTCCCTAAAAAAGAGGCACAAATGAAATATTTCGAAGAATAAGTAATTTCTTTAATGAGTCCATTACATTTATTTCTTATTTGTTTTCCTATTAATGTATTTCAACCATCTTAAGATAATAAAAAAAAGAATCATAAATTTAATTATATTTTTTATTATTATTTTAAAATAATATTTTATCTCTTTTCATCCTTAATAAATGGGAAAACAATGCTTGTTCGTTCGTGTGGCATACTATATCCACCCAAAAGTGTAATTATTTTTTCATCACCATTCCACATGGATGGTTATATATATAGAAAAAATCAATATATATGATATTTATAGTATAAATATTATTATTTAATTATAATATCATATATACTATCATTCCTTTTAATTCATAGGAAAATGATAATGTCTACTGTGGATACAAGTGGACTATAACCCCCAAAAAGTTATTTGATCTTTTTTTCATTTTGATTTTACTTGGATGGTAATAATGATGGACTCAATGAATATTTATGATTTATATTAACTTATATTTATTTTATAAATTATAATTATTATTTACCTTTGTAACCTTCTATACAATGAAAAATTAAATTTGCGTTCATGCATATATAGGACATATAGTCCCCATGATAGGTTTAATTCATTTATATATATATAACATTTATGAATGACTATAAATATGTATATAATGAATTCATATTATATTAGTATAATTTTTAATTTTTTTTAAATTATCTAACCATGGTCAATCTTAAAGGACTAAAACTAAGAAACCAAAATATACATGAAAAACAAAATCGTTATCACACTGAACCATGATTTAAAAAAATAATTAATAATAAATTTGTGAAAATGTTATATGTAAATAATATATTTTATTATATATATTAATATGGTTTGGGAATATATTTATAATAAATCTATATTTATTATATAATAGTTATTGATAAATAATAATGAATTTGGACATAATATTAGGGTTTCTCATCTCAAATTTACGTTAGTGAAAAATATTTCATATTCACAACTTATTCCTTCTATGTCATGTATTTAATTCTATTTTGATATATTATTTTAAAAATCTCTTTTTCATTATGGGTTTTAATGTTTCATTTTACTTTATTTCTTTCTTAGGTTTTATGACTCAAGATATCTAAGTGGTAATGGTTTATTTCACAATCCCATCATTTTTTGAGATTATTTAGGTTAATGTAACTACTTGGTAAATTTGTTATTCCATATCCATGATTACTAAAAAATATATTTATTTATTTTAAAATTATAAATATTATATATTAAAATCAATTTAATTTTTTTTGACATTTTACAAAACGGTTTGAAAGAAATCTTCTTTTCTTTTTCTGAAAGAGGTACTTGTTTACAATTTTACATTACCATAATGGGAATGTTTATTTATTAAACATAAACAGATTATTCACCCACCATATCAAACATTTCATTGAAGATAAATTTACAATTTTAAAATTTTCTTGTCAAAGAATATCTTTTCCCTTTTATTTGAGATGTTTTTAAATAATTTATTCCAATATAAAAAATGGATTTTTTCCACCATAATATTTAGATAATCTGTTAACGTAATTTTGACCATGTCTATAGAATATTTTGAGCCATATTATTTATTAATGTAATTATCTCATACTACCGTCCCCCTTATATTTTCAGTAGTTTAGTATGAGTTTGAATAGAGAAAGTATTTATAATATATATGTTAGTTATTCCATTATCAATATATTTTTATCTTTAGATAATTTGATTAGGTTGTATTATTTATTAACATAAATATTTCTTCTGACATATTAAGTGATGGATGTGGGAAATAATTAAAAATCCCTAGATTCATTGGTAGGTATTTTGACACACTAAATGATGGGTATTTGGTTGTGGTTTTACCTATTCAAGTAAGATGTCAGGGAATGATCCCTTAATGGTATAAATGACCCATAATGTGGCCTCAATGATATATTTTAAATGTCCAAAAAATTTCAATCCATAATTATGAACTCAGTTATTTATTTTAATTTCACAATTTTTATTGTCATTATATAAATAAATAATTTTTATCTCAAGTGATAAATTATATGGCTTTATTTTCTTATTATTTAAATTCTACCATATAATTCAATATATACTGTATATGTTTTATGCATATCCATTATGAGTATTTAATCTCACTTCATTATTATATTTCCATTTCATCTACATAATAGGATTTTTTTAAAATAATACATAGGAATATTATATATGATATAGTTATGTTCTTGAATAAAATACTATGTTATATTTTGATTGTTTCACAATAAAATTTAAAATTCAAGAATATATAGTGTTCACTGAGACTAGTAAACAATTTACTCATTGGAATGTGATTTTCTATATCTAGTTTTAATTTAATAATGTTACCACCAACTCTAGAATACTATAAATAGGTTCATTATACAGTGTGTAAAAAGTGAAATTTGTGAGAACACCATTTTGGGGGATGTGTATGATTCGTCAAGAAAATAGTTGATTATATATTTAGTCTCCAATGACACTAAACCATTATAGTTCAGGGTGTGTTTTTTATGATATGTATTAAATATTAATCTAAATTTATGTAACATTTTTACATGTTATTCCTAGGTATCATTAGTATATAAATATGTATAGGAGTAAATCATATTTTTTTATAATGAAAATAGTGTGTATTTCCAAGGAAATACCTCCTTATATAGATACTGGAAAGTGGATGTGGATATAAAATTGATATAGCTATAGATAACAACTCCAAAAGAGATGTATATTGTATTTTCTTGATCATCTCTAGAATAGGATGAGTGGTCCTAAGGCATTACACCCATAAAGAGACATTGCTGGGATATGATTTGGATAATTAAATTTTTCCTTATGAACCGTTATTTAATAGATTAAAACCCTGGATAACCTAGGATAATCCTAGAATGTCAGAGAATTAAAAGAATATCTCATTATACATGAATTGAATTAATTATTTTTATTGATTATATCATTACTCATTTATATTATTTCATCTATAAATATTCTTTTTTGGATTTATAGTATAGTATGTACATGGAGGAGTCATGTTAACATTGAATGTAGCCTATGTTATAATTATTGTTCTCACTGGAAAACAACTAGATTGAGACCTGGAATGTGAATTATTTTGAATGTTTCTAACCAATTATCTCAATATGAGATTATTAATCTTAACATTGGTGAGTTTCCTAGCACACCAAATATGAGGGAAGTATATTTAATGGGATTTTAGTTGACAAAGACAATATAATAATAAAGATTTAGCTACTTATATTTTGAGAATATGGGAGAATGCACCGAGGTACATATCTCAAATAAATAAAAAATTACTATATTTGTTAAATGAGGGAATAAATAAATAAACAATTGATGAAAAAAATGAGGAATACTCGAGGTGAGACACCATAAGATCGAAAAAACATAGGTTTTGAAAGAAAATATGTCACTATAGTAAATTTAAGTAAACTAAAATAATCATATAGAAGGTATGTATTATTTTAAATGTTTAGTTATGTTTATATAAGAAAAAGTAAAATATTGAGATTCTTGATTCATATGACATGCTCGATATTAATTTTTGCAATAAGTATTAAGGAATACGATGACACATCATGGTTTATTATTTATAAGGAATGTTGAATGTATAATTTTATTGTATATAATGTTTCTAGAGTTATGATATAATATTATTTTTCTAATAACTCTAATGTTATTTAAAAGTTTTAAAGAATGATTACTGTTATGAAATTTTATTGGATGGAAGTACCTTGGGGACACATGTTGAGAATTAATATATTTTGGCGGTATGTGTGATATATACATTTAATATGTGAAAAGGTTAATTAAGGAAGGAATATTATATATTGTGTGGAAATAAGATGAATATATATTGATATACATTACATTTAATATATTATTTTATTATTATATGTGATAAACAATCCACTAAATTTTGTTATTAATATATAATTAATTTAGACAAATATATATTTTTTTGATAAAAAGAAATTTTTTAAGAATAAAATGTGAATTATATTTTTTAAAAATATATTAATTCATTTTCGGTTTATAAATATTCATGAAATATTTAAAAATGGTTATCATATTTTTAGTAATATATGAATTAGGAATATAAATGTTTTCTATATAAAAATCCATGAGATTAATGTTTTATTAGAGATAAATATTAAATTTTACTAAAAATAATATTGAATCAAATATTTTAATTTTTTTAATATTAATTGGACAAAATTATTTTTAAGATATTTTTGGTTCTATATTTATGGAATTATTTATTCTAAACTTTTAGAGATTATATCGATGTCTTGGAAACTGAATCATATTTTTTATTATAGTAAAAAATTTGAACCATTTTTTTTAAATTTATAGAGGTAATAGGAATAAATTAATATCCTTTAATGTATATAATAATTTAGTAATATTTATTTTTAGTTCATTATATAAAAAAATACATCTCAAATAATAATTTAATGTAGAAATAGAGTAGATGGATGTTGAAGTTAATCGAATAACAACTAAATGATGAAATAAGTATCGTGAAATGGGATGAGAAGGTGACCATTTTCACTATTATCGGAGCCAACTCTAGCAATGGAATTACAACCCTAATGGTGATGGCCACCAATGTGGTTCTTTCCCCTATAGATGTGAAGGGACCCCACCCCCTGACAATATATCCCAGACATCGCCTTTATTTCCATCTTATGACTGTGTCTTCATCCCTTCCTTCGACCAGACCCCCATTTTCCATAAACTCCCATATTTGTTCAATGGATTCCCATAAATCTAACTCTTTCCCTTAGAGTTTTTAGATTCCTCTTTACTCCAAAATCAAATGTTGATAATGCACATCTTGTAGTATTGTCCATAAATTCTTGATTTTGACTAGTTATTCTTCACCTCTTGGGGATTATAGTAATGTGAAATGGGTTGTCTAATAATAAAATAAATATTATGATTCAATTTTATTCAGAGTAATACTTGATTCAGGGTTTCGATAGAGGCCCTCAAAGCTATAATGTGTCACGCTTTATCCTGTTTTGATGGACCTTTTACTTTTATAAAACAAACGATAAAATAACAATGGAGATTTGGGTAAGATTTCTTGAACACCTTTACTATTTAAGAAACATTCAATTTAAATGTTATTTGGCATCATTTTTTACCCCTATTCAGGTTCTAAAAGAAAAAAATGTATTGGTGTTTCACCCAATTTATTTGAGAATTTTCATGGAGGTTGATGTTTCTAGTTTGTTTATAGAATATGTTTGGAACACCATTTATGAAGAGTTGTGGTTTAAGAAGAATTATTTATTTGATTCATGGGGGTAATTTTTGTTCTTTGTTCAAAATAATGAGACACCCAACAATAGCGTACAAAGGTGAGAGTATGAAAAATTACCCGATGTTAGATCTTGGGATCTTATGTAGTGGCATGTATTTGGAGTCTGCTCTTGATTCCAACGTGATGAAACAATCTCAACCTTCCGGATGTAGTGAGGTTGAGTTCACTGGTCCACAAGTGGATATGCTGTTTTCATGGGTCGTAATCGTATTTGGAATTTCACTGGCTTAGGTGGATCCAAATTCATTAATCAATGATTAAACCTTTAGGAAGGGGGATGTATATTTTTTTATGACCCAAATATGTATGATAGGGACAAATCGTATTCCAAAATTTTGCAGGGTTCTGGGAGGAAGGGTTCAAAGATATTTGATCAAAAAATTATGTAAGGGAAGGCCCAACCCTTATAATCTCCTAGTATAGTAGCAATAATGTAGATCCCAAAAATTACTTCACTACCTACCATTGTGATCTATGCTGTTAATGGAGATCCATAGGAAGGGTGATATGAATCCATACATCCAAATTTTAATAATGGAATATGGAGAATAAAAATAGGTTAGTTAGTGGATAATAAGGGACATAAAAGAACTTTTTGTACCAAGCATAAGATGAGATGAAGAGTTAATATTAATAACAAGTTCTAGAATCAAGGAGATATATTCTCAGGTACGAAAGACATAGAAGGATATGAGTCAGTAAAGTCAAAATGGAATAAGAAGGCCACTCTATTATAGGTATTAATGGCTTCTAAGAACTCAGTAACAGATTTCCAGCACACTCAGAGATATAATGCTTTAGATTCATTATCTATGTCAGAGTAGAAACAATATCATCATAATTTTATGATAAATGGATGTATCTCAACGAATAGAAATATTTTTATGGTCCCTTGGAACTTTTTAGTCATCAAAAAAGAAAAATATGACATGCAAAGACTACTCCCACCATCTAAACCCAATGGTCACTATACAAGCTAAAAAATTATATATAACCTAGGAAATAGTCATACCATAGTCAATAGAGATTCAAAAATTTGGTTCTACATAGGCCATATGCACCTACTATTGATGAAAATGTTTGACTTGTGTTTCTCCTACATTCAAAGGGATATTGGATAAAGATTTCAATATTTACGTTTCAAAGGATAAGGATGATAGAATTTATTAAACATTCATTTGAGTATCTATTAATGATGAATATTATGAGTTTATCCTTAAAAAACATCGGAAGATGGTATGTGAAATGAGCGACGCGAAAATTAATTTAGATAAATATATTTAGATATGGGACATGATGGATAGACATTTGGAATACCATATCAGGGACAATCCAGAGATTTATATAACCATTATATAATGGGTATTATAATTAGTTGGTAAATCTAATAATATTAGATTTTGTTATTTATTTTGAAAGTTCCTTCTCTGGTTAACACATATATATTCGGATATGTTCATTTTAACAAGAATGGAATGAAATAAATTATTTATATTTTATTTTTTTCCCTATATTGATGATAAATAAATACCACAACTCTAAGAAAGGGATATTGAAATAAATAATTTATCCAATCACCTTAATTTCTGATGAATTTGTTCTTACCATTATATGTTAATGTTTCATAGTGTTTTTTCATTAAATTTTTCATCATAATGTTCTAAACCACTCACTATTAATGATTCGAATTTTATTTATCCTCTATGTAAATATTATCACTTCATTTTATTATTTTATTTATAATGGAACTGATAATGTGTTATATTATTTTCCAAATTTTGGTTCCCATTTCAACTTTTTGAGGATGTTTTATTATTTTATATACTATGTGGGTTTGAATCATAGTTATATTCAAATATTGAACCCTTGATTACACTGATAGAAAAGTTTTGATGATGAAATTTATTTTATGTAGTTTAACATTGAATCTCATAATTTTTTTTTATATATTAATATGACCAACAAGAATCTAAACATGCAAAATTAAGGATCAACTAAACTATGATATAATTTAAAAATATTATTATATAAATTTGACTATTGAATCCTAGTCATAATATTGGTGGTATTAATATGAATTACCATATAATGAAAAATACTTATAAATGTTATATATAATAAAAATGTAATAATAAATTCATAATAAATATGTTCTCAAATTTTACTAGTTATATTTTCTAAAAATGAATTATTTCTTGAAAAATCATTTTCATGTTTTGGTCATAGAAAATATAAATAAAATATACTATATATTTTAAATAATATTTGGGTAAATTTAAATATTTTTTCATATCATCATCTTAGTAATAGATTTTGGAGACTTTTTGGTAATTTTATTGAAATATTTTCATTTAGGTAAATAGTGGAAAACATTTAATTCTGTAATACTACTAGTTGTTTTCCAAAAATATTTTAAATTAAAAATCATATTTTTTTAAATTATATATTAATTTGAAATAATTCACCTTAAATTATAAAACATATAATTAATTAAATAGTAATTATAATTATTCGATTTTCTTGTATAAGTTCATTATTTTTATTTAGAAATAATTATTCAAAAAAAATTATTCTATTTGAATCATTAATATTAAAATTTGTTTCTGACACCCCTATAAATTTTATCATGAAAAATGGATTCTAGTTTTAAAATCAATAAAATAAAATTTGGTTAACATGTCCCTTAAATTATTGGTTATTATGAATAATAACCATGGTAAATATTTTACATCTTAGTAAGGGTATGTTAGGTAAAAAAATATAAAAAATATATGTTGACACATTAGATTCTCTTTAATATATCATTTTACCCAATTTTATGAATTTTCAACCTAATATATATCTATTTAGTTAAATAATTTATTTTAAAAAATATTTTCACGTGGAATCCAATTCATGATATTTATGAACATAAAATAAATTTCTCAAAAAAAAAATATTTTATCAATTCATTTTATTATATTTTTGGAATTTTCCATTCAAATATTATTCATAAGAAAAATCTAAAAATATTAAATTTTTTATACTTAAATAAAGAATAAAATTAAATAATATACTTACTTTATTTCTTGGTGAATATATTTTTACACATAAATCAGGTATTTTACAAATAAATGATTTTATTTGTTTTTCATTCATATATAAAATATAGTTTAATATATATATATATATATATATATATATATTTAATCATATCAAATAAATTAATAATTATTAATGATAATTTATAAAATAATTTAAATGGAACCATTCATTTTAGAAGTATAATTATATTATCATGGAAAAATTTATTATTTTTTACATATAGTAAAATGTTGTTTAAAGAATATTTTACTAGTTGAAAATTATTAAAATGTACAAAGAACTATTCTAAATGTTATTGGATGAATTTATTTCAATTCCATCACATTTTATCTATAAATATGGGCTTCTTTTAAAAAATTTACATGGATATGAAATATATTATATTTAAATCAAATGTATTGTTCCTTGTGTGTCTTTTTCCTCACTTATAAATGGGAACCCCCATTTCTCCTTTATTTGAAATGTTTAAGAACTATATCTTAGCCAAACCCTACCCTAATTCCTTCCCAGATTACATTAACACACCATACATCTTTTATTATTTCCCTAATACCATTCTATATTGGCATAATTTTTGATCCAAATGTGGACTCTTAAATAATAGGTAATCATTTTACCCAACTCTTTCAATGATTAAATATTCTTATAATTACT
Source organism: Viscum album (assembly GCA_963277665.1). Lineage (NCBI taxonomy): Eukaryota > Viridiplantae > Streptophyta > Magnoliopsida > Santalales > Viscaceae > Viscum > Viscum album. The sequence goes on from OY728129.1 coordinate 764,634,404, forward strand.
ATAAATATCTTGAAACTGTCAAAACAAAATGTTTATAATATCATAAAAATTATTATATTCTACTATATTTTATGGTAAAACCATATTACGACTCCATCAGATAAAATTTAAAATTAATGTATTTATTCTGCGTAATTGGGGTCTACCGCCTCTATATAGCGATGCAATTAATTTACAATCACAAACATTCATGGTTGGTAATTATATGGATTTAATGATTAAGAGTGATATATATGACATAAATATTTCTATATAATTATAATATCTTATAGGTCTTATTACATTCCCATTAGTTAGGAAATAGTAATGTCGCTCATGTGTTTATGTGGACCACCTCCACCATGATGCTTTATGATTCAAGTATCATTTCCATTTTAAGCTCATGGTTATAAGGATATATTTAATGAGTATATATGATATTCAAAACATAATAATTAGTATTTAATGCTGATTTATTATTTACCATTATTTTTATCCATCTATAAAAAAGTTTAAATAGTACTCGTGTGTACATACAAACTACCTTAACCCTAAAGTGACATAATATATTTTTAATCCATGATTTACATGAATGTATATAAAAGTACATATCTCTAGTAAATATGATGATTTTTACATGAATAATCTTATAGTTATTTTGGAATCATGGTCTTAGTGAATGGAATATAATGTTGAACTATAAAGAAACATGAAATATGATGTTTTTACGTCTTGAAATGATGATAATAACAAAAGAATATTACCTAACATATGATAATATTTTATAAGTAAAAAATTAATTTTTTTTATATGATTAAATATGGGATGAAAATATATTTATAATAAAATTATTTATAATAAAATTATTTTTATTATATAGTATGTTTGAACACATACAAAACTATACTGCACTAAAAATAAGGGGGTTTAAAACAAAATTTTATTTCAATAAGTTATATCACATCCTTATTTATGATGTTTTTAAAAGATTACGCGTGATAAAATCTATGATTTTTTATGTTGTATTTCAATGTATTTAATGTGGTTATTGTTTTTCACATAACAACCTCATGGATTGATCCTCATTTTAAATTTTTTGTTCTTTATATGGAAATCTCAACATACTTCATTGCTATGAGATTTATTCCATATTTAACACTTATGTCTCTCATATTTATAATATATAGTACCATTAATATTATATGTCCTAAATATCATTATATTGTTATAATTTAAATATTAATTTTTTTAAAATATTATTCATGTTATTAAGATTCAAAAGATGGAAAAATTATAATTTATTTACGTTACAACCTTAATTTTTTCAGGATTGAAAATGATAAAACTTAGTTGAGGGAAATTATATGGATCATATCATAAAAAAATTATACTCTATTTTTTAATTCCTATAATTTTAATGTATTAGATCCATGTTTGTATTTTGGTAATAGAATTATTCATGAAAAGGTATTTATAAAAAAAAATTCCTTATTTCCCCTTTAGTTGATATTTTTTAATCCATATCAATTTTCAATAAAGTGGTTTCGATAATGTTCTTTTGAAAGCTCAAATTATTGATCAACTCTATTTCCAATGAAATTTTATTTTCATAAAAAAAAATTAATGTTATTGTTTTTAATCAAAATGGAACTACTTATATATCATGTTTTTAAAACATGTTGATGGAATCCTTTATAATGTTTACCACATGAATACATTTTTTCATAAAAAATTATTATATTATTCAAACTATCGTTTATATGTATCCATGTTTATTTTTGAGAAAAAAATTATTTTTTTCTAATACTATGTGATTTTTTGTTTTTAACAATATAAAATATTGATATATTTCATGTTTTCAAAGAAATAATTATATGTCTCATTAGAGGTATATTAATCTATATAAACATCCTTTATGAATAGTAGTGACTCATTGAGGATATAGTTATATGATAAAATCCACCTTAATTCTTTTTGTGGATTAGAAAGATGATTATATAAGGATGATCCTATGAAATCCATTTATTTTCCCTGGATTAATAATGATGTTAATAAATCATTATAAAGCCCATTCCTTTTTCAAGGGTTATTATATGATGAAATGATAGAATTAAAGTCATTTAAATTTCATGTTATATGTTATGAATAATATGATAATGGTTTATGTCTTTGTTATCCACATATCCATGTTATTTGTTACCTGATTAGTGGGAAATGAATTTTACATCCATCCAAGAAATTGTTTAAATAATGATATATTATGAGTAATAATAAATATAAAGGGGTGATCTATGTTTAGTATGAGACTATGTACACAATGATATTATTGAGAGTGAACATTTATTAATGAAATAATAGAATGGGTTATGAACCCAATTATACTATGATAGTCTCGGTTGTCATCCCTTACAAATGAAATGATTTTCAATGCCTATTTGTATTCAATGAACCATTATATTTTGAATATAATATGTTTGTAAAGATTAAAAATGATTATATCTGATTATAAATACTTATGACCTATATTCTTAATAATAAATTTTTATTCCATAATTCTTGATTAAATATTTTTCAATATTTTGGGTATGAATTTCATTATTTATGATCAAGTTCTCTTTCCATTATTATTAATATCAATTATAATATTTTATTGATATCTACGTGTTTTATCCTTATTTATAATCTGAGCTAAAAAATCATTAATTTCATTCCCCCAAGTAATTAATGAAGGTTTTAGGTATGTTATAAATAAAAGTGTACGTAGTGACAATAAAATTTTGAATGATTTGGAATATTATTCATGAAATTAAATGATTATGAATTGAAAATCCAAAGGCACTAAAAATTTATAGCTCAAGGGTGTGGTTTGTTATAATATTTATAAAACATTCATAAAAACTGATGTAATATTTATCTAAATAAATATTCGATTACACCATATCACTTATTGTGAAATATTCTCTATTTTTATCTTTTTATTCATTCTTATTTACCTATTTTATTTCATACATAGATAATCAATGTTAATTTTCCACTTAATTCATAACAAACTATTCTTTTTATCCATAATTAAAAAGTGTTTGTATGCTCACATATTTAGAAATTAAATTATTAATAACATTTATACTCAGGAAAATATTAATACTCATTTCCGTTAATATAATTCCCAATTAGAATTTTGTATAATTGAGTTGATGAGAAAGGCATATCATTTCATTCCAAATATTTTTGACATTTTTTGAAAAAAATTAAATGAAATCTATGAGAAATATGAATAACTTCTAATCAATATTTTCAATAAATTTTAGGAATAGAGTCAAGGGGGAACCATATTACATGATAATAAATTTTAATCCAAGGAATTTCATAGGTAGAAGAGAATGAGACCCAATTATTTGAGAGATAGTATATATTAAATTATACTCAATTTTATTTGGAATATAATTTCTTAATTTTCCTACTAAAACCGATAATTTTGAAATTTTATATATTTTTTGAGCCAGTACTTGATTAAGATGATGAAAAAATGAAATAATATTGTGTGCAAATTACATTGAGGAATAAATGAAGAAACCATAACCTGAAGGCATTTTTGATTTCATGGTATTTCTTGAAAATAAAGAGAAATATGATTAAAATAATGAAGAATAATTATTTTAATTGATTAATTTCAATACTCTTTTTTTATCATGTATTTTTTTTTTAATTTTACCATGTTAAATCATTGTAGATCCAGTTATGGTTTAGAAAGAGCTTGAGTATTATGATGAAAAATCCATAAAAATGTGAATAATATGGAGGAGAGGATTTAGGTTTCACTATACTACCAATAATGTATATAAATATTATCTAGACACCAAAATCCAAGAATATAATCATTATAAAGGGGTTCATATATATATATATATACAACCTCAACACTTTTTTTACATATCACTAATTATAGTGAAGTAAATATATTATTTGGTAAATTAGAAGTCTTAGAGTGATACGATATTTAATTAAATAGAGAGGAAAAAAATGACTGTTAAATTCAATGAAACTCAATCCCCCTAAGTTTGGGGATGTCCTCAAAATAGTATAGTTAAGGTCTGTACAAATATATATTCACTTCTGTGGGATAAGACATTCTTTTTCAACATATTCTCATTCTTTTACAGTTTTCTTTATAATATAATAACATTACAATTTATTTGATTTAATTTATAGGTTTTCATATTGGAACAAGTTTTTTGGAGATAATAGAAGATCATTTGAAAAAATATGATCTTTCCAAACTCTTAATTACGATACATTTTTCTTCAGTGTATGTTTTTGAAACAACTCATGGCTTGTTTTCAATTCACTAAAATACATGTCATTGGAATTATTGGGTGACATATCATGAATAAAAATGGGTGATGGGACCCTCATTTGTAGGTTTTAGAAAAACATAATTATATTTTCTCATTTTTTATTTTTTTGGTGTGTTTTTTTGTGAATAAAATAATAAATCAAATTGATATTTTCAAACTTATCACAAGAAAGTAAAACTGTCAGAGTAGAATAATAGGACAATTTTTTATAGATCAAGTTAAATTAGAGTTTAATGAAATAAGACTTTTAGAGTATAAACATAAGATAAAGAAACAATATTTATGAATCTATTTGTGGGTAACATATTCCATTTTGAATAATTAATACTATATATAGAAACACTTAATTAAATTTTGATAGATAAATTGAAATGGTTCAAAATAAAAAGATTGTTACTGAAAATTAAATTTCCCTAAGTTAAAAAGTAACATGTTATTTTGGTATATGATATTAAAAATGGGTTGGATAGACCAACATTCTTACTTCCTAATCATTACATCCATTCATATAAAAATGAACATAATCTGAAGGGATGCATTTGAACTTGAGATTTTTTAGCTCCATGTAAGCTTCATGTAAACAAAATTTTCTATTAAAACCCATGGAAGGAATAAATTTAAAAAAATTATACTTTCTAAAAAAGATTGAATAAATTTGGAAGTTTTTAATAGGATAAATAAGGGGAAATGATATATTAAAATTTCTTATAATAGCTTTTTCGGATAAGTAATAGTATTATAAGAATAAAGATATTATCAGAAATGGAATAATAAAACATTCCCATAGTATGAATTTTAATTAACCTAATTTCTATTCTATTACTGATCATTTAATCAATGTTTAAAATTGAGGAAATGCGATGTAGTTGTAAAGATGAGGATAAGTTATTATTCAAGTATGTGGGAGTTAATACTCTATAGTCTTTATTACTTTATTATGAAATTTAATTTGTTAATATTTAGTTTTAAATATAACTTCATAACTAAATATATGTTTTTTAATTATTAAATGATAATGTTAATTTTATAAACGTCTAAATATGAATTTTATATGGAATAATATTAATATTATATTATTTATTAATGGTGATGGGTTCATTTTTTAATTGATTTTAATTTTATTGAATGATTCAATTGTAAAAATTGGTCGATTATTTTAAGTAACAGAATATGGAAAAATGAGATTAAATCCCATAAATAAGGTGATTTTGAGAATGTATTTCCATAGTCCCATTCAATGTAATTATCATCAATCATTGGAATAGTTTTGTGTAACATTAAATAGGAATGATTTAACATGAGAAGAAAATAATGTACTATGTTTATGTGATTAACTCAGGAATGGAGATCCCTTTATGCAATAAAAAATACCTCATGTAAGAATAAAGATATAGATCAAAAATTTTGTCAAAATGATCCTTTTTTCATATAGTCTATGTATAATAAACCCTCAAGTCCCAATATCCTTTTATGTGAACTTTTCCAGTAACCATGATACATAATATTTATCTCCATGGATATGGCTATATGGGTTGACCAATCAATGGGTATGATTAAAAAAATACTCACTTCAAAATAAAACACAAAATATTAGAATAATTCACTCAGGATGATTGTTTTTTAAAAACCATCATATTGTGACACAAGCTATATCACATATAACTCATGGGTGCCAAATACATGGCCTAGTTATTTGGGAAATGAAAAATAAATGTATAAATAGATTTATTTGTTATTAAATTCCTTTTCATCAACACAACGGTACACAATATATATATGAATAGAAGTATATGACTACTGATACGACTTATGTAAAATATTCCTTAGTTTTTAATCATGTTATGTTCCATGAAAGAATACAAAAATACATAGCCACAAACCATGATACATTGGATTCCTTGATCACTCCATCACAAAAAATAAGGATAAAAACCCATATTTATTGATGTAGATTAAATTCATTCTCACATTGCATCTATAAATAGGCCTTTGATCCTAAATAATTCAATATTTCTATTGGATTGTCTAAATTGAAGAAAAATTATTGGAATCCCAATGTGGTAGATATCGATCTCACCTAAGGATATTATTTTGATCACAAATACATTTTAAAATAATAAATGTTATACATGGATTATTGATATAATATAAAATTTTTCATAATCTGGACGAGTTGTCCTCATATATTGCATTTTGGATATATTAAGGATATCTATGAAAATTCATTTCAATCATCAAAAAGGGGAGTCCACCCACTATCCATGTGATATTATACTTTTACATTTTTTCAACTTTTATATTATAGAGTAATAATGTTACAGATTTATTATTATTTATATTATCATATTACACTTTTACCTACTCTTTATTACTTTTTTATCTCGTGTTCATCTTTTTTAATTAATTATAAATGTATATTTTTAATATATACATGATAGTAGGTGATCATCGGTGTTATAATATATTTCTCCCTATCTTCATTTGTTTTTTTATAATAATCATATAATAAACCCTTTTCATTCCTCATTCTATTTATGTTGGAATAGTTTGAGGATATATAAAGGGTTATCAAGAATTCTTGATTACCTAGGGATGTGCATGTAAGGTTTGTATGGTGGTTCCTTTATAAATATATAATATAATAGTTCAATTGGAATATATTTATGTTTTATATGGAAAAAAATAACATAATTATTGAAATATGAAAATTAGGGAGTTCATTCTAGGTTTAAGAGAATTTTGATGTTATGAAACTCCAAGGCTCAACACATTCAAAATCCAGTAAATTTCACTATTGTGGTTTAACATTTATTTTAATATTTATAAACATACATATTTTCATAATTCATTAATTATTTAAAATGTATAGAATTATAGTGTTAGAATAAATGTGGAAACCAGGTATAAGTATCCCCTCCTCAAGATAATAACCCTGGGTGAGCGCATATAGAATAATTAATAGTTTATAATCATTTTTATTAAAACGAATAGCTTTTAAAAGCATCCCATCCGATGTTAATGATTTTTACCTCAAAAAAATTTCTAAATATCAATAGGGAAGACATTCTATTGGAAATCATATGATGGGATATAACATTATCTGTTATTAAGAAAATAAAAACTCTATAATTTAAAATATTTCAAAAATGATTTGGGTAATACATTCACTAATTATTTTCAAAGGTTTGAAAATAAAACAATTTTAAATTACCATTCTATGTGATTTTTCTTGAATTATAGTTTATATATTACATCCACATCCAAAAAATGAATATGATACATTAATTGGTAAATAATTAAATAAACATTTGAAACAAATATGGTTACTAATAAAGGTTTTATAAAATTTAAATGCATATTAGGTAAGCGTTGGTGCTAGTGAGTGACTAGAGATAAACATTTCTTCCACCAATTAGTCAAAAATTTCTATTAAATAGTGTATTAAGTCAAATTATATTTCAAATGATGTAATTTCCTTAGATTTTATTTCATAATAATCAAGAATTTTGAATTAATGAATTTCATAAATTTAATATAATTTACTTTATATGACAGTAATACTTTCCTTTCAGTCAATTTTTCTAAACATGAAATTATGAATATTTGACGAAATAGTTTGATCCATTACAACTATGCTATGTATTTTTTTTATAATCAATTGTAATCAAATTTATAAATATAATTATTTTTTAATGACTTTAAAATATATTTTTTATAATTTATATGAAGTATATAAAACATTAAAATAATTATTCCTTTATATTATTGTTTATTTATTGATTTATTCATAATGTGATATAAAAAGTTTCAACTTTATATAGTTTATAATGATGAAAAACACTGAATGATATTTGAGTTCATTAAAAGTTTTTCAAAAATTGATTTCAACCTAAGGATTTATTAGGGGGTAATATATTATTGATCACACTATTAAATGTTTTTTTGAATTAATATATATCATGGATATATTTTTCATAAAAAATATACCTCCTTTAATGTATCGAAGGTAATGTATTTTAAGGTGTATGTTGTTGCAATATCAATAACAGATTAGGAATAATCCGAAAAATATTTTTTTTATCAAATAATATAGAGGTTATTCCATATGTTAAAATCAATAATGAAGTTAATTTTAATTTTAATCCATCAAGACATAATGGATTTATATTATGGGAACAATAGAAATTTTATATTAGTTTTTTAGTTCATTATTTATTAATATTAATCTAGAAATCCTAAATAATTCAATCAGAAATTCTGATTATTATAAAACGAATTATTTTCCATCTGTTGCCTTGTAATGGATATATAGTTAATGGTCATACAATCTATAACAGTAAATGTGATGAATGTGGTTCAATAAAAAATATTAGAGTTTGTGTTATCGATGATCCTATATATGTAACATCATTCAATAAAAGAATTCAAATTTAGGAAAAAATTCAATGTGATGACTAAAAAAATAAGGGAGTTGGACTATATGAAATTTCATGTAGTAAATATTTTATATATGTTGTTTTATTTTAGGATTTTATAATATTTGGATAAATTGAGAATATTAAAATTCAATTTTAATAATGAAAAAATAATGATCTATTCTTAATGGGACTATAATAAATGTTTATTTTTTATAAATATAATCTAACAAATAAAACATATCACATATTATTTTTATGAATAAAAAAAATAAGGATTTTGGTTTCAATTGGATGGAGGATGAATACTTTATTGTAATGTTATAACAATTTCATGATAGGCCTAATAGTGATGTAGTCTTATACTTTAGCGAATAACAAAGAGAGTTAATTCATACAATCATTAGAGGGAGGAAACATAACTAGTTATAAAAAATATAGGATTAAAAATTATAGTTATATTTGAACATATATTATATTTATAATATAAATTCAATATATATATATTTTTTATATAATAAAAATTATTCATATTTTTATTTATGAATCTTAAATAAATTGAAAACAATGCATTCTCATCACCTTGGTGCCACTCACTTTAAGTTCCCACATTTCGTGGATCCTAATCGTCAGTGATAAATTATGAATGTTCATAATAGAATAAAATATTTAATACGTGTTGGTCTTAAAAATTTGTTATTGGAATGAGAAAATGAAATACATATCAACATGGTTTTAAAATTATTATTTATAGCCTATGGACCCCAATAAATCAGTATTCAGTAGTTATATTTTATGTATTTCAATATTAAATTTTCAAATTTATATCTTTAGTTTGAATACAAAAGTTATTTTATAGGACATTGCAATAACATACCATTACACTTTCTATTTTTTGATTTAACATATATTCATAAAATTCATTTAATTTTGTATTTTTTTGTGATTATTTATACTAGCTTAGATTGAAATGTACTTTTTTATAGGTGACTATAAATATTTATAGATATTTCTCAAAACAATCCACTTAGTTTAAGACATATACGAATCAAAATAACAACCTTATCCCCCATGTGATATATTCCAATATGATATCTCATGAAACATGATATTCATTCATTTTCTAATATGAAGAGCTGAGTGTAAATGTATATTTTGTATGAATTTAACTTATTTTACATAACATTTATAATGTATTAATTTTCATTCATGTTTGTCAATAAAAACTGAAATGGAGTGTAAATAATTTTCACCATTTAATAATAGGGCTATACCCCCAAAAATAATTTGTACACAAATTAAATTCGAAATTTAATAGTTAGTATAATAATAAATTTTTTGATGGTTTTTTGATATATATATACACATAGTTTTATTTGATCCCCCATTACTTATATCAAATAGAATAATGTGTAGAAGGTATCCCATGTTTTCAGGAATGAAAAAACAATTGATAAAAAAATAAATAAGTATGAGAAAAATGTTTATGAACCACTAATAGATATTCATCATTATTTTATATTTTTAATCAGAATAAAAACTACTATTACATCCATTATCTGGTTTCAACAGTGTTAATTAATAGTGATTAAACCAATCACACTTTCAAGTTTATTTTACTTAGAGTAGTTTTTATGTAATATAAAGGACGTTTTAGGAGTGCTATAAATAAATAATTAACAAAAGGAAAAAAATCACAGTATAGTAGCTATTAATATGATGAAATATAAATATATCAAAAAAATAAATTTATTTTTCAATTGTATTCAATAAATGATACGAAAAATGATATATCAACAACATAACAGAAATCTATGATCCACCCAAAATGACTACAACCATAAATTTTTTTTTATGTGAATATTTTTTTTATAGGTTTCACGAAATGTTTTATGAACATGAATTTTCAATTAATTCTTCTAAAATATCAATCAATTCTGTAATGCGTAGTCACAATGTCAAATTAATTTTATGGCATCAGAGGACCTCACAAAAATTAATATATATATATATATATATTATTTTTAACAAGAACAATATGTAATGATATATATTAGATTAATTCACTAATGTTAATGGTTACATTGTGTTTCCTATTGGATGTCGAGGTTTTATATAGGTTATGATCATTTTTTATCATGTTTTAATCCTCAAACATGTCGAATATCGAGACTAATAAATTTAATAGATTCTAAAATAGCAGTAATATTAATTTTATCACTTATTCTATAACTATATGATTTTAAATATTTTCCAATGAAAACCTAATAAGACATGGTTGGTAACATGAAATTCATGAATAAGAATACAATGAATGTTATGGGGAGTGTGGATTATGAGAATACATTGTTCTATTGAGGTGACAATAATCCTCTATTGACATAGAGAGTTTATTCATTTATATATCATTCATCATGTTATTGTTTTTTCCAGGAAACCTTTCAATTCAATATTTATTATTGTTACAGTGGTTTATAATTATTATTTTTAATTATAATGTATGTATTTTTTTTAATGTCAATTTTATGAATGAAGAAAAATTATTGGTGATCACTAGAAATATTCCATTTATCCTCTAACCCAAACTATTCTAAAAATGATGTATAATGATACTATTAACTCAATAATGTTTTGGAATAAATAGATGTCACCAGTATGAATAAAAATAGCCTCATTTTTTCACAACTATTTGTTGTAATGACCAAGATATCATTATATGTTCTCACTAAAGATAATATATTAAATAACATGTTTCAATAACAATAAATTAATAAAATAAAACCCTTAATATATTTTTTGAATATTAAATATTATAGTTATGAAAATATGCATTAAATTATCTAGTGTAAATTTAAGTATCCATGTCACAATATGAATGAAGAAAGTAATATGAAATGGATTCCTGAAGGGTACATCTTTCTTATAAAGCCCATTTTTTGAGATTTGTTGTGATATAGCTCCAAAATGGTTTTTTCTTAGACCAATCCCACGTCAAACTCATGAAAATGAGTTTTGAAAAAAGATATATTTGAGAGAATTAGAAGCTCATAGAGATTCTCACATCATTTATCATATTCGACCTATGACCGGAATCTAAAAGAATATCATAACAAATTATTAGTTCTTAACAGATATTATGAAGGTGTTTTTAAGTATAAATTATTATTATATAGATATGGAATGAAGTATTTATATATTCAAATATAAATATATATTTTTTTTTAATTTCATTTAATGAAAATTTATTCATAAATCCACAGTACCTATATATTTTTTCTTAAAATTGGAAACTTATTTCATGGAACTAACATTAAAATTGTTATTAAGTAAAAAAAGTTCTATTGATTTCACTGATATTTAATTTTAATGAGAATAGTTAATAATTCATGAGAAATTTTCTAGTAAATATAAACAAAGTTTTCTTTACAATAAATTATTCTCTATATTTTATAATTTTAATTATAAATTGAATTTATAAATTTTATGATGTGAATAATTTATGGAGTTAACATAGATATGTTTTCATAAGAAAATATTTTTATATTTCATTAAAAAATTAATTTTTTGGTGAATAGTAAAAAATATCATTATTGTTATTTTTAGGAATTTTATGAAACTATTATTAGACCACTATAAATTAATTAATAATAAAATATATTTTCTTGGGTTATTTTATGTTTCAATTGAATTAAAAAATTTAAAAATTTTTGTTTAAATATATAAACAAATATTTTTCATTTAAATACACGAGTAATATTTTTTAGGAAATTATCAGTATTAAATTTTCCATTTAATATTTTAATGAAAACATTTATAATTTTTACAAAATTAATATAATAAAATGTATTTTTAAATAGGAAGCATTATTATTGAAATGTTTAATAATAATTGTTTTATTTTCAATCATAAGTGGAAACATACATTTTCAAAAACTACTTCCCACCATAAAAATAAAAAAGGGGTAAAAGGGTTTCAGAAAGAGTTAAAGACCACAAAAGTATTTAAAAAATGTGAAGGAATTGTATTTTGGGTCTTTTCCCAACCGTATACATTCATCTATCCATTATTTAACAATTTTTGTGAAACATAATTTTGGGGTGAATTATGATTATTAAAAGGTTTGAGGGATTTACAAAAACTTCATCAATTACACATATTAATGGTGAATTATTATAATCACTTCCCCTCACGCCTCCACACCATTTTAAAAAGAAGATATCCATTTACATCATTTATAAATTTCTAACCACTCTTTTCTAATTTATATTTTTTATAGGCACTTATTCTTCCTAAAATTATATTATTTAGTCTTAAAATGATAAAATAAGTAATATTTGAATACTAGTTGATTCTTGTAATGATGGTTCAACAATTATTTACATTTCAAATTTAAATTAATGAAAATAAAAAATTGAATCAATTATATGTGAGAACTACAATCAATGTTGAAAAACATGATTCTTTTTCCTCATATGACAACCCTCAATAGTCAAAAAGGAGAATTGAATTTTCTTTTGTTACATATATATCATATTTATGTTCCTAAAATGATAATATGTATTGTATAATTTTACAAACCTTCAAAAAATGTAATCACCACCTAGGTGTACATGTACACTACTACTACTAAGGAATAATGAATTCTTATGTCACAAATGACATCATGGATAGTTTTAATTAATTTTTTTATATTATATATATATTTCATAGTTACTATGTATATTTTTCATCATGGATAATTTTTTTATATATTTTCATATAAAAATATATCAATATCAGTAAATACTTTAAATCTTTTCAATAATGATTTATTCTTCATGAAACATGATTAAAAATCCATTGTGATGGAATTATAACATTATAAGTCTTCATCAAAAATAAATTATTGTAAAATTAATGGCTTTGTAATGATGAAATTAGGAAGAAGAAGGATAATTGACACCAATTTTATAAAAATTGTATAAAAATCAAGATTGTACACACATTGTGTTTAAAAGAGATTATAAATATCAAATACATAAATATAATTTTAGTTAAGGATGTTAATAAATCAAAATCATTACAAATAATGTTATTAATGAACTATTTTTGAAATCAATGGTAAAATTAAGACTTTATTACTTTAAAATTCACTATGTTAGACACAATTCTTATTATACACCTTGTTATCATTAAAATAACATGTCTAATTTTTTATTAATAGTTTATATGATGATCCAAAAACTATTCATTTTATTAAATATTTAATTATAAATCATATCCCCCAATAGGGATTATTAGGAAACTTTTAATTTTTGTGTGGGATATAGTAACGAAAAATACTTTGAAGTGATATATAATTTATTATTAAACATTTTTTCTTTGATGTCATTAAATTTTGAATGATGTTCTCTATTTGATTTTGGTGGGAAATGTTTTTTAATCCTATCCCATCTCATTGAAATGTTTTCTTCCACGTTTTTAAAATGAAACAGAGAATTTTTTTAAAAAAACTTTCATAACTATGAAATTTACACTTATTATTACAAAATTCAATAAAAAATAACTTTTTGTGGTTTGGTTTTCAATACTTACCAAATAAATATCCCCAATGGATCTATTATTTTAATTTCATGCAATTTTTTTCATCTGTTAATTGATTTTTTAAGTGATAAAGTTCTGTGTATAAAAAAATTAATTTATGCCATTATTTTATACCATTTTCTGGTTTTATGAAACCCATTTTTACCACCATGGGATCTTTAGGTGAAGTGGATGATTTTAAATTAAATGATTTATGAAACCCATTTTATTTCCATGGGATATTTTTGTTTGAAAAGGTAATGTTGATTAGGTATCAAATATATATATGGATGATTGCAGGTGTGTTACTATATATCCCTCTAATGTATTGGTTAAGAATATATGTGTCATGGGAATGGTATTTAGGATTACGTTTTATATTTTCATAAGTTTTAGTTTTAATGAAGTGTCTCATGAATGTAATGTATCCCAATACTAATCATTTTACATATTAATTATATTATATTCAATATGATCTTATTCTCCAAGATTAAAGGATTATGATAAATTATCCTAAGATATTGTATAGTTATTATGCATCCGTGATGGTATTTTATGGCTTTATTTTCTTATACTATATACTTTGGAGATCCCTTATATCTTATGCATACCACTCAAGATGTTATCATATTTACCATATGCTCATGTATTTCAATTATTATTTGGAAATCGTCCTAGATGAAATGGTTATTGATACCTAAATGATTGTTTGATCTAATCCCTCTATAATTTTTTCATTCCACATGCTTTGTAGATTATTATTACTAATAATAATTGTAGAAGAATGTTTTTTATGGTTTATTTATTGAGATATGGTCATGCATTTTTTTAAAAATTATTATGTCTCTAGTATCTAAATATAATGAACAAATCCTTTCATAGGATATTTTTGTTAATGAAATGTAATATTTTATACAATTTAAAATATTTAAAAAATCAAATGTCTCTCTTGGGACGCTATTGTTGGTATTAGAAAAGGGGGTTAAATATTTTTTATATTATAGAAGTTATTTTTTGAGAATTCCATTCAGAAAATCATAGTGCTAACATTAATGATTACCCTATATATATGATTATATCTGGACTTTTTTTAATTTCAGGAATATATGGTTTTATTATAAACTATAAACCACTCTAGATATTGGAATGTGGATATAGTTTGGTAACCAATGTATCCAAGGTTAGAAAACATAAAATATACTAATTTGACATTCTTTCTATATTTATAATGGTTGACGGTGAATGTGCCTAGACTTCTCATCAAAGTAGGCACACATTAGGGATATTATAGAGTTAAATTGAATCCTATTAGGTACCATTATAAAGGATCAGTTTCTTTGTTACATTAAGGGATTATGTTAATAAATGTTGGAAAACCCAACCTAAATTTTATCCATGAAATATATATTAAACTGATATAAGTATAGAAAAACAACATTGCATCAAAGAGTATGGAAATTTATTGATGAATTCCATTTATGTAATTAATTATTGTAATACCCATATGATTTTATGTGTCTGTTAATCATGTAAAATCATTTTGGATTAATAGTTTAGTGAAACAAAAAGAAACTGATTCAAGAATTTGTGTGAGGTATAATGTAGTAATTTTATCTATAATGAATCCATAACAATTCTGGAGGGACTGAGAAATATTGTTATTATGAAAAACCAAATTTCGTAAAATATGATCAAATATGTAACAATAGATGAAATATTGAGTGAACAAAATAATAGAACGATAGAAAATTATGAAATTATATCCATTCGAGATGATAAAATATGAAATATTCAACCACCTACATATATCAAACATGGGAAGAATCATACCTAGAAATGTCATAATGGAAAAAGAAAGTGTTTTATGTATAAAAGTATTAGCTTTCTATCTAGTAATTTTTAAGACATATTAAGAAATTTTACATTATATGTGATGATATAAAAGTCCAAAATATTAATCTATCCATACATAAATACTTAAAATGAACAGTTTTTTGGCATTGAACAAATATATTTCATTACTATGGAATACTAATGATAATCCACATCACTATCCTACTTGATTAAGGAAAAAAATCCACTATTGAAATTAGGAAATAAAAGTAAATGGTAAGATTCATTCAAAACATCCATATCAAATTTTTTTCATATTGTATAGTGATATGTGAATTATTTCAAAGAATATTAAATAATCTCATAAATAATTCTACTATAAAAGAAAACTTATTTTTGTATGAATATTGTAATTTGAGATTGTGATTATAAAAATATTATTTTTTTAGAAACAATTATTGTGATTAAGGAAATTATTTGTTTTTCTCATCTTAGAGGATGTACTATTTGGAATAATGATATCACATATCATATAAACATATGATATTCTATTAATGGTTAACTATAATAATCCTTTGTAATGGAATTTTATTATATATGTCATGATAGAATATTGGATCATATGCTTGGAGAAAAAACAGTAAATATTCTGGATAAGTCTACTCCAATGGAAAAAACATATGCTTTATATGTTTTCAACATAGCTATTTCTATAGGAACAATATCTCGATACATATAAATCATTATTAGAACCTTAGATATGTTCATTAGTATGTAATAATAGAAATTTTGGTGATATAATTTATTTTAAGGGAGAATGAAATGACATTTTATTTCATTGAATATTCACTATAATTAAATAATATATTAAATATAATTTTAAACACTATACAAATTAATGGTAAAATTTTTATTTTTTAACAATAAATATGAATTCTAAAAAATAATCATTAAATAATATAATATAAACCGAAGTAACCATATCCCAAAAAAAGTAATGAAAGTAATATAAAAGGGAATCCTGAAGAGGTATTATTACTTATAATTCCCAATTTTTTGATCTCATAATAGAGGTAATATCGTGGGGGTTTTACCTATACCAAAAATAATCTAAACTCAAAAAAGAATTAGTTTCGAGAAAACTATATACAAGAGATGTCCATGATAAGGTATAATTATACATGATCAATGTAAGATAATCCACCACATAGAACTATGAATAAAACATTAATAATTTTTGGTATTTTTCAGAGATTAGAAGTGATCATTTAATTATAAATTATAATTATTAAAACACACAATATATAAATATATATATTTAATTTTTAAACTTTTTAAAATTTATTTTTTAATAAATTAAATTTATGCATAAATAGTTCCATTACAATAAATTAGAATTATATTTGAAGGTAATATATCTTTTATGATTGAGTAATAACAACCAATGTATATTTTATTAATATTATATTAACAAAAAATTAAGATGTAAATTATATTAAATATAATAGTCAATATATGAAATGTTGTTTTCATATAAAAACATCTTTTCACATAAAAACATCTTTTCACAATATTTTATATTATTAAATGAAAATTAAATTTAAAAATTTTAGGATAAAAACATGTTTAAAATAATAACATTTTAATATTTTTCTTGTCAATATTACATTAAAATTAATTTTTTTAATTTTAAAGGAAATAGGATTTATGGAGAATATAGAATGATACTGTTTTTATAAAGGATAATATTTTTTCATTATTAGTATATAAGTGTACATTTTAATTTCATCAAACTATTTTCTATGTCCAAATATGTAATTTATAACTGACATTATAAATTTATAATATTTCTAATTTATAGATCCGAATTTTTGTTTTTAGAACATAAGTTATATTTTTTCAAATGATATATCAAATAAACTACACATTTATCATTTTTAAATTATTTTATCACATTAATTAAATTAATATAAAAAATATTCAAAATTATTTGATAAATTTAGATAAAAATTATGTAATAAGTGACATTTTATTTTTTTCAAAAATTATAAATTACATTATAAATTAATAGATACCTTGGTAACAATTAAATGGGGGTGAAAAGGGATTATCTAAGTGTGAAAAGCAATAAATAGTTCTAAAATAGTTTTATTAATGTTTGGTTGAGAAACTAACCGACAATATAATTTCCTCTATCCATGTTTTCTATATTTTGGTACACATTCATTGAGAATGACTTCTTATTATTAGAATGTTTTGTTATTTTAAAAAATTCATATCCTTTCAATATTATTTGATACCTCCTCCTCTCACATCTCCTCACATCACATTATACATATTTCAGATCCATCACTGATAAATAATCTTCATAATATTAATATCTATCTTCACGAGGCTCTAGTAATCTATAAATACCAAATTTAAATATATTAACACCTTTTTAGAATGATATTTTCTATGAAGTGAGGTATACATTTCAAACCACTCTTTTCTCATTTATATTTTTTCTTGTTCATTAATTATTTAAAAAAAATATATGAAACTAAAATGATAAAATCAGTATTATTAGTATATGGTATGTTATTATAATGGTACTTCAAGTAATAACCTTATTTGTCTTCTATTTTATGAAAAATGAAATCATCAATCATGAGTACATGAGTACTATATACTATATGAAGAAATGTGTTTCGTTTTCCTTTCCCACATGTCCTAGCTATCCTAAAATGAAAATTAATCTAATAGGTAATATATATATATATACCCTTATTTTATTTTCCTTAAATGGTAAAACATTTTATTTAATTCTTCCTCCCTTTGAAAAATTAAAACATAACATATGCTTATGTTCAGATTACTACCTCTATAGAATAATGCACTACATTTTTCAATATGATCATCAAAGATAGTTTTGGTTTATATTTTATAATTATGTGTGAAATATATATGTGTAAAATATATCATTAAAATGGTTCATTATTTATGACACCTAATGTAATAAATTTGATATGTATATCAATCGATATAGTTAAATATCCCGAAATTTTTTCATCACTAATATCTTATACATGAAACACAACTGAAACACACATGTGATGGAATAATAACATTATTGAACTTTATGAGAAACAATTCCAATAAATTTAATGGTTTGGTAATGATGAAATTTGGATTAATAAGTAATATGTACACCATTTTTCAAGCACATTTCAGACCTGTCAAAGATTATTAACACCCCACACTGAAAAGAGGTTATAATAATTCCATACATGAAGAAACATGATATTTATTATTATTATAGAAGGATATTTTTTAAATAAATTACTGATGCATATTGGTAATATGATTAGATGTATGATTCCATATGTAAAAAGAAAAAAAAAATAGGAAATTAAGGGTAATGATAAGGGATTCTTCTATGAATTTTCAATTCCATTAGACAGACATCTAATAATACACTAAATATTATTTAAAATGTTTTAACTACTACGTCTTAAATATTTTCAATAATGATTCACTAATTTTTCATGTTATTTAATGTTTCAATTTTCATTAGATCATTTAGTAGGATTGTATTAAACAATTTATAATTTTTTTGGAACTTGGTAACTCAATCTCATTTAAAGGTGTAATTAAATTTCATACTGAACGTCACTCATATAAGAAACTCTATTTTTTTATTTTAGGAATTTTATTTATCAGAAAAAATATTTTTTACCCAAATCCATTTCTTTTAAGGGTTTTATTTTCAGTTTAATTAAATAAATATGAATCTTTTTTGAAGAAGACTCAGGGATTTCCAAAAATGATGATTTAAATTTTTTCACAAAAATATATCTTTTCATGATTTATTTTTCATTACCTTCAAATAATATAACTCAAAAGGGGATATATTACATCATTCACCCGATATTCATATTTAAATATTTTATTATTTTTTAGGTCATGTTTTATATGTAATTTGATTTAATCCAAGATGTTATTTTTTTCAAATTTTTATGTTTTTTGAAACCCATTATTTTTCAATGGGTTTTTTTTATTAAAAGTGAATTATTATTATTCGTATTTTCAATGAATATCATTTAATTTACATATAACATATAGGATTTAAAAAATTACTAATATTATGGTGTATATATATGTTTAATTTATGAATTTTTGGGTCTTATGTATCCCTGCAATGAATTGGATAAGAATTTATATCTAATGAGATAGGTATTCTGAAGTATATTTTAGTTTCCTGTATGATTTGGTAAAAATGATGTAGCCCTTGAATGTAATATTTTTATAAGATAATTATTTTTTCATAGTTAAAGGATGTTATTCATTATGATCATATACACTTGTTATTCATGGTCTATGTTAAATACCTCTACGTAACGTCCTAACTATTATACATCCTTGTGGATCTATTATGGATCCATGTTTTTATAGAATTTACATTAAAGATCCCTTTTGTGTTATGATTATCACTCAAATATTTTATAATATTTATCTGATGATCACGTATGGTATAAGAAAAAACCTTAGCTATAGTAGTACATCATTATTCATACTCTTGAGTTCTACACACTTTCACATAAT
The DNA here is from genome assembly GCA_963277665.1 of Viscum album. Classification (NCBI taxonomy): domain Eukaryota; kingdom Viridiplantae; phylum Streptophyta; class Magnoliopsida; order Santalales; family Viscaceae; genus Viscum; species Viscum album. The sequence goes on from OY728129.1 coordinate 764,655,132, forward strand.
GGATATGTATTGTATGTTGACACAATAAGACTAGGAGACAACTATGTATTCCCAACTGAACCATTGGGAATAACACACAATGTCTAATAGAGTAATGTAATGTACATATCATTTTCTACTGTTTCTGAATAAATTATTACTAATGTATAAGAATCTATAAAATGAAGTGTTAATTCAGACTTATTCTAAAATAATATTTTTCAAGGAATCACATAAATATATGATGTTTTTATAAGGATTTTATGGATTATAGAGTTTATCATCTCTATCATGGGAAAATATATTTCAATTGGATGATTTCACGAAGACATGGTGTTCCAAACCCCATTTCAAATTCAGTCATAGAAGGGTGTGATTCCATATAGAAAAGGTGGATTTCCTATACTCCTCATGTGTTACTATGTGGTGCCATATTTTTGACATGGGGTTCAGTAATCCCTTAAAAAATACTAATGAATGTTTGTTATCTCATAAACAACTGATTGAGGATAAATAATCCATTGCATATCTGAGAACAACCTCTATAACCAATATAGGGTTCAAAATTCCTCTGGTTATATTGTATTAGTAGTCTATGATCCCCCATATAGTAGGTATAGTTTAGTTACTCTAATGTATGTGTAGTTGGGGTACACCCTTAATGGGGTTAGCAGTACATCATAGGTAAATTCATGTTACTTTATTTGGTTCTATATAGCATTTAAAAATATAAATTTTACCCAATGTGAAACTTTACACCATTATTTTTCTAACGGTGGAATTGATGTCTTTGGAATCTACATTGTTTGGGTGTTGTGGGTTTTACAATTGTTTCACATTTTGAGTTTACATCCCTATAAAACATATACATGGGGTTATTGACTTGGGTTTTGCTTTTTAATTATTGTTCACAATAATTAATCACATATCAAGTTATTTTTTCCTCCATTATGGGTTTTACATGACTTTTCAATTTTATTATTTTTATTAGGGAATCATCCTATGAATTTTTTTCACTCATCTAATTATTGTCCGTCGTAGCCTCCCTTGTTGTTTCTATGATGAAAATACATGGTTTAGAGGTAACCCATATGGAAATAGAGATGGTGGAGTTAGTTTAAAGATAATATAATATATTACAACTTCTGTCATAGATCAGTCTAGGTGTTATAATATTGATGAGGTGTAATCCCATATCATATATCTATCATAGATTCAAGGGAATAATCCATTATCTATCTTACAAATTCAAGATCATTTAATTATTTATCTATTTTATATTGTTATTATATTAGGAAAGCGTGTTTTTATATTGTTTATTAGTTATATTGACATTATTTATGATTCTTTGATATGAAGTGAATTGGAGTTTCATATAAGTTTTTTCTTATTATTAGGATAAGGCATCTCAAATATGTTAAACATTCTCAGTTATACATTTTCTCCTCTCTCTTATTTTTGATTTCCAAGGTTTAGAATTTTCTTTCTTTTTCTAATCATAGAGAATGATTGGTGGATGCAATTATTGTGAATTGGTTTTAACGTAAGGTCTGTCTTAGGGACATATTATAGAAAAACAAATCTTTTGTCCTCTAGATTGGTAAATTATAGAAAATGTGTCAAGGGAATTTATATTTTGATTTTTAGCCAAGGAAAACATCATGTAATGACCCCAACCATAGTATCTCAATGTTGGTGGTTACTTTATTACATTGGAATTAGATACAAATAATCACATCTCAAATGACCAAATAGATTACAAGTCATTATAAAAATGATACATACTTAAAATTCACATTACATTTCAAACATAAAATTCATAAAGTATTCTATTGGAGAAAAACATTATTCACTTTAGTGGAATGATGGGTATAAAACATAAAACACTTCTTGGTATATTGAAAATATAATACATAATAAAGGTGTGAGGTAAAATTATAGGTAATGCATAAGTAAACAAAAGATATTATGAATCAACATGTATAATCAAAATAAAAATGAAAGTAACAGAAACACATTCCGTTTAATAAATAACATGAAAATAATATAGAAGGAATAAATTATGATTAATTAATTCCATATAAATAATCACATAAACATGAAACTTGACCATAGATATTATTAAAAATTTAATAATGATAAGGAATATCAATAACTGATTTCATAATAATGGAATACATAATTTAAGATATCTAAATCATACTGTAAATACATTTTTCCATAAATAAAATACCAACAATACTTATTTGAATAATCTAATTCTTAGAATGATTCCATCTATAAATAGAATACTATCAAGGATTTGGGTCATGAATCTAATAAAATTAAGGCTTATTTCCAATAATCAAATGCCACCATGGATTCCATCCAAGAATCCAATAAATTTACAAGGCATTAGACAAAACATAATTTAGATTGTATAATTATACCTACTGTTGCATCGGGGGGATATTTATAGCCCCTCCCATAAAATTCAATTTAAATTAATTCCCCACACTAATAGGTAATAAAATATAATCAGAATGCCTTATCAAAATAAATTATTATTCACACTGGAAGAACTATTCTTACATAATCAAAATTTCCCTAGTTAATCAAATCACAAATCATCCAATGAAATATAATGAATAGTGTATTTATCAAACATTTTTATCACCACATTAAAAAAATGATATTGATATAGATGAAATTATATGCGAAAGATTAATACATTATTTGTTGAGGAAGATTCTGTTTTTAATTTGAAAATTATTTTTAAAATCTAAAAATTGGGAATGTTCTAAATGTATCAATTTTATGAAAAAACCCTATAAAAATATAATGGAAGATTAAATTAATTTGGGATTCATTATTGAAGGAAATTACATTTATTCCTTATAATTTAAGAAAATATCATTTTCACACTTTTGTAAGAAAATCCAAATGTATGGTTTTTGGAAAAACGATAGGATGATTCCTTTGAACAAATTTGGTAATAAGTAATAAAAAAGTAAAATGTCTTTAAAAAATTATTGGATAATAGTAAAAAAATTATGATATAATTTTTATAAAACATGGACATGTAAATGAAATATCATCAGCTAAGACATACAAATAATAAATCCCAATCAATGATGAGATGGTGAAATTAACCCTTAACACATTGTTATATTTTGAATAATTATCCACATGAAATAAATAAAATAAAATTGGACTTTAAAGAACATAAATACAAATAAATTAAGTAAATAATTTATCAATGTTGTAGTTTATACACCCCATAATATAAATAAGTGGTGAATATAACATATGTGCCACAGAAGAAAAATTATGATGAGAAACCCATACCAATTTATAATCCATTGAATCATATTACATATGACTGAATACATTTAACACAACATTAAATTTCCTGAGAATAAATTAATTAAATTTAAAAAATGTAAATTAGGAATTTTATATACCTAATAAAATAATATACGTGCATAACATCAAAATATTCCTCAATGAAAGAGAATTTAGACAAAGTCTCTTCCCTAAGGTTTGAATTCCTTTATATGTGTTTGTATATCTAGGATATTAAATATATATATATTATAAATATATTATATAATAATAATAATTTATATCATACAATATTTTAATTTTTTTCACCCATTAATTATCAAATCATTATTAAAATCACTATATCATGTGGTAACTTCTTTATTTTTCAATTATGTTTTGATTTGAATTTTCTATCACATATAATATTATAATTTTTACATCCAGTAAAGAATACTATTTATCGTGTAAATATTATATATACATATTATATATATATATATATATATATATATATATTATTCCATAAATAAAGTTATAGGAAAATGAATTACACCCTTCATAGAGATGGTATACCCCATGTACCCACGAATAATAATTTTATTTTTCAATGGATGGAACAAAATAATAATAAGTAATAATTATAATTCAAATAATAATTATAATTTCATATATATTATATATATTCATAATTTATATATTTATAACCATCCATGTAATGTGGTGAATAAAAATGAATGACATCGCAATGTGGTGATGATAAGTCGTACGTACGTCCATACAATGATTTCATTTTTTAATGGACAAGGAAAAGGTCAAATATGGTTTTCTCAAAATAATAATTAAAAATATGTATATATATGATTCTATATTTTTTAAATTTTTATGGAAATAACATATGAAGAAGATTTAGAAGCAGAGATTAACTCAAAAGATTTGGAAATGATGACTACCTATTATTTGGAAGACTTCAATTAGATCTCTTCAATTGGATTTATCAGTGATCTTATGAAAGGAAAATAACATATAAAACCTGGATAGGGATGTTGAGAAGTAAAATTGATATTTTTTTGGTCAAGATATATGGCTCAATGTGGTTTAAAATGTGAAGGATCGCAAACCCTTTTATAATTGAGGAGAGGGGCACTTTTTTAATATCTCAAAATATTAGAATATAATATAACTATTCTTGAGATAAATGATTTAAATGACTTATAAATGAATATTTTATGGACTTTTAGACCATATTTTATCAAATTCTTAATTTTTTAATGTTAAATGTTTTTTAGATATTATAATATAATATTCTATTCATTAAATATCATTATAGACAATTTTGACACAACTAGTTACATTGACTTTAATAATATCAATAAATAAGATAACATAGATAAAAATATTTTAATAAATACCTATAATGTCATATTAGTATAGAACAATTATTCGACCACTAAAATTAATTGAAATTATATTGCGTTTATTATTTTTTATCATTTATTTAATTTTTTTTAATAATTTAAAAATTATTGTATCCCCATTGTGTATAATTTTACGGTAATTATTTCTTCAAAAAAAATATTCTATTAAATATATTATTATTTTATCGATAAAATTACAATTTATATTTTAACAGTTTCCATGGATTACCATATATTATAATTGTTATATTTATTAAAAACATGAATGTGACATATTTGACTTTTTATTAAATAAAATATTATAAATTCGATAATATCATTTTATTGACCATAATGGTTATATAACTAAAACATGAACGATTTTTGTTGTAAATTACGCATACAATAAAATCATGGCATTTTTAGGTAAATTTTATATTCCTTATTATTTTTGTTTACACTAAATTACACAATATAACCTTTACCGTGCAAATAAAAATCACTATTATAACCATTAAGTATGAAAATAACATAAGAAACCAATTTACTAAATTTATACCCCATAAATGAAAATATATATAATAATTTTCAAAATAAAAAATATATAAGTTTCATTATTTATTTTATAATTAAATTGATAGAATTCAATGAAAAACAAAATATTCATAAAAGAGAACTTTTAAAGTATAAATTTTATTTATTCCTATATAAAACATGAAATTGATTCTAATGATCATAATTATATTATTAATAATATTATATGTCTAATTTAAATTTTATAACATTTTACTATAAAATTAATTTTTTCAATGGTTGATATAAAAATATAGCTTGAAATAAAATATCTATTTTTCCCCATTTATGGAAAATAAATATTTTCTAAAAAAATATGAAAACTTCACCATAATATAATTTTGCTATTATTATATAAATTTTTTTTTCAAGTAATTGTTTTAAATGTGTGGTATATTTATTATAATATCTTTCATAAAATTTTAAAAAAATAATATTTGATGAAAACATATAAATTATATCAACAACAAATTGAGTGTTTGTTCAAACTTAATAAATTATTTTTTATTAATTATTCACATTATATATATTTATATATCATAATATATTTATTCATATTCATACACACCAATTTATTGGTTTTTCTATAATGGTCATATTAAAATAATAATACTTAATAGTATATCGTGGATTGTTTTAGATCTGTATTGTGCACACCGCAAGATATAAATTAAATTTTATGTGTTATGAACACCACGGATGTTAAATTCCTCCAAAATTTACTACAATGTCTCTTCTGAATTTGAAATATCACTTCAAAAATAAAGGGTTTATATTTAAAAGTTACTTTGTGGAAATACAACATCATACAAATTTTCAATAAAACTTCCACATTAATAGAAAGAAAAAAATGTATAAAGCTTATCCAGAATAAGAAATATTAATATTCCATATAGGAATACCGAATTGGGAAGTGAAAACACATACATGGAAGAGATAAATGAATATTAATGACTAATGTATAGTGATATAGAACATAGTCATGATAAAGTGAACCACTAAAAACATTAAAAATATGATATGTTAAAAGACTGTTGATTTCAAATTATAATAAATAAACACATAACTGTTTTCTTCCAAAATCATTTTCATATTATTGATAGATTCTTTTAACATCCCTAATAATCACAACATAAAATAAACATACATGAAATCATTAAAATTCATAATAATAACCCCATCATATGGTTGTGATTTGATCTATTTCCACTTTATTTATTACAATATTCTATGGATATTCAATTTAAATTTTCATTCCTAATGAACTTTTAATAAATCATGATTGACATAACTAATTACATTAATGTATAACTATTTATAAAAACCAAAATAGTTACCATAGTTTATCTAATATGATATTTAATACTTTAAAATTGAAAAATAATATACAATGTTTGAGTAAATAAATTTCTTAATTAGATAACCTATAAAATCATGAAAAATACATATTTACAAATTCAATGGAAAATTTTTTTTAATCTGGTTCATTTACTTTAAAAAAAACAACTAAAATTTAGATTCCAAAAACAATATATTGTTTCTATTATTTTCACTTTTCATATATATGTATACATTGATCAAAATAAAACATTAATGAAAACATTCACACCTCCAAAAATAAAATCTCAGGTTTTTGAATATATTTATTAAATATAAACATGTAGTAAACCCAACTGTGATAATATAAACCATCAAATTTATAGCAACATTAATAGTGACTAATAAAATCCCCAAAAAAATCCTTATAATTATTATCTGAAAAAGAAAAATATAATAAGGGTTATCATTCCTCAATTAGTTGTTTTAATTTATATCTACTTCCTACTAAATCACTTTTCATAGTCATCTTTACCATTCAACATATGCTCTCAAATCCTTAATGAATGCATGATATAGTAAAATATTTTTGCATTTTAAAATAATGATAACCATATCATTATTAATAAATTAAACTAATAATATAATTTTGGTATCCAAACAATAGAATATATATTAATCAATTAAAATATTAAACCATTACCTAGGACTAATAAACTTATTCCATGATACCTAATTCCATTCATATGTTTTTGTAGTCTCATTATCATCATCAATATAATATTTACTCAAACATCCTTGATAATTATCTTTAAGAACATCCCCCTATAACATCAATTATTATAATGATTATTTATTCCAAATTAATAAACAACGATCAATTATACTTTAGGGAAACCATTATTACTATTTGTTACCTTAATGAAAATTTCGAATTTTCATTTGAAATTACTTTTTTTCATTCCTACATTTCCATACAAAAAATAACTTCCTATTTCATGGGTGTTTCTTTTTTACATTCTCATTATATAGGAATCCAAATCATCATTCCTCCATAGTCTCCACCACCCGTGCTCTCATAAAACTCTATAATTATCTTCTTTGATGAGTTTGATTATTGGTTAAGATAAATTTTGTTAATAATATAAAATTATAAAGTATTTGGAATTTTAATCATATCCTTCACCATGATAATTATCTCATTTTTTAATCATCGTCAAATTTTATATTATATTAAATGATAACCTAATTAAATCTAGTTCATTTCATTGAATAAAACAAAAATCAACAAGTATGCCTAAAATTAAAACTAAAAGAGTGATCCATCGTGTAATAATGAAATATTAATCAATGTATATATTAATCACTACACCTAATTCTCAATATATTATTTCTTAAGTTTAACCTAGGGTATAATTGTTCACTACCAAATCAATAGGATGTTATTAAATAATATATAATTATCCACGAAGTATTTCATAGGGTTATATTTCTTAATCCCTGTTTTAAAAAATCTATTTCCCTTGGTTGCCACTAAGAACCCTTTGATACCAATAGTATGTACCCAGACCCCAGTTAGAAATATTTTTTAGTCACTTTATTTCATTATCACTGAATACAAGGAATGGAATTAGGAAAGACTGAATAGTTTAGCATTCTTGGTAAACAAGAAATATATGTGAAATTCACATTACCCTTAAAATAAAAAATAAAAAAATTAATTTTATTTTATGAAACCATTAATACCATTATAGTACCCTTGAATATCAATCATAAAACTCTTTTGGGTATTCTAGTAAAAATAAAACATAATAAATGGGTAAGATCAAATTTTTCTTAAGGGTAAAGAAAAAAAAGGAGTTATTATTAATTATTATGCATAATCAAATTTGAAATGTAGATAACTGAACCAAATTCTATTTAATCAATAACATGAGAATAATTAAAAATGAAATATGGATTATCAATTAATTACATATATATGACCACATGATCATGAATCAAAACCATGGATATTATGTATAATTGAATAATCACATGGAATGTAAATAACGCAATTCAAAGGGATGGAATGCATAATGTGGGTCATCATAAACATACCATTGAGGCTTCATGAAATAAATATAATACCATTAATGATTAATGCATATAATATAATACCTTAAATAATTCATTTTAATAATCTAATATCATCATGGATTTATTCCATGAATCTATTCAAGGACTCATGCTACGAATATAATACCATAAAGGATTCAATCTAAGAATATCATAAAATGTTAAGGCCTTCGAAAAAACCCAATATAGTTTGTCTCATGATCCATACAAAGTAATTAAGGGGATATATTCGGCCCCAATATTCTCTTACTAGGACTAATACATTATATAAATGAATAAATAATACAACTGAATCAATATGCCTAAACGAAATCAATAAGTGATCATATAATAAGAACTAGTCCTACAGATTATCAATTTCTTCTCTATTAAAAAATATCATAAACCATTCAAATAAAAACAAGTAAAGCTACCAATAGAGTACAACATCATCATATGATTCATAAAAGGAAGATGATGTTAATGAATATACATTGACGATATTTACAGATTATATCTTGATGAAAATTCCCTTTTGTTACTTTGAAAATAATTTTTAAAGTCTAAAAAATTCTCATGAAATAAAAAATTATTTTTGGTTAAAAAAACATTTAGAGATGTAAATGAATATATATTTCATTTAAGTTTCATGATGATGGGAAATTTGATTATTCAATAAAAATTAAAAAAATTATATTCACACATTTTTTAAGAAAATATAAAAAGTACATTGTTTGTATAATGACACGTGGATTGCTTTAATGATTTTTTTGAAATGCACAAAAAGGGGTAAAAAGTAATATAAAAAATCATTTGATAATATTATAAATAATTTATATTTTTTAAAATTTTCATCGTGGAATAGAAATATCATCAATATGAAATATAATAAAAAAAAATCTCAAATAATGATGAGATTGTGAAATAAACCCTCACCACTTGTGTATCTTTTGAATCATAAGCCCCATAAAATAAATAAATTCAAATAAAACATTAAATGAAACTAATAAAATAGAATCATGATATAATATATCAAATAGTAAGTGTATACACCACACAATATAACTAACGGGTTAATATGACATTTGTTTCACAAAAATAAATGTGAGGCGAGAAACCATTACCACATTCTAATAAATCAAACCACATACCCCATGAATGAATAACATTTATAAAAAATTTAAGTATAATGAGAATAAATAAATTCATATTATATCATGTAAAATTGGAATTATATACACCTCATAAAAGAATATAGGTTCATAACAACAAAATATTGCTAAAAAATGAGATGAAGTCGCATACGTTAGGTTCGACATCTATTTGTCCGTGTTTGGATATCCTGGTTGAGAAATATTTATTTATTATAAAAACATTACATAACCATACTCATATATATCATACAATATATTAATATTTTATCAAATATTTATTATCAAATCATTTTTAAAATTACTTTTTTGAGTGGAAAAGTTTTCTTTTTCCAGGTCTGTTTTTATTCAATAGTTTTGTCCTTTAAATATTTATAATATTTCCAACATAAAAAGAATAATTTTAATTGTTTAAATAACATATATATTAAATATTTTTTAAGATTCATCTATAGAGATATAGATAAAAAATCAATTACACTTCCCAATGAGACGATAGATTGTTCGAATACATGATTGATAATTTCATTATTTGATGGATGGAATGAAATAATGGTAATGAATAATTATGAATTATAGATTTATTATTTTTTTCATATATACTATAAATATCAGTTCTGTATATATTTATATTCACCAATGTAATATTTAGATGAAAAATTTAATACATCCATAAGGGGAGATGATAAGCCATACGTACGCACACACAGTGCTTCAGTTTTTCATATGAAAGATAAAAAAGTGTAATATCAATGTATCTGAGTCATAATAATAACTATGTATATATATGATACCAGATTTGTTAAAGTAGTATGGAAATAACATATTAATAGGATGTTGAAGAATAATGAAACACCAAACACTTTGTAAAGTTGGTTACCTCTTTTTCAGTAGACTTCCATTAGATATCTTCTAAAGGGGTCTAGGGATGTCCATTTAAAATGACCAAAACCTCATGAACATGGATAAGAAAGTTTGGAAGATAAATAGATATAATTTATAGATATATAAGGCTCAATTTTGTGTAAATAATTTAAGTAAGGGGTTCTATTTTATAATTTAGAAAAAAAAATTACTTTTAGAATTTCTCAAAATATTAAAATATATTATGACTCATCATGTGTAAATTTTTTCCAAATGGATGATAAATGAATAGAAGATGAATTTATCGAATATATGTTTCCCATATGTGACTCTTATAATTTTTATTTATTTTTATATAATTTAAAAAATAATATATTCACAAAATATGATTACTATCAATTTTAAAACTATTCATTACTCGGAATTTAATAATATCAATACAACAATACAACTTAGAAATAAATATTTTAATACATCTGTAATATTTTATATTATTTTATAAAATATGTGACCAATTTTTATTAATTATAATTATTTATCCCTTAAAATTTTAATATCTTTTATTTGATGCTTCCATTAATTCAATAATTAATGCATATGCATTGTGTATTAATTAGTATAATTATTTGTTCACTAAAAATAATAAATAAATTAAATTGATTTATTTTATTCATTTATTTTTAAAATTATTATTTTTAATATAATATATACTCTAGATCACCACATATTAAAACAATTTATATTTTTTTACAAGCATGAATGTGACATCATTGTCTTTTAAATAAATAAAATATCATATAGGTCATAATCTCTAAAAATGGTCATTAATGATCCAATAACCAAACCATGAAAAGTTATGGATGATGAATACTTTTTTAATAAAAAAATATCAAATTTTAGGGTATTTTTATAGTTTTTAACATATTATTTTTACCCTTAATCAACCAAATATCCTTTTACAGTGGAAAACATTATTATAGTGACTATTTATTATGAAAAAAAATTGAAGGGGAACTATTTTCAAAAGCTGGACATCCGAAATGTAAATATGGATTCCATTTTTCATAATTCAAAATATATAATTTTAATAATTTAATTTAAAATTAAACCGGTGATATACAATAGAAAATGTTTTCTCTAAAAAATTCCCTTTTAAGTAGAAAATTGTTTTTATACCAAATTAAACAGTGAAATTGATTCCATTGAACATAAATGGATCATTCATTAATAATATAACTAATTTTTTTTGAAACTCTTTTAAATAAAATTCATTTTTTCAATGGTTGAAATAAATTTATTATTTGTAAAAAATAAGTATTTTTTCTATTAATTAGAGAATTAATTTTTTTAAAAAATAAAACAATTATCTGTAGATTAATTTCGATATAATGATTTTAAAAAATAATGTAATTTTCTCAAATAAAATTCCTAATAGTGGAAAAAATTAACATTATTATTTTCTCATAAAAAGTAATAAAAATAATTTTTAAAGGAAATGTATAAAATGTATTTACTAAAATTTGTTTGTTTAATTAAAAAGATATAAAAAATAAATGTGTATTAAATATGATATTAATATTATATATATGATAATATAGTTATTTATATTAAGAACCATAGATTTAATGTCTATGTTAAAATTATCTTACAAAAATAATTATATTATATTTAATATCACAGTTCTTTTGTGCTTGATGTTGTGTGCACTACATGATGACAATTAAATATTATATATTCTAAAATCATAGGATTTTAATCATTATTGGTGTGGATGTTTATGTATCCCTTCCCCAGTTCCTTAATAATCGTTTAACTCACTCTAAACTCTAATGAATCAATAAATATATATTGATAGAATCATTTATGCATCATATGAGGGTATTTTTTGATCTTCTATAACCCCTTTGATCCAACTAACAAAGATACACTCTAATAAATCCTCTTTATAATTTTAACAATTGGATTAAACCATATGAATAACACACTTGGATTTATATTCAAGGATATAATGAGCCCATATGTATACTATAAATTCATATTGTCAATTAATTGAGAAATTATTGATAGATTCTTTCACGAGATGAAGAGGTATCTCCCCCATTAGATATGAGGGAAGATGCTCTACACACTATGCAAAGTGGAAACCCTCCACTAGTTGAGGAGATTCTATCCCTCCCTAATATGGATATAACCACTCAATGAATTTTCATATTATATAAATATCAATAATAAGAACTACTAATGTTTTTAAGATAAAAAATCATTATGCATTTGATTATTTTATTGAGTTGGTTACTCATGTATTTGATCTAGTTTAGACAATAATTAATAAGATAATTTTTTTTTGAATAAAATATCTATTTTTAATAAGGAGAAAATATTATGATATGATTATAAAGCTATACACATATACTATCTTATTGTGGTTACAATTTGGGTTACTTTTCATAAAGGCATACTATTCAGTTATTTATATGATGTAGAGAGTGAAGGTGATTATGACTTATTATTTTGGATGAGTAATCATAACTAAGTACACTATAATGTTAATGAATCTCCTAAAGTATATAATAAATTTTATTCGTAATGTATACTTTTTTACATTAATGTCTTAGTATGGCCTCAAGATAGATATTTGAGTTGGGGTGGTATCTCTATAAATCCCACCCTTTTGTTAGAGTCCATCATCAGAAATTGATAATTGAAATCCTCATTGAAGAGAATAAATCATAGTCTAATGTAGGTCCTAGTTTTCCTGGAGTAGATCATCAAATTTAGATTGATATTTATAATCAGTAAGTTTACATCATTAGAGGCATGTCTAAATATTCTCAACATTAGGATTCAATTGGAAATAAGTCTTCATGAAACAATTATTTTTTACTGACCAAAAGATCATCATTAAGAGTTTTGGTAGTAATATAAAAATGGTGGACATAGATCCTTATTTAGGATGGAACATATCATTTAATAAAAAAATATATTATTCATAAAGAATCCATTTTCATTGGAATACGCATTAAATCATAATTAAATCCATGTGAATGATCTAGTTTCTATGGAATATATATTTAATCACAAAATATTTTGACTGAAGAAGTAATTTTATACTTTTTATATATATTTTAACACAAATTTTACATTGTGAAAGATCTATTTTGGATGAAATTATAAATATATAAAAATATGTGGGTTATTTCAGATGTATTATAAATTACATAACAAATAGTTCGATATCCATTATTTTGGGAGGTCCACATTCAATCATAAATTATTTCCTTATAAGAGTGAAAATAATATATAATGGACACATTTTGGGACATAACAGACATCTATCACAAATACACTTAAAAATAAAATTCCATTTTTAATAATGACATGAAAATAGTACAAATGATGGGTTATTTATGATGTATGAGTCCCACAAAAATTTTATATTTCATATTTTTAAACTATAAAAAACACCCAAAAACATATCAACTCATATGCACTCTCTATCTCGGATACTACGGTTTCCTCACTCCCCACATTCACTCCAATTTTCAACACAAAAATGTCAAATCTTTATAGATTTTAGGAATAGTATACTTTTGTGATGAGTCTTTCCTATCTTTTCTTTTAGAAAATATCAATAATTAATCTCAGATTTTCACAATGATAAATGATGTGATCAATGGATTCAAATAAATAAGAACAAACAACAGATAAAATTTAGGAACCATAGGCTATATAATCATATAATATTTACAATTAATTTAAGGTTTTAAAGAATTACCTTATTTGAATTTATTCCTTTTGGATGATTCTGAAGAAAAATATATATAGAAAAATCATTGCGTTGTAGGAATCATGTGAAGATTCCCTTTAGTGGTGATACGTGCATGGTCCAAGATCTCTGAGTATCACCGTATGAATTTCCAAGATCTTTCATGATAGATCATATCACCTACGTCATCTACCATTGATCCCCATGATAATCTATGTCAATGAGTTCTCATTATTCTCTATAACTTGATAGTGGGAGGTGGAAGAAGATTACTCTTTATTTTTTTGGAGCTATCTTGGAGAAGGGATCTCTGTAGGGCTAGAGATGATTCTCTAAATCCGTTTTTCACAATATATAAATTTAAATTGATCATTTTAAAATTGATATAATTGGGTTTATATATCTCTAGAGGTACAAATAATTAATATCACAAGTTCCCCTTATTATTTATTTAATCCCCAATAAAAACCCGCGTCTATACTAATATTGTTATTATTAATATTTCTTCAACATGCACATGACTTGCGAATTAAATTAAATATTATTTATTCAAGTGATGTTAAATATATATTATTTATCACTGGACCATAAAACATGGTCTTCCATTCCTCTAGTATTGATTGGGCCTTGAAAAATGATTATAAATTTAATTGACAAATTTCACTTCATTATTCGGTAATAAATAAATAAATATTATATTCAATAAATTTTATATAATTATTTGTTAAATATTTCTCTAACATAACATTATCTTGTATAACTGATGATAAAATATACGTTATCAAGAATAAATTAATAATTATTAACCACATGAATGAATAAAATTTATTTGAATTCTTAAAAAATAAATAATAATAGATTTTATATGTGATATTCTAGATACACATAGTGTGAGACCCTCTAGGCCTATTTCTTAGTGGAATTTAGAGAAGTGTTCTAAAGTCCATGGTTGAAATCTAGAAACATACGAAGGATCCCATAGATGAGGAAGTTAAAGAAATATTTACATAATACCTCAAGAAAAATCATACAATGTAATATAATCCCATTCTAATGATATCTCTAATGAAGGATAATTCATGACAGTTCTGTCACCCTATGTGCTCAATATCTCTTTCATTAACACCCTTGAAATAAAACATTCTTATAGAACACCATATAAATTGATTTATTTAGTATATTTCATTCCCACCAAAGGAACTAATATAAAAAAATCAATTAAATAACATAACAAACAAATCATTTCTCTCATTATTCATTAAAGAAATATTAATCAGGATGCACCCAATGTATCCCACCTCATTGTGAATATACAAGGTCATACCATTCATCAATGCATAAAAGTATATGACACATAATAGTAATTAGTGATAATATTCATTTCTATTTATCAATAATTAGGTCCACAGATAAGAACACCCATTGAAAAATATAAATATTAATTTTCAACTAGCAGTTATCATTCTCATAATATTATATATAGGATATTACTAAGCGTGTGCACCCTACGAATGTTCACCATAGTCTTATGAGTCTCCACCCTAGAATTAATGTATCATTTGTTTCCCTAAAATTATACCTTCCTACCATAGAATATATATATATATATATATAATAATAGTGTTATAGCAGTGTTGGATTCGCATCATAATGGGGAACAACTATCCCAATTCAGCATGACAACTACTATTAGGACATTATCCCATACTAACTTATGTATAAGAAAAATAATTATCTGATAAGTATTTTATTAATATTGAAAACTATGAATAATGGTAATCATCAATTATATTGAATTAGGTTCTTTGGTACCAAATCTAACAGACTCCCACTTATACTAGAGACAACTCTTAATAACCGTAAATATTCTAGATCTCACATGATACTCATGCTTCTATTGAATTTAGAATTTATTCATGTGGTTTTACATATTATATTTTCTGGGTACTCTTTATAAAAAAAATCACCCCTATGATAAATATATCTTAATAGGTGATACTTTCATGGTATATTTATTTTCTGTTGTTGTTTACTTGGATCATTTTCAAGATCCACTACTATAGTATTATCATTTTAAAATGTGATAGGGTCTTTGTTTTTATATACCACATCAAGTTCATGGACAATGTTTCATATCAAAATGGATTTATTCTCTCCATCATAAGCCTCTATATACTTAGACTCTATAATATAATCTATAAAAACTAGCTTCATGGAACTCCACTTGCACACAGATCCTCTATTGAGTCAGAAATCATATCATGAATATGACTACATATAATTTTGATCTATCTAAAATCTAGAATTAGTATACCCCTTGATGACCACATCCTCATCTCCTATATACACTGAGAACAAATACTTATTTATTCTATAGTAATTACTAATATCCTAAATATAAAATGAATAATTTTTCCCTGTATCTTATTTATATTTACCTACCATACTCAATGCACAAGAAACATCTTGTTCAGTACAAAACATGTCATACAATATTGATCATTTTGCTAAAGCATAGGATATCATAATCATTCCCTCTTTCTAGAATTATTTCTGAGGTCACACTTTCTATAAAATATGTAAATCATGTGACACTAGAACCAATCCCATCATGTATTGTTCAATATTGAATATCATTGGTATCTTGTCAATATATATACTTTACTTATTACATGTAGCCTCTTGGATCTATGACAGATGATATTGACCCTTATAATATATTCTAATTCACATATGTGCTTCATGGGAAAACATTTATTTTAATAGTTCTTAATATGTTGTAGGATTGGTATCTCATTTCCAATAAGTAATATTTTTATAATGTATACTACTTGGATAATGATTAAATTTCAACTAATCCTCTTGTAATATCTTATCCCTGATTCATTCTTAATGAAATTGAACTTTTCTATAGATTCATTGAATCAGAGGTTCCAAGACCAATATGCTTTCATCAATCCATAAATGGATCTCCGCATCTTGTAAATCATTATTGTGTCTCCTGGAGTCACAAACCCTTTTGGTTGTGTCATATAGTCATTTTACTAAAGGTTCACATTAAGGAATGAATTTTTGACATTCGTCTTCAATATATCATATTTATGGTAATCTACAATAGAATTCAAAATTTTTATGTAGTTAGGAATATAAAATTGTGAAAATGTTTCATCAAAATAAAATCATATAATTTTTTAATCCCTTTTTTTCTCTAGCCTTTCTCTATAGGTGTTTGCTTTACCTACCCCGTCTTGTTTTCTCTTGAATAGCCATTTTCACTATATGGGATTTACATTAACTAGTTTATCAACCAGAACCCAATCATGGATTTGATACATGGAATATATGTAAGAATTTCTAATATTATATCCATCTAGTATCTTTTGATCTCTCTAATACCACTTTTTTGGATAGAGGTTCATCATTGTGAACCAATAATGAGCTTCCATATTTGGTGAATAGAAAAATATATCACTTTCTTTCACTTACATATAATTTTTTCATATGTATTAACTGGGTTTTTGTAACTACTTCTCACATGGGTACCTATGGATCTTCTTCTTGTACCATCTATTGTGTATATTGAGTATAAATATTATTGAATTTAATTTTTTCACACTATCTTATTGAGGATGTTCTCCCTCTCATGATAGATGGATTTTCGTGATAAAATCACATTTTTTATAAGGGATTGTATAGGTAGTATCCCTTTCTTTCCTTGGTATACCCTAAAAAGATACACTTTGTGCTTTAAGGTGCTAGTTTTTTAGAGATGGTGTTAACGAATACCACACAACCCCAGATACATTTATAAAAGAACATGTTTCTTTCAACTCAGTGAATTTATGGTAATTTCATTTTCAACAATAGATGGTACATAGTTTAATGTGTATGTTGCAATTTGAAATTAATATCACCAAATGGATAATGAAAGATCAACATGACACATTATCATCCTTACAATTTCTAAAAATGTATTGTTCCGATTTTAAGTAACATCATTCCACTATGGTCTGTATAGTGGAGTGAGATGAAATATAATCCAAAAATACCATTTAAATCCAATAAAATATTCGTTATGATATTCACAACCTTGATCTGATCAAATATTACTTATCTTATTTTAAATTTGATTCTCTACTTCATTCTTGAATTACAAGAATTTATCAAATGACTCAGACATATCCCTCATCATTTAGACATAACCATGTATAATCAAGTCATTAATAAAAGATATGATATAAGAATATCCACCTATAGATTCAAAAAAAATGGTCCACACACATCAATATCTACTAATCCTATTTTTCTACGTCCCTTTAAACTTATCTACTAAATAGTGGTACTCTAATTACTCATTGTAAATAATAATAACATATTTCAAGTTGTTTAAGCATAGAAGAATCTAAATAACCATCTTGATATAGATTTTTCAAATGCTTCACATTTATATAACCAAGATGGTTATTCTATAACTAGGTGTTATATGATTCATGTGGACCTGATTCATCATCTATTTCCAAACTTGGTTTTTGTAATTTTATACAAATAAACCATTATTTTATTTTTCCTTACCATAACCTATGTTTTCATTATAATAGAAATAAATTTTATTTCCAAACCTAAATATAAACCATTCTGTATTTATGAATGATAAAAAATTTATATTCTTGGTAAATATTGGTACATAATAATAATATTTTTTTAAAAAAAAATTGTCATTGGAAATGAAATGTGGTAGTCACCAATGGCATGAAAATAATGCCTCAAACAATTAACATCTCTCAAATACACCTCCCCAATAGAAATCATTTTGAATATAAATGTTTCTAATATTTGTATAAATATTTGGGCACCACAAGTTGTATATAATACCCAGTATGTAGATATTAAAATATTAAACTTTATAAAGAATTTTCCATTATCTTTCCATTACTTCAATATGAAATTTCCCATATAGTGGTATGGCTTTCCACATGAAAAATGTACTACCCCATTTACCTTTCCCTTCCTTTGTGACATCTTATTGGAAGGATGATTCATAGGGGATTTAGACTTATTAGGAGTCTTGGTACCCTTCTAATTATTTTTAGTTTTCTTATTCTCTACATAGAATTCACGTCTTTCATTACCCACGTCCTTATCCACTTGGTGACTCTAATTAATACGTTCCAAAATAATAATCTCATTATTGATCATATTTTAATTAAAAACAATACTATAGAATGTCTTAGGAAGTACTCAAATTATGATATCTACAAAAAACACATCCTAGAATGTAATTCCTAAGATGTATAAGAATTCAATATAGCCAATAAGACCGTTTACATTAGTCCAAGCTTACGCAGACCCTCCAGGATTATTTGTACACAAAGAATTAGAGATCTCATACCTCTCTTGTCTTCTATTCTATTAACAGAGATCCCAAAGGTGATACATCATGATATATGCATCCATGTCTGAATGTTTCTTCAAAATATCCCCAATCATGGATGATAGCATGAAACAATAATAATATTATGAATCATTAAAATACTTCTTATATATTTTTTACACTCTATCACTATACTTATTACTAGGCGTATCTGTAATAGGTTCTTCTAGCACACAAAATTTCCTTTCATGGAGAAGTATAACTTGTAAGATCCTTTTCTACACATGAAAACTAGTTTCAGTGTTAAGTTTCTCATTCCAATGTATGGATCACAAAGATATTTTTTTACTAAATTTAATGTTGATTCCAAAAAAATATTATGAGTACAATGTTCATATTTCATTTGATCAAATTTAGTGAAATAAAAAATTATTGGATTTATTAATCTCCCTCTACTATATAAAAACTCTATAACCCTAACCATTGTATTTGAAATATCATATTGATTTGAAAATTATATTGGTAATGATCCATATTCCCATTATCATTACGCCAAATTTGGTTTTAAAAAAACAGGAATGCTTTTAGGTGGGAATTCCAAATGCGAACTACATTAATTCCCAATTCCTTGATTTTTTTGAGTGGGCTCCCGAATCCTAAAATCCATAAATTTGACTTCCTTAACCCATGGCACTTTGTTACACTAATTCTAATGTTATTATTCCACCATTTAGGTGAACTATATAAATTCAAATCAAAAAAATCTTGTTAATGTTTTACGATAATTAAAATCACCCCAACATTGGCTAGTCAAGCACTTTGAACTGCGATTCGATTTTAACTAATATAGTAGAAGGCTATGCCAACTTAATATATTTTATTGACAGATTTTATCCTCTTATACCTAATATAAAAATTGTTTTTTTTATCATATGATTGTTATTATTTAATGTATTTACATATGTGATTAAGCCATAGATAATATTTATGCATAACCAAACTTATTTCAGTTCTGTTTGGTATCCTTGTTAATTCATTAATTCATGTGATCATGATAAAAAACCCATAGTATAATATCAATGAAACATGAAATGAATAAAATAATAATGCGGTATTATCACGAGTTTTTACTAATTATTAGTTTATCTAGTTTTTGATAAACTAACCATTGGACTATGGGAATAAACCCATGAAACAATGAATATTTATATTAATGCTTTCCACATGTCCACCAATGTATCACTCTTGGATGGTTTCGCCTAGGATTTAAACTTGAACCACCTCCAATAGGTTGGGAGCTCTATCCATTACCAACAATTTGATTCACATAATGGTTAGGGAAAAGGGATTACATATAACAAACCACGGGAATATGGTTTAACATGAGAATATGTTTCGGTATGTCTCTTTTTAAATTTAATTTCTTTATCTGCATACATTTCTCACAACACTAATCTTAATCAAAAAAATTATATATAATTAAATATCATTAATTTTAAATGAGTGTTATAACATTGTCATTTAATTAGAGGTAATTAATAATATTAACCAAATATAAAAATTATATATTGTATGTTTAATCCAATATTTTTAAATTCAACCCAGTAATTTTAAAGGAATCAGACAATAAAGAATCGAATTTTAGGCATTAAAAAGAAAAATTTACCAAAATGAATTTTTTATCACCATTTAATAGAGAAATTATTTTAAAATTAAATTATTACACTTTTATAAATTCTATTGAACAAAATAGAATTCACTTTTTAAATTTTAATGAAAAATTACTATTAGGGTGAAATTTTGGAATTTTTCTGAAAATATTTATTTTCAAGTGAATAGTGAAAATCCCAATTTTTCAAAAATAGTCATTTTAATTATATTACTAAGATAATTATGGTTTTAATACTAACATAAATAATAAAAGTATAAATAAAATATGTGTATCTTATAAATTAAAACATAGTATATTTATACCACATAATAGGTAAATAAATGTTTTTAATATTATAAATTTAGTATTGGTTATTTTGTTTAACATAAATCCTTAATTACAATATTATAATCAATATTAAAATTAAAAATATATATTTTACTAAAATTTATTAATTAATTAACAATGTTTTGTTTTATTATTATAAGATAATATTATGATACCTTTGTTAATATTTAAAAGTGCATAAAGTGTGTACTAATTTTAAACATGGTATTTTTCAAGAAAAAAATATGGTTTTAATTTGAATTTATATTTCTCATATTAATAAATTTATTTTTATAAATAGGAGTTCATTTTCTTATTATACACTTAAAAATAATTTTTGGGTGTCGTTTTGGAATTTTTCTAAAATAATGAAATTTTTTATGAAAAGTGAAATACGACAATTTAACATATTTAATAAATACATGAATTTTTTATTCATAGATAATGTATGGAAGATGTAGTTAAATAATATTAAACTATAATTAATTATTTGAATATATATAGTCAAAATTATCAAACTTGTTTTATTTTATCATAAATAATAAACTAATAAATAAAATAATAAAAAACACTCATATCCCCACACTATAAATACCACCCTTCACCCCCACTTTCTATTACACATAAAAACCTATTAAGATTGTCCAATATTAACCCAATACATTTCCTAAATATCTCCCACATGTTTATAATTTTCCA
This sequence comes from Viscum album, assembly GCA_963277665.1. Taxonomy (NCBI): domain Eukaryota; kingdom Viridiplantae; phylum Streptophyta; class Magnoliopsida; order Santalales; family Viscaceae; genus Viscum; species Viscum album. The sequence goes on from OY728129.1 coordinate 764,677,627, forward strand.
ATGTCTACCAATGTACAAATCTAATTTCCATAAGGAGGTTCTCGATGAGAAAAATTCAAGTGGTGAAATCATCGTTCTCTTCCTTTATTTATTTGTCACTTTCATTTCTATTATTAAAATATCTTTATAGAATTTATATAAGAATTCATTATAACTATAGTATCTTATATAGACAAAAATTTTATTCTGTCAATGGAAAATCCACACCCAAGCCTCTTCTCATTTTCCTTTTACTCAAAAGATGAAAACAAAGTCCATGAGGTCCTAATTTACAACCTTTATGAATGACATGTTTTCTTTCAATTATAACTTAATGGATGATAATAAAACAATTTTAATGACTAAAATGGATTATTATATATGTATTACATATTATTAAATGTTCTAGAACTTGTATATTACCATAATATCAATGAATAAAACAAATCTTTTGTTTCATTATCGAAAAAACAGAAAAATAATCCAAATGATTATCTCTAACATCTTATCTAATGATTGATCCTAACACTAAATAACTTAATGAATTATTTTCACAAACCAGACTCGGTTCCCTGGTAACCCAATAACTGAGCCAGTCCTGACATAGAGAAAAGGTCATTCCCGATCCCCATGGGTCAACAACTAGCATCTAGAATATCATAATATGAATGTGGGAATAATTTTTCCACTAACAAAGAAGAATAAAAGTGACAAGATAGTTTAAATATCAATAGGGTCACCATTTGAAGTATTTTACCTAAATATAAATTTGAATTATATCCCAATTTACAAAAATTAATGTACACAAGTTGGGAAAATAGAAAAAGTGTCTACTCAGACGCAGATCACCAAGTCCATGGTTCAACAGCTAGATACACCTCAAATAGACTCATTATCCTTGATCGAACCAATAATGAGACAATCTAAAAACACCAAAAGGAACAAGTAGGGTGTCAGAAAAATCCCATTAGGATTTCACCAAACATTCCATAAAAAGAAAAAATATCAAATTAACCAAGTATGTGCTTTAATTATCAAATAAAAAGTGTTGTCATATCAAAAGAAAATTAAAACAAGTCATTATTTAAAAATTAGAATATGGAAATAATTTGTAAAATCTTGATTTACATTTCACATGATTGAAATACATTCCAAAATATGTAATGTTTCTATAATCAAAGGTTGCTTTACAAAAATGTAACTTTTCTCAAAATGGATTTAAAAAAATCATTTATATAAAATAGTCTCTATAAATTATCAAGGCATGTAAAATAGTTTATAATAATGGAATATACATTTCAAATACAAATATGTGATCAACATGGTCATGTTCCAAATAGGTGCGACAAATCCAGGATATGGGGATCTAACACTATGAAATGAGAAGTATGTACACACACCCCATTGGGCCTAAGGAAAAGAAGACTCATTATCATATATTATGGAATGATGATTTACTAATATGAGGTTTTAGAATGGTTTAAGTGATAAGTTTTGTACATCATAACACACTAACTACTTTATTCGTTCAGGAGCTCAAGTAGAAAAATGATGAGAAATTTATTTCATGGCTCCTTAAAATACAATTAAATCACATCCCATATTTCAAATATGCTAATATAAACTTCAAAAATAATAATATATTTTTAATATCAAACAAGACTATTCAAAAATATTCAATCACAAGGTTTATATCAAAAATATTTATGTTAGTATTTCACAAACAATTATTTGAAACCAAATCATGAAATTTTACAATCCATTTCAACCTTAAATTGAACAATTTAATTTTCATACAATTCCTTAAATTTCATCACAAACCCCCAATTCAATAAAATTGGGTTTTATCACAATTTTCCATCAAATAAAAAATAAAAATTAATCAATTTTAACCTAAAAAATATTCCCGAAACACAGACCCCAATTCAATGGATTTGGTAGTTTTTCCACTCCATGTCAAAAACCAATTTTTCTGAAAACAGATATTCACTGAAATTGGTATTTTTTAACAAAAAATTTGAAATCAATTTTATCCAAAATAAAAAAATTTATTTAATTTAATCAACTGAAATTAATGATTCAATTTTCGGATAATATATATTCTACCTCAAGATGTAACCACCTACAATTCTCAGGGAAACACAACACCCACAATTAATCCCGCCAACATGAAAGAAGGGTGAGAAGATCTAGGAACTCAACCTAGAAACGATATTCAAAAACATAGAGCTTATATACATAAAACCCAATATAATCTATTAAACTCCATGGAATGAAAATATAAAGATACAATGAGACATGGAGAATTATTGCACAAAAAAAGACACTGTGATTGCAACAAAAAAATACCGAATGAAAAGGTTTGGAGATGTTGGAGTCTCTTAAAATCTCTTGGGTGAAGAATATAGGTCAAGATATAGGAATCATAGAGAAAGTAAAAATGAAATTTCATCCAGATTACCTATTAAAAAAATATTGGTGGTTTTACATGCCATCTAACCCAGTTACGCATCATGTAATTAGTAATAATCATGTCCTCTAAAAAAAATCATTCTAAAAAAAATTATTTTAAATTTAGAATTTACATGATGTTTAACCATATTACAGGACATGTAATTATTTAGTAGGCTATATAATGGACCAGCTAATGTTGAGACTCCAAAAAATATCAAATTTCACTATTAAAAGTATCCTCCCAATAACTACTAGACCCTACCATGAGATTAAAAAAGTAAAAACAAAAAATGGTTTATAATGTACTTATCAAAAAGGAAATGGGATATAACAACCTCCCCATAATAAAAACTTTTTCACCTAAATAACCTATAAAGAAGCCTCCATGACAAAAATATAATTCAATTGATGTGTCATTGGTGTCTCTATCTCCCATGTATCATGAGAATTAGAGTTATGAAAACATATCACATGAACCAATGGTATCATCCTCCCACAAAGTTCCTTGGTTTAAGAATAAACTCCCCTGACTGACCATTCAATCAAGGATAGATCAAGTTCAATCTCATGATCACTCCAACTCAAAACATGAGATAGATCAGAAATATACTTCTGTAGTATAGATACATTGAAAATGTTATGTTTCGATGTCACATGTGGTGGATGTTCTTCATGATAAGAAACCTTCTTCGCCTAATCCAAAACCTCAAAAGTTCCAACAAAATTGGGAGAATGCTTCTCATACCACCTAAGTTGTCGATGAACTAGCATAGGTGAAACATTCAAGAACACCTTATCACTAATAGGGAAATCCAATGGTGTAAGGTTCTGATCAACATCAAACATATATCATATATATTCCATAAACATTATGTAATGAATCAAATGGATCATTTTTTACCCCTCATTCACTAGACTTGTTCCAACTAAGTAACTTTCACCAACCTCTATAAAAAATAATGAATATTTACAAGGCCATCCATACAAATTCTCAAAAGGATCCATTGTGATCATGGAATGATAACTAATATTATTATAAAATCCAATCATCCTGAAATTATCATCCCATGCTCCACCAATGTTGAGAACACAAGTAAAAAAAATACCCTCAAAAATGTTAAAATCTCTTTATTTCTTGGCATCTGAGTACAAATGATATTTTTTACATAAATGAATGTGAGATCCTAGTGACGCTGAAAGGCCTCTCCAAAAAAATGATGTGAACTGAGGATCTCTATCAGATATTATAGTAGATGAAACTCTATAAAAATGAACAATCTCATTCATGTGGATATTAATCAACTCCTCAAATTTTTCTATATCATTAATGGGTATGAAGTGAGTGAATTTTGTCAGTATATCAATCAAAAAACATATAAAATTATTCTTTCAATGGTTACATGGAAACCCAACCAAAAATTCCATAGATATATCATCCCCCTTCATGTTGGGACTAAAAGTGGAAAAAGAAAACTAGAAGGTTTATGGTTCCTGTACTTCTCTTACAGGAATGTATAACAATAAGAGAAAAACTCGGAAATGTGACCCCCTCATACCTATCCACTATATTTACCAACACATGTCATATACCATATTTATGGATACTGAGTGTACTTCCCAATGGGAACTATGAATATCCCTTATCACATCTTTCCCTATAGAAGATAGAACCACAAAACTATTTTGATAGCATAATGTACCTTCTCTAAGGAATGACTATTGAGAAATTTTCTCCCCCATAAAAATTGTATCTAATTTCATATAACTCATCATTAATCTATTAAACATGAATAATTATTTAATGAAGAGTATATGTGAACTGAATATTAGCTAAAGAAACATAATCCTTATTATCTTGAACTCCAACATGAAACTATGAAAAAGGGCCACAAAGTTCTTCTTTTACAAAGAATATTTCAATTTCTGGTTTGGATGTTTCCTTCTAAAAACATCTACAACAACATTACCTTTACCTAAGGTATTGGAAATGCCAATATGGAATGAATGCAGATATTCCACCCAAATCATCTGGAAGAGATTTAAATCTTTTGGAGAGAATATATAACTCAATATATTTTGGTTTGAATACATGATAAACCTTTCTCTAAAAAGGTAACTTCCTCAAAAATGAAGAGCATTCATCACAAATGAAAGTTAAAGTTCATGAGTGAGATAATTCCTCCACTGTGTCCTAAGATGAAGAGAGACATATGAAACAAAATGATCTCCATGGATTGGAACATAGAGCAAAACTAAACTCGATGCATCAAAAAAGACCATGTATCCCTACATGGCCTCTATAAGAGTTATCCCCAACGTAGTAGTCAAAAGAAACTTCATCTCAAAAGAAGATCTTCAACATTAATAATTTCAAGAAAACATTACTATCATTCATGTTTGAGATGTCCTTAGGGAATATAAAATTGATAATAACATAACAAAATTATAATATTATCTGGCTAAGCCTAAGAAGATCCAAATCTTGAAATCAATATGTGGTTGTTCCCATGCAATAACATCCTTTACCATCTTAGGATCAAATAATATACCATGTTAATACACAATTTGTACTTATAAATTCAATTCCTAGATCAAGAAATCACATTTTGAAATCATAGAATAAATTTAGTGAATTCTCAAAACTCAAAACTATTCTCAAATGTTTCCCATGATCCTCCTCAGATATCGAGTAAATAAGGATATCATCCACAAAGACTACAATTAAGTTATCAAGATAATTATTGGAAATATTTTTCATTAATTCATTGAAAATAATAGAGAATTCATTAGACTAATGTCAATGAAAAGATACTAATAATGACCATACCTACTCTGAAAGGTATTATTAAGAATGACATATTATTTTATCCTCGATTGATGGAAAACAAATTAAAGATAAATATTTAAGAACCACATAACCTATTTCAATAGATCAAACAGATTTCCAATCCATGGTAACACATACATATTTTTTTACCATAACTCAATTAAGATTTTTAATCAACACACATGAGAAACAAACCGTCAGCCCTCGTGGAAAAGAAAAACTAGAACCTCCCAAGGTGACATGCTCGGGCATATGAAGCCTTTCTCAAGAATATCATAAAACTGGGAAGTTAGTTATTTAATTTCATCAAATTCCATATTGTAAGAGGGAATATATACTGGCTGAGTACCATGATTTAATTCAATGGAAAAATCCACCTCCCTTACGAATGGAAAACCAAAGAAGTCAGAAGGAATCGTTTTAGAAAAATCGATGATGACTGGAGGGAGATCATCTCAGAGTGATTCCCCCTTCATATCAAAGGAAAACACTGATATCAATTTCCTCAACTCTGGATATTAGGGCATGTCTCATCTCGACCTTGGGACCCATAATCCTTGAAATACAAGGCACACACCTCTTGTTGTAGTAATGGATAATGGTTGAGGGTAACAAGAAGTCTATCTTTATTGAAAATGAGATAATCCATCCTGAATATGATAGAATGAATTTTCATGTCAATAAAGAAAATAATATAATAAATATCAATATATAATAGAGATAAGAAAAGATAGGGACTACTGAAACGCACGGCCGATTGTCGCCTATCGACCAGTCAAAGTTCCGGTGCTCTGCTAATGTGTATAGCAGCACTCGGGTCGAATCCTCGGCGATGATACTTTGTAGTAGTTGTTTGTTTTTAGTTGATTGTATTTTGATTAGGGGGGTTTGTTTACAGAGCTTAATTGAAATGATTTATGGATGATGTTTGATTTACCAAATTTATAAAGATTGGGGTGAGTTCATCATTAGGTTAGTTATGCTTGTGATATCCTCGAGCTTTGCTTTATATTGCATTTAAATTAACACCCATGTCACAAGATGATGTTGATTAGAATTCTTAAGTGTTAAGGCTTTAAACCAAGACATAACTTAACTTAAGGTTATAATCTCAATCAGATCTTATTTATGGTTGTGTATTTATGGTTCCAATAATCCATGGAAACCACATGTTAAACAAAACAAGTCATTAATCCATGACATGTTAAGTCCAACATACACAATGTTAATTCAAAGAATATTCATCAAGCAGAAGCTCTCAATCACTTAACATACCTAAATTATAACTCACCCCAATGAGATATTTACTCAGCCATTTGGGTGATTAAAAATCTGGTTATAATGATTATGATTATAAATTAATAAGAGAAGAAAAAGAAAGGGATAAGAAAAGAGTGGTACGTCGACACACACACACGAACAATGGTGATAATTAAAAATGAACTTTTGATTGAATGAGGAAGCTAAATAAGGGAAGGGGATTGAACTGAATTTAAACTATTTTAAGAACATTAATATTAAAATACAGAATGTGGAAGAGAATAAGAGATATTGAAGAAGTAACTTGCATTAAAACAGAATTACAAAGAAAGAGAATTACAAGATTACAAAAATGAAGAACACAAAAGTAAGTGAAAAGAAAGAGAGGAGGAAAGGTCTCTCAAGTGTAAACATGAGTATTTCAGGTCCTCCCAAGCCTTTTTCAATGCTTTGGTCGTTCCAATATGACCTCCTATCTTCTGAAATGCCAACCCCTCTCAAGGAGAGAAGGGGAGAGTTTTTATAGCCCAAGGAGTGGACTGTTTGCATTCACAATCTGTCCCTCCACTTGCATCGCCAATTTGGCAATTCAGACAGCCGAATCTTCACATATCTCCTTCTTCAAAGTTGTAGACAATAATGTTGGCCGACACCTCTCAATATTTGGAGTCATTTGGACGTAAGGATAAAAAGGTATGGCCGGTTGAATAAACAAACTTAAACTGTACATTTCAATCCATTCTTTTTGAAGTACATAATATGAAAGGGTTTTTGAATATTAATATGCCTTCAAATCCGAATGGTTTATTCAACAAAGTCGGCCTCCTACATCTCCTCTTTCACACTGCAAAATCTCAGCTCGCTTGGATGATTACATCAGGAGATATGTCATGAATACTATACTGATTTTCATTCTCGGACAGAATGGTGGGCCGGACTTCAAAGATTCATTTGGGCCCCTTGTACATGGATTTGGGCCATGAAATTTTTATCCAAGATGACATGTAGTGTCCCCCGAATTATGGTGGAGATTTAAGGTTTTTTAACTTCTAGATTGAGCCCAGTAAATCAATCTTCATGAATAGTCCAGTTTCTTCACAGATTCTTTGGTCTTGTTTGTGAGGACCATATGACCCTTCAAATGGCAGAATTGGATCATGGTTAATTCTAATGAAATGTTGTATATTGAAAGGAGAATCCTAAAATACAAGAAACACACAATTTTGATCAGTATAGTGATAGTTATAATTAAAACATTAAACTGACTCAATTTGACTACTTCTAAAAATGCTCAAATATTATACTTAATATTAAAACATTAATATTTCACACAAATTATGCACATTTGATATAAAATAAGTAAAGGGGGAATATAATAAGTAATGAAAATATTAATAACATCAACTCCCCTACACTTATATTTTCACGTGTCCTCATGTGAAACAAATATAAAAACATGACAAAATCATTTTCACTCACCAACAAATATTAAAATTTTGTTTTCTCCAATCAGGGGAGGTTTAGACTATTTCACTAATCCATATTGAATTCCATAACAAATTTGGTTCACAATAATGCATCAGAAACAATTCATTTTTTCATGTACAAGGTTTGAATTAGAAAATGTAGGCACTCAAAACCTACTCCTCTCAAGATGATAAAAATGTATTTTAGGAGGTTCACTCATTCACCAACAAAAAGTGAAAATCAAGAGTTTGTAAGAGCTCTCAGCTTCCATTCCAAAATCTAATGTGTACAAGAATCAAGAGGTCTTTTAAGGGGTTTTTCAGTGGCTATGGGACGGTAGGTATATAATGTCCAAAGGAAAAGAGGGGTTAAAAACACCAACATGGAAAAATCAATGCACATTTTTTTTTAATTTGATTTGAAAGGAAATAGAAACACATATTTACAAGGGCATGAATGTGTGATGAATGAAAAGTGAGGGAGATAGAAAATTGAATAGGGTGAGATGATGAAATATGTACAACATGGAAGACTTCCAATAATGACACAATACAAGATGATTCAAGTGTTCTTTTTTTTCTTTTTTTTTCTTTTTTTTCGAAAGTTGTACTTGAAACAAGTCTCACAGTCATCTCCCAACCCATGCTTGATCTCCACATGGAACTAATTTATAACACAAAAAAAGGTTGATGATGAATGATTTTTGACCCACCCAAGACACAACCCATTCCTTTTTTTTATTTTTTTCATTTTTTTTATATAATTTCTTTCATTTTTTTGAACACTTTCCAATGACTTTTGTACAAATGACAATTACACATATACACCCCAAAGCTCACAGAATTACAACCTCTCCCCCACACTTTAATGGATACTTGCCCTCAAGCATATGATGACACATTGGAAATCAATGAAAGTACGCCCAAAAATGAAGTTCATTCCCCCCACACTTAAATTTCAAAAAATTGTACAATGAAAATCCATGAAGATGTTGGGTGGGACAAGGTATTAGGCTTGTAATGTGGCTATCAAAAGAAAGGTTTGCATAGGTTCAAAGGGGCTTGCAAAAGTAGGATCAATGTAAGGGTAACGGGAGGCTATTTGGCTATTCTGATTCTCATGTTGCTTAGAAAATGCCTCTATCATATTAATGCACACAAAAGACGGAAATTCAGCTCGAAGGTCCACAAACTCAAGACTCACAATCAGTGGTGAAGACACACAATGAAAAATATGGCCATAGATGACCTTGGCATGAAGACTAATGTTATTCCTCACGGTAGGGGAGAATCATTTTCCACCAAAAATTGTTCATTCAAAATGTTTTTTATTGACACAAAATTGTTTACCCATATTTGAGATAAAAATTCAATATATTTGAGTTTAAAACAAGTCTTTTGACTCCCCAAAATGGTTGGACAGAATTTCAATATTGGATGATGAGTAATTATGACACCCCTTTTGTTTTTTTAATTTTCATTTTTTTAATTCATTTTTTTAAATTTTTTTTATTTTCAATGACACATCCACACAAAAGAGAAAATAGAAAAAAAAATTTGTGGACGAATGTTGTAAAAAAAATGAGAGGGAGAGAGGAAGAAGAAGAAATAGAGAGAAGAAGAGAGGGAAGAGAGATTGAGGAGAGAGAGAGTTAAAGGGAAAGAGGTGCCCCCTGGTTTGGATTTGGCGGGTCTCCATCCAGTGGTGGTTCTATTGAAGTGGTTGGGGTTTCGATGGAAGTCGACGTGGTTCCTGGATTGTGAGACCTCTCATGGTGATGCTTTAACCGATGTCCGTTAACCGTGAATGTTCTTTTTGAAGAAGGGTCTTCGACTTGCACTGCACCAAATGGGTAAACATTAGTAATAATAAAAGGTCCATCCCAACGAGAATTCAGCTTACCTGGGTGAAGTCGAAATCGAGAATTGAAGAGCATTACCTTTTCACCTTCATGAAATACCTTTCGAAGAATGTTCTTTTCATGGAGTGACTTTGCCTTTTCTTTGTAGATAATGGAGTTCTCATACGAATCGAGTCGAAGCTCCTCCAATTCAGTCAACTGCAACAATCTATCTTCACCAGATTTTTCACAATCAAAATTACAAGTTTTGACAGCCCAAAATGACTTATGTTGGATTTCAATTGGTAAATGACAGGCTTTACCAAAAACTAGACTAAATGGAGACATCCCAATGGGTGTCTTATAGGCTATTCGATAGGCCCAAAGTGCTTCACCAAGTCTATCGGGCCAGTATTTTCTTGTGGGCTTAACAATTCTTTCAAGAACTCTTTTCACTTCTCTGTTAGAAAGTTCAGCCATTCCATTTGTTTGAGGGTGATATGCAGTGGTTGTTTTATGTATAACCCCATTCTTTTTCAAAAGTGACTCCATGGTTATATTACAGAAATGAGTTCCTAAGTCACTTATCAAAGCACGTGGTGTTCCGAATCGATGGAAGATATGGGTTTTGAGGAACTCACTCACAGTTTGAGCATCATATTTCCTAGTGGGTTTGGACTCGACCCACCTAGAAACATAGTCACCAGCAAGGAGAATGTAGGATAATCCATTGGAAGGGGGAAAAGGTCCCATGAAATCGATGCCCCAAACATCGAAAAGCTCACAGAAGATTAATGGCTTTTGAGGCATTTCGTTTCTTTTAGAAATTGTGCCAAACTTTTGGCAAGTGGGACATGATTGACAGAACTCATGTGAGTCCTTGAAGAGTGAAGGCCAAAAGAATCCAGAATCTAGGACCTTTCGAGAAGTCCTTTGTGGTCCAAAGTGGCCACCTCCAGGCATTGAGTGGCAGAATTCCAAGATGGAGGATTGTTCAGTTTCATCAACACATCTCCTAATTACCATGTCAGCCCCAGTTTTCCAAAGATTATTATCTTCCCAAAAATAATGCTTTGAATCACTTTTCATCTTTTCTTTTTGTTCTTTTGAAAAATATTCAGGGAAAACACCAGAAACCAAGTAATTGACAATTGGGGCATACCATGGTAACTTTGGAGTGAGAGATGAGAGGTGTTCAGTTGGAATTTCAGGATCAATTATTTCAGAATGAGAAGAATTAGAAATTCTACTCGGGTGGTCAGCCACAGGGTTTTCTTTTCCAGGTTTATCTTTTATCACAAGGTCAAACTCTTGGAGCATTAAAATCCATCTTATTAGCCTTGGTTTGGAATCACTCTTCTTAAGTAAGAACTTTAATGTTGAGTGGTCTGTGAAGATGATGATTTTGGCACCTAAGAGATAGGGCCGGAATTTATCCAAGGCAAAAACCACAGCTAAAAGTTCTTTTTCAGTCACAGTGTAGTGTGATTGAGTTTCATCCAATGTTTTTGAGGCATAAAAGATGACATGAGGAATGTTTTCTCTTCTTTGACCAAGAAGAGCCCCAATGGCCCTATCAGAAGCATCACACATCAATTCAAATGGTAAGGACCAATCTGGGGGTTGGATTATTGGAGCAGATGTGAGAGCAGATTTGAGTTCAATGAAGGCTCTCTTGCAAGCCTCATCAAAATTTAATGTGACATCATTTTGAAGTAAACGAGTGAGTGGGAGGGAAATCTTGCTGAAGTTCTGAATGAATCGCCGATAGAAACCGGCATGACCAAGGAAGGACCGAATGTCTCAAACTGATTTGGGTTCAGGAAGTGATTGGATCACCTCAATTTTGGATGGATCAACTTTGATACCCTCTTGAGAAATTATGTTACCTAGAACAATCCCATTTGAAACCATGAAGTGACATTTTTCAAAATTCAGCACAAGGTTACACTTGACACACTTTTGAAGGACCAAAGAGAGTGAATGTAAGCAATATTCAAATGACTCGCCATAAATGGTAAAGTCATCCATGAAGACCTCCCTGAAATTCTCAATGAATTCAGAAAAGATACTCATCATACACCGCTGGAATGTTGCAGGAGCATTACAAAGGCCAAAAGGCATTCGCCTATAGGCATAGGTTCCAAAGGGGCAAGTGAATGTGGTCTTTTCTTGGTCTTGAGGTGCGATTGGAATTTGGAAGTAGCCGGTGTAACCATCAAGAAAGCAATAGTGTGACTTTCCGGCCAATCTCTCAAGCATTTGGTCAAGGAAAGGAAGTGGGTAGTGATCTTTTCGTGTTTCAGCATTCAATTTGCGATAATCGATGCACACACGCCATTTGTTTTTCACTCGAGTTGTGACCACTTCTCCATGTTCATTTGTGACAACTGTTATCCCGCCCTTCTTAGGAACGACTTGAATTGGACTAACCCATTCACTATCAGAAATTGGGTAGATAATACCAGCTTGAAGAAGCTTGGTAATCTCTTCCCTAACTACCTCAAGTATGAGTGGATTGAGTCTTCTTTGAGGTTGCCTAATTGGTTTGGATGATTCCTCTAGATGGATGTGATGCATGCAAAGGGCAGGGTTGATTCCAGGAATATCCTCTAGGGTCCAACCTAAGGCATTTATGTTTTCCTCTAACACTTGAACAAGTTGGGACTCCTCAGTTTCAGAAAGTGAAGCAGAGATAATGACAGGGTAGGAGGGATCATGGAAAAGGAATGCATACTTGAGGTGTGAAGGAAGTGGTTTTAGATCAGTTTCAGCCTTGATTTGAGAGCTAGAAAAGTTAGGAGTAGGATAAGGGATTCCAGATGGGTTTGGATCATTTTCCTCAACACTGTCCAAGGTGCAGCAGTAGAGATCAGAGTTGATGTGGGATTCAAGAGAGTTTTCAAGTTCCTCTAGATTGATGGAGTCTATGAATGAGAGGTCCACATCAACTTCACCATTTATGACTTTGTTAATCATGGTGCAGATTTCACAAGATCCTTTATCATTAGAACATGAAGAACAGGGTGGATTGGGGTTCGATTGAATCTTAGAAGTGTCCTCAAAAGCATGGATTGAGAATGCAGAGTGATCCTCAGATGGGTATCGCATGGCTTGGAAAATGTTGAACTTGACCAATTGGTCACCGAATTCCATGGATAAGATTCCTGAATGGACATCAATCTTGGTTATCGCAGTCATGAGGAATGGTCTTCCTAGAATTAGGGGAGATCGAGAAGAGGTCATCTCACCTTCCATGTCAAGAACATAGAAATCGGCTGGGAAGATAAGATCATTGACCCGAACAAGAACATCCTCAATTATCCCCTCAGGACTGGCAGTGCTTCGATTGGCTAATTGAATGAAAATACCCGTTGGGTGCAAGGGACCGAGACCAAGGTTGGAGAAAATGGATTTGGGCATGACATTTATTGAGGCTCCAAGGTCTATGAGTGCATCATCAAAGTTGGAACTTCCAATTTGACATGGAACTGTGAAGGTCCCTGGATCTTTGCACTTCATGGGAATGGACTGTTGAGTTGAAACATTTTCAATGTTCCTAAGTTGCCTCTTATGGGTGCACAATTCCTTAAGAAACTTGGCATACTTAGGGATTTGTTTGATGGCATCTAAGAGGGGGATGTTCACTTCAACACGTCTAAACATGTCAAGCATTTCAGGATCAGGTTCAAAGGACTTCATAGTCTTGGAGATGGCTTGAGGAAAAGGAATTGGGTTCCTTAGAGGAATGGAAGGAGGTGAAAGAGTGGATTCAAGTTCCTTTTCCAGCTTTTTGTTCTTTTCATTTTCTAGATCAACATCGAAAGGGGAGGTAGAGCAATCAGCATGGGGCATAGCAATTTGCTTTCCCGATCTAAGTGCAATCGCACTTACATTACCCTTACGGTTGGGTAATGGTTGAGCTGGGAGTTGGGATGAATTGGATGGTTGTTGCTGGCTCAGGTGGGATGCAAGTTGACCTATTTGGGTTTCAATGTTCTTGAGGCTAGAACGGGTGAAGGAATCAAGATCCTCTACAGCACTTTCCCATGGTTGTTTAGAAGAAGAGGCTTGTCCCAAATTGGGTTGGCCTTGATTTTGGTTCTTAGGAAATCGATTGTATTGGGTGGGGAATTGAGAAGGCTCGTTAGGATAGTGGAATCCAGGAGGAGGATTGTTCCTTTGGGGTTGAGGAACAAAAGGATAAGGTTGATGGATGTTACCACCACTTTGACCATATTGGAACTGGTTTGGATTTTGATGAGGGAACTGAGGAGGATGAGAAATGGGATTACCATACCTCAGAGGTGGGTTAAAGGTAGAAGAGAAGGGCTCAGAGTGGGGTTGGTTGATGTTTCTAACAAACTGACCTGATTGTTGAGGGTTGAAGTTTCGCTGAGCATATGCCGCATTGAGCTCCATTGGACTAGATGAATCAGATGGATCATCTTGAAGTTGTGGACATGTGTCAGTCGGATGAGATGGAGAGTTGCAGATTCCACAATTCTTGATAGGTCCAGGGAATAGTGACTGTGGAGAAGAAGAGGTTGGGGCTTTGGTAGCCACCGCTAGTTGACGCACAAGACCTGTAAGTTCACTCATCCACTCAGTCATCTTGTTGGGCTATATGGATTGATTCTCTTGGGCTTGTTTCACTTGAGCATGTGCTCGAGTATGGAATTGCTGCGTGTTTGCAGCCATGTTACTTATGAGATCTCTTGCAGCTGCAGGAGTTTTGTCAACAAGAGCACCGCCACTTGCGGCATCAATGAGAGTTCGCTCCATAGCCAATAACCCATCATAGAAGTACTGGATCAGGAGTTGGTCAGGGATTTGATGGTGTGGACAAGTTGTCACAAGCTTTTTGAACCTCTCCCAACACTCATGGAGTGATTCATTAGGGAATTGACGGATGCCGCTTATTTCCTTTCGGATAGAAGCTGTTCGGGAAGCGGGAAAGAACTTCTCAAGGAAATGTCTCTTCATGTCAACCCATGAGTTTATGGAACCAGGTGGGAGGTAGTAGAGCCAAGACTTGGCAGAATCCGCTAGGGAAAAGGGGAAATCTCTAAGCTTGATTTGTTCTTCAGAAACCCCTTGAGGCTTCATGGTAGAGCATACTACTTGGATCTCTTTAAGGTGAAGATGTGGATCCTCACCGGCTAGCCCGTGAAAATGAGGGAGAAGATGAATCAAACCCGATTTGAGTTCGAAGTCAGCTTCAATGTTTGGATATTGAATACCAAGAGGTTGGTAATTCATATCAGGGGCAGCAAGTTCTTTCAATGTTTGTTCCCTAGGATTGGCCATATCTAATTCAATTGGTAGGGCAATGATTGGTTCTTGGGTGATTTGGTTATCCCTAATGGTCCTCCTAAGTCGACGAAGAGTTCTATCAATTTCAGGGTCAAACAAATCTGAGGGATTGTTTGGAAGGCTACGGGGCATTCAGAGAGATTTTGGAAGAAAGAGGAAGATGGGGTTTTCTTTGTATTTTTTCAGTTTATGATTTTTAAGAGGAAGACGGGTTTTTCTTTGTGTTTTTTTTTTCAAATTTTGTTTTAAAATTTTGTATTTTTTTGGTTTTTTTACAATAACCAGAAACTAATGACTACTTAAAGCACCATCCCCGGAAACGGCGCCATTTGAAACGCACGGCCGATTGTCGCCTATCGACCGGTCAAAGTTCTGGTGCTCTGCTAATGTGTATAGCAGCACTCGGGTCGAATCCTCGGCGATGATACTTTGTAGTAGTTGTTTGTTTTTAGTTGATTGTATTTTGATTAGGGGGGTTTGTTTGCAGAGCTTAATTGAAATGATTTATGGATGATTTATGATTTACCAAATTGATATAGATTGGGGTGAGTTCATCATTAGGTTAGTTAAGCTTGTGATATCCTCGAGCTTTGCTTTATATTGCATTTAAATTAACACCCATGTCACAAGATGATGTTGATTAGAATTCTTAAGTGTTAAGGCTTTAAACCAAGACTTAACTTAACTTAAGGTTATAATCTCAATCAGATCTTATTTATGGTTGTGTATTTATGGTTCCAATAATCCATGGAAACCACATGTTAAACAAAACAAGTCATTAATCCATGACATGTTAAGTCCAACATAAACAATGTTAATTCAAAGAATATTCATCAAGTAGAAGCTCTCAATCACTTAACATACCTAAATTATAACTCACCCCAATGAGAGATTTACTCAGCCATTTTGGTGATTAATAATCTGGTTATAATGATTATGATTATAAATTAATAAGAGAATATAAAGAAAGGGATAAGAAAAGAGTGGTACGTCGACACACACACACGAACAATGGTGATAATTAAAAACGAACTTTTGATTGAATGAGGAAGCTAAAGAAGGGAAGGGGATTGACCTGAATTTAAACTATTTTAAGAACATTAATATTAAAATACAGAAGGTGGAAGAGAATAAGAGATATTGAAGAAGTAACTTGCATTAAAACAGAATTACAAGGAAAGAGAATTACAAGATTACAAAAATGAAGAACACAAAAGTAAGTGAAAAGAAAGAGAGGAGGAATGGTCTCTCAAGTGTAAACTTGAGTATGTCAGGTCCTCCCAAGCCTTTTGCAAAGCTTTGGTCGTGCCAATATGATCTTCTCTCTTCTGAAATGCCAACCCCTCTCAAGGAGAGAAGGGGAGAGTTTTTATAGGCCAAGGAGTGGACTCTTTGCATTCCCAATCTGTCCCTCCACTTGCATCGCCAATTTGGCAATTCAGACAGCCGAATCTTCAAATATCTCCTTCTTCAAAGTTGTAGACAATAATGTTGGCCGACACCTCTCAATATTTGGAGTCATTTGGACGTAAGTATAAAAAGTTATGGCCGGTTGAATAAACAAACATAAACTTTCCATTTCAATCCAGTCTTTTTGAAGTCCATAATGTCAAAGGGGTTTTGAATATTAAGATGCCTTCAAATCCGAATGGTTTTTTCACCAAAGTCGGCCGCCTACATCTCCTATTTCACACTGCAAAATCTCAGATCTCTTGGATGAATACATCAGGAGATATGTCATGAATACTATAATGGTTTTAATTCTCGGCCAGAATGGTGGGCTGGACTTCAAAGATTCATTTGGGCCCCTTGTACATGGATTTGGGCCATGAAATTTTTATCCAAGATGAAATTTAGTGCCCCCCGAATTATGGTGGAGAGTTAAGGTTTTTTAACTTCTGGATTGAGCCCAGTAAATCAATCTTCATGAATAGTCCAGTTTCTTCACAGATTCTTTGGTCTTGTTTGTGAGGACCATATGACCCTTCAAATGGCAGAATTGGATCGTGGTTCCTTCTAATGAAATGTTGTATATTGAAAGGAGAATCCTACAAAAAAGAACCACACAATTTGGATCAGTATAGTGATAGTTATAATTAAAACATTAAACTGACTCAATTTGACTACTTCTAAAAATGCTCAAATATTATACTTAATATTAAAACATTAATATTTCACACAAATTATGCACATTTCATATAAAATAAGTAAAGGGGGAATATAATAAGTCATGAAAATATTAATAACATCAACTACATATTCCTTACTATTCCTTTGGACGAAGGGGTGTGGTAAAATCCATTGAACATGAAAAAAGATCCATTATAAAGTTGAACAGATTGTTGACGAGGATTGAAATAAATGAATGAGATGCACCAGTATCTAATAGAGTATTCAATAATGATGAATCTATAGTTATGGTACATCTCACAGTCATTGGACCAATATCTTATTTCAATAAAGACCCTTCCACTACGTGAAGAAGCTTCACTCCAGATTTCTAGGGCAATAATCCTTTTTCATGTGGATAATATGTTTTCAACACTATTTTATAAGGTGTTACTGATCCCATTCAACTATGAGGAGAAGAATAATTGTGAAAGAACATTTTCATTTAGATGAGCATCCACAAAATGCATAATTCTTAGGCACATCCGTAAAACCCTTTTTGGCTATCTTGGAATTATACAGTAGTAACAAAACTAAATGACCTCTTCAAGGAACTGTAATAAGTTTAGAAAATCCATGCCACCAGAATGAGAGTCATAATTCATCATATTTCCCTTATAGTAATGTACATTTCTATTAGGAGAGATAAAAACTCCCAAAAATTCTGACATGCTAGTTAGTTCTATTTGAACCATCAACTTTATATCAAGTACATCAGCATATTAAGGAATATTAAGAAAGGAAACCTGAGAACAAATATTCTAATGAAGTCCCAACTCAAAACATTGATCCTTAAACATATCATTCAATATGATAATAGCTAATAAATGCAATATCTCATAAAAATAGTTTCCATACTCTGTCATGGTCCTGTCAGATTGATCATGTTTAAAGAACATTGTGGACCTATATAAGAACATAGAATCTAGATAGAATTTGTATGATAAAATAACCTTGATGTATTTCAACTCTAATCACTCTTGTTTATTAACCATTACTATTGTGTCCTACTATCTCCTACCCATTCCATCCAACAAGAAGGTGGAACACATCACTTTAATTCTGTTGGTTTTGTACAAATACCCAAAAAAACATTCCATTATGCTCAACCTCTCCTCATCCTCTTGAGGATCATTTGAACCATTGAATAGTTGTATCTTATATAGATTGAATTATTGAAAATAAATATTAAGAATATCACACTTCAGTTACATTTCTGACTCCTAAATGGGAACTAGAGTTTGTTCATGTCCTAGAGCTTGTATGGTGAATTCAATAAACTCTAGAAGATTTGAGTGCGTACGGGGATTTTTCTCATTGAGGTTCAATATCAGCTTCCTCCTTGGTTAGATTCACAAGTCTCTTAGGAGGCATGTTCATATACAAAATTAGTAGACAAAAAAGAACATATCACATTTACACTCAATAGGTAAACATTTAAAATTAATCCCAACATGTAGAACAACAAATATTTGTATTTCAACACATCCAAATAAAAAAAGGGAATACACTAGAACTATTTCATAAGTATCCTTTCCCTAATCACCCCTGATGACATAAGGTTCATTGTAATGATATATGTCCATCCACTCAATCACAGCTACCTCCCATGACCCGACAAGATTTAATAATGCATACTAACTTCAATAGAAAGAATTGAACCTCCAATGATACAACTTTGTCGCTAACCAGCTTGGAAAACCTGGTAACCCAAAAAACATGGTATTATAGACATATTCAAAAGATTTTTCATAATCACCGTAGTTTGTAAACTAATAACTGTTATCTAATAATAAGAAAGTGGGAACAATTCTTCCAAAAAAAATTAGGAAGTAAAATAGATAAGAAAATATTCATATCAAAATGAAGTCCCATTGATGTAATATACCAGATGTAAAACATGAATTAATGACCAATGTACAATATCCAAATTAGAAAAATAAGGAAAAAACTCAAGTCCTAACTAAATATCAACTCACAAAGTCATTGTTTTGATAACTATATCCACCGCTAAGAGATCCCTAACACTTGATCGAACCTGTAATGATGTAAACTAAATTAACACGAAGGTAATAGTAGGTTGTGAGTCAAATCCATGTAGGATCTCACCAATGATTCCATACAAAGATTAAAATATCAAATTAACTAAGAATGTTCATTCATTTTTCAAGTTAACTGGTATGGAATATAAAAATAAAATTAAATAAAATTCTTCATAAATTAAAATAAGGAAATAAATTATAAATTAATGCTTTACACTTTAGGTAATATAGATACATTTCAAAATATAGAATTGTACTTTAATCAAACTGTGGTTTAAACAAATAGAACCATTATAAAATCCCAATACCTTGATCAGGTATGTTTTTTCTCTCAAGGATATTCATTTTCTGTATGGTGTTTTTAGATGTTGATTTGTGGAATTTTAATAGGATTTAAAACAATTTCATGTCTTGTAACCAGTTTACAAGCCCTCTAATTGTTGTTGGGTTAATTTATTGAGAAGGATTTATTTGGTAAAATGTTACATGATGTGATGAGGTTTTACACATCATGAGTTAATTTAAGGTCGGATTTTAATCCAAGGATATGGATTTTTAGTGTTTTGGGACATCATTGATTTCACAACACATATTTTAGAGAGAATATATTTTTAGTGTGTCATTACGGTTCTGAGTGACCATTTTACTATAGGTTCTCCTTTAATCTAAAATGAATGTTCCTCTCCAACAATTTTTGGAGACTTTTTTTCCATCCATATCGAGCTATTCAAAAAAATTTCTTTGTTGTGGTTGCATTTAATCTCTCTTGGTGAGTGACCTTTCAGGTTCTTCATTTCCATTGATTGTGGTAGAACACATGAGTTTCATTGTTAGTTTTATTGGATTGAAATGGTCTTTCTTCTTTTATTCTTCTTGATCCGTTGTGAGATATCCTCTTGAAGGATAATAATTTTTTGGTAGTGGTGTGTAAGATGTTTGTTCTTTAGGTAAATCTATTTACACATTTCTACATAAGCCCCTTTTCAAAATGGAATATACATTGAGATGTGGAATGGATTCTTGGTCCTTCATTGACATCTTTGTGTTTTTGTTGTTAGTGGATCACATTGTGGTCATGTGCAACATGTGTTTTGAGGTAGGTGGTTTATCTCTAGTCTTTTGAACCTTATTTTTAATATTTTATAAATTTATTTATAAAAGGAATTGGCATGAATAATTTTGTGTGTGTTGGAAATCATTTTTAAATAAATTTTTTTTCAGTGATTTTTGATAAATGGAAACGAAAATGGTATTTTTAATGAATATAAATGTATTTCTGAAATGGTTTTGAAATATTTTTTAATGTATTGGAATCAATTGTGAAGATGCACACATGTGTGGAATTGGGTACTTAGGTGCAAGATCAATATTGAGGCCATCATCCATTGTTTGCAATTATAGGTAGGTTTTCTCATGAATCTTTCCACTATTTCCTTCGATCGTTATTCTAGGGGATAGATAATGAATTTTTTATGGTTTAACTCATGGGGTATTCCTCTGCTTCCTAGATCTGTGTTCTAGGAACTGGATTGTGTACATGATGAATTGTGGTATGAGTAGTCTAGTAGCCTGACCAATTGTATTCTGTGGTGTAGTGATACCTTTGCTTCTTCTATTTTTTTTATGGATCGACATTATATTTTATCCTTGATATCCATGTTTATGTTTGTGAAAGATGAAATGGAAATTTTCTTTGATATTAATAAACATTAGTTTGGTGTAAAACTGTGAAAAGGATAATTTTTAACCTGTTTTCTATAAAAATTATATACTTCTTATCATGAAATGGTTTATTTAAATTGAACTTACAAGGATGTTACAAAGAGAATTATTATGGAAACCTGGGTGGGATCATACTGAGCTTATTAACTCACACCATGTGCACCCCTTCGTTGTTTCATAGACCACTGTATGTCTTCCAATGGTGGGAAAGGCAAGGCTCTATAGGAAGGTGGTGAGGTTTTGTTTCAGCTAAGTTGGGTAGCTTGTGGTGGGATGGTGGGAGTTTTTCTACACAATAACATGAAGTATCTATTTGGTTTTGGCCCTTTACTATTTTAATGGTCTCTTGGCACTTTTTTCTACTTTTACAGTTTTTTAATTCAATTTTATTTGTATAGTTATATAATATATTGTTTGCATTCTATTTTTCCTTCCATGTCTTTGCATTTATATGCCATGCATTTATTCTCATTGGAGGAAATCATTCCCTTTGGTTTTATTTTTGGTAACTTGGAGCTTTTTTCCAGTGCATGGGGATTAGTAATGCCCTTTGTGTATATGATGGAATGGGGCAAGTGGTAGGTTTCATGGAAACCCTGGTCGGTTCATTACAAATTAGTATTTGAGGAGGATTGTCCCCAAGATTACTTGTCTTTGTAAATCTGTTAGACATAAGATATGAATTTTGGGACTTGTGAAGTATATTTTGATTACTGCCTAAACAGATATTATTGTAAAGAGACTCAACATTCCATGGGAATTTGTTTTTTGCGTCTCTAGTGATGTGTATTATTTTAAATCTCAATTTTTAATTTTGAGGTTTCAAGTTTGAACTGAGATTTATTCTGTTGTCTAATCATTCTAATGGTTTGGTGTGCAACAGTATGCCTCCAAGACATCTTCTACATGTTCAATAGGAGGGTGCAGTTGATGCTTCTCAAGGGAACCTACTTGTAGATCAGAATACAGTCGAGGAAATTGTATGACATGTTTGTGTTGTTGATTCGAACATACCACAAGTTAATAACATATTTTTTAATGTATATACAAGTGTCGGAGGACATAGAGATCAATGGAGGAAAAAATTACATGAGAAGCCACCATCCCTTAAAATAATAATTGATCCTCAAGAGGTGGAGGAAATTCGTTATAGGATCGATCAAATCATCGAATTTCTAGAGACTTATTAGAATATCAAGGTGAAATGTGCAGCATTCAGACTCGAGGGTTCTGGTAAACGATGGTGAGATTTCATAGTCCTTTCAGATAGACACATGGACTATAATGATAAGGGATTAAAAAACCTATTCTACTAGAATCTTTGTATATAGGCCATTATGTGGGAAAATTATATGTAGTTCCTACTGTTGTTTCTGGAGAGCGTTTTGTGTTCACGTACACCAATTGGTTTGGTGAGATTTTCTATTTTTCTATAATTGAGGTGAAAAAATGACCAGTTGAAGGATAAAAATTACCTACAGGGTTTGTGACTAGATGTCATATCATAGGTGTTAATGTCATATCTTTTTACCTATGGATATATGATAGACATATCTGTGATGATAGAGATGAATAAGGTAGACAATATTTTCTTTTATATACCTTCTCATCTATCCAATGGTCACATTAGTGGCATGCATGTGAATAAGAGGAAGTGGGAGGATCATCATTGGGATAGAAAATGTGTTTCCGAGTAACGAGCCTAATCTTCACTGTCTACTATAGGTAGCATTGTTCCTATGTCTTGATATCACTTTTCAATGATCATAAATAAAAGATGTTATTTTCATATGTCTATGAAGACATGCCACATATGTGGACGTGTTGGTCAATTATAGAGATTTAGTTAGGATATGACTACACCTTGTTATGATCGGGGTTCATTGGCTCCAAAGTTGATTATGTGGTTGCAAGATACTTCAAGGAATAAAGGGATCTAGCCACAAGTCTCATGAGTGAAGCAATTTTAGGCAGTATAAGATTTTTCATTGGAGGTTGATGAAGGTCCAGAAACAGTTACAGGTTATATCATTATTGAATCTTCAGTAGTGATTGATTTATTTGATACTGTTTATCCCCGCTCATTTATATTTTCATGTTTTTTTGATATTCTTAAACAAATAGTTGATCTTATTTCTATTGTAATAGACTTCGAGACACCTCTTTGTAAGAGGAAAGATCAACGGTCGTAGTTTCCATTTTTTTAATGATATCTAATACTGAGTGGGCGTGGGATTTTTTCATTATTGAGATGGATATATTTGACTTCATCATCGATATGGATTGAATTTTTTTTCATTGAGATGTGGTTAATTTTTATCATTGGTGTGTTTTCTTTCTTTCTACTGATGAGAGAAATCATGTGTCTCGAGGGTGTGAGACCTGAGATCTGGTCATTACTGACCTTCCTACCTAGAGAACATCAATACACTTTTTTCTATTTATGTTGAGACCAATGATGTTTCTTATGTTCTTTATCACCCCATTATAGTTTAGAAATTTTTAGATGTTTTACTAGATTATTTGTCCAATCTTCCTTCATAGAGAGAGAGAGAGGTAGAGTTTATAAATAACTAGGTTCCAGGTACATAGCCAATATCGATACCCTGTTATCATATTGCACTAGTAGAGATGAATGATCATAAGATTTAGTTTGTTGACCTATTGAAAAAATTTGTTTCCCGAGTGTTTCCCTTTGGGTATACCCTAAGCACTTTTCCAAGAATGTAAATGGTTGACTTCAATTATGTTGGCATTATCAGATGTTGAACTGGATAACAATTAAGAATAGGCATCCACTACCACGTGTGGATGATTTTTTTAATCACTTAATGGTGGTATTGTGGTTTTTAATGATTGATCTTCGGTTGGGTAATTGTCATATTAGATTCCATTATTCTGATATATGAAGATATATTGTGGAAGCATGTTTAGCCATTATGAATGTCTTTTGATGTTTTTTGGTATGACTAATGGTGTTTTAGTTTTTATGGATTTGATGATTTAGATATTACATTAATATATTGACACTTTTCTGGTAGTGTTTTTGAATAATGTTCTGTTTTATTTGAAATCTGAACATCAGAAAATGAACCATATGATTTTTTTTGATGATTTGGAGACTTCACCTTGTTTAGGGAATGATTTTGAATTTTTTTTGTATTGAAGGGTATAGGTTCTTAGGTATGGTAATTTGTAAGCATGGCTTATTACTTGATCTTAAAAAGGTTATTGTAATATTTTCATGGAAAGAAACATATAATTTCTTTTAGATATTGATGTTCTTTGGTATTTATGGGTACTAATGATGGGTTGTTAAGTATTTCCCTAAATTAGAATCACATTTGATTAATATAACCATGAAAATGATGAAATTCACATGGGATACGAATTTTAAGTCTTCATTGGATGAATTGAAATGAATTATGACATCAGCTTCAATTTTGATATTATTAGTGTCTGGTAAATGTTATGTGGTGTTTTGTGATTCTTATAGTGCTTTTTTGCGTTGTTTTTTTTTGAAGGATAACCATGTGGTAGCTTATGAGTCAAATCAACTTCTTCTTCAAGAAAAAAAAACACCCCAATCATGATTTTAATCTTCTTGTAGTTATGCATGCACATAAATATTGGAGATACTGTCTTTTTGGGTAATGAGTCACAATATTTTATAATCAAAAAATTTTGTTTTCTTATTATCTAATATGTAATTGAATCTCATATAGAGATGATAAGAATAATTCCATTATATTTTTTAATTTTATATCACCTATACCCCATGGAAGGAGAGTGTCATTATAGATTCTCTTCGCTGGAATGTACTATATCAGGAGGATCTAGAACCAGAGGAGGATTACAACCTTATATGTATTTTTTTCTCAGTTTCACATGTATGGTTATGTGGATGTTTTAGGCGTGGTTATATACAATTTTCAATTATAATTTTCACTCATACAATCAATTTTATAGAGTCAGCATTAGGATGATGATCTCAATGGAATTCAAGAATTCCATTGTGATGAGGATACCATTTTGGTTGGACTCTCTATTTTGATGTCATTCTCCCCTTTTGGATATGGGTTTCCATCAAACATCTATCAGTAGTTATGTCTTGTTTAATTTTCAAATATCTTCAAAGTTCCATAATCCATGCACTACGAAGATGTATTATGACATTAAATGATGATTTTGGTGGCTAGGTCTGAAGAGTTACATTGCAGATTATTTGTTCCCTAATTACAAATGCCAACAGATAAAGTTAGATCACTTGAAACCCTCTTGTTTACATCATCCTATTTGGTCACCAGTTTTGAAATAGGATTTGGTATCCGTGGATTTTTTTGGGATTACCATAGACTCCCTCAGGGAAGAATTATATCTAGGTAGTTTTTTATCAGTTGATTACATCTGTTCATTTCATTCCGAGCAAGGATACAACTATGGTTGAATATAAGTATATGATGTTTGTGCTGCTGATTATGGGGTTACATGAGAGTCCTTATCCTATTTAATTATATAGGGATCCTTAGTTGACCTCGATGTTCTAGAGGACTCCCAAAGAGTTTATGGGAACTCAGGTCAAGTTATGAACAACTTACCATCCACATATAGATGGTTAGATGGAGCGACTGATTCAGATCTAGAATGATATGCTTCATTCTTATGTCTTCGATTTCAATGGATCATGGGACAACCAATTGGGATGAGTTGAGATTATTTATAAAAAATATTATGTGTAGTCGATTATAATGGATACCTTTGGGGAATTTTATTGTCACCCGTGCATCTCAAAACATTTTTTTGGATGAGGTGGGAGAAATAGTTTTGATTGTTCAAATTTTGTTTCAAGAGATGTTAGCATAGATTCAGGATGTACATTGATGACTTGTTAAATCCCATATTTGACAGAAATAATATGTCAATAAGTGATGTTTTACTTTGAATATTTCCATTGGGGTTTGGTTCTCATGAATGATTATCCTCAACATGGTTACTGTTGACATGGAAAATAGGAAAAGTTGGATCTAAGATATGTTGGACCATTTGAGATCATTGATCAGCTCAGACATGTTTCTTATCAATTATCATTTCTAGTTCAGTGGGAATGTATTCATGATGTTTTCAAAATATCTCAGTTCAAAAAGTATCATCCTGATCCCACACACATTATAGGATAAGATGAAATTAATTTAGAGCTAGATGTATCTATTTTGGATAATCCAATTCATATCAATGACTCTCAAGGGAATGTAAGGTGTGGGAAGCCGAATCTATTGGTCAGAGTTTTATGGAAACATGGATCATAATGACATCAGAAAAGGTAATGTGAGTCATTGATGATGGAGTACTGGAATCATATTGTTCTAGGGGTTACATCTCACATATGACTTTATGGGATATAAATCATTTATCGTGGGGATTTTTTATCATCTTGCTACCATGACCAGGTAATATTTTCCTCTCAATTTTCTTCTTTTTTTGAATGGGGTTGTTAGATGTTAGTTTTAGGATTTTCTATAGGATGCAGAATAGTTTCATGCCATGTTACAAGATTACATTCCATATTATGGTTATCGAGTACATGTCATGGGAAGGATTCAAGCAATGGAGGTTTATATGACGCAATTTGGTTTTACATGTCATGAGTTAGATTTATGGTTGGATTTTAATCTGAGGAGATGGGTATTTTGGAATATTAGTAAATTATGGAATTTATGATGTGTAATGGTATTACATGTTGTTTAATTTCCAATATAGTTAATTTTAGGGTGTCGTTCGGGTTTTGGGTTCCCATTGGGCTGTTGATTCAGCCTTTCTATTGACCAATGGTTCCTCTCTAATAATTATCAGAGTCTCTATTCCATCTGGAGTGATCCATTCGGAGATCATTAATTTTTTTGTTTATAGTTAATATATATAAATGGGAAACCTTTAAATTCTTTGTTTTCATTGATCCCAGAAGTTCCAAGGAGTTGCATTATCAGATTTATTGGTATAAAATTGTGTTTCTTTTCTTCTTCTTTCAGATCCGTTGTGCAATGTTTTTTCAGAGGCTGATCCTTTGATGGTTGTGGTGTGGTGGTTGTTTGCTCTTGAGATATGTGCATTTCCTCCTTTCTACTAACCCTTTTTTCTAAATTGAATTTGTATTAAGACATTGATAATATTCAAGGTTCTTTGTTGACATCGTTGGGTTTTTGTTGTTGATGAATCCCATTTAGAGACTATGTGACCCAAGATTCACTATATGTGGTTCTGTCCCTAGCTTATGTGGATGATCCTTATTGTTCCTATTTTGTAAAATGATTTAGAAAAGGAATTAACTTTATTCGTCTGTGTGTGATGAATAAATATATTAATGTAAAATGGTTTTCCTCCTGGTAGTTGATAAATAGAAAAAAAAGTTTCTTTTCAATCATTCAAATGGGTTTTTGAAATGTTTTTTAAATGGGTTTCAAATAATTAGAAATAATTGTGAAAAATAGCACGTGTGTAACATTGGGTACTTAGGTATATGGTTTAGATTGAGGAAATCATCCAATATTGGTGATTCTAAGGAGGTTTTATCATGGTTATTTCCTATATTCCCTGGGTTTATTGTTCTAAGGGATTGATATTGATATTTCTAGGGGGTTTACTCATAGGGTATTCTAATCCATCCTAGTTCTCTGTTCTAGGTTCTAGATTTTCCAATTGATTGATTGTGGTATCAGTAGTCTACTATCCCAACCTGTTTTATTCCTTAATGTTGTCGTACTTATGCATCTATTATCAGTTTTTAATGCTTGGTTTTCTATTTTAGAATTGATATTCATTCTTATTCTTTCAAAATATCAAATGGAAGATGTGCATTGAAATTGATATACCAGTTTTTTGTAAAAGCTATGAAATATAGAAAGGTTTAACATGTTTTCTATAAAACTACATTATTTCTTATCATTCTATGTTGTATTATACATGAGAATACATTAATTATTATTTAGAGACTTTTTATGGATCACCTAGGTGGGATCCTACAGATCCTATTAGCTGACACCCTCTGAAAACCATTAGTGGTGCGTGGACCTTAGTATTTCTTCCAATGCAGGGGGAAAAGGCACCATAGTGAGGTGGAATGGTTTTGTGTATGGAGATTTGGGTAGTTGGTAGTGAGATATATGGAGTTCATCTAGATAATCACATGTGGTAGCTATATGGTTTTGGTCCTTCATAGTTGGGATTATCTCTTAGTGATTTTGGATACATTTATAGTTGTTTTATTTCGACTCACTTATTATGTATATGGCATATATTTTTAGTCTTACACCGTTCATTGCTACTCAGTGTATATATATACCATGTGTTTGTTCAGGTTGGGTGAAATCATTCTCTTTGGTATGTTTTTAATTTCGTGGGTGCTTAAGGAATACTCTTGGGTATCAATAATTCCATTTATAGATGTGATTGAATAAGTAGGTTTCTATGTTTGAGGGTAACCTGCGGCGGTTAGTTACACTTTTAACAAAAAATGGATTAATTAAACACATTTATATATAATAGTTTATATAAATTCTTAGGTCATGTAAAATATTTTATAATATCAATATATACATTTTAAATACCATGATGTGAGAAACCTGATCATGTTTCAAATAGGTATAATAGTTAGAGGTTGTATGGGCGAACCACTGTTAAATGAAGAGTATGTACATATGCCCCATTAGGACTAAGAAAAAGGGGGCTCATCATTTTTTCCTATGGAATGATGATGTGATAATATGAGGTTTTAGAATATTGTAAGTCGTAAATTGTTGTCCAACCTAACACACTAACTAACTAGGGATTTCCTGACCTTAATTATAAACTAGGAGGGGAAATTTATTTCGAGATGGCTTAAAATAAAATTAAATAATATCCCCTATTTTAAATTTTCTAATATACTCTTTAAACCTCATGGTAGGTTTTTGATAAAAAACCATTATCACAATGATGTAACACTAAGGTTTCCATAATAATATTTTATTCCATTATTTAAGAAACAAGTATTTTAAACCAATTCATGCAATTCCAAAATTAATTTTATAATTAGATCATAAAATTTAATTTTCAAACAATTCTATCAATATCATCACAACCAACCAATTAACTGGAATTAGATTTTTTCATAATTTTCAATCAAATTAATATGTTAAATTATACAATTTAAATATCACAATGTTTCTTTAATCATACACACCAATTAAATGGAATTTTGCGTTTTCCAATTCCATGAAAAAAACCATTTTTCATTAAAACCCCAACTTAAAGAAATCATGTTTTTTTTCACAAAACGATTGAAATTGATTTAATACAAAATCTAAAAATTTCATTTAATTCAAAAAATAGAAATTAATGAAACTTTTTTAGGTTAGTATACATTTTGAAGCAATATGGAACTACCAAAATTTCTCATTGAAACACTATGATAGTAATGAAACCCACAAATTAGAATAAAGGTTTAGAAGATCTAGTAATTAAACCTACAAATGATATCCACTAAAAAGAGAATAGATCCAATCAAGGTATATATGATAAATTAATCATCATGGAATGAAAAAAGAAATAGTTAGGGATATTTAGATAATTATTACATTGAAAGACACATTATGAACATAAAAATGATCAAACGTCGAACGAAATGATTCGAAGGGTTGGAGCCTCCAAATATTATGGGGGGAATAATCTAGGTTGAGATCAAAGAATCTTATAGTAAAAATGAAAATTAAATTTAAGATGGAAAACCTATTTAAACAAATTATTTGGGTTTTACATGATGTGTAACCCTGTTACACTTCCTTTAATTGGTAATTCTCATATCCACTGAAAAAAATGTCACCTATGGCTAATAAAAATTATTTAAATTTTAGGATTTACACAAAATGTAACCATATAACATAGAGTCTCATTATTATGAATACTAAAGAAACAACCAGTTAAAGATGAGAATCCAAAAGATCATTATGTTCACCATTACAAGTATCCTCGTAATACCTTCTCTACCATACGTGGACAATGAAAAAATGGTAGATCATGACATGGTTTAGAAAATATTTTTCTGAAAGTTAATGGGATGTTAAAATTAAATATCCATTTAATCATATTTTTCATTAATATCATATAATTTCAATTTTGGATAATTATTCCCATTTCACATGTTCATCTGTACATGTATTCAAGTGAACCAATCATTAATATCAAGGAAACATACACTCTAGAATTGAGAAATTTAACATTATAACACATCAAAAAGGACATAAATTAATATAAAAAATTAAAATACAATAAAATAAATATTTATAGGGTTAAGAATTAAAGTATTAATGAATCCAATTTTCATTATGTAAGATATTAAGCACATGTTCAGAACACTTTTTAGAATAAGTTAAGGGTTTTCTCATCTCAAATTAAATTTGTGAGATATTCCGTATTCACCACTATTTCTTTCGTGCAGAGTATGCACACTACCAATAGATTTATAAAATCATGATTCTATTTATCGTAATTTTTTTAAATGCCTTATTTTATTATTAATAATTTTGTGGTCTATATCGGTTGATAGTTTTCAATGTAGTAAGGGATTCTTCTCGAACCTCCATTTTCCATCAAGATATGATTTTTCCCTCTTTACCCCAATGTAATTATTAATTATTCTTATTTAATCCTCATAAATTTTGGAGATATGTTACAATGATATTTATCTATCTCAGTTCTTTTTTCTTTAATGGGAAATAATGTTTTTTATAAGGTTCCCTTCTCAATTCCCCTGATAATCATGCTTTATTAAATGGAACTTCCCAATTTCTTACCCATTTTTAAGCACACTCTATAATATGTTTTAAGAACACAATATTTTATCTAAAATCACTATTTTTATCATTAAAATATATATTAGTTTGTTTTTAGTTTTATGAAAAAAATTAGGCATTTTTTCACATTAAAAACTTTTTTACATTTCCCTTTAAACTGCATTGAAGGGCTCATTTATAATGTTTTTAAACCTTCTTTTTACATGTTTTCATTTTAGTTTAAAATTTTCATAATGTATAATATTTTAATATTCCTCAAATATAATTTCATTTTCTTTTAAATTATGGGATATTATTGTTTATAATAATATTTAATGAAAATTACAAATTATTTTTCAAAATAACTTTTCTTTCCACAGAAAATGGGTATTTATATCTGGAACTACTCAATTATTTTATTATATTATTTAAATATTTTTCAAATCCCTCGGTTAAATATTATAAATTATTGAGATTGATATCTTATATTACCATATACCATATTTTATTGAATGTTTTATGATTATTTTTACTGGGGATGTATTGCCTTGATACCATTATATATTTTACATTGGATAGTTTAATGATTGGGTATATTATTTACATTTAATATGATAGTCTAAATATGAAGGTATATATTTATTATGTTTCATTCCTTTCATATGAACAATGAATTGGACTTATTATGTGATTGATGGGGCCCACTATAGCCCCTCGATTAATAAGTATGTCTCATGAGACAAAACATATATGGATTTGGCTGAGGCCTTAACCATTTATATTCAAATTTATTGTTCATGGCCTTGATGGTATATTCTAGATGTCTAGAATTATTAATTCCCTCATTATGAAAATAGTATTTGAAATCCATGTTATTATTTGACTAGTATAATATCTATAGTTTAGTTTAATTATTATATTATTGTTTATATGACATTATTTATTCATCTTTTGTTCTTCCTTATTATGTTCAATATTATGATTTAATGGAATGTTTTTTACTTATTCACCATTCCTTATTTTTTATGATTTTTTATGATTACTCTCACTTTATTCATTACCCTTAAGGAGAATAAAACACCACCCATATATTTTGTTTTACCTTCCCTAGGATGTAAAGATGTTTATTATGAATGCCTTCTAGGGATAATCTAGGAGTTTATGGATGATTTCTAATAGCTTTTCTATGTCGTTCTTCCTTTGAAGTTTTAATGTAAACCATATGTATATATTTATTTTTCCCAATATAATAAACTATTTGGTCATTGGGAACATAATTTCTTGTTCATTGCACCAATGTAATTAAATAAGATACTTACTCCTAACTACTATGGTTGGGGTATTTACAATTGGTATCATAGGAAGTTTAAAAGAAACCTAAAAATTAGATTTATAAAAAAAAGATTATGAAATATAACCATAAGATATACATTTCGATTAGTAATAGAAGAAACTCCTATAATTTTGGTAAGGTATAGATTCTGTAGGTTTTTATAGAAATACATCCCTATATAGATACTGAAAGATGACATGGTTCTTGCCAAAATTAAACTAGGGGTAACAACTCTGACATGGTGTGCCGAAACTAACTCAGCATAACATGGAACATGAAAAATGACCTTACTATAAACCAAGTCTTACACTCATGGGGCATATTCCAAGGAAGAATAAAATTTGCTTTACAAAAAATAATTAAGGATTAAAAAAACATGTCCCTAAATAAACGATATTTATGATTTTGATATTACCTATGCATAAATTTGCAATTTATTTTAAGTATTTTTAATGTTTAAAATTATGTAATATAACCTATTTGGTGTATTCAATTTTTTATTAATGGTTTCTAGTGGAAGGAATGAAACAGTATGAACACCTGTATTTCATGTAGTGATTTCCATCATATTCACGATAATGGTGTCTTTGTAGGAGATGCAACTAGATTTTAGAAACATATTATTGTACTTGTACAACTGTCTCAAGTTATGAGTAATAGCCATACTCACAAGGAGCATCCTAATCCATGATGTGGACTAACAGTTTTATACCTATTTATGTAAAAATAACCACCATAATTCCATTGGACTACAAACTAATTTGTACCATATCAGTTGATAAGTTACTTAGTGAATATATTTCTCTCTTTAGGAAGAAATGAAAGGGAAAAGTTTATCATGTAATTTTATTATCTATCCGAATATGCATAATAATTGTGGTCAGTAATTCAAAAAAATGGTTGAGGATGAAATTTCACATATGTAATGGAAATATTTTATAGAAATTTTCATAGAAAAATATTTCCATCGTGAACATCATGTAGATATGGAGAGAAAATTCATGAGTCTATGACAAATATTTGATGAAAATTTGGTAATGTATAAAGCCAATATTATATGGTTACTAGGGAATGAAATAGATTATTTATTAATCCACGAAGAAAGATTAACCATTTCCTGAATTGTGTGACACAAATTCTACGAAGCAAAATAGGCTTCCATAAATTCTCATCATATGAAAATATAGTCTCATGTGCTTTCAAGAAATATAATGAATTCATTATGTCTTATGAAATTACGGTAATGAAATGGAAGATGTTAATGGTAGACCAAGAGGTGGAAAAAGAAAAAAATGAAATGAATCATTTTCCCACATATGGTAATTGTGCCATGAAACACCCTGGGACTTGGAAAAGGGTAATTGGAATTTGTTACATGTATGGAGAGAAAGGTCGCCAGGCTCATTAATGAAAGGTAAAAAAGAATCATTAAATGTGAAATCATTCAACTGTAAGGAAATGAGGAACTACAAAAATTAATGTACCTATATTTAAGGGAATATGCAACATAAATATAAAAGGGATCAAGTTCAAGCTTATGATGTCACAATTTTCCAAATGAAATAATTAATGTATTTTTTGGATTCAAGAATTATGAATCAAGAGATATATAAGGATTATGCTATAGTAATTATTCTATATGGATTGGAAATCATGCTTGTTTTCATTATGGTTTTAATGTGATCAAGGTTTTGATATATTTGGTCAATTGGATTAAGAGTGCCATTATTTTTAGAGTCTTATGTCTTACTGATTTTCAGAAATTTGGTGTCCTTACTTTTAAATTTTGTCATTGAATGTGGAAAAAATATTTTAGATTATTATTATGATTAATGAATTGTGGAATGGATCTTGTTAATATTTATAAATTTTTGTAGATAACACATTAGGAACTTCTTGGTTTCAATAAACATTAATGGTTAAAGTATGGCCTTAAGGACCATTTGATTCGTTAAATGTGCTTCAAACATGAAAAATTCATCTTGACCTTTCATTTATAGGTGTATGGGATGAATGGAAAATACATAGAAGCACCACCAAATGATGAGAGTATGATTATGACATAAAAGGTAATCAAGAATGTTTATTTTATCACGTTCTTACAAGAATATAAAATATATCCCCAAAAACTAAGAAAAATATTTTGGAACAAAAATGATATCAATTTAATTTTCTTTCTAGGAAATCTCTGGAATATTAGCCGGTCATAAGATCTATGTTTTCATTATGGTTAACATTCAAATGACCATGTTCTTTATCACTTTCCATTATAACATAACAGTTATATTTGTCTTCCATTTCCATGTCATCGATTTATACAAATTATTTCTTACCAAAAATCCATGTATTTTGGTCACCTTCACATTTCCATCACCCACTTAGTGAGAAGATATATTTTTAACCACATATAATGTGGGTTTCCCATAAAATAATATTAAAGTATTGACCATTTCTTTACAAGGTATAATTTAAAATTATGAGGATACAATTTATATAATGGGAGGATAATTAAACACTCAATAGTTTATAGTTTTTCATTTTAAATTGATTTTTCCATCAGCATATCTTTATCACAACACTAATCTTAAAGATCAATGATATACAATTAAATATAATTATTTTATGATAGTGGTTATAACGTACACATTAAATTTGGGGGAATGAATATTATTAAATGAAATTTGATAGCTTTGTAGTGTATATTTATAATAATGTTTTGATATTTATCCAAATGGTTTTATATGTGTAATATAAAAATGAATCAAATTTTATGGGTTAAATGGATATATTTTTGGAAAGAAAATATTATCTCTTTTTAATGGATCATTTGTTTTCAATTAAATTTTGACACATTTATAAATACTATTGACAAAATAACGTTAATTTTTAAAATTATAATTTCAAAAATATCATTGGGTTAAATTATTTTATTTTTTTGAAAATATATATTTTACAGTTATTGTTGAAAAAACCTAATTTTTATAAAATTTACCCTTATATTATATTAATAGTATATTTATTATAATGATAGTAACATCACAAATGAATCTTAAATAATATTTATGTCTCGTATAAATGAAAACATGGTGTATTTATACCGTTTAATATGTAAATAAATATTTTAAAAATGATAAATTAAGTACTTATAGTTTTGTGAAACATTATTTTTATATAAAATTTTATAATAAATATAACAATTTAAATTAAAAAATATTTTCATAAAATAGATTCATAATTTATTTATTATGATAGTTAAATTATTTTTATGATACAATTGTTACTATTTTAAAGTGTCAGAAAATAAGTTATAATTTAAAAATTGGAATTTATTAGTAAATGATGACTTTAATTGAAATGTATTTTTTTAGATTTAGTATATATTTTTCCTAAAAATATTTCCATTTTTAAATTTTATATTTTAAAAAGTATTTATGGTTAATTTTTTGGATTCTTTAAAAATAGTGTTTTTTTATTGAATAGTGAAATATTTTAATCTATTGTATTTAACAAATACATTAATTATTGAGTCAAAGATGATGTATGAATAATTTAAACTGAAAATATTGAACTGTAATTATTTATTTTAATATATTTAGTGATAATTCTATAAAAGTCTAAATCATGAGCCAAAATAATAAACTAATGAATAAAAAAATCAAAAACACTCATCTCCTCCCAATATAAATACCACCCATCACCACATATTTCTCACACACATACGATGCCTTAAAGTTTATTCAATTTCATTAGAATACACTTACCAATATTATTTCTCAATTCTCAGGAGTTTATGTTGTCAAAAAATTAGCTAATCCAATTTCTCTGAGGAGGTTCTCATGGAGAGGAATTCAAGAGGTAAAATCCTTTTTCATTTTCATTATTTTCTGTTCACTATATTTTTTTCTTATAATCCCCTCACCTCCTATGTCCAAACATTTATGATAATTCTAGTATGTTATATATACTATAATTTTATTATTT
Source organism: Viscum album (assembly GCA_963277665.1). Taxonomy (NCBI): domain Eukaryota; kingdom Viridiplantae; phylum Streptophyta; class Magnoliopsida; order Santalales; family Viscaceae; genus Viscum; species Viscum album. The sequence continues at coordinate 764,713,820 of OY728129.1, forward strand.
ATGTGTAAAATTCACCATCAATTATCTTATTCTATTCCTTTTATTCATAATATGAACACATTACCATTGAGCTGCTCATTTACTGTCTTTATTGACATCTTGTTTTCTTTCTTCAATTCTGCTATTAAGAATAGTCATAAAACCATATTATAGTGAAAACAGATCATAATATTTTTATTGAAATTTATTTATTTCTTGGTAAAACTATATATATAATATTAATTAATAAATCAAAACAATTGTGTGATGATCGAAAATAATGCCAAAATTATCCAAATGATTATCACCGATGCCTTATCTAGTGATTCATGCTCACCCAAAATAACCAAATGACGTATATAAACATGTAATATTTTTTTATTATCATGAATATCATATAAAATAAATTTTTTATAAATATTCCCCTTTCACATGATATTTTGTACATGTATTCATGTGAACCAATCCTAAAAACAATTGAAATGAACGCTCACGAATAATGAAATTGAATATTATAACTCATAAAAAACGACATAAATGAACTCAATAAAATTAAAATAAAGAAAATATATGTTAATATGGTTCTAAATTAATGTATTAATAAATTTAATTCCATTATCCATTAAATAAATTACAAGTGCAGAATAATTTAAGACATAATGTAAGGGTTTTCTTTTATCACTATTATTTTGGTGAAATATGCATTATTCACCATTAATTTTTATGTCTTGTGTATTTATACTACCCATTTAATTATAATATCATAAATCTATTAATATTTATTTTATTAAATGTATTATATTACTATGAGTAATTTTATAGGCATATGGTTCGACTTTTTTTAATGTGGTAAGGGTTTCTTCTCGATGCTACATTTTCCTTTTAGACGTGTTTCCATTCTATTTACCTCAAAGTAATTCGTAATAATTCCTATTTATAGATCCTAAATTATATATGTATGTTCAAATTATGTATATCTTTCTCAATTATTCTTTATTTGCAGGTAATTACCTTTTTTATATGGTTCTCTTCTCAATTTCATTGGATAAGAATGATTAATTAATTGGAACATTCTAATTTCATAACCATTTTCAAGTAAAATCTGTAATCTATTTTAAGAACCCAATGTTTCTATAATATATTTTCTTATCATCAAGAACTTTATTATTAATTTTCTAGTATTATGTTTGGAAAATTATGCATTTATCCCATTAAATACTCATTTATATCTTCCCTTAAACCATACTATTGTGGAACATTTCTAATGTTTCTTAAAACCTCTTTTTGCAAGTTTTCACATTAGATTTAAAATTTCAAATATAATATTATTTTAAAATTATTATTATATAACTTAAATCCCTATAATTTAATGTTATATACATTATTCCAATCATAATTTTTAAAAAACTACAAATGATTGTCCAAAGGAACTCTTAGTTCAAAAATAAAAGTGTATTACTCTCACGAACTTCTCCATAATTTTATTATAGTATTTCTATCTATTTTAAGAAAAATTGATGATTATAAATTTTTGATATTGATCTATTGTATTACTATCTACTATATTTAATTTAATTATCTATTGTTATTTATACCGGAGATGTACTATCATGATACCATTCTCCAAATTACTGTAGATAGTTTACTGCTTCAGAATATTATTTAAATTTCGTATTATAGATTCAATATGAATATATATGTTGACTATATTTCACCCATTTCATTTGAAAACATCATTTCAATCATTAATTGATGTTCGACTCTCTTTACATCCTCTCTATGCATCGATATATATTATGGGAAAAAAGATATGGATTTGGCTGACGCCTTAATAATTTATTTTCAGAAGTCTTGGACATGGCCTCAATACTATATTTCAGATGTCCATCATTATGCATTACCTCATTATGATAATAGTAATTTATAATCCATGTGATTATGCTACTGGTACAATTTCAATGGTTATATTTCATTCTGATGTGATTATTTATATGGAATTATTTATTCCTCTATTATTCCAACTATATTATACTCAATATTATATTTTAATGGACTGTTTTTTTTTGTTATAATTAGTTACTAATTGTTTATGTTTAATTATAATAGATTCTACTGTATTTTTTTACCCTTACCTAGCATCTAATCTTACCCCTTTCTTATGTTATTCCCTAAGATGTGAAGATGTTTATAATGAATGAATTTGAGGGATAATCAATGATTTTATGGATGTTTTAAATGAAGTTTGTATGTTATTTTTCATTTCAAGTTGTAAACTTATATATTTACCTATTATTCCAAATATAAAAATCTATTACCTCATTTGGGATGTGATATATTATTCATAGTACCAATGTAATTATGTAAGATACCAGCTCTGGGTACTAAGGATGGGACATTTAGATGTGGGACCATACATAATATGATGAGAGACGGAAAAAATTCCAAAAAATTTAATTTAATCATATATTAAATTAAACCAACCAAATGAAAAGGGCTGGTCTATGGTTGTGATAATCCACCTGCATGAAACAAATTTCACATTTAATAAAAAAAATTCAATTTTTAATCATTTTTTAAATATAAATTGATATTTAATAAATCAATTATTTTATTTAATTAGTAAATTATCTTATCTTAATTATCATCTGAATTTCATTGAGATTCTCATCCATCATAATTTTAAATAAATTTATTTAAAATTAAGAGTGTACAAAAATATACCTTGGAGGCTACATGTTGAATACTTGTCCAAATCAACCCAACATTTAATATATTTTAATATAGTTTACTCTTATTAAAATGGAATACATGACATTTCAAATAATTTTATGACATGTAATATCAACTTAATGATTACAAAAAAATTAACGATTTTTTTTGTAACATTTTATTCTTCAATGAATATAGAGTAATATCTCTCACATGATTTTTAAAAGATATATAGATCGTAACAGTATTCAAAAATTAACTAAACATATATATATATACATAAACCCATCACATGGTGTGTCCTATCAACATAAAAACAACATGTAAGCAGATTTTGATAAGGTTTACATATTGTCGTAAATTATTTTTAATTATGCAAAATTTGGAATAAGTATAAAACATATACAACAATCAATGTATATATGAGGCAACACACCTAGGGACTTAACATAAAAATTGTACCTTAGAATATTTTATTAGATATTTTATATAATAGAATACTTGATGTTCTCTCTTCAGGTTACAAGATCAATAGTCATGTATTCCGTGTATTTTATTATATGGCTCTTATTTGACTTTGAAGGACTGCAAGTTGTGTATGTGAGGTAGAGAATGTGTACTCTATATGACCATTATTTAGTATGGCTTAGTCAATTCATGGTGTAAGATATTAAATACACCACTTGTTATCAGTCCACATGGTTTCAATTAATTCTGAATTAATTATTCGTGCATTAATGAAAAGTACATGGAATGTAACCTTGATTACATGGGATGTAGTCTTTTCTTAACTAGCTAGAGTCCTCCGAAACAATGGATGAGATATTCAATTTTATTTCATTTATAAAATTAATCAATTTTAGATATTTAGAAATAGAATGAGGAAGAATAAGATATTTCAATTTAGATTAAAAATATGATTAAAAAATTTTTGTTAGTAAACTAAATGACAAGTGCACAAATACATCACCAATATTAAAAAAATTATAAATAATTATTTAACTACTCTAGTAAAACTTTTATGTTCTGGGCGTAATAGAAGCATGTGATGGTTCATGTCCAACTTTTCAGTGTTTCCCTTATTGAAGATCAATCAATGAGTTATAAAATGATAAACAACGTGATCAATAGAATTGAATCTAAGAAAATAAACTATGGATAAAATTCAAGAACTAGAGGGAGGATCATCACTTATAATTTATAATTAATTTAATAAATTTTAGAAATACATTATTAGAATTATTTTGTCATTGGTGAATCTGACAATAAATCATCAGTGTACTATCGTTGTGTCGTAGAAATCATGTAAAGATTCTGTCAATCGGTTTTCTGCACATGTTCCACAATTATCCGAATTTATTCATCATAATCTTCAACTGTTATCATGTAAGATCCTATCACTTGCATCATATACATTTGATCGCCACGAGAAGAAAATCAAAAGCAATATCTTTGGTCTCTCTAGACATGATATTTGTAGGTGGAGGAAGATTGCATTATGTTCTTGTTAGTGCTATTATCGAAGGGTTCTCTCTAGGAATTGAGAGGATTTTCAAAATATATTTTTTATAACCAAACAAATGAATTAGATAACATTGAAAAAAATATTCGTTTTACGTATCTCTAGGGTTTGAAATAAATAATTTCCTCAAGTCCTGCAATATTTATCAGTAATTTAATGATGAATATTTATGTAATAAATAAATATAACTACATTATTTTACTATAAATAAATAAAAAATTAATTACTAAATATAAAATATATATTTATTAAATATTCTACATACATAATATTCCCCCAAATAATTGGTGACAGAATATATGTGATCAAGAATACATGAATAATTACTTTTCCATATGTGAGAATAATATTTTTCTAACTCTTAAATAAAAAATAGTAATATAATTTTTAATAGGTATTTTGGAAACACGTAGTGTCTGACCCTCTGAGCCTCTATTTTAGTGGAATTAGGATATGTTGCTTAATGAACCATGTTAGCATCTAGAAAATGCCAAGAAAATCATAGAGAGTGATGTTTGGGTTGTAATGATATAATAAATCATAAATACACATACTATAAAATGTAATCCCCTTTTCAGGATATCTCTAATCATGTTGGTGCCATCAACTAGTGTGCTTGATGTCCATTTAATTGAATTAAAAAAATCAATATTTCCTACAGAAAACCATCGCCATGGATTTATTTTCGCTATATCATTTCAATTAAAGGTCCTTAGATATAAATTAGTATTAATGGAAATAAGGGGAAAATTTTTTATTTCATTATTCATTATTAAAATAGTACTCATGACTCACCCAATACATCCTTCATCACCTCCAAAACAATTCGACACAGTTTCATTCAATACGTAAAAGTATAAGGCTCATAATAGTCATAAATAATATGATTAATTCCTAATGACAAATAAAAAAGTACACATTTTGGAACATTCAATTAAACATATAATTGTGGATTTCTTATTGTATTGTCTCATTGTAATAATATTCTACATTGTATGTTACCAAGGATGTACACGCTGAGAGGGTCTTAAATTTCAAATGATTCTCCACCCTTGATAGCCTATATCATTTTTGTCCTTCCAATTATATCTTATTACTATAGAACATACATATAAGAATACATTCATATCATTTCAAGGTTCTTCTCATTTCAGGTAATTGATAGGACCATTCAGTGCGACATCTAACTTAGGACATTGTCATGTGCTATGATACAATGAATAAAAATCACGATCTAATAAGTAGTTTGTTAATATTAAAAACTATGTCAATATTTTATTATGATATATATAAGAGTTGGTTCTATGGAGAAAACTCAAACACACTTCCCCTATCCAACTCCTTTACATGTTGTTTATCTTCCTTTATTCCAATTTACCATTCATATCATTTGTTACCATGTTTATTTTTAATATAAGTTGTTATGATAAGTTATAAAATATATATATTTACATTTACAAGACTTATTATTAATTATTTACGTTTATTTAATTTTTTAATAGTTTACCCAATTAGGATTTTTAATATAAAAATATGATATTAGGATAGAGAACACTTCAGAATTGGTTTTTCTTGGACACAATGTAATGGTACTATTTTAAATAGATCAATGCTCTAATATAATTGACATAATGGTCCTCTATACACCACAATATTGGGTTATCCTGAAAATAAAGTAGAAAAGTAGACCAACTTTTTTTATACATGTGGAATTATTAGGAATTAAATTTTTTTGACCATTTGATTGCAATGACCCAACCTCAGAATACGGGATCCAATGCTTTATTTTATTACATTTGCATGATTACAAGGAATAAAACCCCTAAGTACCAATCATTTTAAAATTCATGGAAAGACAGGTTACAAATGTGATACCAAAAATACATTGGGAAAAATAATATACAAAAATGATACATAATAAAATGAAATAATTTTCATTCTTAATCATTTATACAATGATTTATTATTTATTTCATGGGGAACGAAAACATAATATGGGTGACCTCAAATGCTCAGTATGGGTATGTAAATAGGAAGGAATAATGAATCAATAAGAATAAATTAACATGGAATTATAAATAAATAATAACACGTGACATTAAAATAATAGAAAACATAAATATAAATATGGAAAGGGATGAAATTGAAAATCCTGTCATCTAAAACAATAAACTAAGAACAAAATGTATTTCTTACTGTACCGAAGTAAAATCTCATGGATAAATAACAACTGAATATAAATGATGTAAATTCTTAATTATGGGCATCTATAATATATCACTGAGGCATCATTCCAGGGATATAATACATTCAAGGATTCATTAGTAGAATTTAATACTTTCAAGGCTTTAGGAAAAGAACCTAATACTATCTAGGCTTTATGCTAAAAATCTAATAATGGAAAGTCTTCATGCCAATAATCTAATACATCCAAGGATTAATTGCTAGAATCTAATACTATCAAGGTTTCATTCGATGAACCCAATACTCTAATGACTTTGTTCTAAAAATATAATACTTTCAATACATAATGCCATGTATCTAATATTTTTAAGGATTTGGGCCATGAATATAATATTATCAAATTTAACACCATATAAAAAATGGTATATGGTTTAAGAAATAAACATATAAGCATATCATAATATATATATTCACGTAAATTTACAAAAAAATATATTATAATAAAGATATTTGTAAGAGGAATTTAACAATTGCTAAGGATGAGATATTTTAAAAAACAATAAAGAACATTCTTATGGGAATAATTATTAAACATTCCAAAGTGTCCCACACCACATTGAAACTTTTAAATCATAATTCCCATGAAGTAATAAAATTAAACGCCACATATATTATCATTATAATTATGAGATTCATGATATATTATATCAAATTGAAATATATACACCATATAAAATAAACCAGGTTTATACCAACAAATGATTCTAATTGGGATGTAAATTGAGACAAAATCCATTTCCCTAAGCTTATGTTTTATGTCTTAATTATCCTCTTGAATAGTGGTTTAGAATATTTTACTAACTTTTAATCTAATGATAATCATTTATATAATATCATATATTAACTTCTTATAATATTTTTTACCCTTCTGTTAACACTCTTTCCTTATTTTAACTATTTTTGGTGTTAATTGAATAGTTTTCTCGTGTTATGTTTTGACCTGAAACTTATTATTCAAATTTATTATATTATGATATCATCATATAAAGAACATAAAACATGACATAATTATATTTTATTTTTAGTACATACTTATTTTTAATAGTCTCAAATATTTGGAATTAAGAAATAAAGTGCACTGTTACCAGAGATGGTAGATTGTATATATGCATGAATTCTACTTTTATTTATTTGTTATTTTAGAAGAGTAAAAAATGAATGATAAATATTTATATTATAATTATAGTATCATATATATGTTATATATTTTACATAATTATATTAAAATCATCTTCAATATGTTACACGTATAACATGATTAAATCAAATCACTTTGAGGGAGGTGGTAGTCCACAGTTCATCAAATGATATTATCGTATTAACACAAAAGGGTATGTATTAATATTTTCTAATATAAAATGATTAAATAAGTATAAAGATATAATTATAATAATATATATCATATATAAACATAGTTTCCATCATAATAGAAACCATGAGATTTGGTAAAGTAAAAAAATAACAATCATCGTTTCCTGAGGCAATAATTCGACGTACACATAAACAGAATATTCATTACCCAATACCTGGAAGTGTGTATAATTGTACTTCTAAAACATATCATGAAAATATAATAGTATATTTAGGATATTTTTTATACATTAGGAATATAATAATATTTGAGGTATTGGATAATGGAAATGAAACTAAAAACCTAAGGATGTTTGTTAACTCTTAATCAGGTTACTCCTTCTGGTTTATTCAAAAGGCATAATTGGATAGATTTAATGTGAAATAGATGATTCAAGGTCTAGAGTATGGGTTTTGGAGAATTCCTGGAATGATGTTGGATGATAAAAAGTGGATTGAGATTTGTGAGGAAGGTGTAGAGTTATTTACTTTTTATAATGGAGGGGGAGTGTCACTCTTGAAAATACCAAAAGGTAATCATTAATGGGAGGTCTAACAAACCTAAAGAGACAAAAAAAGTGGAAATATAATGCATTAAATGGGAATAATGGTCAATTAATACTTTAAATAGGCAATTATATTTTCATTTTAATAATTTTGTACTTTAACATCTAAGATTCATATATTTTATCATTTTGGCTTTTATTATATGGTACCTTGTTTTCTAGTCTAGTTAATTTAACCATTATGAATAAAATAATGTGATAATTTTTTTAAAAAAAATATAGATTCAAAAAATTTTTAATATGACATATAATTTATAAAATAAAAATTATATGTTTTTTGGATATTAATTTTAAAACAGGTGCATGTGACTCGATTAAGCACTACTTAAACCCGAACCCAGTTAACATTGATTGTACAATATATAGGTATAAAATTTAATTATAAAAGATCAACTAGTCACTTATGTCACCATATTTAATATTTATTAATAGTTAAAAATCACTTGGAAGAATACCTATTTTTTATTAATTTTAAATCATTGAATAAATTATCACTTATTGTAAAATAAGAATAATGTAAATTTAGACATTATTTATTTAAATTTCATTTTAAAATAACAAAACAATATTGTAATTTAAATATGTTATCTTTAAATAAGTTTAAAAAGATATATAAATCTAAAAAAATTAGTTTCAACAATTCAATCAATATACATCACTTTCAGAATTTATTCTATAGTTTATTTTAGTTAGTAATTAACTAAACAATCACTGCGTTAGAGTTTCTTAAGAATTTTAAGTGAATAAATGATTTATAAAAATAAATGATAAATTATTTTGATATCAACATCCCATTTATCTGTAAAAGGGATACTTATAATAGAAAATATATTATTTTTTACATATCTAAAACTTTATTTAAATTGATTACACGTAATTTAATGTAGATCCCTGTAATCAGGGAACTAATATTTGAAAATATTATTGTTGAAAAACCAACATTGTGAAAAGGGTTAATGTCACTTATTCTTATTTAAAGATAAGGGAGTGTAAAATTTTTACATGAATTGTTGTCATAATAGGTAAACATATGTAGGAAAAGATAACATGGTTATAGAGGAAGAATCATACAATCATGTTCGGATAGTGAGTGCTAAAATACATGGTTAGGAGAATGTTCAAAATAACAAGGCCATAAATCCATGAGGATATAAGGAGATGTTTTATTAATTGGAAAAAAGGTACCATGAATTTTTTTTTTGTTTCAAAACCCATTTATTTATAGTTAATAATTTTTTTAACTCTATAAGAAAATATACATTTCCATAACATAATATTTTCCTTCAATTATGCCATGAATTATTTATACTTCATAACTTATAATAAAAATAATTATATACTAAATTAATATATCAATCAATAAAATCACATCCAATGTAAAACACAAACCACATACTATATTGTAAAACCTTCCATAATATTATGATGCAACAATTTAGAAATACAATCACTAAATTTAAAAAATGAAATCAAAATTAGCCTTTAACCAATCTGAAGTAGCTTAAGCTGTTCACATTCCAAACATGTGAATAAGTTAATCATGTATCTTGTTAAAAATAGTAATAACTCAAATCACCATAAAACCTTGTTGGAAACATTCATTCTTCCTTTTTCTTTATTGAGGACACATATTATTGGATATATTCCCTATATAGAAAATGGTTGTATGGATCACTTATCGACAAGTCATTAGTCAAATCCAAGGTAGTCAGTAATTTTACAAATCAATCATTTCTTTATCATTATGTCCACATCAAGAATGTATTAATTTTTTGATTTCTCCCTATCATGTTTTTTTTCTAAAAACATTAAATTTATACTAAATTTTTTTTGGTACCATTTGGCATATGATCTTAAATCCTTAAAGAGAAATTAAAATATTACAATCCTCGCATATTAAATAATAAATATATTTTTGAAAAAAAATTAAAATGACCTAATTATTGAATATTTATATTAATCATTTGGTTTCATCTATGGTATTATAATAACTTATTCGTTGTACAATAATTTATTTGGGGTATATTTCTTAGATGTAAACACCCAGAAATTCATTATAATATTTTTTAATTACATGGAAATATTACGAGTCCGCAAAAATTGACGCTGCATGATTCTGAGGCCCGGTGTGCCCGGAATGAATTTATGAAATTATTTTTCACGTATGTTCAGTAAACATGCGAGCAGGTTATTGGAACTTTTGAACCGGTTCTCAGAATATAAATCATAGGTCCCCGTTGAACTCCTATCGCCTAAATTCCCTTAATGATACCTTTACCTCGACCGTAGTAGGTCAAGGGCGAAAGTTAGTTTTTGTGTTTTAAATTAAAAAAAAAATATAATAAAGAAAAAGATTTATTTTATTTTTAATGAATCCTCCCAATTTTATTGTTTGGTGGTGGGGACCACCCACGCTTGAAAGCCTCCCTTTTTGAATCTTAAATGTGGGGACCACACAAGGGTGGTTGGGTATTTAATGTTGGGCATTAAATTCCCTGTTACACAAAATGTGTAACCACTATCCACCATACTTAATAGGATTCATCAATTCGGAATTAATGAATTATCTTTAAACTTTTGGTTTCATCTAAATTTATTGTGCCACCATCAAGATAATTAATGGCCAAATCTTATTAAATTAATAAATCTTAATTTAATAACTGGTCTATTTAATTTTGGTGGGATTTGGGAGAAGTGTTAGAAAAAGGGAGAAGCATGGGATAATGGTAATGAAACTCATCCTCTCCAACGAAGAACGCCTATCCAATGATGAACGAGAAACCAAACCCAAGCCTATATCGGAAGAACCTTGCAGAGGAAATGAATGCCAATATTCTCCAATGACTTTAACTTCTTCCTTGTGACATCCTCCAATGAATGACAAGGTGGGGTTCGTTGTTTTGAATAACCCCTTCACCGTTCTTAACATTATTTATAATTCAAGAATAAACAAGCCGCTTGCTACAATTATAATGCAGAGGGTGCTGGTCTAAAGAACATGGCCCGACCTCTCCGCAACCTATGTGGTTTTGATGTGATCTTTACGATGGAGGAGGAAGGGGATCAGTGCCAGAATTTGGAATTGGTGGGACTCGGGAGTAGCGACCAGAACTCTGGCCAGCCGCACGAAAGGGATAGAGGTGTGCGTCCGCGCCACCCGGTGGTGAAGATCTGCGGCCTTGTATTGTGGAATCAAGGAGAGACACGGCCGGCTCGACACTGATCGCCAGTGACGGCGCGACGTGCGACCGAGTGGCACGGTGTAGGCTGGCCATCCGACCAGCCAGTGAGTGAAGAAGTCCACCCTAGTGTACCGCACTGTAGACCGGGTCAGAACCAGGGCTGATCATTGGATAGGCCGGGTCAGTGTGACCAGGTCGGACCAGACCTGGACAAACTTCGACCATTTTCATTCTTTCGGCAACATCTTGAGCTACGGACATCTGTTTGACAAACTATCTATGACACCATAAACCATAGATCAAGACGGTCCATTTGGTATACACCATTTTTATTTTCAATAAATTTTGGGGTACTGCTGGGATGGATGAAACACGAATCCAACTGGGCCCTTGGGACTAAAAGGCTAATAACTTATAGACCAGGCGGCCGATTGACGCACTGTCTGTTACATTTAGATCCCTTTTTGTGGCGGTCCTTTAGGATTTTTTATTGGGGGAATTCATGGTAGTTGGATTATCGACATGTGGCTTGAAGAGAAGACCCTCCCAGAATCATGTGAGGTTAGTGCAGGTACCCTGTAGCTGGTCGTAAAATGAGAAAGGTGTCTTATGTGAGTATGTTATTTGGGATACTTTGTGGGTATGTGTTCGAGAGTCTCACATGAATCTAATCTAAGAATCCCCATGGGATTACTCTAGGATCATACATGGGTCTACTATACTAGGATCCTATGTGGGTCTGATGATGTACTATGATCCTATGTGGGTCTGATGATTTAGGATCCCATGTGGGTCTGATGATTTAGGATCTTATGTGGGTCTGCCTCTTAACAGAGTAAGATGATTCAGTAGTTACATATAATCATCATTACTAAAATTCATAATTTATACCTTATGTGATCTGAGTATTTAACATTGAGGTAATCTTGTGTGTGTCATACCTTTGTGGTATAATTACCTTCATGGTGATACCTTTGTGGTAATCTTCGGTGTGGCGTACCTTTGTGATACTTACCTTTGTAGTGATACCTTTGTGAAAATATTCTATGTGGCTTACCTTTGTGGTACTTACCATCATGGTGATACCTTTGTGGTATTCTTCTATGTGGCGGGCCATTGTGGTACTTATCAACGTGGTATTTCTTCCTTTGTAGAACAATCGAGCTTTGAGCTTTTGAGTATGACCCTATGTTTCCTCATGATTGAGATGGGTGTACATGATACCGTAGGTATATGTGTGAGCATATACCCATGTAGGGTTGTCAGTTGATTCAATTATTTGTGGTTAATACTTTGTTGTATTGGTGAGACATTTGAGGGTCTCGGGGTCCCTACTGAGTATCGTTATACACACCTCTGCACAGGCTATGCCCGCACCATGTTGTGTTTAGTGAAGATGACATAAAACAATGACTGAGGATGAGGGTACCAGGAATGGAGGAAGCTCAGAGGTGGACCTTATATGAGGTATACCATAGAGATGACCGTTCGAGATATGTACCTACCCTTCAGGTAGGATCCTTGGCGGGTATTCATAGGATTTGTTTCTGTTTACATGTGCTTTGTAGTTTTCTTTTACTTTTTAGTTGGGCTTTTACTCTAGCCCATTTTTCTTACTATACACACTCTTTCTACTATACAGTTTACTTGTGTTCATATCTTTTAGTGTGCTTGGTTGTGTGTGTTTACAGGATATAAAGGCAAGGCCTTCCCAGTTTTTGGAATACGTCTTTCGATACTAGTCACCAGCCCCTGGCCTATGAAAGGCGGGATTGGGGTAGTCATGAAATGGGCCCCGGTGGGCGGGTCGTGACATTTGATGCCTGAGACATTGATTTGTGTACTGTCTCATGTCCTTGTAGTTTAACAGAATAGAAACCTTTTTAATTTTACCATTTAATTCATTAGTATGTGGAACCCTATCTCCAAACATATAAAACATTCCAATTCTTTTCAAGAATTTACGAGGGTGATTTTTTCCACAATTATCCCACTTGGGAAACTCTTTCTTTCCCTTCTTCCCCTAATACATAATTTTATATCCATATTCTTCTTTAATTTCTTCCCTTCAAAACCATATGACTTAGACATTTTTTACCTATCTCGTTAGCACATGATAATATATCCAAATATTATGAGAATACATTGAACACTACATACCTTCTAAATGTTTTCATAAGACCATAAAATATATGATCCTTATTACATTTTAGATCATGTGCATTTGTACTGTTCTAATTCCTTATGCGAAAACCCATATCTAAACAATGTCATATACTAGATTATCAAATAAAATGAAAAATTTTGAATAACTCTAAATATGGTATATCACATAGAATAAATTTAGGCATCATAAATCATAACATTGATTACTTTGAGGGCATGTTTACATTTAAATTATTCATAATGGTAGGTAAATAAAATACGAAATAACATAAGAATATCCACAAGAATGTCAAAAAAGGTTCATCGTAAGGATCGTTGTCGTGTACTAGGATATACAGAGTTAGGCCCGACACACCTTTTTAGAGTTGTTACTCTGAGGTAAATTTATGCTAGAACCATGTCCACTTGTCATATCCAGTGAATGATGTATTTCATCATATAACCACATAATCACTACCATGCCAAAATTTTAGGATGTTCTTATATACTTATCCTCAATTTCCATCTTTAGTTTGTTCTCCCTAATATTGGTTTTCTAAAAATATTTTCTACGGTTGTTGATAAACCTCACTTTGATAAAAATTGTAACAATATGACCCTATAAGCCCAGAGTGAGTGCATTATTTTATTACATTGGTAGGATTACATGGATGCATATCCTAATGGACTAATCTATTTAGAATTATTGGAAATATTGATTACATACATGATACCCATAATACATTGATAAATAAAATATACAAACATGATACAAAATAAAATTATACAATCTATATCCATGATCTCTTATTCAATTATTTCTTCTTCATGATATGGGGAATAGAAACATAATGAGGGTGAGATGAAATGAGTAGTAAGGGTGATTAATGGGGATTAAATAATGATTCAATAAGAATAAATTAATATAGGAAGTTAAATAGTTTATAACACATTCTATCTAAATAAGTATATAAGAAAATATCAATATGGGAAGGTAATAAAATAAAACTCATTTCATGTCAATCAATAAACATAGAATGTAATTTATCCATATATATGTTGATGAAAAATCTCATTGATTAATAACAACAGAATATGAATGAATAAAATGATTAATTATTGATATATATAAAATACAATTGTGGAATCATTCCAATGATATAATACTATCAAGGATTCATGCTAAGAATCTAAAATTTTTAAGGCTTCATTCCAAGAATATAACACTATTAAGGCTTCATGATATGAATCTAACAATTTCAAGGCTTCATGCTAAGAATATAATAATTTCATGTATTCATGAACAGAATCTAATACTTTCAAGGATTCATTCAATGAATCTAATAATTTCAATACTTTATTCCAGGAATATAATACTTTAAATGACTTATTCCATGAAACTAATAGTGTGATGTCATTATTCCTTGAATATAATACGATAATTGTCAACACCATTGGGAACATGATACATAGTTATGGAATTGAACATATACATGTATTAGAAGATGTATATTCCAAAAAAATTCTAAAAAATTGATTACATTATAGTGATTTCGTTAAGAGAAATTTTACAATCACTAATGAATTATTATTGTAAACAAAATCATTAAAAACATTATTGAGGAGAATAATCTGTAAACATTCCAAAGTGTCCCATACCAAGTTGAAACATATAAATAATAATCCCCATAAATTAATAAAATTAAGAAACATATAATATAATAAGAAAAAATAGATTCATTATTTAATATGTCATAGTTTATAATATAAACCATATAAAATACTAGGTGCATAATAATAAATAAGTCTCAACTGGATGTAAATTTAGATGAAAAACCTTAGCGTAACTTTCGTTTTATTTTTTGGTCTTTATCCTTATCTACAGGGGTTTAAAATATGTCACTATGTTATACCAAAACCATAATCTAGTTTATTATATAATATATTAACTTATTTTAACAGTTTAATAACATTTTATTAATGATCATTAATTAATTAAACTATTTTTAGTGTAAATAGCATAGTTTTCTAAAGAATGTTTTGAAATGTAACTTTTTTTACTATTTATATGCTCATAATATCTTCATATAAATAATTTATACGATTAGTTAATTACCTTCTATATTCGGAACATAAGTATTTATAATATTCTCTAATATTTGGATATAGTAAATTAAGTGCATCATTCATGGAGACTATAGGTCATATGTATGCATGAACCCTACTTTAATTTTTATTTTTGTATATAAACAATAACAAATAAATGATAAAAATGTATATTATAAATATAGTATCATATATATGGTATATATGTTTCATAGGTTTATTAAAATCAGCCTTAATATGTTCCATGTATATTGTGAATGAATCACATCGCTTTGAGGGGTGGTAGTCCACACTACCTCAAACGATGTTATTGTATTAAGGAAAAATTTGATGTATTAAAGGTATGTGTTATAAAAGGATTAAATAATTATAAATACAGAATAAATTTCATATATATCACATATAAATAGAGTTTCCAACATAATGGCCCCCATGGGAGGTGGTAATGTAAAAATAAACCATCATCGTTTTATGAGGCAGTAGTTTCCTGTACACTAAAACAGTATGATTGTTACCCATTAGATGAATGTGTGTGTATGTGTAGTTATAAACATTCTCCTAAACACATAATAGTATATTGAGGATATTGTTTGGTTATACAAGAGTAAAAATATTAATGGTTTAGGGATTTTATATTGGTAATAAAAATAAAATGATTAATGATGTTTGTTAGCTATTAATCAAGTAACGCCATTTGGTTTGTTCCAAATGGGATCCTTTAATGGATTTACTCACAAATGGAAGATTATAGGACTGGGATGTGGATTTTAGGAGACTGTTTTGGATGATTTAATTTGATCCAAAGTGTATTTAATGGTGTCAGGAAGGGGTAGAGGGATTTCCTTGTAATAATAAAAGGGGAGTGACACTCTTGTACGTACCAAAATGTATTCATTAATGGGAGATCTACCTTACATAAAGTGAATCCAAAATAGAAAAATAATTGATTCAGGGGGAATAATTTTTTATTAAAACCCCCAACACTCAAAAATATGGGAATTTTAAAAAATTTGTTCCTTAACATCAAAGTCTTTAATTTTATCATTTTGGTTGTTATTAATGAATATTGTTTTCTAATATAATTAATATAACAATTAAGAATAAAATAAAGCAAGATTAAATATTAAATATAGATCCAATAAATTAGTAATTTATATATAATTTATAAAAAAATAACATTTTTATTATAAATTAACTTCAAAACAATACATGTGATGCGATACTACACTTCTTAAACTCAGACCATGTTAACAATGTTTTTACAGTGTATGGGTCAAAATGTTAACTATAAAAAATAAATTTATCCAATAATAGACCATATTTAATATTTATTAACAGTTAAAATTCTCTTGGATGAATATTGTATTTTTATTAATATTAAACCATTTAATATAATATCATTATTGAAAAATAACAATAATGTCTATTTTGAAAATATTTATTTAATATTAATATTAAAATATCAAATTGAAATATTGGAAATCAAATATATTACATTTAAGAATATGTAAAAATATATATTCATGTAAAAAAATAATTAATTTCAATAAGTAAATAAATATACTTTTCTATAAATATTTATAGTATCATTTATTTTTGTTAATTATTAACTACACAATCACTAATGTGGAGTTTCACAAACATTTTAAGTAAATAAACAATCTCCAGAAATTATTGATAAATTTTTATGAAAAAAATAATCCATTTATCTTAAAAAATGATATCTACAATCAAAAATATGATTTCATTACATATCTAAATGTTTTGTAAATGTTAAAGGTAACGAAAGATCCCTTTTTTATTTTTTCTTTATTTAAACTCTTGTATTGGGAACTATCATTTAAATATATCCCAATAACCCATCAAATTAGAAACTATTTGGGGATATAGTCTAATTATTAACATTAAATTTCCTTTAGATAAGTGTAAATGTCATTTTGGTCTTTAATATTATTTTTTAGTCCCTTATTGTACTTATTCTTACCTCCATCACCATAATTAATTTTAATCACATTCACTAATATTTTTTGTAAAAAAATTAGTTGTTTAAACTAGATCATAAATATTTTATTTATTAAAACCATTTATTTCCTTCTTTAAAAATTAAATCACACAAGTGTAAAAATTACGATTAACACTAATCCCACACATGTGGTGAGAAAGTAGGTTTTTAAGGTTGAAATGTTGAAAAGTTCAAAATGTTTTTGAAGTGCACTGTGTTGCATTTGTTGTCAATGAGGTATGTTGTTGTCAATGAATGGATGGATGTCAAGGAGTTTCAATATGTGAATGAAAAAAGGATGTGATGGTGTTTGTGAGGAAAGGAGAATGGCCATGGTACTAAGATGCATGTCACTTAGGAGATTCACTAAGTGACATAGGATGTTGTGGTTGAAACATTATCTATGGATATCAGACGATTGTAGAACTGTTCTTAATGTTTCAATACTTGTATCGAGATGATACTAAGTTACACCACTTGAATAATGGATGATTATGGAGCATCATCATTACATCTGATGATTGTTGAGATGATCTTCAAGTTCAAAGAACTTGTATCACGTTTATACAATGTCACAACATTATTAGAAGACCATGCATTGTTAAGACAATGCATGAGGAGATGAAGATGATCCATACACACCTCCTAGGTGGATTAAGAGGTTTAATGAAGACCAAGAACTATCTCTTAGTGCATGATGAATTGAAGATGATCCAACTTGATCTCTGATTGGATCATTGAAGAATGTTGAATAATTATTTGATTCAGGAGCTTAGGTTGAAGATGAACCTTCGGGAATGTCACTCTTAAGTGATGAATAAATGTTGAAGAGAGTTGGAAGAATTATAATGAAGAAGAAGAATGAGGAGTTCATAAGGAAATGAAGAAGAATGGCTTGGAATGAGTGGCATTTGTCATTTGAACATGGGTTACTTTGTTTTTATACAAAGTCCCTAAGTCTCTACTCTAGAAAAAAGGAAGCCACCATGGGCCAGCCTTAAGGGTTCATCCTAAGGCACATGTGGGACTAGGTCACCACGCCCAAGGGGATCCCATGGGGCCATCCCGAGAGAGGCCAGGGCCGTGTATAAGCCCCGAGGCCACGTGGTGATGAAGCCCGCGCAGCGTGAGCGCGAGGAGCGCGCCCGTGTGTGCATAGTGGGCGCTAGTGGCGCGCCCAAGTGGCAGGGGCGGGCGCAAGAGCGCGCCCGCAGAGAGAACGTGGTGTGGGGCGGCACCGTGGAGGTTGGAGGTTAAATTGAGCCGGCTGGGGGAGCGCTAGGTTGATAAGCCGCGGAAAAACCGCGCTTCGTTTCGATGTGGGATGCGGGATTTTGCCGCGGAGCGAATCTTGGCCGCTCGATCGATCACGCGCCAGATCTCGACCGCATGATCGATCCCGCGTGAGATCTTCTGATCGCGGCCATCCGATGTATTTCAAACTCATGATCCGACGGCTGCCTCATCATCCCCTTCCTCGAGCTTGGCCGAGGAACCTCTCGCGACGCCGCCTGAACCAGTGGCCCTCCGAGAAAGCCAAATCAAGTTTCTGACCACCTCTGATGAAACTGAAGGCTCCCTCGTGCTCGTCTGGCCGAACCGAACCCATCCATGCATAAAAATATAATTTCATGCAACAAATGGTGAAATTGGAGTTCGATCGAGGAAAAAGAATGTGCCGAGGCCATGTGGAGTTCGTGTTTTGCATGGGATAGAAGAGAAGAGGCCATGCATGAGTTCTAAGTCGCATGCACGTAGAGAAAAATAAAAATGGAACCCGCGTTTGACAGAAAGATAAAAATAAAGATATTGATGATTTTAAAAGCCCGAAAATCTCGGGGATTCAAGATATCTCACGTGGAAGATGTTGCACCGCCTCTGCCTATAAAAGGAGATCCCGAGCAGATGTTTTAGTTTGCTGAATATTTTGTTGAAAACCCGGAGTCCCATGAGAGCACCCTTGTGCCTCGCGAAGAAGAATCCCCGCACAACCCACTTGTGTAGTTGAAGTTCTCGGGACCACCCGAGGTCCCGAAGGAGTCCCCTGCGCGCCTCCCTTGCGCGACAGGAAGAACCCGAGGCCGCATTCTTGCGCGCCCGTGGTTGATTCCCTCTCTGCCTGCACACTTACGCGGCAGGAGGAAGGAGCCCACGGTGTTTCACCTTGAACACTCGAGGGATTGCGTGGGTGTTGCACTTTCGCACCCCGTGGCCAGGGCACACTTGCGCGGCTGCCCCTTGCACCGAGACCTTGCGCGCCTCCTTTGAAGGACAAAGGAGTTCGGGTGTGTGCAAGAAGAAGCCAAGAAGGCCGTAGCCACATTTCCCATTGTGTGTGTGCTAAGTGCAAGTAAGGATTGCACCTTGTGTGTGTGCCACTTGGGAGAACACCCTACGGGCAGTGGGTGTGCAAAGGTGGAAGGCCGTAGCCTTGTGGGTGCACACTTTGAAGAACAAATAAAAGAACATATTTTGTGTGTGTGCAAAACAAGAAGAGGAACAAGGACGAAGCCTATGTGTGTGCACCAAGTGAAGACCACACATTTTGTGTGTCTGCAAAGTGAAGGATGAAGGCTAAACACTTACCTTAGTGGTGTGTGTGCAAAGGAATAAAAAGTCTGAACCTAGTGTTTGCATTAAGTGAAGTGTATACACTTAGAAGAAGTGGAAGACTCTCACACTAAAGTATAACACACATTTATGTGTTTAATCAAAAGGAATTAAGTGTGTGAAGGAAGTGAGAAGGTGTGTGCTAAAAATAATTACACCCTTTGAGGGTTTACTGCACAAAGAAGAGAAGAAGGGGAGTGCATGCTTGCATGCATGCACGTGCACACGTGAACAAGCTCAAATCTGGTTGTGTGCATTTGAGTTGTCCAAGACCAAAAGATCTTGAAGAATTTGAGAATCCATGCAGTCAGTTCATGAGGATGCAGAGATGCCATGCACTCAGTGCATGAAGTTGATGTGAAGTCAGACTGAACCCAGACTGAAGTTAGAGATATCAGTTGTCTGTGTTTTCAGTAATTGAGAAGAGCCTTATCAACAGAAGTGATCAGAAGTTGCTGAGAAAGACCAACGAATCTTTTCAGAGGTTGTAGAAGTTTCTTGAAGAGAGAAAGGCCAGGTCATCCTTAGAAGAAGGAGATAAATCCTGAGCAAGATGAGAAGACCTGATCAACTCAAGTGATCAGAGGTACAGAGCAAGGCCAGAGTCCTTATCCCAAACTGCTGAAGACACTTGAAGAAGCTTAAGTGAAAAATAGCTACTCGTGTGACTCGAGGAGCTAGGAGAAGCCCCCTGTGAGACTCAGGGTGGAAGAAGTCTTCAGTGGGATTCTGGAGTAGGCCAGTGGGACTCTGGTAACACTGTGGGATGCAGTATAATGACCCTCCTGTAGGACTCAGGAGAGATACAGTGGGACTCTGTATCGACCATTGTAATACTAACAGATTATAATGGAAGAAACCATGTTGGGGTGTTTAACCAACATGGCAAGGACGTAGGCCATTGGTGTTGAACATTGTAAATCCTTGTGTCCAGTGCCTTTACATTTACTGCATCATTTGAGGAAAGGCTGAGAGATACAAGAAGAGTGGATCGAGGCCTTAACAAGCCAGAGAGGTATAATTGATTATGAATCAATTAGTAAAAAGTTTTAAAGGATCACTGATTCACCCCCTCCCCCTCTCAGTGATTCACACTGATCTGGGAACTTCAATTGGTATCAGAGCGTGGTTGCCTCTAAAAGATCCAAGAGAGTCTATATGGAGTGCAGATTTGAGGAAATGAAAGAACAACCTCAAATGGAGATATCTGCCAAGGCTCTGAAAACAGAATGAAGAAACAGGCAAAGAAGATGAGGAAGAAGTTTGTTGCAATCAGAGAAACTCCTTCTATGGAAAGAAATGTGAGAGTCACATCAGATGACAATTCCTTTTATCATTCTTCTGATGAAGCCTGCTCTAGCTATGATGAAGATGGAAGAAACAATGATCTTCTAAATGCAATCAAATATCTTCAGAAGACAGTCCCCAAGGAAGTGACAATGTGTATAGCTACAGGCATCCTTGATCTTCAAGAAGAAAAATTACAGCTAGAAGAAGAATCCAATGCAATGGAAGATCAATTGGAAAAAAGGGTTGGCATAACCAACACTCTCAGAAAGCTGGTGAAGGCTAAGGATGAAACAGTTTCTCTTTGCAATGAAAGATATGATGATACTTGTGAAGAATTGCAAAGAAGCCTTTCTGAGAAAGAATTATTTAAGACAATGGTCAAAGAAGTTTTCCATGCACTGGAAAAATTGCACAGAGTTTCAATGGTTGTCAGAGATGCTCAACTAGAAGACAAAGTCAAAAGGGTGAAGGAGCTGGACAATTCATTACTAGAAATAAAAAAGGTGCATGATGACCAGTTAGGACAGCTGAAAGAAAATTGGGAAGGAATGCTAAGAACTGTTGCGGATGTGAAGAACTCCCTTAACATGAAATGCATAGAACTAGAGGTGATATTGAAAAATCTGCAATCACCCAAAGTTGAATCCTCCCAGTCAGCTGAATGTAGAAATGTTGCTACACAAGTGTGCTTTGAGAAGGATGATTCTAGAAGAAATACATCCTCTAATAAAAGGGAAACATCTTCTAAAAATAAGGTACCATCCATCCCATCTTTTACTAATGCTTCTAATTGTGTTTCCACAAAAAGTGCAGGATGGAAGAATAATTCCAAACAAGTATGGATGAAGACAATGAAGAAATAAAGCTCTCCTGAAGCATCACAACAATTCAAGACATGTACCCTACAATTAGAAGGAATCAAAAAGTCAAGATTTGTGGGTCAATGTTGGTGTTGTAACAAGTATGGGCATTGTGCAAAGGATTGTTGGTACAATCCACTAAATGCCAAAGCACAGAGGAAGCCAATGCCTAGGGGGAGCAAGCCAGAAGAAAAGAAGCAGGATCCACAGGTCCAGAGACATCTGTTTACTGCAAATAGATTTGGATTACTTGACAACATCTAGGATGATTGCAAAAGTGGTCAAAAGGATACATGTCAATCTCCAACTGTATCCAGAGCTAAAAAGAAGAGAAGATCACTGAACCTGGCTAAAATGGAATCCTTGGGAAGCAAGAAGAAAGTTGAAGATACTCCCCAGAAGGTTTTGAAAAAGGAAAAGAAGTCCTTGGAGTCTAAATCCAAGAAGGGTGATGCATCCAGAAGGACCACCAAGAAAACATGCTTCTACTGTGGAAGGAAAGGACACACCATGGATATTTGTGAAGAATCCATGGAACTGAATAGAAGCAGACTGGACTCAAAAAGACAATCAGTCCAGAACAAGCAGAAGGGATTGATTGAAAGTAAGTTTCCTAAGAAAGGTAGCTTAACAGCATCAAAAGAACCTTGTGGAACTTTCAGAACTGAGGCCACACTGCCAAGTGACATACTTGTCATATGACCAAATCAGTTTCAACTTGCCAGAGAACTACAAAGAGCTAAAGATAAAGTTCTGGCAATTGTTAAGGAAAAAGGGAAGAATAAGATTTCATATGAATATCATGTTCTGTGTGTGAGGTGCAATCAAGCTGGACATACTAGTGATAAATGCATGATATTCATTCCAGCTCAGAAGGGATTCTTCAAAAGAATGAAGATTGCACCAGGAGACTCTAGTGTTTAGAAGGAACCTAGAAATAGAGGAGTCACACACAAAGAAGTGGAAGAGGTGTTGAGATCCACACCAGCACAAACATCATTGAAGATGAAATGTGCAAGTGTGAAGAATGGTGAAAATGGGACATCTCGGTTGAGAGAATCTTCTCAACCTTGTTGTTCACATTGATGAACCAAGGAGGTTCCATCTTATTCCCTAATCACTTGTATTTACATGTGCTAACATTGCAGGGAATTGAAGATGATGATCATTCTCAGATGGAGGATGGTTTTGGAAAGAATGGAGTGCACCCCTTGAGGGGGAGCCAATCTGTAGAAGATGGGATTCTGAGATTTAATACCATCTTGAGAAAAGTGAAGGTATTCCAATCATACTTTCATCCCTTGTTTCTTAATTGTATTCATCATGACAATTAAGGGGGGGGTATTGATTGAAGACAAATGAATGAAAGGGGGAGCTTTCTCTTTGCACTGAACTTTCTAATGAGTCTTGTGAAGTATGTGCATGATTTAGCAATTTATTGTTATATCTGAAAAATTTCAACCCCTTGGAGCATGATCTCACATGTACAGTGAATGATGGATATCATTGAGTTCCTTGGTTACATCACTCTTGTTTTCTACACCGGGTTAGCCCAAGTAGACTTAGAGATGATTTACTAAAGGTTCTTTGCTAAAGAGAACATGTGACATCATCCCTCTCTTAGTGCCTTTCAAGAAGATGCTATTCGAAGGGAGGAAGATATATTTTTGAAGAGAACCACAACACACCTTTGCATTTGATTGCCAATAAGGGGGAGAAAATATTGACACACATATTGACACATTCATATGTGCAGGAATAGTGTATTGACAACAAATACAAAGGGGGAGATTGAAGTGCACTGTGTTGCATTTGTTGTCAATGAGGTATGTTGTTGTCAAGGAATGGATGGATGTCAAGGAGTTTCAATATGTGAATGAAAAAGGATGTGATGGTGTTGGTGAGGAAAGGAGAATGGCCATGGTACTAAGATGCATGTCACTTAGGAGATTCACTAAGTGACATAGGATGTTGTGGTTGAAACATTCTCTATGGATATCAGACGATTGTAGAACTGTTCTTAATGTTTCAATACTTGTATCGAGATGATACTAAGTTACACCACTTGAAGAATGGATGATGATGTAGCATCATCATTACATCTGATGATTGTTGAGGTGATCTTCAAGTTCAAAGAACTTGTATCACGTGGATACAATGTCACAACATTATTAGAAGACCATGCATTGTTAAGACAATGCATGAGGAGATGAAGATGATCCATCCACACCTCCTAAGTGGATTAAGTGGTTTAATGAAGACCATGCACTATCTCTTAGTGAATGATGAATTGAAGATGATCCAACTTGATCTCTGATTGGATCATTGAAGAATGTTGAAGAATTATTTGATTCAGGAGCTTCGGTTGAAGATGAACCTTCGGGAATGTCACTCCTAAGTGATGAATAAATGTTGAAGAGAATTGGAGGAATTCTAATGAAGAAGAAGAATGAGGAGTTCATAAGGAAATGAAGAAGAATGGCTTGGAATGAGTGGCATTTGGCATTTGAACATGGGTTACTTTGTTTTTATACAAAGTCCCTAAGTCTCTACTCTAGAAAAAAGGAAGCCACCAAGGGCTAGCCTTAAGGGTTCAACCCAAGGCACATGTGGGACTAGGTCACCACGCCCAAGGGGATCCCATGGGGCCAGCCCGAGAGAGGTTGGGGCCGTGTATAAGCCCCGATGCCACGCGGTGATGAATCCCGCATAGCGTGAGCGCGAGGAGCGCGCCCGTGTGTGCATAGGTGGCACCAGTGGCGCGCCCAAGTGGCAGGGGTGGGCGCAAGAGCGCGCCCGCAGAGAGAACATGGTGCGGGGAGGCACCGTGGATGTTGGAGGTTCAATTGAGCCGGCTGGGAGAAAGCTAGGTTGATAAGCCGCGGAAAAACCGCGCTTCGTTTCGATGTGGGACGCGGGATTTTTCCGCGGAGTGAATCCTGGCCGCTCGATCGATCGCGCGCCAGATCTCGACCGCACGATCGATCCCGCGCGAGATCTTCTGATCGCGGCCATCAATGTATTTCAAACTCCTGATCCGACGACTGCCGCATCATCCCCTTCCTCGAGCTTGGCCGAGGCACCTCCCGCGACGCCGCCTGAACCAGTGGCCCTCCGAGAAAGCCAAATCAAGTTTCCGACCACCTCTGATGAAACTGAAGGCTCCCTCGTGCTCGTCTGGCCAAACCAAACCCATCCATGCATAAAAATATACTTTCATGCAACAAATGGTGAAATTGGAGTTCAGCCGAGGCAAAAGAATGTGCCGAGGCCATGTGGAGTTCGTGTTTTTCATGGGATATAAGAGAAGAGGTCGTGCATGCGTTCTAAGTCGCATGCATGTAGAGAAAAATAAAAATGGAACCCACGTTTGATAGAAAGATAAAAATCAAGATTTTGATGTTTTTAAAAGCCCGAAAATCTCGGGGATTCATGATATCTCACGCGGAAGATGTTGCACCGCGTCTGCCTATAAATGGAGAGCCCGAGGAGATGGTTTAGTTTGCTGAATATTTTGTTGAAAACCCGGAGTCCCGTGAGAGCACCCTTGTGCCTCGCGAAGAAGAATCCCCGCACAAACCACTTGTGCGGTTGAAGTTCTCGGGACCACCTGAGGTCCCGAAGGAGTCCCCTGCGCGCCTCCCTTGCACGACAGGAAGAACCCGAGGCCGCATTCTTGCGCGCCCGTGGTTGATTCCCTCTCTGCCTACACACTTACGCGGCAGGATGGAGGAGCCCACGGTGTTGCACCTTGAACACTCGAGGGCTTGCGCGGGTGTTGCACTTGCGCACCCCGTGGCCAGGGCACACTTGTGCGGCTGCCCCTTGCACCGAGACATTGCGCGCCTCCTTTGAAGGACAAAGGAGTTCGGGTGTGTGCAAGAAGAAGCCAAGAAGGCCGTAGCCACATTTCCCCTTGTGTGTGTGCTAAGTGCAAGGAAGGATTGCACCTTGTGTGGGTGCCACTTGGGAGAACACCCTACGGGAAGTTGGTGTGAAAAGGAGGAAGGCCGTAGGCTTGTGGGTGTACACTTTGAAGAACAAATAAAAGATCATATTTTGTGTGTGTGCAAAACAAGAAGAGGAACAAGGCCGAAGCCTATGTGTGTGCACCAAGTGAAGACCACACATTTTGTGTGTGTGCAAAGTGAAGGAGGAAGGCTAAAGACTTACCTTAGTGGTGTGTGTGCAAAGGAATAAAAAGGCCGAACCTAGTGTGTGCATTAAGTGAAGTGTATACAATTAGAAGAAGTGGAATACTCTCTCACTAAAGTATAACACACATTTATGTGTGTAATCAAAAGCAATTAAGTGTGTGAAGGAAGTGAGAAGGTGTGTGCTAAAAATAATTACACCCTTTGAGGGTTTACTGCACCAAGAAGAGAAGAAGGGGAGTGCGTGCTTGCATGCATGCACGTGCACACGTGAACAAGCTCAAATCTAGTTGTGTGCATTTGAGTTGTCCAAGACCAGAAGATCGTGAAGAATTTGAGAAGCCATGTAGTCAGTGCATGAGGATGCAGAGATTCCATGCACTCAGTGCATGAAGTTGATGTAAAGTCAGACTGAATCCAGACTAAAGTTAGAGATATCAGTTGTCTGAGTTTTCAGTAATTGAGAAGAGCCTGATCAACAGAAGTGATCAGAAGTTGCTGAGCAAGACCAACAGACCTTTTCAGATTTTGTTGTAGTTTCTTGAAGAGAGAAAGGCTAGGTCATCCTTAGAAGAAAGAGATAAATCCTGACCAAGACGAGAAGACCTGATCAACTCATGTGATCAGAGGTACAGAGCAAGGCCAGCAGTCTTTATCCCAGACTGCTGAAGACACTTGAAGAAGCTAAAGTGAAGAAGAGATACTCGTGTGACTCGAGGATCCAGGAGAAGCCCCCTGTGAGACTCAGGGTGGAAGAAGTCTTCAGTGGGATTCTGGAGCAGGCCAGTGGGACTCTGGTAACACTGTGAGACGCAGTATAAAGACCCTCCTGTGGGACTCAGGAGAGATACAGTGGGACTCTGTATCGACCATTGTAATACTAACAGATTATAATGGAAGAAACCATGTTGGGGTGTTTAACCAACATGGCAAGGACGTAGGCCTTTGGTGCCGAACCTTGTAAATCCTTGTGTCCAGTGCCTTTACATTTACTGCATCATTCGAGGAAAGGCTGAGAGATACAAGAAGAGTGGATCGAGGCCTTAACAAGCCATAGAGGTTTAATTGATAAAGAATCAATTAGTAAAAAGTTTTAAAGGATCACTGATTCACCCCCTCCCCCTCTCAGTGATTCACACTGATCTGGGAACTTCAGTTTTTTTATCTAATTTAAATATAAAAATTATTAAAAATTCCTAAATTTCATACATATATGTATAAATAAACTATTTTGACTCTAAAATACAATTCAAAATATAATTTAATAGTATTCATTATTTAAATGAAAATGTTTTTTTAACTAAATTCTAGTAATTTTTACTAGTAATCAAAAAGTTATGTTTCTCATAATAATACAAAAAATTCACCCGATTATAATTTCCGCAATACGCCTTCAAAAATAATGTTTATTTTTTATAATAAAAATCATAAAATTCTAAAATTTATTATTAAAATATGCTCACCATTAAAAAGAGGTAAAACTCAATCTTTCCGGTATCGCAAGATTATTCAGTGTTGTGTGTAGCGTATTCTTAACATGGTGTTGCGTATAAAGAGAGAGAAAATAATATTCATTCAAACATAAAAATATTTTAAGGTATTGGGGTTTTTCATAGATATGATTATCTCTGATTTTTAGTTATCAGGTCATGACATGAATCATTTCTGAATAATGAAGAGTGGTGGGAATACACAATCTAAAAAAAGTTCAATTTTTAAATAATGTATGATGTTAAGACTGTTCCTACTACATGAAATATAAATATATAAAAGTAACAAGCGCATTTTAATGTTTATGGATCTTCTCAGGAGAAAGAATGGATTAATTCATACTGTTTTCTTTAATAGGATGGGTGTGAAGATTTGGTGATTCTTACCTCTGTCTGTTAGGATGAAAATGGATTTGTAAATTCTATTTGAATGATATAATTTTCCAATATCACTATGTTTTTGGGTGAAATGTATGATTATACTCAATTTTATAGTGTTTTGGTATCCTTTAATGGTTACTAATATAATTCTTCCATTGATGAGTATGTTATTGAGGAACCTGATTATACTCATGCTATAATGGAATTTTTTTATACGATGATATGGATTTCAATATCATCCAGGAACATAAAATGATTGATAAAAATGGATTGAAATAGAAAGATTAAATTAATTATTCCTCTTCCATGAAAAGAAAAATCAAGAGGGCCGCCATTTTACTTGAGTATGAGAAGGCATGAAAATAGAAATATGTTCTATAGAAAGGAACATAGAATGTGTTAGTGTCACTTTATGAGTCCAATATATAAAAATATATAAAAATATATTTAGTATATCAAAATATAAATATATATTATAGTGATTCAACGGTATCATCTTTAAATTACCTTGATTTTTGTTGTCATAAAGAGAATGTGTAATTTGAATTAGGAGGCCAAAAATAATTTTTGTTTTTTAAATATTATTAAAAATTATATGTGTAGTTTTAAATAAAATTATGAAAATAATTATATAGATTCTAATATATGAGAACAATTTAATGTTGGGATGGTGATATCTACTATTTATGGAAGTGGGGATCCATATTCTACTACTATGACACAATGAACAACAAATTTTATTTATTCTGAACGTGTTAGGGTAATATTTTTTGTTTTAAAATAACCCATTAAGTTGGTCCATGTTATTGATTGCAAAGATCAAAAACCTCAAAATTAAGAGATATTCAACTTCTACATATTAAATTTTACTTCTCATATTTTCAATTTTACTAATGTTCAGGATTTAATTAATGTGGGCATGTAGCTATGAACACATAAAACCTTTGAGTTGATTACATCAAGATTTAGTGAGGAAAATGGTCAAATAAGTGATAGAATACTAAAAGATGCAAGGTATTCCATTTATGATGACACTCCTATATGTAAAAAAATCATAATACCTGTAATTACCTAAACATTTATTAATGGAAATTCCACTTGATCAAATTAAATGTCTTATTACGTAAAATGGTTATATAACATATGAAGTTCCTTGGTTTTTTGTATTTGGATTATAAAATACTGTTTCAAATTGTTACTGTTGCTAATATAGTGGTTGAACAATATCACAATATTAGTATAAATATATGGATTTAACAAATCCAATTTACTCAGACAAAGTAAGTGATGGCATCATCTAGTAGAATTACTCATACTAATCCCATTTCTAGGAGCATGGAAAGTAGGTAGTGTCACTGGGATTCACTCTTGAACAAGACCAATCCAATCTTCAACCTGATAATCTTGAACGGAACCGCCTATGGTAGAAGTGGAAGTTAATAGAGATGACCACCCGAGCAATGTTACATGAGCCACCCCATGAGTATGTCACATCGCAAACATTACCCTTTGGTCTTATGCGGGTGTTATAAGGGATTATGTTACAAGACCCTATAATTATGATTATGTTCATTATTTTTTGATATAATTATAAATGTTCATTCATTTTATTATTATCACATTGTAAATGGTTTTTAAAGAACAAATAATATTTTTAAATAATATTCAATTAAGAAATCTATTTTGATTATTTAATGGATTTTATAAATAAATAATATTTTAATAAAATATTATTACTAAATTATTTTTTATTAAATATAAATGATCATATAATTTTTATTAATACAATTTTAATTTTTATTAAGGTTTGAAAATTGTTTTTATCTAAATTCATGAATTTTCAAAAAAAGTCATTTTTTATTTTAAA
Source organism: Viscum album (assembly GCA_963277665.1). Taxonomy (NCBI): domain Eukaryota; kingdom Viridiplantae; phylum Streptophyta; class Magnoliopsida; order Santalales; family Viscaceae; genus Viscum; species Viscum album. The sequence continues at coordinate 764,744,277 of OY728129.1, forward strand.
GCTAATAATTCACATATTAATAAAATTATTAAGATAAAATGAATATTATTTTTGGACTCAAGGAATCAAAATTATCGAAGGGTGAATTTTTAATAATTTTTTGAGACATCCAAATTTTTGGGTAAAACATAAACACCGTTTAAATATATAATATGTTTTATGACATCATAATGACCCAATAGTAATGTAATAAAATACTATAAAATCGTTTTTTCGACAATAGATGTTTTACCATTAATGTAATGTGATTTTAGATTTGTTGTATTAATTTTATGGTGCCTTAGTGGACCGTCCATGCCATATAAAACATTTAAATTTTTTACAATTTTTTCCTTGAGAGTGTCTCTCACCTCCACCTAATAAAGACTAATATTTTAATACGTTCATCCATTTACCTGACGAAATAAAGGTTTACAACCCACTTTTGCAAAAACCATGGGCAAAAAACTATGGGTTGGTTTGTGGATTTGATTAGTTTAAAGTGTAGTGTCCAAAACATAAATAATAAAGAATGCTCTCTATTTTCCCATATAAACCAACCCAACGACCACTTATCATCACAAAAAAATCATAGATAACAACTCTTCTATGCCCCCCACTCTCCATAATAGTCCTAGGGTTCCCCAAGCTACCTATAAGCCTTTCTCATGCCTTTGATATCACACTTCCATGTAAGGGATTTCTTTCATTCTCATTTTGGTCCAAATTTCTTTATATTGTGATACCATTTTAATTTCAACAAAAAATGTTAGGGAATGAATTCTTATGGCCCCCATACTTACCCTCCTTATGTTTTAAAGATAAGATACCTATTTTTATCCCAATAAATCCTCCCATGCACCCCTGTTGCCATGTTGAGATTTTGTAAGGAATTTCTCCCTTCTCATTTACAATCATGAAATTTTTATATTATTAATCTAAATTCCATTAAATATAAAGGTACATGTATCAATATGATCCCTTACTATCCATTTAATGTACATATGATTAGATACCCATTTCTCTCTCATCAACCATTTTTATGAATTCATATGTCATACCGTTATACTGCCGAAATTGCACCCTGATATTCTAACCCAAATTCATTTTGTAGTGAATACCATGTTCATTTCTCTATAAAGGGTATTCACCTACATGAAAAATTAATTATTTATTATATAGTTTCATTTATTATATCAAAATTTCTTTATCTCGGAATAAATTATGATTATTAATTAATGCATGTTGTATGATCTATGTGGCACACTTATGGATAAAATGAAATGATTAAGAAGGGTGCACCCAGATAGTGATCCAATGAATTGGGTATTGATTAGTATCATGATATCAAGTGTAAGTAGGGATTAATCATTCTAATTAATGTTCAATGAGAGTTTACTCATGCTCTAGGTTTAATGATCCTTGGATTATACCAATATCATGTTAAATGTTGCTTCGACATTTCCATGTTATGATAATCCGGATATTTTATTCCTTTATGTTCATGTTTCTCATACGCACCATTGATATTAATATTGCCTAACATGTATTTTATTCTTCATCTTATTCCTTTTTTACTCCCTTACTGGGCTTTATAGCTCTCTCTTTTATTATGCATGTCCTCAGGTTATCCCATGAAACTCTAAGTACGAAGTAATGTGTGTGGTCATCTAAAATATGTTTTCATTAAAGGTGTGTATTTATTATTTTAAGTTGTTACACAATGTTCTAATGCCCCAAAGACCCTATACCTCTTGATCTTTTATTTTTAATTATGTTATGATTTTATGTAAAATTTATGTTTAATTATGAAATAAAGAGAAGGGTTGTTATAATTGGCATCATAGGATAGGTTTAGTTATTTTGGTGATTAGGATTAGAAAACCCAAGTGAAATTCTTAAGGATAGAACATAGTATAAATAAGACATCCCTAAATTTTGGTGATTGTTTATTAAGTTTTTTATCTGAATGATAAATCCATGTATGGATACAAACAAGTATAGGTGGCTCTGGCATAGATGTGTGTAGGGGTAAAACCCGAATACATCACTTTGAGCTAGACATGAATGGGAAATGGTGAATGACAATGGGCCTTGCAGCACATTTTATTGCAACCCTACCAAGGGATATGATTTGGTACATTCATAAGATTAGTATGAATCATTATTAATTGAATACAAAAATACCTTATGAATATATTTTGGGAATTTCATCATGGATGACATAGATTGAATCGTATAAATTCATAATTTAAGGAAATAATTTAATTTATAAGTTATCTATTTTTTTATTTTGATTACCCGTTATGTGTTTCCCCTAAAATAAATTTTGTTATAGACAATGGAATGTTATAAGAGGGCTTGGGAAAACAACTGATGTGAAGATCAATGTGATGATTATTCTAATGAGATGCTCAATCCGATGGGGGAAGTAATCTTGAACTTGTTCATGATACTCTCTCAGTTAACTAGTGTTTTTAATAGAAACATAGTTCATGAGGAACGTCCCCCCCCCAAGAATGAACAATCTACAATTGAGATCTTCCCGAGAGAAAGGCCTCCTACTTTTAATGGATCATATGTTCCCCAAATCACCAAACAATGGATCAAATCCATTGAAACTATCTATTTCTTCCTTCAATGGTCAGAACAAGACATGGTTGCTCTGGCTAATTATCATATAGAGGGTGAAGCTAATCAATTGTAAACATTGATAAAATAGTATGAAGCATGAGGAAGAGTTTAAGGTGTTGGAATGGAAGTATTTCCCATAAATTGTTTTTCATAAATATTTTCTGTGTACCCTCTGACTTAAGATGTAAAGGGACTTCGTTTCCCAAATGAAAAGAGACAAATAATCCATCAGAGAATATGAGGAGAACTTTAAAATGATTTCATGATACGCATACATCTTTGTCGTTACCCACGAATGCAAGGTTAACCGCTTATTTTATGGGATAAAACCTAGCCTATAGAAGGCCCTAGTGATCCGTGACATTGATAACTATGATGAGATTGTCCTATGTGATGTAAAATCTAAAATGGAGATAAGAGAATCTTAGAGGTATCATGGGGATAAGAATTGGAAAGTGTACTTTAATTCTATCAGTTTGATGTATAAATAAAATTGTGATAAGAATATCCAGCACCCCATATTCCAATGGAGAGGAAATAAGAACCCTGTAAATTTTCTTAAGGGGATGTGTAAATGCTTTAGTGGTGGAATAGAATGGAACCTAACCATTATATGTTAGCATGAAAAACCTGATACTATGACATAGGAGAGGAACACTCCATTTGACCCACAATGCATTATTCATTGCATCATGAATAGAGAACATAATTTTTTTCTACTTCTATGAATTCTTTTATATAGAAAAAGTTTAGTAGAACAATCCCAACACCACCAAAAATCATGGAAGTAAAGATTTCAGTGAGAATGATAAATGATAAAATCATTGCATCCCATGAATATATCATCTCACCTATCATAATTTTTGGATTGAACTTTCTATAAAACCTCTTCAAACTCCCTCTGGTAAAATTTGATACAATTCTTGGCATGTATTTTCTTTCTCTATATAGAGCCAACATAAATTTCTATGAGAGGGAAATCACTCTCCATATGGAGAATCGAACCCCAATTTTGTACAAGTGCAAAGAGTAGGATAAATATTCATTATCCACGACATCTCAATTGTGGATGTTACTTCCCTAAGAGTATGCATATCTCGATCAGATGATTGAGTCCGCGGAAGCAACCATCCTTAATGATTTTCCTATTCTGAGGGAATTCCCTAATGTTTTTTCCGGAGAAATTGTCAGTTATTCCTCCTAGATAAGATGTAGAATTCTTAATAGAACTTATACCTATTTAGTTTCCAATATCCTTGAATCCATGTAGAATTACTATTTTAGAGCTTGAGAAATTAAGAAAAATCTACATGATAATATAGATAAAGGGTTTATACGCCCAAGTGATTCACTATGGGGTGCACCAGTCCTCTTCATCAAGAAGAAGGATGGGTCAATGCACCTTTTCATTGATTATCCTAAGCTCAACTAAATGATGATAAAGAACAAGTATCCACTTCCATGAATTGATGACTTGTTTGATAAACTAAGTGTAGCACAATACTTCTTAAAGGTGGATATGTGGTCAGGATATTATCAAAAAAGGGTAAAGAAGGAGGATATCGCCAATATTTATTTTCATACAAGATACTGACACTATGAATTCATATTAATTCCTTTCAGACTCACTAATTCTCCAGAAATCTTCATGGAATTGATGAATATAGTCTTTAGTGATTACATCAACAAATATTTTCTAGCCATTATAGATGATATTCTAATATACTCCAAAACCAAGGAAGATCATCTAAACACTATACTATAGACCTTGTGTAAGGAGAGGCTCTATGAAAAGTAATCAAGTGTGAGTTATGGTTAAAGGATGTATCATTATTGGGTTATATCATCACAAGAAATGGTATATTTTTGGATCCCTCAATGTTAGCTGAAATTGAGGGATGGTCAAGGCCATCATCAGTGATAGATATCTATTGATTCTTGGGGTTAGATATATATTATTGCCGATTTGTGAGATATTTCACATAATTGTCCAACCCAATTTCCAAGGTAACTAGAAATGGAGTAATGTTTTCTTTGAGTGATGAATGTAATGATATCTTTAAGGAGCTGAAAAGTTTTCATATCACTACATCCATGCTCACAGTTCCTACAAGAGGAGAAATTTTTGTAGTATTCAGTGATGCTTCGAAGAAGGGCCTAGGATGTTTGTTGATGAAAAATTAAAAATTCATTGCCTAAGCATAAATGAAATTTATATTTCAAGAGACAAACCATCCAAAAAATGATCTGGAGTTGGATTTAGTAATATTCTCTTTGAAAATTTGGAATTATTATCTCATTGGGGAGAAGATTGAAATATATATAGATCACAAAATCCCCAAGTATATATTCACATAGAAAGAGATAAATATGTGACAAAGAATATGGTTTGAGGTGGTCAAAGACTATGATTGCTCAATCCATTAACACCGTGGGAAAGAGAACAAGGAGGTATATTCTCTAAGTAGAAAATACCCAGTGATTCTATCATTGTTGATAATTGAAAAGGATCTAATAATCTTATATTTGATGAAGAAGGACACGGGAATCATAAACAAGGGAACACGATCAATCCATTCACAAATGATTACTCAACCATTTATTTTTGAAAGGTCAACAGATTCTAAAAAGTATGGTACGAAATTCATTAGAAAGTGGAAACTATCCGAAATGGGAAATCCTTGGAGTTCAATTATAATGAATAATGAATTGTGATATTTGGGAAAACACTATGTGTTCCATGAAGTTTGGAGTTGAAAAAAGAACTTTTGGATGATACACATATTTCAAAATTAAAAATTCACCTAGGAAACACAAAGATGTATCGAGACCTCCAATAGAATTATTTGTTATATAACATGAAGAATGAGATCACTAAGTATACATCCATGTGCCTGGTATGTTAGCAAGTGATGGCTGAGAGGGAGAAGTCTAAGGGGATGATGAAACAATTAGCCATACCTATATGTAAATGGGAAAACGTCCCCATGGTATTTATCATCAGACTTCTGAATACATACAAAGGAAAAAAATTGATATTTTGGGTTACTCTGGATATTCATACAAAGACTAAATTTTTAATTGTAATTTGGGAGGATTTCTCATTGGATCAACTCACCCAGATATACATTAGTGAATTGGTATGGTGTCATGGAGTAATGCTATCTATTGTATCAGATTGAGATCTAAGATTCACCTCTATGTTCTGGAAGAATCTCTAACACACTCTGAATACTGAGCTAAACTTCAATACAAATTATCATCCTCCAACTGATTTCCAATCTAAGAGGAATATCTAAACACTTGAGGACAGGTTGAGAGAATTCTCAATAGAATTCAAAGGTGGATGAAATCAATATCTTCCTCTGCTTGGGTTCTATTATAATAACACTTCCCACTCCAGAATCAGAATGGATTCTCATGAATCCTTTTATGGGAAGAGGTAAAGAACACAGGTGTGTTGGGATGAAGATGGGGAGAGAAAAATCCTAGGTCATGAAACAATCTAGGAAATGGTAAATAAGGTTAAGAATTTACAACATCACATTAAAGCTGCTCAGATTTGACAAAAGAGTTTTATATATAATGGTCAATGAGACCTAGAGTCTGATGTTGGAGACATTTTATTCCTCCACATAACACCCTGGAATAGAGTTATGAGATTTTTGAAGAAGGTAATGCTTAGTCCAAGGTATATCAACTCGTTTGAGATCCTTGATCACATTTGAGCAGTGGCCAATTGACTAGCACTCCCACTGAACCTATCTCCTGTCCGTGATGTATTACATGTATCACTATTGAGGAATTACATACCTTACCCATCACATGTACACAATCCAGTGGTGGTACCTTTGGGGAATGACCTCTCTTATTAAGAGAAGTCGATGATGATATTAGATCATTGGGAAAAAGTTCTACAAAATAAGACATTGCCCCTCATCAAGGTGTTGTGGTGAAACCATAAGTTTGAAGAAGAGATGTAGGAATCAAAGGAAGTGATAAGGTAGAGTTACCCTCCTATGTTTTTGTTTGAGAAAATGAAATTTTTAGGGAGAAATTTCTTAATGAGGGAAGATTGTAACGATCCAAACATTTATTAATTGTAATTCATCTTGATCTAATTAAATCTATTATTATGTAAAATTGTTGTATAACATATGCACTTCCATGGTGTTATGTTTTTGAATTTTAATATACCATTAATAATTTTTACCATTTCAAATACAGCAGCTGAATAGTGATCACATGATTTTTTAAAATATAGGGCTTTAACAAATTCAATTTACTCAGAAAAAGGAAGCGATGGCCTCATCTAGTAGAATTTCCCCATACAAAGCCCATTTTTCAGAGCTCAGAAACGAGGTAGCATCACTAGGATTCTCTCTTGACCAAGATTAAGTTGTGCTTCAACAGATTAAGGTGGAATAGAACCACCTACGATAGAAGTGGATGTTAATAGATATTACCACCTATGAAATGTTATCAGTGCCGCCCCAAGAGTGAGTTAACATCACAAACCTTATGTTTAGGTCTTATGGGGGTGTTATAAGGGGTTATGTAATAGGACCCTAGTACTATGATTATGTACACTATTTTTTATATAATAAATAATATACATTAATTTAGTTATTGTTACATTATAAATGTGTTTTAATGCACAAATTTTATTTTAGGTTTATATTAAATTAGGAAATCTATTTTGTTGAATAAATAGAATTTTGAATTAAATAATATTTTAATAAAATATTATTACTAAATTTCATTTTATTAAATATTAATGATTGTATAATTTTGATGAATACAATTGTTATGTTTATTGTGTTTTGAAAGCTATTTTTGTCCAAACCCATGTATTTTTTATAGATGTAAAAAAAATTAAAAGTAAAAATTCACATATTTATAAAATTATTTAGATAAAATGAACATTATTCTTATATTCAAGACTTCTAAATTATCCAACGGTATATTTTTCATAATATTCTGAGACATTTGAATTTTTTTGTATAAAATAAATAACATTTAAATATATAACGGGTTTAATGAAATCATAATGAACCAATAGTGATGTAGTAAAATACAATAAATACGATTTTCTCCTAATATATGATTTAAATTTAATATAATTGGATTTTATATTTTTCTGATTAATTTTATGGTGTCGTAGGGGACCATCCAAGACTTAAAAATCAATTTAACATTTTAATATATTTTCTATGAGAGTGGGACTCACCTCCATATAAGAAAGACTAATATTTTAATAAGTTCATACATTGGAAATATGAAATAATTATTTCCACTCTCCTTTTTCAGAAACCGTTAGAAAAAAAACTTGTGTTGGTTTGTAGTTTTGATTTGTTTAAAATGTTGTGTCCAAACACTACTCAACAGTTAATATATACCAACAGTTTAAAAACGTTGGTAAAGGTTGTATAACCCTTGGTAAAACTTTACCAATGGTTTAGGCAACCATTGGAAAGCAAGCCGTGGGGATAGGCTTATACCAAGGGGTTTTGAAATAACTATTGGGATAAAACACCAGAAATCATATTATACCTCCCAATGGTTTAGAAACTATTGCAATAGATGCTTACCAATAGTTTCATATAACTCTTGGTAATGATTGATAATAACATGCCATTACCAGAATTTTCTGAAATAATTAGTAAATATTGTACTAACAGGACTCTACCAATGGTTTCATAAAACCATTGGTAAATATTGATAATAACAGACATTTACCAATGGTTGAAAACTGTTGGTAAGGAGTAGATTTTTTCAAATCTGTACCAACAGTTTGGGAAATTTTTTGTTTAGATCCTACAATTCACCTTGTCTAGAAGTATGCATCCTCCCTTTTTGCATTTACCTGCTGAATAACAAATAATTCACAATAATTAATACATATCATTCTATACCACTGTTTCATAAATTCACTTCAGGTTTATAAGGATCTCCCTCTTTCAAAACCATAAAATATATTATTATGTCTTATGCTTGAATTTTATAATATGTGTGTTGAGTTGACTGTAGACTATTTCTTTATGAGGGTTCTATTATACAAACCCTAATTTGAGTTATTTCAAAATCGTATCACAAGATGATTTTATTAATATACATCCATTATGTCTTGGTTAATTATATCTTATTTTTCTATGTTATCGCATATAAACAAAGTCTCTTAGGTAATTTGTTAGTGAAACTTTCATTCTACCAAAAGGTGATGCAGGATGCAATTCTGAGTAAAATAGGGATAAGATGGTATCTTTTAGAGAATATAAATTAAATGTGAAGATCCCAAGACATACTTGGTATTTATTATCTATAATGTTGATAAATATTCCAACATATTGCTATAATTGTTGTTTTTAGGTATTTTAAAACAAATAAAAATGGGTGCATTAATGTTCTTATTGATTGGATTGTATTTTTATCAATGATTTTGTGATGATATGATTTCGTGGAGTAAAATAAGATACTGATGTCAGTGGGGGCTATCCAGGGGTTGGGGGTGCTGTCCATGGGGGTAGGGGATGTCCAGGGTGCTGGGGGTGTTCAGGGGGTGGGGTGTCAAGGGGGTGGGGGTGTCCAAGGGGTTGGGGGTGTTGTCCAAGGAGGTAGGGATGTCCAGGGGTGGGGGTGGTCTAGTGGAGTGGGGGTGTCCAGGGGGTGGGGTGGTGTCCAAAGGGTTGGGGGGCTCCAAAGGGATGGGGGGATATACAAGGGGGTTATGGGTGTCCAGCGGGTGGGGTGGTGGTGTCTAGGTGGTGGGGTGTTGTCTAGGGGGTGGGGGTCGTCCAGGGTGGGGGTGTCCAGGGGTGGGGGTGTCGAGGGGGGATGTCTAAGTGGTGGGGTGGGGGTCATCTAGGTGGTTAGGGGGGATGTCCAGGGGGTTGGGGGTTGTCCATGGGTGTGGGGGAGTCTAGGGGGTCAGGGTGATCAGGTGGTGGGATGGTGTCTAGGGGGGTAGCAGATGTCAAGGCAGTTTGGGGGGTGTCCAGGGGTAGGGGTTGTACATGGGTGTTGGGGTATCCGGTCGAGGGCTGGGTGGGGTTTCTACGGCGGTGGGGGACTGTACAGGGGGTACGGTGTGTCTAGGGGTAGGTTGTCCATTGGGGTTGGGGGTGTCCCCATGGGTGGGGGTTGTCTAGGGGTAGGGGTGTCCAGGGGTGGGTTGGTTGTCCATAGAGGTGGGGGGCTATCCAGGCAGTGGGCAGGTGGTCCATGGGGGTGGCATGGATATCCAGGTGGTAGGGGTGTATAGGGGGAAGGAAGGTTATCCACAGAGTGTGGCTGTCCAGGCGGTATGGGGTTTACATGGGGGCGGGTGGACTATCTACATGGTTGGTGGGGATATCGAGGGGGTAGGGTGTCCTAGGGGGTGGGCAGGCTTTCCACGGGGGTGGTGGCTGTCTAAGAATGTAGGGGGTGTCTAGGGGTGGACGGGCTGTCCACGGGGGTCGGGGTGTGTCCATGGGGGGGGGGGGGGTCATGTGCTAGAGGTTGTCTAGGGGGTTTGGGGCTATCCCAGGGGGCAGGGTGTCTAGGTGTGGGGGTGTTTAGGGGGTGGGGTGGTATCTGAGATGTGGGGTGTCCCGTGTGTGGGAGGGCTGTCCACGGGGGTGGTGGGTCTTTCCACGGGGTACATGGTGTCCACAGGGGTGGGTGTACTATCCATGGGGTTTTTGGGGCAATCTATGGTGGTGGAAGGGATGTCCTAGGGGTAGGGTTGTGTAGGGGTGGTGGGATCTCCACAGGGGTGGGGGATGTCCAGGGGTGGTCGTGTTGTCCAGTGGGTTGGCGGGGCTATGCGGGGGTTGGGAGTGTCTAGGGGGTGGTACGACTATCGATGGGTGTGGGGGGCTATCCAGGGGGTGGCTAGGATTTCTAGGTGGTACGAGGTGTCCAGGGGTGGGAGGGCTCTGCACGGGGGTGGTGGGGCTATCATGGGGGTTCAAGGTGTCTATGGGGGTGGTCGGGCTGTCCACGGGGGTGGGGTGCTGTCCAGGGGTAGGCGTGTCCACAGGGGTGGAGGGGATGTCAAATAGGGTATGGGGGGTCCAGGGGGTGGTTGGGCTGGCCAGAGGGGTGGGGGGCTGTCTACAGGGTTGGTGGTCTATCCATAGGGGTGGCAGGACTGTCTAGGGGGTACGAGGTGTCCTGGGGGCTGGATGGGCTATCCACGGGTGTGGCGAGGCTGTCCAAGGGGGTACAGGGTTTCAAGGGGGTAGGGGGGTTGTCCACGGAGGTGGCAATGCTTTCTAGGTGTAGGGGTGTCGAGGGGGTGGGTGGGCTGTCCACGGTGTTGGGGGTTGTCCAGCGTGGTAGGGGGTGTCCATGAGGGTGGAAGGGCTGACCAGGGGTAAGGGGTGTCTAGTGTGGTGGGTGGGCTGTCCACGGGGGTTGGGGTTCTCTAGGGGGTGGACGGGCTATCCAACGGGGTGGCGGGGCTATCTGGGGTGGGGTGGGGAGTACAGGGTGTCCATGGGGGGTGGTCGGCCTATCCACGAGGTCAGAGGTGATGTCCACGGGGTTGGTGGGTAGCCCATGGGGGTGACGGGGCTGTCCAGGGGGGTATGGGGTGTTCAGGGTGGTAGGCAGGATGTCCACAGGGGTGGTGGGGCTCTGTAGGGGTACGTGGTGTCTTGGAGGGTGGGCGGGTTGTCCACGGGGGGGGGGGGGGGGGGGGGGTTGTCAAGGGGGTAGGGGTGTCCACGGGGGTTGTGGGGTTGTCTAGGGGGTAGGTGAGTCTAGGTTGGTGGGCAGGCTGTCCACGGGGGTGGGGGTGGGTGGGATATCCATGGGGGTGGAGGGGCTATCCAGGGGGTGGGCGGGTTGTTCATGGTGGTGGCGGTGTTGTCATGGGGGGTAGTGGTGTCCAACTGGGGGGGGGGGGGGGTTCCACAGGGGTGGGGTGGCTATCCAGAGGGTAGGGGGTGTCCACGGGGTGGTGGGGCTATACAGGGGGGTAGAGGTTTCCAGAGGGTGAGAAGACTGTTCATAGGGGTGGGATGGGGGTGTCCTGGGGTGTTGTCCATGGGGGTTGCGGGGCTGTCCAAGGGGGTACATGTGTCTAGGGGTTGGGAGGGCTGTCTGCGGGGGTGGTCGGGCAGTCTAGAGGGTACGAGGTGTCTCGAGGGGTGTGCGGGTTTTCCACATGGGTGGAAGAGCTATCCAGGGGGTAGGGGTGTCCAAGGGGTATGCAGGTTGTCCATGGGTGTTGGGTTTTTCGAGGTGGGGGTGGGGGTGGTGGGGGGGGGGGGGGTGGATGGACTTTCAATAGTGGTTGGGGGTGTCTGGGGGGTCTTGGGGGTGTTAGGTGGTTGGGGACTGTCCAAGGTGGTCGGGGCTGTCCAGGGGGTGGGGCTGTCTGGGGGGATGGGGATGTTCGGGGGGGGGGGGGGTGTAGGTGTGGGAGGGCTATCCATAGGGGTAGGGGTTGTCCAGGGCATACGAGGTGTATGGGGGGTGTGCGAGCTTTCCATGTGGGATCGGGGTGGCCGGGTTGTCCAGGGGGTACGGGGTGTCTAGGGATATTTCGAGGATGGGGGTGTCCAGGGGTGGGTTGAATAAGTCACATAATATCATCTAGTCGAATTTTATTATTTATAGACAAAAAATAAAGATAATGCGACCTACCTAATCACACATATATTTAGGAACAACAAATCAATAAACATCAAAGGTCATTTATATCAGTACAAAATGTAATGGATCAATCTATCCCTCGTATCCATCACTATCATAACCAACATCATTTTCCTCACCCTCGTCCTCATGTTCATCCTCATTATCATCCCCTCCCTCCTCGATGACCTCTCTCATGCCCTTTTACTCAGCCTCGGCCTCCTCATCACCCTCTACCTCCTCCTCAGCCTCATCCTCGGCCTCCTACTCCTCTCACGTGGCCTCCTCCTTTCCATCGTGTTGACCACCACTAGTACATCCACATTGTGCACGATATATAGAACGCATAGATGGAATATATTAATCACAAGTTGTGATGTCCTCTAGTGGAAGTGTTGGATGTAAAACTTCCATCAGTTTCATAAATGCAGTGTTTTCCATAGCTGACTGTTCTGCCGTCTCCATGGACATTTTTTCTGCATGTTTTCCCTATGTCATAACTTTATGGAACTCGGTGTCCCTATAACTCATACGAGAGGAGGGCCAATACCTCGTCAGAACTATACTATTCCAATGATGGTAGCATACTCTACCGTGGTGCTCATTTCCTAACACCTGATGTAATTGATCATTTGGACCAAATTTTTCTAGTTCTTGGGAATAAAGGTACTCTAAAGTAGCCTGTTACAGATATAAGATTTTTTTAATGTTACAAAATACTGATTAAAATTTTAAATCAACAATGTAAAACATAAAATCTTCTACTATGTTGGTTCACTAACCGTACTTCCACCATTCCTCCTTCTACTCAAGGAAAACTTTTTTGCTCAAGGGACACGCCCTTATATATCCAATTTATACCTCTACAATGACATTGAATCTAGGAAACCATAATTAAAAATAGTATACCAATATTTAATTTTATAACTAATATTATATAACAGCTTTATAAATATAATATATTATAGAGGAAGCAATAGAATGTGCATGTCGTATTGAAGATTTATAAAATGTCAGACCTACTTCCTCTCTTGATCTGGAATCGTAGTACATCCCAATGTGTGGAGTTATATTTTTTATTAATGTTTTTTTATTTCTTCTAGAAGATTCATAAATAAAATTCAATAATTAGTATTATTGAAAAACATGAAAAATTTCATTTAAATACCTCTAATGTGATTAATACCTCAAAATGGATTGTCATCCAATGAGTAATCATCTGTCGATATTGTTCTAATAAAAAATTATCTATGATAGGGACCGCCTATAACTCTGTTCCAACTCTATCATGCCATCCAATATGCAACTCGTACTTACAGGCTCTCCAAATCTCACCTTAATCCTTTAGACGTACTGATTGTGTAACGTTGCCATCGGGTAAATTAAACCGAAGCGGACACCAAAATATTAATTCATATAAAAAACATATTATTTTGCCTTAAATACAACAGATTTTATTACCCATATCTCTGCCCAAGCATTATACTTAACTTCATTTGGAAACTTCCTCCATGAGAGAGGGCTAACATTAATTATTTTGGAGTATTTGGAAAGCATCGCCAAAAAACTCCGACATTACTGCCCTGTTTTTTCAATAATTTGAGTATCTTAATTTTAGTTCATTAGAAACTATGTGTGGTGGGTCCACACTACATGCATTCATGTGCTCCCCCTACTCGTATCGGTATATTTATCTGTTATAAAATTAAAACATATAGTTTATCGATACATGTTAAAATGAAAATAAATAATTCTATAAAAAAATTTAGAGATGTATATGTATAACTGCAATAGTCTGATCAATGGGTGACACTGGATCTGTATAAACTGAAGGAACACCATGTACATGTGGATTGGGTCCTAATGTATGCTCTGTAGAGACAAACTCTGGTGGAGCTGGAGTCGAAGAATATGGAATATAAATGCTCGGACAGAAAGAAGCAGAAGTAAAATAAGATGACATGGATGGATGGTCGAATGCAGGATGGGGATTGGGAATCCTCATTCGATATGTAAAAGATGGGTGATGAGGCTCGTATGTAAAGGGTGGTAAAAACATCGGAGGCCTAAATATCTCGTGTGTCTCTAAAGACACACCACAATTAGAATGTGGGATGGATGGTATGTTTGTGGGAGGGGTATGGTATAATCTGGTATGCTGACCACATCATCTAGCTCTCATACCACCACCACACCCTTGTATGAACACCCTATGTAATGGTACCTCTACTAGGTCGCTCATCAAATAATTGTCGCATAATATGTAGATCCTCTAAAAATGTTTAAAACAAAATTAATAACCTGACATTATATATTTTTAAATATATATTTTAAATAAAGTACTCACTATAAGAAAAGGTGGTGGAATACCAATATCATTCATGCTATGATTGTTGTCCATCCTCTGTTTATGTTGCCTCTCTTCAACTGGTTGTATTTCCTGCATTTGAAAACTAATATGGATTTAATTAGAAACGTATAACTAATGTGTTACCCAAAAACTAAAATAAATGAGAGGAAATAGAGGATTCATGGATAATTAAAATATCTATTATTTTAGGTGAGCTTTAATAAAATAATGAATTGAGTATATTGTAGAAGATGTAATAAAGAAATTTAATTTTTAGTAGGATGTTTATTTACTAAACTTCAACAGTCTATTAAAATCTGGGAACATTAATTCTACCTAATTCATATGTGGTAATGTAGTTGTCGAAATTTAGGAAATATTTAATTTCATTATCCCAGGTAGATGATGCTAGTTTCTATACATGTTTTACATAAGAATAAAAACCAACATGTTCATTACCTCTTAAAATGTTAAAGGGGGTTCTTAAATTTATACGAATTTTATACATAGTCACTAAATAATTACAATGTTCACCATGTTAGAAATCTTGGTTTTTTAGGTTTGAATATAGTTCAATTCCAAATTAGAATATGCAATTCAAATAAAATTGAAACCAATAAACATTGAAAATTCACATAACGGTCAAGTTAAAAACAACATATTTGTAATAAATATTAAATTCATTTGAATGGTACTATCCTTAACATCCCAATTTGTGGTAAACCAAAAGAATTGAGAACATGAATGGATGATTTTATATATTTCACACCTAAACATGTGGTTCATAGAAATCCCTAACAATTCATCTGTTGGAGTCATAAAATGTATTAAATGGATCATTTCCAATGGTAGTATGGATGGTGTCAATTCCATCATCACCATATTCAAAAACATGTCTTGTAATTACTTCAATAATGACACCAAATTCCGATCGATTATGGTCCTTCACATAAAAAACTTGTTTCGTCATTGATGTCAATACACATGGTACACCGGTATCGAGAGTGATAGTCATATAAATTAATCAAAATCCATAATCATAAATAAATGTGCCATGCATCATCATCAAATAAAACCACTGGAATTTCATCATCGTGACTCATCTATGAGAAAAATAATCTCGTATTATTATTTCATCAATGACTCCATAATAAGCTACATTTTCAAATTATAGTCTACTATTTGATGCACCATAAGAATAGTATGTTGTGGTAGTTACCATAACACCATCATGTTTTTTTATCATGTTATTTTCACATTCAGTGATAATAAATCTGTACCCATTGATAACCATTTCTTTACAGTCACGAACCACTATATTATGACAAAAATCCAAAAGTATTATATCCTCAGAGAAGAAGTCGGAAGGAATACTGAATACCTGAAATATAAATGAATATTAAAATTAATTAAATATTTATATAATTATTTGAAACAGTAATATTATTACCTTCAATTTTAACCAATCAAGAAATGTTTTCTATGAAATTTCACCCTCCTTCACAAAGATAAATAATGAAGCATTATATTTATCATATCATTATATTCCCTATAAATTAAAACAGTAATAGTTTAACAGATATATATGTATATTTATATATACATAGGATAGACATATTCAATTTACATACAAGATGCTGTCATCAAAAAAAACCGTGCGATGATCCATCTCCTGCTTTTCAAGGATTATTATCGTCAATGTATATGATACAAGAATTCCTAATATTTTTGGAAGTGATAGAAAATAGGGTTCAATTTTTTAATACTGTTCTTCTTCATTTCTCATTGGTTTTTTCATTCTTGTAGTAAGGTTAGAAAAATACATAGAGCATAAATCCATACATTCTTGATCCAAGTAATCATTCACGATAGAACTGTCAGGATAATTATTTTTTAAAACATAAGAGTTTAATGAGTACATGTTTATTTCTATTCAATACATAAAAAAAGATATATTTCCTCCAAGAAGTATTTTATTTGGAATGTGGATAGTAATATGGAGCATGAATGTGAAAAATTATGGAAAAATATTTTCTCTAACTCACACAAAATTAATAGGGAATCCACCAACATTTATTGCAAGAATTAAATGGACAAATTCTTATCACAAATATATCTAAAAAATGGCACAAACGAATAATAGACACCCATACATTATTGGGAAAAAGATAAAAAATTTATATTGGAATCCACTCAGGTAGAAGATGTGATAATCTTGAGTCATCAAAGATTTTAGCTTCAACACTCTTCTATTGACCTGTTTAGATATGTCGCTTGAATAGACATCATGAACATTAATAGTCTCTAGTACTTACTTAAATTTATTTTATTTCTATAGGTTTCATCTAATAAGAAACACATTGAACATGCCATTTATTTTCACCGATACGCACAGGATGCAATTCTAGTCTGATTCTCTAATCCACCATGTCATGTTGGGACCATTAACCATATATTTTATTTCCCTTATTATTTAAAAGAATCGAAATAAAAATTTCACATATATTTTTCAAATTGGAATACATATTGGAAATGACGTAACAAATTCGTTGACCTATATGCCAAATCAAAGAAGATATTTACCTTCTTCCAATTGTAGCAGGATTCAGTGGAAACATTCTTTCTCTTTCTAGATTTCATTTGACCCTTCACAAATGTAAACAGAAATATTTCAATTCATTAAGCCCATCATTTCAAGACATATGAAGAAGTGGATCATCAGTCTCTATGGCATTGTAAAATATTTGATGATTATTTCTATATGGATGGTCCATTGGGAAGAATCATCGATGTCCATAAATCTGAAACTAAAATGATGTTTCAGTCTTCTAGATAATGTATTATTCATAAAGACAATACATGATTTTTTTCCCTTAGTGCTCCATCTGAAAATAATTTCATAAGAAGGAAAATCATTTTTCGTCCACATAAGTGCAGCACACATCTAAAATATGCCTTTTGATCATGCATAATATGTGCACACACCCACATCCCAATGAATTTTCAACTCATTTATTAATGGTTCATGTATATGTCTATATCATTATCGAGATCAGAAGGTCCAGATATAATTATACTCATGAAAGTGAAATGTTTTTTCATACACAACCATGGGGAACGATTATAAATGTTAATAAAAAATGGCCATGTGATGTGTGACGTAAGAATCTTCCCAAATGGATTAAATCATCACATGAAAGACCCAACATCACATTATTCTTGTCAACTGCAAAATCAAGATATTGTGCATCAAATAACATCCATGAAAATCCGTCGGTAGGGTGAACCAACTTGTCATTAGTCTTCTTTCTCTTAGAATCATTCCATCTCATTATTATGGATATTTCATTAGACATAAAAATATTCCGGAGTATGGGGATGAATGGAAAGCCCCACATTAATTTTTGTGGAACATAAGATGGTTTTCCATCCGCCTTGGCTACTAGTGTGATGTGCCACATTTTATACTATCATTTCATTCAGCAGTTTACTCCCAGAATAAATTGTAATCTTTCGAGCAAGCTTGAATTTTGAATCTTGAAAATCCAAGTCCCACAACAAAATTCTATGCCATATAGTGGTTTGAGCGAATATCTTCATCATCTAGAAGTAAGTCCTTAAAAAATAAGAATGTAATCTGTGGAAGTATAAGAAATCCCAAACATAGTTTCCCCATGAAACAATCAGATTAAAAATTACATCCTTTTAATTTTACTACATTATTGATATACTGGAGACGTGGTAGCATAATTAAATTTTTTCACCCTAACAAAATCATCATTTTCATTATAAGAATCATGTGTACTCAAATAGAAATCTTCTATGGTCAGAATCCTTTCATTTTCATGGTAAAAAATAATTGAAAATCAGCCATATACAAATTCTTTAATCCATTCCTCTCATTTGGATCATTAGCAATTAGAGATTTCATTTTCTCCCCATTGTGATTCTAGACATAGTAGTTTTCTTGAAAACCATATTTGTTTATATGGTAGGTGACTTCTTCATGACTCAATGAAGGTCTTCCACCACAATTGTTACATGGGTGGTGTATGTGGCCACAATCTAAAGCATTGTGAAATGAAAAATCTAAAAATATCTACAAATTGATTTGGAAATATCTTGATATCTGATTGGTTTCATATGTACAACTTCAATCCATTATATAAAAAAATTGCTATAAGTCATTTCGTTAAATGAAATTCAATATGATTGAAGTTTCATCGAAAATATATTTAAGTAAACAAGAATTTTCCACATTATATGAAACCATAACTGACACACTACTCTATATGAGAATCATAATATAAAAGACACAAAAATAATATATTTATAAAAAAATATATTTGAATAAATATAAATGAGTGCACAAGATATTGTACCCTTGTGGAGGAGAAATATTCTAGAGTTGAGTAGATTTTAGATTGAAGAAATTTTATATTTTAGAATATTATTTGAGTGATCACATACATTTCTTAAGGGGGTGGGTTGTCCAGGGGGTGGGGGATGTCCAGGCGGTGGGGGGCTATCTTGGGGTGGGGGCTGTCCACAGGGGTTTGGGGGAGTCCAGGTGGTGGTAGTGTCCCGGGGGATAGGGGATGGGGCTGTCTGGGCGGTGGTGGGTGGGTGTCCAGGGTGGGTGGTTGGGCTGTCAATGGATTTCGGGGGATATTTAGGGGGGTATAGGATATCTAGGTGTGGAAGGGCAGTTCAGGGGGTCGAGGGTGTCCAAGAGATGGGCGGGTCCCCTCTAGGGGGATGGGGTGTCCAGGGGATGGGTGTGTTTTCCACGTTGGTGGGGGTGTCTAGGGGGTGGGGGCTGTCCACGGGTTTTGAGGGGGATGTCTAAGGAGGGTCGGGGGTGTCCAGTGGGTGTGGGTGTCTGGGGGGTGGGGGTGTCTGGGGGTGGGGCTGCCCAGGTGGTGGGCGGGATGTCCACTGGGGTGGGGGAGGGGTTATGAAGGGTATACGGGGTGTCCAGGGAGGTGGGAGGGCTATCCAAGGGGGTGGAAGGGCTATCAAGTGGGATTACGGGTGTCTAGGGTGTGGGGGTGATTAGAGGGTCGGGGGTTGTCCAAGGGGTTCAGGGGTGTCCATGGGGGGTGGGGTTGTCCGGGGGTGATAGGTATCTGAGGGGTGGTGGGGGTATCTAGGGGTTAGGGGGCTATACAATGTGGTGGGGGTCTTTCTAGGGGGTGGGGGTTGTCCAAGGGGGTAGGGGGTCTAGGTGGTGGGGTGTCCAGGGTGTGGGTGGTGTTCAGGGTTTTGGGGGGTGTCTAGGGGTAGAGGGATTTCTAAGGGATTGGGGTGCATTGTATGGGGGTAGAGGGTCTCCAGGGGGGGTGGGTGTCTCTAGGTGGTGGGATGGTGTCCAGGGGGGTTGTCCAGGGGGGTTGGGGTGGGGGTGTCCAAGGGGTAGCGGGTTTCTAGGGGGTGGGTGGTGTCTAGGGGGTGGGGGTTGTCCAAGGGGTTGGGGGATGTCCACGAGGGTGGGGAGGTGTATAGGGGGTGGGGTGTTCGGGGTCTTGAGGGTGTATAGGGGTGTTGGTGGATCTCCAGGGGGTTGGGGTTGTCCAGGGGATTAGGGGTATTGTACAAGGGGTAGGGGTGTCCATGGGGTGGGGGGGGGGGGGTTCATGTAACATTGATAAACGAGAATCCCAATTTTATAACCCTATTAACCTATAATTTCACATAGAGATGGGTTCATGACTCACCTTTCCAATCCAAACCTATCTCCATATAATTATCCATAAAAATTAAGAAAATAAAACACTATAATATTTACTCCTAATCCCAAAAATAAAAAAATAGAATCAATAAAAGTTCACAACAACACCTTAGGTGAACCTCCACAGGATTCAAATACTATCAACTGGATGTGAATAATTATGTGGAAATGACCGTGCTATTTTGTTTCATGTGATATATATTATAGAGTAAATAATGTGTAGGCATGAACAACATTGGTGAGTTCTATAATGGTTATAATCCTTTATTATGGGTTCCTTCCTAGGATAAAAAATCATATAAATACCTTAATAATTATTTATAACTACATAAGAAAATTGTTACATGAATTATTAAAACTCATTTTGAATTTCAAATAATATTACATGTGTATGACTGAACTGCTTGATGGAGTAGGAATAAATTATCATGTAATAGAGTAAATTTCAGTTCTATAAACATTCACACATGAAAATGACCCCAAATCCAGTATAGTGGATCAGATGGAAGTACGACATAATTGAATGCAATATAGTGTGGGTATCATTATCTTGAAGTTAGAGTGTGAAATTTCAAAGACAACATTTAGGTGTACATTCATAATATATGAGTATGTTATCGTTCAACTTAGGATTTAAATTTCTATAATTTTATTTATGTCTAACCAATGAAATCATTTTAATTTACTTTAAATATAAAATAAACCTAAGATAAAATTACTCAGGATCATATTGACCTCTTCAATATGAATCAATATTATTCTATAGTGATAAATCACAACCAAATCACAACCAAACCACAACCTAAAATGATATATTTATTTTGTTCATAAGGGATCAACAATACATAGAACAATATCGGGAAATTGAACAAAAATAACTGAAATAAATAAAGGCACACATACCAATTTAAAATGGAAGAATAAAAATTACATGAATCAAAGATCTCTGCATTGTTGGAAATTAGAGTTAGCACCCTCAAGAGAAGGTTGGAAAATAGGGTTCGAAATGCAACCTAAAAGGATATATTCCTTCTGTTTATAAGGGGGTCATAATACACACTACATTGTAGCGAAATGGAACAACAAAAATCTAAAATAAATGAACTCAAATGTACTGATTTGAAGAGGAAGAACAGATTTTTGGGAAACTAGGCCTTTTGTGCTAGGAAGTCGGGTTCACATAAGGATTTTGGGACAAATCTTCTTGATGGTTGAGGTTTAGGAAAAAATATTTGAGATGGTGCATCAAACACTCGTTTAGGGAAAAACGTTTGAGATCTCAGGAGTTAGAAATCATTAGAGGCCCTGATATTTGGGGATTTTCTTTTCGAATGGTTTAAAAAAACTCTTGGGAAAATAATGTTATCCCGACGTCTTACTACTATTTTTATAAAAACACTTCAAAACTATACCCAATGGTTTGTTTAAACCATTGGGAAAAAACTCTTAACCAACACTATACCCAAGAGTTTCCTTAAACCGTTTGGAATACAAAAAAACCATAAGAATACACCAACTGTTCTACATAACCGTTGGTATAATATCCTTCTTCCAATGGTTTTTTTAAATAGTTGGGAACATTTTGTTGGTATAAGTGGGATTTCAACCAATGAAAACCCAAATAATATATAATTCCACCTCTTTTCCTATATAAACTAACCAAATATCCCTCTTATCGTCACTCAAACCCCTTGGAGAACATACCTAATTTACCCTCATATCTCTAGAATCTGCTAATGGCACCCCCAATATCCCATGAAGCGTCTCTCAAGCCTCTCCCAAGCCTTCAAGATCACACTTCCATCTAAGGTATTTATTCCTTTCTCATTTTCATCCAACTATTTTTATATTGTTATCCCCTTTTTTCATTTAAAAATGTTGGTGTATGATTTCTCACCTCCCCCATACATCCCTAATTATGTTTTAATGATGAGATAACTATTTATCTATAATTCATTTCTCCCATGAACACTCATTACAATGCTAAAATTATGTAAGCAATTTCTCTCTTCTCATTTACATTCATAAAATTTATCATATTATGAGTCTAAATTCCATCACATATATTGGGAAATGTATCTACGTGACCCCTTGCTATACATTGAATGTAGATATTATTGTATACCCCTTTATCCTTTCTTAAACCATTTTTATGAAATCTTATGTTACGCTGTTGTGCTTCAGAAATTGCACCGTAATTTTCCAAGCCAAAGTCATTGTGAAGTGAATACCAAGTCCATTTCACTATCAAGGGTATTTACCGTTATTCCCAATTACATATTGATTATAGAGCTTCATATATGACATAAAAATTCCTTTATCTTGGAATAAATGAATATTTTTAATGAATGCATATTGTATTCATTATG
The DNA here is from genome assembly GCA_963277665.1 of Viscum album. Classification (NCBI taxonomy): domain Eukaryota; kingdom Viridiplantae; phylum Streptophyta; class Magnoliopsida; order Santalales; family Viscaceae; genus Viscum; species Viscum album. Next base: position 764,766,964 of record OY728129.1, read on the forward strand.
TGGCACACTTATGGATTAAATGAAATAATTAATAAGGGTGTTCCCTGATAGCGCTCCAATGCATTTTTTAAAGATTAGAATCATTATACATCAAGGGAAGTGAGGGTTTAATCAATCCAATTCAAGTGAAATTATTTTTTACTCATTCTATTTTGGAAGTGAGACTTGGATCAGTCTAATAACATGTTAAATGTTGTTGCCACATTTCCATTTTATGATAATAATTTTATATCATGGATTTATGTTCATATTTCTCTAATGCTCTTTTGATATTCATATTACCTAAAATTTATTGTATTCTTCAGTTTATTCCATTATTACTCTCTTACTGGGCTTTATATCTCACCCTTTTCTTATGCATGTCCCCAGGATATCACATGCAATGCTATGTACAAACGAATGATTGTGGTCATGTAGTAGAAGATATCAATAAATATGTGTGTTTCATGTTTTAATTTGTTATGTCATATTCCTAATCCAAAAAGACACCAGAACTCTAGATATTCTAGGTTGTATCAAGTGAATATTTTATTATAAATTTATATTTATATGTGAAATAAAGATCATAGTTTTTATAGTATTTTTTTATCATTTCCTTACTAAAATAACTAGATTTATTATTATAGGATATTTTGGCCCTAGAAACCTGATAGAAGTTTTTAATACAATATCATGATTTCATAAATAATTATAGAAATATAGATTATTCTGATATTAATCTAATATATATTAAAGGTGTCAAAACATTCATATATTTTTTTTATAAAATTTATAATTTGTGACCAAATAAATAATTATGTGTAAATTTAAGAAATGAATTGTCTATAGATTTTAATGTTTTGATAGTATTTTGTTTCATCTATTTTATTATTTATATCTCTAAGATTATATTTTTTTATCAAAATAATGAATTCAATTCAATATAACATAAAAATTCATAGGTTCCATATCAATAAGATTGTAAAAACCTATAACAAAAAGTTATATTCCCATCATTCCTAAAAACAATATAATGATAATTTGAATCGTGATCTAAAATCCATTGAATATTAAATTATGTTTAAATTTAATTGGGAGTCCTAATATCAAAAATTCAATATAATAAAATTTTATTTTATTATAAATTTTATCCATTTTCATTCAAATTTTAGAATACCAAATATTTTTTAATTTTATATTTATGTTGTTTAGGTCTTTGTTTCTGGAGGAAAATACATCGCCAATAAATTTAAGTGAATATAAGAGGAAAGTTAATAAATTTTGTCTTAGATATTAGATTATACTAGAATATTTTAATGATCCTTTCATGTATTATAGATTGTATGTTTAATTTTTTAATTTTCCAACATGGAAACAATCATGGTACAATGATGTAAAACATTAAAATTATGGATTTTTCAAATAAAAGAGTCGAGATACATTTTTATTACACTTACTGTTTAGAATTGATTAATATATCATGACACATATGCATTTATAATCTGACATAAATCAGATATTTCAATTTCTACAATCTTAAATCATACATTCGATGATAATTCTTCAATTTTGTTTGATTAAATGTTAATTTATTTTTCTTATATTCCTCATTAAATTTAGCTAGGCCTTTTAAATAATGATTTTTATATATTTTGGGATCATGATAGTCAGTATTATTCTTATCCTATTATTCTAAATCCATATAACTTATCTTCTTGGATTTTGATGAAGGATCCATATATCATTAAGGTTTTATTAATTCTTGGACATGTAATGAATAATAATTATTTTTATTTGCAGCCATCGATTAATGCGTTCATTTTATAAGGGGTTGATGATGAATCTATATAAAATGTAGTCAAATAAAATTATTTTTCAATGATTGACCCATTAATGTGGATAATAAAAGTCCATTAATCATAAATAATGATTTCTATAAGGAGTGTCCAATTTGAAATATCCAATAAATACTACATGTGTTTCCTGAAATAATATTTTCATGTTATTGGGAGGAACATTATATTATTTATCATGATAAATTTCATCATAAAAATAATCTTATATTTATTGAATATGGTTTATTTTACAAAAAATATAATATAAAGTTATGGATCTACAATAGTGCACTTATGTATTCAATTATAACCTATAATTATTATTTTACTTCATATGGAATTTTAATAAAATGTTAACTAATAAAAAAATAGTGTCTTTGGGAGGGATCGTAATTGGATAAAGAAAATTAATATTTAAGACATACCATTATTATTATATATTTTTTCCTTATTTTATTAGGTTAAATGTATGTTGAGTTGAATTTTATTCCCAACATATTTTATAACATTATGGGAACACCTAAGAAATCTCAAAATAACATAATGTTTTAGTTAGATATAGTATAGGTTTATATACATCCTGACCATTATTTATTTGAAAATCAATGATTAAAAAAATCAATAAAAAAGTATATTATGGAACATTTAGAGAAAATACATTTATTAATCTATTAGAATATTGAAGGATTAATTTAATGAAATTTTAATAATTTTAATTTTTAACTGTACATTAGAAATTATACATTATAAGTTAAAGTGACATTATTTTCAGTTCATGATGGAATTATTATATCTTGTTGATCATAGATGGTTCTTAAATTCTACCATTTCAAGTATCAATACACTTAAAAATTCACCATTCTATTTTTTATAAATTGAAGAAAATAATTTGTGCGGGCTTCATTTACTAAATTGAATATTTAATTTTTAATTTTTTATAAGGAAAAAATTAATATAATCAGTTTAATGTTATAATTGATATACTATAATGAGACATGTATGAAAAAATTTAAGAATAAGATAAAAACATTGAATTTATTGGTGGATCAGATGAAGAGGAATAAATTCGTGCTGAAATTTTAATTATCTTGTCTTATTATTTTCAAGATGAATGTAATTTATAAAATAATAGAAAATAATTCAGTACAATAAATTTTGATAATTTCATAGATCATACATTATCATTATTTACTCATCCTAATATTGGTTTTGGTGGTGATCATTAATATTTTCAGTCACATGATGAATAAGATCAAGATCATTAAAGTATTTTGCAAAATTGGTATCAAATTAAAGCATTTGTGATATATGTGGTACTTTTAACTGTATTTTCCAAAATATTTATTAAAATTAAAATTACATTAATTTTTATGTAGATTATATGATGATAATATATAAAAACATTTCACACAAATTACTTTGTATTATCCTAAGGAAATTAAAAACATAAAATTTTCAACTAGTTTCAAACCCTGCTATGTTGTTTTATTTATGGTTGAAATTATGGAATCCATTGTTAATTTTATTATTTTTTATGATTTTTTGTTTTACTAGGTATCATAACATGGAACTAAAATTGATATTTGATTATGTGTATTGAGGAACTGATATTCAAAATTGGTAAAATATTATTCTGAAAAAAGGGATATTGAATTTTTATTATATACATGTATTTACAGTGATCTCAATTGAAATTAATTATACATAGTGTGTTTTTAATTGAATCATCAAAGAGAAAGTGACAATTCCTTATATTTCCTGTAAGATGAAATAATCGAGATAAATTATCTAGTAAAAATTTATATTACAATTTTGAATTCAATTTTTTGGTACCAGTCATGCAATAATATGTCATCCATGTTACAGAATCATAGACATTAAATATAAGACTTATTATATTAAATGAACAATTTATTATGTCCTATTAAGAAAATCATGTTTATTATGAAAAGTATTGTTCTAATTAGATGTAATTAAATTATTTATGGAGTGTAGTAAATATTTAATCTCATGAAAATATGTTAATAAATATTAAATTGGTTATAAATATGTGGGAAATATTAAAATTTACTAAGAAAAAAAATATATAAATTTCTTAATATATTGGATACATATATCAAATAAAGAACCCCTCATTTAAGCGTTGATGGTGTTTATAATGTCAAATATCTTACCAATTAATTTAAAATAATGGGGGATAGAGAAATTGTAGATAGTGTGGTAATCAAGGATGTTTTGGAAGTAGAAAAATACATTAACAACAATTTATTTAAAGATAAAGATAGTGATGAAGATAGATAGTGAAGTATTATATTAAAATTATAGTCATAATGAATATATATTAAATTATTTACATATTTATTTATAGCCTTATAAATTATATATTTATATTATAAATTAATAGAAGATATTAATATTTTAAGAAGGATTATTAAAAAAGGATTTAAAATTTAAAAATTATATTTATTTTTAAATAAAATAATTAGTTTTTAAATATATAATTATTCATTTTATCTAACATAAGAGAGGATTACAGAGATGATTTATATCCTAATAGATGATGAGCTACCCGGTGATGAGATTCTTAGTTTATCCACTGAGGGTAATGATATGACTCTAGGTACTGAGATGGTATACACCCTTGTATGACTAATGACTCTAGATTATGTTGATTGGTATCATTCATATATTAATTATTATCCACATTAGATGAAATATATATTAAAATTATGTTGATCTTTATTTTCATTTAATTTGATTTTTTTATTAATTGAGTTATTAATTATTCAAATATTAATATTTTTTCACCTTCTTCTCTTTCATATGTTAGATATTTTATATGGGACTATTTTTTATCATGGTTGACATATGATCTACTTCATAGAGAGATTAACCATTTCATAATTAGAAACAGAGTGTTACATATATATATTACCTTAAATTTATATAATTTATAGCTTACAATGTTGTTAAATATTTTTAATTTTTATAACATCATATTAATAATTACATGACACCCTTTATTAAGGAAACATGGTAGGATTGAATGTGTGTTCCTTTCCATCAGTTATTCCATTTAATTAAAATGATATGTATGATGAGAAAATGTATGAATGTATCTAAAATATATTATATTCCTAATAATAATAATCACATATTCTCCCGGACATCATTTGGATTTTCCACTTACTAAAGAGGAGAGACATTTAAGAGGAGATCATCTTGTATTTTACTAAATGAAAAAAACATCTCTTGGACTCATATTTCTAGAACAATTAACCAGTAATTGGAATATAATATAATTTTATAATATATATATATGTATATTAATTTATAATAATGAATGAATATGGTAAATTTATGCTAGTTATGGTTGATCCAATTATTATGGATTTTTTGTGTACATGAGTAGGTACACATATAGCTGTATTAATTAATATTTTGGTGATAGAGGGTGAAATATTATATTTATATTTATATTTTAATTTTTAAATTAAATAATTATTTGTTTTACCTTGTTAATTTTGGTTTATAAATTTTTCCATGAAATATGACAAATATTTTTTTTCATATGTAGTAAAGGTATGTTGTGATAGATGGATATTTATGATTTATGTGAGTCACCTTATATTGAGGGGGCATCGATAAAAGTTACCCAAAATGGTATTTAATATGTTTAGGTGATAAAAAAGTTTACTAATGATTGTATTAATTTAATATGGTATATAATTGTTTTCACAACATTGATAAATAATAAATCATGTGGGATCATTATCCTTCACATCTAAAAAGTTTGAATCTATGCAATGTGGTCAAGATAAGCCGATAAAATGATTTACAATACAACAAGATTAGTAGTGGGAGTATGAGGAGAACTAACATTAGTACCAGGTGTATAGTATTTTTAAAGATAACCAATTATATTTAGAGACATACCCATAAGATAAGTATGGGGATAATTTTCAGGATATATTTCTCCAATAATATTTATTTGTCACATTTGGATTCAGGTTTATAATGGATAATTGTTTATATTTTAAATTATTTTTATTAAAAACGAATTATATTGATTCATTTTGTCAGATATTTTTGCGATTTAATGGTATATCAATCAATATAATATTTTTTATGTAATTTTAAGTCATTCAAAAATACATTGGGATGAAAATACTTATTAGGAACAATATAATCCATCCTTACAAATATTTTTATGGATAATTATTATCATTTTAAATAGTATACACTCATATTAAGAATGTAAGACATCATAGTAAATAACAAATTATTTAGGAGTATAATATTTTGATAGTACAAGTAATCTTTTGTGAATAACTTTTGGGATGAATAAGTATATTAATCATAAATTTTACTTTTCTAGTATTAAATGTGTTTACCAAGACAGTTAATTTTAATTGTGAAAAAAATCAAGGGATGTATATTTTTGATGGATTGACATCACTGATAAAATTTTCTGATGTTGTACCATCACAAATATCCAAAAAATATTACAAATTTTATTGGCATAGTCCTATACATCTCATTATAATGATAGTACAGGTCTAGATCTATAAAAGGAAATATTTTTTGGACATTGAATATCCATAGAACAACTAAATAATGCATTTTTCTCACTAGTTTGATAATATATTGTGTGTTTGTTTTATCTATAACTGTGAAAACATTGATGACTTTGAGAACAAACACCATCTTCTATGGACCCATGACTTTTTGAATAAGAAAAATGGATAATAGGGGTTATCAGTGATCGAAAACTTCTTCAGATGCCATTAAATTCATGTTTATAAGTAGAAATCCCTATGGGTACATTTATATGTGTTCTTGAGAATTGTGAGTTCCCTGTCATGTTGTTTAGAGTATAAACAAAAGTATTGTTTTCATTATGATCATGTAATGGATCATCTAGCATGTTCATTTTAGTATTATTTAATGAAATCCAAAACCATTTTGCATCATTCGGAGAGAATTTTGTTTAGATGGGTATATTCTTATACATTCCTTCGGAGACTTATTTGTACCCTAACCAACAAAATTTCAAATTCATTATTTCGGAATCCCATTTCCTATGGCATGTTATCCAAGGGAAGTAGTAATAAAACTATAGAATATTGAGGGTTTTTTATCCGATATGTCACCTATGGATGTGTGTGAGAAAAATTCAAAACTATTCTTACTGGCATACATAGTAAAAGGATTGTTTCTTAATGGTTGAAGGATATATTTAGGAATTGTGAATCCTAGAGTAGTAAGCCATGAAACATTTATACATGATTGAATAAGTAGATTTTATTTTTCTTGATTCGATAATAGAGTACCGTATTCTAAATATGAAAATGAGGGAGGCTCGTATTGTTGATTTTCATTTAATGCTATTGATTTACCATTTATATATCGATAATTCCAATAATGGATACCTTGAAGGTGGTAAGAATGTCATCCTGTCACCATGGAATCATCATTATTAGGTGGGATATGTGAAGTAATGTTGAGGGTGTTTCATTCATCCACCTTAGTGGTTTATCCTTGGTTGTTAATGTGGAATAATAATCTCAAGATTACAATTTGGGGTAATGAAATTTTGTATAGTGTTACAATATTCATGTCATATTACCTCACAAATTAAAGAGTAAAGGATAACCACTTGGCCCATACTGAAAGGTCACATTCATCTCATATTAATAAGAGATGGGATTAAGATGTGTCCTTTGATTAGTTTTATTAATACAATATTTTACATAGCTTTACCTCTATAAAACCTTTTAATATACATTAAATTAGACCCAAAACATCAAAAAATTGATAACTAATGAATATAATATAATCACATAATGGGATACAGTAGGTGTGATTGATTATATAGGTTTGAAGGTGATCTAGAGGGATATGTTAATAGATCAATGTTATGAAAATCTCCATACCAACCAATAAGATATTCCATTGGTGTTAAAGGATGAATATCGTGTATTCTTTATATTCTTAATGTGGGATGTATTGAGGAGATTTGATCAAGGAAGTAAGATATCATAAAATAATACCATGGAATTATAGATCCTTCTCAATGAAAATGAGGTTTCTTAATATATAAGGAAACCCCTATTTATATCCTATGTGAAAAGGTCATTCACATGTCAAATATAAAGATAATAATTTATGATAGTCTACGTATTATTTGTTTGTAGGAGAAAGAAATTGAGTATCAATTTGAAAATGAAATTATGTTGAACGGTATTACATTTTTTCACGTCTCTAAGAAGGAAAATAATAAATTCGGGAGATAATTTTAGTGTTATTACTAGATATATTCTATTGAAAATCAATTTTATGGAATAACTATAATATTTAGGAGGAAAAATCTTGAATCTAGGAGGGATTTCTGAACCTATATTCCCTGTTTCTCCAATTCAAATGTTTTGAGAGATATTTTAATATGTGCTCATATAGTTATGTATATTTAATTATTTCATGGTCCCTAAAATAATATTAAATATTATTAAAAATATATTATTTATATGAATTATTTAGAAATTATATTAATAATTGAAGCCTCCTAAATAAATCCCTAAATGGCAATTTTATCTTCATCATCATAATCAAGTCAAAGGGTTTTACATGGGATATGTCTATTTTATGTTTAGGTTTCAGACCCTGGAATCAAATCATTTCATGTTTTTAATCTTTTTTTTCTTAGATCTAATTTGACTGATATACATAACCTAACTAATACTCTAATGCTTTGATTGACACCAAAATTAAATGTAACCCAATGAGGCAAGGGAATGGAATGTGGTGTTTCTTAAGCAGACAATGTTGGTTCTTTACATTTATATTTTCAAATCATTTTTTGTAATAATGTGGCCATTTTGCATTGATATATTCCATTATAATGTATTTTAGTTTCATTTTGAAAATTTTAATAAATATTTTAAATTATATAAAGGGGATTCAATAAATATTAAAGAAACCATGGATCATAATTATTGAATAATCAATTAATGATTTATTGATATACCATTACAGGATTTCATAATATATTATTATTGCATATTTTTTTTATAACATTATATTAAAATATTAATTCTTAATACACTTCTCATAGTCTTTATCATTATGATAATGCCAGGTAATTATAATTTTTGAATTTACAATTTGTATCAACATTAATAAAAATATTTCTTAAATATGGATAAAAGTGGTCATTAATTAAGAAAAATATCCCTTTATCCCATACAAAACTATTATTACACAACGTTGTTGTAAAATTCTATATGACATAGTTGGTGAAAACTCTTGATGTAGCTTTATATTTGAAAATTATTAGTCACAAATTCTCATTTCACTTTTTCAATGAATGAAAACAACAATATTTTTCATTAGATATTGTATTAAATGTGGAAAACATGGGTGATATAAGGATTATGTTAGTATGGTAGTATTTTGATATCATGTAACACCCCAAAATTTTGTTTGAAAGAATAATAATCTTAATAACATGCATAACTTATAACATATATCCTTAAAGGAATTGTGATGTATTATAAAATTGTTATTTTTTAAATGTGACTATTATAACCTTGAAATTATATTGATAAAAATGAATATAATAAACTATATTATAAAATACAAGTGTAATGATTCTAATCAATACACATGTATGTATTAATTCCTATGATATATGTACTTATTTCTTAGTGAAATCGTTTTTATACTTTCAAAAATAGTTTTCTCTTAAAAAATATTATTACATTTAGTATGTTGAATGTGTAATTAATTTTATCCAATTTTGTAAATTTTATTTTATATAATTATTTTTTTGAAATCATAACATCAATGTTAACACATGGTGAAATTTTTGGATTTTTATGAAATGATTTATTTTTCAATAAATTGTGATAACTATAGATTATTATACAATTGTTATTTAACTAATACCATTAGTATCATTATTTTACATGATTTGGATGTAAGTCACGTTTTAGGATTAAAAATGAATTTTTTTGAAAACTTATTTTTCACGATATTTTGCATGTTTATTTCGAAAATATTATATGAAAAATATGAGATATGAATTTGAAAAAATGGATTCTAAATTATCATTCCATATTATAAGAACATTGGTAATATTTAAAACATAATATTCAATTTTACTTCAATAATTAATTCTTATACATTTTTCAAATATTTTTAGGTTTCTATTTTTAGTGATTTAAGAAATAAATCATACATTACTAAACCATATAACTCATAGTGGAAACTTCAGATTATTATCATTTTTCACTTACAATACTTTTTTAATATAAATCATGATTTATTTTCTTGTAAAATTTTCATGAATTTCAACTTTAATTTTTTCCTTTCCCATACCAATCATCAAACACTATGAAAAACATTTCAAGGCATTGGATGAGAAAAAAAGATTACAAAGGGACATATATATAATTAAATCCATTAATCTAGTGAAAAAATGAATACAAATGTAAAATTTACCACTATCTAAAATTTTATTTGAGAATATGATATAAAATATTTTAACATGGAAAAATGAAACACATTTTTTACAAAGTAAACCTTTAAATCCCATTTAAATAAATTATAAATATAATATAGTAACATATAGTATTATATAATAAAAAACATTGAAATCCCTTTTAATTGGAATAACCATATGGCTGAATTCTATTATAATTAATAACCAATAAATTAGATAGTTATAGTTGGACACACCGTTCATACAAGATATATCAGGATTACCCATGAGCTATAATGGTGATCATAACTTAATATATTATATTTCATGTTTACCCATTTTTCATGATTTATAATACGGCCAAACCCATCAAATAATCTATATCTAGTTCATAGATAGGACATAATGGGAATCGATCCTTCGTATATGCTATATCAATCTCACAAGTTTTATAAATTAAATGATCATGAACCATATGATTAATGAAACATTTTGTGATATCACTATTTTTCATCATAAAAACTTCTTCAAAATCTAAATTAAACCCCCATAAAAACATTTTCAGATTTCAATATATCATTTTGTTGGAAAAACCCTATTTTCAATACCAAAATACTCCAAAAAAGATAAAGAGGATTTTTTATTAAAGCAATTTTTTTAATGGATCCAAAAATAAAATAACAGTCATGAGAGTTTAAAAATTAATTGTCTTCTTGTATGTTAAAAATAGAACATTACTTTTTTTATTTGTCAAAACATTCCATATAAAAATCATAAAAGTATTCCTTTTAGAAAACCTTTAAAAAATTAAAGAGTCCTAAATTAAACTTTCTGAATCTTTTATTTCTATTTAAAAAATTCATCAAATCATTTTAAAAAAATGAAAATAAAGACCAATAGTTGGGAAGAAAACATCAAAAGATGAGTTGTAAAAGAAATATCCCTTATCACTTGTAAAAAACAACAATTATAAGCCCTGTGGAATAATAATATTAAAAAAATTATTAATTATCATGATAATAGATTAATTCATGATATTAGATATATAATTGGATATATATACACCTCATAAAAGAATATACTTTCGTGACATCAAAATTTTTCTCAACAAAAGGAAATTGAGGTGACGTCCTTTACCTTGCATCTAAATCATCAGATATGTTATTTATCGTTCTATACAATAAAATTATGTAATTTATTTACATGTTTAAGATCCTTTTTATATTTTATTATTAAATTTAATTCACTTATTCACATGTCATATATGATGAATTAATCAATTAAAAATACATCATATGTTTTGATTATATTTTCCCAATATATCGAATTGACTTTAAGAGGTTGACTATGGTCAAATAGGTCATTATTTATGCATCCACATATACATTATATTTTAAAATTTTCAAAAAATAAATTTTATGGTGAAGTGGGAACCCTGATAACAAAACCCTCAATGGATGAAGATACCCAAACAACACCAAATATATGAATATACCACATTCAGAATTGAAATATGAAAATTCATCAACACTTTTTGAGCCATGTGCCATACACTAATAGAGGCCACACAACTCATAAGTGATCACCATCACTATTTCTTATTTATATTAAGACCATCGACACCGGAACTGTCCCACCACACAAATAACACTGAATCATCACCTAATTCTTGAACCACCTTGAGCCTCCACCACATGAAAAAGATCATAGGTACCAAAATTTTTTTATCTGAACCTAAATCAACATCCCAATTAACAACATTATCAATTTCGGTGAGAGAATCCATCTAGCACCGATATGCTCGATAGAAATAAAAAACCACCAATCAAACCATAAATAAAAAAATTCAGAATGTAACATCTATAAATAAAAATAACCTCATAATTTCTGAGGGATTGATCTGGTGTAGGGAGAGACTCTTTTAAAACTACAACCAAATCAAAGATCACATCCCAAAAATTCATTGAAAACCACGAACCAGATTGACTGGTGGAGGGAAACTGGAATCATATGATAGATCAGTTATGGGGAAGGGGGACAAGAGGAAAATAATTTCCAAAAAACCCACAAGACCACAATAAGGAAAATAAAAACAAGGATGCAGCCCAGGTCAAACACGAGATAAACCTCCTAGAACATCGATTAATGAACGAACCACAGATCCCAGACCTCTTGAAACTATATCATCAAGATGATTGGAGGGGAACTGAAGGAATATTGAACCTATATCAGCATTTGAACTAGATAGGGACACAATAGAGGTAAATCTCTCTAGGTCCACCAAGCCTAACAAAATAATCCACAGCCATTCAAACATCACACATGGAAAAAAACCAAAGTAACACAAAAAAACGTCAAAATAGAACACTATGATGCAAAGAAAAAAAAATATAGCTAAGATCCTAGGTGAAGAGATTCCATAAGATACACATAGTTGTTAACAGAATCATATGGAAGAGAAGGATAGGGGTAAAAAAACAAAATATAGAACAAGGGATGAAAAATGAAGTGATTAATGATGATGGGAGATAATAAGAAAGAAAGGATGAAGGGGGGCTCGGTGCTAGAGAAGCATCCTTCTGGCCTCCCCCATTCATTATTTAAACATCACCAAAATAATTATCATGAATGAATTTTCATTTTTATACATTATCTATAATTTTTAAAACCAATAATGAAATATGGTTAAAAAATGAACTACATTACCGACATTGAGAAGTTAGGCCATACATACGCATTAGTTACATTTCAATTTCCCAACGATCATTATAGAAAGAAGGTAAGTAATATTATTTAATTAATAAAATATTGTTATATAATAAATACTATGTTATTTAATTAAATATACTTTTATATACCATCATTGGGAACTAGTGATGAAAAATGTACCACATCTCTTTTTAATGGTGGAAGTCTAAATGTCTAGAATGATGTTATAATTTTTTAGTGTATGAATCATAATGATATATTATATTTTTATAATGTATAATATCTCATGATTATATTCATTTAGCATTTTATATATAATATATTGATTAACATTATCCTTATTAGCTTCCATGTGATTTATTACAGGAAAAGTAATCACATTGCTTCGTAAGGGGGTAGTTCATCGTCCACACGAGAGATGTTATCGTTTACACTATGGAATAAAATGTAAAAATGTATATATGTGAAATAATGGATATATATACGTATAATAATATTATAAATATTCTTCATATAAATCATTATAACAATCCGTGAGAGGTGATGATTGAAATGTAATGACATTAGTTTAAAAGGTAGCAGTCCACCGTACACATGAATACTGATTTTGTATCCCATTTTTTAAGAGGATATTTATAAAAATTAGTCCATTAGAATAATAGAATCCATCTTTATGTTTTATGATGGTGTTATTATATTTTATATGTTAATACTTAATTTGAGAATGAAAATTGAATGAAAATGAAAGATCTTTATTAAGGTAATTACCTTCTCTTTGAGAAACTGCATTTTGGACGAGACCATGCTAATTAAGTCATCCAGTGAATATGAAAACAATATAGTTTAGAAGGTTACTAAATTAGAAACCATTTTGGAGTTGAGGGGATGGTTCAATATGTAAGAACTTATATTTAAGATAGGATTAAATAGAAAGAAAATTAATTGAGATGAGTTAATTAATACATGAGACAAGAAGGAATACCACTTTGAAGACCTTTTAGAGTAGGACCTAGAATCAAAGGTTAGTTACATGAACATGTATTTATATTGATATAAATATTCAAATCTTATTACACTTCAATTTTATGGTTCTATGATATATTATGTTGTATGATTTGTTTTAATTATTGTGTCCTACTATTTTTTCTATATTTTATGTAGAATGATAATTTGGTTTATTTGTAGGTGTATTTTGTAAGGGTCCTCACTCAACCACAAAAGTGATATTTTAAAATTAAAATATTACTTTTTATAAGAGAATCCTCCTTAGGATTTCCAATTATGGACACAAGGGTTTGAATTTGGTGAAGTCTAGTAGCTCTAAAACAAGTTTGAGGATTTATGGGGGATATTTTTAGGGGTTGTTTGATCAAAAGGAAATGAGTGGTGTGAATAAGTCATTAGAGGGATTTCATTTTTATAAGGGTAAAAATTTAACCCTTTAGGAAATAAAATTGATATTTAATAAAAGTATCCCAAATGATTAATTTAATTTAACAAAAATAATTTATTCATAAGATAGTCGATTCAATCATCGAAATGGTAATATTAAAATATGTTAATCCAATAGTATTTTGACCTGTTTTATTGGGAATATTTCATTTATCTTTTTAGTTTATAATCTGGTAATTTCATTTTCACACTAATTATGTGAATTAATTTTTAATATTTTTACTATATATCATCGTAAAAAATTATTTTGATATTATTACATAATATAAATTTTTAATATTGTAAATCATTAATCAATATTACAATGATTAATTCAAAAATTGGAAATATAATTTAAAAAAACCCACAGATGCGAGGAAAAAACGTATTTTTAGGATGTATATTTTTTAGAAAAATATTATTTTATAATTAATTTGAAAAACCACTCATCTTTTGTTGGGAAGTGTTCATATTATAGATTCCTATAGAGTCTGAGTACATCATCCTTGTGTGCTTATAATTTTACCTTATCAGATGCACTTGATTCCCCCTTTGTACTAGAGTCTGGTGGCAATCAAATGGTTAAGGGAATAGTCGCTTCTATGGATGATGGTGGTGTAGTATTTTTCACTCTAGTGGGTCTGTGCATCTTTCATATGCCAACGTTATGCCTTGTCTAGTGGATAATGTTTAGAGGACCTCTAAGGAATATGGTGAACAAGGTAACAAAACCACAACCAAGATCCTTTAGACCCATCCTAATATAGATGAATAGTAGATTGGTGACACAAGTTTCTAATTGTAACTTAATGCTTCTTTAGTTACTCACAATTATTTCGGAATCCTCTGGGCCGTTGATCAGCCAAAAAGGAATCCTAAATTTCAAAGGGATGTCACAATATTTGTCTAACCTGGGTGTTTTTTCCAACGTCATTGGAAGATAGGATGAAACAGACAAGGATCAGAAGTGTACTTGATTCATCAACCGTCATTCCTGTTTCATAAATGATGATTGAGATTTCGATTCTAAGAGGGATCAAGAAGCTTTTTTATGTATATATGGTGATGAATTTTGACTATTTCTACAGTTTCATGGCTATTCACTACTATAAGTGTTACCTGTCTGTGGTTATCAATCAACTATAGTGTGAATTATGGAATATGAAAAAATGATTTAGGTAGAATAACAAGAATTATTTATTGATATATAAGATATATAATTTTTTTAGAACATTTATTATTAGCTATTATTTTAATTACCTAAAATAACGGATCATGAGTCACTTTAATGTATTTTTTTTAGACAAAATCTAGTTTTAATCCAAAAAATTATCATCTCATATGATAATTTCTTAACAAAATTATAATTATTCTCTTTTAAAACAATATTAGTCACCTACTCATCCAATCACATTTTAATCCTATGGTTTTTTATATGATAAAACAAATGTTTTGAAAATAAACATTATCATTATCATTCAATACATATAATTTAATATAACTATTTCATACTAACCCATAAATCACATAGTCCATTGGTCTTCATTTTACCCCTATTGAGATTTAGTGGTGGGTTTAAGCCTAAAGGTCATTAAGTTTAATTAGTTGGATCATGTACTTTGATATTTCCTTTCATATAAAATACCATCCTTAAATTTCGAATAAATTTGCTGAAAATTTTTAACAATAACATTTATCATTAAATTTAATATAAACCATATAATTTATCAATACATTAAAACTCATTTATAAAAAATAATGTCAGACTTCAAATTTCACAACTTCATTACATATAAATAAAACCAAAAATATTATCCCAAAAGTTATTTAATGAATGTTTAGATATCATCAAATAATACACCAAAAGGATGCTATAAAACATTGAACATATTATTATTATTTGAAAAATTATGACCACCATAGAGTTTTCACTACCCCACAAGATAGACATGCATCAATAGTAGTATCCCAAAAAAATTTCCCTGACATTATATTTTAGATCAAGATTATTTCCACCCTATATAAGAAACTTAATAAACACATTATAAAAATTTCGCATCTCATTATATCTAAAACACATCACCTTTTATTGGATATCAGTTATATAACTCTTGGATTGTTAATGAATCTTTACATAATAGTCGTAAACCCAGTAACTAAACATTACATGCTAATAAAAATTCAAGATTATGAAAAAATTAATAAAATTTATTTTACATCACTAAAACATTCTTTGGGATTCGTAGTTGGTTTCTTATCCTTTCCTACCACCTTGAATAATTCTATCAATTTTCACCTTGTGGAATATATGTTTCCAAAATCTATTACTCGAAATTCTTATCACAATGAAAAACAATATCCTAACATCTAAATTTTTACACAAATAAATCTATTAATAAAAATGGATTAAATCCTAAGTAAAATGGATTAAATTTTCAATTAATTTACTGAATAAAATTGAGCACATACATAGTCAATATTGTGAGTTTTTCTTCATATGAGGCAACCTAATCTTAATAAATTTCCATCAATTATATGAATTATTTCATCATCTTAAGATGAAAATCATTCTTAGAATATTTATCAAGGAGGATATTTATAAATGTTCTGAATTCCATGGTATCATGAACATATTTATCTCTATTATTCTTAAACAAAGACCAAAATTGATCCACTTATCCTTAAAAATGATAACTATAATTTTTTAACTTATAATGTTTTGAAATTACCATGGATTTATATATATTCTCTACGGTATTAATACATCCTTCAACCACAATTGGGATAGATGATCCAACGAATGATTTGATATATTGCCTCATTAAATAATCCACTTTAATCAGATTCCTTATATGTAGATCATGTACCTCTTTATAAGAGATACCACAAAAATAATATATTTTTTCAACTTATCCATCATTGTAAGAAACTATTTTTTTCTAATTATTACAATTATTGGATGCTAAATTGGAAAGAAATTTTCTTCTCAGTGCCTTCCCAATACAGCTTCTCTAATTTTTCTGTTGAAAACCATTTCGAATATTCATAGTTTATAGAAATAAATTTTTTAATATTCAAATTCTATATTGTTTAATCATAACTAAAAATTAAAATCACTCATTATCATGTCATTATCATTTTCATAAAATTTATGTTTATCTAAAATGACGTATGATACAACCTGTAAGTATTCGACCATAAAAATATTATAATCATTATTTTTAAGTCAATAATTCAATATGTAACATTTTAGGATACATTTATTCATATATTTTTTTAGAATTGGGCCATAACTCATACCTAAAAAAACATATAATCCATTGTAGAATGATCTAATTAGTGTCCATTTTTCTCTTAATATAAATTTTTTTAAAATAAATCATTGTTTATTTTGACATCAATTTTTCAAAAATTCAAACATTAATTATTTAATTCCATTACCCATAAATAAATATGATTTAAAACGTTTTAAAATTTGGGATGAGGGGAAAATCTCATAAAGGGACTTAAAAAAAGAAAATTGATAAAGTAGTGGAAAAAGAGAATATTCTTTTAACATTCCAATTAATCATAAACATTCTTGTACAATATAAATAAAAAAGTTTCTCATGAAAACACAGACACATTTTCCTCAAATAATTTCGTATAACCCATAGAAAGAATATTAAACCATTTCTGTTAACATAAATAATAATATGGGTAAAACCCATTAAAAACCCATTTAATTAGAATAACCATATGATCATCATACCAAATAATCATTAATAATGAATTATATATATATAATTGGGATAAAAATTCATATAGCTATATTTGGATCACCTGCAAGATATAATGGGTCAGAGCCCTTCATATAAGCTATATCGAGCTCACCAGTTTTTCATGTGCTATAATGGTGTTAAACCCTTCATATAAGCTAAATCAATATCACCAGGTTTTCTATATAATTATCAATTACCATATTATAAATAACAAATATATTCAATTTTTAATAATAAAAATCTCATGAAAAAATCTTCTAAAACCATTCAAACATTCATTTCAGATAATATTATATCATATTTAGAAAAATAAGAATATACCCAGAAAAAGGAAAAGAGGATTTTTTTCATTCAATACAAAATGAAATATGTAAAAAGAATATAGAAATAAAATATTTTTCACGGTGTAGGAAAAAATCTGTTTTCTCCTTATATGTTAATAAGATAACATAACTTTTGTTATTTGTTAAAAAATTCCATATTAAAAATTAAATATTCATTTTCAAAAACCATTGAAATAAAGTAAAAAGGTGATATAAAATTAATTTTATAAATCTTTTATATCCATACTATACTATAATAAAATCATTTTACTAATTTTGACATTAAAGAGAAATATTTCATATGAAAACAATAAATGGGTACTTTTTAGAATAAAAGTCCCTAATCAATTTGGAAACAGAAGAATCGTCATCCAAATGGAATAATAACATTATAAATATTAAATATAATGAATATTGATATGATATTTTAATAAAATTTAATTTATTTTGTATATACACCTCATAAAATAATATGGGTTCATAATAAAAAATATGCCACATGGAATGGAAATCGAGACAATATATTTTACCATGAGTCTGACCCGTCACATAAATTCATTATTCTCTTGAATATTAATCATCTGTTAGTAATTTATTTTATTTATATTTAAAAAAAATATTCATTTTATTCACTAAGTAACATTTTATATATTATTTAATAAACAATGAAGTTTACGTTGGATGTTTCGATGAGGTTTGGATTATATATGAAAAATGACTTTTGTAGGTGAAGTATGTTCAATGTGGTTAATATTAAAAAATCGAAAAAAAATAAGTCAGAAATAATTATAAGATTTAGATATGAATTATAATTTATAAAACAAATTATTAACAATGGTAATGGTAAATGAACTATGTTATAGACATGAAGACTGTAGGTCGAACGTATGCATGATAAACATTTCCATTATTCAATTATCTTTATAGAAAAAAGGTGATTAATATTTTATATTTTAATTTGATAATGACATAAAAAATACCATATTATTTCATTAAATATACTTATATATATCATCCATATAATTTATTTAGGAAAAAGGTGTCACATCACTTCATGGATGCGGTATTCCACACATCCTAGAATGGCGTAACCATTTTCACCATTAGAATGAAAGTGCGATATTTTTTTTGAAATATAAATATGTCATAAATTATGAATATGTCATGAATAACATTATTATTTCATTTATATCACATATATTATTTAAATATACACATCTTACCTCCCATGAAAATCATTAGTGAAAATTAATCATATCTCTTCGTGAGATGATAATCCCCAATAGACATGATCACTATTATCATACCCCTATGGAATATAAAGAAAAAAGGTATATGCGAAATAATAAATAAATAGGGAGAATTATTTTATAAATATAACATATATTTATGCATTATATTCTTTATTACAAGAGGAATTGATAGGTGATTATAGAAAATGAATGACATCAGTTTATGAGGTGGTAATCAACTGTACAAACAAATGACTATTTTGTATCTCATGTGATGGGAGAGGATATGGACAAATAGTTTTCTATGAACATAATAAAATATAATTATATTATAGATAATTGTTTTATTATATTTTATTTTTATCACATAATTTATTATGGAAATAAAAGATTAAAATGAAATATCATTGTTAATACAATAACATTCTCGAAAAAAACCTAATTTGGATATCCTCCAAATGGCCCTAGGGTTGGTCTTGTGGAAACAATAAAATATATAAATGTATTATAAGGATTTTGGGAAGAGATATTTTCAGGTTTTTATCAATGGAATGTGATTGTGGGTAGTGAATTAGTGAATGGAGGAAGAAACCTTTTATAAATGGGGAAAATGAATCAATTTGGAAATTATGTAGTACTTTCACAAAAGAATCAAACTTTTAGAGTTATTCACATGGAAACATATTCCAAGAGAGAATTTATTCTAACATGGGAAGGATATTATCTATATATTTCCATAAAATAGTATATTCACAACTTTAATTGTAAAATAATAATTTTTTTTAGTTTAACCTCATACTAAATCAATTATTACCTCAACTGTGAAAAGTAATTGTTATGATTTTCACTATGATTATTGTTATAAATTAATTAAGAATTATAAAATAATATAAATAATTTTTATACAAAATAAGGAATAAATTTTACCAAATTAAATTTATATATTCGAATATTTATAATTTAAAAAGCACAAAAAGGCGACAAAAAAGTCCGTTTTAATGAAATATATTTTTTTAGTTGAAGATTATTTTAAAATAACTATATGAATAATAATAATAACTTTATAAATAAAAATAATTATTTACTAATAAATAATATATACATTTTATTTAAAAAATTCTTCCTTGTGAATTAATTTAATTAATTAAAATTAAAGAACAATATTTGATTTATAATTGTTTTAAAAAAAATCTTTTTTCCCAAAAAAACAAATTCTAAACTACAATTTTAAGTTTATTAAAAATATTTAAATTATATTAAATATTACCAATGATTATATTTTTACATGAAATAAACTTCAACATATAATTATACATTTACATTATATATATTACTTAAAATAAATGACATTTGTTTTGGAATAAATTCAGTACTCTTCAGTACTTACAGTAAAAACAATATTTTATGAAAAATCCAAAAATATCACCATTAATAAATTTTATCTTTTTATTTCAAAAATTATATTCATATTATCAAAAATATTTCTAATGATTCATAAAATTTATTATAATTTTTCCTTACAAAACGAAAATAAAATTATTTGGGAAGAAAAGTTATTTTTTAAGAATAACATCACTTTAGTAAAATTGAAAGGTTAATTACATAGAATTTATCAATAATTAATTAATGTATAATATATATAAAATAAATTAGTTAATAATAGTAATTCTGAGAAATTTAACATCAATGATATAATTGATATATGTTTCAAACATCTTTTAAACTCATTTTTACATGTATTTTATGGTATCAAGAATAAAAATAATGGTGTTGTGTGCACTATAAATTATTTAATAGATTAAATTTATTCAAAAAATAATATGTCTTAATGTCTTGAGGATTTATATTCTCTAATAAGAATGTTATTGTGTATTGAATATTCTTTTGAACATAGTTTTGTTTTGTAATATATTACGGTGTTACAAGTATCACCAATTTTGGTAAATATATCACTGTTAATTTTAGACGTTGTGAATATTATATGTGGTATAATTTATAACCTCAATAAAGGGTAAATTGGGTAATTATCGTTTAAATCAAATTTTATGAGGTTTATAATTAATTAAAAATATTTTAGGTATTTTATTTTATTTGTATAATGCTTCCATATTTATATAAACATCATGAATACGACCTGTTGTATCCATTTATCATATGTTGCGACATTTATAATATTTATTTAAAATATAAATTCAGATATTTTAATTTCCTAATTTAAATATCAATAATATTTTATGACATGGATAGAAAACATATGTATTGTTATAAATGGTTATTTTAAATATTGGTAAATTTAATTATCATGGCAATTTATATTTAGTTTTTGGTGATTAAAAAATAACATTATCTTTTTTAAACAGTGCTAACATAGTTCTTGTGAAAGTAGTAGAGAAATCATGTAAATTATTTTAAAAACTCTACATGTATTATTATTTTGGTGAGTTATGGTTCCAATATATTGATATATATTGACATAAAATATTCTGGATATATTAAATAATTATGTAATTTCAATATTTTTTTAATTACATTAGAGTAAAATGAAATGAATATTTTAAAAAACGATATCAATTATATTTTTAAACAAAATATTTTCTTAATTATTTATAAAATAAAAAACTAAATATAAGAAAATTGGGATAATATAATGTTTAAAATTTCAACATGTGGCCATTCATGATCTAATTATCTTTATATATTTACAACTCAATGATATTGAAATAGTTGTTTCCATAATTTAGGTTAAATTTTTAAATGAAGTGTTTACTGAAAACAATAAGGTTTAAAATGTTATCTACATTTATAAATTTTATTGGATTCTTATATTCAGACTATAAATTTATTTTTATGTATTCCATGTGATTTTGGAATCACATGGCCTTGAATGTGGTTTTATTATATTTTTATATTTTTAAAAATTACAAATATTTCCCCTAGCCTCACATATAAAAGGATGCATTTTCTCTCTTATATATATAGTACATTGAGTCTTAAAGCACAAAAACCCGTACAAAATTATCTCCTCAAAATAAAAATCCTTGAATTAGAGTTTTGGGATTCTTAAAAGACTATTCCAAGGGCCCATTAGACGGAATATTAAGGATTTATACTAAAGAAGATGTAATCGTCTTTACCCGATCTTTCAGTATTATTTTCTCATCTAATTAATATAAATAAAATGTAACCATCCAAAAATAATATATCTAGAATCATCAGTATACTTATATTATATTATGGTTATGGAAAAAATATTTTTTACATATTTTATATCATATAAATATAGAAAACATCGCATGTGAATACGTAAAACATACCGTCTCCTCGGAGAGGTTTAATTTTTTCTTCATCACCATTTTACATGGATGGTTTTAAATGTGTTAATAATAATTATATTTTATATTTTATCCATAATTATTATTCTATAATTTTAATAACATATCTTATTTCTTACATTCATGTTAATTGAAAAAATTTAATTTCTCACATACGTACACCTAGAATAACTTCTCTATGAAGCGATGCGATTCATTTTTAAACTAAAATTAAATTTCTGGAAATATGGATATATTAAAGAAATATATAACATTTACATGGCATAAAAATGTTCTTTTAAAGGTAAATTATTTTTTATCTTTATTTCATTACATCCATTCAGAAGTGAAAATAGTGTTGATGCATATATATGACCAACCCTCTTTGTGAATAGTGTAGTTAATATTCCTATATATATCTTTTATGGATGACTAAAAATATATATAATAAATATATATGATTTTTATATCATGATTAAATTTCTCTATATGATTTAAACCAGTTAAATATATAAGGGACATAACTACAAAATAAAAATTTATATGAAAAATGAAGATGTTAACTCCCAAAACAACAATAATACAAAAATATTTTTAACATACAAGTGCTAAAATGTTATAATTGGATAATATTGGAAATAATATATTTTTATATGGGTTTTTAATGTAACAATAACAAATATAAATGGTTTATATCGGAAGTTAAAATAACTTATGAGGAAATTAGATCTTGAGTTATGGGGTTTCATCACTAAATTTCAATTCATTTGGATATAGTTCTACTACATCAACATTATTGTCAAAATATTCTTTTTTTAATGAAATTTATTTTATTATATTATGTTTTAAATTTTTGTATGGATTTATATTTTTCACACATAGTCAACAACCTGAAAAATTATCACTAAATGGCATGATCTTTATAAATGATTTAATCTCAATTTTCCTTATATTGGGACTTATTTAGTATTATTATTCGACTTAATTTTTGTTGTGTATATATGGAAGCTTAATTTTATTTAACATGAATATAAACGTTTTCGTGATAAATAATGTTTCAATTTCGGTTTTCTATGGGTTAAAATTTACATGTTAGAAAAGAGTTAAGAAATTATAATACAATCTCATTTTTTGGGATTGTTAATATTTTATTGAGGGAATATAAAAATCCTTTATTCATAAAATACTTATTATTTCTTATCCAATAGATATTTATGTATTTTTCAATAGTTCTAGAAAAATAGGTTTATAACATGAATCAGTGGAACACTTTTTTTATGTAATGTTAATATTATTTGTTTTTTGATCAATTATATTTTTCTTTCTAGTATAAATTATGAAAAATTATTTTACAAGAGTACTATTTATTCAGTCATAATAGTTATTATGTAATTTTTATGTTGTCATTAAATTTTTATAAGGTTTAAAGGGAATAAACTTTATAAAAAATTTCAATTCAAAGATAAATATTTTATATTCCTTATTAATATTATTTAATAATATTTTATTGATTTATATTTATTTTAATAATATTATCTAGTATTTTTATAAAATGAGATAATTCTTAATTTCTAACCTTATTGGGATTTCACACATTATCTGGGTTTTTCAGAATTCTGTTTTTCAATTTATATAATTTATGTTTTAAAAAATTAACATCATATTAGAAATAAGTATATAAAAATTATTTTATCTTGAATTTTTGAGAATTTTCAAAATTTTGTGAATTTTCAATGAATATAGATAAATATTGAATTTTATTGAAAAAACATTTTTGTTTCAAAAATATATAGAGATATATTTTTCTCTAAATCATATAAAACCAAAAATAGTTAATTTATAACATTATTAATATATTTATGGTCTTTATAATGATTTATATTCCTGAATTCGGTAAAAATAATTTTTACACTTATAAAACATTTTTATGAAAAACATTTAGTAATCTTGTTTTTCATTTTTAATTTCAATTTTTTTGTCACTTCTTTAAATATTATTTTATAAAATGGATTCCATATTCATAATAATAATAAATTTTATTATAAAATATGTTCAACTTTACTTTTGGCCATAATTAAAATTAAAAACGATAATAATTTGTTACCACAGATAATGTTGAATCTGGACTATCAAGTGTCAAAGTCAAGTGATAAGAACAATAATGACCTATAATCATATGAAATTTTATTTTATAGACATATTATTTAAATATATCATCTATTATTTGTAAATAGTTCATTTTTTATCCATGTTTTTTCAATAATACAATAATATATTTTATTATTTTAAAAAATTACAATCTTGTCTTCTCCCCAACATATAATTGTAAATACCTTATACCCATATTTACATAGATCAATATCACTTTTTTTTATTGAATACATACCCAAATACATTTTTACATCCATTCCCTTTTTCTAGAGGCCCTAGAATGATAAAAACTACAATCCTCGAAAGGCCATAGATATAAACCTGAAGTCGTTTTCCAAAGAAGGGGTATACTTCATAACTGATAATTTTCATTCTATTTATAGTATTACATATTGAAAATATTATTTAACCATGTTTAAATAATTAAAATATTAACATAATTTTCTTAATATCATAATCTATATCAATTTTTATCTTTCATCAAATTCAAAATGAAACTATTTTTTGTTCGTATTGTAAATTATGTCTTCTCAAACTGATGTAATTCAATTTCCATCAGAACAAGTCTCATCTAGTTTCGATAATATATTTAATGTATATATATATATTAATTAAAAAATTGATGTTAAAATAATTATTTCTTTCCTTCGTTTTAATCAATTAATGAAATAATAACATCATTTGTTGGTACGTCTGAATTACCACCTCCATGAAGTAATGTGATTAATTTTTCAAGAACAAAATAAATGGGAGCTATATATAAATGTATTTAATTTTTTTAAATAATAATTAATATTATATAAAGATGAAATGAATTTTACCTTCTTTACCTCATGCTATTGGAAAAATGAAAATGATACTCATACGCATGTATGATCTATCATCTCCAAGATTGTTAAAAATTTCATTTCTCATAAGAATCATTCATGGAAGTCAATAAGAGTATATTTATTTAAGAAAAATGATCATGATTTGATTATTATTATACCTTATATTGTGTAATAATAATCCCACTGATCATAGTTAACAAACCAAAGTGATTTTGGCCATATTAGGTGAAATCATCAAAATAATCTCACAAAAAAGAATTGGTTACATAATATTATATAACATGGTAATAAATAATATTAAAGGAATAAAAAACATGAAAAATTTTCTTATAAACATGAATAATTATCATTTTTAAATTATTTATGATTTTTATAAAAAATGTGACAAGTCAGACTCTAGGTACGTGATGCCTTACATCAAAAATCATATTTCAAAAGATTTAATTATTTATATTATAAATAATTTTATTCCATTAAATATTCATAAAATAAAATTCGAGATGTATTCATATTGACATAGTTTATTTAAAAAGGACATTTTATGTCACATTTTAATTTCATATATTTTTTTAATATAACTCTTTTTTTATATTTTATATAGATCATTTTAATGAAAAGTCAAAAGGTATGTCTTGTTTTAATGTATATGACTTCAAAAATTTTCCCTTCCATAATCACCGTTATATATTTTTATGGATCTCATTAAAATATTTGACGTTTTCTTTAATGAAAAACAGACTTTACCCTTTCACTTGTTATTTTCAAAAATTGTTTTAAATGGAATCGATATTTTAATATCCAATAATATTTTAATATTAGAGAGAAGAATTTTTTTTTTCAAATGAATATTTTCATGTATTATGATCTCTATTATAGCTACCTCAAATTATCTATAATGACGGGTGAGCTTGATATATCTTATGATTATGGGTGAGACCAATATACATCATGATGATGGTTGATTATGACATAACTTTCAAATGAATTATATAATGGGATAAAGTATATTGGATAGGGTTATCCTAAGAGAGTATTGGAATATATCTAGTATTTTATCCCATTTCTATGAGTAGTTCTAAGAGTAATATTAAAATTATTTCCCATATAACCTTGAAGATTTATTTAATCTAGATATTGGGTTTCCTAAAAATATTATTATTTTTAAATGTAAGATAATGAGATTATGTTTAAAGAGTTGTTTATTCTTCTTTTTATGGGTGAAATATATGACTTTTCCTGATTAATTAAGATGGTTCATGGTAAAAACACTCATCGTTGAATTCTAGTTGATGTTCAATGATGTATTTCCCCCCATCCTGGTGTTGGGTGGGGGGGGGATGATTTTCTCCACCACCTCCAGCATCGTTGGCATTGTTTGTTCCCTTATCTAACCCTAATTATCTCCATAAATTCCCATCAATTTCTCTAATCCTAAAAGATCCAAATCATCATTATGGGTAACCTCAAATCTTGATTACATTATTTTAATTCTATGTGGCCTAAAACTTCTTGGAATAGACCCCGGTTCATCGTTTTATACATTGAAGGTGTTCTGTTGATGATTTTGATCACTTCGTGTTTAGTAACTGGGATTTTCAAGACTACATTGTTGTGGGTCTGATTTATAATCATCACCGGATGATATTATTTAATTCAGAGGAATACATGATTTGTGCATGGTCCAGAGCACCTCGTTTATGCAACAAATGTAAATTTTTTCTTCTCTGATTGTCGTTTGACCTTTGTATGAATCGAGACCCTCCTTCAGTGGAGACCAAAGTAAGCCTACCACATCCCCCTTACATTTTCAAAATCCATCAATAATTAATATTTTAGGGAATCGAGTGGGTTGATTTCTCTACTCTGATTCCCGAAAATCTTATATGAGTCACCTAGTTAATACACATTTTTATTTCCAGGTGGATGTTTTGACAATATGATTTTATTGGATTTGGATTAATGTTTGTGAGGAGTTATGAATGAGGAAAGTAGTTGTTTTTGAATATTGGGTTGATTACTACTCGATTATTTTCACTTGGCTCATATCACTGGTAACTATCTTCATGGAGGCAAGAATAGAAGGTAGTCTACTCTGATGAAGAGGTCTGGTATGGTCTCCGATTAGGGAGATATAATCACTGATGTTGATAAGACTGTAACTTCCGCTAGATTGGGTGGTTCAGCTTTGGGAAAATAGGCACAGACACCCTCTAACCAGAATTTTACTACGGTGTTTAATAGGTTGAAGCAAGATCTTCCCCTAAGGGATGGTGTAAACCATGTTCATATGGATAATGCTATTCCTGGGAATAGATTTGGAGGTTGTTTGGGAGTGACTGGTCCTTCATGGGCTACAATGCATCATGGGTAAAATGGATTCAATCATTATGTTGTAGGAAGGGAAGATAATGAGATGATCTAGGTTGGTGATATTGGGAAGAAGGAGAGAGAGATTCCATTGAGTTAAGTCTATGATGGGCATGCCAATGGTGAAATTCTTATTTGTCCAGCTGTTAAGGATCCTAGCTTACAGCAACATTCTGATGGTGGTATATAGATCACAATTGACACTTGTATCAAAATTCAGGAATTGGAACATGATGAGATTAAGGGGATTTCTCAAATGACACAAGGTATCAAAATGCATCTTGTTATAGATGTTGCAATGAGGAAGGTGGTGGATGGTATTTTGGGGGAGCCTCCATAGTGACTGGCTATGATTGACTCTAACAGATGATATCAGAAGGACCAGAATGTGATTGATTCTTTCCATGATTTTCTCGTCACTGGAAAATTGGGGGATCTCTCAGAGAATGGAAAGGAAGATCAGAGTGATTTGGCCAGGCCTTCATATAGTTATGTTGTCAAGGATGGGAAGACTATGTCTAGAAATGAAAAGCCTCTCCCAGAAAAAAGAATGATGAGGAATGATTATTCTGATCTGCCCAATCTAGTTTCAACTAGGTCCTATGTTATTCAATATTGTCTGGAGTTGATATATTATGAGAAATTTAATCTTAGATGGAAGTATTCTAAGGCCCTAAAGAACTACGAAAGCTCATAATGGGAATTAACTACAATGGAGGATGTATTCTATCATTTATGTGGCGACGGGTATGACTTTTAGGACATTTAATTTTATTTTCTAGTTTGTTATTCTTGTTTATTGCACTTTTACTTTCTTAATAACTGGTTAGTGGCCTGCCTCTGACAAAGATTTTTTGGTATATAACGTTTCATGAGTTTTTCATAACTTGAAAGAAAATTTGATGCATTTTATTTTCCATTTATGAGTTATTAATAATTTTAATAAAAAAAATAGTATCATATTTAAGATTATTTATTAGTGAAGAAAATTTTTATTTTGATACCGGTGTTTTTTATTATGGAAATTTTTAATGAGTATTTATAGTCTAATGAGTTTCTTCCACAATATTCATTTTTCTTGTACTATGATTATTTTTTTATCCCGTTTTTTTTAATATTTCTCAAAGGGTTTTAAATATTGAAAGTGAAATATATGAGGTGAATACTAAAACTATAAATATATATCATGAAAATAATCCATGTTTTATTTTTCATGTTTTGTATTGTTTTAAAGGGATAATGAGTGATTATTTATGAATCGTGATGTAATATTTTTTTATTTAAGTGTGACGAAACACTTCACTAAAAATAAAAACCTAAATTATCATTAGGATTGTAATAAATTAATTATTATATAAAGATTAAATTTAAAAGATTGATTTAGGATAGGTCTATATATTTATTAAAAGAGAAAATAGTTTACATAATTTTAGAGGGTAGGATAGTGTATGTAAATACCCTTAAGGGATAATAATTTTTTGTTATCATGATATATCATTTTAAGATTTCCAAGTTTCTTAATATAATATTTTTTTATAATGGTATTCCAAAAATTACACTAGGAATTTGGGGTAGAAAGAATCTAAGAGGATACCATCCTTCCAAATCTGCATCATGGAATTGTTTGAATTGGAACATGGATGTTTGTTTTTGTGATGGTTTGTTTGAGGTATATTAAAAATAGTGACGATGTCCATGCTAAGGGGAAAAAAGAAATATTATATAATAATGTGTAATTAGCGGATAATTTTATGATATAACACCCTCCAAAATTCAGTGGATATTCTAACTTAGTGATATATAAGGGATGGATAAAATCAACTGAAAAAATATTTAATTTTTTGCCATATTATAATCATAAAAATGATACTCATTCTAATTATTATTTGGAAGTTACCGATGCTTAATAGTGGTTAATGGTAAATAAAACTAGATAGTGGGTAGATATTGATTCCATGTAATGAGAAACATCTTTAATATTTTCAGATGAGTAGTATTTTCATAAGATTTTTATAAATAGGATGACAATGAAATTCATGGACTTGACGGAAAGGGAAGGTGATTTAGTGTCTATATCTTCTGTAAAAACCACTTAAATGTGAAGGTAAACATTGAATTTGTTTTGGATCATGATTGAAAAATAATTCAACATTTCTCAAGATTAAAATCAAGATTCCAATTATAATTATCTTCTTACAAATTTAATGGTTCTGAGAAACTTTTAAAATGTGGTACGATTTTAAAAATGGAGATTTTTATGTCCATATATTTCATGACAACAATGACAAAAAGGGTTATAGATAGAAGTTAAATTGTAGAAATAAATCTAATAACTATGAAGGTATACAAATGAATTTTTCACATTATGATATTTGTTGTAAAAAACACAATGGGGAATGTATTATGATTATTTTACATTCTTATGATGTGGAAATTTTGGGCATATGTATCATGATTTCAGTGATAAATATTTTAATAATCGTAAGAATAATTATTATAAAAGCAAATTAGTTTTTTTAAATGTATTTAGATGGTTCATTATGTGGATGAGGATCCTAAGAAGAGCACGAATGGTGGTAACCACCAAGTCTATAAGAATATGGGTGTGTTCAAATCCCTTTCAAGTAATTTTTAAAGTATTTGTCTATTTAATAAAGTGGAAACATACTAATTAATTTTTCATTAAAATTATGATAATGTATTGTTTTATTTTTGGTCATTATTTTTTACTATGTTTTGAAATATTTTATGGAAAAAAATCATTTACACCTTATGAAATTTAGATAAGAAATATGGTAAAAAGACATGTGAGTATCATTAGGGAAAAAAGAATTAACACAGATCCTTATGTTTTCATATGTATAATATTTTTCCAAAAAATTATTTTTATATAACCAATTATAGAATTTAAAGTAATTATATATTTATATTGGATTACTATTTATCATGATAATTTATATTAAAAATTAAATAATGTTTTCCTCAATATAAGTTTCCATTTGGAATTGCAACCATTGAAGATATATCAATAAGATGGTAAACTATCATGTGATGGTAATAAATGTTACATTTCACATGTTAATTCAAATAATGGATCAATTTGGATTAATTATTTCCCCATAGTCGAAGAATATATAGATTGATTTCATGATGAATTACCCTGTATTTTACATGATTAGGATGTCGATATTAATACTTACATAATATATTATTTTAAAAGAATTTTAAAACCCCCTTTGTCAAATTCGTCATATAGAACAACTAGAATTGATAAATAATTTTAAAGAGTTTCTTGGTAAAGGTTTTATTTTCCTAGAAGTTCACCATGGGGTAATACTAATATATTTTTTATAAATAAATATTGATTCATGAGGATTTTCATTGATTATAGAGTAGTAAATAAAATTACTATGTTGAATAACTATCATATACATCATATCGATGAATTGTTTGACCATATCATGGGAGCTCTGTATTTTGTGATGGTTTATATTAGGTCTTAGTACCATCAGCTAATTTTGAAGGTGAAATACATTTATAAGACCTTATTTTGGTTTTAGGTAAGGCCATTATGAGTATTTGGTGATACCCATTATGTTGATGGATGCTACATGTATATTAATGATTATTATGAATTGAGTTTTCAATAAATATTTGGATAAAATTGTTGTTTTTTTCATGATGATATTTTACATTTTTATAAAAGATATGATTATCATTATAAAAAACATTTAATTATTCTAAATACCCGAGTAGAAAATAATTCATATCTAGAATTTAGTATATTTTCTATTTGGTCATTTAATATTTCATTCGAGGAAAATATCAAAAATAAATATGACTTAACTATTTATTTTGATAAATCTATTGTGGTTGATGTTTACAAAATACATAAAATGGGACTTAGATTCCATATTTTCGTTGATTTTAAAGATACTATTGAAATATTGTTAAAAAAATTGAATGGTTATCTACCACTATTACTAAATTAACATGAAATTGTGTTAGATTCTTCTGGATAAAGGTACATGATCAATGTTTCCATGAATTGAAAATAATACTAGTGAATGCCTCGGTTCTGGAACTACCATCAGGAAATAGAAACTTTTTTAAATATAGTGATGATTAATTGATGGTAATGAATTTGTGAATATAGATTTATTGGTTATTTACTTATGCTTCACATAAATTAAAACCTCATGTGAAACATTATAAAACACATGATATTGAACTATAAGTTGTTGTGTTTTCCTTAAAAATTTCGAGAAAACATTTATATTGTTTAATGTTTGAAATATATACTAATAATAATATTATAAAGTATAAATTCAACAAAAAAATAGTTTATCAAGTAGAAGAGGAGATTACATGAAATGATGAAGGATTTCAACATATAAATTCATTACAATACATGCAAATAAGACAATGAATTCTATGCTTTGAGTTAAGAGGATAATGGATCATTAACTATTCCATAACAAGGAACATGATCCTTTGAACAATGATTATATGAATTATTTATTATAAATTATTTATTATTGATTTCCCAATATATTTAGGTTTCAATAAAATCATCTACATAATATTGGTTTATGAAAGCTCAGATGGGAAATCATTAGTTACTAGAAAAGATATAATTAATTAAGAAACATACGATACAAAAATTAAATATGGGAATTAAAAGTGATTTCAGATTTTGAATAATTTTTTTTTTGTGTAATCCCTAGTTTAAGATAAAACTACTAACTAAGGATTACAACCCTTTATTTTTTATTGATCACATACATAAACAAAAGTCATAATTACCTTTAGGGACATTTATTGTTCAAAGGAATGAATAAATAAAATGTTAATTTTTCTACAAAATGTTTTAAATTTCAATAGGTTATAGATAAATGAAAATGGACAAAGGAGATGCATTACCCTTTTATAGTACCATAAATGGTTAAATATTCCCTAGGTATTGTTTTTGAATTACCAAATAAATTTCAATTCAATAATTTATTATCATTCATTTTCAATCAAATAATGAATTCTACAAATTTTCATCCCATTTGAGATAATATTCCTTTAGATAATCATTATATATATTATGTTAAAGGAATTATAATATTACATAGATTTATTATCTCCATTATATATCAACTTGATCCATGATTTACACATCCTTCTTTGTAAAAGTATTTATAATTAATTGTGTACTAAATTAAATTTTCTTACCACCATTCACCCTTAATCTTACGGATAGTCTGGGTTAATTGTTATAAATTTATAAGATTATCATTGAGATTGTTTAATCAATTTTTATGAAATATGTATAATCATTAAATTTTTCTTTGGATTTTATAAAATTATAGTTTTTATTCATGTATACAAATAACCCCTTTAAGATCATCATATGGAAGGTGGTGTTAGACTGCAATTTGTTGGGATATAGTTAGGTAACAATTTTTTTAATACCAAAATTGGTAGAGGAAATGATTTATAATTTTATAATGATTTAGTAGTACATTAGTATGGATAATTTAATATAGACAGGTTATGATAATAACTAGAGGAAATATCTGTCATTTGAGGTAGGTGATCAAGATTTACATAAAGCTTCTCCATTGGAAATTTGTATACCTTTTAGTAAGAAGGAAAATTTATGTTTGGGGATAATTATACCATGATAAAAACAAGAAATATTTGGATCTATTTTCTAGTTTTTGACCTTTAATATATTTTTATCTTTGGTAAAATATATTTTTATTTTTATTGTTACAAAAAATGTTCTATATACATATCGTGATTTGAGCCGTAAGGTAGTTTAGTTAGAAAAAAACCATTTATAATAACAATATCCATCATATATTCACGACCATATATATCATGTGTTTTTGAATAAATTAATTTAATAGTTTTATTTCATTGGAAAATGAATTTTATTAAATTAGCAACATGGGAATTAGAAATTGTTATGACGGAAAAATATCACCAATTATTTGAATATTGAATAAAATATTGAGGAATATTTTTCTAAAAGGAGGAATCTTATTAAAAACCCAATAATATTAATATAGATAATATTTATGACTTATTAATATTCTAAAATTAGATTTTATATAGTCATATTTATAGTATTAATATTATGTAATTTTTCATTCAAAAGGAAAAAAGCGTTATTTCTAGCCATGATAGGTTTATAGAAATTATAAAATTTTATTTAAAATAATGTTGTCAAAATTCTATATATTGAATAAAAATTAATTAAAGTAGCTTTTTAAATAATCGTGGACAAATTTCCTTATTTGTAACTTTTTATAATTTTATAAAAATGTTGATTTTCCATGAATAATGAAAAAGATAACTTTTTATTGAAAATTGACTTTAAATTTCACGATTTTAAATAGTTCCATTTAATTTTATAACGAATTAAAATAATAAATAAATAAATGAAATTATTATTAATTTAATTGTGTTAATTTTAATAAATATTAAAATTGAATTTGGAATAAAAACATTTGTATACTTTAAAATAACACTTTTCAAAACAATTATTATTTATCACATTATTCAGGATAAATTTTATCATAAATTCTTCCACATAAATAAATATAAATTGATAAAATAGATTAAATATTTGGAATCAATATAATTTAAATTTTTTAATAAGTTTATCATAATTATAGATCATAAATAATAGTAAATATAGTAATTTTGTACAACAAATAATGGTAAAATTGGTTTACAAGGGTGTTAAACATAGGTGATAAAAGTTAAAATTACCTATATGATTTTATTAATTATATTAAATGAACATATTTAGACCCTATATCATATTATATTTATAAATGCTATATTTCAGAGTTATTTGGATTTTTTTAAGACATAATTATATTTTAATAATTTTAAAAATTTGAAGTGTCTCATCTCCCCCACTTATAAAATGACACACCCTCTCGCCTCATTTATAGAATTATAGTGCATTTTAGTTTAGGTAATACCTACCAAAATCCATTATTAACATCCCTAAAAACATTATATAGTCCCTATATTGATAAAAAACTATCGAAGGATGAAATTATGTATAAACCTAAATAAGTTGTCCAAAGTAGAGGTATAGTACTTAATCGTTAATTTTCCTTTTATTTTGTCATGTCCCATTTTTTTATATTTTTAAAACATTATGAAACGATAAAACCAGTATATTCCACATACTGATATTTTTTATGTTAATTTCTTACCTTATATACTTCTCTATATTCCATCAAATATAAAATGAAAGCAAAATTTTTCTGTAGGGTGGACTACGACCTCGTGAACCGGTATAATTTTTTTCCATTACCTCCTCTCATAGGTTTTTATAATAATGGATTTAATTTTTTTTAAATAATTAAAATTTAATTATAAGAAGATATAATCTACTTTAATACTTTTCAATCTATTTATAATTCGTAACATTTTCGTTCATATGGGTTAATTACCAGCTCCACAAAACGATGGAATTCGTTTTTCAATTTTTGAATCCCATGGATTATATATATATTTGTATTTATAGAAATAATATGATATTTATCTTCTAATAATAAATATTTAAAGATACTATTATTTTTACATTCTTTCCCCGTAACAACTTAGGTGCTTTTGGATTAAATATTTTCCATGAGTTATATAGCTTTATTTTTAAATAATTATTTCCAAATTACATAATTATATTTGAAAAAATGAACATTATTTTTGAACTTATCATATAACAGTTATCATATGATTAAATAAATATAATTAACTGAAGAGATTAATTTTTTAGTGTATATTAAAAAATATTGATATTTATAAAACTCTCATTATCATTAGATTTAACTATTCCATTATGATTTAAATATTATTTAAAGGTAAACTAAGAAATATTTAGATATATATAATATATTTAATAAATTTTTAATCATCTTTAATAATTATTTTGGTATAAATTATATTTTTCATAAAAAGATCATTTTTGAAGGAGAGTGTTTTTCGTTGTGTTTTACATTATTAATTTGAAATTAAATTCGTCCACATATGTGTTATTAATTTTAAAAAATTGATTCAATATTTATAATTCCTCTTTAAAAATTCATTAATTAGTACCCTTATATTTAATGAAAATATTAATAGTAATGATTGTAATATATGTCAAAATGATATATGGTATATTGAGTAATTTATGTTAAAAATAAAATGATACAAACTATTATATGACTTAAAAAACATTCTTGAATATTAATTTAAGAAAATAATCAAATGATAATCATTCAATAATTAAATTAATGAACTTTTTGGGCAACCTGGATGAGATCTTTACCCTTATTTTATTATATATAATAAAAAATAAAACAAATCATATTCATGATTTTGATAAGTGTAATATATTTAATATGGTTTTATCTAAAGGATATGTTCGACTATATATATTATTCTTTAAAATAATAGATTTATATTAAGCATGTTATATTTTTAATTTTAAGGGATCAAATATTTAGTAAATATTCATACACAACGCTAACGAAATATTTATTAAACAGTTGATAAATTGGTCTACCCATAGTCCCATGTTAGAAATTTTTAGGATGTGAGGTTTTTCATTTGGGCGATCATGATGGTGTTATGTGAATTTAATAGGGATTATGATTGTAAATAATAATGTGTGATTATGACCATTGTTTTATGGTGATGGAGTGTTTCTATCAAGTTGATTCATCATTCATTATAGTTATTCCACTTGTGTGATTTGATGAAATCATTGAAGTGGTAGAAAACTTAAATTTAATTATTTTCTTCAAATGTTCTAGCTGTCACAGAACATTTAGATTTGGGGTAGAAACTATATATCTTTACAAACTATTTTTGGGGATTCTAGGAATAACATAAATTTCATATGGGTGAGGAGATGTTGTTACTGGCTCAGAAGAATATCCCTAATGGAAATGAAGTTTGTCTCTGATGTTAGGTCATGGTTTCCCACATTTATTTCGTTTCACTCACCTCGATGGTGGTGAGGCTACAATGAAAAATCCCCAGGTGGCATCTGATGTCACCATCAACATTTTTAACTGCCTTGATGTGGATGGGGTGTTGTGAGATCCTATAGAGATTTCACTATGAATGTTGTGGGTGACCGATGTCAGTCTGTTTCGGTCATCTTCGATCATGAAAGATCACCTAGATCTAGGAGTTTTAACCATTATACAGTGAATGTGAACAATATAAGATAATTTTAAGGGTCTATGAGCCCAAGTATGTGGGTGCTCTGAGATCTACTAGGGATTTGAACATGGCGGTTATTGATGATCGACGATGGTCTATAGTGGTCATCACCACACTTGATCTCTCTTGTGAATCTGTGCATGATTACCCTAAATTGATTGATGGGTCTCAGACTATGGATAGAATTATGGAAATTGTGTGGAAGAGGGACGAGATGAACCACACTGTGGTTGAAGATACCTGATCTAATTTCACAGTGGTTTATGGTAAAATTAGGCATGGATCTACAATTGATAGTGGATTGAATTTCTCACTAGAACATGCATCATGGTCGACTGCTATAGAAGACAGATTCTAGTTCTATCCAGGTTGGGAATATGCTGGTGGATGAAACTATGCCTGAATAGGGGGTGATGGTATGGAACATGTCATGGAAGCTACTGATAATTTTAATAATCCCCTATATGTTTCATAGAATATCTCATCATAGTCTTATTAGGACCAAGGATGCATAAAGATGGTGTCTTACAATCCCCTAACTAGGCATGATGATTCTTCAAATCAAATTAATACTCTAAAACATGCCTATAGGCATCAGAAAATTGAGAAAATCTTTTCTTATTCTAAAATATCTGAAAATTTGGGGAAAATCTCTCCCAATGAAGTCTTTAACAATACCCTCCTAACAGTGTAAGACAATATTAGTTACACCTATTTTAAAGATGCAATTACATATAAAAAAAGTCAATTGACAGGGGGAGTTTCACTCCTACTCCTATAATGACAAGGCCATTGAGGTACTATACAAACATACCATGGACTCTGTCTACCAGATCATCTTCTAATGTATCCATGATATCCAATTCAAATATCCTCCAGATCTCCAATCAAGGAAAATACCAATATGAGTTGGAAGGTATTGATGATTCTGATTATGGGAATGACATGTCTTATTAGGATCATGGATTTTTTCTCTATTATTTGGATGAGAGAAAATCCCATTGTCTACCCTACCCATCTCTTTCTTATAAATATTCCTCTAGTTAATAAATAGTCAGAAGCATTGGTTTGGGGTAGAATTTTTTAGTAAATATCACACTGAGGTTTATTCAAAATTTACATGAAATGTCATTCAAAATTTCATTCCTATCCTAGATGAGTAAATGAAATTATTTATATTCAGTAATGTAAAATTTGTGAGAAATTTTATGTGTTGTATTTATATTGACACAAGGCATGGCGGTAGAGATTCAGATTCTTAATTCCCACTTTTTATATACAATGGTCACAACTAAAACAAACACACTATATCAAGTCCATGGAATGCCCCAAACTGTGTAGTACTTGGCATGGATGAATCCAAAGATTGATAATTAATTTAAATTGAAGAAAATATTATTTATATTGAAAGAAAATTATAATTTGACATTGATACCATCAAAATTAAACTATTTGGATGAAAATTCAATATATGAAAGTATACAATTTATCTAATTCTCCTTATTTTATTATTTTCATTTCAACTCATTAATGTTTTCAAATTATAATATTCAACAATCTATTTGGAAGGAATTTGGATATATTATATGATTTATCTAAATAAAACTGTAATTGGTTATAATTTAGAATGATTCTACGAATAATAGTGTTTCTTATCATTATGGAGGGGATGTTACGATTCATGTGAGGTTTGTAGAGAATACATGGGGTTTGTTACTCCCATAATGATACATAGTTGATATAGTGGGGTCTCATTTCTCACTGATCTCTGGTTCATATTTTTTCCTCCAATGCGGGTCCATAATTCTCTGTTCTCCTCTACCATTTCACTCATATACCTCACACAAGACTCCACTTTTGTCTGATTTTATCAATTCTGAGATTATTTGGGTGGTTCTTGTGGCTAGTTGTAGGGTTGAATGATTGGGGACTCTGTTTGAGGTTGGTATGGTGTGGTGCTGTTTGTCCCACGTCTTTCTCCGAAGTCTGTTTTCAATGGATAGGGCCCATCGGCCCGTGGTTCTGCGGCAGTTTTAGCACTCTAAGGATGGTGTGGCTAGTGTCAGTGTCTCGTGTGGCCTCGCTGGTGGCGTTGGATGTGACTATGTTTCTTCTTGAGGTGGAAGGCTTCGAGGTGATCCATTAAATCATGTTTCACAATGATGGGTGATGTTGGTGTGTGTTGGGCGGTGACAAATGGGTTTGGGTCCTCATGCGATCACTACATTTTTTTAAGAAGGGTATGGTATTGGACTAGATTTCTTGGATGAATCACATTACTCATAGTTTTTCAGGGTGTTTCTTCATGGTTCTTATTCTATCTTCTTGTTTGGTTATAACTTGAGAAAAATGAGATTTTTTTTAAAATACAAAAAAAATGGTGTAGTTATTTTCTTTTAATTTAATACTCAATTGAACAGTATATGTAATCATACAACACAAAACTAAAATGTGCTGGGGTATATTATATATTAAAAATAATAAATCCACTTTTATTTAAAAAAAGTAATTAATTAAATATTTTTATATGAATTGGATAAATAACTAATAGAATATAATGTCAAAACAGATTGTTTTAAAAAAAATATTGTTTTATATTTTTCCCTAATAAAAGAGGGTTAAAAATGTTCATTTGTGATTCTGATAATATATAATATTTCACTATATGAACTAATATATTAACATTCATATAATATTAAATGGTATAAAATAATACTAACAACATTAAATTGTAAATTCCATTTCTCTAAAAATAGTTCTTTATTAATTTTTTTAAAAATTATTAAAAAAAAATACACAAATTATAGAATTTAATTTTATAATGTGAACATTATTTTTTAAATTTAATATATAAAAATGAGTTTAAGGGGAATTGTATGGATTAATCTAAAAAGGATAATTTTTTGGTCAATAGTGAAAATGATCTTTTACTAAAACATTCATTTTTAAGATGTCATCATGATATATAAAATATTTAAATTTATTGAAAACAATTTTTTTGAATGAACATGTCACGACCCGCCCTCGGGGTCCGTGCCGTGACTACCCCAAGCCCGCCTTCCATAGGCCAGGGGCTGGCGACTAGCACCAAGGCGTAAATCCCGGTAAAAAGGGAAGGCATTGCCTTTGAAAAGTAAACACACACCACAGAGTAAACAAGCGGAAAGTAAACACTAAACAAACAGAGTACGACTGAAAGTGCGGAAAGGTAAATGGGCCAGAATACAAACCCAAACTGAAAGTAAAGTACAACTCAAAAAGGGAAAAAAACAGCAACTGAAAAGTAAAAGCCGCTACTCCGAGCTGTCCACAGGAAATCCCACCTGAAGGGTGGGTACAGATAGCTCCTCTGCTCCACGGGTTCCGCCGTCCGCTCCGAGCACGTCCCGCCCAGTGGTCCACCTCCGGGTACCGTCCCGCTGTGCAAGCCTCAGCTAAGGTCAACGCTGTCCGTCATCTGCAACCAACACAACGTAGTGCGGGCCAAGCCCGTGCAGGGGTGAGTATAAGCTACTCAGTAGGGACCCCGAGACCCTTGAAGGTCTCTCAAATCCACAAAGGATAATCCACGAAGAAAAGTACAATCACGAAGTAACAACCGACACTGCTTAGGTATATGCCCATACATATACCTATGTCATCAATTCAAATACGCTCCAACCTCCGAGCCCAAGTACAACTCAGTCCACGCAGGAAAGTATACGTATTCCACATAGGAAAGCAAAACATAATCCACACAGGATTGCACAACACAATCCGCTCAGGAAAGCAAAAGGATTCAGCTCACACAGGTATACTTCTTCAAGGACGATAAAGATGATCACTGATCCATCTAAGTCGTCGGACCCATGAAGGATCGATATGTAACTAACCCCCGCAAAGACCCACACAGGATCGGGCCCACACAGGACCTGTAGGCGCTGGCTCACACAGAACCGCTGAGCGCAAGGACCCACACAGGATCGGGCCCACACAGGACATGTAGCACTGATCCACGTAGGATCGCTGAGTGCTGTAGTCGTCGTCATCGAATCCACACAGGATCTCTTTACTGTCGTCGTCGAATCCACACAGGATCTCCATACTGTCGTCGTCGCAGTCACAGTAGCAGTCGTAGCAGTAGTAGCAGTTGTAGCAGTCGCAGCCAGCACTAGGGTTCCCGCACACAGCAAGCTCGTACGGAGGGTCCGCTCCACGAGCCGAGAGGCTGATACATCAACTGTCACAAAGACCAGAGTTGACGTATCCAAAAGTTCCGTATCGTCAATAGGAACTCAACGCAACAGACGGCGCGTCGATCGGACGCCCGGTCTGAGAGTTATTGGCATTTTCGTCTCCGGGGCCAGGTTGGTTTTTAAGGCTAAACCAACCCGACCGTACTCCACCTGCGTCCAAACCTCGGGCGGAGTATGCCAAAAGATCCCTCTCACTAAGAGGAACACAACGCGACTGACGGCGCGTCAATCGGACGTTCGTAGCTCAAGATATGAGCGTTTCCGCTCCGAAGGCCCGGTTGGTTTCGTGAACGAACCAACCCGGTCGAACTCAAAGTAAACCGAAACCTTGAGTGCGATATACCGAAACGACCGTCTCGATCCAAGGATCGCGTTGCCGCAGACGGTTCGTCATTCGGAGGTCCGAGGCTCAAGATATGGCCCGAAAACCGATTCTGGTTCGAAACAGGGGGGGGTCCGGGTCCGGGCCGACCCGGCCCGACCCCCCCCCCCCCCCCCTGGGGCGGCGCGGCGGCGCGGGGAGCCGCGGCGGCTTGACGCCGCGAGGAGGCCGCACGCGGGGGCTAAGCCCCGCTGATTGATAAGGCGGCGCGGCCTTTGTGCCGCGCCATTTGCAAGAAACGGCCCCCCGCACGTGGGGGCCGGCTGGAAACAAACCGGGGGGGGCCGTCTACCCCCCTCTCTTCAAAGAACCGCCCCCCTCATAAAGAGGGGGGTTTTGTGAGTTGGCCGAGGGATTAATTCCCCCGGTTTAATGGTATCCGGCCGGCCAGCCGGCCGGCCGGTTTTCTCTAACGGGACCAGAAATTCCGGTCCCCCCTTCGGCTTCCGACGCCGGCGGCCCGGCCGCCGGTCTTCTCTTCCACCGCGGCCCGGAACCGGCCGCGGTCTCCTCGTCCCGCCGCGGCCCGGAACCGGCCGCGGTGTTCGTCGTCCGGCGCGGTGCGACGGCACCGCGACCCTTCGCCGTGCCTTGATTCCTTTCAACGCGGCGCGACGGCGTCGCGTTCTTGAAGATTCTTCCTCGGCGTGGCGCGACGGCGCCGCGTAAAAATATTTGCACGATTATCCGCGTGGTGCGACGGCACCACGCCACTTGCTTCCACCCGCAAGAATAAACAAGAACGATGGAGGGGGTTCGGCCGTGTTCGTGTGGTCCGGCCCCCTCACGTTAAAAAAAATAACGCAACTTTAAATAATTCAAGCCACACGTTAGACTTGTTAAAATCACGATCAAGAATAAAATAAGGAAACCAAAAAGAAATCAACAACCCCTACCTCGGGTATAAGGTTCGAAGATTGTGAACGTTCCGCGGAAGACGACGTCGCGGAGGTCGGGCGTCGCGGTAGCCGTTCTTCAAATCCGATGACGAAGGGATGCGTTCGAAGAGACACGTCGTTGGCGAAACTTGTACGCCGACGAAGGTTGTCCGAGGAAGAAGTGGCGTCCCCTTCGTTGACACGGTAAACGAAGAATGGAGGTGCGGCGTTCTTCGTCGGAGCTTGAGCGTTCTTCGTCAAGATGAACGTTCTTCGAGTTCTTCGTCAGAGTTGAAGAAGAAGAAGAGCTCTCCACCTCTCAAGAAGACAAACAAATAACCCAAAATAAAATAAGACAACAACTTATTTTATTATTACA
This sequence comes from Viscum album, assembly GCA_963277665.1. NCBI lineage: Eukaryota > Viridiplantae > Streptophyta > Magnoliopsida > Santalales > Viscaceae > Viscum > Viscum album. Next base: position 764,810,474 of record OY728129.1, read on the forward strand.
TAACACAATAGAATTTCAAAAGTTTTAAATTCAAAAGGATTAACTCCCATAATTAAATAAGTAACTCAAGTCAATAAATGAGGCGTTAAGGGAGTTGGGAGAATTTGAAAGGATTAGGGGTTCGTGTGGGCCCCACCACACTTAATCCTCCCAAGGGAGGTTAAGTGGGTGTGGGTCCCACTACCAACCCCCTTTGGTAGGTTTTATCAAGTTATAATAAAATTTGTTCTACACAAATTTTATTTAACTCAAACTAAAAACCCCAAAATTAACTTTCAACCCGCAACAAATGCAACTCCCAAAAAGGTCTCTTTAAGCGAATATCGGCGCTGCGAGTTCATCGGTGCCCTCGGATTTCAATTCCGAGCACCGGATCAAAAGTTAGGAATTCCCGCTCGTTCGTTCACTGAACGTACCCGAGCCAAACTTCGGAAATTGATTCCGGGCACTCCGGGCCTCGGAATCAGGTGCCGTCTGAAACCGCGCTCTTGTAAAATTCTAAAGAAAATTAAGAAAAAATTTCCCTTGAATTTTACGGGTCTTTACAGAACATGTAAAAAATATATTTAAATAAATTATTTAAAAATATAATTTTTATTTTGTAAATATTATCATAGATCATTGGATGATAAATGTTATTTAATTCTAATAAAAGAACTCACTTTTAGATTTTCTTTAAAAAATAATTTACAAGGATATAGTTATTTTTATATTGGTTTTATTACAATATAACTCTACATTTTGTATTCAAAAACATATAAGTGGAATGAGAATCAATTCTTATAAATATTGTTCTGTAAAATCATTTTAATGATTAAAAAATATAAAAAAACATGGTAGTGTATTAATTATTTATAATAAAATAAATTGTTGACACCTAAATAAATTAAAACATATAAAATTGGGTAAATATATTAAATATATAATATTTCTATTATGTTATATCATTCAGTTACTTTTTGACTTTTAAATTTGTTAACATGGTAAACTTTTGTCTCCTTTTTAAAGGGTAATAGATGATTCAAGTGTTTATACCAAGAGATAGTGCAACTATTATTAGTAAAATGTTGCCGAATTTTTCTATGTTTGTGGAATCAGACTCTACGTCACCTTTAATTTCATAATATTTAATTTCATGACACTTTCCTATGCAAAGAACATTATATATTTTTGAGGTTAAGGGTATTTATAAGAGGGTCACTACCCTTACTTATAAAAATCACATTGTTTCCTCACTTCTTCGTACACATAAAGAAACATAGATCAATCCAAATATGATCAAAATCTATTACTAAATCCCATAATAATCTACTATAGATCATGGCCACACGAAATACAACCCTATGTATGGTTTAGTATTAAGTAAAAGGAGGATTGATAAAGAACCCACAATTTTCCAAAATGAGTAATTTTAATTTTTTTCTACATCCAACTCAATTGAATCTAGTACATCAATCATAATATTATTAAATTTGTGTCATACATATAATTAAATTTTATTATGTTGATGTAATATTCATTTTTACCCCCATTCTAATCCATGGAAGATTAATGTGTCCCAAAAGAGTACTCTGGACTACCTCCACCAAGAAGTGATGCAATTCATTTTTCATTTATGTGTATCATGGGTGGTTATATATACTAATTTAATAAATACATACTCTTTTTATATTATAAATATTATTCAATAATTATATATTTCATACTTACCTTAAATTTTTCTATCCTTTTAAAAATTAAATGAATTCCCTTGTTTTTTGTGATATTTAAGGCTTCCACAATGTGATGTATTCATGTTTTCATTAACTCTTAACATGTATTTTTCCTAAAATGAGTTTTTTGGAATTAATATTATATTAATGATTAAAATATTTCATAAAAATAATTATTTTTGTAAAATATAATGTTTAATTTTAATTATAAATTATTCAATTAATATGATAAATTTACACAAAACAAGATCATCACGGATTATGATAATAAAAATTTCATCAATATAAATAACAATGGAAAATTTATTCTTGTGTTGTAAATTATATGGAAAGGATGATATTTTTATCATGAAATATATTTCAATTTCTCTTTATAAAACATAAATGAAACGTTATAAATTAATATCTCCTAAGGAAGAAAATAAAAAAAACTAGATAATGAAATTATAATGACTGATTATAATTATAAATTATAAAAGTAAATATATAATAATAATTATTTGAAATAAGTTAATATGATTATTATGTTAATTATACCGGACATTACCTTTTATTTTTGAAGTTGAGAGTAAGTGTAAGGGATTACTCATCTTAATTTCCCTTTATTGAGATGTATTCTATATTCACCCCATGTTTTTTTATATCTTGTATATATATCACTTGTATGTATTTTACGATAACTATCATCAAATTTATAACTATAAAAAAACTATGGTTCTATATTTCTTGATGTTTTAATTCATAAGATACAAAATTTATTATGGTTTTATGTTGATCTATTTATTTATTGAGATTTTTTATGTTTGAATTTATAATGGCATAATTTTATGATATTTATCAACTAAAAACCATAATATTCACATATATAACTTTTAGTGAATGGGTTTTTAATTTATTTTTATAATTTTCCCCTTTGGTTTTCGAATCAACCTAAAATAAATACTAAGGAATATAATCCTTAATTATATTATTTTATTTAGGAATATTCTAGCTCTATGTCAATGTTCTTAAAAAATTTTATAAAATATTATATATATACAAAAAAATGATAAAATCATGTTCCATAAACTTCAATATACGTTGATTATATTTATGTTTCAATTATGATATATTCTAAAGATACCATCCACCATGTTTATTTTCATCTCATATTATTATGTTTAATATATTTTTCATGAAACATGTTTCTCTTCATGGATTAATTATGTGATTTTGGAATTATGATGTTTCATGAAAATAATGAGGGAACCTAGTCATTTTTAATGAGTTAATTAAGCTATAAACTAATGATGTTTTTTCATCCATAGTAATAATTATTTTTGTGTTTTATATATGTGATGGGAAGGGTCCCATATACACCTCCAATTCATGGTTAAAATTTTTATACCTCATGGAATAAAACTATAGTGACCTTAAATTAATTTTTCATCATTTTCCCCATATTTATATGTGGAAATTATTGTGTATATATTTTTTCTATTTATTATTTATGGACGCGATAATGAATAGATTTTTTCACATGATTATGTATAAAAATGTTTACCTATTGTTTTTTGCACAATATTCTTTGTGGACATGGTCGTTTATAATTTTATTAAATGACTATTTGTGAGGTGATGACATATAGTTTTGTTCAGATGATATTTATGTGCAAAAGATCACATATAGATTTTATAAAATTATTATACATGGTCATAATCACATATTGATTTTTTGATAGGATGATGCATGGATATGTTGACAGATTGATCTGATCACATGATTTTTCATGGACATGATATCCTTTTTTTATTCCAAATGTTGTAATTTACAATAGTTATTCCAAGTATAATTGTTATTACATATTCCTAGGTAATGACTATAGCAAGATTTTTCATGTTTCAGGCTTCTACAATCTTATAAATATCAATAGTATTAATCCAATGAAGTACATGTTACCTTATTAGTAATAATGGAAAACAATTAAGAATCAATTCTATTTTTATTTATTTAATTATGTAATCTTCATGTTTTCCATTAAAATTATATCTAACCCATGATGACATGTTGAATTTGTTTTCTCTTATTCTGTTTTATAGCTCAGTTCTCCTAATCATTCTATTACACATGTTATGAAGATGTGTATAACTTAGGAAAATTATATAATGATTTCTAGTATACTGTGATTTATAAATAAATGAACAAAAAACATGTGAAATAATATTTTAATGTATCCAATCTATAATTAAACTAAACCCTTATGTATACTACTTTGTATGTGTATTTTTTTTATTTAATATTTGAATTATGGATATATTTATATATCTATGGAACAATTAGTATTTCATGGTATTGAATAAAATATATAATGAACATTTTGTTTTCATAAAATACTTTGGAGTGCGGGTATAGGAAATCCCATTTTTACTTATAAATCTTTGATTGACACATTGGAACATAAATAATATTTTATTAGAATAATAGAAATTTATAAATATGTTTTAATTAAGTAAATTCTTTATTAGGATTCAATCTGTTTTAGAGTTTTTTAATGTTACATAATTATCCAATGATTCATAAATAACTAATAAGTGTCATGAGAATCAATTATATTAATGATTTTGGTATAGTTTTATATTTATTTTTTAAAATTATTTTTTGAGAATAACTCATTTTCATTGTGTTTTGTGTAATTATATATAAAATGAATATTTACCACCACTATAAAATGAATCTTAAAAAGGATTAAATATTAGGATTAATAAAAAAATATATTAGGTAATAATTAAAATATTTTTTTGACATTGAAGTATGTTTGAATGATAAATTGTTTTTACGATGTTAAGGCGTAAAATAGTTTATAATTTGGTGATAAACAAAGGGATAAGAAAACAATTATCACCGAAACATGCCCCAATATATTTTTTTGGTTTATTTTGTCCCTCCATAACCTTATAAAGAAAATATTGATATTATGGTTTTAGGTTTCATAGAAAATTACTCAATATTATTTTAAACATAGGGGTATTTAAAACATATCCTCTATGCATAATTATAAAATGGAACCTCATCTCCTCACTTATTTATAAACCATGAGAACCTTAGATATACATATATCTTCAAAAATAATTTATTAAATCTAATACTCATTAATTATATGTTTTGGTATCTCAAAATAGAATTCTAATAATGATTAAGTTATAAGCTAAATAAGGATATTAAGAGAATAAATAATTGAGCTTACAAGGTTCTTTTGAGTTAATTTATTTTTTGAACTCCTCTAAATCTAAATTATTCACTATAAAAATATTAAATACATATAATAATTATAATAAAATTTCATTATATTGATTTAATAATGAATATCTGCCTCTTTTATAATATATGGATATTGAAACTGTTGCACATTCGTACTATCATACTACTCCCGCTATAAAGCGATGAATTTCATTTTTTATAACTACCTATAATGAGTTGTTACGTATATGGAAGTAATTAATATATATGATATATATAATTTTCTTTCTTTCATATAAATTTAAAATGTTTCTTAACTTCCATTATTTATATCCATCGGAAAATTAATGTATCACTTTTGTGTATAGCATATTACTACCTCCAAGAAGTGATGTATTTAATTTTTAAACACTTTCGGTCATTTAGGGTTGTAGAAATTTATTTATTATTAATATGTGTGTGATATTAAAGAGTAATATATTTTATTAATTTGATTATTTTTCTATAACATAAGAAATAATTATTAGTATTAAGTAATCTATTTATATTTACAAATAAATAGAAACATTCTGATCATCAATTTCATCATTGAAAATACCCATACCCTAGATGCTCAGACATACAATATACTTCATTTAAATGTCAATTGGTACAACGAATAAAATACGGTTGGAAAAATTAATCTAATATTATTGGTAAAATATATACATACTTAAATTTCAATTACATTTTAAAATAAGAAAATAAAAAGATTGATTTGTTGAGGACACTAGTGTTCTCCTTAACATATCCCTACATATCATTCACAAATCACATCCCAATATATTCGAAAAACTAATAAATATGAAATGGGCGAGATCAGATGCATAGTAACGATAATCATAAAATGGATTATATGATTAATAATTAAGCATAATAATAATGGAAATCTAAATAATTTAAACACATTCAATTTTACCAATTACATGAACATAATAAGGTAGTAATAATTGATATTCAAATAAATCTATATAAATATTGACATGGGCTTAAAAATTAATCAAGGATGTTCCATCTAATAACATATTCACATGGAAAACAAGATTTAATCTGTTAATAAGGGAATTCATAATGTTAAATATCTTAAACATACTCTCAAGATAATTCCACTACATAGTTTAAATTTTTAGATAAAAACCCATCCAATTTGGCCAACTTATTTGTCTCATTATACCATTATATTCGTCGAGGGGATATCTATAATGGGGCCCAACCCATTAATTATTAAGTAAAATTATTTTTGTACTTGAATGGGTAAGACATAATCAATATAAATATTCATATAAGAAAACAAAAAATATAAAATATAAATACATACCCCAATCAAATTAACATATTAATTAACAATCCAGAGTAATATGGTGAATGGTAATAAAATTGAAGAACATCAGTCAAAATTATCCAAAAAACCAAATAAATAATAATTATGATATTAATACCACATATTCATATTGTATCCTACTTAAAATAAATAAATAAATTCATTGATGAAAAGAAGTACCCTAAAAATTTCATTAAAATGTTTTTGGGGAAAATAATATTTTAAATTTTAAAATACAATAGAAAAAAGTAAAAAAATACTATAAAATTCAATTTTTTTAAAATAACCATTGAATAATAATTAAACAAGAATTAAAACAGTGATTGGATAAGATGGTATAATATTTAATACATTTTTTACATGATAAAACAATGATTCCTTTTACATTCAAGGTAAAATACGTAGAGTAATTGTTTCGAAAATGACATTAAGATTCATTTTAATTTTTTTTAATGTAAAACTAGGGTAAAAATAAATTTAACAAAACAATTTTATAATATTAAATATATTTTTGAAAACATTTTTATATGACATGGATTTTGACAAAAAATTGTTATCAACAGAAGAGAGAAATGGTGTCGAATTTTCTATAAACATTTTGTCACCCATTATATGTAAAAAAATAGTGGAAAATGGAAAAATTACATGGAAAGTTCATGAATAAATCAAGTATATAGAAATATATTTATTTTATAATAAATATATCAAATAATTTCAACATGGACATAAAAAAAACAAACTCGAATAATAATTACATTGTGAAATAAATCTTACCACTATGATATATTTTTTAATTATATTCCAAATAAAATAAATAAAATCATTTGAAATGTTAAATTAAAATAAGAAAAAAAAATATAGATAGAAAATATAAAAATGGGTAATATATACAATACATAAATAAATAAGTGTCGAATGTTACATATGTCTCACATTATTAAAAGTGAGATGGCAAACCTTTACCTTATGTTTCACTTTCTTTGTATGGGTCAAAAACTAATGTAAAATAAATTTAGATTGATGATAAATCTATAACATAACCATAATCCTAAATATCATATGATAAATGATTTACTTATAGTCTTTTATCACGTTTTTAGTGTTTTTTTATTAGAATCATTATTTTCTGTGATAATTGATTTATTTTTGAAGAATCTTTTTGTATAGTGATTTCACTACCTTTATATTGATCATGGTCATATAATCTCTAGAGTGATAACCATGATATAAATATAATACTTATTCATTATATATGTATTTATAGTAATTAATAATAGAATTAAATAGAAAATGGATTACACAGTTTAGGGAGATTGTAGACCATATGTACAGATGAAAGATGTTTCAATTATTCAAGATAGATTCAATGAAATAAATATAAAGATTAATTCTCCATTAGAGAATAATTATTAATATATATATTTATATATTATATTAATATCATAAAAACGTATTTCCATTTATGTTAAAATAAAATTAAGAACATTTCATATAACTACATGGAGATGGAAGTCCACGTGCATGCATGAGTAACGTTATTATCTTACTACATATTGGAAGGTATACAGTTATATGTGATATAATATTTTGCATAGTATTTTTATGTAATTAATATAATATATATTTTATTTACTTTATCTTTAATAAAATTCATGTAATGAATAAGAAAAAAATGTGCCACATCACTACATGAGCCGGTAGTCCACCATAAACTTGAGTGACATTCTTATATCCCACCACATAATGGAAAATACTAAATCCATCCTTATATCCTTCTATTAATGATGTTATGGAAAGAAAATAATATCGGATCATGTGATTGTAGTCCATCATACACACGATCATGGGTTTCGTACTCTATTTTATTGTTGTGGAGATGGGTATTGTTTATATAATTAAAATAATTAAATAACTAAATATGTTATATAGGATTTCTATTATAATATGAATTTTAACAATATTTTAATTATGATGAGGAATAAATAAAACAAATTTACACATTTAAAATTTTAACACTTCTTCAAAGAACACTTTTTGGTTTATACCTAAACATCTCCAAGATTGGAATTCTGATAAAACAATGAACTATAGAATTTTTTAGAGGTCATTTGTAGGTATTTTCGCTTTTATTTTCCAATCCAAATTTTTTAAGAGTTAATCTGATATGAGAGGGGTGGCCTTTTATAAGTGGTGGAGAGTACACAATTTGTAGTTTTGATGGGATAACATGAGAACCATGTTTTTTATCCAGAAACAGCCCCCAAAAAATCGATTATTATAGATAATTATAAGTAATAAGGCCAAAAAATTGTCATAAAATTTATTCTTGACATGTTTTAAGGTATTTTTAAAAATTAACTTGAAATTTTAACCCATGATAAACCCATATTAACATTAATTGTGATAATTAATTTTTTCTTATTATCAAATAATTTTCTTAATACTTTATGTTGACATGTTAGATAATTTTAAATATTTCAATTATAAATATTGAATCCATTTTTTTAAATTAAATTAACATAATTAGTGAAATTATATATAAAATTAAAACTGACGGTGCATCAAAAAAATGGGGTTTCTTTAGAAAGACATTAAAAAGTACCAAATGTTTTTATATTAGTATTCAATAAAAAATTGAGTACCACAACTGATATTACATAATCAATAAAATATTGGAACTAATATAAAATTATGTAAAATTTCAAATATAATTTATTTTTTTATATAAATTTAATCAAAAGGAATATTTCAATTAAAATCAGTATCTGCCAAAATTCTCCTAGAAATTATTATATTTAAATAATTATAAAAAACCACATGAAGATAATTATGGAATATATATTCCTAAAATGATATTTATTCTTTCAAATAAAATTTTCAAAATGGTAAACATTTATTTTATGTTATGTACATAGAGTGCGATTAAAGAACCTTTTTGAAAAATAATGTTTTTCAAAAAAGAATTATTTTTCTGTCAAATGAATTTTATTTTATATATAATAACTAAATACCCATTGAATTAATATTATTCATATGAAAAAATTGTATAATTATTATAATTTATTTATAATTATTAATACATGTCAACATAACAATAAGAATATAATGGTCATGTTTAAATAATAATTTTTCAATCATGTATTGTGATACATTCAAACCTGATTATACATCCATTGGAAGCTCTCATATAGATTTAATTTATTTAAAAATTTTCATTATTTCTTGAGGTTAAACATTATCTTCGAAAAATAGTGTTTTATTTAATACACACTCTCAAATATAATGCTCATCTTGTAAAATCTCATGATGTTGAAATCTTCATAAATCATAAAAAAAACATAGGGAACTATGTTAGACTATTATAATCATCTTTTAAAATAATTACCAATGAAATTAATAATTTTTATGCATAGAGTTTTATCAAATAATTCGGATTGATGATTCATGTAAAAAAACATGAACTAACAAATCAAGATTAAAAACATCTAAGGATTAAAATAAGAATTAACATTATAATGTATATTTCATGAATTATTAAACATATAGGGTATAAATTGTAGTATATATTAATAAATATAAAAATAATTCATTATTATAGTTATGTTTTTTTATAGTTGGTGAAATATTTTTCATGTAAATAACATATAATGGTTAGGTATTATTTATCTCAGTTTCCATTTAATGAGATATTGTCAATATTCATAACATTTTTTTATGTGGTGTATATTCTACCAATGAAATTATTATATTTTTTATTTCATGAAAATTATATGTATTTAGTAATCAAACAGTGTACATCTTTTTCATGGGGTATTGATGAAATGGTTACCAAGGAATTAAGGGTTCATTTAACATTCTCATTTTTATCAGGATTGATTGAGTTTTATTTTTAATTTTTGTAATTGTATGCTATTATATATATATATATATTTCTCCAATGAATAAAAAAAATTTAAAAATAGTTTTTACATTTTATCCATAGTTTATTAATCATATAAAATAAGTTATAATAAGAACAAGCATCTTTATTTGGATTTATTAGGTCAGAAATCCTTATCCTCCATTTCAATAATATTTAAATTTTTTTAATGGTTAAATATATACATAAATGACTCATTGTGATAATTTCTACTACAATTAACATTCATTTATGCAGATTAAAATAATAATTTTCAAATGTTTTATTTATGACTCAATTTTAACATTTTTTAAAATGTATGAACATAATGTTTTTTAAACATTTTAAGTCAAATTCATTTTCTTATCCTAAAAAACATTATTAATAAACATGATTCTTATACATTTTTACATTTTTCAACAAATAATATAATTTTATAATTTTTTATGGATTATTAGTTATTCAAAGATACAAAAGAAAAATGAAATTTTATTATTATTTTCATAAAATAGTTCTAATTATTTTTTGAAAGTACTTTTCATTTATTTCAACAACCTTTGATAATTTTAATTTTTTGGTTGTAATATGTTCTAATGATACTATCACCATCATTTACCTGGATGGCATATGATAACCCTTTATTAATGCTTCCATGAAACCTATTTTATTTCATGGATAAATTATGAGTTGATGGAATTATATTGTTTTATGTAAATTATAATGGGCCTAGGTAAATTTTCAATGGATAATTATTTTATGAACGATAGATGATTTTTTTTATCTAGTGGAATAAATATGTATATTTTATTAGCATTATAACTTTGTGGTCCTATATAGATATCCACTAAGTTGGTTAAGCTATTATACCATAGGATATAATGTTGTTATTGTGTTGAAATGATTTATATATGTATAAATTAGGTCATTGTGTATATACGAGATCAAATATAACATTTTGTGCCTTTGTGTGCATAGCTATGATCATGTATGCAATTTTAGGATGGATATGAATAGAAAATAATACATATTGCATTATTCTGAGGGTTCTAAATGAAATTTATAGTTTAAATATTTACATACAAGATTTTTCCAGATCGCGATATCAAATGGAATAGTTCGTAGTATTTTTCATAGATAATACAGTGAAAATATTTATGTAAGGAACATAACGTTTTGAATTATAATTGTTTCTGGAAAATGTGTGTTATATTATTTTTTACTCAACAAAACTGTATCTCATTAATAAATATATTATTATAATAAAAATGTGATCATTGGGATTCAACTGTTATATTACGATTGAATAATTATGACCATTGATTAATATGACCATTGGAAATAATAATCTTAATAAAAAATCTAACATTATAATTATTATTAGAAATAGAAATGATATTAGTTAATTAATGCATAAAGAAGACATGATGGCCTCATCAAATAGATTTTTTCTATATGGAGAAATTTTTTTGGAACATCGGATGGTGGTAGTTTCTTTGGGCTTCACTCTTGACCAAGCCCAATCTGATTTTAAACATGTTAATCTTGAACAAAATCTCTTATGAGAGAAGTTCATGTTAGAGGATTTTTCCACGTTGGTGATGTTAGTCGACCTGGCCCATGAGTATATCACCATTGGACAGTTCACCCTTAAGTCATATGTGGGTGATATAAAGATATATATTTCAAGGCCTTAGTTACTATTTTTATAATCCCTTTTTATATAAAAATAATTGTTCAACTAATTCCATTTTGAATTTAGTTTTTCATAAAAATATGAATAATTTTAAAATTTAACATTTCGTACATAATTTTTACATTGTATAGAAGATTAAATTTTTATTAAAATAAATGGTGTTATTAATAATGATTATTTAAATTAAATTATATGATTAAAACACTCTTATTTAAATTTAAATAAAAAAAATTATTTTTTTGAAGCGTCAAAAATTGGACTATGCATTTTTCTATGCATTTTCTATTGGATATTATATTTAATAAATAATGATTTTAATATACATAAGTAAAATTTCTCAATGAAAAAGAATTATTATAATAAATTAGAAATCATTCTTGAAATCAGGACACCAAAAATAGTTTAGGTTGAATTTATGATAATTTTCTTAAATATGTTTTTTTATGAATTGTAAAAATATAGTTTTGAGTTTCTAGAATGTTTGTTGGAATAATAATTATATATTATGTAATATAAATTTTTTTTTACTCTTATGTATTATAATAACATAATTGGTGTCCCAACAGGCTAATATCAAGGTTAAATATCATGGTAAATCCCATGGTTTGCAAATACCACTACTTAGGTGTCTAAGCAAATTGATAAGAAAATCTTCATATTTTGCCATAAATAACCAAATATTTATGATTATATTTCATTTCCATTTAATCTTACATGAACATATGATATTTTTACCACCCAAAGATTCCACTCAAGGAGTCCTCAATCCCCCAAGTTCCCAAACATCGCGTTTTTGGGGATACCCTTCTCGGTAAGAGAAATATCAACATATATTTTCAATTAATGATCCATTTTAATGTGGAATGTCATTCAAATTTCCATAAAATTTTCGTATATAAATTATATTTTATCCCTTTATTTTTTATAGATAATTTATTAAATGGTAAACACTTTTCCACTCTCTTTTTAATGTTTTATAAAACCATCTTTGATACAAGTTATGCTGCCGAATTTTCTTCTCAGAATTTGCCTATTTTTCTCAAAAAATTCTCTTAGCTTATTTTTTGAATAACAAAACATATTTATTTTATAATGTTATCTAAATATATGTTAAAAATAATTATTTTCTCCTTGGATTAACATACCTTAAACCCACATTGCTTCTTTTTGTGGGTTAATAACAACATAAATATCATGTTATTAAGAACTTCTTTTTAAAACATCATGACTCTTATAAAAAACACAATTATTTTATTATCCATGGGTTATCGAAGAAATATTGTATATTACATTTGTGGTTAAAATTAATTAAGTCATATTATGAGTGTTTCTTGGTGTCACTCCAATGAATTGGGGAAACAATTTAATCTCTTGAGATGACATGTTTTACGAATCCTTGGTCAATAATCATGTCAATATTTATGACACCTCAATGATAAAGCTTGGTGATATTCTTATGTATGAATTCATTAAACGTTATATCCACTTTACCAAGTTATTATTCATGTTATTATTATTATTATATTACTTTTTCACATGCCTTTATCTTTTCCCTCAAGTTCATATTAATGCTTTTAAAGATCACAAGTAATCTTTTTCCACTATTTTCCCTTATTGAGCCTCATGCCCACACTTAACTTTGATGTACATACCTAGGTAATGAGATGAAATAAATTTTTTTTGGATGATCCTTTAATAATCCATTATTGTGTAATAGAATAATGTTTTAATTTTTCTTGAATTATTTACCTTTTTTTGAAGAAACTAAAGATTAAATGATCCTCAATTTGTATAATGTAATGTAAATTTATGTAATGAAAAAGGGGGATTCCATAGTCTGTTTCGTATGAATATATAATTATTTATAGAAAATATGATTTTAAAATTTTAGGGAGAACATCATGGACAAGTTAAAATATAGAAAATCTCCCTTGTATTTTGGTGAAATATTATGTAAGTGGTTTCCCATAAATGAAATTCCTGTCTAGATAAGAAAAAGTTGACATAGTTCTAGTATAGATGTGCCTAGGGGTAGCAACTACGAAAAGGTGTATCAATCCTAACTCTACATAACCTAATACATGAAAATGGCCCATACTATGTACCTAGTTTGACACTCTTGAAGGATATGTTTGTTTAATCACACTATTTTTAGGAACTTTTATGAAGGATTTATAGAAAATGTAATTATTGTTAATGAAGAACATATTTAAGCATGAGGTTTTAAAACATTAAATTCATTTAAAATAATAATATTATTAAAATATAAATAACTATGGTTTTCTTATATTAGAAAATGGTAGGAAATAGGAGGTACTCTGTAAATGGTGAGTAAAATAGTCATAGAGTTGACGACCTTCTGGTGGAAGCCATAATGGAAAAAGTCATTATAATTATGAATTAATTAAATTGAGTTATTAGAAATAATGTGAATCAATTTGATATATCATATTCAACTCAAAGGGAATATATTTCTACTGATTCCTTCATGTGTAAACAACCACCATCATTCTGTGGATATATTATCCCTTTGGTTGCTGAAAAGTGGATAAGATCTATAGGAACGATCTGTTCTATACTCTGTTGTTTGGATAATAAGAAATTCACCTTAGTTGTGTACCTCTCATAGGGTGATGTATGTTAGTAGGGGAAACTGGTTAAAAATGAAAAAAATAAGAGATATTGAAACTATAGAGTGGGATGTTTTAACGGGGACATTCTTCAATAAAAAATTCTCCCATTCTATCTGAACTAAAATGCAGAAAGAATATCTATAACTTATGAGAAAGATAAATTAATATGTGAGATTAAATGAGATGAAATTAACAAGACATTCTTGTTAAACATCTATCATTTTCATGGATCATAATGGGAAGGTTGATAGATTATTTTGTTGATAGAGATATCATCTGTAGAATAATTTATCCAACAGAGAATATGAAAACTATGAAGAAATCATGAGTAGTTATATGAATGTTGATATTGAGTTTAAAGAGGAATAGTGGTCCTAAATAATGAATTAAAATAAGAGATCATTGAATCCAAACATGGGGAGGATCTTTGATTAAGGAAGAGTATGAAAGAATGTGAAAATTTCCACTTACAGAAGTGTGTTAAGAATTTTTGGGGTAACTAGATTCTTTGGATTGGGAAATGTTTCATGTGTGGAAGAGATGACCATATTTCTCAGAACTATTGTATTGAGGTAAAGCCTAAACTTATCAACACTAATGAAAACTAGAATATAGATTCGTACCTAACTAAAGTACAATGCTTAATGTATGGAAATCATGGGAACATTTCCAATCACTGCCCTAACTCGTAGTAAAGGGAGAAAAATATTTATCAACCAAAATATATGACAAGAGAGAAAATTCATGATTTTGAAATCATGACAACATAAGTTAAATATTTAAATGATGAGGTTTTATGTACTCTAATTTTTCACTCATATATTAAGTACATTTTTTATTATTGTTCTAAAAATTCCTTTATTTCCTATATGCTCTCAACGAGTATAGAGTCAATCCCTGAACATCAATAACTATAACTATTAGTCAAGACCCATGGAGGGTTTACACAAGAATAAACTTTGCATATAAACTATATTATTTACATTTGTGATAATAATATCATCACCAATTTTGTATTCATTCCCACACTAGAATTTGGAATTATACTAGGGATGGATTGGATAACAAAGTATAATACTTAGATCAAATATAGTTGTAAGGATATATTAAAATTCATGAATAGAAAACCAATTATTTATTTCAAATGATCAATATCTCTACCAGATCTTTATATTGAAGCACCACCCATAGCCTTATTTATGTAAATGATTAGTGATGATTAAGAAAGAAATGATACTATATATATAGATAATGTTAACATATTTTAGGAATACATTGATGGATTTCCGGAGGGGTTACCCATAACTACACTTGAAATAGATGTAGAGTTATCTATTTATCTCATGCATGGATCCATGCTGATATCAAAGACCCAATATCTAATAGAAAATGTTTGGGTGAAGGAATTAATTAAAAAATTCCATGTTATTTTGGAGAAGGGTTTTATCGGATAGTGTTTTTATTATGGGGGAGAAACTATTCTATTGTGTGACCAAGAGGGATGGATCGATGTGGATATGCATTGATTATATAGAACAAAATGGGATCACAATGATGTCCAAGTATCCTATTCCATGAATTGGTGATTTATTTTACCATCTTCATGGGGGATAATTATTCTCCATTATTGATCGTCAATCTGGATATCATCATTTGATGGTAAATAATGAAAATATTATAAGGAATTCCTTCTAATACAAATATGGGAATTATGAGTATTTTATTATTCATTTTTCTTGATTTATGGTCATTTTATATTTATGGACATGGTGAATATATTATTTTAAGACAATCGTGAAAACATCATCATTGTTTTGTTTAATGATATTGTGAGATATTCTAAATGTTGTGAGGAGCATGAGGATTATATAATTGTTATATTGAAAATTATTAGAATAGATGCGCTATTTTGAAAGTTCCTAAAAAGTGAATTTTCTTTAAAACATGTTTTAATCTTGAGGAACATTGTAACCAATGAAGAATCATAGTTAACCCTAAAAAGAAAAATTTTGTGGATGATTGGCCTCATATTATAATAGTAACAGAGATTCTTAGTTTTCTTAGTTTAGCGGGAGATTATAGGTTCTTTGTGAAATAAATTTCAGGAAATTATAATCCACTAAAAAAGATAAGTCTAAAAGAGGATAAGTTCATATAGAAAAAGTAGTGTGAAGAATGTTTTTAAGATCTGAAGAAGATATTGGTTACTGCACCCGTGTTTACTATACCCTTTATACCATTATTTTTACAGATGCTTCTCTAAAATTGATTGGATGAATCCTCAAGAAAAATGAAAAGGTGATTGCTTATGCATCTTAACAGTTAAATCCTCTTAAGAAGATCTATCTTATACATGATCTAGATCTAGTTGAGGTTGTCTTTTCTGTAAAGATACGGAGGCACTATCGTTATGTGGAGAATTTGGATATATAAATAGACCACCAAATTTTGAAGTATATATTTCGCATAAAAATGAATTGAACATGATACATTGAAGATGGTTGGATCTTCTAAAAGATTATGATTGTTCAATTCATTATCACCCCACAAGAGAAAACAAATTCATTAATGCATTATGTTGGAAAGACTATGTTTTATTTGAAATAATGAGGATTCAAGGATATCCCATGATTAATAACCTTGTAAAACATGACATGGGAATTATAATGAATGGGGAATCATAAAAACTATACCAAATTCTTTCCAAACCATCATTACTGGATAAGATTATAAAATATCAAAGAGAATATCCTTTGTTATTGATGAAGTTAGGGGCCATGAATAATGGGAAGATTCCGGAGTTCAATAATGATCAAAAGGTGTACTGAAATTTAATACAAGACTATGTGTTCTATCTATTCTGAAATTAATGAAGGAACTGATGGATTAATCTCATATATCTAATTAATCTATACTTATATGAATCTTGAAAAATGTATAGGGTCCTTTATTATTATTATTTTCATAATAACATGAAAAAGGATATTATTGACTACAATACAAGGTGTCTGGTGTGTCAATAAGTGAAGGAAGTGCAATAAAATTCTAAATCGATATTACAACTACTACCCACACTATCATAAATCTAGGAAAATATTACAATGTAATTTTTAACTAGTCACCTAAAAAATCTAATGGAAACAACATGTTTTTAGTTATAGTATACTGCATCACCAAGGCTTCCTATTTTATCTCTATTTGGGATGATTTCATTCTTGACCAACATTCAGATATATGTGTAAAATAAGTCTTAAGGACACATTGTGTTCCAATTTCTATCATTTAGATTAATAATACATAGTTTAATCATAATTCTAGATAATTCTTCAACATGGTATCAATACTGAATTGAAGTTTAGTTCATACTACAATCCTAAAATTTATGTCTAGTCTGAAAGGACTATTTAGACACTCAAAGACATACCAAGAACATGCTCAATGGAATTTAAAGGTTGATGGGATCAAAATAACCCATTAATTGACTTTTCATACAATAATATCTTCCATTAGAGTACTCAAATGGCACCAGATGAAGCTCTATATGGGAAGCGATGTAGAAATCCAAATTTTTAGATCTTGTTAGTGATAAAAAGATTCTTAGCCTAGATACTGTACATGAAATGACATAAAATGTCTCTTTGTAGTCTTGGCACGAGACCATGACATTGTGGTTATAATGTCTAGATTATGCATTCCATCATTATGAAATTTTCTATTGATATTACATTTTATTATTAGACTTATAAAATATCCATGTGACTAAGTAAAATGGAATTATTTGATTTATCGTTTCCATATTATACTGATGTTTATATTTAAAAGGATTTTGTTTTAGTCTTATACATTACCTTAAATGTCAAAGATTATTTATGAAAGTTTACACTATATTTTAATCCATACATAGCCCCTGAGCGCACCCCTTACTAAGATTTATTTTTTCCAGGATGCAAAGAAGTGTATAATGACTGATCTGCAGGGATAGTCTAAGGGATATGAATGTTTTAAAGGAAGATAATGTTGTTGTTGTTTTTCATTTTTTATTTAATGTAAAACTTATTTATGTATCTAGTACATCCAAATGTACTAAACTGATCAGACATTCAGTATTTGATCGTTTGTGATAATGCCAATGTTTTGTATTATTGTACCGACTCTGGGAAACTAGGTTCAAGGCATTATAGATGGTATCAGAGGAAGTTTAGTACAATCGTTGGAAGATAGAATTAGAAAAACTCTGATTAGAAAACATTACCTTGTGATAGACATTGAGGATTAATATAGAATAACTTCCTATAATTTTGGTAATGTAGTGATTTTTTGAGTTTTTAAAGCAATACATCCGTGTCTGGATACGAGCTGGAAGAGGCAGCTCTGGAACAGATGTACCTAGGGTGAAAACACTGACAAGGAGTTTAGGGCTTCCCCCAGGGTATCATTGTACATGACAATGGGCATTGCTGCACTCTTGGTTACGAGACTCTTGGGGGATATGCTTAAGATAATTAACATTTTATTTACAATCCATTATGATGGATTTATGAGTATATAACCCTTCAACGAAAACATTATCATTATTATGGATTATATCCATAAACTATTAAATTTATGTTACGTATTTTAAAGTTTTGGAATAATGTATTGCGATTCATAAAAAAATCTATTGTTTTCTAATAGTTAGAAATGATGCCTAGTGGATTCAATAAAAGAAGAATCATCACGTGTAATCCATGTAGGGATTTCCATTCTACTCAATAAAATTATAGTGGAGCTCAGGATTCAACTGGTGCTGATCATCTTATCACCATAATGGGACAACTCGCTCAGGTTATGAATAATAACCTTACCCGTATGGAGCACCATGATCCACAACACAGAGGATCAATGTTAAACCACTTCATGAGTCAATAACCACCAACATTCAATGGGACTACAAATCCATTTTTGTTTGATAAATGGATAAGTTCCTCAGAGAAAATATTTCTTTCTTTGGGAAGTAGAGAAGGGGGAAAAGTTGTTATATAAGTTTATCACCTCACAAGAGATGCAGATCAGTAGTGGTCATTAATTCAAAACACCCAAATATTGAATAGAGGGATTTTAAATAGAATTTCATAGAAAAATACTTTCCTCATGACCATTGAGAGGATATGGAATGATAATATCTGAGTCTAAGGCTAAAGGAAGATGATGTTGTCGTAAAGTATGAAGCTAAAATTACAAGGTTAGCAAGGCATGTGGCAGATTTTATACGTAACCAAAGAAGTAATATTGAACAATTTTTTGATGGGTTAAAACCATTTCTATGTCGATCATTAGTCCCATAATCCTTCTCATCATACGAAGATATTGTCTCTCGTTCTACCAAGACATATAAATAATTCTCTCTATCATACGAATATAAAGAAAACCAAGAGAAGGAGAGATCTTTTGAACACTCAGGAAATAGAAATAAGAGAAAGAATGGAAAGGTTGAATAACTATCCTTTTGTAAATGTGGGAATAATCACCCATGTACTTTCCTGAAAAAATGGGAGTCTTATACAAGTGTGGTGAAAAATACCACCATGCTTATGATTGCAAGGGAAAGAAATTGTCTGTTAATATTGAATGCTACAATTGTAGAGAAATGGGGGATTATTGAAATGAATGTCCTATACTCAAAGTAGACTTACCTCAGAAAAGGAAAATGGAGAAAGGCCAAGATTATGTGGTCACTACTATTGAGGTTGAAGCTCTGAAAGACATGGGAGTAGGTAATTGAATGGTTTTCTCAAGTTTATCCAATTCTTTATTTGATTATGGATCATCACATTGCTTCATATCTTCTATGTTTGCTTTGAAAATTATATACTTTCAATTGGATTTGACAAGGGAGTTCTCAATAAAAAATCCTAAGGGAAGTATCATTACAACAATGTTCTCTGAATCAGTCCCCATTTGGGCATATAAATGTTCATTATCTACTGATCTAACTATCATACCCATGATTTAATTTGATATAATCTTCTCTATGGATTTTCTTTCATACCATGATGCAAACATTTATTTTAAGAATTATTATGTTACAATTTTTTATGATGATAGAGAGTCTCTTATAGTTAGATCAGACACGTTACCACATAATTCTTATCTATATCCACCCCTAATAGCTCAAAAAATGAAATTATTGGTGACGAAGAGAATCAAATTACTATGGGTGGGGAAAAGAATGTTTGAATAGAGGACGTACCTGTTGTACAAGATAATGTTGATATATTTTTAGAGGATTTACCTGGACATCCACCATAATGAGAAATTGAGTTTTTCAATGATTTATTTCCTGGTTCGTGGACCATATCGAAGACCCTTGGTAGAATTTCCAATATGGAATTAGTGGAACTAATGAAAAAACTATAGTAATTATAGAAGAAAGGATTTATGCTCCCTGGTGTTTCTCAATGGGGAGACCCTATTATTTTTGTTAATAATAAATATGGACCTATGAGATTGTGCATTGACTACATGGAGATCAATGCGATAACAAAAAAGAACAAGTATCGCCTTCCTTGCATTGATGATTTATTTGATCAACTTCATGGAGCTCAGTATTTTTAAATGATTGGCCTTTGATTTGGATATCATCAGTTGTTTTTGAAGAAGAAAGTAATTCTGAAAATAGCATTTTGAACCAGGTATGAGAATTATGATTTTACAATAATTCATTTTTGATAGACTAATACACCATCTGTTTTCATGGATCTAATGAATAGAGTTTGAAGGAATATCTTGATGGCATTTTAGTGGTTTTTATTGATGTTATCTTATTATACTCAAAAATCTACGAAGATCATGAAAATAACTTGCGGACTATTCTGAAACCTCTCAGAAGAACTGAATTATTTGGAATGATTAGCTATTGTGAATTCTGGAATGAGGAAATTTCATTTCTTGGCCACATTGTCTCTAAGGATGGAGTCTTTGTTGATCCTTAAAAAACCCAGGCAATCCCGGAATTTCAAGCACCGATGAGTATAAATGAGGAACACAGTTTTAATTGTTTAGAAGGTTATTATCGGTGCTTCATCTAGAATGTTTCCTAATTGGAAACTCAATAACCAAGCTCACATGTAAAGGGGTAAAATTTGTTTGGAAAAAAGTGTGTGATTAATTTTTTGAAGAACTGAAGAAAAGATTAGTCAATTATCCTGTCTTGACTCTACCATTGGGGAATGATGGGTTTGTTTTTTATAGAGATGATTAAAATAAAGTACTTGGTTGTGTCCTTATTCAAAATGATAGGGTTATTTTTTATGCATCACAACACCTAAAAATTCATGAACAAAACTATCCCAGTAATGATCTTGAGTTAACAACTATAATATTATCTTTGAAATATGTAGACACTATCTCTATGGTGAAAAGTATTAGATATATACCGATCACAAGAGTTTGAAGTATATTTTCTCATAAAAATAAATCAACGTGAGGAAAAAGTGATGGCTTGAACTACTCAAGGATTATGATTTCACTATACACTACCACCCGGGGAAGGCAAATAAGGTGGAAGATGCATTGAGAAGATATGATCATTGAATTTAGAACTAGATGAGAGTTTAAAGGGATCTGATGTTCATGGATCATGTAATAATGTGTATGGGAATATTCATGGAAGGTGAAACATCAATACTTTTTCAAATGGTTGCTAAACCATCTTTACTATAAAGTATAAATCGATCTCAAACTGATTATGAGGGGTTTCCAAAGAAAATTAATGTTGTGCATGATGGGATATTGTTTGACTTCATATATAAAGATGTGATTTTTAAATTTAGGAAGAGAATATGTGTTCATGATATTCCTTGTCTAAAAAGGTAATTGTTGGATGATGCTCATAGCTCTAATTTCTCTATACGCCCTGGTAGCACTAAGATGTATAGTTATTTGATGGAATATTTTTGGTTGTATAACATGGAGAGGGATATTGATGATTATGTTTCAAGATGTATCTTTTGTCAAAATTTGAAGGATGGAAGACAACATCATAGAGGATTCATGCAACCCTTTCCCATACCTGAGTGGAAATGGGATGAAATTATGATGGACATTGTGATAGGGCTAAAAAAGACTCCTAGAAAGAACGATAAAATAAGGGTCATTGTTGATCGTCTTATCATGTGAGAACATTTTCTTGCTATAACAAAATATTTACCACATGAATTTTAAGAAAGACTAGATATTAATGAAGTTGTAAGACTTCATGGAATGCCTCTATCGATAGTTTCTCATCCTGATACCCATTTTACATTGAGATTCTGGGAAAGTGATTAGAAGGCCTTGGATACTAAACTTTGTTTGAGCACTGCCTACCATCCTCAAACTGATGGAAAATCAGAACGTACTATTAAAACATTAGAATACGTGTTGAGATTTTTCTCACTTGACATTAAAGGTATGTAGTATTAGTATTTTACACTGGTAGAATTTTCATATAACAATAGATTCAATTCAAGTATTCAGATGACACCATATAAAGCATTATATGGAAAGAGATGTCCCACACCAACTTGTTGGGATGATGTTCATGAATGAAAAATAATAAGCCTAGAACATGTTGAGGAAACAATGTAAAATGTGAAGTTTATACAAACCCATATCAAAGAAGATCAATATAGGCAAAAGAGCTATGCTGCTAACCAATGGAAGGATTTGGAATTCCAAGTAGGAGATCATGTTTTCTTGAAGGTATATCCATGGAAGGGTGTTATAAATTTCGGTAAGAAGGGTAAATTATAACCCAGGTACATCGGACCTTTCAAATTCTAGATCGAATTGGAGTTGTAGCTTAACATTTGGAAATGTCTCCATGTCTCTCTAAAGATCATGATGTGTTCCATGTATCACTGTTGACAAAATACATGCCATATCCAACGCATGTACTCACCCATGATGAAATTGAACTAGAACCTAGTCTATCTTATTTTGAAGAGCCTGTCAAGATTCTAGATACCAGAAAACAAGTGTTGAGAAACCAAACAGCTCTTCTAGTAAAATTTCTATGGAGAAATCATAAGATGGAAGAGGCAACATGAGATCCTAAGGAACTTATGATGAAGAAACACCTGAATCGTTTTATGCAGTAATATTCTAAAAAATTCTAGGATGAAATTATTTTAATGAGAGGCGAATATAACACCCCAAACTTTCATGTTATGTTTCCCTTTAAATAATGAAATAGCTTACGCTTTACTAAACATGTATTTTTATCAGACCACAAAAAATCAATCTATCGATTATGAATAATAATACCCACTTTCTAAAATTTTATAAATTTTATTTTTCAATGTGGACTTCATTTTTTTTTGGAATATGATATTTTACTTAGAGTGAATTTTTGGTCTTTTTCAAAAATCTTACAATTTGAGATGAATAGTGAAAAACACTAGATTATTGTTTAAAACCAAATTTTTTTAGCTAATTATTTATTTTATTTAAATTTATTTTATGTAAAAATAGATATGTAATACTTTTATAAGATCAATATAATTCATTGTAGTCATTTTATAATATAATTATATGTATTAAATTTTATTGAACTTTTTACCATCTTTTACCCACCTTCTAGGCACATTTGAAAATTTGAATAAAACATAATTTTACCACTTCAATGAATTGAATTTCAAAAATATGATAGACACTGTTGACATCAGTATATAAAATTTGGTTCAATATGATGAAAATAGTATTTGGTGAATAGTAACTTTTGACTTTTATTTACCACAGTTAAAAGTAAATAGGGTAATTAAAGGTAAAAATTGATATTATAATTACTCTAATACATGTCCTAATTCTATTGTATAAGTGTATTTCAACCAAAATAAACATTAGTAATAAAATATTTTCCTTTTGGTCCACATGGATTATATTAGGACATTTATTTTTAATTAATATAAAGAAGAGTCTAAAGTGTTAAATTCAATGTTTAATGACTAAAACATTTTTAATATATGGATATAGATAAAATTAATTAGACTATAAATATTAATTAGAAAGATAAAAATATTTCCTACATAATATAATTTTATTTATTATTGTTATACATTAAATAAAAAAATTTATTTTTTATACAATAATGAAGAAATAATTACATTATTAATGAATGATTAAAATAATTTATATTATAAATATCCAAATAAATATAATTTGAGAATTATGATGAATTCCCATAATTTTATAGGTTAATATGATATTTTAGGTTTGATTAAATAAATTTTATTCAAATAGAGTATGTTGTTACAACTTTCCCAAAAACAAAATACCAAATTGTGTCTAAATTCTTATAAATGAGATTTTAAAATAAATTCTTTATTATTAATTGATATAATATTCAAAAAAATATAAGGTTCATACAAATGATTTATAAAAGGCTATATATATTAATAATGAAAATCATGGGGTTCACTTGGAATTTTCTATTTTGTTAATTAACCATTTATTATAATAATAGAATAATACATGGTAAAACTTAACCTTTTTAACTAAGAGTTAATTCTAAATGATAAGGATAATAAGGTGACTTAACCTATCTAAAACCTAGTTGTTGAGATTTTTTTCAACCCATACCCACAATAGCCTCGAAATAAATTATTTTTGAGCCATTATAAACCAAATATGATTGTATAATAAAATAATATTTCGAGCTTTTCCTGAAGTGACCCTCACCTAACATATAAAGGGGTACTTCCCCTCCACTAAAAATCATACATCCAGTGCCATTTGGATCGGCCAAAACCTGATCAAATATCCTCCCAACTACCCTCAAATCAACCTAGAGGCCTTACATTGTTCATAAAGAAAACCTATGTTTCCCTTTTTATCTACTCAAACGGAAACACCTTAAGACGAAGTAATAATTTCACCACCTCTTTCAATGTTCGTTTCTTCTTCCATATCCGCTTTCATTGTTGTCTCCATACCAAAATTATAACTCAAGTACGTTATACATACTATGATGTTATTTTAAATATGGTACAACCATATGAAATATTCTTTCCATCCTATGAATGAAAAGTCACCATATGTGTGTTTATACGGCTTACCATCTCCCGGTCGTGGTGTATTTTGTTATTAAAACACTTCATTATTTGGATGGGTATAATAATTAGTATAACTGATGAAAATAATTAATATAACTTGTTAAGGATCCTGTATATATGATATACCATACAATTACATATGATTTCACCATCAATAGAGTTATATTGTCGCTCATGCGTACGTACGGATTACCATCTCCACGAACACGGTGAAATTCATTTCCTGTCATAACCATTCAAGATTTATTTTCATTTTTGATTAAAAATATTTTTTAATAAATTAATATGATTCTTTATATGAATCAAATACATCCTATCCATTACAAACATGGATTACCTAATCTAGCTTATAAAAGAAAAGGAATCAGTTAACACCTGAAACAATGATACTACTAAAATATTATCAACAACGAAATATTAGAAATTCATATATGATATCATATTTATGTATGTGGTTTTTTTATAATTTAATAACAATGATTTATCTATTAAACCATAGGTAAACGTACCCTCGATCAAGGAAAAGTACAAGGTAAGTTTTACATCTACAATCTCTTCATTATCCGAGGTTTTTTATACATGAGTATCTAATGGGACCTCTTTATCATCCACATTTGTGTTTCTTAAAAATGTATTTCAAAACATTTTTACTATTTACTAGTATATGGGTTAAATTAATTTATACCCTTGTTTTAATTTTTATAAATTTTTTATAAAGGAATCTTTCCATCATTTTCCAAACAAGGTCCTTTAAGACCTTTACGACAAAATTATGGAAAGAATGTTTTTTAACTTATAAGGCAGGCGAAGCTACATTCCGCTTTTATTAAACCATAAAAGATTACATTAAGAACATAATAGAATATTTTTAAAATAAATTTTTTCTTTTATAATAACATTGTTTTTAATTATTTCAAAATGGAAAGATATATTTCACTCATATAGTTTTGATTTCATCTATGTCTACATCCTTTGATGCATTTTACCCTTGTTTGAAGTTTATTTATTATGATAAAATCTTCCATATTTTATTGAAGGTTTTGTGATATGTTTGACTGTGGATGTGTTATTTTTATACCATTCATGGTTTGTGGTTAAAGTATTAATAATGCCTATGCTATTTTTAATAAGAAGGATTATTTTAAGATTCAACATTTTCATAGGAAGAATACATTGGACATAGTAAGTGATTCGAGGAGCTCACTATAGCTCATTGACGCATCAGTAGGTCTCTTGAGACAAACTAGTGTCTTGGAACAAGGCCTTGTTAAAATAATATTTTTAGTCTTCTAACAATGCCTTGACTATGTGGTTATGAAGTCTCTGATTATGCAGTAAATCATTATGAAATTAGCGATTGATATTACATGGGATTATTTGACTAGTAGAATATCCATGTGACTATGTAAATAGAATTATTTGATTCATCATTTCCATATTATATTTTAGTTTATGTTTAAAAGGATTTTGTTTTAGTATTATACATTGAACTAAATGTTTGTGTTTATTTATTAAAGTTTCTACTGTATTGTTATCCTTACCGAGCACTTGAGCTCACCCTTTTCTATGTTTTATTTTTCCCAAGTTTTGAAGAAGTATATTATGTCTAACCTGTAGGGATTATATAAGGAATATGAATGTGTTCAAATGAGACAACGTTGTTGTTGTTTATTATTTTATATGAAATTTTAAACATATTTATGTATCTAGTACTTCCAAGGCTACTAAAATGATCAGTCTATCGGGATTTGATCCCTTGTGATCATGAAAATGTTATGTAATAATGCACAAACTCAAGGTAACGGGGGTCGGAGCATTACCTGATCAATATGGGTTTTGTGATCAGGAAGTCCCAAGGAACATTCATGTCTTTTTTGTTCATGATAATGTGTTTTCATGGAAATAATTTTATTTAAAAATGTAATATAATAATATTATTTAACAGAAAATTGATTATATTTTCAGATGAAAGGTTATTATTTATAGAAGAGGGCTTCATGGTTTTTCTTGTTTTGCACTAGATTAGTGGAAATTTTATTTTTATATTCCTTATTGAGATTTTGGTAATGATCCCATATTTTTAAAATGTTTTCATTGGGTTTGATTGTTGGTAAAAGAAAATAAGTAGTCACTCTTCTTGTCATGATGGTTTTTCATAAACAAAAATTGAGTTTTGTTTCCAAATTCCTATACTGTGAAAATTTTGATATTGAGTAGGCATTTCTACATTGTAATATATGATTTATTATGTATTAGTTATGACATAATTAGATAAATATCTAAACTGTCTAGATCCTTGGAAATGTAAGGTTGTGAATTTTATTATTAAGATCATAGATTATGTAATGTTTAAGGATGGGTTGTTACATTCTCTCATGATATTTGAAAAAATGAGCATCTTACACATGATACGTATGGAATATTTCTTCTATGGCTTCAATAGAACTCTATTTTCATAAACAGATTTCATTTTTATTTAAAAATTTGAAAATCCTTTATAAAAATAGAAATTATGTCATCATTATTATTTTGGAGATGATGTAAAAATGTACTATTTTACCATAGTCAAATTACTAATGTGATTTTGCATATATAGGTTTAATATCATCAAAAAAATTACATAAACATAATTCATTAAGAGTTTGTACACAATAATAAATTAAATAATATAAAATTTTTAATAAACATGAATAATAAACTTCAGTATGTAAATATATAAAATTATTTTATCATTTTGGAAGATAATTATGGTACTTAATATATCATACTCAAGCTAAGGGACACCTTAAAAATTTAATTTTATGTCACATTTAATTATAAATTTAATTTTATGTCACATTTAAAATTTTTTAAATGTCATCAAAAGGAATAAATTTACATATTCTCAAAGGAAGTTTTTTGATGAAGGTGAAAACATAATGTTCAATTTAACCTATACGATGTTAATGGTTCTTCCCCCTACCATAACTATTATTTTATTTTAGGATTCCTTTAGAGTAATTCATGATTTATTTATTGAAAATCCAAATTTCCAATTGTTATGGGTATTTTAAAAAAGTGTTTTATCTGAAATGAATATTTCAATTTTTTGAAATGTTTTCTTATGGGAGAAAAGAATATTTTTAGTATATTAAATTTTTCATGTAATAAATTCTCTTTTATGGGTTTTGGTAAATTTTTTTGATGAAATGAGAGACCTATATTACTCATGGCTACTGGTGAGACTAACATAGCTCACTATGACATGTGATTTTGAGTTTTCTCTCAAATCGATTAGGTAAAGGGATATTTTAAATTGGATTATTGTACCCTTATATATTATTGGAATATATAGGGTAGGATATCTAATTTTAAAGAGTTATATAAAGAGTGATATAAAATAATTTCTTATATTACATATATGATTTATCAAAACATTATGTGGGGTTTCATTGAAATATTATGATTTTATAGGGTAATTTAATGAGTGTTATAATAAACTAAATTTTATTATTTATTTAAGTGTGAAATTTTTATCTTTTCATGATTTTATCAGGAATTAATATAATACATTATGAGTTTTATTTCTCCTTTGAGATTTATTATGATATGTTTTTTGAAATTCTTAGGGCTGATACGATAATTTTTTTAGTAAGAACATGTTTATTTTGAATCCAATTTTTTTTTGAAATGTGGAAAATTTTATGATTTTTCATGGGACAATAAGTTCATTGATTATTTTTATATGTATCATACTAAGCTTATCATGGTCATCCTATTTATTGAAATTCATTTCACATGGGTTTAAGGATGTGTTGGGATAGGGGTGAGGTGATGAAAAAAATTGTTAATACATACCCTAATAATATAACATTTTAAAAGTTTAATATTTTGAAAAAGGATATTGGGTGGTATTTTACACTTTTTTATTTAATATATCTTAATATTTTGGTGATAACCTAATTATATTTAATCCAAAAACTATAACGTCATTATGAATAAAAATAAATCATTTCTTGACTAAAGAATGGATTTTATTGATTGATTATTATACTTTCCCGATATTTTTAATGTCTTTTTTTCAAATGTCCATTCTAAAATTAATTTTATAAATATTGAAATTGTATATTTATTTTAATATATATGAAATTAATAGAGTTTCATGCTACCTTACTATTTTTTCATATATTTATTCTTCTATACATTCTCAATAGTTTTGAAAATAAAACTATTTAATGAATATTTGTTTTATTATTTTATTAAATGTATTTTAAATTCTTAAAATGATATGAATTCATTAAAATATTTATATGTTTGAGGAATTTGTTATTATATATTATTTTTTTGTAAATTTTAATTCATTAACATTAGTTTAGAACAATCAAAATATTATTATCATATTTCATTTGACATAAAATTTATATTAAATATTAATATTCTATTTATTATGTATGTGAATATTGAAAAAACAATAAAAAATATATAAATATGTTTTTTATCATTGATTTTTTATTGAATGAGTAAATATTTATATTTCTTATTCTATACTCAACAATGATATTTATTGATAAGAAATATTGTTAATAAATTAAATTTTTCACTCAATATATAAGGAATGAATTGGAAATGATTTGATGGGTTGGGCCTAATTATATATAACCCATAAATAGAATGAATTTCCTCGTGAGACTACTAGTTGGAAATAATTATTAAATTGGTTTTGGTGTACAACTAACAGGTAATTAATTTTTCATGGAATAAGGCTTTGATGATAAAAATATCATGATTTTTAATAAAATTACACCAAATACTTTGAATTTCATTAATTAAAAATTATTTATTTATTTACCCTGGGATTAATATATTTTTATTATCAATATATTCATTTTCATGATCCAGTTATTGATTATATGGAATTTTTTTTCAATAATTTACATTTATATATCGATTATTCCTTATTTAGTCATGATAGCCTCCACGATTTGTATCCCTTATAGAGAATCTATGATCACCATAATTTTTACCATTCCCATTGATATGATGGAGGGTAATATGAATAATATTAACTATGGGTGATTGTTTTTCATTTGATATAATTTATATTTTTAATGTTATATACATATCGTGAATATATTTTGTTCATCATGACAACTCGACAGATCAATCCAGTATGATGTGATCCCTTATATATAATAAAAAATGTAATAAAGTACAAACCATATCTGGGATACTAGGGTTTGGGTATTTTATTCTTTTTATTATAGAATATTTAGTATAAACCAAGTATACTAGATTTATGAAATTATAGATTATGGATCATAACAATATTATAGAATTCACAGATATGTCTCATTATAGAATTATTTCATAATGATTTTTTAAGGTAGATATTATGTAGTTTTACTAAAAAAAAAATTTTGTATGGATATTACAACTCAACATGGTTTTAAAATAGATTAATCTAGTGGTAGAGACCCCTAAAATATGTTATTGAGTATTTATCTACAATCATTTTGTTGTGCGGTAGGGGTGATCATACTGTGCACCTAGTTTGACTCTCCCGTGGGATATGTTTTGTTAACCCATATTTTCTTGGTGAAACTTAATAAACGATGTTAATTGATGATGGCCCAGAATTTAAAAAGTTAAACCTAATGTGTATTATATAGAAAATTGCGTGTCATGGTTTAGAAATATTAGGAATTATTTATCGATATGACTTAATAATATTTGTATTTATTACACTCTGATTTTTGGTTTTAATCAAGGGTTTGAACTAGAAAGACTTTTGTAAATACTAAACATGATAGAAAATGTAATGAATATCCATTTGATAAACAAAATGAAATGGTGATTGGAAAGTGAACCCTTTTACTTATTCCTTATTATCTTTTTCATTATATGATTAACAATCCATGATTTGGTGAGTATCCTAACACATCAAATGAGAGAAATATGGTCTTTTAAGGATATTAATAAATAAATTTCATTGTTGGAATAGAATATCAATTTTATTTATGTCAAGAATATTGGAGGAAGAAAACTGTAGAATGTCTCAAAAGAAGGGGAATGTGATTTATATGTTGAAATGAATGTCAAAGGGAAAGTAATTTCCAAGTAAAAATGAAACATTCAATGGAAGGATTTAAATTTAATCATTATGTTAAATTATAATTCACTGTATTATATTTGGATAACTAATTAATTATTCTTATAAATTCTATGATCCATGTTTGGACTCCTAGAATAAAGAAAGACTTGTTGTATATAAATAAAGTAAACATACTCATTTTTTTCTGTATTGGAAATCATAAAATTATAATATGAATGTCTTATTATAATTATATTATAGTAATAACAATCCCTAAATAACCTATCTATAGTTCCAAAATATTTTTTCATTAAGGATTCTAAATCATATATATGTTGGTACTAATGAACAAGAAAATTGATTTTTTAGTAAGGTGATACTTTTGGAGGAAAAAAATTTAAGGAAAAAATAACCCTTAATATGTGCCTGATGGTTAGTTAATAATTCTTTGTATAGATATAGTGGTGATTTATGTCCATGATGTGCATGATATAGTATTGGTAAAATGTATTCATAGAGAATAATTGTTTTAAAGGGATGAAGGCTAAGGGGAAAAATACTACTATCAATTACTGAAACCAATGGAAACCATGTCCGCCAAAATGAATAAGGTGGTAGATAAGAAACCCAAGTTCCAGGTTTAGGTAGACAAGGAGAATTCAATTTCTAATAATGAGAATGATATGATGGAGTGTGATGATGTTAAGGAACAAAAACTAGGTGTTGATATGATGGATGATCTAATTTCTGAGTAGGTGGGCGTTAATGCTACAACTAGAGCAACTGATGATTAGTTTTGAGATGAAAGGGAAGCATAGGAGATGATCATTCATTCCAATGATTATATGATAGTGGAATAATTTAATATCACATATTTTCCATGTAATATTTTTTAAAATATTATATGGAATTATTTCGAATTCGGGCGCGAAGACGACACACTATTCTAAGGCCCAGTGAGCCCAGAATGGTGGTTTAAATTTTTTTTAAGTTATGTAAGTCGACACTTGTGCGCGGCTCTAGCAGTGTCCAAATGGATACCCGAATTAAAAATTTGGGGGAATCATTGCATCCGGGATGATAAAATTACCTAAGAATGAGCCTCACCTCGACCGGCACGGGTCAAGGGAAAAAGTTAATTTTCTGGATGATTATGGGGAATTAATCCACGTTGATTATTTTTGTTGATTTCTACTCCATTTAAACTTCTTAATGGGAGTGGATCATCATCGTGATGAATGATGGTGGAGTTTCATTCCCAAATTTGTTTGATTGGTTTTCGTTCACCATTTCTTTCTCGTGCATTCTTCGCATTCTTCGCATTCTTTGTGGTGCGATGACCAACAGATCATTGTGCACCCATCTTCCAATACGATGATCAAAAACTAGGGATCTGACATCGCAAGGACCCTACGTAGGTGGGACAACCATAACAGATGGTGAATCAGCTCAGATCGTAAGAGACTGTTCTTCGAGCATTATTCGCGTGGGAAGATAAAAAAACGTTTTTTGAGCCGATCAGAGGTCCAAAAACAATGGAAGTAGCCACGTGGTGTCTGGGTGACCAAAACCCGGGAGTTCCAGGGTGATCGGACAACAGGATAGATGAACGGGGCATCACCGGAAGTGCGATGGCGGAGGTCCGATTTTCTGGAAATTTCCTCAATACACGGCGTGTACTTCCGAAGAAGAATCCATGTAATACTGGAGGCGGCAACAAGGGTTTCAGGGGTCAGAGAGGAAACACACGGCATGTTGGACTTTCCCCAATTCTCGGTGTGTACTTTGGGAAGTACACAGACACGACATGATCTACACGGCTTCATAACACGGTGTGTACATCATGGCAGAGGTGGCTAGGTGGGACTCGGTGCGTATCTTGGGGGTACACGGACACAGGATGGAGTACACGATCGTGTACTCCATCACACGGTCAGGCGAGCCCAATAACGTGGGTCACCCATGTACCGATTACACGGGTTAGTGTACCCAGGTTAATGACCGTGTATGTGCACATGGCTAGTGTACATGGAGCTGAGCCTAGTCACTCGGACATAGTGTGTACACAGTACTACATGCCGTGTACTGAATTTTTCTAAATGACCAGCCTTACGACACGGGCTGTTATACATGGGCAGTACCCGAGGTCAGATGACACGACATGTATCTTTTCTACATGCCATGTACTTTTTGGAAAATGGAATTTTCATCTTATCCACTGTATAATGGACATGTTTTGTTTGGGTTAGTGCCCCTTCCTCTTCTCGTTCCCCAGAAGGACATGCATTGTTTCCTTCTACAGAAGTATGATCCCTTTAGAAGGACTTTATGTGAAAGAGCCAGGCATCCATCCGATAGGCCTGGATCGAGATCCTCTATCCATTCTTAACCCAAGGTAGAGTTAGGCATCAACGTGACCAACCTCACCATGCACCAATACTCTACCTAACATGTGAATTCCGGATGAGTCGTGGTACCCACCATGTCCCTGGCAGTGATTCTCATCTGTGTATCATGATCTTTCCCACTCAGGTGTGTGTCTCCCATAATGAGTGCATCTATCTATTAGAATCTTCACACATAGGAGTGTGTCTCCCGTAATGAGTGTAACTACCTATCGTGATGGTTCTCGATGAACAGTACTTCTTGGACAGATGTCAAAAGAGCTATATGACTCGTGGAATGTGTTCTTCCAGAACGAGTGCATCGCAGAATCTTCTAACTGAATCCCTAGTGGGGGTATGTGGTTTTATGATTTGTCTTTAGACTACGAGTCTAGGTTTTGAGTATATCTGGATTTTGTTTCCCTTGGTATGTGTTCTGTAGACATGTGCTATACATATCTGACTATACCTTTACATTTTGTATTGCTTGGTGGTTTTCGGGATTCTCTACTGAGTATTGTTATACTCACCCCTACATGGTATTTTCCTTCACGTGTCATGTCTTGTGCAGACATGCATCCTTTTGAGAGAGTACAGGGCGGACTAAAACATGACCGAGGTTTCTGAGTTCCCTACAGGCTGAGGCATTCCTACGGCTATGAGCAGCAGTCCTAGAACCTTCTTGTGTTTAAAGGTTGGACTTTGTAGTTTTCAGACTCTTGTTTTTTTGGGCTTTTATTGTTTCCCAGTTTACTTTTAGTAATTTAATTTCCATCATACTCTGTTGGTTGGGTTTAGTTTATGCATGAATTTTGTTCCTTAGTGGTTTTTAAATTTCATCATTTTTGGGTTTGGATATGTGTGTGTGTTTATAGGTACATAGGCAATGCCTCCCATTTTAGTAATATGCCTACTCGGTGCTAGTCACCAGCCCCAGTCCTGTTGGAGGCGGGCTTGGGGAGTCACGGAGTGGGCCCCACTGGGATAGTTTGTGATAGAGTGGAATTAGAGTTTGTCAGTTCTACCATAGGACCAAGACTCTATGATATGGGTTTGGGGCAATAGTGTTAAGTGTTTCGAGCTCGGGTTTTAGGCCAAAGACTCTAGTGTTCGTGCGGCGACTGACGTATCCATACACTAGGACTCTAATAACCTGGTTTTCAACTCGGTACATGAAAACACTGGTTGAAGAGAAATAAAAGAAAGGTACATGCATCATCAAGGAATGGGTTGTGTTTTCCATGTCCTTTGAGTCAACTATCTAGATATACTCATCATACATCTTGTTTCATTACAGGATTCCTCCGGGATGCATACATGCTAGGATTCAACATCACGATCATGAGGATGACCCCCTCGGAGATGAGGCTTCTATACAGGGACCAGTTGCCCAGGCATTTCCACCAAGTGGTGCACCTGCTATTCCACCACCACTGAAGCAACACATGGTACCTGCAGTACAAACCAATGAGGGTGAAGTATTAGCGCCCTCCATGAGTTTCAGAGACAGAGACCCCTCAGGTTCCGAGGTGAGCCTGACCCTCAGGCGGCTAAGGACTTTCTTGAGGTGGTGACTAGAGTTTTCCATCTAATGAGGACACGAGCATACCATATGGTGATCCTAGGAGAGAAACTTCTTTAATGTTTAGTGGGACGATGCTGGAGTCTAACCATACAGACTCACGACTGGGAGACTCTTTCATGGACAGAGTTCGAGCGACTCTTTAGGGAGGAGTTCTCTTTGGATATGTTCATAGCTGTGCACATTCAGGAGCTTCTTCATATCTAGAAGGGCTGTTTGACGGTACCTGACTATTCATCGAGGTTCGCCATCCTTGCTTGGTACTCGATGGATATGGTCATGGATCAGTACTTTAGAGAATAGACCTTCGATCATGGTCTATGAAGAGACACTTGATCTAGGATCATTCCTCTATGAATTTAAATTAATGTTGGAGTGCTCGAGTGGGCCTTGGTGATCGAGATCTTCTTGGAAGAGTAGAGATAGCCGACGGTAGTCAACAGCATTCAAACAGGTGTGGAGACCCCGACAGTAGGGAGCCGGCGTCAGGCACAAGGATTTGGATGTGGGAAACATCATAAGAGGACCCAGGATAAAGGATTGACAGTCCATGGCTCTCAGGCTTGATCCAGTCAGCCTAGAGAGAAGTGATACTACGCGTGCGACGGTTGTGGAAATCTCGCTAGATATTGTCTTACATGTTGATCTAAAGACAAGGAAGTGGTGGATGTACCATCGAGGAAGAGGCAGAGAGTAGAGATGATAGAATTTCCAGGTGGGGGACGTGGCAGAGGAGCAGGGAGAGCTGTGGGTGGTGGTAGACGCTTCGACTTCCTACCACCACCACCCCCAGGAGTTCTGCACCTGGCTCAGGGATCTGGGGGATATGGATGGGGAAAGCTACATGCAGTCGAGGTGTATGACCCAGGGACTCCAGGTATGATTCGAGGTATGATATGTGTATTCTCTTCCTTAGATTCCATACATATAGACATAGATTCCAGTCATTCCATCATAGCCACTTGTCTTGTATGAAACCTCAAGATTTTGGTAGAACCATGGACTCGATCCTTACTCTTGGAGACACCTACAAGAGGAGACTCGATGATCACGCACCTTTGCAGACTGTGTGATCTTACCCTTGGAGGAGAGAGTTTCGGTTTGAAACTCCTGGTGGTAGCGTCAAGGCCTTAAGATGTCATTCTCAGAATGGATTGGTTATCTTTGGTCCATGCCCAGATTGACTATTTTAGGCGAAGAGTGTGGTGTGTCCACCGTGATGGAATATGGTTTTCCTTTTTTAGAGAAAGGGAAAACCAGGCGGCATAGAATGGGATTATTCATAGGAGGGTGCATCCAATCGCTCATGAGATGGCTA
Organism: Viscum album; assembly: GCA_963277665.1. Taxonomy (NCBI): domain Eukaryota; kingdom Viridiplantae; phylum Streptophyta; class Magnoliopsida; order Santalales; family Viscaceae; genus Viscum; species Viscum album. Next base: position 764,847,412 of record OY728129.1, read on the forward strand.
GAAATTCCCTCGAAGTAGTAGATGTTGTGGGCTCCCAGTTCCCAGCAGTAGTGGCAGGGTATGAGGACCGCTTTCCTGAAGATGTTCCAGGGTTACCTTCATTCTGAGAAATCAACTTATACATCGACTTACACCCCTAGAAAACACTGATTTCCTCATCATCTTATCAGATGGCTCCCATAGTGCTTTGAGAGATGAGGGTGAAGTTGGGGGAATTGCAGAGTAAGGGTTTTGTAAGACCCAGTGTTTCACTCTGGGCGGCCCCAGTCTTGTTTGCCATGAAGGCTGACAGGAGTCTGAGGATGTGCGTGGATTATCGGCGCCTGAACTAGGCGACAGTGATGAATAAGTACCCACTGCCTAGAATCTATGACCTCTTCGACCAACTAAGAGGGGAACAGTGGTTCTTGAAGTTTGACCTTCAATCATGCTATCACCAGTTATGAGTAAGGGATGAGGATATAATGAAGACGGCCTTCAGATGCCACTACGGTCACTATGAGTACTTGGTGATTCCATTCAGCATGATGAACACCCCTGTAGTGTTCATGGGACTCATGAATTGGATCTTCCCACTGTACTTAGACCGGTTTGTAGTGGTCTTCATTGACGACATACTTGTGTAATAGGCGTCAGGAGAGGAGCATATGAGACACCTGTAGATGGTTCTAGACGTACTTCGGGAGCACCAGCTTAATGGGAAACTCTCAAAGTGTCAGTTCTGGATTCAGGAGGTCCACATTCTGGGAAATTTCATTTCAGAAGATGGAGTTGTTGTAGACCCAGCCAAGGTGGAGTCTATTTTCGTATGGGATCCACCTTATATAGTGATAGAGGTGTTTAGCTTCCTTGTATTGGTAGGATATTACAGGAGATTCATTCCTGAATTCTCCCAGATATAAGAACCAATGACAGTCTTAACAAGGAAAGGGAAACCCTTCGTATGGATAGTAATGTGCCAGCAGGATTTCGAGCTCTTGAGAAAAAGATTAATGAGCACCCCAGTATTGAGATTGTAGGAGGAGGGTGTTGAGTCCATTGTTTTATGAGATGCATTAGGGACCGGGATTGGTTGTGTCTTGATGTAGAGGCAGGCAGTGATTTCTTATGTTTCACGCTAGTTTAGGCCACATGAGAAAAACTATGTCACCCATGAGCTCGAGTTGGCTGTGGTAGTCTTCACATTGAAGATGTGGCGACACTACCTTATGGGCAGGCGGTTTATCATCTACTTTGACCACAAGAACCTCGGGTACATATTTTCGCAGAAAGATCTAAATCTGAGATAGAGGCATTGGATAGAGTTCCTCCAGGACTATGATTTTGAGATCATCTTTACACATGGGAAGGGGAACAAGGTGGTGGATGCACTGAGCAGAAGGTTGAGCTCAAAGCTATTGAGTGTGGTGATAGAGCAGTTAGCCACGTTGTAGCTGTCCTTCGTGGACAGAGAAGACACAACCTACCTGTAGTCGATGGTTGTCACCCCTCCACTCTTACAATGAGTTAGGGAAGCACATATTGGGGATGTTGACTATGAGGCTTTACATGCTCATTTATCCATAGGACATTCTCCTGATGGATATTCACAAGGTGGGGAGCATGTACTACTTTTCAGATGATCCATTGTTTTACCAGTGGCGTTGTAGGAGGAGGTCCTGAGGGAGTTTCATACATCGCCTTTGGCAGTACATCCTGGAGTGGAAAAGATGTACCAGGATCTCTAATGACAGTTCTGGTGGTCAGGTATGAAGAAGGCAGTAGCAGAGTTCATTTCTCGATGCCTCACATGCCAGCAGGTGTAGGCTGAGCACCAGGTTCAAACGGGATTAGCTCACTGCCTGGAAGTTCCAGATTGGATGTGGGATGGAATATCAATGGAATTTGTGACAGGATTACCACATACATCGAAGTGGAATGTTTCCATCTGTGTGATCATTCAAGGACTCACCAAGTCGTCCCACATCCTAACTATCAGGGAGTAGAGTTTCGTAGAGATCATGGGATGCCTCTATGTGAAAGAGATAGTTCGGCTTCATTGCATCCCCTCAACAGTAGTCTCATACCGAAATGCCCGTTTCACATCCCGGTTGTGGAAGGTATTGAATGTGGATTTTGAGACTCAGCTACGCTTGAGCACAACATTTCATCCCCAGACATATGGTTAGATAGAGAGGACCATTCATGTTCTAGAGGATATGTTGTGAGCCTATGTCTTGGACTTTGGTCACAGTGGGAAGGACCACCTCCCACTGGTGGAGTTTGCATACAACAATAGCTACCACTACACCATTTATGTGGCACCGTTAGAGGCCATGTATGGGAGACCATTCCAGTCACCTCTTTGCTGGATCAACCTCGGAGAGTCAGCACTCATGGGTACAGAGTTGGTGTGAGCTACCACCAAGAATGTGCAGATCATCCAGGAGCGGATGAGGACTGCACAGAGCTGGCATAAGTCTTATGTTGATAGATGAAAGAGACCTCTGGAGTTCGAAGAGGGAGACCATGTCTTTATTCAAGTATCACCTCGATGAGGGTTACAGAGATTTGGCCAGGGCGATAAGCTATCTTCGAGGTTCATCGGACCTTTCCTGATACTTTGCAGAGTTGGCGGGGTGGAGTACTACCTGTCTCTACCACCACAGTTTCATCAGGTGCATGATGTCTTCCACGTGTCATAGCTGAGGAGGTATGTCCACGACCCATCGCACGTCATCTACTGGGGTGAACTGGACATCGAGGATGTAGTGACCTTTGCGGAGTACACAGTGGAGATTGAGGATCATTATGAGAGGATCCTTCATGGGTGATCAATTCACATTGTGCGTGTCCAGTGGTTGCACATGAATCTATAGGAGATCACATGGGAGCTGGAGGCCCAGATCTGTTCCCATTACACACAACTTTTTTTGTAGACTTTATTTTGGCTTTTCAGGGATGTAAATCCCTATGGTGGGGATAATGAAATGTCTCGTATTTTCCATCTATTATTTTTTAAAATATTATATTGAATTATTTCCAGACCGGGTGTGAAGATGGCACATAATTATAAGCCCATTGATCCCGGAATGGTGGTTTGAAATTCTTTTACGTTAAGGGAGTCGGCACATGATCGCGGCTATGGAAGTTTCCAAACGTATGCCCGGATTAAAAATATGTGGGCACCATTGCGTCTGGGAAAATGAATTTACCTAATAATAATCCTATCCAAAACCAGAGAAAGTTGAGGGAAAAAGTTATTTTTTGGGTTTTTTTAGTAAAATAAAATAAAATAAATTCACAATGTTTATTTTTTTCCTTTTTGGAAATCTCTGTTGTAGCACAGCGACAGGGTATATGTTTCAATAATTAATGTCATGTAATAATGACATAGAAATATCAATGCTGACTCATTAATTATACATCATATTGGGAAGTCAAATATGATTCCCTTTTTATTTGGATAATCGAATATTGCTCGTTGGCGACTATTGAGAGAAATATTTGGAGAATCTGCGGAGCGTTGGAGAAAACTCTCAGCGACGAACGATGACAGATCGAAATTGAGAATCACTATGCCTACGAAGTTGGAGGATCTTGATGATGATGTTAGCACAAACCCTTTGTCATGTATCTATCCAAGCTGAGATAGGGGTTATTATTTCGTCTCTCTTTCCAATTTTTTGAATTTAAACAACGTACGCGGATCTACCACGAACAAGTTCATCCACAGATTTATACCTTCTTGCGGGATGGATTTTTTCAGGATAATTATGGGGAATTAATCCACTTTGATTATTGTTGTTGATTTTTGTGCCATTTAAACCTATTAATGGGGGCAGATCCACGCCATTACGAATGATGGAAGAGGTCTGTTCCCCAATTTTTTTGATTGGTTCTTTTCCCCCTTTCCTTCTCCCGTGTTCTTCGAATTCTTCGCATTCTTTGTGTGGTGACGAAAAATGGATCGTTGAACACCCTTCTTGAAACACAACGATCCGAAACCAGAGATCCAGCATCGCAATGACCCTAAAGAGTTGCGATGACCATGACGGACGACGAATCAGCTCGGATCTGAAGAGGACGTTCATGAAGAATTCATCACGCGGGAAGATCAAAACATTTTTTCGGAGCCTCTTGGAGGTCTGAAAACAATGGAAGAAGACTCGTGGTGTCCGGGAGACCAAAACCTAGGTGTTCAGGGTGACCTGATGACCAGATCGACGAACATGGCATCACCGTATGCACGACGGCGGAGGTCCGTGTTTCTTGAAATTTCCATAATACACGGCGTTTACTTCTAAAGAACACGCCATGTAGTACTGGAGGAGGGGGCTAGGGTTTTGGGGGTCAGAGAGGAATCACACGGCATGTGACCTTTGTCACACATTGTGTTGGACTTTCCCCAAAGCTCGGCGTGTATTTAGGGAAGTACACAAACATGAGATGATCTATACGACTTTAGAAAACGACATGTACAGCATGGAAGAGGCGTCTAGGCGGGACTCTGCATCTATCCAGGGGGTACACAGAAACATGATGGAGTACATGACTGTGTACTCCATCACACGGCCAGGCGAGGCCGGTAATGCAGGTAACCCTATGTACCGATTACAGGGGATAGAGTACATAGGTTTGAGACCGTGTACAGGCTCACGGCCAGCATACATGGACCTGACCCCAGTCACTCGGACATGGCGTGTACACATTACTACACATCATGTACTAACTTTTCTAAATGACCAGCCTTACGACATGGTCCATTGTACACGGAATGTACCCGAGGTCGGATGAAACGACGTGTAACTTTTCTACAAGCCATGTACTTTTTGTAAAATGGAATGATCCTCTTTTCCACCGTATCTTGGACATGTTATGTTTGGGTTAGTTCCACTTTTTCTTCTCATTCCCTGGAAGGTCATGCATCATTTCCTTCTACAGGAGTATGATCACATTAGTAGTACATTCTGTGATAGACTTAGGCATCAATCTGAGAAGCCCAGATCGAGATACTCAATCAATTATTGACCCTAGTTAGAGTCAGGCATCGATGTGACCGACTCCACCAGGCGTCGATCCTCTACCTAGTAGGTGAATTCCGGAAGAGTTGCGGTATCCACCGTGGCCTTGGCAGTGATCATCATCTATGTTTCATGATCTTTCCCACTCAAGAGTGTGTCTCCTATAATGAGTGCATCTATCTATCAGAATCATCCCACTCAGGAGTGTGTCTCACATAATGAGTGAAACTACCTCTCGTGGAGGTGCCTGACAAAAAGTACTTCTCATATGGATGTCATCAGAGCTATAAGACTCATGGAGTGTGTTATTTCGGAACAAGTTCATCGCGGAATCCTCGAAATGAATCCCTAATAGGGGTATGTAGTTGTGTGATTTTCCTCTAGACCACGTGTTTGGGTTTTGAGTATATTTGGTTTGTGTTTCCCTGCCTTTATGTTCTATAGACATATATTGTAAATAGCTCACTATACCTTTACTTTGTGTAATTATTTGTGGTGTTTGGGGTCCTCTACGGAGTATTGTTGTTCTCACCCCTACATGGGCTTTTCCCACAAGTGTCTTGTCTTGTGTAGACGAGCAGGCTTTTGACATAGTCTAGGGAAGACCAGGACATGACCCTGCTTTCGGAGTTCCCTATAGGCCGAGGCGTTCCTACGGCTATGAGTAGATGTCCCAATACCTTCTTGTAATTATAGGTTGGACTTTTTAGTATTCAGAATCATTTTTTGTGGGCTTGTATTCTGGGCCAGTTTAATTTCAGTATATTACTTTTCGTCGTACTTTGTGGGTTGGGTTTAGTGTATGCATGCATTTTGTTCCTTAGTGGTTTTTACATTTCAGCATTTGCGGGCTTGGGGATATGTGCATGTGTACATGTACTTATGCAATGCCTCCCATGTTAGTAATATGCCTACTCGGTTCTATTCACCAGCCCCTGGCCTATTGCAGGCAGGCTTGGGGAGTCATGGAACGGGCGCCACTAGGACGAGTTATGACAAATAATTTTAGTTCAAAGCTACACAAGATAAATATGAAAAGTTGGTTGAGAGGATGATTTGAGTGGACCTCAATATGAAACAATTTTAATTAATTAGTAAGAAAAATCACATTTTGGAATGTGGTTTTAGGAAAATTAAAGTCAGTGTGGTTGAATTTATCCATGTATAGGATATAATTGCTTATAATTTTGAAACACTAATCATGGATGACCCAAAAAAGTGGCATATACTATGAATAAGAGTTTATACCAAGGTAATTATTCTAATAGACTATAAAATTATTCAAATAATTAAGTTATTTGTTTTGGTTTCAATTGACTGCATGTCACGAAGTGGAATGATTTCCCACTTTATTCTTAAAATTTAATTGAATAATGAAAATTCATTGTTCAATGATCATGTCATTTCATTCAGTCATGTAATTAAAATTTTCAATTATATTTTTGATATCAGGTAACCGTTTTTCTATTTTATTATAAATGATTAAATGAATTCCACTTGTATATGAATTTTGAATGATTTTGATATAAGTAAAATTTTAGGTTTCTAATGTAATTTTTCTACAAAATCATTTGTCACACTATTTATATTATAATTTTCAAATTAATTTATTCAATTTTTCTGTTATAAATTCGATAAAATGGATTATATATTTAGAATCATGCATTTTGAGGTTGTTAACTATATCCTTTTTATTTTTAGACATTATATATAGTAATAGTGTTAAAATCAATCACCTCAATAAAAGATAAAACATGTAATTAAGGATTAAAATAATGCTCTAAGGCTTGAAAATCATTCATACACTTTCCTTTATTTAGTTTCATGAGTCTATTTCATCCATAATCATAAAAAAAATTAAATATATGATTTTTTTCAGTTATAATTATTTTTTAATTTTGTAAGATTTATGTAAAAGATAAAATAAAATATGTATATTTTTTGATTTTAATAACTATAATATCTTTTGACAAGCACAAAGACAATTTATTTTTGGACAAAAAATTTTATTCAAAATATCTTGGATTTTATTATCATATAAATTTATTTATAATATTTATTTATTAAATAATTATCCTAAATGTGTAATCATCACTAACAAAGTAATTTCTCATGTATAAGACAAATCATGTAAATAATTTTAAAAACTATAATGTAATATTTTTTGGTGAGGAATAATTATAAAAGAAATTTATAAATAAATATAACATATTATGTTTTTTAAATATTTATATTTTAATTCTATGTTTTTATTTGTGTCATTAAATTCAAATTAAAAGAAAAGGTTTAAAATGTTATTAATGATATGCTCTGATAATGATATTTTATTAAGTTTTTTAGAAATCATAAAAATATTGAAATAAGATAAGTTATATTTTATATGGATTATAATTAAATCACTCTTCTATTTATGAAAGTATTTTATCCTTATAGTTAATGTAAGAACTTTTTAATATTGATAAAGTTGTTAGCATGGTTAATCATAAAAATCATTAACAAATGGATTAATAAAAAAGACATGGTTTAAAATGTTAAATAAACAAATAGAAATTTTCATTAATGATTATATTAGGAACATACAATCATTTTCATAGAACTTATGACATTATAACCACTTTACCATCAATTTTGTTTTATTATATTCTAATGTAAATAAAGATTATAAAATTTACCCTCCACTCATTTATAAAAGGGAACCACATAATTATTTTATATGAAACACATTCATACATATAGCATAAAAAATATGTACCAAATTATATTTCCCATATCTAAAGACATTTTTTATAGGTTCTTTTCTTCTTCAAATTCTTATCCATTTACACTTGTAAAAGAATTTGAAGGATGTATACTAAATAATAGGTAATCATCTTTAGTGAATCTTCATGTTTATTTTTTCCTATACATCCATTAAATATATTGTACCCATTATATTATAGTGTATATAGTTTAATAAATATATTGATATATTATTATAATTGTAGTATAACCATTTTACACCTATTTTCCAACCTATGGGATGTGAAATCATCCCTCATACGTACATATGGATTATATTCTCCATAGAGCGATGTAATTCATTTTCATCACATTTTTATTTGGATATTTATAAACATGGAATAAATGAATTTATATGTTATTTAGAAAAGAATTGTTATTTTTTAATTATAATTATATATATTCTTTCTTAACATTCCATCTGTTAAAAAATGATAACATTGCTCGTGTGTACGTATAGACAACCATCTTCATGAAGGGGCATGATTTTTGTTTCCATTTATTCTCAAAATATATTGTAAAAAGAATATATTTAATGAATATATAATATAAATATGATATAAAAATGTCCATTTAATGGTGTATTAATATTTTTCTTTCTTTTTTTCCATTTATCAAAAACTGAAAACAAAGTTCATTCTACAAACATCAAACTATATCAATAAACATTGTAACTAAATTTTGTCATATATATTTTATGGATTAATATAAATATAAATATATAAATAATATTTATTATATTTATAACATTATATAGAATAATGATAACATGTATCAATAATCAAATTACAAGGAACATAACTAATGAACATAAATTATCAAGAAAAATGAAGTAGTTAAACACACAATAATGATAATTGTAAAATATTATTAACAAATGAGTGATAATATGTTATGAATGGATCAAATATATATATTTTTTTGTGTTTGTGTGTGATATTTTATAAATTTACAGGGTTATGTTATGTATTTAAAAAAAAATTGAAATTTAAAATATATGAGTTTGAACAAACTTAATAAGAATGTAATACTTTAGGTAAGTGGTTTCGTACTAAATTTACTTTTATTGGGATATACTTGTGCAATATATTCTATTTTATACTGTAATAATATATGAAATTACCATTGATTTAATGATGTATAATTTCATTTTTTTATGGATTTAAAATTTTAACAGATAATCACTTCATTTATTTATTCTAACATCAATTTTATGTTCTTGATAAGTGATTTAAACTAAATTTATTCTCCCTTCAGAAATTTTAGGTATTATGTAACTATTTAATTTTATGTGGTACATATTATTCCTCTTTGATATATGAACAATTAATATATATACATATACACGATGCGTAATGTTTCAAATTATAATTTCAAGGTGTCCGAATTTAATGTTTACCAAAGATGTAAATGCTTATTTTATAATATTTTTTTTGGATTTCATTTTTTTCATTGGAGTAACCTTATAATAAATCCATTAAAAACATAATTTATTTTCCTATAATTTGGATATTCATGTAATTTTCATGCATTATTCAAACGTTTCCCTATTTTAAACATGAATCAAGTGATGATTTTATTAAATTGAAAACCCGGTCTTATTTCTATTTTGATTGGATATAGTTTTTTATACATACATTATTTTTATAATTAAATTAAATAAGTCATCATTATTTTTTCAAATTGTTTATTAATGATATTTTATTCAATATTTTACTTTTTATGATTTTTAAAATGAATCAGTGTACTATTTTACAAAAGGTCCATTTTCATTTTTTTACTTAACAAAAATAAAAAAATGTTTTTTCTAATATATATGATGTTAATGTATTTTAATGCCACAAAAACCATTTTATACTATAGATATATATATATATATATTTATACACTTTTTAATTAGTTTTAAAAATGTAACTTTTAATCGAGTCATATTTTTACGTTTTTAATAAATTTTATATTATTCACTAAAAGACAAGAATGTATTAAAAAACTATAATTATGATGAAATGATCACCCTAAATTATTACTTATTATTATTTAATAATGATTTTTTTCTTGAAACAATCACTTTCTTATGAAAATATTTGATACGATAATAAATCTCCCTTGAATATTAATATTCTTTTTTAGGGATGCGATTTTTCCTAAAACTATATATCATTTCTAAATATTTTATTTTACATTAAATGTTATTGTATTAATTGATTAAATATTAATTTTAAATTTTAATTAAACATAATATGATTTTTTTGATAATGGATTATTCTAATGAATTAAGAAAAGAATCAATATATGTAACAATCATTGGATATAATGAAACTTGTGGGTCCTAGTTATAAATATTCCCTCGATGCATTGACATGTATCATGAATAAATGCAGTTGGATAACCTTATTAAATAAAATTTAATTTTATACCTACCCAAGGATTAAATTTCCTTTATATAATAATTTTATAGTAAATTTTCCTTGGTGTCTGATATCATAAATTCTAGTGTTATGAATTTCTTTCAGATAGAATTTAGTTATTTCTATCCCTGATATTAATTTATTATTATTACACATGGACGCATTTTCATTATGAAGTTATTTATTTGATGGAATGTTTTTATGTTATTTTCCATTCAATATTGGGTTTTCCTTATTTGATCATGATATATTCAGTTATACACCACCCTTTGTGGGCATCTATACTCACCCATTTTTTCATTTCCTCGTTATATGAATATGGATATTATGAATAATATCAAGGGTGAGTGAATATTTATTACTATTTATATTATATATATATATATATATAATATAATAAGGAAATCATATATCTATATTTTTTACCAATACTATTAAACTATTAGATCCTCTGTGATGTGATACATTTTTCCTTCTCCAATGTTAAAATACATGAAACTAGATTTTTCATACAAATTTTTAAGTGTTTTATATATCATGGTCTAACATTCAAATTGGATTGTAATATTCTATTAATTTATAAGGATTTTAGTATGTAAATTTGGGTACATTAATGAGTGCTATTGTCACCCAATAATTCTAAATATGACCAGGGCTCAACTACTGGTTGCCACTATGGTTGGATTTCTAGTCCATTGATGGTCAATTATTCAAATGGTGTTGAAGGAAATTTATAAAGGTGGTGAATCATACAAGGCTGTAGACCTAGGTACACATTGATGAATCGTAGTATATATATATTAAGGGTCCCAAATAAATTATATTTTTTCCACAAGTTATTTTTTCCATCAATTATAATGGGTTATTTGGGAAGTAGGTCATATTTTAGTAGGGTGTTTAATATCCATACACACCGATTGGTGAGTATAATTTCATTTCATATAAATTCAAATTCATTATATAATAAAATTATAATTCTAATATATATGTTAGATTATTGGGTGATGGGGTAATAATCCATTTAAATATTATGAAGATGATTCTCATGAACATTCCTAAGGTGAAGGGAAATATTTTTTTTACAAATAATCTTTTAAATATGATAATGGTTGAGCTAGTATTCTAGGAAAAGTAATTTCATCATATGTGTGAGTAAATGATTACTATAAAAGTTTCAAAAGATTTGGATATCTTGGTAAAGAATATATATATTTGATACCCGTTATTATTATATTCCAAAATAAGTCTTCTTTTTTTTGGATAAACAATCTTGAGGTCCTTTTTATGAATACTTAATGGTGAAAAAGTTTGGGAAAATCTATCCATGTGTAATAAAAAATGTTAACTGTAAGAATCATTGTAGAATATTTCTTTGTTGAAGTCTATAATTATTTGAATTTTAAGATAAACATATGATGATAGACATGTTCATAAAATATTGTACTTAATTATTACAATATTTTAATGATAATTTGAAACTAATATGAGTAGTTTCAAAATATTATGATAATATTGAAAATAAAATGAATTTATTCTTATGTGATTTAAATAATTTTTAAGGATTCAAGGGGGCATTTGAATTTATCTAGATTTATTATGTTTTTATATAATTTTTTGAGTTTTTTAAAGTAATAACCCCAATTTGTGTCATAGTTAATAACGAGAACACCACAAGATATTATCCATCAGCGGGTTAGGGTATAGCTTATAAAAAAATTAGACTCCCTTGACATTATATGGTATAACAAATTATAGAAAATCCAACTCATAGTTTTCATGAATATTCTTCAAAATGTATTTTTAATAATTATTGTTAATAATATCTTCATAATGTTCCTAATTAGTGTAACAAAATTACATAATAGGGTACACACCATTTGAAATTATATGAAGGTGAGTCTTTTTAGTATAAGGCATAAACCTTATAATAGATGATAATTGGACTTTGTATGGTAGAATGAATAGTATTGTGGAACAATATAATTTATTGGTCATATGAAATATTATTTTTTTGATAAAATCATAAAACTACACAACTCTCTAGGTAAATGAATTTCAAAGGTCACATCACCTAAACAATAATATGAGAAATATAGTGTGATAGTCAAATAATAAAATATTAAATGTTAGAATTCCAAATCTAATATGTAATGATAGAATTTTCATAAAATATAATAAATACATGAATCGTGATTGAGATAATAATATTTCATTATAATAATATTTGGGCATAAATGATCCATTATTTTATAAATTTCAAATGAGAATTTTTAAAATTTCACATTTTTGAAAAAAGTAATCATTTTCATGGAAATTAAATAAATTTATTCAAAAATATTCTCTGTGGTTTGAAATTTTAAAAAATGTTTTGATTAAAAAATGATAATTTAATAAGTTTATATTCATTATATATAAAAAGTGGATAACAGTTGGATGATATTTTGAAAATATATGTGAAGAAAAATGATTTCAAATACAGGTAAGTTAAATTTGTAATGGATCTACCTTGATAGAAGTGATGAAAATTGAAGTGATAAATATTACAAAGGTATTATGGTTTTTTTAAAATTAGAAGAAGATGGTTTTTATATTTCTAGATGTAGTATATATATATATATTATATTATATCAATAATTGTATTTATTTATTCTCTCACTAATTTAATAGTAATCCAAAAAACAAATTTGAATGAGAATATGATTTTAATAAAGCTATATGTAATTTATAGTTTTGTGTTTCTGTATAAAGATGATAAAATGTATAAGAAGCTGAATGTGTTATATATAAAAATAATATAATATCATTTTTATCTAATAGAAATGAGAATATAAAATGACTAGCTTTTTGATGAATTTTTCTAGCCACATCCATTGAGACAATAATGAAACATAGATCACATGTACACAACCACCTACAAACCATTAATGAAAATAAGAGGGATAAATGATTAATTTTGGTAGATATTTTCTAAATTATATTTATTTAAATAATGTTTTATGACCTATGTGTAAAATTGAAAAAGAGATAGAGAAATGGATTGATAGTTTTTCCGTGTGATTGATTAAAAAAAGAAGATGGGCATCTTGAGGAATTAGAATATGATGATTAGTAATTATTTTTTTGAAGAAGATAACCATAGAGTTATTTAAATGTTTTATAGGAAGAATAATATGGTGGTGGTGATGAATAAAAATAATATGAATCATATACGAGTTCGTATGTTACATAGTATTGTAGTTGTTGTGAGAAATGAGGTAGATATTTAAGTGATCTTGGATGAAACGAATAATTTAGATAATCATTTATGTATCCATAAAATAAATATTATTTAATATATATAAGATAAAATATTATTATAGGATCTCATGAGAAGGAATCAATTATGATGATTCTAAAAAGGATCATAGAATTTTGATTGAAATAGAGACTGATTTTCATGAACTTTTAAGAATATTCAATTTTTATTAAATAATCTATTGTGGAAGAGGATTAAATGATGTTGATGTTATTACATACCATGCTGATTCCAAAACAATTATATAATTATATATGTTATTTTTAAATATCTAGGGGAACTATAATATATTATCTTGATTAATTATATATACATATAGAGGTACCTTTGTTTTGGGTGACTCCAAAACTCCACTAATGTTTATAATAAGTTTGTATGTCATAATTACATCTCAGATTCAAAAAGGATTACTATATTATAGAGTATAATCTATTAAATAGAGATCCTAAATAAAATAAATACTAAGTTCCCCATGTGGGGCCAATCCATGTAAAAATAATAAGTTTTATTCAAGCATTTTGTTATAACATTTCATATAGTTGATGAATTCATAATAAATTATATGTAAATATATCTGTAATAACCAATAATATAGGTACAAATATTAATGGGTGATAAAATATAAAAATAAAATTTAAACATGGAAAATAATTTCTCTACCCCTATTTGACCCCCAGGTGTCTACATAGAGCCACAAGAACTCTTAATTTGTATTAGAGAAAACTAACTTCCATATAGTTGGATCAATTATTATTACCCATTTTTATCTTATTATTTGATTTTTAGATTTGAGTTTTTATTAGATGTTAATTATATGAGAAAATAATATAACAAAAAATATAATATATAATTTGGATGTTTTGGCCAATACTTTGATAAAAAGGAATATGAAAATGGCAATTAATCTAGAAAAAATATCTATGATGATAGAGGATTAAACACTAGTTATTAATAATCAATGTGGTAAGAATACCTATTTTTTTTAAGATATTTACATAAATTATTAATCCTTCTCATATTTACCAAATATAATTTCAATTAATAACTATTTTATTTTTATTTAGAAGTCATGTTTTTATTTAATAATGTTTTTATTTATGTTTTCACTCACAAATTTGAATATAAAAAAAGAATTCCTAATGAAACATCATAATTTTAGTTTAATATACATGTAATGAAAGATAATTTTTATAATAAGGATTTAAATTTCAATACTCTGAAAAGGAATGTTGATGCTAAGGATCAATATAATATTAATTTCAAGAAAATATATTATTTAATTGACTACTAATTTAAATGGGTTATATGTGAGAAATAATTATTTTAAATTCATTATACTTTAGTGATCTGAGCATTTGGGAAATTACATAAAGATTTAATGAATGAAACATTTTCATAGATATATGTAAAATACAAGAGGATTTGTGAGATGGATGTTTCATTATAAGATACATGTCATATGCATAATGATCAAGTGATGTAGTTCAAAGGAGACTGGATATCATTCATATGAAAACTTGAATGTGAGGAATACATTAATTATATAAAATATTTTATCTTAAATCTAGTGCTGAAGAATAAAGAAAATCCCAAAAATTAATCTTCACAAGAATATAATAAGAGGAATTTTTCCACACTAAAGTATATAATGGAGTAACATTTCAAACGGGACACATATTTTTAGAATTATAAGATGTAAATCATTAATTGGATAACCGACAAATAAATCATATAAGAATTAATCCCAAAAGTTTCATTATAATTCTATTTCAATGGATAATATTGGAAATAAAATAATATTAGGAAATTTTTTAATATAATAATTAGTTGAAATTTACTTCATAATTGAGGTTTAGTATTTATTTATAAGAAATTAATCTACCCAAAATTTCCCCAAACAAATTGTACATCCACCAAAACAATTTATAGAATGTATTTTGGAATGAAAAAATATACAAGAAAAAGAATGTGGTTTTTATCATAATTCTGGTGTTTATGGATGTTTTTCTATAATTCCATTTATTAATATTACATTATTTCAATAAATATGAATTTTATAAGGTTTTATTTTATGATTGAATATCTGATTGGAAGAAAAATCCTACTGATTTGAAATATTAATTATTTTTTAGAAGATTATTTCATTGAAGAAATGATTTCAATATCTACAAAAGATTATTTATATTCGTGAATACATTAAACACTAATATGAATGGTTAATTTAAATAGTAACCTAACAGTTATAGGATACTTATAAAATGGTAAGGACACTACAATGGTAGAAAAAATGAAAAGAAATTTGGTATACCATAGGAAATAAATTTTTAATGATAAATATGAAAAAATATCACTCAATAAGACAAATTAGGTAGTTAATGGGAATATTTAACCTACCATAAAATGATGTCTCTAATATGGTAAAAGAGTTTATATTCAAGAAAATTCAAATATTTGGAATAATTTCATTAAGAAATAGATAAATATGAAATTGAATTGGGAATCTATAATTGTAGTAGATTCTATAACTTCTTTTATACCTTACACCCATGGTGAAGAAGTTAAGAGTATAGGAAACATAGTGACTCTAAGGATGAAAAACATGATGGTTGAAGTTGTAAGGGAGTGGGAAACACAATTGGGGGATGTATGGTAGTTTTTACATGACAGATTAATACAATGGGAATGAAAAAATGACTCATGGGATAAAATCTTCTACAATATGGGATTAATAATAACAAAACAAGAATTGGAATGATAAAAAAAGGCTAATTTGTAATATAAATGTACTATTTGGAAGGGGATTTGATGATGGGGAGGTATGAAATAAACTAAATATCTCTAATTTCTCATGAAAAAAACGTTCATTTTTTCCTAGAAGAATGTTGCATACAAAAAATCTGTTTATCCCAAAAGAGACAATGATTGGAAATTTTATAGTGTTAGTAGAATAAATATAACTTTTAATATTATAGCTATAGAGAAAAATATTCTTGGATATAGAAATATTTCAACTCCTTAATGGTGAAGCTAAGGTGCTTATAAAATCTTAACTAATTCCAATAAAATTATAATATTCTCAAAAAATGGAATTTATATGGATATAAAAAATGAAGAAGACTTACTCAGTACATTAATATATAGATATAAATAAGGATTCTCTATCATGAAGTGTCTCTAAAATCAACTGGTCGCAATAAAAAATAGGTATAAAAATTACTGGTAATATTAGTGGAGTTATATTGAGCGTATCTCTTAATGGAGATTTATCAATGATGTTAATTACAAAGAGATACATTTATATCTCATAATTATAGAATCCTGAAATAAATATTTAAAGTTGATATTAGATGTGATTTTAATTCCCCCAAAACTATTTTTACTTATATCGATTATGCATACCAAATAGGAGTTATTATATAAAAAAATGTGTAAAATAATTATTTAATGTCAGTATCAGATTATAGTAATATTATGGATGACTATGATGTCTAGATTGATCACTTTTTTAATCATTGATATAAAACGTGTAGATATGGATCTAGTTACTTGATTTCATGTTGGTAAAATAAATTTTTTTATGACCATTTTTAATAGAATAATATTAATATATCAACAAAGGGAAGGAACATATAAATATGAAGAAAAAATGGTTGAAGATGATAATTTTAATGTAGAAAAAATTCCCGTAGACCCACTATATCAAGGGGTGGGAGAATACATTTTCCACTATTATATAAATATTGGTATGGGGAGAGAAAAATTTATCTTCCAATCAAATATTAAAACTAATTTATCATATTAAGAACATTAATGTATTTCATACAAATATGAATAGATATTTTTGAATTTCTGGTTTGATTGTTCAGGTTTTTTGATCTATTAGAACATAAATTAGTATTTTTGTGTTTTCTATGATGAAGGATGAATCCACCCTAGATCATGTGGAAATTTTTAATGTACCATGTTATAGTGAATTAATTTTACTACTTGACAAGAAACCCTTTTATAAGTTGACTATTAAGATAATACTCATGGAATAGACACAAGTTACAAAGGGTGATTTTTTCAATAAATTTTTCCAATAAGTGATGAAATAGATCTCTGAATGAGGATGTTTATTTCCTGAGATTACAATATTCAATAACCATGAATAGTGTTATATAGAAATCATCCATATAAGATTTATTGATAAATAATTTAATAACATAATGTTAATAGAGAATCTATCGTAGTGTATCCTAGAATGTTGGTTAATGATATCATTAAAGAGATGAAATACATAATTATTTTAATTCCAAAATATACTTTGAAAACTAGCATGAGGATTTTCAAATTATTATGATAATTATCAAAATAAATTAAAGCTATTGTAAATTGATTTAGGGATGTATTTTTGAGTTATTAATGAATTTTTAAATAATATGTATTAATTATAGTTTATTCAAAATAATATGGTTTGAAAAGTAATGAACTCTCTGATATTCATATGGTATATGAGGGTCACCATGGGGTACATTAAATGAGGATCATAGGGTGAAATTGAAGAACGTTTTAGAGTATCATGAACACTGTAAGGTAATACCTTTCAGGAAAAATACATATCATAGGGTTCATGTCAAAACTTCATCAGGTAGAGATGGAATTCATATGTTGTAACACCATTATATGGTACCTCCAAAGGATACAACCTATCATTATAAGGTAAATAATATTTGAAAATGTTGAGAATATTAGAATTAATTTGTTACATGGAATGAACCCCAAAATGTGTGATATTAGGACTTTATATGGTTAAATAAAACCGTTAATAACTATTAACACATTTTAGTTTTCATGGTTTTTAGGGTACAAGGGAATTATAGGGTATATCATCAAGACATAAATATGAAAAATATTTATTTACATTATGATGAAAAATAATAAAAAGTGGTGATGATAAAGGTCAAAATCAAAGATAAAGTATTTATAATTCCTAATAAAGCTACGATTCAACTATGAGAAGAGAAATGTTGAATGTAAAGATTATGAGAGAATAATTGCTCTATTATTTTTTAAAGTTATAGATGAGAATATTTGAAATTAAATATTTGATATCAAAATCAAATAATTAAATGGAACATAATTAGATGATGCATGAACGATTGTGCGTGGTTGATAATATCAGAAAAATGTTTTCATTCAATATGGATACATTGAAAATCTAATACATATGATTGAGAATGAGGTTATTAGTGATTAATAATATATCAGACAATATCAGTGATGTTGAAATGAGGAAAATTAAATAAAAATAAATATTTATTTAAAATCACTTGGTACATGTGTTTAATATTATAGTATTAAATATCAAAAATTGACCATGATTATTACAAAATTGCAAAAATATAAGTGATTTGTTACCATTGGGTGTGTATTGATTCATGTATAATTCTGAAGTAGTTTTTATTGAATCTCTCTTCAATGGAAGATAATGGAAACTCATAAATTTGATCTACTTAATGATTAAAATATATCCATGAGGATTTTTAGTATTTGGATTTAAATTAAAAATGAGAAATATTAGAAGAATTTTTTTTATAAAGTACAAATATTAACAAAGATCCAATAAATATGAGAGAAATGTGAATAATAATTGAGAAGTGTATTCATGATATTTTTCAATATTATAAAACACAGAGGGGCCTCCCATGAAATAACATGATGATATGATAATTAGCTAAAATTTATAATTATACGAGTATCAATGCAGTGAATAAGAAAATGAATAAGGAGACATCCATTCAATTTCCTCTAATAAAACATATTGTAGATGAGGTAAGAGAAGAAGATGAACAAGCCTGAGAAAGAAATACCAACACCACATTTGTTTATTACCATTTATGTGAAAATACACATGAGTATTATTGGGTAGATACATGATATCTTATTATCTTAAGATCTTTTTGGATAGATGTTTTTGAGTTTATTCTGAAGATGATATGTGTGTATTTCAGGTAAATGAGGCTGAGTTTCACAAGAGAATAGAATATTTAAAGGAACTCATATACTTTTTTAGTCATATTAATAGGAACTGATAACATTGTGATGTCCTATAGTGGTTGTAGATCATAATAAATAAGGATAAATTTTCTTTCTAAATATTGAAAGATAATATATTATTATATCTCATAGGTTTTTTTCTTACTGTGAAAGATAAATTTCTTTTGAATGATGTATGGAATGTTGTAATTATATGAGAATCACATGTTTACAATATAATACCAACCAAACATGTATTTTTTATAACAATTAAGTGAATTATATGTGACTTAGACATATAAAGAACAAAAAGGAGTGGGATTCCAAAATTCGGTCAAAACAAGTAAAATAACAACATTTTAATACTTTACTAATTTTGATGTGGTTGTTAAATTTTGGTTAAAAAATATATTGAATATTCTAACAAAAATAGAAATATAGTTTCTAATATGAAATGCGGACAAATTTCAAAATATAAATAGGAATATGGAAAAAGTATTTTGATATACTTATTTCACCTCCCCCCCCCCCCTCCAATGTTGTTACATTGGTCTATCCATAGTCCCATGTTAAAAATGATTATGGTGTGAGGTTTTTGATTTAGGAGATGATGATGGTGTTATGTGAATTTAATAGGGATTGTGATTTTAGATAATAAATTATGGTTATGACCATGGGTTTATGATGCGGGAGTGGTTCTATCAAATTGATTCTTCTTCCATTATAGTTATTCCACTAGTGTGATTTGGGGAAATCATTGAAGTGGTAGAAAAATTGAATTTACTTATTTTCTTAACATTTTATAGTTGTAACACAACATTTAGATTTGGGGTAGAAACTATATATCTTTAGAAAATATTTGTGTGGATTATATGAATAACATAAATTTCACATGCGCGAGGAGATTGTGTCGTGGGCTCGGGAGCATATCCCTAATGTAAATGGCGTCTTTCTATGTTGTTAGGTCATGTTTTACCCCATTTATTTGGTTTCACTCAAATCGGTGTTGGTGAGGCTACTGTGAAAAATTCCCAGGTGGCATCTGATACTGCCATAAATAATTTGAATCACCCTGATGTGGATGGGGTGTGGTGAGATCCTATAGGGATTTGACTATGAATGTTGCGGGTGGTCGAGGTCGGTCTGTGGTGGTCATCACCGAGATTGAAATATCACATGGATCTAAGAGTTTTTACCCTTATGTGGTAAATGTGAACAATATTTTATAATTCCATGAGGTCTATGAGACCACGGATGTTTGTGCTCTGAGATCCGTTAGGGATTTGAACATGGTAGTTACAGATTACCGACGATGATCTATTATGGTTATCACAAGACTTGATGGCTCCCATGAATCTGTGCATTGTAAACCTAAAATGACTGATGGGTCTCGGACTATGGATCTAATTATGGATATTGTGTGGGAGAGGGCCGGGATGAACCATATTGTGGTTGAAGATACTAGATCTAGTTTCACAGCGGCTGACGATGACGGTAGGCGTGGATATATAGTGGATAGTGGATTAAATTTCTCACTAGATCATGCATCATGATCAACTGATGTATAAGACAGATTCCAATCCTATCCTGGTATGGAAATTGGAGGTGGATGGAAGTCTGCCTGAATAGGGAGGTGATGGTATGAAACAAGTCATGGAAGATACTGATAACATTCATACTCCTCTATATGATTCATTATATATCTGTTCATTGTTTTATTTGGACCAAGGATGCATAAAGATTGTGGCTTATAATCATATAACTATGCATGATGATTATTTAAATCAAATTATTACCCAAAATGATGTCTATAGGCATCAGGAATTTGAGAAAATCATTTCCTCTTATAATATATAATAATTTCGGGGGAAACATCTCTCACAATTTAGGCTTTAACTGTACCCCATGATATTGTTAGACAATGTTGGTCACACCTCTTTTAAAATGAAATTATATATATAAAGGCAAAGACAATTGACAGGGAATGTTTCACTCCTACTCCTAAAGTGATAAGGCCATTAAGGTACTATTCTAACATACCATGGACTCTGTCTACCAGATCGTATTCTAATTTTTCCATGATATCAAATGAAAATATCCTCAATATCTTTAAGAAAGGAAAATCACAATTTGAGTGGGAAGGTGTTGATGATTCTGATTATGGGAATGAAATGTCTTATTATGATCATTGACTTTTTTTTCTATTTTTTGGATGGGAGAAAATCCAATTTTCTACCCCGCCTATCTCTTTCTAAAAAATTTTCCTTCAGTTAATAAATATTCAAAAGAATTGCTTCTGGATAGAATTGTTTGGTAAATATCACAAGGAGTTTTATTCAAAATCCATATGACATGTCTTTCAAAATTACATGACCATCCTCGATGAGTTAATGAAATTATTTATATTCAATAATATAAAATCTGTGGGAACTTTTATATGTAGTATTTATATTGACACAAGGCATGCTGGTATAGATTCACATACTTAATTACCAATTTTCATATACAATTATCATAGCTAAAAAAACACTATATCAAGTTCATGGCATGTCCCGAACTATATAGTACATGGCATGGATGACTCCAAAGATTAATAATTCGTGTAAATTAATGAAAAGATTGTCTATATTGAAATAAAATTACAAGTTGACATTGATACAATAAAAATTAAACAATTTGGATAAATATTTAATATATGAAAGTGTACAATCCATCTACCTCTCCTTCTTTTATTATTTACATTTCTTCTCACTAATCTTTTCAGATTACAATATTTAATAGTCTATTTAAATAGAATTTGTTTATATTATATTATTAATCTAATTAAACTTATAATTGGTTATAATTTGGAATGATTCTATGGATAATATTGTTACTTATCATTATGGAGGGGATGATACGGTTCATGTGAGGTTCGTAGAGCATACATGGGGTTTGGTACTCCCATTATGATACACAGTTGATATAGTGGGGTCTCATTGCTCATTGTTTTCTAGTTCCGTGTTTGTTCCTCTAGTGTGGGTCCACCATTCTCTCTTCTCTTATACCATTTCACTTAGATACCTCATGAAAGACTCAACTTTGGTCTAATTGTATGAATTCCAATATTATTTGGGTGGTTCATGTGGCTATACGTATAGTAGAAAGACTTGGGGCTCTATTTGAGGTTGGTTTGTTGTGGTAGTTTTTGTCCCACATCATTCTTCAAAGTCTATTTCTAGTGGATAGGGCCCATCATCCTGTGGTTCTGATATAGTTTAGGCACTCAAAGGATGGTGTGGCTGGTTTCGGTGTCTTGTGTGGCCACGTTGGTGGTGTTGGATGTGATTAGGTTGCTTCTTGAGGTGGAAGGCTTCGCGGAAATCCATCAGATCATGTTGCACATTTATGGGTGATGTGGGAATGTGTTATGCGGTGACAGATGGGTTTGGGTCCTCATTCGTTCACTATGTTTTTTGCGGAGGGTATGGTCTTGGACAAGGTTTCTTGGCTGACCCGCCTTTTCCCTTGTTTTTCATGGTGTTTCTACTTGGTTATTTGTTTATCTTCTTGTCTGGTTATCACTTTAACATAAAGTGACTTTTAAAAAAAATACAAAAAACAATTTGGTGTAGTTGTTTTTGTTTAATTTAATACTCAATTGAATAGTATATATAAACATACAACACAAAACAAAAAAAAATTGGGATGTATTACATATAAAAAATAATAAATACACTTTTAATTTAAATAAGTAATTAATTAAATTGCTTTATATTTAGTGGATAAATAACAAATAGAATATAATTTCAAAAAGGATTGGTTTTAAAAAATGATGTTTTATATTTTACCCAAATAAAATAAATTTAAAAAAATTCATTGGTGATTGTGATAATATATAATATTTCACTATATGAACTAATATATTAATATTCATATAATATTAAAAGATTTTAAATAATACTAACAACATCAAAACTTTAAATTTCATTTCTCTATAAACAGTTCTTTATTGGATTTTTTAAAAAACATTAAAAGAAAAAAACTCAAATTTTAGAATTATAATTTTATAATGTGAACTTTATTTTTTCAATTTAATATATTAAATGACTCTAAGGTGAGTTTTATAGATTTATCTAAAATGAATTATTTATAGGTGAATAGGGAAAATGAAGTTTTACTAAAACATTCATTTTTAAGAAGTAATTTTGATATATGATCTATTTAAATTAATAGAAAACCATTATATTGAATGAACATGTATCCAATACATTTGAATATATTATATAAACATATCATTTTGAATTTCTAAATATTATCTTAGAACATTGGATAATAAGTAGTATTTTATTCTAATAATAGAACTCAATTTTAGATTTTCTTTAATAAATAATTTACAAGGATATAGTTGTTTTTAGATTTGTTTTATTACAACATAACTCTAAATATTTTATTCATAAACATCTAAGTGACATTAGAATCAATACTATTAAATATGTTTCTGTAAAATCATTCTAATAATTAAAATATTAAAAAAAACATGGTAGTGTATTAGTTAATTGTAATAAAATAAATTTTTGACACCTAAATAAATTGAAACATAAAAAATTGTTTAAATGTATTAAATATATATAATTTCTATTATGTTATATCGTTATGTTACTCTTTTACTTTTAAATATGTTAACATGGTAAAATCTTGTCTCCTTTTTAAAGGGTAATAAGTGATTCAATATGTTTATCCCAAGAGATAGTACTGATATTATCAGTAAAATATGGCCCAATTTTACTATGTTAGTGGATTTAGACTCTACGTCACCTTAAATTTCACAATATTTAATTTCTGGACACCTTCCAATAAAAATAAAATTATATATTTTTGATGTTAAGGGTATTTACAAGACGGTCACTACCCTTATAAAAATCACATTGTTTCCTCACTTCTTCGTACACATAAAGAAACATAGATCAATACAAATATGTTCAAAATGAATTACTAAATCCCATGATAATCTATAATAGGTCTTGGAAACACAAAATACCACCCTGTGTTGGGTTTATTATTAAGCAAATAGAGGATTGCTAAAGAATCAAAAAATTTCCAAAATGAGTGCACATAATTTTTTTCTACATCCAACTCATTTGAATCTAGTACATGAATTTTAATATTATTAAATTAGTGTCGTAAATATAATTAAATCTTATTATATTCATAAAATATTCATTTTTCCCCATTCTTATCCATTGAAAATGAAAGTGTCCCTAAAGAGTAATGTGGACTGCCTCCACCTAGAAGTGATGCATTTCATTTTTTTCATTTATATGTATCGTGGGTGGATATATATATAGATTTAATAAATACATACTCTTTTTATATTATAAATGTGTTTTCATAATTATACATTTTTTATTTACCTTTCTTTTTTCAATCCTTTTAAAAATTAAATGATTTCCCTTGTGTGTGTATGTGTGATTTACGGCCTCCACAAAGTGTTGTATTCATGTTTTAATTAACTCAACACAAGGATGTTTCCTAAAATGAGTTTTTGGAATTAATATTATATTAATGATTAAAATATTTCATAAATATATTTATATTTGAAAAAATAAATTTTTGATTTTAAATATAAATTATTCAATTAATATCCTAAATTTACCCAAAACAAGACCATCACTGATTATGAAAATAAAAATTTCATCCTTAAAATAACAACGGAAAATTTATTCTTGTGTTATAAATTATATGGAAGGGATGAAATATTTCTCATGAAATTTATTTCGATTTCTCCTTAAAAAACATAAATTAAACATTATAAATTTCTATCACCCAATGATGAAAATTAAAACTATCTAGATAATGAAATTATAATGATTGATTGTAATTACAAATTATTAATATATATATAATAATAAGGTTTTGAAATAAGTTAATAGGACATTTATGCTAATTATACGGGAAATTACATTCTATTTCTGATGTTGAGAGTAAATGTAAGGGTTTCCTCATCTTAATTTCCCTTCATTGAGATATACTCTATATTCACCCCATATTGTTTTATATCCTGTATATATATCACATGGATGTATATTATGATAACTATCATCAAATTTATGACTATTTAATAATAAATCTATGGTTCTATATTTCATGATGTTTTAAATCATAGGATACCAATTTTCTAATGATTTTATGATGATCTAATTATTTATTGAGAATCTTTATATCTGAATTTATAATGGGGTAATTTTATTATATATATCTACTAAAAACCATTCTATTCACATATCTAAATTTTAATAATTGGGTTTAAATTTAGTTTTATAATTTTCCCATTTGGTTTCGGAATCATCCTAAAATAAATATTAGAGAAAATAATCCTTAATTCGATTAATTTAGTTAGGAATCTTCTACTTATAAGTCCATGTTCATAAAATTGTTTTATAAAATATTATATATATACAAAAATATTTGATAAGATCAAGTTCCATCATCTTCAATATATATTGATTATTTTAATGTTTCAATTAGGATATATTCTAATGATACCATCCATCATGTTTATTTTCATTTCATAATATATTATTTAATATATTTTTAATGAAATTTGTTTCTTTTCATGGATTAATTATGTGATCTGGGAAATATCTTGTTTCATGAATATAATTAGGGAACCTTGTCATTTTTCACTTGTTAATTATGTTATAAACTAATGTTGATTTTTTGATCATGTGTGATAATTATGTTTTTGTTTTATATATGTGATGGGTAGGGTCCTCTATAAACCTCCAATGCATGGGTAAAAGAGTTATACCTCATGGGATAAAACTATAGTGACCATAAATTATTTTTTTAACATTTTCCACAACATTATATGAGGAAATGATTGTGTATATATTTTTTCTATTTAGTATTTATGGACGTGTTAATGAATAGAATTTTTCACATGATTATGTGTAATAATGTAGACAAATAGTTTTTTTGAATGTGATTTTTCATGCACATGGTCGTGTATAATTTTTTTAAATGATTGTGTGTGACATGATAACTTATATCATTGTTCACATGATTTTTTATGGAAATGATCACAGATAGATTTTATAAAATGATTATACATGGGCATGATCACATATAGATTCATTGATAAGATAGTACATGGATATGTCAACATAGTGATCTGGTCACAAGATTTTTCATGGACATGATATCCATTTATTTATTGCTAATATTGTGATTTACTATTGTTATGCAAAATATAATTGTTATTACATATTTCTTTGTAATGAATATGGCCTGATTTTTCATGTCTCATGCATCTATAATCATATAATGATCATTAGTATTAATCCAATTAAGTACATGTTCTTCTATTAGTTATAATGGAAAACACATATGAATCAATTCAATTTTTATTTATTTATTTCAGAAATATTCATGTTTCCCATTAATCTTATAACTAACCCATGATGACATGTTGAAATTTTTTTCACTTTTTGTGTTTTATAAATCAGTTTTCTTAAGAATTCTATTACAAATGTTAATAATATGTGTATAACATTGGAAAATTATAGAATGGTTTCTATTATTATGTTATTTCTGAAGAAATGAGAAAAACATGTGAGATAATGTTTTCATTTATCCAATCTATAATGAAACTAAACCATTATGTCTATTAATTTTTATGTGTATTTTTTAGATTTAACATTTGAATTATGGATATATATTTTATGGAACAATTAGTCCTTAATGGTATTTAATACAATATATAATGAACACTTTTATCATAAAATACTTTGGATTGTGGGTATATGTGATCTCATTTGGATTTATAAGTCTTTGATTGACACTTTAGAACATAAATAATATTTTATTCTAATAATATTAATTCATAAATTTGTTTTCATTAATTATTATTTTTTATTGGGATTCATTCAGTTTTAGATTTGTTTTAATGTTACAATATTGTCCAATGATTCATAATTAACTAATAAGTGTCATGAGAATCAATTATTTTCATGAATTTGGTATAGCGTCATTTTTATTCATTAAAATTGTTTTTTGAGAATACCTCATTTTCATTGTGTTTAGTGTAATTATATTAAAATGAATATTTAACACCACTATAAAATGAATCATAAAATTGATTAAATATTATGATTCATAAAAAAATATTAGGTAATAATTTAAATATTTTTGTTGACATTGAAGTATGTTGGAATGGTAATAGTTTTTCCCCATGTTAAGGGGTAAAATGGTTTATAATTTGGGGATAAACTGAGGTAGAAGGAAACAGTTATCACTGAAACATGTCCCAATATAATTTTTTTGGTTTATTTTGACCCTCTATAGCCTTATAATTAAAAGTGTGATATTATAGTTTTATTTTTCAAAGAAAATTATTCAATATTATTTCATACATAAGGGTATTTAAAAGAGATTCACCATGCACAATTGAAAAAGAGAACCTCCTCTCATCAGTTATTTATAACCCATGAGAACCTTAGATAGACATATATCTTCAAAAATCATTTATGAAATATCCTCCCCATTAATTATATGTTTTGTTATCTCCATTCATCATTCTAATAATGAATAAGTTATATGCTAAATGAGGATATAAAAAAAATAGATAATTGAGCTAACTGAGTACTTTTGAGTTAATTTATTTTTCCAACTCCTCTAAATCTATTATATTCACTATAAAAATATTAAATCTATATAATAAGTATAATAAAATTTAATTATATTGATTGAATAATGATTATATGCTTCTTTTCTAATATATTGATATTGAAAGTGTTTCACATGCATACAAGCGTACTACCCCCTCTATAAAGCGATGCATTTCATTTTTTATAACTACCTATAATGAGTTGTTAAATATATGGAAGGAATGAATATATATGATATATATAATTTTTTTCTATTATATAAATATAAAATGTTACTTACCTTCCAATATTTCTATCTATTAGAAAATTAATGCATCACTTCTGTGTAGTGCAGATTACCACCTCCAAGAAGTGATGTATTCAATTTTTAAACACTTCCTGACATTTATGGTTATAGAAATGTTTTTATTATTTATATGTGTGTGATATAAATGAGTAATATCTTTCATTAATTTTATTATTCAGCTATTACATAAGAAATAATTATCACTATTAAGTAATCTATTTATATTTACAAATAACTAGAAACAATCTGATCATCAATTTTATCATTGAAAATACCCATCCCCTAGTAGCTTGAACTTACAGTATATTTTATCTAAATTTCACTTTGTATAAAGAATAAAATCCTTATTGAAAATTTAATTTAATATTTTGGGTAAAATATATACATACATAAATTTCAAAAACAATTTAAAATAAGAAAATATAAAAATTCATTTTTTGAGAACACTAGTATTCCCCATAACATATCACTACATATCATTCAAAAATCACATCCTTATATGTTGGAAAAAATTAAAAATAATAAATAGGTGAGATCAGATGCTTAGTAATGATAATCATAAAATAGATTATATGATGAATAAATAAGCATAATAAAAATGGAAATCTAAATAACTCAAACACATTCTATTTTACCAATTAAATGAACATAATATGGTATTAATAATTGATATTCAAATAAATCTATATAAATAATGACATGGTATTGAAAATCAATCAATGATGTTACATATAAAAACATTTTCCCATGGAAAACAATATCTAATCTATTAATGAGTCAATTCATAATGTTAAATATCTTAAACATACTCTCAAGACCATTCCACCGGATTGTTTAAATTTGTTGATAAAAACCCATCCAATTTATCCAACTTATTTGTCTCATTATACCATTAGATTCATCGAGGGAATATCTATAATTACGTCCAACCCATCCATTTATAAGTCCAATTATTTCGTCACATGAATGGGTAAGTCATAATAAAAACAATCATTCATATAAGTAAACTAAAATATAAAATATAAATACATACCCAATCAAATAAACATATTAATTTAATATCCATAGTAATATGGTGAATGGTAATAAAATTGAACAACATAAGTCAAACATATCAAAAAGAACTAAATAAATAATAATTAATATATTATTACCACATATCTTCATTGTATCTTATGTAAAACAAATTACGGAAGTCATTGATGATTAAAAGTATCCAAAATAATTCATTAAAACCTTTCTGGGGAAAATAACATTCTCAATTTTAAAATACAATAGAAAAAAGTAAAAAAAATACTATAAAAATACATTTATTTGAAAATAACCATTGAATAATTATAAAAAAGGAATTAAAATAGTGATTGGATATGATGTTGTAATATTTCATTCATTTTTAACATAATAAAAAAATGATTCCTTTAACAATCATGGTAAAAGACATAGAGTAATTGTTTGGAAAATAACATTAAGATTCATTTTAATTATTTTTAAAAGTAAAACTAGGGTAAAAATTTTTAATAACATAATTTAATAATTTTAAATTTATTTTTTAAAACATTTTTAAATGACATAGATTTTGACCAAAATATATTTTCAACGGAAGAGAGAAATTGTGTTGAATTTTTTTAAAATATTTTCTCAACCATTTTATGTAAAAAAAATAGTGGAAAATAGAAAAATTTCCTGAAAATATCTAGAATAAATCAAGTATATGGAAATATATATTTTTTATAATAAAATTATCAATTAATCCCTCTATGGACATAAACAAAAACCATCTCAAATAATAATGACATTGTGAAATAAACCTTTACCACTATGATTCATTTTTGAAAAATAATCAAAATAAAATAAATAAAATCATTGGAAATCGTATATTAAAATAATCTAAAAATATTCTAGATAGAAAATATAAAAATGGGTAGTATATACAACACATAAATAAATAAGTGGTGAATTTCACATATGTCTAAACTTAGTAAAAGTGAGATGTGAAACGATTACCATATGTTTGACTTAATTTGTATGGGTAAAACACTAATGTAAAATAAATGTAGATTTATTATAAATCTATAACATAACCATAATCATATCTGCCATATGATATATGATTTACTTATAGACTTTTATCATGTTTTTAGTGTTTTTTATTTAAATAATTATTGAGGGTGATAATTGAATAATTTTTCATGTATGTTTTTGTATAGTGATTTCATTACCTTTACATTGATCATCGTTAAATAATCTCTAGAATGTTAACCATGATATGAATATAATACGTATTCCTTATATATGTTTTTAGAGTAATTAATTATAGATATAAATATAAAATGGATTACACAGTTAATGGAGATTGTAGACCGTATGTACACATGATCGATGTTTCAATTATTAAAGATAGATTAAATGAAATGAATATAAAGATTATTTCACCATTAGAGAATAATTATTTATATATTTATATATAATTTATATTAATCTAATAATAACATAATTCCATTTATGTAAAAATAAAATACAAATAATTTTATATCTCTACATGAAGATGGTAGTCCATGTGCATGCATGCGTAACGTTATTGTTTTCCTACATATTGGAAAGTATAATGTTATATGTGATATAATATTTTGAGTAGTATTTTTTGTAATTAATATAATACATATTTTATCAACATTATCCTTAATAAATTTCATGTAATGAATAAGATAAAAATGTGTCACATCACTACATGAGTCGGTAGTCCACCGTAAACACGAGTGACATTGTCATACCCCCTACATAATGGAACATGATAAATCCATCCTTATATACTTCATTTCATAATGTGATGGAAAACAAATAACATCAGTTCATGAGGCGGTAGACAATCATACACATGATCACGAGTTTCATACTCAATTTTATAGATGTGGATATGGGTATTGTTTATGTAATTAAAATAATTAAATAACTATATATGGTATACAAGAGTATTATTATATTTTGACTTTTATTAAT
This sequence comes from Viscum album, assembly GCA_963277665.1. Classification (NCBI taxonomy): domain Eukaryota; kingdom Viridiplantae; phylum Streptophyta; class Magnoliopsida; order Santalales; family Viscaceae; genus Viscum; species Viscum album. Next base: position 764,878,845 of record OY728129.1, read on the forward strand.
ATTTTAAATAGGTGGAGGAATAAATAAAATAAATTTATACATTTATAATTTTACAACTTCTTCGAAGAAAACATTTAGGTTTATATATAAACAACTCCTAGATTGGAATTCTGATAAAACCCTGGACTCTGGGATTATTTAGAGGAAATTTGTATGAATTTTTTCTTTTATTTTCCAATCCAAATTTTTTTATGAGTTAATCGGATATGAGAGGGGTGACCATTTATAAAGAGGTAGAGTAAACCATTTTTTCCAAATTATAACATGAGAACCATGTTTTTTATCAGAATACAAGCCCCACATAATCAATTATTTTCGATAATTATAAGTTATAAGGATAACATATTGACATAAAATTTATTCTTGGCAAGTTATAAGGTATTTTTAAAAAATTTATTAAAAATTTAACCCATGATAAACCCATATTAAAATTAATTTTGATAATTAATTTTTATTATGTAACAATTCATTTTTATAAAATTTTATGTCTATATTATTAGATAATTTAAATAATTTCAATTATAAATATAGAATCCATTTTTATAACTTAAATTAACATAATTAGTGAAATTAAATATAAAATTAAAAATTTTGGTGATTTGAAAAAATGGGGTTTCATTATAAAGACATTCAAAAGTACAAAATGGTTTCATATTAGTATTCAGTATTACCACAACTGATATTACATAATAAATAACATATTGGAACAAATGTATAATTAAGTAAAATTTCAAATATAATTTATTTTTTTATATAAATTTAACCAAAAAAATATTTCGATTAATTTCTGTATCATCCAAAATTCTTCTAGAAATTATTATTTTTAAATAATTAAAAAAAGCACAAGAAGATAATTTTGGAATATATATTCCTAAAATTATATTTATTATTTCAAATGAATTTTTTAAAACTGGTAAAAATTAATTTTATGTTATGTACTTAAAGTGTGATTAGACAACAATTTTGAAAAATAATTTTTTTCAAAAAATAATTATTTTTCTGTCAAATGAATTTTATTTATTATATAATCACTAAATACCCATTGAATTTATATTATTCATGTTAAAAATATATAATTATTCTTATTTATTTATAATTATTAATACATGTCAACATAATAATAATGATATAATGGTCATGTTGAAATAATAATTTGTCAATAAAGTATTGTGATTCTTTCAAACCATATTATACATCCATTAGAAGCTATCATATAGATTTAATTTATTTAAAAAATATATTAATTTCTTAAGGTTAAACATTATCTTCTAAAAATTGGGTTTTATTTCATAAACACTATCGAATATAATGCTCCTCTTGTAAAATCTCAGGATGTTGCAATCATTCTAAATAAAAGAAAATCATAGGGAACTATGTTAGATTATTATAATAATATTTTAAAATAATTACCCATGAAATTAATAATTTTTTTATGCGTATAGTTTTATCTAATAATTAAGATTGATGATTCATTTAAAAAACATGGACTAACGAGTGAAGAATAAAAATATCTGAGGATTAAAATAAAAATTAACATTCTAATGAATATTTAATGAATGATTAAAATTTAGGGGTATAAATGGTAGTATATATTAATAAATATAATCAATAATTCATTATTATAGTTTTTTTATTTATATTTGGTGAAATTTATTTCATGTAAATAAGTAGTAATGGTTAGGTATTATTTATATCAGTTACCCTTCATTGAGATATGGTCAATATTCCCAACATTATTTTTTATGTGGTGTATATTCTACCAATGAAATTATAATATTTTTAATATCATTATAATTATATGTATTTATTAATCCAGCATTGTATATCTTTTTCATGGGGTATTGATTAAATGGTTACCAATGAATTAAGGGCTCATTTAACATTCTCATTTTTTATCAGGACTGATTGTGTTTGAATATTAATTTGGTTAATTTAATGTTATTATATATTACTCCACACACACACACACACATATATATATTTCTCTTGTGAATAAAAATATTTTTTATTTCTTTTACATTTTCCCGTTAGTTTATTAATCAAATAAAATGAGTTATAAGATGAACAATCGTATGTATCAGTATTCATTAGGTTAGAAATCCATATCCTCCATTTCAATTTTATTTTATTGTTTTGAATGTTTAAATCTATACATAAATGATTAATAGTGATATTTTCAACTAGAATTAACATTCCCTAAAACGGATTAAGATTAAAAGTATGAAATTAATGGGTTTAAAACATTTTAAGTCAAATTTATTTTCTTATCCTCATAAACAATATTAATAACCATAATTCTTCTAAATTTTTACATTTTTTAACAAATAAAATTATGTTATATATTTTTATGGATTTTTAGTTCATCAAATATACAAAACTAAAATTAAATTTTATTATTATTTTCATAGAAGAGTTCTAATTATTTTTTGAAGTATTATTCATCTATTTCAATAACATTTTATAATTTTAATGTTTTTATTGTAATATGTTATAATGATACTATCACCATCATTTACCTGGATGGCCTATGATAACCATTTATTAATGATTCCCTGAAACCTATTATATTTCATGGGTAAATTATTACTTGATGGAATTATGTTGTTTTATGTAAATTATGATGGGCCTGGGTGCTTTTTCAATGGTTAATTATTTTATGAATGAAAGCTTATTTTTTGTATTTAGTGTAATACATATGTATGTTTTATTAGAATTAGAACATTTAGGTACTATATAGAAAAAAATGAGGCAGAAGTACACTCACATTTCTCAACTAAGAGAACTAGAAGAAATTTCTTGGATAAACATTCATAAGGGAGAAAAATTTGATGGCCCAGAATTTTTGAATTATAATTGTTTCACGAAAATGTGTGTAGTATTATTTTTTAATAAAAATATATCCATTTAACAATGGAGTTAATATAATTTAAATGTGACTATTATGTTTTTACTATTATGTAAAACTATTTCAATTATGAATGTTGGTCAATATGACCGTTGGAAACAATACTCACAATAACAATTTTAACATTATAATTAGTTTTATAAATAGAAATGATTTTGATTAATTAATATAAGAAGAAGATTTGATGGCCCCACCCAATAGAGTCATGCCCTACAAATCCCGTTGTTTAGAACATGGGAGGGAGGTAGATTCTTTTGGATTCACTCTTGAACTATCATAAGACAAGCTTCAACATATTAAGTTTGAATGAAATCTTATATAGGAGAAGTTCAATTAAGTAATGATTTCCACTTCAGTGATGTTAGTCGAGCGGCCCCAAGATCCTATCACCATATCACACCTCACTCTTAGGTCATATATAGGTGTAATTAATTTTGATGTGTCGGGGACTTAGTAACTTATTATAGAATATATTTGTATAAATAAAACTATTATTCCACCAATTCGATTTTCAATTTGGATTCTCCTAACAATTTGATGAGTTAGATAAAATAATTTCTTTGATTGAAATTTAACTTTTCAAAAAAGATAATATTGATACAATAAATTGATTTTTTTAGAGAATTTTATTTTCATTAAATATTATGAATAAAACACTCATATTTAAATTTAAATGATAAAATTTATTAATATTTTTCAAGTGTCTCAAAATTTACAATTCATTTTAATATACATTTTCTATCCACAATTATTTTTAATAATTAAGGATTTTGATATTTAAAAGATAAATTTCTCATGGTTTCATTATTATTATGATAAAATAAACATCAGTTTTGATATTATAATTTAAAAATTAGGTTATATAGAATTTATGATAATTTTCTAAAATATTTCGTTTTTTGGTGAATAGTAAAATTACACCTTTGTGGTTTTGGTATGTTTAATGACATCATAATGATATATTATGTAATATAAATTAATGGTAGACTCTTATTTATTATAATAACACAAAAGCTTTCCCAATTGGACAATAACATGGGAATATACCATGGTTAATCCCATAGTTTTACAAAAAACACTACCAAGGTGTCAGAGGATATTAATAAAACAAATTCATTCTATTTTACTATAAATACCATCCCATTTGACCCATAGAATTTATTCCCATTTAATCCTCCGAAAAACAATGATATTTCTACTTTCCAAGGAGTTTTATCAAGGTGTCCTCAATCCCTAAAGGTCCCAATCATTGAGTTTTAGGAGTTACTCTTCCAAGTAAGGGAAATCACAACTTCCTATTTTGTTTTATGTTCCATATTTATGTGGTATTTCATTCAAATATCGATATTATGTTCTTATATAAATTTTATTATGTACATTTACTATATTAACAGTCTTTTATTAAAGGGATACCCTTGTCCCCTCTCTTTTTAATATTCTCTAAAGCAATGTTTCATACCTATTATGCTGATGGATTTTCTTCTCAAAAGTTATATCTTTTTCTCAAGAAATTACTTCATTTTCTATTGTGAATACAATAAAATATATAATTTCTAATGATAATCACTAATATATCAAAGGTTTTTATTTTATTCTAGGATTATCATATATGAAACACACCTTCCTTTTTCGTGCTTATAGAATGAAACAAAGATCTTGTCTTTAAGAACTTTTAAAAATTATAGGATTCTTATATGAAACCCATTTATTTTAATCCTTATGGGTAATTTATGAAATGATTTATCGTGATTTATTTTTTTCACATTAATTAATACATATTTATGTTTCTCTATTGTATCTCTCCAATGAATTGGGTAATTAATTTAATCTTTAGATACACCATGATTTACAATATCTTGGTGAATATCCTTGTTAATTTATAGGACATCTCAGAAATAAAATCTGGTGATATGCTTATGAGTGACTCTATTAAATGTTTTAGAAACATATCCATGTGATTATTAATTGTATTATAATTATTATATCCCTTTTTCCCATGCCTTTATGTATTTTTTCAATTTATTATTTATATTCATGAAGATCACATGTAAAATATTTCCCCTATTTTCACTTACTGGTCCTTCTGATCACCCTTCCTTTTGATGTATGTCCCGATATTATTTGATAAAATAAATATACTTAGGATAAATCTTAAATAATCCTTTCAAGTATAATATAATTTTTTTTATATTTTCATGTATTTTGTACCTTTTTTCCAAAAAAAAGTATACTTTAATTGATCCTCTGTTTATAAAATGTAATGTAATGTAATAAAAAAGTGGAATTCTATAATTTATCAATAATATTTTCTATGTAAATTATCATTTATATCTTTGTACCCATGATTATGTGTGAACATAATTGCATTTTTTTCACAATGTCATTAATTATAATACATATAACACATTATCATGGTATGAAATATTCTTGTGTTTGGATCCATGAATCATACCAATTTGCTCATGATTCCAAACCCTTGTTTCTTGTTGTATGTATAATCATTAATGTTAAATAATATTAATTAAGGACAAATCGAAAGATATTATGAATATGTGATATTTTTTATATGATATTCTTAACTATCTTATGTTTTCTCATATTATAATAATCGAATCCATGATGATATGCTGATATTTTTTCCTTAATGAGAATTTGAACTCACTCCTTACTTATGATTCTAATCAATATGTTATATTAATTATTATAACACAACATAAGTTTTATAATGAATATAGTGTGGTTTTATTATAGAGAAATTACTCAAAATATTTGATGTTATGAATTTAATTTGAAAATATGATAAATAATAATTATTCTAGAGTGATGTGGATATTTTTGTGATCTAATGTTCAATCCTTCTGAATATTTGTATGTTTATATTGATTTATAAAATGTGGAATCAGTGATTATGTGTAAAGAATTTTTTTTGGTACTAGAACTACGAGTTCGGATCTATATCATCTCAGTTAGTATCTGAGAAGGGTGTAGTGTTTTTTTGGATTATTATTAGAAACATTCATTGAGAATCCAGAGATATTTTTAAAAAATATGTTTTCATTTTTATTTTGGCATGTGGGAATGATGCTTGTATGACCCCTTACATCTCCTTCATGTACATCTTTTTTATTTTAATAAGAGGGATCTTCCTGAATCTTCCTTCTAAATTTTTTTTTTAATATAGGAAATATTCCAAAGAAAATATATAGTTTACAGAAATTATGGATTCTTTATATTACACAATTTATTTATTAAAAAAAATTATAATATTTACCTAGGGTAATAAACATAAAGAAGTACAGTTGTGTATTAACCTGATATTCCTTCAGTGCATAAAAAAAGAGGCTTAATTTTATACTTTTTTTGAGACTACTGGTGGATATTCATTGGTAATTCACAACATTATTTTCAACCATAATGAGGTATTTATATCGGGTAGAAAAAATAATTGGAAATTTTCATATTTAATATAGATTAAATCATAGAGGTTCTGAAGTTATATTATCCTTGTATGTCTTCATTTTCTTATTCTATGTCCATAGTTCCTCTTTTAGTTATTAATTAATTTTATCAAATATAATTCTACCATTATTTAAAATATATATTTATATAAATGAAAAATTTTATGATAAAAGGATATAATGGGTAATGTTGTGTTTATCCCTATGAGAAACCAAATGGAATGGAAGTTTTGGTTCAATGTTCTATATGTATTATCTCCCTCTAATATCAAAACATTATAACATAACAAAACATGAAAAATATATAAAAAATAGAATAATTTACGTATATAGTTTCAAATAGTATCATCTACTATTTTTTGTGTATTTTTTTGGGATATTATATGGATTATCTTCGAGACCAGACACTAAGATGATGTGCGATTATGAGTCCCATTGTGAAATGAATTATTTATTTAAATATATTAAATATTTTGAATAGCTCTCACAAAAAATTTCATAAAAGAACTATAATGACTCCAAAATTGCATTCCATGTCAAAAATCCTTGCGAACCATTGAGTTTATAATGTGTGTTTTGTCCTTGGCGTGACATAATCTTTTTCATTGCAATCAATCTTTGAAAAATGAATCATGAGAAATATTAAATGAAATACATTAAATAATTAATTTAAAATTTTTTTTAATAGAGTTATTATTTCTCATTTAAATTCACATTTCTATCATTTCTTCAATGTTGGCACCACAAACCCTAGATATTCAAACAAACAATTGGAGTGGTTTTATTGGCAGATGAAGATGGATCGGGAAAAGATCATTGATCATCACACCAATAGAGTTTGTGAATCTCATCAATGATATAAACAAAACCATTCTTCATTAATCCAAAATCCATGTTAGATGTCATGCACTATTAATATCCATCCTATTTATCAATCCCGAGTGAATGAGGATAAATTCCACAAATATAATTGATTCATACAACAACCATAAATTTAAATTTACGGAATTTTTTAAATTTTAATTGATTTAACACCCTTCCTTCATCAATTCATTGATAATGAATCATGGCCAAAGGCATAATGGATGAGTTTCATTCCTTTCATTTATCTCTTATGGATTTCTTCCCCAATTGTATGCATGTTCATTGTGGAAATTTCTTTAAGGCTCATGGATCAATGAATAATCGGTATTCGATCATTGAATAACTATTATTTAGTGAAACAACTCAATACCATAGGTTTGGTATGTAATAAATACAATGGTTCATGACTGAGGATGGATGTGGATAATCAAGAGTGTAATAGAATGATTTTGTTGTCACGTTATTCCTATTTTTGGTAAAAGGATACAGCTTTTCTCGATGGATCATTCTACGAGTAGATTCCCAACCTGAAATCTTAACATCAGATGAAAAGAGGCCCAACTGAACTCTATTCTACATGTTCTGGTTAGTGCAGTGCCTCCATCAAGGAATAGGATGTAACATAATAAGATCTGGATATTGTCAACAATATAGCTTGTACAATTACATTACACTTGGTGTGGGGACTCGTGGTTGCAGCGGTAGTGTTTTAACTTTAGTGATGGATAAAATGGAATTTGAATCCTATCACACGAATTGTGTACCCTTCTGGGTGACTGTACGTGTACTTCAAAGATTACAAAGTCATGGGTAAAAGTACAAGGGCATAAGTCATGTGTTCTAAATGTACGTGGATACAGCTTAGTGTACACAGGCAGGTACACAGACACAACCACCATACCAAGACGCGTCTAACAAACACATGAAGGATATTGTGTGTCTCTACATGTTGTGAGATCATTTTAAACACCATTAATATGGATACTACATGTCGTGTGAGGCTATTCCACACATTAAGGCACATGGATAGTTGGACATGCCCTGTACCCCAGGTACACACTGTATTCCCCCTTCAAGAGTTCATGTGTCTCTTCTTCTGTGTTGTTTGCACCACTATTGGTCGGAAATATATCCATTCGTCCTTTACCTCAAGGGTATATTGTGTAATTACAACTTATTTGTGGATTGTGGTCCCCATTAGAGGTTTAATCTTAGATAGGGTCACGGTGTCCCACAATGAGAGCGGAGTTTGAATCTCTATCATCCATTATTCCTTTGGTGATGTTTTTGGAATCTAAATGACCTCTCTAAGATGTATTTTGATCCTCCATCAAGGATTATATGTCAGTAGGGTTTATGTTATTATTGACATACAATCTTTTATATAGTAGGATGATCCAAACTGGATTCATGGTGTCCTTAAATGGTTATATGCATAACCAGATTATTCAATGAATATAGAGATTTAATTGGGCTTGTATTTGGACACTTATTTCTTATTTTAGTATTCCTACTACCGTACTATATTGTGGGATCATGTATGTATGAATTCATTGTTTCACTTGATTTGTATTTAAACATTCTATGGGCGTGGTAATGTGGGTTTATCTATCTGTACTTTATGATAATTACACCATGTTGATGGATATCCTTATATAACACAAGTATCAATCCTCTAACCTATTGGAAGAGGTATTGGGGTAGTAACGAGTCAAACCTCGACCAGTCATGTCATGTTAGATTAGTATCATAGGTGTCGATTATACCGTAGTACGGAAGACAATGAATTTGTTTTGGGGTAGAACTGTTTAGTGTTTCGAGCTTAGATTTAGTCTAGGGATTCTATTTTTTGTTCAGAAGCTAATGTACCCATACACCCAGACACTGATTACATTACTTTTGACTCAGTACATGTAAACATTTGTTTTATGTAAAAGTTTTGGGTTCATGTATCATATAGTAATAGTTGTGTTTTCCATTTCATTCTTAAGTCATCTCCCAAGGTATTGTCTTTTAATCAAGGCCAATCATGTTTTAATTTTAGGTTTCCTCTATGCTGGTAGTGAGCTGGGATTCCAATGCATGATCATCAGGATGATCCTCTTAGTAAAGAGGCTTCTATATAGCATCTTATACTAAATGTAGCACCTAAAAATTGTTTACTAGCTATACCACCACCTATTGAGAAGAATCTAAAGCTAGAATTACCAGATGAGGATTCTTGTAGTTTGATCACATTTCATGAGTTTCAAAGGATGAAACCATCCTATTTTATGGGTGAGCTACATGTGTGCCTGAGGAATTTCTATAGTAAATCCATCTCATTTCAGGCCTTTTGTAGATATCGATATATATGATGGTATTGATCAAGTAATGTATTCTTGAGATCTATATTGGGTGATGGTGGATCGTGGTAACTGACTAATATGATGATATTGTTCTCTACTTTTTATACATTGATCATCTCTTCATAGAGGAGTTCTATCCAATTACATTATGACTGGTTCAGATAAAAGATCTTCAACATCTGTAGTAGGGAGGTATAAACTGTGTAGAGTACCCAGGGAAGTTTACTAAACTTTCACATGCCTCCTTATATATGCTGTGGGACCAGTTCTTTAGAACTCACACCATTGAGTAATCCATTCACTGGGAAATTATAGCTTCAATAGAATCTATATACATTCCCACCTATGATGATGTACTTAAGCATTCCTTTTTCATGGATAAATTTTCGTAAGAGAAGACACTGGTAGTAGTAGTTAGTTGTGGGAAACCAGTAGATGATTCCTCGACAATAGGTAGAGAAAGACAATTATAGGAATCCAATCACGTTAGATGATTCAGGGGGTAATCCAATGATTCAGGGCCTACTCTACTCGGCATTCAGGGTGGATTGAATCAGCTGAGGGAGAGGTGGTGTTTCTCCTAGGAATATCCGAGACATCAATCCTGAGATTGGTCGACATGTAGTACAGATAATCGTGATATTATTGAGGGACCTCCAAGGCATATATAGAGGAAGGATCATGGTGTTCAGTAGGGTGGAGGACGTGTTATAGAGGTTGGATAGGCTGCAGGAGGTGGTCAGATGTTCGACATATTACCTCTACCACCCCCAGGTGGTCCACTGTAGGCTTAAGAATCTATTGGGAATGAAAATGTAAAACAACAAGCTATGGAGTCCTATAACCAAAACACATCATTAATGAAATGATTTACAATCCTTATATAATCTAATTTCGTTGAAGTATCGAGAAACGCATGTTATAGTCATTCATTCCTTACCAGATATATTGTTTGAGATTTAGAGATTCAGGTTGAGCCTTTGGATTGACCGTTATGGTTGGAGACTCTGATTGGCAGTGACTTAGTGATTGAAAAAATATGACGATAGTGTGATCTGACACTTGGTGGTGGGATTTTCTTATGGGATTATTCATTTCATAAATTATTCCATACGAATTCATCCACGTAATGGACTAACTATCCACACTTCATTCCCATATTGACTATTTTAGGTGAAAACTGTGGTATATCCATAGTGATGGGACTTGGTTTTCCTTTATGGGTGAAAATGAGACCTTTTGTAGAGTAGGATGAGCTCATACATTGGAGAGTGCAATAGATTACTCACTAGTGGAATATCCTGATTCATAGAGAAATAGATTCTTCGGGTTACTAGTTCTCGATGGTATGGGTGGAGTATAAGGAAGAGTTTCCTAAATACATACTACCTTTACCTCACTACCAAGATATATAAATTTCCATTGACTTTATTCCCAGGAAGACACTAATATCTACACAATTATATCAGATGTATCCCATAGATCATTGAGAGTGTAGGATTTAGTTGGAGTACTTAAATGAGAATGTATTTTTGAGACCCTTCATATCCATCGGGGAAACCTCAGTTTAGTTTTCCAAGAAGGATTATGGGGGATTGATGTGTTGTGGGGATTATTGGGGCTTGAATCAGGTGACCATGAAAAATCGGTATCCCCTACCAAGGGTTAAAAAAACTCATTGGTTTGTTGACTGGGGAGCAACGGTTCTTGAAGATTGACCTCAGATCCAACTATCACCAATTATATGTACATGATGTAGATATATCTATGATGGAATTAAAGATTCCCTATAGTCAAAATGAGAACATGGTGATTATTTTCAATATGATGAACACCCCAGAGTTGTTTGTAGGACCCCTGAATTGGAACATTCAGCCTTTCTGAGACTGGCTCATGGTAGTGTTCATAAAAAAACCTAGTGTATTTGGTGTCTGAGGAGGATCACACGTGACACTTTCAAATAGTCCTGGAAATACTCTAAGAGAACGATCATTATGTAAATCTCTTAAATGTTTAGTTTTGGATTTTAGAGGTCTATATTCTATAACATTTCATCTCAGAAGCTAGAGTATTAGCAGACCCTATGAAGGTTAAGGTTGTGCTTTCTTATGAGCCACCCAAGAGTGTTACTAAGGTTCATAGTTTTATTGGGATGAGAAGGTAAAGTTGGAGGTTTTTACCTTAATTCTATATAGTCTTACCACACTTGATAGATTTGATTTAGAATGGGTGGCCTTTCTTGTGAATGGATTGGTTCAAGAAGTACTTTCCGGAGATGAGATAGTGGTCGCAAATCTCTCCCATTTTTAGATCTTTAGAGGCGATTGTCGAGTACATACTGTTCTGTGATGCATGAGGGAAAGGACTAGGATATGTTTTGTTTCAAATGCCAGCGGTTATTGCCTATGGTTCATGACATCTTATGACACATGAGTAGAACAACACAATTCATGATCCTGAGTTATTAGAAGTATTGTTCTCTTTGAGGATTTTGGGAAACTGCGTGATGGGAGATCAATTTATTGTATACAAAGATCAAAATATTCTCAATTATATCATCTCATATAAGGATATTAACTTGATACAAAAGGGATGTATAGAGATCCTCCATGACTATGACATGAAGATTTTATATCCTATTTAGAAGGGGAATATGGTGCAACACACTCTCTAAAATATATATTTCTCTCAGTTGTTGACTGATGCATAAGATCAGTTATACTTATTGTATTTTTCCTTCAAGGACAAGAATAGTTCTTCATATATTAAGTTTAGGTTCATTACCCCAAAATTGTTATAGCTTTTTAGGGATGCTTAGTGTGGTGATATCAACTGTGAGACCTTTTTCAATTTGATATCCACTAGACATTTTCGTGATGGATATTATGAAGGTTTGAATCATGTTGTCAATTTCATACAATATAAAATGGTACATTTGACATCATGGGAGGAGGTATTGTGGGAGGTTCATATATCCCCTTGGGTGGTACATTCTAGTGTGAAAAATATGTAGTAGGACCTCCAAAATCAGTTTTAGTGGAAAAGTATAAATAATGGATTTTAATAGTTTTTCTCTTGATGTCTTACATATCAGTAATTGAAGGATGGGCATTATGTTCCTGAAAGTTTTCCTCAACCCGTTGAGGTTCTAGAGTGGAAGTGCTATGAGTTATATAAAAGATTTATTATAGGATTACCATGTATATCCATGAGACACAATTCCATCTTAGGGATAATATAATAAATCACCATGTCAGAACACTTCTTAGTAATTCAAGAGAAGAGTTTAGTAGAGAGATTATGAAACTTATATATATAGGATACAGTCTGACTCCATAGTGTTACCTCAATGATCATCTCAGACTATGATGATCGCTTCACATACTAAATATATAGAGGATTATAGTATGCATTTGGGACCCATTTATTATTAAAAATAGAACTACACCCCCATAAAATATGGCTATATAGATTGGACTATCCAGGCCTTGGTGGAAATATTGAGGGCTCTCATGTGGGACTTTGGCCATAGTAAGGATGATCCCCTACACTGTGTAGAGTTCTCTAACAAAAAAATTACATTCCACCATTTGTATGAATTCATTGGATCCATATTACAAGTTATATTACAGTTACCCACAATTTGTTGACAAATCCAGGAGAGTTAGTACTCATGGGTCTGAAGTTAGTGTGAGCTACAACAAAGAAGGTGCATATCATTAAGGAGTTGACAATTACAACACAAAACAATTAGATGTCTTATGTGTACCAATGATAGATACCTATGTTGTCTGAGAAAGGATACCATGGGTTCTTAAGAGTCTGGCCTCAACATGGATTGAGGATATTTGGTCATGGTGGAAAGTTATATTCCAGATTCATTAGTCTATTCCAGATACATAATGTAGTAGGCATGGTAGCATATCACTTTTCTCTACCAATGTAGTTGGATTGGGTACATGACATCGTCCACCTTTCAGATATGAGTACGTACGTTCATGACCCATAAAATATTATCAACTAAGGTGAGATAGAAATCGTGGATGGTGTTACCTTTATTGAGTAATCATTGGAGATCATCGATTAACTTTTCCGGATCCTACATGGATGATCAATTCCCCTAATGTGTGACTTATGGCAGCATGAGAATATTAAAGGGATCACATTGGTTTGGTAGGATCATATTCATGCTCAGTACCCACATCTCTTTATGTATAACTTGTATTGTATTTTAAGAACCTAAATTTATAATGTGGTAAGAATGTGATGTCTCTTAGTTTCTGTGTTATTTTTTGGGATCTTATATGGATTATTTTCGAGACCATATGCTTAGGCGGCATGTAATTCCTAGTACTGTTGTATAGAGAGTAATTGTTTGAAATATATTACATATATTAAACAGAACATATACAATATTTTTCCTAAAAAATGGAATTACAAACGAATGGCTGCCCAAATCATAAATCTAATGGAACTATTGACTTAAAAATGAAGGTTTTACCATATGCGCAACATAATCTTTATCGGTGATGGTGGTTTGTGAAAAAATCATCATGGTCATAATTAAAAAAATAAATTCAATAATTAATTTATTTTTATTATTTTGTGAGGAATGGAATATTTCTTATTTAAATGAGTCTCTATATAATTTCTGTGTGGTTTTCTTCTGATCCCCTAGAGATTCATAAAAACTATTATAAATATTTTCTTGGTGGATGATGATGGATAAAAATTAGATCATGGATAATTGCACCAATAGAGTCTATGAATCCCTTCAATGATGAAAATTCCATATTTATTCATGAAAAAATGATCCAAATTCTAGGTAGGATGTTGTGCTTTGTGATTTTCTATCATGTTATTCAATATTGGGAAAACTTTGATCAATCCAAAGAAAAAAAATTTATTCCCAGATCACTTGTACATTTAATTTGATGTAATTTTTTATTTTTTTGTTTATTTATCCCTCTTTTTAATTCCATTCGATGATAATAATTTGAGAAAAAATGAACAATGATCAAGGGTAATTTCTCACTATTATGGATTATGGCTTTATTCCCCTGTTCTTCACACATTCATCGTGTGTAATTTACTTTTGCCCTTGGTCTGATGAATATATGGTATTTAATCACTGATCGATCTTTATTCAACACAATGGATTGATAACCTGGGCTCATTTCATGATCAATGTTTTGATTAAGGTAAGATGATTGTGTTAGAGAATCAGGATCGGATCAGATGGATTTGGGAATGTTTTTCATCCCATTTTTTCTCGATTATTCATTCTTTGAGAAGATTTAGAACATGCAATCCCTTGATTAGATTACAAAATGCATAACTAAATCGTACTCAAATAGTTCTGGCAGGCGTGGTAGCTTCATGAGTCTCAAGATGAAAAAGAATAATATATTGAAATATTAAGAAACACAATGTGTACTTAGATATTACGCAATGTGTGGGGGCCCTTGGCTACAGTGCTAGGGTTTTTTCTATAGTTGTGAATTACATGGAATATGACCCATTCCATGTAACTTGGCATGTAATTCATAGAGTAAACATACACGGGTAAATGTACACTGCTAGATAGAATTCCATGTACATGTAAATAGATACAGCCTTGTGTACACTATTGAGTACACGGACACAACCACCATACGTCGACACAGCTAGGAAACTCGTGAAGGATGATTGTGTCTCTACATGTCATGTAATCATTTTACATGTCATTTATATGAAGGATACATGTCGTGTGAGTCTCTTCCACATGAGAAGGCATGAGGATAGTTTCACACACTGTGTACCCCATAGTACATGTTGTAAACACCCTTCCAGAGTGATTGTGGCTCATCATTTTCATAGTTTGTGCCAATATTGTTTGAGTGTGTTTCCCTTGATCCTTTATTATGATGGTATAATGAAACCTTACATATATATCACTAGATTGTGTCCCTCTTCTGGTCAAGTCTCAGATAGAGTTGTGGTAACCCTCCATGAGAATGAAGTCTGATACACTATTATATTTTGTTCCTTGGGTGGGGTTTATGGGATCATATTGACTACTTGGTGCTCTGAGATGATCATACATCCATAAGATAATATTAGTAGGGTATGTGGTATCGTTGACATATGATCCCCTAAGTAGTGGGTAGATACAGATTGGGTTCATTCTGCACCCCAATAGTCCTAGTTTTAAACTGTTATCTATGTGTGAGGTCTTTATTAGTCCATTGAGATTTCATTTGGTGGGTCCCAATGACCATGAGCTCATAATTGATTATTTATGATGATAGAATGGCTCGTAGATTGTATTCACCTAGAACGATAATTGATTCGAAAAGAATCTTGTGGTTGACTGTTGGAGATGACCTCCTATTTGTGTGGTGTCTTTCCTGAGAACATCTGGGGGTTTTTTATTATATATTTATTGATATATCATGATTTTATATTATTGTACATGGTGATTCATGTATCGTATTTTTAGGGTGTCCTACTGAGTATTGTTATAATCACCCATGCATTATATTTTCATGTACATGTCATGCCTTATATAGATGGTTACCCTTTTGATGGTGTCCTGGGTGGACCCGGAGTGGGTAGAGCATAGATGGAGTTGACAGACCGAGTATTTTATAGGGATATTGCATTTAACATATTCATTTCTATTGGATTATGTTGGGATTTTAATTTTTTAGTTTGGGATTTTTTTCCTCATTTTCTGGATTTAGTATATTTATTTCCGTACTATGTTGTGTGATCATAGATGTATTCATGCATTGTTTTAGTTGTTTTACATTTTATCATCATGTGGTCTAAGATATGTGTGCATGTGTTTAGGTAATTTAGGAAAATTCCCCTAATTGTTTTGGATATTACTACTTGGAATGGGTCTCCCTCCACTGGCCTATTAGGTGCAGGAATCGGGTAGCCATGAGTGAGTCCTCGACAAGTCAGGTCCAGACACAAAGAATTTTCTAAAATCAAAACATAGAGTAAAGAAGATTCAACAAGCCACATGTTTATAGGGAGGTACGAATCACCATGTAGAATATCACAAAATAACAAGAAATTGATTCATGTGCATGTAGACCATTCATGAGGCTCATTATTTTTAAAGAGAGTTGAATAAGATGAAAAATGAAATTTTTTTTATAATTGTTCCGAACAATTATCTATACACACTTCGTTGATTATAATTCAAATTGTTTGGGAATTATTAAAATAAATTCCCTACCCTAATGTCTATTATGTCTAAAAGACAACAGTAACATCCATATAAAAGGGAACAAAGAATGGAATATAAAATTAGTTCTAGTTAATTCATTAATGAAAATTATGTGGCTTAAGATAAACCCATTTTCAGTCCAAGAATATAAAATATCTTGTTGAATTAAGGTTTTACAAACTCCCATATACTAAGAAACTATTATAATATAGTAAATGATATTTGATTAGTGAAACATTCTCCCAATATAAGGATGATTTATCCCCAAAAATATAATCTTCTACAATATATGTTTATTTCTACTTTATAGTATTATTATTCTCCCATTAGTGGAATTAATTTTTTGAAAAAGATTATCCCTCTCTCATAGATACCATACAAATTTTTGTAGAATGGGTTGTTTATTTTATAGTCTATATAATCCTATGATCATCTGTAACTATTAGTTTAACTATGAAATCATTATTGATATTAATTCCATTATATGGGTATTAATTCTCAATAATTATAAAATATTCTTAGTCAGCCCAATGTATGTGAGGTAGACACATCATGAGAAGTTAAATCTATTTTCAATAATATATTAATAATATCATTATCATTTTGGGAAACAAAAAATTGTGACAATAATACTTATTTAATATGGTTAGATTGTAACACCGTGATATTTTAGTACATATTTTCCATTAAATTAATATTATGTTATAAAATAATTCAACACAAGAGACACAAATATTAAATGATCCAAGAATGAAACTTCACATTTTATTTTAAAATATGGAGTTGAGGAACAAGAAAAATAATAAAAGTTAAATTAGGGGTGAATTTAGTAGATGTTGAAAGAATCACCAAGAAAAAAGCTCATACAGACATGTTGAATTGATTAGGGATTGTGGAATATAATAATAGACTCAATAGATTTTATATGTATATTAATTCGTCCATGGTTTAATTATCATCTCTCAACATGTTTCTAACATCTATGCCTTGGTTCAACCTCATCTTGAAATCTCTAATAATATACGTGAGGTCCCAAGGCCCAGAGGATGTGTGGTAGATAGATCCTATGGAAATAGTGGAGTTAGTTTCAACCATAGGTATATTAATATTATAAATGCCACATATTTTTATACCCTTATGCGTTGACCTGAGCTCTGATATGATAGAGTTACCTAGGCTTTAAGAATATTGAAATTGATAAACACATAACATCTTCTGTCATAAAACAGACATCCTACAAAAAAATCCCACGTTAACATGAACCATCATCATTTATCATCATGCTCGATATTTGAGGAGACTATCTAACCCATCTCCCTCGAATCAAGCTACTTATGCCTGGTGCTGGAGAATGAATTATCTGTGAGATACCCTCAAGGAGACTAATGACCTTCCTCCAAAGGAAATAGAGTTAAATCTTCCAACATGGATTTGAATATAACATTAATACCTAAAAGAGAGTAATTATTTTAAATCATCTTGGAATTCATTGAATCTCAAATGATCTTACCTACCCTAGAGAACACTGCTGCATGAATGTTAAAGACTAAACATACCTGATCATATGAATATTACAATTACTAAAAGAAAAATAGATCTATTATATAAAAATAGTAATCAATTATAAATGGATATATATAGGGGATAATAAATTAGTAGTATTTCATTATAAAAATTATTTTTTAAAAGAACTATTGTTTAATTTTTTTCATTTTATCTTAATAAAATTTGGTATCGTTATTTTTAGGGGATTTATTTTCAAAAGGATTTTTTTTATATGTGTAGTAGAAGGTACTGTTTTATAAATAACTTTTTTTTAGACATCATGATGATATAATAATGATATATTGATTATAAAATCTTTTTTAACATTATATTTATTTATAAGAGTGAAATAGTATGTTTATAATTATTATTTTGGATTTATAAATATTATTTTAATAGTGTGGAATATTACTGGTATTATAATATAATAAAAGAACTATTTTTCATCAATTTCTTTAATCATTACTAAAAATGTTTCACTATGTTATTGAATGAATATAAAGTCACATAATAGTAATATTTACATTAGAAAATCTATAATTTTCATGAGATTAAATTCTATAATTGAATTTTGTGTAAAATCGTTTTTATTCCAAAAAGGAAATTTTTTGATATCTTCTCTCTTGGTCAAGTTGTTTACATAAAATAAATTTAGTTATTACAACAAAAATATAGTTAATATTGTAAAAAAATCCATATTTGGAGTCACCATAATAGTTATATTTCAATAATATCAAATTATCTATTAAGAAATGATAAATTTACAAGGGTAAATGTTTTTCACCGTAATAAAGTGTAAAAATGGACAAAACGGGATTTAACAAAATATATAACACAAAAATTGTCTCTTATAATGTACTAATTTTATTTTTTAAGTGGATTAATTCTATAAATCACCTTATCTCTAAAAATGTGTCACTTTTATTTCAATTTCACTTGAAAATAACTGTAAAATATTAATGTTATCTGTATTTTGAATACTACCACTCCCCTCAATTATAAAAGGGACCCCCCTCCTCTATCATATTCACACTATCATTGAGAACCTCATGTTGAAAATAAAATATGCCAATAAAATATACAATATCTTCACCACATATTTATGTTTCTAGTCTAATCACAATACCATTAAAGAAAGTCCTGTTGTGTAACCCATAGGAGGACAGCCAAAGAATAGGTAATTGTCTTAACTCAGTTGTTCCATGTTTATTACCTCTTTGTCCCCAAGTAGATATATTATAACCAACCTAATATAAATAAACAATTAAATATAATTAAATGATTTTATATTGTTTTTATAATTATTATCTATATATTTTCCATTCAATGGAAAATAAATTTTTCACTTATGGATACGAGTGAAATAACACCTCCTTGAATCATTTTTTCTCAGTATCTCATTAACATATATAATTTATAGTTATTTAGAAATATTTAATGAAAATAAATGTAATTTATAAAATAAAAACAATTATGTATATTTAAATTTTTATTTAACTTCTTATATTTCCATTCTATGAAAAATGAAAACATCCCACATGTGTATATAGGGAATTTTCCTCTGAAAATCCATGCATTAAATTTTTTATAATCTCTATATATTGATGGTTGTGAAATATATTTAATGAATATATATTTTAATATAGTTTAATTTATACCTTGAATAGGATTATAGAAAGATAACACACTAATTAACAATAATTATAATATAATCCATCTTTATCGTAAAATTATGTTAAACATGCTAATCATTCATTTCTTCAACATGAACAATAAAATAAATATCATAGAAGGATATTAAAAAATATATATAATCATGTAAAATCAATTCTAGTACATTATATAATCTTTTAATGCTGTAATTTTAATCAATGTATGTATTTTGAAATTTACTTCTAAAAACATTCTTTAGATGATAGAAATTACTAACATCTGGTGATGAAAATACAAAATTATTAAAAAATTGAAAATTTAATAAATGATTATAATTAAATAATATAATTTGTAATAGATATTAATAAGGTTCATAAATAGTTTATTTGGATATTTATGCTTAATTTATAAGGGGAAATGTATTATTTTGAATTTTAGAGTAAACGTAAGGGTTTGCTCATCTAAATTTACATTTGTTAAGATATATTCGATATTCATGAACTTTTTTAGTTAATTGGATGTATATACATACCATTATTTTATTTTATACTTATTAGCATGAAATATATTGTAGTTAAATAATAAATATAATTTTCTCACTTTCAATATGTTACAATTTATGGGATACTTATGTCGTAAGGGATTATGATACATTCTCACTTTATGTTAGGAATGTTTATGTTTTTACTTTACGTAGGGAAATTATGAACATTTTATTTCTTAAAACCCATATATTTTTTTCTATTATACTTTTTACTCTTGTTTATATATCTTATTATCATTTCATCCTCTATTTTTTAAAATATTTTGAAACAATATTATATGAATAACCAATATTATTTCACATTTTTGGTAATTAATATTTTTCCCCTGTACACATCTTCAAATTTTTTTATTGATGTTACTATCGATAAAAAAATTTCAATAAAGGTATTTTATAATAACTTATTCATAAAATAAAAACTATTGAAATTAATCATTCAAATTTTTTCTATAAAAAACAACTTCTACTCTTTTAGAAAAGTATGAGAAGAATGATTTTTTAATGTTTACATCTCAGCCACATTTTCTCATAGTCATGACTATAATTAGTTTTCAATATTCCAAAATAATATTCCCTTAGTTTATAAATAATATCCTATTTTTATTTCATTTTTATATTAGTTTACATATTTTTTTAAAAAATATTCATCTTTCTATTGAAAGCATCATTTTAATACATATAAAAATTATTTTTCATATATTCCAACATTATTGGATCATTGTTATGTATTTTTGGGATATGATATGTTGATAATTTACTACATATTTATATGGATTTAATGTAATTTTATTTTTTCAATTTTTGTATTAATAATTTCATTAAATTTGTTAAATATGTGATGAAGATATTTTTATAAGGATTGTTTTAACATAGTCCATTTTCATGGGTAAATTAACCTTTGATGGAATGATGAATGTGGTTTTTTCATCGTGTGGAGAGAAAAATAATTTTTTCATATTTGATTTTTGAGGTCTAGTATATCCCTCTAATTAATTTTTTAATGTATAATACCTCATGAGGTAATGACATAGTCCATATACCTGAATGATGATTAAATTCTTTGATGACATTATTGATGTAAAATATTGTTTAAATATTCTTCCACATGATTTTTCATGTATATGAGCATTTATAGATTTGTCAAAAATAATTTTACCGTGGATGATTTTAATTAAATCTTCAAATAATATTGTGTTCAGGATGGAAATAAAATCCATTCGTGTAATATATATTGAATCATAGATCACATTCACACAGTTGGTAAAAAGTAACTCATTTAAAAAAATAAAGAGGATATATTAAAAAAATTATTGAAATTAAAATATGGGTATCAATAACATTAATATATAAAATTAAAATGGTGATCACATTCTTGGAATCATTATATAAATATATTTTCATGGAAAAAATGATTCCTAACCAAAGTGGAAATAAGAATTACTTTCCGTGAAACATTTTCTCATTAATTTTATATACCATAGATTGGATAATTAAAAAAACAATAATATATATATATAGGATATGAAATAATATTATATTTAAAGGATATTTATTATTTTACTTCCATCATTAGAAATTTAATATAAAATATTTTGTAACGAAATGATGTTTTAACATAAATACCATAACTCAAGTATCATCATGAATTGTACGTGTTTAAACCTCTTATAGAATAATTTATGATTTATTACACATCTATTAAAAAAAATATTTATTCTTATAATATCATACACTTATACCTTATCAAAAATTCATTAACAATAATTCATTATCATTTTCATTTATGGTGTTAACTACATCATTTTCACATGTCTATTCTTTTGGAAGTTACATTCCTTACACATAAATCATAAATCCATGATATCCATAATTATAGTAATTTCATAAGTATCATATTTAATAAATTTATACAATTTTAAACCAATATATGAATAATTTATGAATAATATAATTTATCACATTATAGATATGATAATATAGATATATGCATAAATAAGATTTCCATTTAGCGATGTAGAGAATAAAATAATATTAAATAATATTTCAAAACTCAATACACATTTTTAAATTATATATATCTCTTCTAAAAATGAAATCCATCGTAATAACCATCCATGAATGATGGTTATTGAAAATGAATCATATTTCAATATGGAGGAAGTATTCAACACATAACTCATGTGATAGTTTGATTTCTAATCTGATGGAAATAGATATATAATAGGTTTCCCGCGTTAATATAAAATGTCAAAATATTTATGATACCATAGTTAAAATTTCATGATATATTCTTCTTTTTTAGAGGATGTTTACAAACATTTCAACTTCTAAAGTGTTAGGTAAATGAATTACCTCTAATTTGATATCTCTTCATTGGCATACAACATGACACTCCATCACATGGTCTAAGAAGATGAACAGAAGCTCAATGAAATGAGGATATAATTGAGGAATGTATTTGGGTCTATATTGGTAGATCTACATGGATAATTATACATGGTGGAAATAAGAGATTTGGTGCCATTTTATAAGATTCAATACTGGAACTTGATTAGTTATTCAAATAATGAAAGCTGTAAAAGGTCTTATTTGTATTCATTTAGCTTTATGATTCCCGAAATTGATAGATATAATATTATTTGGTCTAATAAAGACAACTAGACACATTTAGATATTTTTTAGATATATTGTAAATTGTATATTCTAGGTAAAACCTCTTTAATCCCAATTTTTATTAAATTGAGCTAGTTAAAATATTTACCACAATAACATAATTATAAAGTCCATAATAAATGGTTATGGATAAAAAATTACAAATTATGATTAAAAACTATGAATTTATTTGATAATATTTAAAATATATAGGTGTAAAAAATTTCTTTTAATAAACATACGTAATAAAATATCTATGTGACATGATTTTATGGTTTCCCCAAAACAATTTGACCATGTTAGTTGTATTTTATCAAATAAATTTCTTTTATATGACGTATAATTTCCACTGTTTTATCCTCTTATAAATAATATTGTCACATTGGAATAACTAAAAAATTAATTATATGTTAGGTATTAATTATGAACTTATTAAATATAAAACATAGAATATTCCATGAAAATGAAAGACATCTGATGAAATCACAAACTGATAAGAAACCATCCAAATGAAATAATGAATATCAATAGAGATAATATATCTTGGTATAAACAATACCTTATTAACATTTCACATAACTAATATCCATGAATATATCCATAATAAATATTTTTCAACATCATTGATCTCTAGACATAAATGGTCATTGTCTGCATAAATGTTCACTATCTATGAGCTACCCAGATGTACTACTAAATGGATATATACTTATCTTGTAGTTTCTCAACTATATCAGGTCCCAATTCCCCTATTTCTCCAACATTTTCCTATAACATTGATTTTTTTCAATTCCTTCTATATCAGGATTCATAAAGATTCATCTAAATATTCTCATTAAAGATATTTATATATGATTTTTCACCAAAGAAATTTGTTAATACTAACAAACCAAAAGTTAAATTGATAATGATATAATCATATTATCTTAGTTTTAGATATACCTCTCATACTAGAAATATATATAAGTATGAAATGTAATTCTAATGATAAACTCTATATCCAAATCATGTTGAATACTTCCCTATAACATCAACATAATCCATAGATCCTGATATGATATTATAAAATATATTAGAAGATGAAACCTTATAAATTCCATTATTTATATCAAGGAATTCTTCTCAAGAGTTATATATTCTCAAATTACAATGAAATGGGATAACATTATATATAGAATATCTAAAACTCAAAGAGAATGGTTCATATTAGATATTTTGGGTAGTCTAAAGAAAAAAATACAATGGTATTGTTTTCCCATTTCAATTATCGTGTGGGTTATGTTTTTAACATACCCTTAGACATCTATCTCTTAACCAGAACATTCTTGAATTAATATTAATTGATATAAACACTCTTTCATGTCCAATTCCTAGTCGTCCCACCAAAAGAACTCTTTCAAATCTTCATAAATATTCTTACATAAAATATAAATAGAGAATGGTGATTAATTATCTTAATTGAATATCGTCTACATCAAATATGATTTTCAAGGGACACATATCTCTTTTATTATCTTTATCCCTCCATAAAAATAAAGGAAGAACTCATTAATATATCTCATATTCTTATATAGTTCCATATCTTTCATTTAGGCCTTCTAAATCCCAAGTAGGTTTTATAGCTGAACACTTATATGAGAAAAATAATATTTATTTATTTTACAAATTATTTTTATATCCATTTTATAAAAATAATTATGTTTTGGATCTCTATAAATCCTCATCATGGACGAACTAGCATGTTATTTAAAACTGGAAGCATCAACTACCTTGTTCTACTTTTTCTTAAAAATTTTGGGGTCGAAGCCTCATTTTTATTATTAAAGCAAAGAAAAGACCTCTTTTAACTGGGTAGAGGGAAACCCATTACACAGTTAGAAGGACCATTGGGCTTGTATCCCATTACATAGATCGTAGGCCCAAATTTATGGCACAATGCCCATTCTATGAATAGTAACATGCCTGCTACAGTACCCACACAGTACAGTCTCCGCTATAGTGCCCTACCGCTGCTACAGTGCACACCGATCAATAGTGTCGATGCTGCTACAATACCACTACAATAATGCTAAATTAACCTGAACCTAATGGGTTTTGATCCCCCAATTTTCATGTAGTATTACAAGGTTCCTACCACTAAGCCAAACCCCAACTACACTACCTTGTTCTACTTAATAGGGGGTAATGTAATGAGTATTCAAAATAACTAATTTACACCAACCATATCCTTTAGTGTATATTTAAATATTTATATGTGAATATAAACCTCAATCACTTATAGTCTATATATATTTAACATATCAATTCCAAATTTATAACACCACCATATATTCAATTCAGTAAATAATTTATTCCAAACCAAAAATCACGATTCATGTTATTTCTCACATAGATTTTGAATTGTAGTAAGTTATAACATATCACTATATTAGTCTATGTGAGGATTAATCCTTGTAATTTATTTTATACATTACTATAAATAAAAACACATTCACAACATTAGCATATTATGAGCATAGGTTCACTTCCTAACATTCTCTTCAATTCCTTGAAATTATATTCACATTCATAAATCCAGAGGAACTTTTCTCCTTTAAAATTTTACATGGTTATTATATTATATATTTGAGATAAATATCACACAAAGAACCTAAAATATGCGGGATATCCAAATAAAATGAAATATCTTGATAACCATGGGTGGTTTAGTAAATTTCTCAACAACTTATGTCTTGGAAGAATCTAATGATATACAACCACTGTAGATTATATAACACAAAATAAAAAATTTTGTATCTATATTTACCAATTACTTTATTTGGGATATATCTTCTTATTAATCAAGGTCATTAATATAATTGTCAAATGAACTTCATTCTCGCCATCACTCTTGAAAGGATAACTAAATATCATCTGTAATGAATAAAAAAATTATTGAGGTAATATCTAGGGACACAATTTATTATATCCATGAAGATAGTTGTGGAATTGGTAAATCCAAATGGAATCACTATAAATTAAAAATGACCATTCCTCATATGAATGTTTTTCTATTGTATATAATCCTTTTTGACCCTTAATTAATATTATCTCGAATGAAGTTCAATATTTTAAATGTATTAATATTATTATTAATGTTGATCATGTAATTCATTATTATAGATTAAAGTATATTTTTTGTTGACAGATATCGTGTTATATTATTGATTATCAATATAAAGAAACATTGAACCATATTACTTATTAACAGAAAGAATAGGTTCACCATATTTCAATGTACAAAATTATTTTAATCCCATTTGATGATTATCATGGAGTTTCTTCTTAAACTCCTAAAACTCAACTTGGGAAATCATATATAATTTATTTGAAATTGGTATAGAAAAACATACATGTTACATAAAAACATGGCCTTAGTATTTAATGTAAGTCTTTAATATTACGCTTCACCCCATCCATCTGAGATATATATACCTCATTAATATGTATTTAGACCTATACAAAAGATTCAATTTTAATTAGATGTTTATATTTATCTTTCAATGGAAATAAAATCAATGATTGAATTAAAATATTAAATATAATCTCCCTTACATTAAACACAATGTAGTATTTTAATAAATAAATATAATACATTCCATAAATAACCTGAAATTCAACTAGAAGGAGAATCATAAGATTCTCAAGAAGTACATTCCAATAAACCTCCATAAGAGATGAGGCATGCACTTGAGATGGGATAATTACAAAATTAAGATTTTTAACTGTTAACTCATCATTCAATCATTAAGGATATAAATAAATTTCCCTATAAAATTTTCATATTACAATGAAATTAATATTACTATTCTCAACTATGATACATTAATATTTCAACATTATTTTCACCACCTCAACTTAAATGTTCTATATTTTTTCCCTTTGTAAAATACAAATGGGCAGAGTTATCATCTACAAATAATAATATGAGTAAATAATATTTTGGTTATGAAATCATTTTATGATATCCAAAATTATGACTCATATACACCCATATCACATTAAATTCTTCTCATATCACAATAGTGTATCCTAGGTTTTCAAAGATTATACCCTCACATTCATAATAATTATTCATTTTGATGAAATGATTTATCCCAATTATATCCCATAAGAGTGTCTAGCTAGTAATATAGTCTTAGACCAACTCATCTTGAACCTATGATGATTGATATAATACCTAGTCCCCTATTTTTAGTGTTATTACTCCTTGATACATATATTACAAAACCACATACAGTTTTCATTATCTATAAATAAGTGTTTTTTCATGGAAAATAAAAAAATCCATGTTAATGAATTTTAAAGATATTATATTATACTTAGACATAACCCTTGTACTTCACAAGTGTTTTACTATCATAGTCTAAAAAATAAATAAAACATACTCAAATAAAAATAAATTATATATGATAAAATCATTAATAAATATATTACTACTTTTGATGAATAAATAACACATATAATAATTAAACATTCCCGGGGGATAGAAAAATATTAGTGTTTTTTTAGACTAAAAATAAAACGTATAAATATCCCAAAATATCGTCATGTATTGAAATAAAGTAAATTATATTAGTACCCTTATTTACAAATCATTTTTTGAAATATAAATTAAAATATAAGGATATAAAACATAATAAATTGTCGTCTTATTGTCCAGTAAGTGTAAACATGGAAGATAAAAATCATATGATACTATAAGATGACCATTATTGTACGATAACATGATTAAGTGTGGGTTCTCATCTTAAAATATGCATAACTAGTAATGTTTAGATAATATACTCCAAAATAAATTCATTTCCAAAATCATGATTAATGAGGTTTTCAATGTTTTAATCATCATTCAAGAGCCATAATATTGTCATGTGGCATCTGAAGCGTAGAAAATCATAATCTTATAAAAATATATATTCACAATCATTTCAATGCATAATCTTGTGATAATTGATAAAAAATCATTCTAATTATTTAAAATGTAATGATAGTAACTCATAATCATTTTTTTGTATAAACATTTTAGAATATTGAGAAAAAATCATACTCAAGCATGAACTTTTGAATATAACTATTCAAAAGCATGTCCAAAAAAAATATCATGGTTATAAGAATAATAATTATACTAAAACATAATGATGTGGACATATATATTCCCAATAATTTTCACTCATATCATAATCATATCATTTGATAATAATTTCACAAAAAAAATGCATTAGAGGACTATAATATTCCCACTCATTATACAATTAAAATACATTCCTATGTATGCCACAAAATGATGAGAACTGTTATCATTTAATCAAGAATTAAAACATGGAAAATTTAATATTTTTCATCATGATTTATTAAAATAATGAGTATCTATCCAGAAAAATAAATAAGTATGGGGCCATTGTATCATATCCCTAGTGAATCATAAGTAACATTAATGTGTTTTTTTCATATATTAATAGAAAATTAAAATATCGTATAATAATTTCTTTAGGAAAATACCCATATAATTATGAAATCACATAATTAAAATATAAATATTTTATTAGCATCGACGAACAAATATTCATTGAAATTATCCATTGAATCTTTTATTTTATACTTCAATTAAAAGATTATCCATGACTACTAGAAAATCCATTCATGTCGTATACATTAAAATAATGATTTTATTCACATATTTAGTAAAAAGAACCTCATAAAAAACAAGTAAATTCATTTTAATCCATTTTATTGAAATTAATTTATTTATAAGAATATCACTAATGGATCATTAGATAAAAGAAAAAATATTAAAATAATTTAATTAAAATATGAATGTTAATGAAAATGATTCCCAACAAAAATTGAAAATAATGTTGACATTCCATAAAAACAATAATCAATCACATTACTTACCAAAAAATGGGGAATGAAAAAAATATGAATATACATAAAATAAAAGGTTTAATAAAATATATTATGATTGTAAAATAGGTATCATATAATTTATTTTAATGAAAATATAACACTATCATTCTCAAAAGGAAATTAAATTATAACCTAAATCACATACCATATGTCTCATCCTTCTTAAAATGTGTTGAAACCTAAAACGTAATAATTATAAATTTTTTCACGAACCATATTCATACATATAATACTATAACTGGTTATTTTATCTCTCATTAATTATTAATAATTCATTATCACTTTCATTTTAGTTGTTAAGATTCTATGTTTTTCATGTGTGTTTTAGTTCAGTAGTTATAGTCCTAATACATTCATCATAGATGAAACTTATATAGTAAAAATCAACATAATTTGAAGATAAATAAATTTCATTCCATATTAATATTTGTTAATTTTATTTCTTACATTTATATTCATTATAGTAATATTATTTATTTTTTCAAATAAAATAAAAAAAAATATTTCTATGAAAATTCAGATTTCTTGAATTTTATGGTTTTATTTATATCCTTTTTATCCAAATTATATAAATTTAATTTTAAAAAAATGAACTTATCATTTTTAATAAATATTGTCAAAATTATAATTGGATTGTTTTTTTCATTTAATGAAATTTTTTATTTTTCAATGAATACTGAAATATACTAATTATTATTGAAATTAGTATTTTCCATTAAAGTATTAAAAAAATTCATATTATATTTTTCTATTAGTTTTAAAATTTAATTAGTTTCTTCTTATTGAAATATATTCTAATAATAAATTGTAATTAAAGTAATAGTTGAATTTATTATAAAGAATTTTTTTAAATAAATAGGCATTTTTATGAAAAATGGTTCTTCATCGCATTTTTCATGATTAATTTTAAATTAAATTATTTAATATCATTTAAAAAAATTACATAAAATGCATTATATATTTTAAATAATAATTATTAATATTTGGTAAAGTGGTATCATAATTGTTTCATAATGAAAAGTAAAAAACAGTAATATTTTGGTACCATGATTATGGATAAAACAGATTTACTGAGGGTTAGACAAAGGGGATATGGATAAAATGAGATAAAATAGTCTAAATATTATATTATTTGAATATATCAACCCTGTATCATATTATCTTTATAAATGGTCAATTTTCCCTCTATTTGGACTGAGTTAGACATTAATATATATTAATTTATTTAAAAAATCAAAGTGTCTCCTCTTCACTATTTAAAAAAGGAATCTACCTTTTTTATATAATACAAAATTAAAGAGCCTTTTGGTTCAATGAATATCACCCAAAATAACTTCTATTCATCAATCACCAAGTTCTAGAGGCTCTATTTTAATTATAAAACCATCCAAGGAAGTCTTTAGAAACAAACCAAAATAAGTTTCCAAAAGTGGATGTATAGGTATTAATAAATTATTTTCATTTTATTTATTCTTATATATCATTACAATCTCTATTAGACATTCTAAAATTAACAAATCAGTATCATACATATTTGATGAATTGTTTTTGTTAATTTAATAACTTATATACATATCCATCTTCAATATAATGTGGAATGAATTCATCATTTGTGTGTGTGAATAACTACCACCTCATGAACCATTATAACTGGCTTTCCTTAATTTTCTCTTACATATAGTTATAATGATGAATTTTTTGTATATATATTATATTAATGAAATATGTTTTATTATTTAAATATAATATATCATATATTTTCTTACCATTCCATCCTTTGATTAAAGTTAATGTTGTTCGTTTATATGTGTGGATTACAACCTCCAATGAAGAAATGGGATTCATATATTATGACTATATCACATGTATTATATATATATGTTTAAATAATGAAATAAAATTATATTTTACTTATTATCATCACTATAACAAGATAATAAAATTGTGACTCATTAATACATACGTCTTACCATCTATATGATTTTAACATCGTTTTTTTACATAATGATATTTAATGGTTGGTCCGAAAAGTATAAAAAATATATTAAAATGATAATTATGAATTTTTTATTATTCTAGAGATTATTAAATATTGAAATATTTGACCATTTTCATCTTCCAATGTAATTTTAGACATATGAACTTAATATCATCAAAACATCTGACATCAACTCAATTGATTAATTAATTTAATTTCAAATGGAAATAAATAAATAAATAAGAATAATAAAAATTAAAAGGATCATAATAAATTAAATAATTAACATATGTTTTCTATTTTCTTAGATAATGAGTTTACATGATCAGTATGACTCTATGTAAGGAAAACTTCACTTTGAAATGATATTTTAAATGTTTTAATGATTTATTTCTTAAATATATTCATTACATGTATATATTCATCAAAATATTTCATGAATATATTTATATTAAAATAAATGAATTATAAAGGAACATTTATTATTATTTTGAATTTAATGAAAATGTATTCATAAGGAGTAGTTTTATATATTTTAAATGGAAGGTACTAAAAATAATAAAACAGAATGTCTATCTTAATGTATTCAGCATTAAAAAATGCTCCTGTTACTATGAATATTATTTAATGTTTGTATTCCATTTAAATATATATTGTTTTATTATATTACAAAATGTATATTATGTATATTTTGGTATTTTTAAAAATATGATATAAAAGAATTAGATAAGTCTAAATCTATTTTGTTTTCATATGTGTGAAAAGAATATATTTTTATGTATATGGTGAAGAAAATATAATAACTAATGTATTATGATTATGTTATTCATAATCAGAAATTAATATTATAATGAGTCAAAACAATATATATTATGATAATTGGTGATCCTGATATAGCTCATGATGGAAGGTGAGCTCGATAATGACCTGCAATGCATTGGGTAAACTTATTGAGTTAATCAGTTCTGTTTCTCCTAAGGGATTATTGGAATATTCCATGTCGGTTATTTCATATGTAAGACTGATTATAAGAGTGAAATAGAAATGGGGTCCCATGTAAACTATATTATGTATTTATACATTTAGAATGTTTTTATGAAAATCAAGTGATTTAATAAGGTAATATAGTGGAGTAGTTTAAATAGAAAGTATATGCGACCTCTTATAAGAGAAATGTAAAAACAATTGAATTGATTTTTATCAATTTTTTATGATTTCAATAATAAAATATGATTTTTTTTATTCCTTTTAATACTTATTATGAAATATGTGTCGAAATATTTGGATAGTGAGGTTCATATCATGGTAAAGAAAATGTTTTTTTGGAGGTCAATGTATATATTAAAAACATCACATCATTATTTGTATGAATGAACTATTAGATTTCAGAATTTGATTTTATATGTACCTTAATGATATTCTTTAACTCATATAACATTTAAAAAAAATTCCAGACAGTTTTAAGGATGATTATGTGTAAGTATAAGGTCAAGATGAAAATTTTTAAGACATGTCAAGAAATATATACTTGTTATATTTTAAATTTTATTTACGATGTAAAAAATTGATACTATGTGGTGAGGTCAAAATTTTGATTTTATATATATTTATGTATGGTTGATGGACAATTTATAAAAAACTATACAACTAAAAGATCATTAGTAATTCAAGAATATTAACTCATGTTTATAGATTTAATTTTAGAAATTATATACCTTTGGAACCTTATAATTGGTGTCAGATGAAAGGTTAATATTATTTTAGAGTATAAAATGATGTATCTAAATTCCCTAAATAGTTTATCATTTATGGTTATAATAATATTATATATTAATATTACAGTGTTTTTTCATCAAAAAAGTAGTTATTCAGAATTGTTTTCCAAAAAGGAAACATGGAATATTAATTAATATGGCACTATATAGAAAATATCATAACAAATTAGTAACCTGGAATTATTGGAATTGTAATTTTTTCTAGTATGTATCAGTTGATACATTCTATAAATGGTGTTGGTATTAAACAAGATAGAAACTGTATCTACCAAATGAGAAAATGTAGATATTAGGGATCTTTTTGTGAGAAAACCCTTTATCATTTAGCGGATCTTATCACCCAATTTTAAAAGATTGATCAATTAATGTAATAGAAAAAATATGCATAGTCAAGGGATGTTTGAAACATCCAAATGTCAATATTTATATTTACTTTTTTAAAGGTGAATATGATCAATGGTGGCCAATAGATAATAATAGTAGTGAAATAGAATATATTGACACCATGTAATGAGATAAATTTATGAATATTATCCATAAAAATTATTTTCCTATTTTTTCATCATAAGAGGGAAAATAATTTGATTGAATTTATGAAGAAGGAGGAATATTTAGTAGCCGCATATGAAGAAAACATCCCTAAATTTTAATGGTAGACATAAAACTGTATTCAAGACCATTATAGTAAAATTAATCAGTTATATATGGGATTAAATAGAACTTAGAGAGGGAAATTATCTTATAATGGATCCATATGATATGATAAAATATTACACTTATTAATATGGATTTAAAAATATTTTTCAATCATTATATTTTTTATGAAAACAGTTAGAAAATGTTGTGTATGTAGATAAAAATTCGCAAGATTATTGTGAAGAAAACTGAATTTTAGAAACATTAGTTCCCATTTTATGATTGGGGTGTTTGAAATATCTAAAGTAAATGTATTAAAAAATAAGTTATGTTCATATAATATAGTATTTTTTGGAATATTGATGACTATTTCAATTAAAAAGATCCATGTTTTGCTAAAAATAATTTTGATAATTAGATAGTATTATTTTTAAAATGTAATTAAATGTTTCATTTTGCAGATTCATGTATGATGAAGAGAAAGAATTATGGGAAGTAAGAAGACTATAAGATGATTTTTTTTAAAAAAGGGGGAAGAGACCTTGCCCAGAAAATAAAGGACCTTTATTAAAATAAAAATTCTAACTTACATGATCCTAAAAAAAGGAGATCTATCCAAATACCTTTTCAAAAGGGGAAAAACATCTGGGAGATTATCATACCTGATGAAGTCAACATCGTTAATTCCATTACTTTCCAAACCAATTGCAATAGAAATATCTTATCGGTAGACATGGGTAATAATTTGATTCATAGATCGAAGGGAGTCCAAGAAGATCACTCATCAATTATAAAGTTTCCAAGATAAATGAAATGATTCTTCTCTGATGGAAGAGACAATAACAGTCGAGTCACTTTCCAACCAAATATTATTCCATCCATGATGTTTGGCCTCCTCCACCGTAATAATAATTCCCAGCATCTCAGCTTCAATTGAAGAAAAATACCACAGGAGCCATGGAAACAACCAATCAGCTGACCATGATGATCCCTAAAAATGGAGCCTTACCCAGAAGGTCCCAGATTTCCCTTTGAAGCACCATCTGAATTTAGTTTCATCCAACCAAAAAGTAGTTCTTTCTATAAAACGTCAAAAGTACCATATGGAGGTCTAAAATTTCCTTTGATTCCAATTCAGGAAAGAACAACAAATAATGAATAAAATTCGCACAAAAATGTTTCTTAGGTAAGCTTACTACACGCATCACAACATGGATGTTTGAGAAAGCCTCACTTACTAAGAAAGACTGATTCCCAGGAAGAACATGGTTCATAGAAGACCATATATAATGCAGCAACTCAGAAAAGGCAACCTAAAATAATTCCAACAATTGTGAAGAAAGAGAAATAGACTTCCATCTTAGAATAAACTATGTGATGGATGTCATCATAGGAATTGATACTTCAAAGATGTCCTCTAGAGCCTTCCACATCAAGGCAGAAGCAACACAACAAATAAAAAAATGATCAACGTCTTCTCTGTGTTGATGACAAAGAACACAAGAGGAACATAAAAATAATCCACAATGCTGAAGATAACAATCCATTGGTATCATTTGGTGAGCAATTCTCCAGAACAAATTAGAGCGAGATGGTCTGATGAAGTTTTTATGAAAATTACCCATCCAATTTGTTTCCAAGCTACAATTCAAGGTGAACTCATAATAAATCTTTGTAGAGAGAATAAAATTAACCACAGGCTCCCTTGGACAAAAATATTTCATATCAGAGAAACATTGATTATTATCAATGTTGAAAATGTGGCACAGAAGACCCTATAAGTTCTCAAGTTTATCTTTAATAGTAATGTCCAAATATATGTTGATGTCATCCATCACAAGGTCTACCAGGGGATTATCCGTCCATTTGATTTTCCAAAAATTAAGGGATGAATTTTTCAAAACTAACTATCTGGAATGATAATTAATTGAAGAGAAGATGTACTTGAAATCTATCCAAACTGAGGAGTCAAGATTATTAAAAGAACTAATCTTTAAACTATTAATGAATTTTCCATGAAGAAAGTTTGAGGCTTCAGAATTTCTATTAAAAAGTCTCCAAATAAAGGAAGCTTGCAAAGAGTCATTAAATATAATAAGATGTTTAATACCCAAAGCCCTAGCATCATAAGGATTTCATCATTCATACCAAGGAACCATAGCCAGCTTTCTTTTGAATATTCTTCTACTCCAAATAAAATTCCTAAGAGAGGAATTCATTCTTCATATAGGAGAAATAGGCCATTTATAAACCATAAAAAAGTACATAATTTTGGAGATAATAATAGATTTTACCAAACAAACATGACTAGCCATGGAGAGAGATTTTCCTTTCCAAGTAGAGAGATGCCTTCTTACATTGCTAATAATCTCTATGAAATATCTAGCTTTCGGATTTCCCCAAAACAAAGGAACCCCCAAATAATTAAAGGGAAGTACCCCCTTCTTAATGTTCAGCTCACTAACAATGTAATTTTTCCTCCATCCACTAATGTTCTTACAAAAATAGACAAAGAATTTCCCCCATTTAATATCTTAACCAGTTACAGAAGTATAATTCAAAAGATCCCTTTTGATGTTATTGATATTTCTATTCTCCCCAAAATAAAAATGATAATGAAATCTATATACAATAGGTGGTTGGGAGAAATAATACCTCTACCAACATTAATAGGCTTCATCTTCCCATTTCTAGCCATGATGGAGAGGATCCTACTCAGATAATATTCTACAATAGTGAAAATAATCTCAGAAAGAGGGTCTCTTTGTCTAACCCTCCTAGAAAAATCAAAAAAACCACATGGGGATCCATTGATAAGAATTTAGATCTGAGTAGAGCATAAAATGTTCTTGATCAAAGTAATAAAAGTACCATGATACCCAAACATAAGAAGAACTTTTCAAATAAAACCCCAATTCATAGTATCAAAATCTTTTCTGACATCAAGCTTAAGAGAAATATTTCCACCTCATGTGGATTTCTTGAGAAAATTCGCACATTCAGAGGCAGTCATGAGGAAGTCTTGAATATACCTTCTCCTGATAAAACCAAACTGATTAGGGGTGATAATCTTAATAGCAATTGTCATGAGCCTTTTGGCCAGGATTTTGAAAATAATATAGTAAATGGTGTTGACTAAGGCAACAGGTCTGATCAAATGATGTACATTAGCATTATCCACCTTTGGGATAAGAGCAAGAAACTAAGTATTGATGCCATAAGAAATATTACAACCCTTAAATAAATGAATAAACAGGTTTAAACCATAATTTTGGAAGAAGAAATTACCAAACCATCTACACCTAGGGAGATTGTAGATTTTTGGCTAAAAACAGCCTCCTTGATTTCAATGCTCAAAGGGAAAAAGGTGAGATTGAAATTATCCTAATGGATGACCAATTTGGGAATTATGCCCTCCACAGGCTCATTTAGTGAAGAAGGACCATTAAAGAGATATTTAAAATATGATATGACATGCTCTGAGAGATCCCTATCGTTGTCAATGATCAGATCGCATTATTAATCATGAAAAGAGGTTGAGAGACCTTCATGATTATTTATAAAGAATTGAAGAATTTGGTGTTCTTGTCCCCATCCATTATCCATTTGACCTTAAAAATATCTCTCTATAATGCATATATTATGTTCAAGAGACCATTGAGATTTGAAGCAATCTCAGAATCCTCCTTTAGTCCATTACTAAAATTATTCATTGTATTATGCACCTATAAATGCTGAAGAGAATCTTCAAGGGATAAAATATCCTGATCAATAGAGATAAAATTATTTTTTCTCCATAATCTCAAAGTTCTTTTATGAATTTTGAGGATTTTTATACAAGAAAAAACAAGAAGACATGAATTGATAGAATTCCAAGAAGTTTCAACAATAGAAGCACAATCTGGATGGATGATCCAAGCCTTATTGAAACAAAAGGGAAAAGGAGGTCTAGATTCTTTACCAATAAGATTCACCAGAATCAGATGATGATCAGAATTAACTATAGAAAGATTTATGCGGGAAGGGGATTCTCAATGATCAATAGAATATTCCTTAATAAAATCTCTGCCAATCCTTCTAGCAAAAAATTAATTTAAAAATCTCATGTACCAAGTGAATTTATCCCCAACCAAATTAATCTCATGAAAATCATTAGAATAAATACATGACTTGAACTCTCTATAGGAGATAGAATTAAACATGGCACCCATATTCTCATCTGGATGAATAATGGAATTAAAGTCCCTAAGAATAATCCAAGGATTAGAGATGACAGAGCTAAGAACATCAATATCCATCCACAATCTACTTCAATCCTAATATCTGTAATTAGCATATAAATAGGAGAAATAATGATGAAGAAAAAAAATCTTAAAGGAGAATGTTACATTATATCCACTATTATCAACCCGAGACATATTAGTTAAAGATGAATGATCCAAAAACAAAATATTTTTAACATTAGAGAAGCCGATGTTATAATCAACGAGCTGGAATCCTAGAAATTCCAAATTAGCAATTTTGGGAGAAAATATCCTTTTGGGTTTATAGAAACCAATATGGATAGGTCTGTGCTAAAAAATAAAGGATTTGAGGGATCTCATGATATTATGATTGGCCAATCCCTGACAATTCCAACACAAGATCTTCATTTAAACTAAATTCCAGGTTTAGAACTCCCTTTTTTGTTGCAGTCTCTTTGATTTTTCCTGCCTTAGGGGGTATCCCTACATTCATTTTAGGACTTCTTGAGCTTTTAACACCTTAAATGAGATCATCAATGTTTGAGACATTGAGTTTCTCTTTTTACTGAGTGTTAGAGAACACACTGTCATTAGAAATTTTGTCCTTCTCATTAGTAATGTGATTATGTTCTTCATAGGGTGAAACCAACATTGATGAGGAATAATTATTTTTACCAGAAATAGGCATAGATATTGAACAAGAGGTGATCCCATATGTTGATGATAAGGAACTAGGTACATCCAAAGCATCCACTTCTTTATGAAAAGTCAGTAAGGTGTCAAAAGATATTAAACTACTGTGAACAGTATTGCAGGTATCTATTTTTCCAGAGTTGGATGCCACAAAGATTACATGATTGCTTTGAGTAGATTTGATTGGAAGAACAGAAGTTGGATCAATGTTTCTTTCAGGTGTACTGGACACAATCAGTGTGTCCATATTTCTGTGAATAGTGGAATAAATACTTGCAAGAATTGTAACACCACTTTTGGAAACAGAATCATGTGAAGTAGTTTTACCAGATCTTGATGTAATCAGCGTGTAATGAATGTCTTGATCATCAGGAAAAAATATGGACTTTTCCACTAGAATAGAATTAGAAATTTTGTAAATGTAGGTCTATCTAGATTTGATATCAGTAAGAATATCTGGTTTAGAGACATTTTCATTCTGATAATTTTCAAGATTAAAACCTGCTACATCCAAAGATGAATCATTTCAGATAGTATTCAATAATGGTTCAGCCTTCTAATCATCCTATAAGGATACCACAAGATCAAGGATATCATTGTAAAAATCCTAAAATAACTGATTCTCCTCATCTTCACTCTGTGAGACTATAACCAGCTTACAAACAGCATTATAAATTTTAGTAAATAATTCGTAATCCTCCTTGAAAACCCATTCAGAAACTAGGTTACCAGATTTAATAACCTTGGTTTTTGGTTCTAGATTATTCTCCTCCTCCTCTGCAATATCATCCCAAGAAACATTAAGAGATAAGGAAGGAGAAAAGTGAATTGATGTAGGAACTTTTTTAGTATGAGAACTTTGGGTTTGGATATGGGGGACCATTGAGTTTTTCAGAATTCCTTTTTTTCTCAATATATACAGCTTTGTTCATTTTTTCCAATTAACTTCAGTCTATTTTGAAGCTCTAGGTGGAGATTTAGCATTTCTTTGAATCATCCGATAGTTAGAAATAGTATACACCACAATTTTGCAGACATCACAAAAATATGGAACAACCTCTTATTCCAATCTAATATCTGATTTGAATCCATTAGCATTAAACAGAATACAACTAGGTCTTTTGATTTCTAAATTGATGTCCACAAGGACTCTAGCAATGGAACCAATTTTTTCATTTAGGTTATGCTAATCCAACCTAATTAGAGTTTCATGACATGAAGCAATATCATTTAGAATTCTTGAATTCCAATACACCCAGTTTAATCCATGCAACCATACCCAAAATTGTGCATTCGATTGCTTGAGAGTGAAAGGATTAAAATTGAAATCCCATTTAGATAATCTGAGTACTCCATCTTTGATTTGAAGATTTCCTAAATTCCAAAATGAATTCAATGATTCAATGGAATTGAATATGAGATGAAAATACCCTTTACCTATTGATATTAATTTCTAATCCCTCATACCCTAATAGTGATAAATTCTATTATTGAGATTAGCATAAGACCATGGTTTATCCCCTTTTGAGTAAATCATTAAACCAAGTATGGAAAACATGCATAGATCAATCCATTGTTGCAATGCATCCAGATATTCAACCACTTAAAACCCACCATTCTCTAACCTGGTGATGTTTGAATATTTAGATGAATCCTTGTCTGTGGATTTGAAGAGCCAAAAAGAGCCTCCGCAAAAGATAGTCTCTTTCTTCGTAAATTCGAGAAATCTTGAGAATCCTAGGGCTTAAAATCTTCCATCAATGCATGATGATTATCCTTGATGCCCGCTTACCATTCTAGGTTGAACGATTCTATAGAGAAACTTAAGTGAGATGATAAAAAAAACTCTAAATCGACATTGTTGCGAAGGGGAGTTAGGGATTTATTTCTCACACATTGTTTCACTATCTTTCACTATAAGATAATGTATATGGTAAAATCCTTGGTAAATATTGTGTTAATATTGAACTATAAAAAGATTTTTAAATTGGTATATTACTTGTTTAATCATAAATTATTCTAATGTATTCTTTGATTTTGAATGTTTCCATTCATTCCTTTTTGAAGAAATTCCTCATAAATAGAAAATTTAACCACAAGTTAAAAAGTTAAGTGTTTTGGTAAAAAAAACATAGGGTATATAAGGCCCTAGCCTTAAACCTTACTTAATCTTGAGTTATCACAAGATTACATGTTGAGGATCTTTTCGGGTTTAGAGTTTTAGAGAATTAGAACATAACTATTACATCTCAAAAGATTACAAAGTAGTAACTTCTACTAAGTTTTCATAAAATAAAAACTCTTAAAAAGAAAGATGTCTAGTTCCATGTTTTATATAGCATGACATTCCCTTGATCCCATCCTTGACCCTATTCCACATTAAGTCCTGTGAAAAAAATTTCGAAAAACTTGGGGTGAGCATAAAAAGCTCAGTAAGGGATACACAAAGAATGAAAACTGTTAGTTTTTCAAAATCAAGTAAACCATGTATACTCTATCAAAGTAATACCTTCACCTTCATGAAGTAGTAAAAAAAATATTCACTGAATAAAGTATAATTACTTACCTTTTTGTAACCAAAATATTACCACAAAACCCATATAAAGAACACATAGAATATATAAAGGTAACTTGGGACATAAACATACTTAAGTGGAATAACCATACGGTCAACTTCCACACATATCACTTAATGGAATAGCCATACGACCAATTTCCATACATACTTAATGGAATATCCATACGGCCGACTTCCATACCCAATGCATTGGAGGTTATAACGTAACCACCCGTCCTGGTATTCACGGCACCACCCGTCATATGGTTTATAACGTAACCACCCGTTAAAATGTCCAAGTACCAGTATAAAATCATAAAACATAAAACCAATATAAAGGAATGATAACATTTCCACATTTCAATCACAATATATCATAAATATATTAACATAATAGAATCCTTTTTCAAAACCATTTTCAATACCAAAATACATAAAAGAGTATATGGTATTTATTTTATTCTAAAAACATTACGGCTTATTGAGAAAGCCAACGATCAAATAATACTCGCGGCGGCGGAAAAGGGTCGTTGTCACCGCGTACGTTAAAAAAACATTCCTTTTTTTCGTTTAGTGAAACGCTTCGTAGAAAAAGATTCCTTTTGTATAAAAGTAAAATTCAAAGGAGTTTATACACCGTATAAAAGAAAGTTGTGTATAAAACAAAATATGCCTCAAAGAAAGGAGATTGAGACGAAGTCCCTTACCTCGGGTCCGACTTGACTCGATCGTTCTTTAACATCCTGAATAATAAACATGAGTTAATTTATACTTGATTAAGAACCTTTTTAAAGTTCATTATTCTTTTTATATCACTTATTGCCATGTTATAAACATTATGTAACCATTTAAGTTAATAATGTTTGTTTTGTCAATATTTGGTTCTTAAGTCAAAAGTGGACTTCTT
Organism: Viscum album; assembly: GCA_963277665.1. Classification (NCBI taxonomy): domain Eukaryota; kingdom Viridiplantae; phylum Streptophyta; class Magnoliopsida; order Santalales; family Viscaceae; genus Viscum; species Viscum album. The sequence continues at coordinate 764,920,772 of OY728129.1, forward strand.
ACAATTACATGTTGTTCATGTGGTCAAAAGTTCTTTATATCCAGAATGAAATTCCCGATTTGGATATAATATGTATCATATATATCCAGAATATACATGTATTTATAATATTACATAATCATTTAGAGGTAAGAAATGAAATTCACCGTTCATGGAGACGGTAAGCCGTACGTACGCATGAACGCTACTTTCATTTCATTGTCATATTAGTGGAATTAAAACTAAATGAGAGGTATGTATATTTTAATTACAGAATTATATTCATCATTTAGATATATCATTAATTATATATATTCATTATATACATGTAATTTTAATAGTACATTGCATTTGGGGATATGAAATGAAATGCACCGTTAATGGAAACGGTAAGCCGTACGTACGCATGAACGCTACTTTCATTTCTATCTCATACTTTAATGGAAAGAAATAATAATTATATAGAGGTATATTATAATTCCAGTATAACATCATATATAATAACTTTAAATCCATCCTTTACACGTCCCACATATGGCATTAACGAATCACATCACTTTTAGGGGGCGGTAGTCCGCACTTCCTTAAATGAAGATATCGTGTTTACCCATAATGGAAACCATAAAGGTATGCCAAAAATGAAAAATACAGAATCTTAAGGAAATAATAAACATATTATATATCATATATAAAAATAGTGACATCATAATGGCCACCCTTGAAGGTGTTAAATGAGTATTGAACAATCATAGTTTCGGGAGGCAGAATTTCGTGATCCACGGAAACCGTATATTCTTTAACCATTTGATGTAGTTGTGTGAGAGTGTAGCTCAAATAAATCTTATAACAACATCCTAGTATATTGAAGATACTGTTGTTGTTACAAAAGAAATAAATAAAAAGAGTTTAAAGGGTTGGAGAAGCAAAATAAAACAAATGAACAAGAGAGAATGAATTACCTTTAAAAGTGTAACTCCCTTTTGATTTGAGCCTAAAGTCTTCCTTTGAAAGGATTATGCCCAAAGGGAATCCTCTAGGATGAGGAGAGGGATGTGGAGAGAGTAATTGGGCAGGGTTTGGCCGAGCCAAAGGCTTGAGAAGTGTGTGAATTGGGGTAGAGGTGGGGGCCTTTTATAAGAGGAGAGGAGGGGCACTTTTGGAATGTAAAGAAATATTACTTTATTTGAAAATGTGTTTCGATTTTAAAAGGTCTCACATTGATATAATTCGTGTATAAGGTGATAAGGGTTCTAAATACACTCATCCAATTGGTTTTGTACATGTGTAGGTTTTAGAGTTTTCATTATCTTTCCATTTTATTTAAATCGTCAAATAATGATTTCATCGCTGCATCATTATTATGTCATATATCATTTAATTTATTTAATGTCTAAATATTATAAAAAAAATACTATGATGTAGTAAATCTTTTTATATTTCCAATGACTATTTATAATCAAAATTTGGACTTGTATAACCCCACTCAAAAAATATTTTAGTAAAACAATTTATGTTAGTGTCATTTTCACATTAACATTAAATAAAAATATATTAATGTCATTTTCCAACTAAAGTGGATCCATGGGGTCCCCAAGTTGGCCCATGGCTTGTCTTGGTCGGCCATGACTCACCCAATATGTGTAGGACAAGTGTCATGGTGTTTTCACATTCTTATAATACCATTTTTACATTAAACTACACTAATTACCTCTAATCGCGATTAAGAACTTAATAAGTTACTATTCACCAAAAAATTATTATAATCTCATTGAACCACATTTTACTTCTTAATGACAACCATGTATGTCGGATTTTAAAAATTCAATACACATTAGTGGTCAACTTTCATTTAACTAAAAAATCAGTTTGCTTGATTACCACTTAGTGGTTTCACTATTCATCAAAAATTGAAGTTTTTCAGAAAATTACCAAAAATTCACCCTAAGCTATATTTGATATTCCGAATTCAAAAATGAAGTCCATTTTAAAAAATTCAAAACATATAAGTCAAATTAATTAATTTAATAATTAATTCCCGCTGTCATGACAAATAGCGTGTTTTTGTGAAACAATAAGTATCAAAAGATTGACACCAGTTTAAGTCCGATTTCAAAGTAAAATTAATTCCAACGACCACTATTGGATTTAATGGTAAAAATATTTTCTAATTTCACTTTAAAACCAATTCAAAAAATAATCTAATCATATAAATAAATTATATTAAAAAGAGGTTTTGAATTAAAATACAACATATTACACTATTCATAAAAAATGAACTTTATCAGAAAGGTACCAAAAATTTACACAAAGTAAATTTTGATGTCCCGATTATAAAGAAGAGTTATATTTGGTCCAAAATAAAGTATAAGAGTGATCAAAACTATATTTAATGACGGTTCTCTGACAAAAGGTGATAATTGGACCTTTCGTGAAAATTAGGGTATAAATGCCTAAAATTGAACTCTTTTTGTATTTTAAGCCTTTATCTTTTATTGGGTAAATGTATAAACATTTAAAAACATATATAATCATATATTAGTTATTTCTATCCATTCCCGCCAGTACAACAGCTACTTGTTAACTAACATTTAAAATAATATTATTTTATTACTAGTGTGCTACGTAAGTTTCAAAGAAACTCATCGTTGAGTATCGGGTACGCTATCGAACATAGCAACCCCTTTAAAATAAAATTAATATTTAATTCGTAAATATTAATAAATATGAAAATTCTTTATTCTTTATTTACCTGGGATGTTACATCCTTACCCCCTTTTGGGAATTTCGTCCTCGCAATTTTATTCACTTATCAAAATAAGTGGGGGTATTTATCCCTCATATCATTTTCAGATTCCCACGTTGCCTCTTCAATCACATGGTTTTTCCACAAAACCTTTACCTGATGAATCACCTTATTCCGTAACACCTGCTTCCTGTGGTCAAGAATCTGGACCGGTTGTTCCTCATAAGATAGGTTCTCTTCCAGCTGAACTACCTCTGGACTCAAAACATGAAATTGATCTGGCATATACTTCCTCAACATCGAAACATGAAAAACATTGTGTACCTGATATAAACTCGGAGGTAAAGCCACCCGGTATGCAACTCATCCAACTCTCTCCAGAATTTCATATGGTCTAATAAACCTTGGACTCAGCTTTCCTTTCTTACCAAATCTCATCACACTTTTCCAAGGAGAAACCTTGAGAAAAACATGATCACCTACCTCGAAAGATAGATCCTTCCTCCGGTTATCCGCATAACTCTTCTGCCTGCTCTGAGCTGTTCTCATGTGCTTCTGAATCAACTGAACTTTTTCTGCCATCTCTTCTACCAATTCTGGTCCCATCAGCTTCCTTTCACCCACATCATCCCAAAATGCTGGAGTTCGACACCGCTTCCCATATAATGCCTCAAATAGTGCCATCTGTATACTGGAATGAAAGTTGTTATTATAAGAAAATTCAACCAAAGAAAGATGTTGGTCCCAACTTCCCTGATAATCCATAGAACAAGCTCGTAGCATATCCTCCAATGTCTGGATTGTTCGTTCTGACTGCCCATCTGATTGAGGATGAACATTTGTACTAAAATTTAATTCAGTACCCAACGACTTCTGAAGGCCTTTCCAAAAGTTAGAAGTAAACCTGGGTTCACGATCCAATACAATGGAGAGAGGAACTCCATTTAACCTGACTATCTCTTTAAGATACAAACGGGAAAGTTGATCAAGAGAGAAAGTATCTCGTATAGAAAAGAAATGAGCAGGTTTGGTCAAGCGATCAACAATAACCCAGATTGAATTATTACCTCGAGATGTCCTCGGTAATCCCACAACAAAGTCCATGGATATGTTTTCCCATTTCCACTCTGGCACTGGTAAAGGCTGAAGCATCCCTTTCGGTAACTGCTGCTCTGCTTTAACCTGTTGACATGTCAAACACATCACAGTAAAATCAGCAATGTCTCTTTTCATTCCATCCCACCAGTAATACTCCCGCAGATCTCTGTACATCATAGTACTGCCAGGATAAACTGAAAACGGGGAACTATGAGCCTCACATAACAACTAATTCTTCAACTGTGAATCACAAGGCACACATAACCTCTTCCCAAATCTCAAAACACAAACACAAACTTATCCAAGAACTCATGGAAAATTTTATTCATAAGGTCCATGAATACAGCAGGTGCATTGGTTAACCCAAAAGGCATAACTACAAATTCATAATGGCCATATCTAGTACGGAACGCAGTCTTCGGAACGTCTGCTTCTTTTACTTTCAACTGATGGTACCCCGACCTCAAGTCAATCATCGAAAAATACTGAGCTCCCTGGAGCTGATACCACTTCATTCGATGGCCCAACATCTGCTGATGTTGTTGCAAATGATTTTAACACCCCTTTCTGCTTGTAGTCTAGCTGCTTCCCATAACTCAAGCTCTTTGTCGGACACTCATTTGCATAGTGACCCATTTCATTACACTTAAAACATCTTACCGTTGGCTTTTCATTTCTTGCTTGATCATCTTCCTTACAGTTACGAGCAATATGACCATACCTACCACACCGAAATCACTTACCAGACTTGGATAAACATTCTCCAGGATGCATTTTACCACACTTCTCACAGGATGGATATTTGGTTTTCTTACCTCCTTGCTTCTTTGATGAATTCTTCCCCTTTTCATTCCAACTAGACCTCTTATTCTGTTGTTTGTCATAGAACACCTGATCATCGGAAAACTCCATTTCCACCTTCTCCGTACATCGAACAAGTTTTTCATAACTTTTGAACTCACGAGAAGCTAAAGCCCTTCGATACATTGGCTTTAACCCTAAGTAAAAACGGTTTATTTTACTATCAAGATCTTGTATGAAGTTTGGAGCATACCTTGCCAATCGAGTGAACTTTTCTTCATAAGTATCCACTGAATCATCCTCCTGCCTCAATTCTAGGAACATTTTTTCCATCCTAAGACGAACCACCTTAGGAAAATATTTCTCAAGAAACATACCTTTGAATTCGTCCCAGTGAAGATCCTCAATCTCGTCACTATCCCTTATATTTTTCACCATCGACCACCACTGATCAGCTTCACCTTCAAAACGGTAAACAACAAGACTAACCTTTTGATGTTCTGAACACCCCATGACATCAAAAATCTTCTCCAGTGCTTTAATCCACCCTTCAGCTTGCACAGGGTCAGATGATCCTCTGAATGATGGGGGATGTTGCCTCATGAAATGTTCCACCACTAACATGTTCCTCTGCGGTTGATCTGGCTGATCTCATGCATGAATACCACCACCATTTATAGCCTGAGTCAACTGTGCCATCACTGCAACAAACTGTTCAGTTCTGATACTGACCATCTCAGGTTGCTGATTTGGAAGGTTATCTTCCTCCTAATGTCGTCCCAACATAGCTGCTTTGTTTCCTCTGTGGAAAACCATTCTGAACACAGAAATATCTTAGGCGAAGCAACATGGTAATCCGTAAATGCTATATCATTTCAATCATATTATAATTTAACACTTTTCTAACTCCTAAAGTTGTCTAAACCTTCCTCTGATACCAACTATAAGGCCCCAGCCTTAAACCTTACTTAATCTTGAGTTATCACAAGATTACAGGTTGAGGATCTTTTCAGGTTTAGAGTTTTAGAGAATTAGAACATAACTATTACATCTCAAAAGATTACAAAGTAGTCACTTCTACTAAGTTTTCATAAAATAAAAACTCTTAAAAAGAAAGATGTCTAGTTCCATGTTTTATATATAATGACATTCCCTTGATCCCATCCTTGACCCTATTCCACATTAAGTCCTGTGAAAAACCTTTCGAAAAACTTGGGGTGAGCATAAAAAGCTCAGTAAGGGATACACAAAGAATGAAAACTGTTAGTTTTTCAAAATCAAGTAAACCATGTATACTCTATCAAAGTAATACCTTCACCTTCATGAAGTAGTAAAAAAAGTATTCACTGAATAAAGTATCATTACTTACCTTTTTGTAACCAAAAGATTACCACAAAACCCATATAAAGAACACATAGAATATATAAAGGTAACTTGGGACATAAACATACTTAAGTGGAATAACCATACGGTCAACTTCCACACATATCACTTAATGGAATAGCCATACAACCAATTTCCATACATACTTAATGGAATAGCCATACGGCCGACTTCCATACCCAATGCATTGGAGGTTATAACGTAACCACCCGTCCTGGTATTCACGGCACCACCCGTCATATGGTTTATAATGTAACCACCCGTTAAAATGTCCAAGTACCAGTATAAAATCATAAAACATAAAACCAATATAAAGGAATGATAACATTTCCACATTTCAATCACAATATATCATAAATATATTAACATAATATAATCCTTTTTCAAAACCATTTTCAATACCAAAATACGTAAAAGAGTATATGGTATTTGTTTTATTCTAAAAACATTACGGCTTGTTGAGAAAGCCAAAGATCAAATAATACTCGCGGCGGCGAAAAAAGGTTGTTGTCACCGCGTACGTTAAAAAAACATTCCTTTTTGTCGTTTAGTAAAACGCTTTGTAGAAAAAGATTCCTTTTGTATAAAAGTAAAATTCAAAGGAGTTTATACACCGTATAAAAGAAAGTTGTGTATAAAACTAAATATGCCTCAATGAAAGGAGATTGAGACGAAGTCCCTTACCTCGGGTCCGACTTGACTCGATCGTTCTTTAACGTCCTGAATAATAAACCTGAGTTAATTTATACTTGATTAAGAACCTTTTTAAAGTTCATTATTCTTTTTATATCACTTATTGCCATGTTATAAACATTATGTAACCATTTAAGTTAATAATGTTTGTTTTGTCAATATTTGGTTCTTAAGTCAAAAGTGGACTTCTTACAATTACATGTTGTTCATGTGGTCAAAAGTTCTTTATATCCAGAATGAAATTCCCGATTTGGATATAATATGTATCTTATATATCCAGCATATACATGTATTTATAATATTACATAATCATTTAGAGGTAAGAAATGAAATGCACCGTTCATGGAGACGGTAAGTCGTACGTACGCATGAACGCTACTTTCATTTCATTGTCATGTTAGTGGAATTAAAACTAAATGAGAGGTATGTATATTTTAATTCCAGAATTATATTCATCATTTAGATATATCATTAATTATATATATACATTATATACATGTAATTTTAATAGTACATTACATTTGGGGATAAGAAATGAAATGCACCGTTCATGGAAACGGTAAGCCGTACGTACGCATGAACGCTACTTTCATTTCTATCTCATACTTTAATGGAAAGAAATAATAATGATATAGAGGTATATTATAATTCCAGTATAACATCATATATAATAACTTTAAATCCATCCTTTACACGTCCCACATATGGCATTAACGAATCACATCACTTTTAGGGGGCGGTAGTCCGCACTTCCTTAAATGAAGATATCGTGTTTACCCATAATGGAAACCATAAAGGTATGCCCAAAATGAGAAATACAGAAGCTTAAGGAAATAATAAACATATTATATATCATATATAAAAATAGTGACATCATAATGGCCACCCTTGAAGGTGTTAAATGAGTATTGAACAATCATCGTTTCGGGAGGCAGAATTTCGTGATCCACGGAAACCGTATGTTCTTTAACCATTTTATGTAGTTTTGTGATAGTGTAGCTCAAATAAATATTATAACAACATCCTAGTATATTGAAGATACTGGTGTTGTTACAAAAGAAGTAAATAAAAAGAGTTTAGAGGGTTGGATAAGCAAAATAAAACAAATGAACAAGAGAGAATGAATTACCTTTAAAAGTGTAACTCCCTTTTTATTTGAGCCTAAAGGCTTCCTTTGAAAGAATTATGCCCAAAGGGAATCCTCTATGATGAGGAGAGGGATGTGGAGAGAGTAATTGGGCAGGGTTTGGCCGAGCCAAAGGCTTGAGAAGTGTGTGAAATGGGGTAGAGGTGGGGGCCTTTTATAAGAGGAGAGGAGGGGCACTTTTGGAAAGTAAAGAAATATTACTTTATTTGAAAATGTGTTTCGATTTTAAAAGGTCCCACATTGATATAATTCTTGGATAAGGTGATAAGGGTTCTAAATAAACTCATCCAATTGGTTTTGGACATGTGTAGGTTTTAGAGTTTTCATTATCTTTCCATTTTATTTAAATCGTCAAATAATGATTTCATCGCTGCATCATTATTATGTCATATATCATTTAATTTATTTAATGTATAAAAATTATAAAAAAAATACTATGATGTATTAAATGTTTTTATATTTCCAATGACTATTTATAATCAAAATTTGGACTTGTATAACCCCACTCAAAAATTATTTTAGTAAAACAATTTATGTTAGTGTCATTTTCACTTTAACAATAAATAAAAATATATTAATGTCATTTTCCAACTAAAGTGGCTCCATGGGGTCCCCAAGTTGGCCCATGGCTTGTCTGGGTCGGCCATGACTCACCCAATAGGTGTAGGACAAGTTTCATGGTGTTTTCACATTCTTATAATACCATTTTTACATTAAACTACACTAATTACCTCTAATCGCGATTAAGAACTTAATAAGTTACTATTCACCAAAAAAATTATTATAATCTCATTGAACCACATTTTACTTCTTAATGACAACCATGTATGTTGGATTTTCAAAATTAAATACACATTAGTGGTCCACTTTCATTTAACTGAAAAATCAGTTTGCTTGATTACCACTTAGTGGTTTCACTATTCAACAACAATTGAAGTTTTTCAGAAAATTACCAAAAATTCACCCTAAGCTATATTTGATATTCCGAATTAAAAAATGAAGCCCATTTTAAAAAATTCAAAACATATAAGTCAAATTAATTAATTTAATAATTAATTCCCGGTGTCATGACAAATAGCGTGTTTTTGTGAAACAATAAGTATCAAAAGATTGACACCAGTTTAAGTCCGATTTTAAAGTAAAATTAATTCCAATGACCACTATTGGATTTAATGGTAAAAATATTTTCTAATTTCACTTTAAAACCAATTAAAAAGATAATCTAATCATATAAATAAATTATATTAAAAAGAGGTTTTGAATTAAAATACAACATATTACACTATTCATAAAAAAATGAACTTTATCAGAAAGGTACCAAAAATTTACACAAAGTAAATTTTGATGTCCCGATTCAAAAGAAGAGTTATATTTGGTCCAAAATAAAGTATAAGAGTGATCAAAACTATATTTAATGACGGTTCTCTGTCAAAAGGTGATAATTTTACCTTTCGTGAAAATTAGGGTATAAATGCCTAAAATTGAACTCTTTCTGTATTTTAAGCCTTTATCTTTTATTGGGTAAATGTATAAACATTTAAAAACATATCTAATCATATTTTAGTTATTTCTATCCATTCCCGCCAGTACAACAGCTACTTGTTAACTAACATTTAAAATAATATTATTTTATTACTAGTGTGCTACGTAAGTTTCAAAGAAACTCATTGTTGCGTATCGGGTACGCTATCGAACATAGCAACCCCTTTAAAATAAAATTAATATTTAATTCGTAAATATTAATAAATATGAAAATTCTTTATTCTTTATTTACCTGGGATGTTACAGGGTATGTATAAAGGTAAAATGAATTTAAAAATATCTTCCTGTTATCAGCTAGTGAAGGGATTTCCATACCAAACTTTTTGTCTTAACTATTATAGAATTTAATTTTATTCTTTGTATATATTTTTTTTCAATTCATAATTGTATGTTATATTTAATTAAAAGTGTTTTTATTTTCGAAAATTATTTTTATTTTGTATGTAAGAGAGAATTAATACCACTAAAAACATATCAAAAATATGATAAAGTTTTAAAATTTTGAATAGAACATTATCTTTCCCACATTGTTGAAAATTATAGAAATGTTAGATTTATTATATTACAGTATTAAAATAACATTTCAATATGTTTATAGATAAATTTATGTCAATTTTACCTAATCAATAATTTTAATTTTTTTGACTTAGATCTTCATGAAATTCCATTTTCAAAACCCCCATATCGAATAGATCAACTAGTGCTAATAAAATTGAAATATGAGTATCTTGATAAGGAATAAATTAATATAAGAAATTAATCAACAAGATCACGTAATTTATATGTTAAAAATAAATATGGCTCCCTGAGGGTTTTGATTTCTTATATTGAAATTAATAACATCATTGTTAATAATTCATGTTTGTTACCTTAGATTGATGACATGTTTGATCAGATCTACACAACTCCATATTTATCCAAGGATTATCTGACGACTAGGTTATAATATTTGAAGGTTAGATAATATAAAATACCTAAAATATCATTTCATAATATGTATAAAAATTATGATATTGATGTTATTCCATTTGGGTTGATGAATGCGCTAAATATATTCATAGATATTGTGAATATAGTTTTATATTAATATTTGGATAAGTTCATGTTTCTTTATGGATGATATTTGTCTTAATTAAAAAAAATTGAGGATGATAAATAAATCCCAGGAGTTTTCACCGATCATAAATATAATATAATTTTTATAGAAAAATTTTTTATTGTTATTTTTTATTAGAATAGATTTATTTACAGTAGAACATAATAAATAAATATGGAATAAATATTTTTCTTTATAATACAAAAGTGGTTGATGAGTAGACAACAACTATAAATGTTACATATAATCAATTTATTCTTGAATTAATTTGATACTACTAGTAACTTGATAAAAATATTTCATGATAATCTACACCACTAACAATGTTAACTCGAAACGAGGTTATGTTCATCTATATGAAGTAATGTGATCATTGCTTCAATGATTTGAAAATATGATTATTTAATGATATACTTTTGGATATACTATATATTAATCGTGGGTTTGTAATTTATATTATTTCTTATATAAAGGGACTCAATTTTATATTAATTATGAATGACCAACTAATTTCTTATGTGACATGTCATTTAAAGACACCTGGGAAATATTATCCAACACAAAACCTTAAACTAGAGGTAGTAGTGGTTTATCTAAAAATTAAAATGAATAATTTATTTAAATTTAATTTTAAAATTTATTTTGATCATAAAAGTATTACTTATATATTAACGATGAAATAATTGAATGTGAGGTAGTTAAAATAGAATGAATTAATAAAATTTAATGACTACACAATTCATCGAGATCCATGAAAATAAAACAGAGTAACTGATGATTTTAGGATCAAATATATTACATAATTAACTACGATATATAAGTAATTGGATACATTTTTAAATGATTTTATGAATATTGGATTTGAAATTTTGGATTAAGAAAATACCTCCACATTGATTAATGTGTGAATATAATCATCTCTGTTAGATAATTTTATGAAATCTGAGAAGTAACACTATTAACTATAGGAAAATGTATAATTGTTTTAGAAGTGAATGTTCCCTGAATCTAATATGAAAAAAGAAAGTGTTTTGATATTCCAAGTATGTTTATGTGTATCATTTAACCCCCATTAGAAACAAAATCTAATGATTGAGGTTCATAGATCATTATTTTTTATTAATCATGGAAGCTGAAAAATGTATAGAGATCTTCCAAATCATTAATTATGGGAAGGAATGAATAATGATATTATTGTTTTCATTATGAAATGTTTTTCTTTCCAATTGGTTAATGATTAAAAAACTATATAAGAGGATTCTTCAGTATTTTACTATTCTGAAATGGGAATGGTAGAATAGATATTTGGATTTTCAAATTAGAATTAACAAAAACATCTTATAGAAATAATGCATTTAGGGTAATTTGTGTTGTATTAAATAAATATTCAAAAAAATTCCCATTAGAGATCATATATATTTAGATCAACAATAATGAAATTATATTGAATAGATATTCAAAAATAATGATTCAGAATATGGAGGACATTCATTATTATTTTTCAATGGAATATCAAGGAATTTATGATCAATATCTACCCTTAGTATTTTTGATATAATAAAATGTTTCATTCTAGTTTTCTTATAGAAACTTTTGAATAAATATATAAAATCAATATTAGACTAAATATTATTTGGATAATGATATGAAAATTATTTTATTTGGACGATAATTGGTAGTACAAATTATTAAAAGGGGGTGTATTATTTAGTAGGGCAGGAGGAGAAATCTGATTTTTCATAAATATATATATATATATATGTGGAGAAATAATATTTATTTAATTGTAGGAGATCATATTTTTCTTACTTTTTCTCTATATAAAACAGTTCTGTGTTTTGGTAAAAAGTGAATATTGATACCATGTTCATTAGATGAATAAATTATCTATAATAATGCACCGGTTTCGAACCATGAGTCATTACCTCCGATTTTATCTCAGGTACACAATGTATTTCATGATTTGATTTTATGAAAATATGTTCTAGATGGATCTCAACTTTTTATACAATAAGACTCTTGGTCTGAAGAAAACCATTCCTATAAAGAATGAAAAATCAATATTTTTGACCATTGAGATTAATTTATGTAAAATATTGTGATTCACTAGTATAATTATTTTTGAAAAAAAAATCATATGAATAAAAAATATACATGTGAATCATAAAATTATATGAAGGAAAATTATATCCACTTGTTTATGTGATAAATAAATTTGTGTACACATAATTTAAAAAATGTGTGAAGAATTAAACAACCAAGATTATTTTATGATAATTTATTTTATTTTCTTATTAATATTTATTAATTATAATTTATATTTTGATATTCATTATAATAATAATAGGAATATTTTTAATCAAATGGAAAAAACCATTAATTCTAACCAAATTTCATTTTCATATATCATACGGTTGACTTAAAAGAATTATTTCAAATTTAAAGAATTTTTATTAAAAAAAATTACTGTCATTTTTGAATTCACGTTGTCAAAATTCTGCCCAGATGAATTCGTTCAGAATATATTTAAACGGATTAATTTTTAATGAATAGTTAAAATTACATAATTTTATATAAAATTGAAATTTATTTTCACATATTTATAATCTCATATTTTATTTTTTATTACTATAAAAGGTTTAGTAGTCATATCATATTAAAAGTAAGTCAATATATTATAATTGAATCAAGATGATACATAAATTTTGTATAAAATATTATACTTAGAAATGAATTTTACAAAAATCCATTTTTTTTGAGAATAGTAGGTTTAATTTCAAATTAAAATTTTTCTACTAAAGTTAATATAATTTGGTAGAACATGTTACATATTTTTAATTAAGATAATTATAATTAGGTAAAAATTTCATCTTATTTTTTTCAAAATGAATAAAATACACTACAAATATCTAAAACCCTTGTTCTGCTTAAAATAGTTATATCAGGGGTAATCTAAAGATATAATGATAATAATTTACCAAAAACAAGTAAAAATCAATTTGGATGGAAATATTTCGACTTAGTGAAATAAAATTTTATGAAATATTCCATTTTGACCAATTTTGCTTTATTATGACATCAATAAATTTTAGTATTACTTGGAATTTCAAGTGGGTACTCTACCCCACTAATAAATGGTCACCCCATCTCTTGTCTTGTACACACATCAAGAGATATTCATTTCATCCATGAACTATTAATATATATTCCATACATTCATACTTACTCATTATAGAAATTTTTTTGGTCACAAGACTATCCTTGGAAGGCATTACGTATAAACCGAATGACATTTTATCGAGAATATGTATAGTTATTAATACACCACCTTCACTTTATTTCTTCATATACATTCATTAAATTTTATTCAAACTTCATGAAATAATAACATAAGTATATTAAATATTCTCTAAGGTTATTATATTAATTCCAACCTATATTAATATCATTCTTCTCTAAAATGAGAAATGAACCCATTTTTCCTCCGTATGGAGGACTACTGCTTTGTGAAATGATGTAATTAATCTTCATAACCACCTATCATAGTTGGTTATAATGGTGGATTTAAATTATATAAATGATATTATACAAAATATTATCTTTATTTAATGATATCATTTCATACTTTTATATCCAACACTTCAATTCAAAAATGGTAACATCATTCTTCTGTATATGTGGATTTCCACATCCACATTGCTATGTTATTTGTTTGTTGTGATAATATCAAAAATATTCAATATATATAATTATTTATATAAATAATATGATATAATGTATGTAATTATATATCTATAATTGTTGGGAAATATCCCTCAAGGTATCATTGAAGCATTTTTTAGGTGATTGTGTTTGTTGACAAAGTGGAAAATTGTGTTGTGATTGTTGACAAAGAAAACCATGCCATAAATTTTTTTTAAAATGAGATTTCTTAGTGACATGTTGAGTTAAAGGGATTTGGTTAACGACCCATGTTTTATTCAAGAACATCGACAAAGGAATGGATGATCTGGAGGCGGTACAAAAATAATAGATACAAGGTGGCGTTGTTTCCCAGTGTTGTGCGCCCTGTACATGATGGAGAAGAAACTTGTGAACCTAATGTTTTTCAGGATCATAAGGTCAAAATATGGCAAAGTAAAGAGGGACACGCGGGTATTGGTGTGGTCTCACATGTGACTTGCATGCTGTAAAGAGACTTGTGTGCCGATGCCTAGAAGGCTTGGGAACTTGCACACCTATTTTTTTCAAGATCAGATGATGAAAATATGGTGAAGGAAAGAGGGTCGTGCAAGTATTGGGTTGGTCGCATATGTGACTTGCAAGGGTAGAGACTTTCACACTGAAACATGTGCGCCGAGGGGAGACTTGCGCGCCGCCGTGTAGGTTGACCAAATGCCCATAAATATAGGACCACCCCTCCTCATTTTTAGCGGAGTTCAACACTTAGAAAAATCAGTGCTCCCGTTGTGCAGGTGTGGCGGTCGCACAGGTGGTGTGTGGTCATGTAGGTGGACTTCCACTCCCGTGTATGAAGTTGTGCGCCAATTGGTAGTTGCGCTCCAATATTGGTTTGGGCGTAAAAGGGGTTGAGTCACGCAAGTTTTGAATTGTAAAATATTGTTCCGCGCAAGTGGTTGAGGTAGACTTGTGTGCCAGTTTTGACTTCTGTGATGATACTTGTGTGTCGGGTTAGACTTTCGTTCCAATTAAGGTTTATTCACGGTGGTTATTCAGGGCTGCGTGAAAGCTGGAAGATTGCCTCATACGTTCGGTGCAAAGAGTGATTCATCTACAGGTGAAAGTTGTACTTCAACAGAGAATCCACATACAACATAAGATTTATTCATTGGTGATAATGAAAAGACCTACAGGTCTATAAACTGTTAGTGGATCTTTTCTGGAGCAGTGACCAAAGGAAGAGGAAGAATGTGATCCTCTCCACCGGTAGTGAGCCAGAGAGAGAGAAACATGGAGTGACCTGGGAAAAGCAGTGACCTGAACCTAAACATTGTAAAGGCAGTGAGCATGGGCATAAAAGTGATCTAGATCGAACATTATTGGCAGTGAGCCTTAGTAAATTTGGTACAACGTGACATTTTCGTTGTATTCTCCTTGGACGTAGCCCAGTGAGGGTGAACCAAGAAAAATCTCTATATCTTTATGTTTTCTTCCCTACATTGCATTAAAAGCATCATCATTAGATAAAGAAGAAAATAAGTGATCATAATATACAAAAAAATAAACAAAGTGACCCTTGTAATTAAGAGGTCAAGATCTAGTGGGGTAGGAATAATTATTAAGAAAAGAATATTCATACCCTGATTCACTCCCCCTCTCAGTGTATATAGGCCCCTATTGGTCCTAAAAATTGGTATCAGTGGGAAATGATTCTTTTATCATATTTTTTTGCTCTGACATGGTGTAGTTAATCTCTCTGGTTAAAGATTCAGTCTACCCTTATCTTGGTGTGCCATGGAAAAGGGTAAAACATCAAAGAAGAATCAAAATTCAGATGATATCCCTCAGTGTTGAAGTGTTTATGGAAAAAGTGTGATTCAACTAAAAGAATCAATAATCTTACTAAAGGAAGGCTTGGATAAATCGGATAGGGAAAATATTGATTCACTCAATCATGATGTAGGAACGAGTCAAGTACTTGAACATCAAAGTGATACCGACACAACTAATGATGAAGATGTATTAAGAAAGAGTCCACTAGTAGATGTTTTCAACATGACAAAGAAATTAGATCGGAAATTTAGTAATGATGTTAAATATAAAGATATCAGGATCCTGGTATAGGAAATTGAGGTCCATAAGCTAATAGGATTAAATCAAAGGCGTATTGATGTGACTACTGACCTAAGGGAGAAGAATGATTCGTAAGGTCAATAAATACAAAAGATGACCAGAATGAAAGGAAAAAAAGGCATATAATTATGAAGAGAATCACAAGTCATAGGAAGTTCAGAATCTAAAATACAGAAATGATGATCTAGCTACACAGTTTTCTGAAGAAGTTCAGAAGAATAAATGGCTACAACAAGAGAATTAATCTGTCTCTGAATATGTTGTTCCAGAAAAATTGAAGGTGAAGGAGAAAAGTGACATGGTGGGAAAGCTAACACGGGAACTTGAAGATGAGTTGAGTATACAGAAGAATCAAAGAAAATAACTTAATTCTCAACCTGAGTCAAGAGATAAGAGGATTCAACAATTGGTGGAAGAGATAGAAACATCCTAGAATGAAATGGAGATATCAAAGGACAAAGGAAAACCTAAGTTGAAGAATGCACTGAACCTACTATTCGATTGTCCTTCGGAAGGTGATGATGAAATGAAAAGGAAGTATGAGATTTCTTGAGGAGAAAAAACAAAAACAATTCTCATCTCGAAGACCATATATCTTCGGAAAATCTAGTATTGGATTTGATGAATCCCCTCCCATGCATGATAGAATGCGAGCCATAAATAGTTCTAGCAGTGGAGAAAAACATATAGGTGCTGGAGAAAGGCCTAAGAGGATAGTTACAAAAAGAATTGATGACATATGCTATTTCTGCGGGATACATGGCCACACGTCAAGCCTCTGTTCAGAGGCTCTGGAATACATTTTAGCCTGTGAGAACTGAAACATTACTAAATTTGAGAATAATAAGAAGCATCATGAGAATATAGATAGAAGATTCTCTCAAGGGAAAACATTCATTAGATGCTATTACTGTGGAAGAAATGGACACACAATGAGTATGTGTCAGGAAGCTCATGAGATCAATATTATAGGAAGAACACAAGATGTTTCAACATCTAAATAATGAAATGATGAAATGAGGTATGCCTTTGATGGAAAATGGTTTATATGTTTTGATTAAGGGAATTTGGAAAGACATTGCAGCAAGAAGAAAGATGGAAAGGGAAAGGAACTTGAATGGAGTTTCATGACTCCAGTGGTATATAACGAGAAATCGTACACTAGGAGAGAAAGTGGTAAATTGAAGAATAGGCTGAGAGTCCTTTGAAAATCACAAGAAGCTAAACGAAAAGAGTATCAGTCATACTCACAATAGCTCTCATGGAGAGAATTTTAACAAACCTGGAAGATTAAGGGGAGACCTACACCAGCTATGAGAAATATGAATGCATGCTCATTGGAGCCCTCCCCAACAGAACAAAATAGTGTGGTGACTCAAGTATCTGATAAAATAAAGATAAACAAAAAATGTACTAAAAACTTCACATATCAGATTCCAAACAAAGAGATTCCTACCCAGAGATAGAATCAAAGGAAGTGGCATATTGTTGGAACATCAAAGAGGGAAATGACTACCAGTGGTTTTAAACCTCAAAATGTGAGAAAGGCCAAAACTACCGAATCTATATATATGAAAAAGGCTCCGAATTTGGGTAATGAATTCCTAGTCATATGGACAGAATAGTTGAAGTTGGTAAGGCAGCTGGAGGAAGCAAGGAAATAGTGTGATGCTCTGCATGAAAAAATCAAAGGGTCGACCCATCAGGATCAACCGCAATCCTCGTCTTGAGGACTCCAGAAGGACCCCTCTCCCTATGTGTATAAAATTTTTTAACTGATTATTCAAGTGTTTCAGGTATTAGGGAGATATGATCCAATGGGAAGTGGCATTTAATGATTCAATGTGGAGAAGTGATATGATACAGAGTTTCAATTGATTCAAATTATGTACCAGAGTTGGAGAAGAAAGGGAGAAACGGAGAACATTATGAGGTTATTGGGTTATTAGATTTATTTCTTATTTCATACACCTAGTTCCAACTTAGTAGTCTTAGAGATTTTTTTATTGGATCAATGCTGTGTGACAAATAATAAAAGATGAATGAGGAGAAGAATGGTTATGGGTCTATACATTTGGTCCTAACAACTAGAAGAGTTGCATAACACAGGGGGAGCATTCTATATCCTAATCAGATGCAAGATCACAATGTGATATGAAGGATGAATGTTTATATTCATGAAGAATGACTGGGGAACAAGTAGAAACACATAGGTTTTGATGATTATCTTTTTTGTTCTAACAATGTGGGATCCGCTAACTGTTTTCAGGATACCAAGAAGCTGCGAGAGAAAATCAAAGGTGTGTCAACAAAAATCTGAGAGTATAAGTAGAAAAAAATGATGTCATTAAACAATGACACAATGACAAGTTTTTTGTTGAAATTGAGGACGTGGTAAGAGACTCAGTGGGAGTAGAAGTGCAAATTCTAATTCAGCATAAGGCACTAACAATAAACAAGAACGTTTCATATCTGTGTCTGCAAGAAAGCCAAAGAGTCGAGATGAAATTGATATGCAGAATATCATTGGTGACCAGACATCTCCAGTTCAGAAAAAAAGAATGAAGTTAATGTAGTAGGCATTTTTTCTATCTCAAGTAGAGCCAAAATTCATTGCTGATGCAGCTGAAGATGAATATTGGGTTCAGGATATGAATGAAGAGATTGATCAGATTTAGAAGAACCAGATGTGGGAGATTGTTTTGAGACCAGCAGATAATAATGTCATTGGGACTAAATGGGTCTATCGGAACAAGATGAATGAATATGGAATAGTGGTTCAAAAAAAGCACGACTAGTGTGCAAAGGATACTCCCATATAGAGGGAATAGATGTTAATGAGACATTTTAACCATTTTTAAGGCTGGAGACAATCAGATTATTCCTAGCCATTGTAGTGCAATGAAGGTTCAATGTGTTCCAGATGGATGTCAAATCTACATTCCTAAATGGGGTTCTGGATAAGGCATGTATATTGAGAAATTAGATGGTTTTCTGATTCATGAAGATGATAAAAAGGTTTGCCATTTGAAGAAGGCAGTATATGGGCTGAAACAAGCACCGAGATAATGGTATTAAATGTTTGATCAATATTTGAAGAATCAATGATTCAAATGAAGCATAGTAAAGGTGGTTTTCAGAAATATGAAAAGAAGGTTATGATGAGATTTGGAATTGAAAATTCCAAGGGGATGAAGACTCTGGTTGCTACCTAGATGAAACTATCCAAAAAATGAGGATGGTAAGGTAATTGATATCATGGAATATAGGAAAATTATTGGATCTTTGTTGTAATTAACTACGACAAGTCCTGACATTGTTTTCACCACATGCCAAGCAACAAGATATCAGAGTAATACCAAGGAAATAAAAATGATTACAGTGAAAATAATACTTAGATATATCAAGTGCATGGTGTAATTTTTCTTAACATATAATGACAAATCTCAATCAGTATTATTGGATTACACAGATGCAGATTGGGCCGGATCAGCAGATGACAGAAAATCAACGTCAAGAGGTTCATTCTATCTTGGTGGATTGTGTATTTCTTGGGTAAGCAAGATGAAATATTTCATTTAATTGAGCACCACATAGGCTGAGTATATTGCATCCCCTCAAGTATGCACAATGTTATTGTGGATGAAGCAGCAGCTTGAAGATATGGGATTTGGGGTGAAGTCTCCAATTGTAATCCAGTGTGATAACTCAAGTGCTATAAATATCAACAAAAATCACATTCATCACTCGAGGAAAAAGAACATTGAGATCAAATATTATTTTATCAGGGAGATGGTTGTGCATTGAATTGTGATGTTTGAGTATGTTCCTACATAGCTACAGGTTGCAAATATTATGACAAAGCCTTACCCAAGGAAGCTTTGGAGAGGAATCGACAGGATCTGAGAGTTCAGTCGACTCCCTGTACTTAAAAGAGTGTCGATGTGAAACCCCCCCCCCCCTCCCTGAGGTATGATGTGTTTTTTTCTCTAATGTGCTAATATGTGTTCTATACTCCTTTATAGACTACAAAGGAGTGACCTTCGGGTTCTTTGACAGAGGGGGAGAAAACAATGATTGTTCAAGGGGGAGACAATGTGGCTATTTGAGAAATCATGACAGATAGGGGGATAAGTTGACAGATGTGGCAGCCAGATAGGGGGAGTTGAAGGAGAAGACAGATAGGGAGAGTGTATTAAATCTGACGATGCTAGAAGTGATCGAGCAAAGAATAGATATCATGACACTTGAGGATCGTGATAAAAGCATAAGAGTGGTTCAAAAGATTAGTGTTGGAATTCGGTAAGAATATTTCCAAAACTGGTATTCCAAAAATTGGTATAAGTTTGGTGTCATCATTGGGGTTTATAGTTGAAGTGAGTCATTGATTAACGTTTCATTTACTTTTGTTTCTCACACCGAGCAATGCCCATATGGGCTTAGAGTATTGTTGAGTAAATCCTTGATCGCTATCGAAATCACAGTAGGCGAATGGTGGCTAAAGAATTATTGATGTATCTTTTTATGGAAGAGTTGTCAACAAACCCAAAGGGGGATATTGTTGGTCAAAAATCCCTCATGGTATCATTGAATAATTTTTGAGGTGATTGTGTTTGTTGAAAAAATGGACAATTTTGTTATGATTGTTGACAAAGCAGACCATGACATTCAAATTTGTTGACAAAGGAGATTTATCAGTGAAACGTCGAGTTAACGTGTTGTGGTTAATGAATCATGACTGATTAAAGAATGTCATAAAAGGAATGGATGATCTGGAGGCGGTACAAAAAAATATATACAAGGTGGCGCCGTTTTCCAGTGTGTGCCAAATTTTTTGGCCAAAAAATCATCATATGAAGAAATGTTTTTTTTGGAAAAGGGACTTGCGCGCCTTGTACTTTATGGAGTGGAAACTTGCATGCCTAATGTTTTTCAAGATCATAATTTCAAAATATGGCAAATGAAAGAGGGTCGCGTAGGTATTGGTGTGGTCGCGGAGGTGACTTGCACATTGTAAAGAGACTAGCGCTCCGATGCCTAGAAGGATTGGGAACTTGCGCGCCTGTAGTTTTTCAAGATCAGAAGATCAAAATATGGAAAATTAAAGAGGGTTGTGCAATTATTGGGTTGGTCACGTATGTGACTTACAATGGCAGAGACTTGCGTGCCGAAACTTGCGCGTCGAGGTGAGACTTTCACGTCTCCGCGTAGGTTGACCAAATGCCTATAAATACAGGACCACTCCTACCCTTTTTTAACGGATTTCAATGATTAGAAAAATAAGATCTCCAGTCGTCCATCTGTGGTGGTCACACAGGTGGTGTGTGGTCCCGCAGGTGGACTTGTGCACCCATGTTTGAAGTTGCGCGCCAGTTGGTAGTTGCACGCCAATATTTTTTTGGGAGTAAAAGGTGTTGAGTCGCGCAAGTTTGGAGTTGCAGAAGATTGTGTCGCGCAAGTGGTTGAGGTATACTTGAACACCAGATGTGACTTGCGCGCTAATACTTTTGCACTGGGTTAGACTTGCATTCCATGTGAGGTTGATTCACTGCGGTTATTCAGGGCTGCATGATAGCTGGAAGATTGACCGATACCTTCGTTGCAAAGAGTGATTCATCTACAGGTGAAATTTGGACTTCACCAGAGAATCCACATACAATAGAGGATTTATTCATTAGTGATAATGAAGAGACCTATATGTCTAAAAACTTTGACTGGATCCTTTCTGATGTAGTGAGAAAAGGAAGAGGAAGAAGGTTATCCTCTCCACCGGCAGTGAGCCAGAGAGAGAGAAATAGGGAGTGACCCTTGGGAAAGCTGTGAGCTGACACTAAACATTGTAAAGGTAGTGAGCCTGTGCATAGTAGTGATCTAGAATGAACATTATTGGTAGTGAGCCTTAGTAAATTTGTTACAGTGGCACATTGTCCATGTATTCTCCTTGGATGTAGCCCATTGAGGGTGAACCATGTAAAAATCTATGTGTCTTCCTATTTGCTTCTCGCCATTGCATTCAAACATCATCATTAGATAAAGAAGGAAATAAGTGATCATAATATACACACAAAAGAAAACAAAGTGACCCTTGTAATTAAGAGGTCAAGATCCAGTGTGGAAGGAAGAATTATTAAGAAAGGAATATCCATACCCTAATTCCCCCCCCATCTCAATGTATATATGCCTCTATTGGTCCTAACAATAATGATAAAATTATACTTTCCATCATTCCCCCATGCAGTTTGGAAAATTAGAATTTTACTGATGTATATGTATGACCTAATATATCCATGATTTTAATATAACTAATTATTCATATCCATATTTCATGGATTATTTTAAAGTTATAATTAATGCAAAAAAATATTGCAATATCACGATTATATTTATTTATACGATTGAATAATGGCCAATTTCAACACAGCTAACATAAGAATGTCATTTTGGGAATATGATCTGAATATCATAAAAACATATAATGCGAAATTAATATATTTTATAATTGAATGTAATATTGTAATAAATAAAATAAAAGATACAATAACTTTAAAAGGATCCTACATAAGAAAATAATTAACATCTGTCAAACTCAAGACAAGAGGCACATAATTTTAAGAACATCATATTAAATTTTTAATAGATGTATTTTCTAAATAATTTTCATACATTTCCATATTCATAAAATTATTATATGATTATATTAATATAGATATGAAATAGATATAAACATAATTTTATTTTCCATTTAACATTTTTTTAAATCATTTAAATATGAATCCTTTTACATATTTTATATAGAAATATTTTCAAAAATCAAAAGGATTAATGTATTCCAACTTATACAACATGAACTTTTTTCCCACTACTATAAATAATATTTAATGATTATATTCCATTAAAGTAATTCATGTTTTCTTCAATGAAAAACAATATATCCCATTTTCTATGTATTTACAAAAAGGTATTATAATGGAATGTATATCTCTATATCTATTAATATTTTATGATAGCAATGATTTTTTATATGTATGATTATGTAAATGAAAGAATTATTTTTACATGATTTTTATTATTATTATTATAATTGGTTTTTTATTATTGGAATAACCAGTATAGATCATGATTATGGATATAATGAGTTAGATTATGATGGTGGGAGATCCTGATGTATCCCTCTCATGCATTGTGTAATTGGAAAAAGTTAACTAGTTATGTTTTTTCAAAGAGATTATTAGAATTTACCAGATCACATATTTAATTTTCAAGAGTTTAATTCCCACAAAAACAATAACTTCCAATTTCTTATTATGGGGGGATTAATATAGTTTCACAATATTTCACATTGAGTAACCACATACATTTTGCATCCCCATTATGGTGGATTCTAACTGGGGTTTTCTCTAGAAATAGAAACACCTTATGGTTCCCATATCCATGATGGTTTGTAGACCTATACTCAAAATGAGTCCCGTCATTGAAGGATTTTACCAATGAAACCTATGAACTAACATTCGTCTATTGGATGGGAGTCAGGGCTCATCACATCGTTTTTTGGGTAATGGTATCCTACTCCATGACTCTCTTGTTGATTTCATTCATATTCATGAATCTTTTAAAAACCATAAAATATGACATGTCACCATTCACATTCTAAATTAGTCACACATACATGAATGAGTAACCATGTATAGGTAATAATTATTTTCCATCAATGTAACCATCTATACATATAT
The DNA here is from genome assembly GCA_963277665.1 of Viscum album. Lineage (NCBI taxonomy): Eukaryota > Viridiplantae > Streptophyta > Magnoliopsida > Santalales > Viscaceae > Viscum > Viscum album. The sequence continues at coordinate 764,944,798 of OY728129.1, forward strand.
AATTTTATCTATTGATAGATCCACTAATAGATTCTAGAGATTCTCAACCACACTTCATTGTTTTCATGGTAATGGTTTGTTTAAATGATAATCGTTTAACGCCTCATAATTAGATGATCTTTATATTATGTATGTCTAGGAAATCCATTATAGTTTCTATATTTGGATTAGTCTCATAATAATTTCATCCAACATATCCTTATAAAAAGAATTAGAATGTGTGTATTTCTATGCCACTAAATGGGAAACATACTTCATTTTAGGGTCATGTGACAAGGACCAAACCATGAATTTTAGTGTCAAGTAGTGAGGGAGCCTAAAAAAATGTAACTAATCATGGATATAGTGGGACATACATAGGGGAATCCCTTTTTGGTTGATCATGCTGGGATTATGGCCATATTGTGACATGACATGCACCACTGATTTGGGATGATGAGTATGATGTGAAAAGGGAATGGAAGGAATAATTATACATAGATGGGGACTTGATCGTACATGGAATATGTCCCAATAAGGATGATGATGGAATAAGGGTGTTGTGTATGATCCTCAAGATGTCTTACTATGTATTCCATGAGTAAATGAATAAAATCACATTTTGTTTGGATGTGTTGGGGATTACACCTATGAAGGATTACCATTGATTACTTCATTGAAAATATAGTACTATGACCGCTTTCCTCGAAGGGATTATGGACCCTTAAGGTAATCATAACATTTTTTGGGTCCTACATGAAGTAGGATGCAAATTTTAGGATTTTTTACTGTCCTAGTTATATGATCGCAACTAACAGTTAGGACCATGTAAGTCATGCTTATTGTGAGAAAAAATAAGAAGTGAAATAACTAGAAATTTTCATATTATTTTTCATTTAATGGAGGAAAAGGATGAGAGTGTGGATAGCTTTAAATGTCATGTCTGAAATACTAGTGTATTACCCTATGATATATTCCCCTATGATTTCCCTTAAAACATGTGGATTTGGGGATGAGGGAGAGGCTATTGAAGAAAAGGGGGTCCATTTTCTAATTATATACACTCATCATGAAAAAAAGATATTGATGATTAGCCCAATATGATATCCTCCATTGTAACTAATGTTGAGATCCTCATTACCATGAAAATTCATTATCATGAACATTATCTGGAAAACATTTATTGGGGGGGTAAATAAAAGACCTCTTTTACCATGGTAATATATGATTGGATAAGGGAAACATTGTTGTTTTATATCATTAGAATAAATGAATCTTGAAGATATTGGGGAGGTAAAAAAGATTGAATTTTTCACTTTTGTTATGATTCATGTGAATTCATTTAGATAGTTAGAAAATGGGATATAATGAGGCTAAATTCTTCATAAAGAGTATGTAGTGAGAGTGGAAGCAAAAAATACTATAATGATACTCTATTCTGTATACAACTCTTTTCTACCGAGGGTGGAGGATCATGAATGTTGTTCTTCTATAAAGGTGAAAATCTTCACATTGGGATTCCTTTGAGGCCGCAATTCTATCTTTCCTATATGGGTGGCTTTTTAGAAAGGATCCATTAGTGGGGCCTCACTGTTTTCTATTCATCAGAGTATTGTTTTATGTGAATTACCAAACAATGAATTATTTGTTCTTCTATCAATTCTATATGTACATCCCCACTCAATCTCATATTCTTGGTGTGTATAATATATGGTAAATAATAATTTTCTTGAAATGTCTAGTTGTATACATAGTATTTCAGGTTGCAAGAGTCCATGTAATAAAATTGTATCCTATAATGGATATTTGTCACTTGGTGATAGGGTAAAAAACACAAAACACAAGATATTTTCTTTTATTAGGTTTTTTATTTCACTGATTCATTTAATGAACAAACATTTATTTGAATGGGGGGTTCAATTAATCATATTCCCTTACAAAATAAAAAAAAATTGTGGATTTCTTTCACCCCCCCTGCTAAACAAATATTAATCATTTCTGGTGATTTTAATACACCCATTCAACCAAAATAAAATTTTGGTAGTCAAGGCATTGAATTATCACCTTACCATACAAATGCTTTTTGTTTGTATAATTCCATACACTATGACAATCCTATACAGTATGTTAACTATGAGGAATGAACAACCTAATTAATGGTTCATCATTCATTATAATTTTTAAATTGATGAATTGTTTAATTAATTGATTTTAGATTTCTAAAATTAATATTACTCTCCAAATATTTTATTCAAACATTCAAGGTCCAATAAATTACCACAAATGGAGTCTAATTGACATGATAAGGATGTAATTATGATGAAGATGTTAGCCTATTTAAAACCTATATGCTAATTATGTGGACCAAGAGGAGGGTCCAAACCTACTAAAATATTTCTGGATGAACCCAATTTTCTTGTAGATTACTATAGGTGCATTAGGACTCAACCAGAGATCATGGCTTTCAACCCTTCTTACACATTTTTTTTCATTGATATATAGAATTATCTACATACTAAATTGTTAAAATAAAACAATATTCATTTCTAGAAACTAAATATCAATGATCATTGTAGAATAATTATTTTTTATATACAGGAAATCATTATGGGAATTAAAATTCAATGTCTTCCACATAAAGATTTTATTACTAAGTGGTCTATATACTATTCTATGCTTAATTATATATTTTTTCCCATTTCTTGGAATCCAAAATATTTTATCTTAATTTTTAAAGATAAAGTGGACCCTTATCAAATTTTTTCTAAGGTATATAAATGTATGATGTCCATACCGATGAGAGTGGATGATGGTGATAAATGAAACCATATAAAACATCATAATTTTAAATAGAAGATCATGGGAACTATTTTAAGAGAGTAAAATGTCTCAAAAAGGATTTACCTTTATGAGTTATAATTATTTTCCCATGTCTTTATACTTATACCCCACCAAAAAAATCATCATCAATCTTAGAAAATCAGATACAGTAATATAGTCTAAGCGAATATCTTAGAAAACAGGTCTTACATTTGAGGACAAATTTTAGATTGGTTTTATTTAAGATATACACCTTCTCCATATAATGATGAAGTATGGGTTCTATAAAATATTTCCATTGTTGTAACTCCAAATTGATAAAATCAAGGATGATGAAAAGATTGTATGACCATCCCAATTGGATCATCTTCCTATAGGGATGTTCCACCAATATTAAGGATGGAATTCTTGGGTCTTCCAAATCATTGAAGAACTAAATTCCAAGATGTGGTTCATAGGGTTGCATGATGATGTATAGGTAACACAAAACTTTTCTCAATGGAATAGATATATTATCCCCCATCTTCTCAGTTAGTGCATCCCATATACAAACACATTCTGTCTTATTCCAAGAGAGGTCAGTATTAGTATTTGGGAGGTTAGAATGATTACTGGGTCTCTAATCATGGTGTATAATAATGAATAATCCTTCCTTGATCCATAATGTGGTATTAAATTGATAAAAACCCCACTCACAAATAATATGATTAACATATCAATTTATATTCTCAAGGACGGTCCTCATCTTAAGATGGAAGAAACTTTATATGACTAGATTCATATTTCGGTCAGAACAAATGGTTAGAAACCCCATCTGGGGAGGTTGAGGACGTTTCTGATCCAAAAAAATCATAGGAACATTTTGGTTTATTTACCATCACATTCCTTACTCTTTCCATCGGGGTGCGCCTTCATGGGTTATCGTGTTGAGCTCGCAGATGGTGCATTGTACCCCAAACATCTAATTTCAAAAGGTGGGTAGCATTTATCACTTATTCAAAGATTTTTTCACATTGATTGAAATAGGATCATGGGATTTTTTTCCCTCCTACCGTGGATTTATCCTTACAATTTGTTTCCTATTCTGGGTCTCCCTTATTGATTAAGAATTTTTTTGTAAAACTCATTCTGGATTCCATTTCATTATGGACACATGTTATTTATGTGGCGTCTATCAGGAAATTACAAAAGTTTCTTTTCTTGGCAGCAACCATCAGACATGAGAGTAGTCACACTGGGCATAGATGGAATTCCTTGATGCTAAAACATTAGAACACATATATTATTCCTCATCAGAGGGATTCTCTAGGGAGAAAAAACCTGAGGCTTCCCACATCAATCATGGCATATCTTATTCCTGAAGCATGTATTCAAGGTTTTCCTTGGAATCCCTTGATTAACACAGGGTATCCTACGAGTTTAACGTCTAGAAGAAAAAATTCGACTAATAATAAGACATATAAATGAGCCATTGTGGGGTACATACCTAGGAAATAGAAAATGGATGGTTTGCATAACATGCAGTTCAGAACAACCAATTAGAGAGGATCTGAGGTGTTGTGTCTCATGAAGAGAATAATTGACACCATAAATGATGATATAGACACCACTAATGGAAGATAAATGAGTTGGACCTCAATGAGGGTGACACCAGATGGATGGATAAAAATACCCAATGAGAGTGGATCTAAGGTGGTGTGTCTCATGATATGAAGTTTTCACACCATAAAGGATGTCTTCGATGCCACTGAGGAAAGATCATGATGGTGGACCCAAAATAGGGGGATACTAAGGTTTACCATTAGTTGGGATTGAACCCTGGGGAGGCTTCCTTTGTACCATGTTTAGTAGATTGGGTTCAAAACTCACATAGTTCGAGAGGGAATGGTTTAGGTTTTTTATGTGGCTAGTGACCCATAAAAAGAGTATTACTCATGATTGGAGTAATATGAATTGTTTGGGGCTTATTCATGGTTACATTCTTAGGTGGAACTAGGAGAAGAGATGGGGTGAATCGAGATTATGAACTCTGACAGCCCATGGTCAATGGTATGACCTCACCATTACATGGTTGGGGTGATTGATCAAATGGATGGGGATTATGTATTGTTAGTGTTCTGAATGAATGGAATGATTCCACATCGATGTGGTGGCTTTGGAAATAATTATGATGGATGATAGGGGTCATATGAAGTTTATGGAATGAATGGGATGGATCTGATGTGAAGATGAAAGTTTTTGTCTTGATCCATGGCATGGAATCAAACATACCCCACATGGTTGGGAATAATATTATATGTAGTTATGATGGGAGAATCAATTAACCTAAGGAGAAATCTTGTGAGAATGAATTCATGGGTAGGGACCTAAGGAAAATGAACCTCTAGATTAGGGCATGACCCTCTCAAGACATAGTGAACCATGTGAAATGTCGGGAGGGGAATGGATGATGGGATTGAACCATAAATAGGATTCCTACATTAGTTATTTAAAATACAGGGATCAAAGTAAACATAGTTCAGGATGGATGTAGAGAATTGGGGTGTACACATGTATAGTGACCCAAATATGTGTCAGGGGCCTATGCATGGTTAGTGGCCCATAATAAGTTGATTAATCTTGGTTTTATGTATGTGATGTGTGTATGTCTTATTCATCGTTAGTATCCCATAAAATGAAGATTACTCTTTATTGTATGTATGTGATGTGTGTAAGGATTTCTCATGGTTAGCTTCCTAGGATGATTGATCAGAACTACTTAGGGGTGTATCTAGGATATGTGTCCCAATAAGGGAATATGTCACATCAAGAGGGTAATTCTCTAGGATGGATTACCAATGTTTATAATTGGATGGGATTAAATCCTAATGAGTCTTCATGTGTACACAAAAGTGTAAAAGTCCATCATAGTTCAGGTCATGTAATTTGACTTCATGTGGGTAGAGTAAACCTGAATGGCCCAAAGGCCTTCATTTTTATTGATTTTTAATAACCCCCCTTTCAAGGGATGAGGGGGAACCCTTACATGGCATGTAGTCTTAGAGATTAAATGGACCATAAACCAATGTGAATTATATAGAACAAAAGAAATTTTGGGAATGATGGGATTGAACCTGAGAGAGTCTTCTTATATACCCGATTTGGATGGTGGGGATAAAATTCCACATAGTTCTGTAAGTGGGGGTAGAGAATTGGGGTGAACCCATGTCCAAAAACATGGAAACATGTTGGGGAATACACATGGTCATCTTTTCAAATAGTTGTTGGGGATTATGTATGGTTAGTGGCCTAAAGAGGATATCACATATTATAACGACCCATACTTTACATACATTGTTAATACTTCAAAATTGAAGCACACTTATTACAACATATGACAAAACCACAAAGGACCGTATAGGTATAGTGTCTTTAGAAACTGGGAAACATAAACAACTGGTTCATAAATCTTCTACAGTGTCTCCCATTTATTTCATCATATCTAGTGTCCCTTTTAGCTTATTCTACTTAATATCCATCTTCCTGACCGGGGGAAAAGAAAACAAAAAAGGGTGAGCTCAAATGCTCAGCAAGGGCAAATAAAGGAAATAAAAATCATATCATATCTTTTTGAAAATCATAACCTGTAAAAGAGATCATAATATCTTAACATGGAATAAATCATAGAAGTGAAAATGAGATCCCCATAATCATAACATGAAACTTTAAACTTTGTGGCATGCACACATAATCATGGAAAATCATTTCTTGTTAGTCATGACTCATTTCCAAGACTATCTTAGTGGACAAAGTCCCTTTCTGAACCGTGTTCACTCCTCGTTTCAGTCCTGTATCACTGAACCAAAATAACCTTCCGTTCCAGCCATGTCTATCTCATGAGATATAAAATCTTTACCCAATGCATTGGAGGGAGATATAGGTCCCACCCATCTTATAATGAATCCTTTCTTATGTGTGCCACATAATCATAAATCATACATCATCGCATAACACATGTAACAAAAATGGGATTCTTGAAACATCATGACATCATAAATCAATTCATATAAGATAATGGAATTCATAAAAATAATTCCATCACAACATGATCAAATCAATGTAATAATAGGGATAGAAACAGAACCCTTTTATTCTCTTAGATGGAAAATAATTTTGATAAAATACTTGAACTTCATTCTTGAGGAAAATATCCTTTATACTTCAAAAACACTTTTCCTTTCTTAACATGTCATACAATTTTAAACTAAAAGAAGTTGATTAAAAATAAACTTGAATACTTGTAAGGGAAGCTTCTTGGAAATAATGTTTTAGAAATCCATTCATGCCGTATAAGTTAAAAAAACATTCTTCGTACTTTTGTCGGAAAAGTCAAAAAGTAGCTCGTACGAAAAATGACAAAAGATTCCTTTCATATATTTTACTAAAAAATCACCAAAGGGTAAAATTAGATTTGAACAATTGTAGGTTGATGGAAATAATATTACATATTGATGAAACATGGATGTGGATGATAAAATACACCCCAGTAAATACTTACGAATAAACAATCTCGGATAAAAATGAGATTGTGATATTTCCCTTACCTTAGGTCCGATTTGCTTTGTATGTGTCCGAAGCTCCTGTATAATGGTTTAAATAATGTTATTGACTTATTCCTGAATCATACATATTTATATGATATCATATATGGTCATATTCATAGCTTCTTGTTAGTAATATTTCATTGTTACTTGTTACTCGGGTCTTTATTGCCTTTTGTTCTTATGCGTGTTTTGCCGAATACATTCTTATTCTTATTTTAAGGTTATAGATACCTTATATCCAGAATGGTATTAGTGTAACATATATCATATTTATTCATTCAATTCATTTATATAATTACTATGTAATGATGATCATGTAGAATGAGTCACATCACATCGTGGAGACGGTATTCCGTACGTATGCACGAGTGATGATATCGTTCCTATGATCGTGGAACTGTATTGGAGTATATATATATTATTTTAGTATCAATATTAATTTATAATAATCATAAATACTTACTCATTACACCATTATACCCATCCTTGTAAAGTGATGGTGGAAAAATAGATTACACCACGGCGTGGAGACGGTATTCCGTACGTACGCACGCGCGGTGATTTCATTTTTCCGTAGGATGGATAGATGGTGAAATAGGGTTGTTTCATAGTTATAATAACATATCAGTATATGAGTGATACTAATGTTATTACTTCATAATGAAACAACCTAAGAAGAATAAGTGGAATAAGAAATAAAGATGAAAGAATTGGTAACGGTAATTACCTCTTCTTTGAAGCGCCTCTTTGAGACCTCCTCTTAGGGCACTAAAATTGGTCTTTGAGGAAGACCAGAACCTCTAGGATTATTCTAGGGAAGTGGAGAGGATAAATGGCAGGGTTTGTCCGAGATTGAGTGCTCAAATTGGTGTGAGGAGGAGGGGGAGGAGGTGCCCTTTTATAAGGGAGGAGAGGGGCACCTTAGGAATATCTCAAAATATTATTTTATATTAAAGTCAAAATCGGTTTATAATGGTTTCAAAGGGTCTTATTTCGAAGCTAAAGTGGTTATGGGTCGAAATTATATCAACAAATAGTATTTATACAAGTTTAGGTAATTATTTTAACCTTATCAATTAGATTTAACTCTAAGTTAAATAATTTAACTTTTACCGTGTCTTTTTGTTTTCTTTCACTATATGGTTAAAACACTTACTATAACATTCCAAACGAACCCAAATTGTATATTATTAATATATATATCATTATCTATGTCATTTGGCCGAACCTTAGATTTTTAGGAATAAAATAACAATTAGTAATATAATATTTGATTTAAAAACTATTTTGTGTCAATTTTGACACTATTTGATATATGATTTTTGTGAAAGTCATAAGAGAATTATATGTTAGAAAAAAGTTGATTAAATAAACACTAATATATCATAGTAACCTATAAAATTACTGGTATTCATAAAAAGTCTCAAATTACATTTATTTTGGTGTTTATAACATCAATTATGTCAATATTTCATTAATAAGATAATTACTGCATCATCATTGTGTCATAAATAAATTAAATTATTTAATTTATAAAAATTACAAATAAAATACAATTATGTAGGAACTCTTTTTATCTTTCTAATGAATATTTATAGTTGAATTTATCTTATGTATAATCCCATATTAAAAATGATTTACTTATTAAACTTTGATTTTAACTATTTTAACCCTTCTTTAAATAAATTAATAATAAATGTCCTAATCTAATCCAAGTGGGCCTAAATGGTCATATTTTATTCCTAAGTTTGTTTTTGGTCGAATTACACTTGTCCAATAGAATTAGGACATGTTTTAGGGTAATATTAATATCATATTTACCCTTAGTTACCCTATTTACTATTAACCGCGGTAAAAAAAGTAAAAAGTTACTATTCATCAAAAAATTATTTTTATCTCATTAAACCACATTTTACTTACTGATATCAACCATGTCTATCGGATTTTTGAAATTCCATTCACAGAAGCTGTAAAATTAATTTTTTATGCAAAACTTAGTTTTTTAACCTACCACTTAGAGGTTTCACTATTCATCAAAAATTGAAAGTTTTCAGAAAAATACCAAAATTTCACCCTAGGCTAATTTCGGTATTCTGAATCCAAAAATGAAGTCCATTTTAAAAAAATAAAATTTATAAAATTTCAAAAAGTGGTTATTACTATTCATAATGGCTAGTTTTAATAATATTTTAAAAGCATATCGTTGTTTAGTGAAACTCGGTATTGCGTACGACGCAAACTATCGAGGAAGGTTGCGATTGCGTGTAAATTAAGCCAAGCTAGTATGTAGTGAAAGATTCCTTTGATGATATATATAAAAAACAAAATATTACTCATAAAAATCCCGGGTGTTACATTCTACCCCCCTTAAAAAGAATTTCGCCCTCGAAATTCGTCACTTTGTAACAAACAGATGAGGATACTTCTCCCTCATCATATCCTCAAGCTCCCGAGTAGCTTCTTCTAATTGGTGGTTCCTCCATAAAACATTCACTAATCGAGTGGTCTTGTTTCATAAGACTTTTTCGCTACGATCCAGAATCTCTATCGGCTGTTCTTCATAAGAAAGATCTCGCTCCAGCGGTACAACTTCTGAGCTGAGTACATGTGAAGGATCAGGTATGTACTTTCTCAGGAGAGATACATGGAACACATCGTGAACTTGAGAGATTCAGTGGAAGCGCCAATCGGTAAGCTACCTTCCCAACACGATCCAGTATTTCGAAAGGACCAATATATCTAGGGCTCAACTTCCCCTTCTTTCCAAATCTCATAACCCTCTTCCAGGGAGATATTCGTAAGAACACTTTATCACCCACTTCAAACTCTAGGTCTTTTCTACGATTGTCGGCATAACTTTTCTGTCGACTCTGAGCTGCTCTTATGTGTTGTTGAATAGATCTAACCTTTTCTGCCATTTCATCAACGAGATCAGGTCCTAACAGCTTTCTTTCCCCAACTTCATCCCAGCAAGTTGGAGTCCTGCATTTCTTTCCATAGAGAGCTTCATAAGGAGCCATCTGAATACTGGAGTGAAAGCTATTATTATAAGAAAATTCCACCAAAGGTAGGTGTTGATCCCAACCTCCTTTGAAATCCATCGAGCAAGCTCTCAACATATCTTCTAGGGTTTGAATTGTTCTCTCAGACTGACCGTCTGTCTGGGGATGATAAGCAATGCTGAAACTCAACTCTGTATCTAGAGTATGCTGAAGACTTCGCCAGAACTTCGAGGTAAATCTCGGATCCCGATCAGATATAATAGAAAGTGGTACTCCATGTAATCTTACCACTTCCTTTACATATATCCTGGAAAGCTGATCTAGAGAGAAATCCTCTCTAATAGCAATGAAGTGTGAAGACTTTGTAAGACGATCAACTATGACCCAAATAGCATTATTGCGTTTGGATGTTTTAGGAAGTCCTGTGACAAAGTCCATAGTGATGTTTTCCCATTTCCATTCGGGTATGGGTAATGGTTGTAACATTCCCTTAGACTTCTGTCTCTCAGCTTTAACTTGTTGACAAACCAAGCATCGAGAGACATATTCAGCAACATCTCTTTTCATTCCATCCCACCAGAAGTACTCTTTCAGGTCCCTATACATCTTCGTGCTTCTAGGATGAATAGAGAATGAAGAACTATGAGCCTCATCCAGCAGCTCCTTCTTTAATTCGGGGATGGAAGGAACACAAACCCGATTCCTGATCTTTATTATCCCATCACAATCAAGGTTGAACTCCGGAACATTTCTCACCTTCTTTTGTAACTCGACATCTTCTTTCTGTGCCTCTTTAATCTTCACATGTATAGATGGTTGAACATTCATTTGAGTAAGATAAGATTTTTCCCCTTCCATTATAATTCCAAGATCCATCCTTTGTAAATCCATAAATATTGGATCTTTTGTGATCCTCATCATGGATAAACGAGCATGGTCTTGTCGACTTAATGCATCTGCCAACTTGTTTGCTTTCCCAGGGTGGTAATGGATTGAGCAGTCATAATCCTTAATCAGCTCCAACCATCTTCTTTGGCGCATATTCAGCTCCTTTTCTGTGAAAATATACTTTAAAATTTTATGATCAGTATAAATATCACACCTTTCACCATAAAGGTAATGCCTCCAAATCTTTAATGCAAAGATTACCGCAACCAACTCCAAATCATGTGTTGGGTAATTTTGCTCATGGATTTTCAACTGTCGTGAGGCATAAGCTATCACCATATCATTTTTCATAAGAACACACCCCAATCCCTTCTTGGATGCATCACTGTAGATCACAAACCTTTCTCCACTACAAGGCAGTGTGAGCACAGGTGCACTGGATAACCTTCTTTTCAACTCCTTGAAATTCTCTTCACATTCCTCTGTCCAGACAAACTTAAATCCTTTCCGAGTCAACTTGGTGAGTGGATTAGATAATCGTGAAAAATCTTTTACAAAACGTAGATAATATCCAGCCAAACCAAGAAAACTTTGAATCTCAGTTACTGTTGTTGGTCTCGACCATCTTTCGATAACCTCTGTTTTTTCTAGATCCACAGATATCCCCTCTTTTGAGATTATGTGACCCAAAAATGCAACTTTTTGAAGCCAAAATTCACGCTTGGTAAATTTGGCATAAAGCTTCTCCTTTCTCAAGGTCTTCAATATAATTCTCAAGTGATCTTCTTGCTCTTCCTTGATCTTTGAATAGACAAGAATATCGTCTATAAAGACTACCACAAATTGATCAAGATAGTCTCTAAAGACTCTATTCATTAGATCCATGAATATAGCAGGGGAATTAGTAAGACCAAATGGCATTACTATAAATTCGTAGTGTCCATACCTTGTACGGAAAGTCGTCTTTGGTATATCCTCCCTTTTGACCCTTAATTGATGATACCCTGAACGAAGATCAATCTTGGAAAAGTATTGAGCTCCGCGTAGTTGGTCAAATAAGTCATCAATGTGTGGGAGAGGATATTTGTTCTTGATAGTGATCTTGTTAAGTTCTCGATAATCAATGCAGAGTCTCATTGATCCATCTTTCTTTTTAACAAATAGAACAGGTGCTCCCCAAGGTGACGCACAAGGGCGTATGAATACCTTATCAAGATTCTCTTGGAGTTGCTTCTTCAATTCCTGCAACTCAATTGGGGCCATTCTATAAGGTGTCTTTGAAATAGGCAAAGCACCCGGTACGAGTTCTATTGAAAACTCAACTTCACGATTTGGTGGAAGACCCGGTAATTCCTCCGGGAAGACATCATCAAACTCCCGTACAATGGGCATATTCTTAATCGTGAGTTTCTCACCAACCATTTGAGATAAATAACCTTCATTTAGTGGAATCAAGACCCATAAGATGGAAGGAATTTCCACTGGAAGGTTATGTTCATCCTTGCATTGATAGACGATCGTAGATTGATCTGGAATATGAAATGTGACTTCCCTTCTTTGGCAATTGATATGAGCTCCATGTAGAGAAAGCCAATCCATGCCACGAATCACATCAAATTCCACTAAAGGAAGGATCACAGGATTTGCTGGAAGCACTTTCCCACAAACTTCGATCGGAGAAGAATTTTAAACTTTTGATGCGACTGTTGTGCCATTAGGTGTTGTCACAGCTAACTCAACATCTAATTATTGAGGTAATACGGTGATACCCTTAGAAAAGTATTTAGAAATAAAAGAGTGGGTGGATCCAGAATCAAATAAAACATTTGCTACTTTAGAGTGGATGGTAAGTGTACCTTTCACCACTTCGTTATCGTACTCCACATCGCTGATAGAAATTTCATGTGACTTTCCTTTGTCTTTAGCCTTAAGATTTTGTTGACATTGACCATCATCATCAACCCTTGGATTTGGGAATTGATTGGCATAATTCCCCATCTCCTTGCACTTGAAACATTGAAGTGTAGTAGGTTCATTCTGTGTATCCCTTCCTTTGTTTGCATCATTAGACATCTTCTTCCCATTATCGTGACATTCAAATGCCCGATGACCTTCCTTTCCACATTTAAAACATTTACTTGTCCCTTTAAGACAACTCCCTCCATGTTTCTTTCCACACTTTGAGCATAAGGGAAAGTTCATCTTCTGTTCAGTGTGCTCTTTAGATTTTCCTTTAAATTCCATCTTTCTCCTCTTATCAAACCCATGTGACTGATGGGTTATTCCAATCTCCATCTCGACTTTGAGAGCACATCGAACGATTTCCTCGTAGCTATTGAAGTCCCTTATGGCTAACGCCCTTCGAAGACTTGGTTTTAAGCCACTAAAGAATCGATCGATCTTACTCTCAGGTTGGATAATAATACCAGAAGCGTACCTTGCAAGTCTTGTAAAATTTGCTTCATAGGTACCAACAGATTCATCATCCCTTTGTTTCAGTTCAAGAAACTCTTTCTCTATCTTTGTTCGGAGAATACGAGGGAAGTACTTATTGAAAAATAAGTTCTTGAACTCGTCCCATTCCATAGACTCAATTTCATCCCTTTGCCTCGTATTCTTAATAAGATTCCACCATTGATCAGCATCTCCTTCCAAACGATACACTGCTAGGATGACTTTATCATGTTCAGAACATTGAAGAACTGAAAATATCTTTTCAGTAGTACTAATCCATTGTTCAGCAACTAATGGATCAGTAGACCCACTGAAAGAAGGTGGACGCTGCCTCATGAAGGATTCAACAGAATGTTGCTCCTTCCTTTGCTCGTTTGGAAGTCCTGCATGATTTATAGCTTGGGAAAGTTGTATGAGCATGGATACAAGATTTTGCATTCCAGCTCCCATATCGTTTGGTTGCTCAGGGGGACAATCATTGCATTTCTCATCGCATTCTGCATTAACACGGTTCCTTCGGGTTCCAGCCATTGACTAAAACCAAGAAGAATAGTGTGAGCAGCACTAATTATAATAGGAAAACCACATAATTCAAGAATAAAATTTTCATGCTTAAGGTCTTATCCTATGTTATTAAAGTCCATTTCTAAAACACTAAGATTGTGTTCTATGCTTAGACTTATCCTTAGGGTTCTTACTAAGGCTTTCACATCCTAGTTTCCAAAGGTTGACTATACCTTTCCTCTGATACCAACTATAACGACCCATACTTTACATACATTGTTAATACTTCAAAATTGAAGCACACTTATTACAACATATGACAAAACCACAAAGCATGGTATAGGTATAGTGTCTTTAGAAACTGGGAAACATAAACAACTGGTTCATAAATCTTCTACAGTGTCTCCCATTTATTTCATCATATCTAGGGTCCCTTTTAGCATATTCTACTTAATATCCATCTTCCTGACCTGGTGAAAAGAAAACATAAAAGGGTGAGCTCAAATGCTCAGCAAGGGCAAATAAAGGAAATAAAAATCATATCATATCTTTTTGAAAATCATAACCTGCAAAAGAGATCATAATATCTTAACATGGAATAAATCATAGAAGTGAAAATGAGATCCCCATAATCATAACATGAAACTTTAAACTTTGTGGAATGCACACATAATCATGGAAACTCATTTCTTGTTAGTCATGACTCATTGCCAAGACTATCTTAGTTGACAAAGTCCCTTTCTGAACCGATTTCACTCCTCGTTTCAGTCCTGTATCACTGAACCGAAATAACCTTCCGTTCCAGCCATGTCTATCTCATGAGATATAAAATCTTTACCCAATGCATTGGAGGGAGATATAGGTCCCACCCATCTTATAATTAATCCTTTCTTATGTGTGCCACATAATCATAAATCATACATCATCGCGTAACACATGTAACAAAAATGGGATTCTTGAAACATCATGACATCATAAATCAATTCATATAAGATAAAGGAATTCATAAAAATAATTCCATCACAACATGATCAAATCAATGTAATAATAGGGATAGAAACAGAACCATTTTATTATCTTAGATGGAAAATAATTTTGATAAAATACTTGAACTTCATTCTTGAGGAAAATATCCTTTCTACTTCAAAAACACTTTTCCTTTCTTAACATGTCATACAATTTTAAACTAAAAGAAGTTGATTAAAAATAAACTTGAATACTTGTAAGGGAGGCTTCTTGGAAATAATGTTTTAGAAATCCATTCATGTCGTATAAGTTAAAAAAACATTCTTCGTAATTTTGTCGGAAGAGTCAAAAAGTACCCCGTACGAAAAATGACAAAAGATTCCTTTCATATCTTTTAATAAAAACTAACCAAAGGGTAAAATTGGATTTGAACAATTGTAGGTGGATGGAAATAATATTACATATTGAGGAAACATGGATGTTGATGATAAAATACACCCCAGCAAATACTTACGAATAAACAATCTGGGATAAAAATGAGATTGTGATATTTCCCTTACCTTAGGTCCGATTTGCTTTGTATGTGTCCGAAGCTCCTGTATAATGGTTTAAATAATGTTATTGACTTATTCCAGAATCATAAATATTTATATGATATCATATATGGTCATATTTATAGCTTCTTGTTAGTAATATTTCATTGTTACTTGTTACTTGGGTCTTTATTGCCTTTTGTTCTTATGCGTGTTTTGCCGAATACATTCTTATTCTTCTTTTAAGGTTATAGATACCTTATATCCAGAATGGTATTAGTGTAACATATATCATATTTATTCATTCAATTCATTTATATAATTACTATGTAATGATGATCATGTAGAACGAGTCGCATCACATCATGGAGACGGTATTCCGTACGTACGCACGAGTGATGATATCGTTCCTATGATCATGGAACTGTATTGGAGTATATATATATTATTTCAGTATCAATATTAATTTATAATAATCATACATACTTACTCATTACACCATTATACCCATCCTTGTAAAGTGATGGTGGAAAAATAGATTACACCACGGCGTGGAGACGGTATTCCGTACGTACGCACGCGCGGTGATTTCAATTTTCCGTAGGATGGATAGATGGTGAAATAGGGTTGTTTCATACTTATAATAACATATCAGTATATGAGTGATACTGATGTTATTACTTCATAATAAAACAACCTAAGAAGAAGAAGTGGAAGAAGAAATAAAGATGAAAGAATTGGTAACGGTAATTACCTCTTCTTTGAAGCGCCTCTTTGAGACCTCCTCTTAGGGCACTAAAATTGGTCTTTGAGGAATACCAGAACCTCTAGGATTATTCTAGGGAATTGGAGAGGAGAAAATGGCAGGGGTTGGCCGAGCTTGAGTGCTCAAATTGGTGTGAGGAGGAGGGGGAGGAGGTGCCCTTTTATAAGGGAGGAGAGGGGCACCTTAGGAATATCTCAAAATATTATTTTATATTAAAGTAAAAATCGGTTTATAATGGTTCCAAAGAGTCTTATTTCGAAGCTAAAGTGGGGATGGGTCGAAATCCTATCAACCAATAGGATTTAGACAAGTTTAGGGAATTATTTTAACCTTATCAATTAGATTTAACTCTAAGTTAAATAATTTAACTTTTACCGTGTCTTTTTGTTTTCTTTCACTATATGGTTAAAAAACTTACTATAACATGCCCAACGACCCCAAATTGTTTATTATTAATATATATATCCTTATCTAAGTCATTTGGCCGAACCTTAGATTTTTAAGAATAAAATAACAATTAGTAATATAATATTTTATTTAAAAACTATTTTGTGACAATTTTGACACTATTTGATATATGATTTTTGTGAAAGTCATAACAGAATTATATGTTCTAAAAAAGTTGATTAAATCAACAATACTATATCATAGTAACCTAGAAAATTATTGTAATTCATAAAAAGTCTCAAATTACATTTATATTTGTGTTTATAACATCAATTATGTCAATATTTCATTAATAAGATAATTACTGCATCATCATTGTGTCATATATAAATTAAAATATTTAATTTCTAAAAATTACAAATAAAATACCATTATGTAGGAAATCTTTTTATCTTTCTAATGAATATTTATAGTCTAATTTATCTTATGTATAACCCCATATTAAAAATGATTTACTTATTAAACATTGATTTTAACTATTTTAACCCTTCTTTAAATAAATTAATAATAAATGTCCTAATCTATTCCAAGTGGGCCTAAATGGTCATATTTTATTTCTAAGTTTGTTTTAGGTCGAATTACACTTGTACAATAGAATTAGAACATGTGTTAGGGTAATATTAATATCATATTTACACTTAGTTACCCTATTTACTATTAACCGCGGTAAAAAAAGTAAAAAGTTACTATTCACCAAAAAATTATTTTTATCTGATTGAACCACATTTTACTTACTGATATCAACCGTGTCTGTCGGATTTTTTAAATTCCATTCACAGAAGCGGTAAAATTATGTTTTATGCAAAATTCAGTTTTTTAACCTACCACTTAGAGGTTTCACTATTCATCAAAAATTGAAAGTTTTCAGAAAAATACCAAAATTTCACCCAAGGCTAATTTCGGTATTCTGAATCCAAAAATGAAGTCCATTTTAAAAAATAAAATTTATAAAATTTCAAAAAGTGGTTATTACTATTCATAACGGCTAGTTTTAATAATATTTTAATAGCATATCGTTGTTTAGTGAAACTCGGTATTGCGTACGACGCAAGCTATCGAGGAAGGTCGCGATTGCGTGTAAAGTAAGCCAAGCTAGTATGTAGTGAAAGATTCCTTTGATGATATATATAAAAAACAAAATATTACTCATAAAAATCCCGGGTGTTACACATATATTGTTTCTCTAATCCCATGTGAGTCATGATCAGTGTGAGAAATAAGAGGTAGTAGTATACATTATGGTCGTGTTGTGAAATGTGTGGTAGAGGGAAATGGTTCAGGGTTTATGCATGGCTAGTGGTCTACAAAGATGAATATTGGGACATAGTTGAGAAGAGACAATCAGGGAGAATCTAGTCCCATGAGAGGAGGATGTCATTTTATAATAGAAGGTAAATTAAGATCTCATTCCTCTGGAGACTTGGGGGCATCAAGAATGCCTGAGAAGAAACACCCCATGTGCATTACCTGAGAAAGGAATACATTTTAACATAATTGGTTGAGGATGATGGTTATTCACAGTTTAATTTCCCACATCTCGAAAAAGGATGATTCAATCCTTACCCTCTAGACTTACATGGTTTATACCTGCCCACACCTTGGGAAGTGAAGGCATCAGTGAGGCCCACGAACAATAGGGTATAGGAGTGGTTAATCATGGGGTTCACATTAGTGTAGCTATGAAAAGAAGAAATATCTATTGGCATACCTCTATAGAGAATAATTAGGTAGAGAAGTATAACTTGAAACACCTCACGAGGAACTGGGAAATAAGTACACACAAGTCTGTAGGGCCTCATGAATGAGGTATGTGCAGTATGTAAGTATTTCACACAAGAGGTTTCCAAAAATATTGTGTCGGAATGAAGAGAACCCATAAAGCCTATAGGAAGGGGTACGCGCAAGATGTAAGTTCAACACAGTAAATGGAGGGGCCATAGTGAATGACATACATCACAAGGGGTATGTATTGTGTGCATGAAGAATATTTTTCACTGACATTGCAAATAAAAAAATAAAATGGGAGTGGGTAAATCCCATAGGGGGCCACCCGATGGCCGACCTATCGTGCAATATCTTGTACCTTGAAGTCATGACGTGAGGGTAGTCGCATAAGGGGTTGTATTTTTCACATGGGAGGGATGGTTCCACTTTGAAAACATTACCCTAATATTAATGGGGTTCCCTAATATTTATAGGAAACATTTCTGCTAGGAGAGTGTAAGGAGGCTAACATGGAAGTGAAATTTTGACGTCACATTGGTCGCAAAAGGGTTTTGGGCACGAATTTCCATCTTGAAATATCATTTTAAAACTTTTGTGCTTAATATAAAGACAATTTTGGGGTAGCTAATGCTGAATAAGGCATTTGACATTGCAGTGGGAATGCAAGGCTCTTCTGCATGGATTTCGGTCTAGCATGAAACTTTCCAACTTACGTGCATCTCCCATGGGGTATCCATAATTGTAAGATTAGTCAAATTATGGTTTCAAGATGATCAAATATGTATATATGTGGCCTCAAGAGGGAATCAGTGCCAAAAACTGACCAAAACTTATGAAATTCCATTCCAATCAACGCTTTGTACATTTCACTCTAGGGGTTGACTGATTTGGTCTATTGGAATCTGTAATGTAAATTTTACTTATTATTAGTTTATTCTCAGTGCACGAATGAAGAACAATAATTATGTATACCAACTTTATTATTTTATCTTATCTATAAACTAGGATATGAATTAATGTGTATGTACCAATATTGTAAAAGAAATATCATCAATTAAGGAGGATCAGTAGGGGAATGTCATCTCACTCACTCGTAGGACCATTCAATGTTTTCTAAGGAATGATAGAAGCTCACACAGTTGGATATGAATTCATCAATGAAAATCAAACTCCTTATTCTCAATTAAATACCTTTTTTATAAGAATGGTTAATCGGATTTCATTTGATTCTAATGATTTCGTGAATAATCTCACTTATCATGATAGATTTCTCCAATCTCCGTATTCATCTCCCAATGGAACATTGGTGATCGAAGCATCTATTGACAATGAAAGGAGTATCTTCCTAATTTTTCGAACTAATAATGATATAGCTTCAATAATAGAACAAAAATTAACATGTGAAGGGTATTAAACTAGTATATTTGGGCGTCAATTCCAATTCATCCAAAAGAGGTGTCTTATATAAATCAAGATCATACATAATGAAAAACATTTGGTCAATTCCCATCTGATTTAATTGACGTTTAAATGGTAGAAAACATGCACCATAATTGAACTCCCATCCATTAAAACCATTCCCAGACTTTTCATATCCTATGATGAAACATGGATCCACTCTTACCGGAAAGGAAATTTAAAATTTTTTACCAATTATTAATTGTATGACTGTGACGAAACCTTGGGAGGGTTAGTAACACACCACAAAGGAATTTAGTCCACGGATATTTTTACTAGTGAGAAAACCATTCATTTTTGAAATACAATATAAGAGGTTAAGGATTTGGTGTTCAGCCTCTCAAAACATTGAATTATCTCATGTTTCTTAAGATATCGAACCATCTCCCCTATAATTTATCCTTATAGAGGATGCATTTCCCATGGCATGGTGGGATTGGTATAGATGGAGATGTTATATGCACATTATCATAATATGGATTTTCTTCAACTAAAGGAAGCCATTTTAACTATATATGGAGGAAAATATGTGCAAATAAAAAATTTTATTTGGAGCATCCCAAACATGTTGATCCTTATATATGGGATCTAGATCCATCTATTCACTCACTTCATAGAAGGATTTTATTTTATAAATGAGTGCATGATATAATAAAACCATATTCAAGTGAGAAAAATGGAGGGGAAGACAGTGAATGTTCCTCACAAAAAATTAATGTGTTAGATTTTTCCATCACTCTTATAGATGGGGACATTCTTTGATCCTCCCAACTAGGGCCTTGTATGTGGCCTCTTCTATGGAGATCAATAACACCTATGATGTTGTGCATGTAGGCCTAGTGAAGTGTTTTATCACCACACACATGATTGGACCCCATATGTATTTCCCTTACATATAGTGACACCATTTTTTAGGGAATATAAATAATGGGATACATGGAGAATTAATGTGTTTTCTGATGAAATATATAGAGTACTTCCATTAGAGCATATTATTTTTCCCAGATTTTGTATTACTATTGAACCTCACCATAACGACTTTAGGTAAAAGAATGAGGTGGCCAACATGTATCTTAAATTGGATGATTCTTATACCAGTTATTTTAATGGTATAAAAAATTGGCCTTATTGCATGTGGGAATTGATGGTAGTGAAGCATGAAGTGATAGATTCAATGGAGAGGTAGTATTAGTTATTATATTAACTCTCCAATGACTATCAAAATATTAAATAATCAACATGAAAATTCTATTTTTTATGATTTGGGTGATGAACCTTAACCAATTTATTCCCTAGAATATACTGAATGTGAACAGTTGTTGGGTTGGATGCACTTGTCATGAAGGTTTCATGGAAGAAGGCTCTCTTAGGGAAAACAAGCATATGTATTTATATTTCCTTTCTAGACTAAGAATTCCCATCCCTCACCCATATAAAATATTCCAAGTGATTTGATCTACCTGAGAAAGCATGATGTATAGGCAGGTGAGGAAGCTGATAATACATATCTGATCCGGGACAAAATGTGAGAATTATGCCCCCAACTAATTTTCTTATTGTATTTTTTTTGATGACTTCACCTATTTATGGGTTGGAATAAGATTTTAAAATAATAGGTTCCATCCATTAAAATCCATGTATCTCATCCCTTTTTATATAATGATTTAGTGTCAATGGAATTTCAATAGAAATGTGGATTAGATGGGATTCTGGGGCTACTTAGCGAAATTATTGAGATCATGAGCCCTAGGATTTAACCTCCACAAGATCAAATGAATTATAAACCATTACAAGGGGTAATATTTTTTCAAAAAACTAATTTTAAAAAGACTGACCATTTTCCACTACGGGAAAATTTTGGAGGTAATAATGAATCAGGCCTGAGCATAGTCTGGCCCAACTGTTAACCCAAGTCCAATATTTTTTATTCTTGTATGATTGATGTCCCTGAGTTTCCTTTTCGAATTTACTAATTTATCTGAAATAGCACATATCATACACACATTATTGGAAAGTGGAAAGGGATTCTATAATTTTATCGGGGATTCCCTTCAGTTTCAATCTCTTGAATATTTGTTTATAATTTACTAATAGTGATAAATATTTAAAATAAGAGTTTCTTTTGAGTCCAATCATTGGATTTAAGATGCGTCACCTATCATGACTACTATTGAAGTTATAGTGACCCTGAATCTCATTTAATGGGTTAGTGAAGGTGATTCTCTGATCATATCGAACATATTCTCATATTCATTACCATGTATTGAATTCACTAAATTTTTATTTTATGATGAGTGGCACAAACATATGAAAATATAGATTCTATATTCTTCCAATTAGCCAATGAAAATAAAGAGACTATCAAATATGAAAATAAAGAGACTATCCAATATGAATATGTCAAGGATAGAAATTATCTACATGGTCTGGTTCTTAAATATTCCCTACCTTCTAAGAGTGTCCTTGAGGTAGATTAGGAATCCCTCAAAAATATGTGTATTTCTTGAAAAATAATATAGAGGTACATATGAATACTAATTTCTCAAACCATCTTATTAAAATATACTATAAAAATTTTCTTGGATGTGTTTCATGTTATCTTTTCTCATATATATAGGGGTTGATTATAACACAATACATTCCATGGTAAAATAAGAGAGTAATGTTGGAGATAGGGTATGTGTGATTTAATAGCATCATGAAACTTCAGAGTGCATCGTTCATTTTCGTAGAGACCGAGATTATCTTACATGATGAGGCATTTCAACAAAATAGACTAGTTTCAAGACTCCAAGGATGAGTCGTAGAATATATAGCCCCAGAGAAATGACCATGTCGAGATTTTTATCAAATTCTATATGTGTTAGATCAGTTCAATTGAGAACTGGATCATACTGAATAAGTGATTTCTATCATGAAATACATAACACAGTAGGTGCGAATGTAAAGAAGGATTCCAAAAAGAAGGAGGAAGTACTTCAGATTTATACATAAAAGACCATGCAACATTACCAGAACTGCACCATGTAGCATGTTTCTGATAAAATAATCATCCATTTTTATGATTCTGTTACATATCCTGGTAACAAAATTTCATTACTTGTGTGAAGTGGATTAATATTAAATATTTTAATCCTTTTCATAAGAAAAATATTAGAAATTAATGAAAATTTATTTATTCATGATTGTGTATTTTTATTTTACTTCAATTATTAAGCATCATAGAAACATTAGATGCTTCAAAATTTAATTGCATGTTTCCCTAAATAATTTGAATACCATGTAATAACATAAATTAAAATTATGTTATGTTGAGGCTGATTTAATATCATTATTTTTCTTTTGTTGTGTCTCACGTATGTGTATAGGTATAATTAAAATCACCATAACACCCTAATTGGACTCGATTAAAGAGTGAAAAAAATATTTCACAATTTTGAATATCTAAACTTAAATTTAATTAACATATATTAAAAATGCAGTATTTTTCACTTGGATAAGGGACCAATAGTGATTAATTTGAGTATTTCAAGGACGTATAAAACACACAACACATTTTATGAATTTTCTATCACTACCCAAATTTTTTCTAAAATGTAATGTGAGTCTGGAAAATAGGGAACAATGTGACTTTTTATAAGTTTTCATTTTGTAGGTTTTAATCATGAAGAGTTTTATGAATTTTCAATTTCAAATGGTTGATATTTCCTTGATCAAGAGGTGTGAATTCATGGGGAGTTGATACTCTTCTTTTTCTCAGGTTTCCATTTCATGGATTTTCAAACTGATGAGACTTATATCTATTTTTAATTTCACCTTCTTGATCTATTCATGATCATGGAGGGTAAATGAATATTGAGTCAAGAGTTGAATTTTTCTCGGATTACCTTTTTTTTTGTTTTTCAACCAGGTGTGTTCTATATCAACTTTCATTGTTAGTTTATTTTTATGCATATCGGGCCAATGCAGCTAATGTTTTAGGATGATAAAAATTGACTGCGAGTCACTCAAACTGAGGTAATAAATGAAGAATTATTCCACCTCATTTGGATGTGAGGAGGGATGTTTTTAAATTATGTTCTTGGTTTTTTTAAATGTATGACATGGTATAGGGAAAACATTTATGTTTTGGCCACTTAAAATCATCCCAATGTGGTTTCATTTTTGACTTCACCATTTAATTTAGAGATATAAGGGTTTTATCTCGATGAAAGATGTTCTTGTGGTTGACTGGCCACACTATGGGGTATTTTTTAGAGCCCCAATTGTGTATACAATCCATAGTCAAAACAATGATTTCCTTTAGAGTTGGATTCCCTTATCATTTTTATCGAAGGGAGGGTTGAAAAAATCATAATTTCTCCAATCCATGAAGTTTGGTTTGGGAATATAATGTGTCTATGTATGAAGGGATGATTGAGGTCATCATTGGACCTGGAAGGGAATGTCCTCACATAAATTGGATTTTTATGTATAGAAAGGGGAACTTTTCTCCAATCAGAATTCACTATTGAGGAAACCCATGTTATATTTACCTGTATTGATAAGGACCATATGTAAGGGAGAATTGGTATATCCATTTTTTATTTTTTATTTTTTTTATGGTGGTTGGTCCTAGATAAAGAATATTGGTTTCACTATATATATTATTGAAATAATATTAAATCCACATGTAGTCCTAGGATATGTGTTCTTTATAAAGATTTGATCAGTATCAAACGAACTACTAAAAAAAGAAATCCACTATAAATATTTTAAGGTCATACAAGGTAGAAAAATGATTCATTGGTTTCAGTTTGGGAATTTTATAATTTACTAAATAAGAACAATCTTCCAAAATCTCTATGACCATATTTGATGTTATATTTCTATGGAAAAAATGAGATCATAGGACTATTCAATTTGTGATAAAGTGATCTATTTATGGTTGAAACAACCAAAAAAAATTCTTCTTTTAATAATGGATATATTGCCAATAATTATATTTTTGTAATGTTTTACAGTAAAATAATATAGAAATGTTTTTAAATTTCCTATGTACTATGATCATCCTGTATTTATATGAACTCATATAATAGGGAACAAAAATTGGATAGAAAAAAACATAATAGAAACCAACAACACTTTATTTAATGATTAATAATGACACAATTCATCCAAAACAACACCAATATTAGGCCAAATATTATAATGGGAATAAAATTTAGCGATAAATAATTTTGAATATAAAAATATAGGCCACTTTAATCACATAAAATTATCACACATATAAATCCTTATAACATAGGTATAAAGAGTTTGTAATACCATATTAGTTTTCAAATTAATAGTAAACCTTCCTTCAAATTCAAGTGAATAATGAACTGTAATAATTATTTTCAATTTACTGAGAAATATAACCTTATTACCATTTGTTTTTTGGATAATTTTCTTTAATGTACTTATGAAAATTGGTTAATATAACATATCATCACTGTTGTTTTAGTTATGTAAATGAATTTAAATTATCATATGAATTGATTAATGATATTGTTAAAAAGGTTTAATTTTTATATACTATAATCATATTCTATTAAAAATATTCTTTATGTAGATGTTTTTAATTACATTTATTTCACAAAATAATATTATAAAATTATTTTATAGGTAACAATATTCTAACAGACACCTAAATAATTTTTATAATTGTTTGAATCTTTAATTATTTATTAAATTGTTAATTTACCTTAAAATAATTATTTCTATTTCAATGATAAAAAATAAATATTTATATTATTATTTTTAAAAATAAATTTCACTATTGTGAACATCACATAAAAAATAGATTACGGTGATTTGTTTGGAATTTTGTGACTATGATTATTTTTTGTTGAAAATGTGAAAATTGCCTCTTTACAATCACTAAGATTTTATGAAATAATTATTATGTCATCCTAATTTAGAATTTTTTGAAACCTTTAATTCAATAAAAATTTCATATTAAATTAATTTATAAAAATTAATTTTAATTTAAAAATTTATTATTTACTTATTTTGTACCAATAATTGTATTTTTTTGAAATAACATTTTTTTGATTCTATGCATGAATTCGGTTGGCTGGAAGGAATGGTTCAGTTTTTAAATCCCCTGAATAACCACCCACATGATCCCACTATTTAGAAGACCATATATATTGTTGGATTTTATTCTACCTACAAGTTGTTAGATTATGTATTAAAATAACCAATATTTTATCCTTTAAAACCCACCCTTCCTCGATAATAAATACCACCACATCCCCATTCCAATCCAATATAAATCATAATCTATGATGTTTTAACCATTATACCTCCAATATATTCCCACCATGTTCCCATAAGGGTATTGGGGTTCCATACATTAGATTTAGGAAGCAAATATTTAAGGTAATGGAATTCCCCTTTTCTCTTTTTTTTATTCAGGTACCTACCTTTTGTGAGTGTTATAAATGCTAAGGATTCATTCCTTTCGTAAACTTTTTATCATCACAATAGAAAAAATAATAATTTATTACCATTTGGGTTACTCCATTATATCTCATTAATTATTTTATATAATTCATGTTTTATAATAGTATGTTCTCGGAATCATTCTTAGATGTTTTCTATTTTTGATGAAATATTCTTATATTGTGAATACCAAGAAAACTTCCTTACCCATGAAAAATTATGTAGATTTCAATATAATACATTGACTTAGGTATTTACATGTCTGAAACCTATATTTAATTTTCTTTTTTTAAATATTATGCATCACTAAATTATATAAGAACTTATACACTCAATGTTTTCATATTAATCTCTTCCATTTTTCTACATGGTTTTTTGATGAAATGATTTATTCGAATTAATTTAGCTCACATGGATTAAAATAGATGAAGGGTGTTATATGATAGAATTATAACAAATTGTGTATTGAATTAACCTCTTCATGTGGAAATGTTTGTGATAACTAGGTTAATAACCGTGTTAATTACAATTATTGTCACTATGGGGATTATTGTTAGTGATGTGCTTAAGAATGAATCATTTTTTTGTTGTAGTGATATTTTCTTGATATGTTTCATGTTCTCTATATTATGATATTCTTTATGATTATTTGATCATTCCTTATTGATATACCTTTTTTCACACAATACATTAAATATGTGCTATACCAATAGACCTATACCAATGATTTTCAAAACCATTAGTATAGGTAACTTAGAGAGACCCTATACAAATGATTTGGCCAAGACCATGGGTATATGTGCCATACAGTTACCCAATACCAAAGTTTTAAAAAACACTATAGGTAGAAGTAACATAGTGATACCTTATACCAACGGGTTTGGATAACTGAGTAATGTAGGTTCCATGGATATTCCCTACGCCAACAGATTGGCCAAAAGAATTTGTATAGGTTCAATGGAGGAACCTTGTACCAACGGTTTTTCCAAAACCATCGGTATATGTACTAGAGAGTGACCCTATACCAATATTTTGGACGAACCGATACGTTTGAGTATATTATTGAGCCATTATACAATCAATATTGGAAAAACTATTGGTATATGTATCATTGAGGCACCGCATAACAATGGTTTGGGAAAAATCACTGGAATGGGATTAATGGAGGCACCCAATAAGAACATTTTTTGGTAAAATAATTGTTATAGGTACCTTAGTTATATATTATACCAATGGTTTTGTAAAATCCATTTGAATAAGTTCCATGGAGACAACCTATAAAAACATTTTAACTAAAATTATTGGTATCAGTTCAATAGAGGCACCCAATACCAATATTTTTTGAAAAACTATTGACATAGTTTCCAACCAATACCAACAGTTTTTAGAAATGTTCATATAGGAAATAGAATGATTTTTGAATCCTTATATAGAATAATATTAGGTACGTAAAATTATAAATTATATATATATATATAAAATTATCTTCCCAAATGTAAAACTATATTCTTGGTCTGGCCTTTGAAATATAAGTGTGAGGTGCTATGATTAAAACCAATCTATAATTTTTTTCATTACATATACTAATTTATTTTATAACCGTTCTTATAGGTATGTCTTATGACCTATACCAATTGTTTAGGAACCATTCTCATATGTCCATACTGATGTAGAATCACCTAATGGCCTTCCAAACCATTGTTATATGATATACAAATCGTTTTAGGCCTATAAAAATGGTTCTAAATTGATGGAATAGGATTTATTTAAAGTAGAGATATGACAATTATATCCTTTTTTATTTTCATAAAATTCATTATTTTAAACACATTCATTGACGTATGTCACTAATATGTGACAAGTAGTAAATGTATCAAAAGAAGACACTATGATGTAGTTTTTATGTTGTTTAGAAGGGTATTTATGTTTCATATGTTTTTATGGTATTTGGAACTTATTTTCAAAGACATTAAGACAAAAAATATGATTTTTATTGCTAAATATTGTACCATGTAATGAATGTTTAATGAAAAAAATGTAGGTTTCCATAGTTCATATCAAATTAAAGAATAGTTATTTTTTTGAAATTATGATTATAAATAATTGCTAAAACCCCTATGTATAAGTTATATGTATTTGGAAACATGTCGGTATTCTGGTGAAGTATGAAGTACGTGGATTCCATTTAAATACATCCCATTATAGACATTACCAATGGTCATGGATCAACCATTGTTTTACCTAGGGGTAATAACCCTGAAACGGGTGAAATAATCTAGAATTGATCGTCACCCGGTGAACGATAATGGGCCTTACTGCACACCCAGTCTAATACTACCAAGGGAGATGCATTGGTTAATCACATTCTTGTACAAACCATTTTGAATGTCATATTGATAATTTAAACCATTTATTTATATTGATGTACATAATCTTATAATCACGATATAATAAATTATTATTATTACAATTTCATCTGGAATTGTTATTTTAAGATTTCAAATTGTAAAAAAAATTATATGTGATGAATGCCTTCATAAAATATAGGTATATTTAATAAAAACGTTCATGGTGATAATTTATCAATTAACTCTATTTATGAACAATAAAAAAACCATTTGGAGCATCCTAATTCAATAAGGGTGGAAAAAATACATGTTTATTCACTCGTAGAGAAAAAAACACATATTTTTAGTGTAGCCAAAGATCCAATAATCATAGAAAATAAATCAACAATATTGAAAATATACTATATATATTCAGTATTTCTAAACATTAGAATGTTATGATAGAAATATATCTATTAGTGGAAAAATAAGATCACTAGTGGAAACTGATCAATAACATGAAGCAATTGGATGAGGTTGATTCCATGGGATAAGAAAAATTAAAAAATAATGAATTCATCATGTATTTTTATAATAAAATTTGGATTTAAATGGTGAGTTAAATCCTTAAAATGAAAAAAAATTGATCATAGGGTAATTTTCAAATGACCATTACATTGACTTTATTTCACAGGTCATGATTTTTCCTCAATTATAATGGGGAGATAGATCAATTCATTGGTTAACTAATAACTAACATATGAAAAAAAAAATTGGAAATATGAGACTTTGGGATTTATGAGGAGATAGTGAAATGTGTTCTGAATGATTAAGGGGATTTCATTATTTTTATGGATTCCTATATAGAATTGAAATTATATAAATATGTAACAAAGTTTGGGTACTATTCTAAATATAAATAATGAAAAAACATCTCATTTTTAGAAAATTTGTGAAGAAAAATTTGCGGAATAGTTTTAATGGAAGTGTAAAAAGAATTTATTTTAATATGTTGGATATATAACTCAAAACATTCAGAGTGATATAAATCATCGACATCTAAACACTAACGAAAAAGGGAATATGGTGAAAGAGCATATTTTTATGAAATTATACAAGTGTATGGAAAATGGAAATATCGATAATCAATGTCTAAGTTAGAAGATAATGGAGGGAATCATCCATCAACCCAAAATAGTTCAATAGGGAAAGTTCTTGCATCTTCAATTATGATGGATGAGGTCTACTCTCTAAATGATTTAATTACAGGTATAGTCATTATAAACAGAAAAATGGAAAGTAAATTGTTTTATTCTGGTACAATGCATTATTATATTTCATTTAATTTTTCATTTAACATTATGTTCAACCCTAAAATACCAGTGGTTTTATTTTCTATTAAAACCCTTGGATGAACTAATTAGGAATCAAAGATGTATAGGGACTCCCTTAATAACACCACTAACTATAATCACTCTATAATCTTCCTGGTCATTTTAATGTTGGATATTTACATAATACCTGGGATAGATTAGATTTAAATGTATAATTACAGTATCAACATTATAAGAAATGATATTTCCATATTCTATAAGGGAAAACCAAGAATCATCTTAAAAGGATAGATTTCCCATCTAGAGCCTTTCCATGAACCACCTCTTATTGTCAAATTTATTGAAAAGAATATTAATTAAATAGAATAATGTCAAATCATATAGATATTATATGTTCCTATAATTTGGGAATATATCGATATATTTATTAAATAATTATTGAGACTCCCTATAATGATAGTAATAGTTATCAATTAAACTTATGACTAGTTCTGATTCAATTAAAAAATACCATACAAAGTGGAATTCATGGATTTTGAGGAATTAAAGAAGAAACATATAGATCCATTGGATATGGGTTTTGATTAACCTAGTGTGTCTTCTAGGGAAGAACTTATTATCTTTCAAAATTATAAGGATTGATCGATATGGTTGTTCCTTGATTATAGAGAACATAAATGGATTATAGTGAATAATAAATATTCTTTTCCATGGATTAATGATTTTTCGACTACCTTCCTGGTGAAAAATTCTTTTACAAGATTTATCTTTTGTGTAGGTATCATTCAAAATGGATGAATAAATTAGATATCCCAAATTATTTATTAAAAATAATATTTTTTAATGAAATATTTTTTTATTACCTTCATCATGACTATTACCCAGATAATATTTATGGATTTGATGAATATATCTATTAAATAATACATTGATAATTTCATAGTTGTTATTATTGATGATATTCTGATATATTAAAAAATTCATGAGGATAGTTAAGATCATATAATGGTCATATTACGAACTATAATGATGGGTATGTTTCTCTATTCAATTTAAAAATATAAGTTCTAGTTATGACAAGTCACATTATTGGGAAACATCATATCCAATGAATAAATTTTAGTTTATCCATAAAGGACAAATATTATGGAGGAGTGGCCACGTCCTTTAATTTTAACTATTATTCATAGATTCAGTGGTCTAGAATGATACTATAGAAGGTTTGTGGGAAAATATATGGCTTTATATTACACTAACCAAGAAACTAAAAAGGGACTTAATTTTATCAAGAAAAAGAATGTGAATATTGTTTCCATGAATTGAAGAAGAGGATGGTTAGTGAACATGGGATTAAATTACGCTATAATAATAAACAATTTACCATTTATAGTAATTCACCATCAAAATTTCTTGAATGTGTACTCATGAAAAATGAAAAAGGTGATCACTTATGAACCATGATAGTTAATGTCTCATTAGAAAACTTATCATACCCAGGACCTAGAGTTAGCTGTAGTAATAATTAAACTAAATATATGGAAACAATATAAATATAGTTAAAATGTTATATGTACATATACCACCAAATTATAAAGTATATACTCATGGTAAAGGTGGTCAGTTTACATCAGTGAAGGTTGTTAGACCTAATCATGGACTAAAATTTATCTATTCGCAACAATCTTGGAAATGAGAACAAGGTATATGATACTATTTGTAGAATAGAAAATGATACCGTATTTATGATGTGTATTGAGAAAGACCATATAATAATGGAAATATGAAGGATATATTTTGAAATCATAATGGAAGAAAATACACCCTACATAACCTAAATGATTTCCTAGTGATCTTTCCAAGAAAGGATCAAGATGGAACAAAGGGATAATCTCGGGAATAAAATAAAGGTGAAAGTTGTAAAGCAGGGGATGCTTCATTACTTCCATATTGATGAAGATAGAGTATTACTATTTTGATATAGACATTGGGTATCATAATCAATATAGATAAAAAATAAGCTGTTGGATATTTCACATAGCTCATTTTCTCTATTAATCATAAGAGTATCAAGATGAAATATGATCTATGAGAGAATTTATGGTTTGAAAAAATGAAGATGGGGATCAGTGAGATTACCTTAATGTTTCTGGTATATCGCTTGGTTAATGTGGAGTGACATAAGTAAAAGGTCATGATGTGACCACTTATTATACCTTTAATGAAAAGGGTGAAAATCAAACTGGGCTTCATAACTAGTCTCTCAAAGACATCGAATCTATGTAAGGTGATATGGGTTATAGTGGAATGACTCACCAAGAATTCCCTCTTCATTTAGATATGGGGAGACTTCTCCCTCGACCAATATTATATAATATATTTAAAGGGTGTGGTGATTTTACATGGGGTAACAATTTCTATCATTTATAATCATGACATAATGATCACTTATAAATAATGGAAAAAATGCAGTATTCTTTGCATTATGAATTGAATTTTAGTAAAATCTATAACCCCTAAGATCATGTCCAAATTTAAGGGACCATTCATTCACTTGAAGACATTCTGAGAGCCTGATTGGTGGAATTTAAAGGTGTATGGGATGAACAACAATTATTAGTTCTATTCTCATAAAACGATAACTTCCACTCTAGTATTAAAATTTCTCCATATGAAGAACTTATATGGGAAGTGATGTAGAGATCAGAATTCAGGGAATGTTATTAGTAAAAAAAATCTATTTGAACATGATATTTTCAACGTGGTGGAAGAAAATGTCAATCCGATTAAAGAACCCATAAAATTTTCTCATAGTTGAATGAAGAGTTAAGTTGAAATCCATCAAAGTTAATTTGAGTTTGATGATTGAGAAAAATATTTCTTTTATATATCACCATGGATAAAATTCATGAATATTGAATAAAATAAAAAAACATCATCCTATATACATTGACCCCATTCAGATCCTTCGGCGCATAAGACATGTTCCATATCATCTATAACATCCACCAAACATTGTTCAAGTTCGTGTTATATTCTACTTATAACTCATATGGTTGTACATACCTAACCCCTCACTTGTACTAAGTCTAGAGCTAACACAACTAGAGAATTAACTCTCTTATGAGGAGAATCCATTGAACAACATAAACTATAGAGATAGAGTTCAATGAAATAAGGAAACTAACCTTGTCAATGTTTTTTGGATAAAAAATGAATATGAAGATGTTACATGAGAACCACCAGAAACAATTAGAACAAATTACCTTAAATTACTCTAAAATTAGAATATGAGTTTAAATTTGATGGATGAAGTTATCTTAAGGGGGAAAGAAAGTAATGACTTCATAAATGTTCCTAATATAATATTGGTTCTCTTATATATAAATAACTCTTTATTATGTCTTACAATTAAATCATAAAGAAATATTTTTAAATTTCATAATAAATTTGGGTTGATATGAACTCATATATCTAGGAATTTTGAGGGAATGAACAAATATAAAAGAAACCAAAAAATGTATTCATTGTTTAAGATCATTACTTTTAGTTTAAAACAACTCCCAATATCAAACCAAATATTAAAATGTGATGAAAAATGGAGGATAAATAAATTTGAATATAAAAACATATTCCACTTCAATCCTCTAGAATCATCACACCCATTGGAATCCCTATAATTGAAGAACAAGGAGTTTGTAATATAGATTTCATTTTAGAAATGTTTTTTAACCTTGGTTTGAATTGAATTGATTGATTATGTGTAATACTGATGTTATATTGATAAGGAAATATGATTGTAAGACCTTCTGTTGTTCAATAGTAATTTTCTTCATTATTGTTGACAGTTATGTTGAGACATTTAAATGATCATCTATATTATTTAATGATACAATCAAAAGTGATTTATTTTCAAATAAAATAATAGTATTTTATTAATATTTTTTTTGAATAAGTTTTCAATAATTCATTTTTCATGAAATAATCTTATCAATTTTTTTAAAATCTAATATATATTAATGAATCCATATGTAATCTTTATAATGGTCATAATGTTTATTTTTATATTAATTTTTTATTTTTCATTAAAATTAGTTTTTTATTTATATAATATAATAATCATATTTAGAATATTATTCAAATAAAATAAATTTCATTTTTTGACTCAACACATCATTATATCCTGGATTTATTTTTTGGGAATTTTCCAAAAATGTATACGTTTTTTGTGAAAAAAGTGATAATTATCGCTTTAAATGCTCTAGATCAGTTTCATGAAATTTTTATGTCATCATGATTTAAAAATTAATTCAAACTTTAATTCAATAAAAATATCAATCAATAATAATAAAAATAAATTATTTATAATAATTTTAATTTAAAATTCTATACTTTACTTTTTTTGAATATAAAATTGTATTTTTTAAAAGAAAATTTATTCTTAGATTATGTGTATTAAATTGGTCAGGTGGAATGTAGGATTTTGTCTTGAAAGTCATTAAAAATATAACCAAACATTACTAATCTTTAATATATATTAATAAAAATTGGAATTTAGCTCACTAACATGTTGTTATCTTATATAATAAAATAACCAAAATTTAATCAGATAAGACTCACCCTTCCTTATGTTTAAATACCAAAATTTCCCATTCATATCCACAAAAAAATCATAATCCCTAAACATATAGAAAATGTACCTCCCAAATATTCCCTCTAGGGTGTCAAGGTTCCACCCTTATGTTTTATAAAACAATGCATCACATTATGGTAATTTTCCTTTTTCATTCCTATACGTCTATTTAGTTATTCATCTAAATAAAAAATATTAATTATTTTCAGGAACATATTATGTTACATTTATTAAAAAAAATTATATTTCAAAAAAATATGGGCTCTATTATATTTTATTATATCTTTTCCATAATCCTTGTTTTATACTATTTTGTTGCTCAAATTATATCATAAAATTTTCACTTTTCCATGAATTATTCATACATTTTGAATACCAAAATATATTTTGTACCCCTGTGAATTCGCCTAGATTTATATATAATATATTTTATTTGGTTTTACATGTAAGAAACCCACATTCCCTTTTCCTAGATTAAAAATGACATAATATTAAATCATTTAGAACTTATGTACTTAATGTTTTCATATGAAACATGTTCTATATTCTCTTTGAGATATTGATGAAATTTTTTATTATGATAGATGTGGTTTTACATGAATTATGATATCAGATTTTTTAACCTTGATAGGACATCAATTATGTTCTTAAATAATTATTTTTTAAATATGAAATGTTTTATGATACCTTAGTGAATAACCTTGGAAATTATGATTTAGGAACCCCTAGTGATAAACATTAGTGATATGTTTTTAAATGTATATTTTTTATTTTATAGCCACATGTTTATGTTATTATTTGTGTTCACTATATTATTATATGCCTATTGTTCATATCATCATGCATTATTGATGTTCCTCTTTTTCAAATTCAAATTATCCTATTTTTTTCCTCTTACTAGGCCTTATAAACTTTTTTTATTTAATGTATGTTATCAGGATTTGAGATGATATAAATGTAACTATGAAAAAACATATGAACAATTATTTCCAGAAGATTAGAAGTGTTATTGTATTTCTTATGTTTTCCCAGAATTGTATTCGTAATTTACAAGACACTAAACCTTAAAAGATTACCTGTATAGATAAATTTTTTACCATGTAATGAATTTTTTAGGAAATAAAAGGTGATTACTTTTAATATTTCTTCCCTATGTTCATTTCAGGTCTTATAATATTTTAGTGGAGACTCATGCAACAAACCATGAAATTTTGGGGTAATGGACA
The DNA here is from genome assembly GCA_963277665.1 of Viscum album. Classification (NCBI taxonomy): domain Eukaryota; kingdom Viridiplantae; phylum Streptophyta; class Magnoliopsida; order Santalales; family Viscaceae; genus Viscum; species Viscum album. The sequence goes on from OY728129.1 coordinate 764,980,908, forward strand.
AAAAAATTCCATCATACTCTGAACATGAGTATATTGATATGAATGAATCCATACATCATGACTTTGGGGGTTCTTGGATCCAAAGTAATGATATAGAACAATATTGTATATAATTAAAATAGTAATAATTCAAAACTGGCTTCCACTTTTATTTATTTAGGGTGTGTAGAGATAAAAGGGTTTTCTCTTTGGGGTGAAGGTTTCTCTAGTAGATAATCCACATTTGAAGGCATACTACACATAGCCCCATTTTGGATTATTAAGTCTAGTCAAAAATATGGTGTTGTTTTGATGTGGAATATACTATAATTAATATCATTAGGAAAATTATGAAGATATGAATTTCCCAAGACTAGAAGTGTGATTTTTAAATTCATGATGTTTTCATTACGCTGAATAAATTTAGTCGATGCAAGATATAACGAATTGTGAAATGTTATAAAAAATCTAATCTCATATGTATGATAATAGGATTGGTGTTTTATTTATTTCTAGTTTTATAATAAATTATTTATGAATCATTATATATCGTAATGGGATGAAAATAATTCCACATTTAGTTATGACATGACGGTGAGATATGATACAACCATCAAGAATGATAGTTGTTTCAAGAAAGGGGTATAAAAAGGGTGTAATTTTATTTCATTTGGTAAGAATATGAAGAATTTAGTTTACCATATTATGGTGAGTAAAGTTTCATATATTCTAGCATAATTGGAATGAATTTGTGGTGTTTCTTTTATGGTCTTTCATCAGGAATGGTTTAACCCTAAAATTAATATATGTATCTCATTTATATGTGGGAAGCCCTTATAAAATATTATTTAGACCAGAATGTGATATGAAATTGTCACTATGTTTTTTATTGATATGAGAATCGAGCTAAAAGTACTTCAAGATGGAATGAAGATCCCCTAAATATTTTGAATTATTATACAGGAAAAAAGGTTTATTATTTTGAATGCGGGTTTTTTAGTGAAAAGGAAAAACAATGGTGGACTTGGATCTAGTTCACACACAACAGAGTGGGGATTTTTCTTTTTATTTTGGCTACTTATATGTTGGGAATCCCAATTGTCACAACATAAATCTTTTTTTTGAGAATAATTCCACACATAGTTCTAGACAAATGTTGTTATAATAGATTGACATGGGGAATAGTGAAACTTTTGAGAGAGGTCCATAATAGTGTTAATTTAAATATTGTATGAAGGGGATATTAACCACGTCATTTAATATCTTGTTGTAATGACATCAAATTTTTAGTTTATAATCGTGTGACTATGAAAATTTTTACTCAAGTTCTAGAGATTTTAAGAGGTATCACATTATAGAAATTCATTTTCAATGAGATTCACATTGTTTATGGTTATTATGATTGGACAATGATGTTCCCTAAACATGTGAGGATTCCTTAAACATGGTCCATTATCCCATGGGAGATATTCTTAGTATGAGAAATATTGAATAGTGAGGGTCTCCCTTTTCATATGGTAGGGGATTTAAATAATGTTAGTGAAGTGATAGAATAACACTATAATTATAGATCTTTAGGAAAGGTAAAAGAAACTGTTGTTTTAAATTCTGTTACAGGGGACCTCAGACATGTAGTTTGAAATCATTTGTTAAGAATGATCAAGGTTCTTTTTAGTGAATTACATCCAGGACTAGTGGGAACCTTTTGAGGTCATACAATAAGGAATTTTTTTTAGTGCAGGAATGACAAGGACCAATATGGGTATTATGCACTAAATCATCCCATGATCTTGCTAAATCATATCATTTGGAAATAATAACCGCTGATATGGAAATATTTTCATGTGAAAATATACTCATGGGTTTGAAAAACCATCTTATAAGAAAAGAATATCATTCCCATTGTATGATCCTTCCTAGGCATGTTACCTAGGAATCCCATGCATTGTTCATTGGGTAAGGTTTCATTTTAATAATTGGCTCTGATGTAATTTTTTTACAATTTATCATATTGTGACTATAATGGTATAAGTCATTCACTTTATAGTCATCATATAATTATTGATCCATTAAGTTTAGAATAATGTGGCAAGGATGAATGGGGTATTTTAGTTTTGGATCATATATCTTGTATCATAAATCATTAATCACGTGAAATTTATCTTTTTAAATATTACATTGGTAGAGATGTAATATTCTCACCATCCAAGTTGATCAACTAATATTCTCCTTGTAGTAGATCTTATACATGATAAAAGAACTTTATAATTTTGGATCAAAAATTAATGCTTTATATCCACATATCATCACATTCATAAGATTCAAATACATTTATATATGTAATAATTAAGGAAAACAATATTTTCTGGAATATCACACTGTGAATATATTATGATCCTCTATGTGATGTATGTTATCCGATATTTTATCATCATGTCATTCCAATTCATCAAAATTCATCTAGGCCTACCCATCTAGAGATAATTGACCACAAATGTAAATGTGGATAGATAGAAATTGGACACCAATGTTAAAAAAATTGACTGAAATTTCATTTTTTGTTTTTTGAAAACACTTTTTGGTTAAGTGAGAACCGAACAATAGAAAAAATATGAGACAGCATGTCCAAGGGGATCTACCATTGAAGACACATGCCAAACCAACACAAACAAAACACGAAAAATCAGCATATCCAAGGGAAACCACCCTTGCAGACACAATTGAGGCAAAGTGAGAACCAAACTCAAGAACCTAGAAGATCTAAAACGCCATGATCAGGTCTGCCAACATCATCAAAATTTTCCAATGAAACCTTCGAACCAACCCAAAATGAACCAATGTTAATAAATTATTCTATATCTAATACTAGTGAATAAATGGTAACCTATGTATAATTACTGGATCTAGAATGATATGCTTCCAATGAATTTATAAGCTTATAATAACATGATTTCTTTTCCTTTTCCACCATGTTTTGGATAATTTTAGATAGTGTTTTTTTAATCCTCTATCTACAAAATTTCAACTGCATGATATTAAGATGAATAGTTGGACTCAATGTTATACACATAGTATTACCTTTTCATTTTCGATGAAAAAACATAGCATCGTTGTTTGTCTAAAACATATGAGGTACAAAAAATATAGAAATGTTGTTGGACTATACAAAATTGCTGATGATATTTTTCCTGCATTCATTGAGTGGTATTTATTTATCTGATTTAGATAATAATTTGGTAGTTGTGATGATATATTTAATATTCTTATATGTAGTGGGATGGTATGGCCCCCTAACATCAGTTTCCCATATGGATAATTGGCATGGTTATTTAGTATTTTGTTACATCTATGTGGGTTGATGGGTGAAATTGGAATGATCATTATAGTAATGGCACTTTTTTGTGAGTTATGCACCATCATTATTCACCTATGAACATAAATATTAAAACCTATTAACCTGCTGGGAAATCGTGGTTCATGGCTCCTAGGTTCCTCATGAACTACCATAGATTTCCTACATAATAGTAATATTCTCCCCTCTCTAGATAGATTTGTGGAGAAATCTATCCAAGACACATCTAGAGTGTATCTTATGATGTTTTAAGTAATCATAGATAGTAAAATTGAATGCCCATTATCATATTTTTTATTTTGTAGCTATGTATGATAGAAGAGTCCAACATTGGAGATATTCTATGATGGATGTCATCCAACCATATAATAGATTATCTAGTTTAGGGGTTGAATTGGCCTCATTGATCTCTTCCAAGCTTCTCTAAAAATATGGACATCACATTATGTGATGTGAAATGTTGATGACTATATCAACCCTATTCAAATTTTCAAACGTTGTTGATCGATTATACAGTGAATAATCCTCAGTATTATTTTAGCTTGGGAAGTAAGAAAATAATTATTCAATGGGAAATTCTTCCTTAAATTCTCAGGAATAATTAATCATGGGGATAAGTCCTTATTTTATTATATTGTAATCACCATTTACATTATTGATTAATATCTTTGAGTCTCCTTGGAAGTTTAGATGGGTCACTTGTATTTTCATCATGAGTTTTATGCCTATAGGGAGGGTTGTTATTGTTATAACATCCCAACCCAGTTTCCAAAAACTAGTTCCCCAAGCTGGTTCCCCAGATATCCTCAAGAATTAATCTACATACACTAGATGATAACTAATAGTATGGAGGATTTAAAAATAATAAAAGGATGTATATACACTCATTATAAAAGGTATACGATTGAAAAAAATTAATATATCTATAGTCACGGTAATAATAAATAATAAGCATGAAAGACCCTACGTCACATAATAAAATATAAAAATAGGTAATGTGACTATAAACCAAAACATTAAATATTTAATGTCATGTAAGTAACATATTTTCACTCAAACCGAAGAACAATGTAACACTAGTAACTTCTGAATTGTTCTCGAACTCATGTATACATCCCTCAACCATTCACCTTCTTGATCCTAACTGTGCCTTATAGAATATGGACTTCTCCCTTATTATATCCTTCAAACACAAAATCTACATAGGTACTAATGAGTCTCTGGTGTAGGGTGTGAGTATAACTCAGTAGTCCACCACCAATAGTTTCTAAATAAATATCTAATCATAAATTCTGTATAAAATATTATAAGGAATAATAAAAAGGTAAAGATATAGTGAAAAAAAAAATTCTTTTTTAAATAATATTTAATTTATAGTATTTGTCCACTGGTTCTCAGTGAAACTCATGTCAATTATACCTACTTCAGCTAGTATTTTTAGTTTCAACCTTATATCATACGATCTACATTTTAATTCATAAGGTCCTTCATTATAATTCTATAAAAATTTCTTTTCATCATCATAGAGCATCATTCTATGTACTATATCATGGAATATTTCATAGATAGTCTAATATCATTTTCATGAGTACTTATAGATTCATTGTTTTACTAAATTCATAGTTTTATAAGGAATATTTCTTACCCTAAAATCATGAGTACATAGAGTATCAATCATTCAGTAGAATCATGGGTACTTTTAGAATCAATACAACACCAATTAAGTTTCCTTATTACCACATATCCATTATCAACATCAATGAATGTTTACCAATTATACAACAAGTTACAATTTCATTTACAGAATATCCATTTAACATTATTCCAACCCTTTATCAATATGAAAAACTATTCATTAACCAATTTAACCTATTATAATCAATCATCTCACATCCCATTAATGCATCCATTTAAATCCAAATAATCATTCAGAATGAGTTAATATAATAAAAACATTCCTAAATGTTTTAATTTTATAAAAAATATAATTCCAAATTTTCATTCCACAATTATCAATTCTTGTAAATTGGGGCACCCCTTGGATAACCATTGAACATAGTCTGATAATCAACAATGAATCCAATAGAATCCATGAATGGTTTCACAAATTTATAAGGAATAAAATTAATTTTTTAATTTTAAATGTAATTGAGAATTATGGATACACTGTTATAAAACTATATAACAAGATCATCATCAGTACTATGTGAATTAGCATATATACCACTAGCATTAGGGATGTTGATGAATGTATTCCAAACCTTGTCATATGATTCAAGGTATAATATCCAGAAACACAATGCCGAAAATGATATTGGATCAAAAATCAGGATCAAGATCCAATGAAACAAGATCCATGAAAAACTTGATCAATACGATCAATGATGGTATGATTGAACCCACTCCAAATGTAGATAATAAAGGGGTAGGTAGAAACCTTAAATCAAGTAAGAAATCACATACCATATAAGAGATTATTTCTTCTAACAAATCATCATTTTTTGAGAGAATAGGATTGAGTATACTATGAATACCTGTAGGATCCTCCATAATTTTATAAATTTCATTTAGGTTAGTTGGGTTTGATTAGGAATAAGAACCGGTGGGTTTGGATATTTTTAATTAATATTTATACCATTTAAAATTTTTCATGCATGGTTTCCTAGATGGGTCGCATGGTTAGATAAACCATGCACCCTAACCATTCTATATTACTTTCAAGGATTCATGGTTTCTATTATTTAAGAACATGGTTTGTGAAACCAAGTTCTAAAAATCAATTACCTCACCGTCATTGGGTACATGGTTTTTGGGGGAGGCTGAACTGTTGGGGAAATCTATGCTTCAATTGTGCACTTCTTACACAGCCCAAATGACATCCAAAACTCACCCAAAAACAATTGAGACAATCCCTAACCAAAACGAGATTAAAATTAGGGTAAAATGGTGCCTAAAACATGACTAATATAACATATTGATAATATTTTTTATCTTACAGTCTTCCAAATTTGTAACAAATCCTCCTCAAGCTACATTCCAAGAACCAATAAGAATTTGTGGTGGAATGTGTTGGCCATTAGGCCATATATCTACTTACATTCCCCATGTTTCCTCTTGGGAATGACTATTCTACCACAATACATAGACTAATGAATTATTAATTCCATATAAATCATTCTCAATTTGATCCATAAATATGAATAAGATTCCCCTCATTGGACGCATCAGTCTCACTCTTAACTTCATCAACAATAGTCACTTGAGAATGGTCGGGTTGATATTATTCTAACTATGACATGTAGAAAAAAACAAGAATATCGCTATACAAATGCAGAAGAACCAATCAATATTCCACTGGCCTGATCCATTATACAATCTAAAACAACTATTCAAACCTAGGAACCAATTTCCCCAGCTTCAAAACTCAATGGTAATCCAATTTTGGCGACACAAAATGGAATTCATAGTAACCCACTATAGATTCAAGTGGTTGACGATGTTGATCAGCATAATAATTCTACACACTCTTCTCTATAGCCATAATTTTATAAATCAAAAAACTTGTTAGAATGTATCTTACATGAAACTCAGTCACAATAACTCTTAGCCACCCACCTCCATCCAAAATAAAGGTGATCTTCATTGACTACCACTGAGATCTCCATATCGTTCCATCTAAATAATCAACTGATAAATGATTTTCTATATGATCTCAATGGGTGAGAATTTATTTTTCAAATAATCACCAAATTATTTGATTCATTCCTACAGCATCTCCACCAACACATGAATAGTATTCTCTAATTTCCCTTCTATCTATGGGTGAAAATATGTACTCCAAAAAACCGATGTAACAATTTCCTTCTAACATCATTTCCAGAAGTGAAAAGTATTACATGGATCACAATCCAAAAACGTACCTCCTGAAACCCTATTGAAATGAAAAATCACCCAAATAAATATGTTTCCCAACTGATCAACCGTGAATGTTCCTTGGATTTGAATAAATGAGACACTTTTTTCAACTGGTCTATAATCACCCATATCACGTCATTCTTTCGAGACTTCCTATGAAGACGTAACACATGGTCTATATTAACATTATCCCATTTTCACTCATGAATTGTAAATTTATATAGAATCTTGATAGGATACTGAATCTCATCTATCAATTTCAAATAATTTTAGAATTGGGTCACAAAACACGAAATCTACTTTTTTGTTCCTAACCACTAATACTTTCTCCAAAGAATATCGTACATAATTTTAAATCATGTGTGCACCTCTCACATCGATTAATGAAACTCACACATAATATCATCCCATGTACATGAAGGAACCAAAAAAACAACCCAATAATTGATGATCTCATCTTCATATATATTGTAATTAAGATATAGATCCCCACTATCAAAACAGTCTTTAAATTCCTAACACTCTAGATACAAATACTACCATTACTTAATCAGGGACAATAATGTCGGATCAATCGATATAGAAACAGTTTTCCGTATATCCCACTCCTCTTGAATACCCATGTGAATATTATTTATAAAATCCATCATCAAGAACTCAAAATGAGAATATTATACTACTTGGATTTTTTATTCAATATTAACATATCATCAACACTTTTTCCATTCTATAACATATAGGCTAGATAAAAATATTACCATTCCATATAGTCAACCCATATTCTCTTCTTGGTATTTAAATCTAACTGAAAAAATATTTAATTATGATTTTTTTAGTATAACAATAAATATTTCACTAAAAATGCATTTCGACTAGCAGTTTATGGAGAAACCCACTGATTCCATCTCAAGATCTTGCGTAGGATAATTCTAATCATTTTCTCTCAAATTTCATGATCCTTATTCCATGAATCAATCACTCTACATCAAAACTACCCCATGTCCATTCTGAGACGCATCAAAAAACTATTTATACTCCTCACTCGACTTAGCTCGGATCAAAATAAATACATTTAAAAAATATTATCTCTTAAAAGTAATTCTCACATTCTCTATACCATTAAAATATCATAGCATTATTTTCATACTCAAAATAATTGCTTTTGAAAAATAAAATACATTAATGAACCTTTATTAATAGGCCAAAAAACCCATAAATTGTTGGATTTCAAAAACATTCTTGGGATAATCCCATGAAACAAATTAAAAAAAAATTTGCTCTATTAGAACACCATACATCAAGATGATATTACCCATGAAATGAACTAGATGAGTCTAGAAACTATAATTAGATATCTTGGAGTATAACTGATTTAATCTCAATGAACTAAAGATGATGTCAAGATGATTGTTGTGAACTTGATGAGAATACAATTACACCAAGATGTAATTAATATAAACAACAAAAAACTAATTCAAGTATGTATGGATGATTTGGTTCATTAATGCGATAAACATTGAAAGACTGATATTCTATTTGAATGGAATTACAACAAACTCATAAAAGCAAAACCAAATCCTAAAAGTAGAATGTTGTATATTAGAATGTCTCACTCTCAAATGATGAAACAATGGCCTCAAATAAATCATTTAGAATACAAAAAACCCATCATCATTTCAAAAATATAATGGATACATTAACGATGATATCGATTATTAACATTCATTCAATTTAACATCTGTAATAGATGAAGAAGCACAAACTTCCTTCATCCTTCACAGAAAATAAATGATTGAGATTACCATGGTAATTTAAAAATAATGATAAATCCTTTATCAATCAACTCTTCTTGTATATTCTTATTCTCTTTAGGATCTTTTAGTACCTCTCTATATTGCAGAACGGAAACTGGCTCAACACCAGCCATTTTCTCAATCGTAAACTCGTCATCCATCTTAGGTGGAATCATTGAGAAGTGCTTAGGAAGAAAATTCTAAACATGATGCACTATAGGAGGAAGTTCACTATGAATCACACCCTCTTCATCCAAAAAAAAATACCCTCAACATGGGTAGTGATCTCCCTCAATTGATGACGAATTGTCCCCACAGAGCCTAACGGGATATCCCATTATTCATGATGAACATATCTTTTAACCTCATGAGATTTTATAGTTACACTTTAATGATAATAAGAGATTTGGTATTAGTATGACAACATACATACCATAACCAAAATTATTTCAATAACTGAAATCTAAATCACATATAGATCCCAAATGTAATGATACACACCAGCATTGAGGGTTAAACCCTTTCTTATTTAGATTTCCTTTTACCATGAACCCAATGGGGGATAGATTTCCATTAAGTCAAAAAAAACATACTCCACCATTATACCCCGACCATCCACATGTAGAGCACATATAAAATAATATAAATATCTTATGTCAGATAAAGAAAAGAATAGCGTAGAAGCTATAATAATTTTATATATGATTGTCAATGATTAGAGCTTGCTATTTTTAGTTTAGGGATAAAATATATTTATATTACATGTCCCTCAAACTTATTATCTAAATAACATCCCTTTTACATAACTCCTCTGATAATATGGGAAATCATTTCCAGATTAACCCCATCTATCAACCCAAATGGCACAACTAGTAGGACTCTAACTGTCTAACTAGAAAAGGGGATAATACCTTCTTTAAGAACAATGAGTCGTCCGAGGTCCTCCATCAATTCTTATCCATCGAGGGTTCTTGTAGAACCTCTATAAGTGTCACATTAAATTTATGCCTCTTACTCTACTGTTGGTTGGGGATAATGTATATAAATGTGACCCATCCTATGACACTGATGGAAAAAATTGAACACTACCCCCGAGTAATTGATCATATGACATTGATACTCTATCTGACTTCAATATGGTGAATGTTGTCATAATTGTGCTTTTATATCTTATAAGACATACCTTCAGGTCATCAAGATGAAGCCACATATCCTACACTAGATGCCTCTTTTATGATACCCTCACAAATGATATCCTAATTCACTACCTTAGAAAAATTATTCAATCCAAAGATATTAACCTGGGACAGAATATCACAATAATTTCTATCCTGAAAATTACTTGCTTGAGTTTCCTCCTCTCCTACCAATGATGAGAAAACCCGATGCAAGTTGATGAAGCATCTAGTATAGGATATCTCTGAAATGCTTCCTTAGGTAAAATGCATAATTTATGTCACCCTCTCTTGTCTTTGTGTTACAGGTTAAATGTTTTCTAGGATCATCTCTTAGAAGTCCTTCTATACCATTCCCTCCAAATACACTTCCCAATCCTCAATATCCCACCAAATTTGTTTCTAGCCCTTATAACATATAAGCTACTAATTTGAAGGTTTTATCTAGATGTTTCATTAAATAATTTTCAATTTTATGTATAGACTAAATATAGAACTAATATTCCATAGTTCCACCCTTTCTGGTGACATCGATGGATGTTGTAGTGGGAAATCCAATGTGGGAATAGAAATATTCAGCATATCCCACTCTTGGTCTCAGTACAAGAATTGTGCAATGTGAGTGACGTTCTCATGGGAATTTTCTTCACCCCTTCACCCAGAATTCCTATCACACCTGGCACCATTTCTAGAGGTGAAATTTCCGCAATGTCCCACTATAATTCCTACAACAGATGTATAAAAGGATCTACGTCTCTACAAATACAATAACACATATCAAAACACATAACACATCATTCATTCATTTTTAGAAGAGGGACTCAAATAAATCCCAAAAAAAATCATCCCATATACACTTCCCCACAGTCAAAACAGTTTCACAATAACTACCCTCTACCATCATTATCATGGGACTTTCCTAAAAAAGGATAATGTTTTTTATCGTTTATATGCTTTCTATTAGATTTCCATTAAAAAATTACCACATTTCAACATATTTTAACAATTATAAATTCATTATTAGGAACAATTTCTTTTAAATTACATAGCTAAAGAAGAATATTTTATTATCACAAAGCTCACTCAAATCCTTCTTTACTGTGTGTTCCAAAAAATAGTTCATGCAACATATATCATTGAGTACCTAGAATGATTCATAATAACACAATACTAATTCCATACTGATCTGTGATTAAAATCATAGAAAAAATTAACACTATAGAATAAGTTAATCACCCAAGGTCAAATAACATTTAATTATAACTGAAAACATTAAGAGTAACAATCCCACCATGGGATCTTGAGTTTTCCCTCATATACGGATCCGTTAATCCTGTAAAAAAGATAATTACCAAGACCCTAGACATCATATTATCCTTACTATAATTACAAATAGTAAAATTACTAAAAACCTCCTTTTATATCAGATTTAAAGGTCCTAAATTGTGTGCCACATACTGGTTCCCTGAACTAGTTAGAAACATTACCTATGGCACGTCTCCCTATATTCTAGAGGCTACCAACTAGCAGTGGGGGTCTAACATGAAACATGAAAAGAAAATTAACTCTTTATCTATGTAAGAAAATATCATAAATAAACACATTCATAGTCAATATTATAAAAAATAATAACCCACAAGGGACATACATCACATAATAAAATTAATTAATATTGAAAGTCAGTATAAACAAAAATAGTAAATATATCATGCCATTTAAGTGTTATGTATTGACTAAAATCTCCAAATAAAGACACAATGACAACACACAAATGGTCGAAGACATTATGTTTATTCATCTCACCAATCCTCCTCGAATCCCAACTGGACCATATATCATGGTACCATTTCCCTTATCCGGATGTATAATCATCATTTCTACATGGGTACCAATTGTCATACTGAGTAAGGTGTGAGTAAAACCTAGTTGGCCACCACCAATAGGGTTTAAAGAAATATCCAGTCTATTCCATTGCATTCAGTAGTATAAGGAATTATAGAAAGGTTTAGATTATGTGAACAAGGATGATTTTTTTAATATTAGTTGTTTTACTATATTGTCCCTTGGGTTCTCGGTGAAACCCAAGTCCATCATACCATGATTAGAACCTTCCAAATTCTGAACCATTTATCAATGGATCCAAATATGAATTTACAAGTGATTTCATTATCATTATACGAAAATTTATTTTATTATCATGGAAAATTTTCCCAGGTACCATGTCATGGATTCGTAGAGTGTATTTCCAACATCATTTCATGGGTACATAGAGAATCGGTCTTACACCAAAATATTGGGTACAAGTAATGTCATTCCACTACTGAAATCATGGGTATTGAGTGCATCAGTCCAGTACGAAAATTACAGGTACATAGAGCATTAATATTGAACTGATTTACTTCCATTATTGACACATATTTAGGTTCAACATCAATGAAAAATTATCAAAAATACAACATAATACCATTTAATTTACAACATATCCATTAAACATCATTCAAACTCTTTAGAAACATTAATATGTACTCATTAACCCATTAATCCAATTACCATAATTCATCTCACATCTCATCACCACTTCCCTATTAATACCAATAATCATTTATAACATGTTAAAATGAAAAACACATTCACAAACAATATAATTGTGCAATCCATATTATTTCCCATTTTAATTTCACTATTATCTTTTAATTTAAATTGTCACACACCTTGGTTATCGACTAAACCGTGTGTCATATTCTCCATTTTATCTGACAAGATCTGAGAATGTTCTCAATAATACATAGGGTTTCAATTCAATTTTCTAATTTTAAACATAATTGATATTAATATATATATAATGGTATAATAATAACACATTATCATCATCAAGACTATTGGAATAATCATTAATAACACCTAACATATATTTGTTGAAAAAAATACTCTAAATTGTGGCCCTTGATTCGTGGTAAAATGGTCAAAAAGTGGTGGTGATGATCTTAGATCAAAACCTGGGATCAAGATCTAATGAAATATGGTCCATTAAAAACTAGAATTATACAATCCAAATGGTCATTTTCAACCCTCTTTAAATGTAGAAAATAAGAGGAATTGTAGAGAGAGAGAACATAAATCAAGGAAAATATCTAATACTATAGAGGACTAAAATTCTTACACCATATCATTGACTTGTAATAATAGTGATTCATGGAACCTAAGAATCCTCTTGGGATCCTAAAAATGAAAATGTATTTTTATTTTGGTTGATTGGGTAGGATTTGGAATAAAAACAAGGTTTTGGAAAATTTAAATTAAAATTTCAATATCTTGAAATTCTTCATGCACTATTTACAAGATGGTACACATTGTTAGAGAAATAGTTTTCTCCTACTATATAGGGTGCACAATGTCTCATGGGTAGGAAAATATTTTTTTAAACTGTGTTTTATACATCCAAAACCCCACTTCTCTATGTAGAACTATTTTCTAGGTGAGGCCACATGGTTTTAGAAAACAATGCTACAACAATGTAATTTCGAAAAATCCCACGAAAATCACATAAAACTCACCATAACACACCAGGAAGATGCCCCAACCAAATGTATATTTAAAGTTTTTTAAAGGTACCTAAATCTATGTAATATGAGGTCCAAATAATGTTTACTAACATATAATTTTGTATCATTATTTGTAAAACCTTATGAAAATAGGATTGAATAAGGAAAAAATCCATTTTCAAGAGATAAAAGAATAACCCCCAACCCAACATTATTGATCATGGGGAATTACAAAAAAAAATTCCTATTGAGATTTTGGATGAACTATCAATATACATATATTATGTTTTTGAGGATCACTATATAGAGAAGAGCTCTTCATATGGTAGTTTGGTATTCATAATAATTTTTTTAAAGAGAGATGATTTTTGAGGAAATATTATATGGAATTCCCTTTTATTGACTAATGTGATATAAACTTAATAGAAAACTATTATAGAATAACCACCCACCATTCCCAATTTATGCCTTTTATGGGAAAATTGAGCATATATTTGAGTTGTTCATTCTAATTATTCAATTAGACCTCATGCGTCTATAGTTAGTTCCCTAGTGTCAGAAATGTGATGATTAATTCCAGAAATTTATTCTGGATATCTAAACTACAAGACACGGTATAGAAAATTTTTTCAACTATGATAATGCAGACTGTTTTCATTTTCAGAATCATTATTTTGTATTATGAGAGTATCCAATGATTTAACTAATACATAATCATAAATTATGAGTGGATTTCCATTTATTGCTCTCATTATCACTGGTGGAGTATGGAAATATTTCTTATGAATATCAATTGCTTCTTAGTATTATTTAGTCCCCTAATAAGGGACCCCTCTTTTCATTAACATTGTAAAGGTAAAAAAAGTGTGTTAAAGGTTGTCTATTAAGTTTTAAATGTTTGAAAGACAACCTATTGTCCGGAAGAATCTTTTTGGTTTTGGATATGTGACATTTCAACAAATCCCTTTATTCTATTAATATCAACTTCAATGGAAATATGGAATACTACAATGATATGATTTATTTCCCAAAGTAACATTGAAAGAACAATTAGAGGGATTCGTTTTCAGGATATACAATCACAACATGTTAAAGATAGTATAAAGGTGGGAATGATGGTCAGATTGTTTGCAAAGATTTTACCAATATATCATTGAAATATAACTTCATGGAATTTATTATAAATTCTTTAAAAATGTGATACATAGAATTTTTCATATAACTACATCATTCATTAGACTAAAGGTAATCACATGATATTAATTGTTTACTTTGTGTACCCAGATAGCAGTGGACACTTCAAATTATATGGATATTCAATTATTATTATACCATTATTAGCCATCTATGTAGGATATGGATTTGTACCCTACCATCACATCAAATAGATGATCTTTAATTTCAACTCGGAAGCCATCTTTTAGAGAGTTCCTTTTGTGATCTATAATGTCTATGCACGCCCTGATTTTCTTATTCATAACATTTTATAGGATGATATTGAGAATCAATTTTGGGTATTGAACTTCTTTATTGACATTGGATTTTCTAAGCATAGAAATTTCAACTTTATCCAAGGTACCATATGTAAGGTGTCTACTTGTATCCTTGATGATCTTCTGAAAGGATTAGGTTGTGGGTGTTCAAATTAGGATCAAGGCATGGATTATTTTTAAATTTTTTATATAACACGTCTAAATGATTCTTTAATATGGAGGTTTGTAAATCCTAATATATTATGGGAATAGCCCCACTGACCAGTGTATGTAATAGATCTTGCTAAATGTCTAGTTTTTTCTATCATAGATCATCGAAAATGGTTGATTCTCCTTCCTCAAATTCAAGAGGATCATATTTGAGGTAATTATCCTCTTCAAATTACACATCACCTTTCTATTCCACTTCCTTAATCTTCATATTTGAAGGGATTACTAACAAAATTAGAGTCTTTAGAGTAGTATAAAGATTAATATTTTGATATTAGTGGGAATAGATGTCTCCATTACCCATGGTTATATAATATTTCCTTAAAATTCAGGTAAATATGTTAGGGTATGTTGATTTTATAGGGATAAATAGTGGTTATTTACCCCTGAGAGTCACCATTGATATGAGGATCATAGACCTGTTCATGACAACCTAGTTTAGTGGACATGACTGATATCATGAGGGTTGATGAGTGTGTCACAAATTAAAAAAATACATTTTCAGTTTGGAAATTGGTAAGAACATACAAATTGTTGAGATGCTTTAATGGGTTATTTTTGGTTATTTTAAGGCTACATTAAGATTTATCCAAATAAACCTAATCAATCAAGGGATGCATCACATCTCACTGATAAAATCCTACATCAATGTATTGATACTCACAAGAATAAAATGGATATTTATCACTATTTTATGTCCCACGTTAAACATTTATTAGTAACTTGATACATTGGTTATATGATGTAGGGATTTACTTATGATGGTGTAACCAAGGAAATCCTACCAGGGTGCTGAAAGATGATTCCAATTGGACAAACTAAAATACAGCGTTAGATCCAGGTCCCCAAATGGAGTTCTGACCTTCATTCAGATGAAGTGATTTTTTTCAAATTTATCATTGCCATAATTTTTCATTGGGGAAATAGATATGTCAGATTCAATATTTATCAACCAAAAATGTGTTTGGATTGTGATGAGATTTAGAAAATAGATAATATTGATGAATTATCATTTCATATCAATGTCATCTAATCTTCCTGACCTATATATAGGCTGATGTGCACTTTCATCACAATATCATTGTCTTTTTTAAATAGATGACCACATGATAGTACATAGGGTCTATCTACATATGGTATACCATAGATGTAGTGTCGTTAGTTTCAAACTCTTGAGATATTATTAGGGCCTCTACAAGATCCTTGCAGAGATCCTTTTATATGTGAAGAGATTCTAGATATGTATGTATTACTAGAAATATAGATAAATTCTCCAATATGTTATATTTTTGAGTCAATGGTCTATGAATATATATGTGGAGCTATCCTATTGTATTCATTTAGGGGGTTGAACTGCCTAGTGTAAAAAATTCTGGTGGTTGGGAAGATACTGAGGGATCATTTTCTACAATTGTATGAGGCATGTTTGGAATGCCAATATATCTAGTTTGAAAATTTTGTTTCTCTCCTTCCAGCTAGTCATCCAAAAATAATTAGACATAATATACTTAAATTTAATGATTGTTCTTTTTTCATCTCTTTTTCCAATCATTTAAGGTCTTTTCCATGAGTTTCATCATCATATATAGCTTTGGAGGGTATATGGTTGTGGATGGGATCTAACTGTGACTACATATTAACCTTCCTCCTCACCTTATATGGATTCTTCCCCTCATTATAGGATATAAGAAATTGAACATGGGTTTTTACGAAATCTCATCATCAGAGAAGGGATCCATTAATTGAATGAAATTAATTGAGCTGATGATTAATTTTTCATCTGAATGGAATTCTATCTAAATGGATAAATATAATAGAACCATATTTTTGGGTGGTAATTATTATCTCAGGAATGGTGGAAATAATCTATGAAATTTAGGGATGTCTTTGGAATCTATAAATTCTAATATTTCTATAATTTAGTTTCACTACCTAGATTAAGAAACATCTTAGAGGACCAAAACATGGGGAATAATTCTGATGAAGAAGATGGTTGCATCACTGAATAAGAAAATATGGGCACTGTCAGTAAGATTATCTACAACCTAAATATATTATGAGTTTGATTAATTCCTTTTCTTTCCTTCCAATAACTATACTCTTGTACACCTTTACTAATAAATTATTATCATTTTCATTCTTCTTCATGAGTTTCAGATGAAATGAATGCCACTATTATTTCCAGTTTATCTAAAATTTACTTTCCCATAATCAATTTTTTTAAGAATGTAATTAAAATAATAATCTCAAATGGTTTCACCAGAAGTGTAGTGAAACATATAGTAATTCGGGGACCATCAACACAGAATTGATCAGGTCATTTCCACATTGGAAGTATCAATATATTTTACATGGAAAAAATAATGAAATTTTGAACTTTCTTATCTCTGAATCAATAAAATAATCACTTTTGGTTTTAAATTTTGTATAATTTTAGCTAATTTTACACATACTGATATATGCATTTTTTTTATGCTTGCATTCAAGTGGATTTGTTGCATGATTTGTTGTGAGATTTGAATATAGATCCTGTATAGAGACTGATTTCAAGGTGATTTCTATTGTTTCCTTTCTTCCCATTATCATTTACTCAGCTAAGGGAATTGTAATAGATTTATCAATTTTTAGAATAATAAAATCATGAAAACGTTATGAAAATGATCAAATATATCCGAACATGTTTGTAAAATTTTCAATGATTAATAGTGTTCACAACTCATCACAAAGGATCATAAGTCCTCCTGAGTAATATGCATAATTAGAGAGTAAGTCAACCCATTCCTCATATAGACAAAATCAATGATATTAACTATTTCTATATTTTTAAAATTTAATATGTCAATTACATTTTTCTTTTTCATTTTAAAGTAAAATTTGTAGATAAACTACTAGAAAATATATTCCCATAATTTGATAGATCTAGATAGTAAACACGAATACAAAACATGGTTTTTTCTTCTAGGTATTAAATGAAACACTAGTGTTTGACTGGATAATTATCCTCCTGAGTTCCCATTATGGGTGAAAATTGAGATATAATGTGGATAAAATGTTGTTCTAGATCCCCTGAGACATTGAATGTGATAAAAATAGGATTCCAAAAATATTGCAGTGGAAGAGTCTCATCCACCCATTCAAGGTTAGGCTTCCTCCCCAATTTTACGGGTTCACACAACCACTACATTTCGTTAAACTAGGTCTCTAAAGACTCAATGTTGTTGATGAGATCAAAAATAATTTCATGATGAGTATGAGCTTAAATGGGGGTGAAATGAGTTAATCATACTATGGAAGTTATACTTGTTCTAGTGGTTGTTAAAATTCTCGTTATATCCTATGAAGATGCATCTATCTTAGATCGTGTTTCACCATTAATAGATGTAACTCTTAGTATGTCTCTTTTGTAGTGTCGGTGTATATTGGTTGTTTGAATCCCACATCAGGAATATGTTTTAGCTCTACATTAATTGTCTTGATAAAGCCTCCTTGTTGAGGTACATTAGAATTGAGAGTGAGTTGAATCCCTATTTAATGAAAATTCCCAATGGGGATGTTTCCTCTTTTTAATTCCACATTGAGTATTCTCACCTCCTTTGTCTCTTCCTCGTAGTGAGAAGATCATTCCACATGTTTGAGTAGTTGATTATCTTTAGGTGGCGTGTGAGACATGGACACACCTCTCCCATATGTTTTATTGATTCTCACCAGGAGGTGGTATTTGAAAATTTGCAGGACTCCCTACATTCTATTTGAGCCTATGTTTTCTATTAAATAATCCTTCCTCATTCATTTCGATGTAGGATTTATTTTGGATTGGAGAATTATCCTCATGCTCTTCTACATCAGATTCATGTTCTGCATCACATGTTGGGGTGATACTAATGATGTTTACCAATTCTTAATGAATTGTATGTACATTATTTTAATATTAATGATTGGATTATCAATTCCCTAGTTATATATATAGAAATATATGTGATCTCATTTAGAGTTTGTACCCCTAAAAGAGTACATTTTCTTATGACCACCATATGACTTTATTATTTCCTTAAGAATCTTTATCGATCCCATTAGTGAAAGGTGATTTTAAGGGAATCACTTGAAAAAAATTTCATTAGTGTCCCTAATGAGAATGTTGAGCCAGTATATGCTAAAACTCAGAGGTTCCACCTTACGGATCTCATTATAAACACAAAATATTAATTTTAATCTAGGAGGTGGCTTAGGTAATCTTTTTCCAATCCCTATAGGTTGGGGTTCCCCTTAATACATTTTTAGATCACATTAAGCTGAATTTAATAGCCTTCAATGTTTTTTTGGTAAAAGTAATGTCATCGTTGAGGGATAAGGATTCACCAATACTATTGCGGCTATAACAGATGTATCCCCACTAATGGTCTTATGATTATTTGTTCTAACATGATCTAGTTTATTAGTATTTTTATTGAGCTACATTTTTTCAAAGGATTTTTTAGTTTGATGATTATACTTCCTTATAAAAGAATCTTGGTCAACCTTCTTAGATACTATCATGGCCCAATCCCTCCAAAGATTCCCCTCCTTAGGTGGTAATGAATAAAGTGTGATAATGACCACCTGATTCCTGCCTATAGTTGGCCCCGGGTTGGCGAATATTACTAAATGTATTAAGGTATCACAATATAGGAGGTATTACCTTTTTTTTAAAGATCATGAGATATGATGGATCATCCACTAAACAACTCCTATATATACATAGATAAGAAATCCAAAAGGCATCATACATGCATGAATAAATTTTCACAGTTATAAGTACAAAATTCTTAAAAGTAAATACTAAAATTTAACTATGTAGAGACACAAAAACTATCAGGATCTGAGCTAGTAGGGTCCAATAGGATCCATGAGATCCACCTAGAAACATGAAAATAGTTTTATATACAGAGGGTGAGCATATAGGTTTACTCATTAGGAAAACTAGAGTCTCTTGTGAAAATTTGAAAGAGGCATAGTAATGCGCCCATGTGAAAAATAGAAAAACCAAACAGCACATAACATGTATATTTACCATATCATCCTCACAATGGAACACTCACAAAATAATGAAAGTCTATTAATGTAAAATAATTCACATCAATGATAGGGTACCATGCACCACATTCCAACTGATTAGCCACTCTTGACTAATAGAAAACATCCCAGCATTCCCAAACCTTTGGAAACCACATAACAACCCACCTGTACACACTCGGGACTCACGAACAACATCATATCCCACCCATAGACACCTATCTCAGAAAAAAAACATCTCATTAGACCCATAGACACCTAAGACACGAACCACATCTCATCCCAATGACACTAGGGAAAGAAAAAAAAATATTTTCCCAATGAAACCTAGAAAACACAACTCGGCCCCACACACCTACGAAACAAAACTAAAACCTTCCCGAATAATTGTGGGCTACAACCACCTAGAAGAGGAAGAAGGAAAGAGCGAGTGGTCATCCATCCATTATCCCAAGGAGATGTTTGGGAAAAACATCATCCCCCATTATTATGGGGTTGTTCAGTACATAGGGATCAACTTGGGAGGGTGCGTATAGAAAACACAAGTTAAAAAGTAAAAGTACATACATATAGGATATGAAACTATCAATACCAACCTCTGGTTCATATACAAATAGAAAAATCACAACACTTCCACATTTTCTGCTACCTCTAAATTCACAACACCACACAACAAGATGGGAAACCCTGTTTTTATTCCCATGCAATTTAATTAACCATTTCTATTCTCAATTAAATAGTTCATTTAACTATTTCATCAATATTAGGGAAACTATGAAATAGAGAAGCTGTAATTCTATATGGTGAAGTAAATGGTAGATAATGGTAGCTTCACATTAAAGACACATTGTTACATGACCTCCATATTTAACATCCATTCGTGATATATCATATAGTAGTCTCAAGATATGGGGTGAATTATTCTCCATTTTATCAATTTAAAATCACCCATACCAACCACTACCATAATTATTATAATTCATCCTTCCCAAACCACTTTGTCAGCCTAAATAACCCCCAACACACAACCACATCCAATAACACATCAATACACAACAAAAACAAAATCCCTGATACACAAACATACCATGACCAGATTACCACACTCACAGAACCAACCCTATGTTAACTATAGTACCCAGGACCAAATTACCACACAATCCAGAAAAACATATTCATATTTATCAAGGAATTACTTCTTTGATTTCACTTGTTAATTCAGGGGTTATTCCATAAACAACGTGATTATTAGATAAATATACATGGTTAACTATTTTCATATATAATTGTTCTATGGAAAGAAATCATATTGCATCCCATAAACCATTGTTTACAAAAACAGATACCCCCAATGAAAAGTATTTTTAGTGGGTAGTTAGCCCATAAAATTCACCATAACAACCAAAATATATAACAAGTAGATCGTACGTAACTTTTCCCCAGCCCCTGTATATTGATCTCAACCAAGATTAATTATATTTATTTTATTTGGATTAAACAATCTTAAAAAAATAGACATTTGTTCTCCCACCCCTCATGATACACAAATGAGAGAGGCAAATGGAAACCTCACTGGAAGAAATGAAAATGACACTTCAAGATTTCACCATGATAGGGGAACACATGAAGTAGGGAAAATTGTGGGGAATACATGAAATTAAAGCCACAATATGATCACATGAATTTTATGCGAGGATAAATTTAGTGTGTCTCATACTAATGGAAATAAAGAAGGGAGAATAAATGGGAAAGATATATTCTCTTTGGAAATATCTAAACTGAGTCACGAGTTTTGATATGTTTTGATTTTCTAATAAAAGAAAATCTAGTCAAGACCACGAATTTTGGCTAATTAAAAGCCTCCTCAGTCATAGGTAATTTAATAAATGATTTATGGTATTTGAATCAGTCTTAAAGACTTGAAACAATTCATTAAAAGCGTTTTATTTCAAAGAATACATAAAAAGGGAAGAACGGGAAGAAGTTGGAAACACTGTGTGTGAGACACTGCCATATTAGGGGCCGCATGATGAGGAACTGCCAGCAAGGAACTTTCAGATGAAGTACCACTGAATGAGGATCTATTGTGTGAGGAATTGTATGATAAATCACTTACCACATTTAGTTAGAGGCCATTGGGAGAGACACCTCCAGACATCCTACCATCGAGTACAAGGCACCGCTAGCCAAGGCACCGCTGGACGAGAGACCACTAGTTACTGACTACCAGTGAGTGACATCCAGGGTGACACCACTAGGGTGATATTCCTAGGGTGACACCCAGAGGGTGACACTTCCTAGGTGACACACCATTTGAGAGAGACACCATTATAAAACTTGGGAAAACTGGGAGTTTTTGAAATGTGTCGTAATGAGTGACCTTGATTCCCCAAAACACCTCAAACACTAGATTCTCAAAAATACATAGACCATAGTGGTCTGGAAAATTACATCAAATTCTTCTAACAATATTATCACCCTATAGAAAACCAAACCAACTAGGAAGAAAAATGACGAAGGGTCTTGACAACCATCCCAAATGATACCTCTCAAGGGCCCTACTACACTAGGAAAACTACAACTAATTAAACACATCATGGTTCAATGATAAACCATCCTATTTTTTTGGAAGGTGAAGTGAGAACTCCACCTCCAAGAACCCATCCTCCGACACCTTCAACCCAGGCCCAATCATGTCAACCCTACCAACCAAAAACCGGACCACAAAATAAAAAAACATGATTTCCCGAACACAAAAATCATGGATTCCAATCCTTCATGTACTGAAACTATCTTCTATAGGTAGAAGTTAATAACCAATAGAGGTTTAATCACATCTCAATTTAGAACTACGTCTCCATTTTTCATATGTCAAGACTTTATCACACATCACATGACACATTACAATCCAAGGTGAAAAACTCATTTCAAAATCAATAAGATTCTAACATCACATTAAAGGGATAAATAAAAAAAACTCAAAGTAGCTATTCATTCTAGGAATGCATATAATTCTATCACTCCCAAGTACTCTCCTCCTAGACACCATGTCTATATAACTCATGAACCAGGGGAATGGACCACCCATGTAGAACCTTCTCATACTGATCCAAGATTTCTACTAGACTATCTATGAATTTCGTGTAATCCCCGATAACCATCAAACACCCTAGGAACGATCATTGAAGTAATCTTGTAGATGCCAGTGAAGATAAGAGATGTGGAAGACCTCATGGATTATCTCCAACTATGGTGGAAACACCAACTAATATGCCACCTTTCCAACACTCTCCAACACCTCAAAGGGTCTAAAAACATCTGGAAAGGATTACTCCCTCTGTGAAACCTCCACTTCTCGCATCGATGGGATACAATTAAGAACACATGGTCCCCATCATTGAACTCCAAGTTCCTCTTCCACCAATCCACATACAACCCCTTCCGATACTTCACTACTTTAATCCTATCATGGACAAGCTAAACATTTTCACTCATTATTTGCACTACCTCAGAATCAATAATAGATATCTCCCCAAATTCATTCTATCAAAACGATGAATGACACATTCCTTAATAAAATTCTATAAATAGATCTATGCCAATTAAAGAGTGACAGCTATTATTATAAGAAAACTTTACCAAGGCTATGTGTCACACCCAAGATCCACCAAAGTATAATACGCACGCCCACAATATATCCTCCAATTCATTGATAGTATATTTCATATACCCATATTTCTAAGGGTGGAATGTAGTTCTAAGGCATGAATTATTGCTAAAATCATGCCGCAACCCCCTCCACACACATAAGGTAAATAGACTATCCCAAAATGAGATAATTTACCTTGTAACTCAATGAAAATACACCATTTCATCCATGTACCTTTGGTCTAAGGCGTCCAATGCACCTAACTCCTTGACGGCGAAGAATTGGGAAAATTTCTTCAACTAATAATCGATCACCCAAATAGTATCATAACCTCTTTCATCTTTGGGTAACCCTTTGATGAAATCCATTGATATTTCATCCCACATCCACTAGGGGACATCCAAAGGTGAAAACAAACCACCCGGGACATGGTGTTAAATATTTACCTATAGGAAAACAAATCCCTTATCCACAAACTCTACCTCTTCCCGTTTCATCATCGAGAAATGAAACTGCACCCTTAATCCCTGGTACATCTTAGAAAATATTGGGTGTAACACTAAGGGAAACCTATGAAACTCATGAATGGATCCACCATGCATCGCCACCAAAAAAACTTCCCTTGAAACAACATCTGGTTTTAATCATCCTCCAGCCATTCATCTCGAGCATCCCTCTAGAAAACACAATTGTGCAAAAACTTTACCTAGGAGTCTCCCACTAAAAATATTCCACTTATTTCATCAGAGAAGACTATACTATCATCTGATATAAGAAAACTCTACAACCATCCACTCCTATATCTAAATGAAAAAACATCCAACTCCTCTATCCCTCTCCATGCATCTTAAGATTCCTGATCCACATCTTTCTATGGATTCCTGATCAAGGAATCGACTATAAAATTTCTCATTCCTGAGGTGCAAGATATCAGAAATTAATAGTCCTAGTGAAACTCTTTCCCCCTCTTCTTCCACATATTTAGATCATACTAGGAATAGATATTCCTCATTCTCTTGTGATATCTGAAAAGAAAAAATATCTCCCTAATGGGGTAATGATACCACAAAATTAGCAACAAAAAAGCTACTAGTAAATCCGGATCATGGGTGGAATAGTTATGGTGATGAAGACATAACTTCCTTGAACCATAAGAGATCACTTCCCTCTACTGCATCAGCACACACCCCAAACCTAGATTATAAGCATCAAATTACACCTCAAACATCACACATTATTCATATAACTGGAGCACTTATGTACTAAACAACTTCTCAATCATGTAGACAAACTCTTCCTAAAACTACTCACTGTACAAAAAATCTTGATCCTTCCATGATCAACATGTCAACAGGGATGAAACTATTTGGAAATTGGTTACAAACCCATGATAATATCCTGCAAGACAAAGGAAACAATAATCCTTTAACACATTCTTGTGTTCATACAAATAAAATCATCTTCAACCTTTTATGGGTATACTTCTAAACCATACAAGGACACCACATTCCTGAAGAAATGAACCTATATTGTAAAATATATACATGTGGAAACAATTCGACAGAGATAGTGGTGTCGAAGAACCTACAAGATTATACTGAGGAAATCATCATCCCCTCCTCTAACTTTGAGTAGATTAAGATATCATAGGTAATTGATATAAAGAACTAGTCCAAGAACTCATGGAATATGGAGTTTATATGTCCCATGAACACGTTTAGATTTTTAGTAACACCAAATGACAAGACCACAAATTCGAAGTACCCATACCTACATATGAAGATAATCTTCATGATATCTCCCTTCTTAAACCTTATCATATGATAACCAGACCATAGTTCGATCATATAAAATTTAATTTTTCCTCTATTATTGTCAACAATATCATTTATCCTTGTAAGAGGGTAACGATTCTAGAACATTACCTAGTTCAACAAACGATAGTCTATACACAGCCTCATTCTACCATCCTCCTTGACAAACAACACCAATGAACCCTAATATGACACACTAGGCCAGATAAAACCCTTCTTCAATAGATCATCTATTTGATTCCTCAACTAATACAGCTTATATGGTTATATCCTATAAGGGTCCATCAAAATAAGAGAATCATCGGGCTTCAATTCTATCCTGAAATAAACATCACATCGATGGTGTAGTATTACAACCTATACATGGAAAATTTCCATGAACTCTCCAAGGACCCTAGAAACCTATACCATATTAGCATTCATCGATTCCAAATATAGCTCAAACAACAAGGAAACAAGAGGATATGTACTCCTATTTTTTTATTGGAAACTCCTCTCTCCATCAAAAACCACACATTTTCCATCAATGTCCAAAAACCCTACTCTGCTCTGGAAACAGATGATAATGACATAAAGGGAATATAACTAGTCAATTTCATGAATGACATAATGTGTTCGTATCTAAACCATGAATAGATCCCCTTGGGATGGATGTGGTCTCATCATTAGTCTACATCCACAAAACATATCAAAGAAACTCATCTTTCCACTAAATAGAATACTCAACACTATGTGCATGGGATGACTCTCTACATCATGTCCTAGAGCATGGGCTAGGGAAGGTGCAGTAAAGGAGTGTGAAGCTCCTGAATGAAAGAAGGAACAAGAAGGTGTACTGAACAAACTAATCGTACCTATGAAGATATCTGGCCTTCCTTGAATTGTCTCCACCACACTGTGAAACTGACCATGCCCAGATCCCCTTCCTTTATTTTGAGGACAATATCCACAACCATGCCCAAATTCAAATCTGTAGAAAATGCGGGACATAATTTGGTTGGACACTACCTGCTCCATCTCCCCTCAGTGGAATAAAATCTTGTTTTCCTAACTGTTGAAACATTGTCACCAAAAACTACTACTAGGTCTGACACTAACCTTGTCCACCTCCACTAAAATGATCATGAAAAACTGATGGATACTGGTTCTATATATGGATGTAAACACTATAAAATAAATAGCTCAACCACATTCCCATAGTAAGGACTTGAGGATAGGATGGTCGAAAAGGAAACTATTGAATTTGAATCCCTATCAGATGGAATATTAAATGTCTTAGAGCCTGAGACCTTCCACTGGTAACCATACCTCTTAAAGAACTCTTTTGGATCACCTCTTGTAGTAAAACTCATTGAGTGTGCATCCATTTGATCACCTCTTCCTTCTTCTGAACCTACAAGTATGTTGGAAATGTAAAAGGAGTGACCATATACTAGATTGAAAGTTATATAACCTTCATAGAGAATCTCCCATTAGACTCCTCAACTTGAAAGAGATCTATGGAAAAAAAGAAGGAGGTTGTAATAACCTAGATCTTCTTTCCAGGTTTGGATCCATTTTTTCTGGTGTTTTGACAAAAAGAGGTGAGTTTGGAAATTTAAGGAGTACATGCCATGTACTCGGTTGACAGGGGTGACCGTGTACTGGCCTAGTAATGGTTGAGTACACGTTCATGTGGGGTGACCTGGAGACTGCCTAATGTGGAGGCTGATTAAGGCATGTGCACACCGTGTACGTTTTTTAAATTGTTGAATCGAACTGGGGTCATGTTTAATACGTAGAGACGCCTTCTTCTAGGTATGTCTCATCTCAGAGTGATGTATACTGTTGAATATTATCTAAGCCCCTAGTAAACCATCTATTCTATGAATCATCCATTTTTTATTGTGTTGGAATCTCCACATTTATTTCTTTCTTCTTCTATATCCTCATTATTTGAGTCCTATTTTTTCATGATATATCATTGGTTGAGAGTTTTTTACATTTTTATGGATATACCGCGTTTTGGGTCGATTCAAAGTCTGATGCTTGAGTATATCAATAGTGAAACGCTAAGATAGATGGTTTGTGCCTTTGAGTAGTTAGTCTATGAATATTATGTGAAAAAGTTTCCAATATCCAAAAATGGGGTATTGTGTGTTTACAGATTTTAGCCATGTTAATTCTTGATACAGATTGAGTGCCTGATTAGAGGTTGTTTGATTATTAATAGGGTTATTTTTCCTTAATATGGATGTGTTTCCCATGTTTGTTTTGATATTGACCATTTGTTCTAGCTTTTCTGGTTATTCTACTTGTTTTCTATACCTAGTGTTGTTAGGATGGAGTGATTTTATTTGATTTTGTTATATGATTGTAGTTGTTTGGGAAAGTAGTTCATGAAAGCTAGTAGCCGAGTAGTTATTAAGGTTTACTTTGGATGTTTAATATTTTTTGTCCACAACATACTTAAAAATGGGCTTTGGGAACCCAGTGTAGTCAGACCATAGGCAAGATGGACGATGAGGGCTTCCTTATAGTGTCTATTTTCTTTTACGTTGTAAGACCATAGTGGGATGGAATTTGTGTTCCCTCAGAGTGTCTTTAGTTCCACATAGTGAGACCATAGGGGGGATATGATGTTGACTGCTTTCTCAGAGTGTCTATAGTTACAGATACAAGAACACATGGGGAATTGACGGTGAGTGCTTCCTTAGAGAGTCTTTGTTAAGGTCGAACCAGAGGGGTTAGACTATGAGTACTTCCTATAGGTTTGATTGTGTTTGATTGGTTTAACCAGAGGTGTTAAGTTGTGAGTTTGTCCTAGAGGGTTACTTTTTTTTATTAGATTCCTACTTGATATATGAAAATGAATTCAATTGAAACTATAGGATAGTTTACTTTTGATTGCTTCTTTGTTTACTGCTTCATTTTTCTTATTTCCTACCATATATATTTACTGGTTGTTATGAATTGATATTTGTGTGGTTTCATACTGGGATTCGTCTCACACACTATATGGATCATTCTTTTGGGCCCACACATATTATATTACTACAGGTATAGATAAGGTAAAGTTTCCTTCTATGTCAGTTACTTGACTACTAAGGAGCTGGAGAGCATGGGACCAAGCTGAGGCTTGCGATGCTACATGAGTTTATTTGATTTAATTGTACATTGGTTTTGTATTATATTCTATAATTGTTACTTGTTTTTATAATTTACTAGATATATATATCATGAATCATTTATATATAGCCCCCAATTTTTTATTACCTTCAGCCTTTGATTTTTTACTTATTGAATGTTATTACGCTTCATCTATTGTTATCTATTTTTTTCTACTGCATTACTCTTCCAATGACGAAATAGTTTTCCCACTATCACACCCATGGCCCTCACTACTTGTTGGAAGCCTTTGGAATTTGGGAAAATGTTCTTGAGGCCATGTGACCAACTGAGTATGGGGCACCTCTGGGTGGCACCCAGAACTGAGACGTTACAAAGTGGTATCAGAGAATTATTTTCTTTTTTACTTACTTTTTGGAGCCTATATCATTGTATTGGAAGGAATATGTTGTAGGTAATTAGTTGTACATGGGAGTAGCTAACCCGTGTACATGGAAAAGACAATTTACCTCATATATTTCTATTTTTCTGGTTTTTTCAATTAATACAGTTGATTTAATTTCACCGTTGGGTTACCCACATGTATTTTGTTGTTATTGTTGATATTATTAAGATTTTATTTCTATTGCAACCCGATGAGATGACAGTATTCCATCTCATGCATCATATAGGCACTTACTAGATATCACATGTCATGTATTCTTTCCATGCAATTTAGGGTGAATAAATGATTGCATGTTGTTGAGATAGATGTTGTGATAGATATGCATGTTGTTTTGATAGATTCCTTGATTTAGTACCTGCGATTTTATAGGGTATTGGATTGTGTAAGGTTTCTTTTTAATAATTTCCAAACATTTGTTCTTGAGGTGTTGTGGACCCTCATAGATTGGAATTTGGTGATAATATCACTATTATGCTTGTTTATAACATATATAAGATTCCTAACATTGATTTGTGGGTAGTATGGGCCCTCACAAATTATAATCAAGCAAATTAATGTTTGTTTCAGTGTTTATATTGGTTTCCAGATTAGTTTCATAGGCTTACTGTCTGGAAAAACCTAGATTACATGGTGTGTATTTCTGAATACATGCCATGTATCCTTATTTTAGGGAAGGAACTACTTTTTTGTGTACATGTCGTGTATTTTAGGTACACTCCATATAGTCTCTAACCATGTTACTGCCTATGTGGGCTATGACGCGGGGTTGGGAAATACTTGGTGGAACACGCCATATACCGGACTTATAGGTTGTGTGTATATACCATGTGTCGAGCCATGTGACAAAATTCACGGGTGGATTATGGGTAGTTAGTACACGTTATTACTTGAAAAAACACATTGTGTAGAGTCAGTCAAGGAACCGACCAAGTTGTTAACAACATGGGTCAGTTATGTTCTTTTGAGTACACGCCGTGTCTGGAAAAAACATGCCATGTAGTCTTTCTCTAGGAGAACCGTGTGGGTGAGTCATGTTTAAGAACTCATGCAGGGGAAAACAATTCATGTTCATGTTGTTTCTTGGGAGAAAACAATGTGTGTATGGGGTGTTACACGACAAGGGATGGTAGAAGTACATGACCATGTTAAGGCTAAAGGGAACACGCCATGTAGGGGAGATACATGACATGCATCCATGTTTTAAAAAACATGAATGTTATCCCTATCATGTTCCATTTCTACACTTTAATGTTTTAGTCCATGATGTTCTTTTACTATGGTGTGCGCTTGAACTTGTAGAATCATGCCACAACGACGTCCTCCAGTTGTACGCCATAACCATGGCAATGATCAGACATCATACATGGTAGTTCAGGGACTACTAGAAGATCCTCTAGTCTTTACCATATTGGCACCTACCATTATCCCATATACAGATGCTAATGCACAGTTCCAAGAAGGCTTCATGAGGTTTATGAAGTCCTCTAGGGGAGCACCGCATCCTGCCCCTATCTATGGAAGAGTTAATGAAGGTCATTAAGTAGTAGAATCCTCCCACACTCTCAGAGGATAGAGGACCTCTATCTATAGAGTCATGGTTAGAGGCCATGCTTTCAAACATTGATTAGTTTAAGATTCCTCTGTAAAGGAGGATGAAGCTCTATACTTATATGCATCGTGATTCCGCCAAGAGATGGTGGGATGTGATCTCACAGGTGGGATGCTAGTAGGTTATGTCTTGGGATGAGTTCAAGTGTTCCTTCAATGATTACTTCTACCCAGATAATTTGAGGGCCGATCAATCCTGAGAGTTCCTAAGTATAGAAGAGGGTACTCTTTGCCTCATGAAGTACTCTTATCACTTCACAGAGGATCAGTGCTTCACACCCATCCTAGGAGGTGATGAATTATTCTTAGAGAGGAAGTTTGAGGATGGTCTCAGTCCCGACATCCAAGATCAGGTGAACATATTCATGTTTACATGTATCACCCCTATTGTCAACCAGGTGCTGATTATAGAGTGAAATATTATGGACTATGGGGTTGTGAGCTAGGGAAGCTCGACATCTGGAGTTGGTACCCATGCTACTGAGAATAGGAATCACCAAAGGGAGTCTACACACAAGGATCTGAGGAAGAGTGATACGTCTTCTAGTATCCAGGTGGTGTGATAACTGTGCAGAAAGAGAGGCCATGCGAGACCTTATTGTAGGAGAGACCCAGTGGAGTACTAATGTTGTGGCAAGATGGTTCATCTTCATTATTTCTTTCAGTTTGATTTTCACCAGCATATGGTGATAGGGGTTTAGTTTCGACTCCTCATATGGGAGTAGGACCACCAGTCCCACATCATTCAGGGAACTGGAGGTCGTCTGGCCATTCAGGCCGAGGTGGTGGTCACTTCCATGGTATCCAGTCAATAGTCTTTCAGTGAAAACTTGGTGGATCTGCTCAGGGTGGTCAGGTAGGGTCATAGGGCTATAGTAGAGGTCAAACTTTTGTAGTTGAGAAAACCCAACAGGAGAAGGATCCCAAAACCTCTACAGTTCAAGGTACGATCCAAGTTACCTCGGTTTTAGATTCTTCACTTTTCAATATGGTGGCTTCCCAATGTTTTATATCTATTTTTGTTTTGGAGATCCTTGAGTTATGTATCATTACTTCTGATGATGTCTTGATGCTGGAAACTCTATTTGGGACAATAATGGAATCTGTACGACAGTGCAAGGAGTGCCCTCTTGACGTAGGTGGGTGTCACTTCTTATGGGATTTCTATGTCTGAGAGATGACGGCTATGATGTAATTCTAGGAATGGATTAGTTAGTTCCCTTCCAAGATGTTTTTGACTATTATCATCGTAGGGTTCGTTTCACATCACCATAGGGTATTTTTTTTCTACACAAGGGTGAATGAGATATCCAGGCATGTAGAGGAGCACTCGAGAATCATGGGTTAGGATGAGTTATATCCTAGATTACTAGTCTATATCTTGATGACTAGAGGAATTCATAGTTTGAATCTCCTCCAGTGGTCGGTTGTTTCAAGGATTTATTTCTAGAGGTCTTTTTAGGTTTTAATATAGAGTGATAGGTAGACTTTTCTATTTATCTTATTCTAGGAGCATCACATTTTTCCATTCCTTCTTATAGGATGGCCACACTAGAGTTATAGGAGTTCAAGAGGCAATTAGATGAGTTACATGTTAAGGGTTTCGTCTAACCGAGTACTTCTCCTTGGGATTTTCCTGTCCTATTTGCAAATAATGCAGATGGTACCCTCTAAATTTGTGGGGATTATCCATAGCAGAACCAATTGACCGTTAAGAACCGATATCTCTTGTCGAGTATTGATGATCACTTTGATTATCATCGAGGAGCCCGGGTGTTCTCGAAGATTTACCAGAGATCCAATTACCATAAATTTCATGTTAGACCATCTGATATACCTCTTACAGCCTTTCGGAGTAGGTATGGTCTATACGAGTATGTGGTTATGTCATTCAGTCTCACAAACGTGCCCATGATTTTCATAGCACTGATGAACCGAGTGTTCCATCTATACATGGATTCATTCATGATAGTCTTCATTAATGATATCTTGGTGTACTCCCACACTCGACACTACCATTCCACACATCCTGCAAATGTTTTTTGTACACTGAGAGAGAATCAGTTATATGCTAAGATCTCAAAATTCCACTTTTGGATGAACCAAATTAACTTATTGGGTCATGTCATCTTCGGAACATGAGTATTAGTAGACCTCGAGAATGTGACAGTAGTTGATTCCTGGGAGCAGTTGATGAACATATTTAAGGAATGGGGTTTTCTCGGGTTGGCTGGTTACTACAGACGTTTCATACAAGACATTTTACACTTAGCGACTCCACTTACGGGGCTCACTAACAAGGGCATGAAGTACCTATAGATATATAATTGTGATTTATCCTTTCAGAAGATAAAAGGGAGGTTGACTTCCGCACAAATACTAGTATTTCTAGAGAAGATAAAGTGTTATGCTATTTACTATGATTCATCAAGAATTGGGCTGGGAGGAGTGCTTATGCAGGGAGAAGGAGTCGTTGTGTATGGGTATACATAGTTGAGTCCACGTGAGATTAATTACCTGACACACGATCTTGAGTTGGAGGGATTTTATCTTGTTTTACGTTCTTGGAGAAATTACCTATTGGGGGAGAATTTTGTGGTTTCACTGATTAGAAAAGTCTCAATTATATCTTGACATAGCGATATCTGAATTTGAGACAGTGAAGGTGGGTTGAGTTACATTAGTTTGTTGACATTGTGCTTGACTATACTCTTGGGAAAGGCAATGAAGTAGCTGATTTGTGGAGAAGAAGGAATCAGATACAAGCATTTTATGAGGCCAACATCCAGTGGTAGCTTATGGCTCTGTTCTCGGAGATGCATTTGGAGGTGCACAATAGACCTGGTCAGACATTTCTTTCTTTTGAGTATGATACCTCTAATCAACTTGATCGAGTTAGAAAGATGAAGCTACCATATTAGGAATGCCAAGTCCTATGGGAAAGTGTGTCGAGATAGAAACCTATTCCTATATGGACAGTAGGTGATGATGACATCTAGTGTTTTCATGGGTGCATATGGGTGTTAGTAGTCATACGCAGGGAGATGATATGGGACTTCATTCCTCATTTTGGTAAATCCATCCTGGTGTCCACAAGTTGAATCGATATATACACAATCTGTATTTGTGTCCAGGTATGAAGAGAGATGTTGATGGGTTTGTCATGAGGCGTTCACCTATCAGCAGGTGAAGGCGGAGCATCATTGTCCAACAAGGCTTTTGAAAATGTTACCCATTCATGAGTGGAAGTGGAAAGATGTTGCGATGGACTTTTTGTAATTATTACAGATTTAATCATGGGGGAATTATGTAGTTTGGGTTTTCATTGAAAAACTCATGAAGGTTTTTCACTTCTTGTCGATCAAGGATACATTCAGTGTTGTTGAGCTGGGAAGGCTATACATATGAGAGAATATACGTTTACATGGGTTTCATCACTCCATCGTTTCAAATAGAGACACTCATTTTACTTCTTGGGTATGGAGGGAATAAAACAGGATTTCGGTATACAGGTACATCTGAGTACATCTTACCATCCCCTGACAGATGGCCACTCTGAGCATCCGATTCAGGTGTTGAAGGACATGCTTCGAGCATGCGTCCTAGATTTTGGAGGTTATTGGGAGAAGCATATACCTATAGTGGAGTTTTTCTAAAATAATAGTTTTCATTATACTATTTTGATGACACCTTACGAGGACTTGTACGATAGGACATGTCGATCACCTTTATGTTGGTTGGAGGCTCGAGTGGCAGTTATGTTGGGACCTCGTCTACTCTAAGAGACCACAGAGCAGATAAAGTTGATTCAGAAGATGATATCTACTGCACAGTCATGACATAGGTATTATGATAATCTATGGATATGAACTCTAGAGTTCAAGGTCGGAGATTAGGATTTTCTTCATGTCACACCGATGATGGGACATAAGAGTATTAAGAGATAGAGAAATAATTCTTTATAATACATCATACAATTTGGGGTTTTTCATAGAGTTTTTATGGTTGCCTATCGATGGAAGTTACCTCAAAAGTATCGGGCTATGCATGACGTATTCTATGGTTATCATCTAGGATGTTACGTCTCAGACTCGTCCCATGTTTTTTAACCCAAGGAGGTTGAGTTGGAGGTGGACACATCGTTCGTGGAGCATCCAATCTAGATTGTTGATCGTAGTGAAAGGGTTATATGTGGTAGTTTTTTCTTCTTGTAAAGGTGTTATGGTATCACGGGCTCATACATGATGAGAATTGGAAGGGGGGGCTGATATATGATCGCATTGGCAAGAGCTGTTCGAGGATTCTTTTTCTTCTCCACCTTTTTATGGAAATTCGAGGACAAATTTTTCTATGGGGGGAAGTTTGTAAGAACCCGGATCCTATTTTCTGGTATGGATCCTATTTTTCTGGTGTTTTTAGAAAAATAGGAGAATATGGAAATTTAAGTAGTATAGGTTGTGTACTTCGGAGTACACGCCATGTACCTATTTGTCACGGGTGACCGTGTATTGGCCGTGTAACAACCGAGTACATGGTCATGTGGGGTGACCTGGAGACCGCCTAAATTGGAGGCTTGTTAAGGCATGTAAACGTCGAGTACTTTTAAAATACACACCATGTACTTTAATTTTAAACTATTGAATCAGACCAGGGTCACGTCTAATTATAGAAAATGCTTTCTTTTAGGACCATCTCATCCAGGAGGGACGAATACTGACAAATCATCTCTGAGCCCTCGACCTACCGTTTGTTCTCCAAATCAACCATCCTCAATTGCATTGGAATCACCATGGATATTTCTATCTTCTACTAGAGCCTCATTCATTGAAATATCTTCTTTCATGAGATATCATTTGTTTAATTTATTTGACGTTTTTGTAGATCTTATGTGTTCTAGGTCGATTCAAGTGCCAATACCAGATTATATCAATCATAAAATGCTGAGGTATGTGGTTTGTACCTTTCCTTAGTTAGTCTTTAAATATTATGTGAAAAAGTTCCCAATACCCTAGAAAAGAGTATTGCATGCTTAGGGATTTTTTCCTTGTTAATGCCTACTATGCCTTGTGTGCTGGAGTAAAGGTTGTTTGATTGTGAATAGGGTTATTTTTTATTGATATGTATGTGTTTTCCATGTTTGTTTTGATATTGAACATTTGGTATAGCTTTGCTGGTTAGGATACATGTTTTTCCATGCCTAATTTTCTTAGGATAGAGTTATTTTATTTGAAGATGTTATATGCTTATAGCTATTTAGCCAATAAGTTCTTGAAAGATGTTAGAAATGTAGTTCTTAAGGTTTTATTTGGTTGTTGAATATCGTTTGAGCATGATTGACTTACACAGGGCTATGGGAACCTGGTGTAGTTAGACCATATGGGGAATGGACATTGAGGTCTTCCCCAGAGTATCTATTTTCTTTAACTTCGTGTGACCATTGGGGGGATGGAATTTGTGATCCCTTAGAGTGTTTGAAGTTCCTAATTTCGATACCATTGGGGGAATTGGACGTTGATTACTTTCCCACAGTGTCTATAGTAACTGATATAAGACCACATGGGGAATTGACGGTGACTGGTTCCTCAGAGAGTCTTTGCTAAACCAGAACCGGAGGGGTTATACTGTGAGTACTTCCCATAGTGTTTCTTTTGTTTAGTTGGTTAAACAATAGGTGTTGGGTTTTCATACTTCCTCGAGGGTTACTTTTTTTATTATATTCTTACTTGATATATGAAAATGTATGCAATTGAAAATATAGTATTGTTTACTTTTGAGTTCTCCTTGTTTATTGCATCATTTTTTTTATTTCCTTCCATATATATTCACTGACTGTTAGGAACATATATTTGGGTGGTTGCCTACTGGGTTTCATCTCACACCCTGTCTGGGTCATTCTTTTTGGCCCAAATAGATTATAATGATGCAGGTAAAGATAAGGGAAAGTGCCCTTCTATGTCAAGTACTTGAATGCTATGGAGCTGGAGACCATGGGACCAAGCTGAGGCTTGCGTTGCTGCTGGAGTTTACTTTTTTTCATTGTAAATTGGTTTAATAATATATTCTAGCATTGTGACATGTTTGGATACATTCATAGACTTATGTATCCTGAATCATTTCTATATGGTATCCTTTTGTTTATTACTTTAAACCTTCCTCCTTTTACTTATTGAATGTTATTACTGCTTCCACTAATGTTATCTGTTTATTTCCACTACTTTACTATGCCAATGAGGTCATAGTTTCCCCACTAGCACAACCAAGTCCCTCGCTTCTAGTCAGAATCCTCTGGCCTTTGGGTAAATGTGCTTGAATCCATATTACCAACCGGGTATGGGGAACCTCTAGGAGGCACCCGGAACTGAGACGTTATAGAGGTCCTTGAACTTGATCCCAAGATCCTACACTAACATACTCCCCTGTTTAAGTGAGAGAAAATCTTGACTCTTCTCAGTCGTCATGGTAGATGAAATGAATTATGATCAGAATTCATTCACAATGTCAACCCACAAAATGATTGATTCCTTCATATACCCTTGATAAAGTGTCCACCACTAACGTGTAGCTCCTCACATCTGACTGACTACCATAAGAACCTAGTACGTTGTCGGCACTTGTATCAAACTGATGGTGATCTTGAGCTCCTAGATCTTGCTTTATGTCTCCATGTTTGTAATACTACCCTCATACAATCTCAATGTCTACCACTAGAAGGAACACAATGTCATCTACCACCAATCATCCTCCTCAAGTGGATAAACCCTCCATCGATCAACCAGATTAGCCTTCTAAGCCTCAACTTCCTTAGCCACATGTAGACGATGACCAAGAGCGAAAGTTGAAAAGGTAAAAAAATATTTCCTATTCTCGAGTGGTATGGAATATTAATAAAATTTATTTTAATTCATTTCATTCATTTTATCCATTTAGACATTACCAATACAACCCAATTCAAACAAGAACACAAGTCATTATGATGTATGTACCTTTCCTTGTTCTCTGACCTAAAAATATGTCAATATCACTTGTTTATTTAATAAGATCAGATTCCATGAGTTGGATCACAAGGGGGTCGAAAATCTCATTTCCTATCCAGTTTTCCTATCCTATGTTATGGACCAAGGTTAATTAGAACTATTTTCATGTCATCCCAGGAAATCCTCACTATTCCTAACTCTCAAATACATCCAATCTCTCAACCATCAACTCTGAACCCATTGTTTCATGACCCCATCACTCTAAATATTCCTCTCCTCGGATATAAATAATGAAAGGGAGATAATAAACTCTATGTCCCACCTCTAGACGGCCCCAGGTTGGCTACTAGTACCAAGGGAATATAGGCCTCACAATACGGGAGGCATTAAATTTTTTTAAACATGATCGGTAGATATTATGGATCATCCACAAAAAACTACAACAAATATATAGATAAGAATGAAAAAATTCATCCCAGGTTCATGAATAAAGTATAAGTATTATAAGTACAGAAGTATCCAATATAGATACCAAATGTAAAGCTAAGAAGTGACACAAATACTATCATGATCCAAGCTAGTGGGGTCTAGCACGGTCTACAAAATCCTCCTAGAAACCTGAAAATTGTTTTATATATTTAGGGTGAGCATACATATCTAATTATTAGGAAAAAAGTGTCACATTCTCTTTTTAAAGAGTCATACTAATGAACCTGTGAGAAAAATATCAAAACCAAACATCACCTTACAATTATAGTAACCATCCCATCTGCACCAAGGACCGCTCACCAAATATTGTAAGTCAAGTAATGTAT
Organism: Viscum album; assembly: GCA_963277665.1. NCBI lineage: Eukaryota > Viridiplantae > Streptophyta > Magnoliopsida > Santalales > Viscaceae > Viscum > Viscum album. The sequence goes on from OY728129.1 coordinate 765,019,829, forward strand.
TATAATTCACATTGTTGATAGGGTACCCCACATAACTTTCCCACTAATTAGATACTCTTTCCTAATTGAAAACATCCTCATGATCCCACCCCCTTTAGAATCCATGTCACATACTACCGCACACACCTAGGCATCACAAACCACATCAATTCCCATCCACAGAAACCTGGGTCGTAAACCACATCTCATCCCACCCACATACACCTAGGATACAAATGACATATCATCCTAAATACACTTGGGAATGTATAACACATCTCATTCAGAAGACACTGAGGAAACAAAACTCACCTGCACGCACCTAGGAAATACAACTACAACCTGCCTGAAGAATATTTGGCTATCACCTCCTTGAAGATGGATCAGGGAAGGGTGGGTGGAAAAAAATCAATCCTCCTGCCAGGATGTTGCGGATGGAAACCCTCCCCCATGACGATGGCAGTGTTCAAAACATAATGTTCAACTAGTGTGGGGGTGAGTAAAGAAATCAAAAGAAAAAATAGAAATACATAATTATAGGAAACCAAACACGGATGTCCAACCTATGGGTTCTTAGAAAAAAACAATCTTAGAACACTACCACCTTTACTGGTACCTCTAAATTCACAACACCACAAAACAAAACAAAAAACCCAGTTAATATTCCCATGAAATTTAATAAACCATTTCCATTCTTTATGAAACACTTCACTTAAACATTCCATCACTATTAGGGAAAATAAGAAACACAGAAGTATTCATTCGAGAAGGTGAAATACCAGATAAACAAATTCAACTTCATATTAATGACAGATCATTTCCTGGCCTCCACTTTTAACACCAATTTTGGAAATATCATATATCATTATATAGGTACAGGGTAAATATTTTTACATGTTATCATTGGTGAAGCACACATACCAACCACTACAATAATTATTTAGAGTCAACTATCCCAAAAAACCATGCTAACCAAAAAAAACCCCAACTCACAACCACATATAGAAACACATATAACGACAACAAAAACCCTTTTACCTGTTGCACAAACATACCATGACTTCGATACCACTCTCACAGAAGAAACCCCCAGTGAACAATAGTACCCATTCCCACATCACCACATGAACCACGGAAAAACATATTCAGATATAATGAGGCATTCCTTTTTTAATTCCAATATTAATTCAGGGGTTATTACATTAACATTATGATCCCTGGGCATCCATTTATTAGCTGAATATACATGGTTGAATGTTTTCATATATAATTGTTCAATTTTAAAACAAACATATTAAAATATATAAAAAATTCTATGCACAGACATGGACCCCCAATAACTATAATTTTGAATGGTTAGTTATCCCATACAATTCACCATTAAAATCATTAACAAATAACAAGAAGATGATAAATCACTTGTCCTCAGCCCCTGTATATTGATCTTAAACTAGTTCAATTGTCATTATTTAATTTGGATTCAACTATCTTCACAAAATATACATGTTTATACCCAAATTTCTTAATAAAAATATAATAGTGATAAAGGGAAACCTATTATAAGAAAACAAAATGGCACTTCTTGATTTCACTAAGATAGGGGCTCACATGTAGTAAGAAAAACTATAGGGAAAACATAAACCAAAAGCAACAAAATTATCGCATGACTCTTATGGTAGGAAGGGTTCTGGGACTCTCATACCATGGGAATGTAAGAATAAAGAACTTGGGGAAAATGTATCCTGGGTTTGGAAATAACTAAACAATGTCATGAGTTTAGATACATTTTGATTTTCCAATAATGGAGGATCTGGTCAAGACCACTCTTTTTGACCAAGTAAATGCCTCCTCACTCTTAGGGAATATATGATATGATTTATGCGTATTTATTCTATCTCAAAGCCTTTCATATAATACATTAAAACGTTTTAGGTCAATGGATAATTAAAAAGGGACGAACTGGAAGAAGATGGAAATATTGTGTGCGAGACACCGTCGGATGAGGTGTCACTCGAAAAGGCTTCCCCAACAAGGAATCACAATACAAAGTAATTCCGAATAAGAAACCACTAGATGAGGAACCCATTAAATGAAAGGCCTGACAATGTTAGTGGGATAACATTGTGTGATATAGCACTAGACCTCCTACCATCAGGCATAAGGCTCTGCTGGCTGAGGCACCATGAGACGAGTGATTGATAGTGAGCGACCACCAATGAGTGACCACCAGGGTGACATCGCCTGGGTGGCACTGCTTGGGTGACACCTCCGGTGTGATGCCACTATGGTGACACTACCATAGTGACACCACCAGGGTGACATCAATAGGGTGACACCGCTAGGGTGAAACACTGTTGCTGCAAGACGCCGTGGAAAAAATTGTGAAAACTATGTATTTTTTAAATTATTGCATTGAGTCACCATGATTCTCTAGAACACCTCAAACAAGATATTATCACAAAGGAATGAATTGAAGGGGTCACAAAAATTACATATACATCATCAAACGTTCATTCCATGTCTCTCCCTTACCTGGCCAAATATTTATATGATTTTTGTGGTGAAATGTTTTGTTTAGAGTACCCAAATTCATGAATGGGGATCATATATAAGATCATACATTGAGAGATGCCATTTCAGGATGTAATTTTCGTTTTACTTTGTTGATCCAAAAGTGGATTGAAGTAATATTCTACATGATCTCTCTATCCTCTAATACGAATAGTTTGTTGGTCCTTGATGGTCAGATGATGTAACATTTTTAACACATTACTTGTAACACCCGAGACTTTTATGTTATATAAATCATCAAAGGAATCTTTTTCTACACAACACTTGCTTGGCTTGCTTTACACGCAATCGCGACCTTCCCTGATAGCTTGCGTCGTACGCAATACCGAGTTTCACTAAACAACAATATGCTATTAAAACTAGCCGTTATGAATAGTAATAACCACCTTTTGAAATTTTATAAATTTTATTTTTCAAAGTGGACTTCATTTTTGGACTCAGAATATCGAAATTAGCCTAGGGTGAAATTTTGGTATTTTTCTGAAAACATTCAATTTTTGATGAATAGTGAAACCACTAAGTGGTAGGTTAAAAACTGAATTTTGCATAAAACTTAATTTTACCGCTTCTGTGAATGGAATTTCAAAAATCCGACAGACGCGGTTGATATCAGTAAGTAAAATGTGGTTCAATGAGATAAAAATAATTTTTTGGTGAATAGTAACTTTTTACTATTTTTACCGCGGTTAATAGTAAATAGGGTAACTAAGGATAAATATGATATCAATATTACCCTAACACATGTCCTAATTCTATTGGATAAGTTTAATTCGACCAAAAACAAACTTAGGAATAAAATATGACCATTTAGGCCCACTTGGATTAGATTAGGACATTTATTATTAATTTATTTAAAGAAGGGTTAAAATAGTTAAAATCAAAGTTTAATAAGTAAATCCTTTTTAATATGGGGTTATACATAAGATAAATTCGACTATAAATATTCATTAGAAAGATAAAAAGATTTCCTACATAATGGTATTTTATTTGTAATTTTTAGACATTAAATAATTTAATTTATTTATGACACAATGATGATGCAGTAATTATCTTATTAATGAAATATTGACATAATTGATGTTATAAACACCAAAATAAATGTAATTTGAGACTTTTTATGAATTCCACTAATTTTCTAGGTTTCTATGATATATTAATGTTGATTTAATCAACTTTTTTGGAACATATAATTCTTTTATGACTTTCAAAAAAATCATATATCAAATAGTGTCAAAATTGATACAAAATAGTTTTTAAATAAAAGATTATATTATTAATTGTTATTGTATTCCTAAAAATCTAAGGTTCGGCCAAATGACTTAGATAAGGATATATATATTAATAATAAACAATTTGGGGTTCGTTTGGCATGTTATAGTAAGTGTATTAACCATATCGTGAAAGAAAACAAAAAGACACGGTAAAAGTTAAATTAATTAACTTAGAGTTAAATCTAATTGATAAGGTTAACATAATACCCTAAACTTGTCTAAATCCTATTGGTTGATAGGATTTCGACCCATCCCCACTTTAGCTTCGAAATAAGACCCTTTGGAACCATTATAAACCGATTTTGACTTTAATATAAAATAATATTTTGAGATATTCCTAAGGTGCCCCTCTCCTCCCTTATAAAAGGGCACCTCCTCCCCCTCCTCCTCACACCAATTTGAGCACTCAAGCTCGGCCAACTCCTGCCATTTTCTCCTCTCCACTTCCCTAGAATAATCCTAGAGGTCCTGGTTTTCTCCAAAGACCAATCTTAGTTCCTTAAGTGGAGGATTCAAAGAGGCGTTCCAAAGAAGAGGTAATATCCATTACCGATCTTTTCAATTTCTTTCTTCTTCAACTTCTTCTTCTTTAGTTGTTTCATGATAAAGTAATAACATCAGTATTACTTAAATACTGATATGTTATTATAAATATGAAACAACCCTAATTCACATTCTATCCATCCTACGGAAAAATGAAATCACCGCACGTGCGTACGTACGGAATACCGTCTCCACGCCGTGGTGTAATCTATTTTTCCACCATCACCTTACAAGGATGGTTATAATGGTGTAATGAGTAACTATATATGATTATTATGAAGTAATATTGATACTGAAATAATATATATATATACTCCAATACAATTCCACGATCATAGGAACGATATCATCACTCGTGCGTACGTACAGAATACCGTCTCCACGATGTGATGCGACTCGTTCTACATGATCTTCATTTCATAATGATTATATAAATGAATTGAATGAATTAATATGGTATATACTACAATAATACCATTCTGTAAATGAATTATCTATAACCTAATGATATGAATAAGAATTTATTCGACAAAACACGCATAAGAACAAAAAGTTATAAAGACCCGAGTAACAAGTAACAATGAAATATTACTAACAAGAAGCTAATAATATGACCATATATGATATCATATCAATATTTTTGATTCTGGAATAAGTCAATAACATTATTTAAACCATTATACAGGAGCTTCGGACATGAACAAAGCAAATCGGACCTAAGGTAAGGGAAATATCACAATCTCACTTTTATCCGAGATTGTATTTACTTTGGTAATTACTGGGGTGTATTTTATCATCCACATCCATGTTCCCTCAACATGTAATATTATTTCCATCCTTCTACAATAGTTTATATCCAATTTTACCCTTCGGTAAGTTTTTTTTTAAAGATATGAAAGGAATCTTTTGTCGTTTTTCATAGGAGGTACTTTTTGACTTTTCCGACAAAAGTACAAAGAATGTTTTTTTTAACTTATACGGCATGAATGGATTTTTAAAACATTATTTCCAAGAAGCTTCCTTTACAAGTTTTCAAGTTTATTTTTAATCAACTTCTTTTATTTTAAAGTAGTATGACATGTTATGAAAGGAAAAATGTTTTTTTGAAGAAGAAAGGATATTTTCCTCAAGAATGGAGTTCAAGTGTTTTATCAAAATTATTTTCCGTCTAAGATAATAAAGGGTTCTATTTTTATCCCTATTATTAAATTGATTTGATCATGTTGTGATGGAATTATTTTTATGAATTCCTTTATCTTATATGAATTGATTTATGATGTCATGATGTTTCAAGAATCCCATTTTTGTTACATGTGTTATGTGATGATGTATGTTTTATGATTATGTGGCACACATAAGAAAGGATTCATTATAAGATGGGTGGGACCTATATCTCCCTCCAATGCATTGGGTAAAGATTTTATATCTCATGAGATAGACATGGCTGGAATGGAAGGTTATTTCGGTTCAGTGATACAGGAATGAAACGAGGAGTGAACTCGGTTCAGAAAGGGACTTTGTCCACTAAGATAGTTTTGGAAATGAGTCATGACTAACAAGAAATGATTTTCCATGATTATGTGTGCATTCCACAAAGTTTCAAGTTTTATGTTATGATTATGGGGATATCATTTTCACTTCTATGATTTATTCCATGTTAAGATATTATTATCTCTTTTGCAGGTTTTGATTTTTCAAAAAAATATGATATGATTTTTATTTCCTTTATTTGCCCTTACTAAGCATTTGAGCTCACCTTTTTATGTTTTCTTTTCCCCAGGTCAGGAAGATGGATATTAAGTAGAATATGCTAAAAAGGACCCTAGATATGGTGAAATAAATGGGAGACACTGTAGATGATTTATGAACCAGTTGTTTATGTTTCCCAGTTTCTAAAGACACTATACCTATACGGTCCTTTGTGGTTTTATCATATGTTGTAATAAGTGTGCTTCAATTTTTGAAGTATTAAAAATGTATGTAAAGTATGGGTCGTTATATTACTGTCATCAATATTCCATCAGAATTCATAAACAGATAGTTTTGAATGAACCAATAATCCACCATACCTTGAAGGTACATTCTAAGATTAAAAATGGATGTTCATACATGTTTATGCTCTTACAATTAAGTTACAAATCCTACTTGAAAAAATAATTACAAGCTAAATGCGATGATATTTTTCACATCTTCCATCCCGATAGATAATTATTATAAGATGAGTGTGTGCATGAATGAATGGGTGTGTATAATAAATGAAGACGTCATCTAACATGCTACCTTTTCACAGAAAATATGTCATCAAATACGATGTCTTAAATGTAAAAATCCTCATAGTGACAATAGACTCCATGCACAAAGCCTCGTCCATGGTCAAGCCTTACCCGACCTATAAGGCCCTAACCTTAAATCTTACATAATCTTGAGTTATGATCAATAATTTACTTTCTTTCACATTGAGGATCTTTTCAGGTTTAGTTAAGTAATGAATTAGGTCATAACTATTAAATTACATCTCATAAAATATAATGTGGACACTTTTACATTATCCAATTTTATCCCTATAATATAACTCCTTAAATAAAACAAGAATTAATTTCTTTATAAAAATGTTCCTAAATTTTTCATTTCTCATACCCTTCCTTATACCCAGTGAAAAAAATTTCAAAAACAAGGAATGATCATAAAACTCATAGCAAGTAATATAAAATGAGGAATAAAACTATTAGTCCATGAATATTTAAAACCAATGAATACATTTCCATAAAATCATAATTTTCACCCATAAACATAAACTACTTAGATTACATCATGTAATCATAAGATTCCTACAAAACGTAATAGAAATCATAAAACATAGTGGTAACTTGTGAAATACATATCATACAAACATATTATCTTTCATAGCTACATAGGGAGTAACCTTCATGGTTACATTTGGAATACTCATCATAATATATTCACTAAATCACTAAATTGTAACTTTACCGTTTACCTTTGTCACGTTACCAAATGCATTAGAGATCGTATAATGGGTTCACCAGCATGTGGTTTATCACAGAACCACCCATATTTGATTTATCACATAACCACCCATCAAATATTCAAGTACCATTACAGAAACATAACACATAAAGTATTGAAATTATGTACCTTTCACTCATAAATCACAAGAAATAAATTCAAGAAATTGAAATATTGAATCCATTTACAAAACCATTTAAAACATTTAATAAAGATATTTGGGAATCAAAGTGTACCATACTACTTTGAAACTCTTAAAATAAATTTTAGAATTATAATTTTAAATCATTTATTCCCATATAAATAAATCTGTAAAAATATTTTGAAAACATGGACATTAATGAGAATGATTTTGAAGAATAGACATTTAAAACATTTTTTCATGATGTTTTAGTTGAAGAGTTCCTTACCACATGAGAAAATGCTTGAATAAATACATTTAAAGAATAAAATTAATCAAAAAATATAATGTCATGAGAATAATGAGATTCAAGATATAATATGACAAAACATAGTATACACACCATAAAAATGTGAATTGGTGTATAACATTAAATAACTCTCAATAGAATTTAAATTGAGACTAATTACCACACAAATATCATATAAATGTCATAAGAATTTATCAATCGGGTGATTATGTGAAGAAATAGTATATCAAAACAAAGGAAAGTGGAAATTACAACATTGTTTCTGACACTTTCATTGGGGCACGCAATGTCACTCTTCGACGTGCATGTTGTTGCCCCACATTCCCACATTCCAAACACAGGCGACATCTGTTGCTAATTTATGCGCATTTTATCCTTGATCTAAATTGGATGATGAGATATCAAAATATTCTTTTGTGGATTCCTCCTTGTAATTTGTTACTGAGTCTGGGTCTCCATTAATGATTTAAGATGTTGTTCATGTAACTATTCGCTGGTTCCATATCTTCATAAGTGCTGGTAGATTACACTATTTATATTAGGATATTTCAAGGGGTAAAGTCAGGGAAGCAACCTTCGATAGGGGGACTAATCACGTTGGACATCATTGGCCTGTCTGGATGCTGAAACAATGGTGCATCTGTGTTTCTTCCCCTTATGATAGAGATTCTATAGGGCGTAGAAGCCTGGGGAATCCCACGTCGAGTGCGTGGAATTACATTCCATGGAAATTTCCCTGATGTTTTCTATAGAATCCCATGTTATCATAGTGTATGTCAAGAGTTTGATGTCTAGAGGAGAAAGATCAGACCAATCCAAACACTGATGAGAGTGGAAAAGATGGGTACATCCCTAGGTGGGAGCACCTTAGGGGTTTACTAGACATGTGGATCAAAACATCCAATGAAGAAGAATTCGAGTATTAATTGGTCTTGGAGACTGGGAAACCAAGATTTGCCATTGATTGTGATTGACCCTAGTGGAGGCTTCCTACATTCCCTACCTTGGATACAAGGATCAAAACCCATGTAGTTTTAATGGGTGATGAATCAGGGTGTAAAAAGGACAAAAACGCATATACATGTTGGGGATTACGCATGGTCACTAGACCATCACAAGAGGAACAATTTTGGATGTCTTTTTATGGATCGTGTGGGGCATAAACTTAGTTAGATTCCCTAATAGGTGGTATGGTTTCCCCGGGATGTGGCGGCCTAGATAATAATCCATATGGATATAGATTGAGTGTTGAAGGATAGAGTGGGTAGGGATGGAAACAACGTAAAGATGATGTTGATGCTAAGATTGAACCTCAGGGAGGCATCCTATGTATCCCTATGGTGGGGAATAAAAGTCCACATAGTTTGGATTGGGTGATGGGACTCTTAAGGAGGTGGTCCGTGAGAATGGACACATGGATGGGACCTAAAGGAAGTAGAACCTTTGGGTAGGGGGATGTCCATCCTGAAACATAGAGGCTCAATGTAGACACCAAGATGATACATTATTGATGGGATTGAAGATCAGGGAGGCTATGTACATATCCTCGTGGTAGGGAATCAATTTCTATGTAGTTCAGTATGAGGAATGGAATTGGGGTGTACGCTATGGACATCGACCCAACGACATGTTACGGGTTACGTGTGGTTTGAAACCCAAGAGTTGGTATGGAGACACTAAAGGATATACCAAGGATGTGGGTCCCAACAAAGGGGACACTCATGTATACTTGTTTTGGGGGTTGAACCTCAAGGAGACTTCCTAATTACCCAGCCTTGGAGATAGGGATCAAAACCCACGTAGTTCGAATAGGATTAACAATTTTTGGGGGTGCACCTGAGGGAGGATTCCTTTGTACCTTGCCTACTGGACAAGGAACTATGTAGTTCGAAAAAATATATCTTAGCATCATGTGATATGAAAAGGGGCATACAGTTTAACATCATGTCGGATGATTGTGAACCTACGTAAAGTGGTCGAGACCGATGGATGAAGGGATTAAACATTAGAGAGCCTTCCCTTATACCTTTCCTAACTGGAAAAGGATCAAATTCCATGTTGTTCAGTGGTAAGATATGGGGCTTACTTAGTAAGGAGGTCCAAACAGGATTCCATGGTAAATTCTTACTCTAAGACCACGTGATTTATGCCCTGTTTGAGAAACCAGAGGTAACAAAGACCGGATGATCATGTCGTGAAAGGTGTGCCTTAGAGGAATGGAATGGAGCTTATGAACGAGTAGCATCCCAAGGATATGAATATTGGGACATAGTCTAGGATGGAGGCTCAATGGTGATAAATCCCAAATGGAGAGGGATGGGGTATTGAGCCCCCTGTGGCCATCACTTCTCGTGTCTTTGTGCACAAAATAATAGAGGAGGAGCAAGGACGCTACCTCCCATAAGAAAGTCTAGGGGCTTACACCGGGATGGTTTCCCTCCCCCAATCGTATATGTTATTCCATGAAAGGAGGATCTCAATCTATGTGAGAAATATCACACTCCTGTGGAGACCATTTGTCATGGAAGATGTGGGAGGTGGAGAAACCTACGTATATTAAATGCGGTGACACCATAGTTTTACATCATGTGTTGGTGAAGATGATACTTGGAAGTTTAACTTCTTGCAGTTCTGATGATGTGGATTCACTCCCCACCCCTAGGTATTATATAACATGTTCACATTAACCCTTTGTGAAGGGAAGGAACCACAAATTCTATGGTGAGATGGGGTTTTGGAGAAATCCATTGTGGGGCTAACGTTTTCATGACTATGAGAAGATGAAAGAGGCTATGCCATGTAATATGAAGCACCACCCAAGGGACTTTGAAATAAATTTCTACAACCCTAGAGGTTTGTATTATAGAAGGTTTTCTGAAGCACATGAGTTCACAAGAGGAGACATGTTGAATCTCTGATGCTCTACAAAGTGGAGAGATTCCATGAAGGGGTATGCTTTAAGAAGTGGAGTGGTCAAGCCTAGGCCTGGATTACACATGCATATAAATAGTGCTTCACAAAGTGAAAGTGATTTTTCAATGTAGACAGTCACAGAGCATAGGTTACATGAAAATCACAACATTGTGAAGCAATGTACATCGCGAAGCACATTGGTCCTTCTTTTGCATGGGGTTCACATTTTAATGGATGTTACTTCATGAAGCAAAAGTGATTTGTAAATACCTTAGTTCCCATAGGGATCTACTACCTTTTCCATGGACCATGGTCTTTGTGAAGGGAATCCCTAGTCGAAGAGGGGCCACATATGAGCAAAGGGAATGTTATTACACAATGATCGAATACCTTTAAGAGATCATTTTCTCAATATTTAATAGAGTAGAAGGTGTTTCACGGTTTGAGATTTGAGAATGGGAAAGGTTAGGGTATCTATTTTTTGCTTCTTGGGAAAGCTTGGTATTTATAGGTGAGAGGTAGCACAATGCTATGACAACACACTGTGAAGCCACTTGTGAATTTCCATCGGAGGTGGATCGTGTCAAGCTCGTCAATACCGTGAAGTGTATCGTCATCCCATCTATGGAACAAATGCCCCAGTTATTCCCTCTATGGAAATTGAAAAGAGATTTTTGAATTTCCAAGGAATTGTAGAGGCGATCATCTTCCCTCCACAGCATGAATCCTTCCATCAATTTTATCATAAGGGCAGAGTCTTCCGCCACTTTCATCATGGTAATAATTCAGAGGGGATCTACATTTCATTGGATGTGGCACTAAAGATCTTTCAGAATATGATTCATGAAGCATCCCCTTTATTCATTGACGTTCTCTTTGCATATTTTTTCCTTGCCCACATTTTGGCGCCAAAAAATTCCCTCCTTAGACATGGAAGTGATGCGAAAATGAGGGTCAAATTATGATGGTAAATCGCCAAAAATATATGAAAATAATGAAGTGTGATTTCCCAATGGGGTCACAATGCTGGTAGGTGATTCGTAGGTGGATAATTCTGTGATGCTTGCCCTGGCTAGGTGTTCTCCGAAGCTTGGAGTTCATCGCCTATAAATAGGGGAGGATGAACCCTCTTTTTTCCTCATTTATCTCCTCATATTTGTAGTTAAGCTCCTAATTTTTGAAACTCCACGTGCTATGTGACTTCTCTTTGAAAATCATCCTGTTTTTGCTCTGAACCACACTACATGTTTTCAGACATTGTGATCACGTGTTATGTGAGTTATGTCTCTGAGGTTTTCAGCAGAGCTCTGTGATAGGGATCTATAATCTAGATTGGTGATCGAGCTCTGTGATCCAATAAAAAAATTCTCTAAAGTCATGGGATGGAATGTCTCATCAAGAAGCATCTAGGGGGTCCTTATGGATGATTCCCAGAAGGAAAAATGGTGGATAACCTAGGTATTGGGGAATGTGTGTGGATCTATTCAGACCACAAATCCCTCGGGGAGCTATTGTCTGAAAGCTAGAATAATTAACCTCTATTAAAAAGATTTCCTCTATAATGATTTGGTGTGAGGGATGATGTTATGACTCCTAAAGAAAGATAGGATGAGACAACCTATTGGTTCAATATTAATACATGCCAGCGCGAGTGGTTCCGGGCTACTAATGGTCGTACATGGCAGGATCACACACCTGTCAGGGCTGACTGCTTGTATAATCTTGTTAAAAATGTTTATGGGAAGTAGTTGCAGCTAGAGGTGTCTCCCCCATAGTACCACACCATATTCAAGGAAACTTTGGGGAATACGGAGAATAGGTGGACTGATTATTGGGACTAGAACTAGGGCTGAAATTTTATAGATTATTGGGCATGGGATTACTGGGTCGGTGCCTCATATGAGGAGTTTTGGGTGGAGATGAAGGGGTGGACCTATATGAGGTGGCATGGGATTCCAAAATTCCATAATTACCAGCTGAATCACCTGATGTCAGAGTTGTTGAGAAGGTGGTTGTCGAGGACCAATAACTTTCATCTTCACCATGGAAAGGTTGGTATTAGCCTCTAGGACCTTAACAAGATCTCGGGGATTCCGATATTGGTGGAGATATATGACGAGTTCCTCCCTTCCAAGAATACATGGGAGGACCCAGAGAAGATGCCCAAACTAGAAAAAGAGTCCATGGACCCGGTGTTGGGTTAGTACAAGAAATCTGTAAGGGAGGTGCATTTCAAGCTTTGGTTCAGGCATATTCTGAATTTCCATTTAGATAATAAGTTTCATGTGAGGCCTTCCGCATTCTCAAAGGGGGACTATTTCAGAAAATAGCACTCATACTGGCGACTCTTGGGGGACAGCCAATGAATAACATGGGGGTTTCAGTGTCCGCACCGAGCAACAACTGGTGGTTAGGTTTGTTACGTTCATCTAAGATCGCATATGTGGCTGGAAGCTTCTAGTGAGAGATATGAACATTGGCATATGGTCAAGTACATTCATCATGAAATCCAAGTTGGCGATGGGGGAACTGATCAATCTAGGGATCCTGGTGCGGACCGAGCTATACAAGGTATTGTGACATATCACTGAGGGTAAGAGGCCACATTGAATGTGTGAGCAGCTCCATCTTCAGAATGGGTGGATAACAAAATTATGGGAACTTATGAATAACTAAACCCCATTTTCCATCTATGGTCAGACATTCAACCAGCAATTCTAAATTATATGGGGAGTTTCCTAGCCAAGATGACCTTGTCGTTGGTGCTGAACCAAGTCTGGAGGGTGGATGAATTCATATTTCATATATTTCTATTTCAAATATGTGTATTCACTGATTATTTTCATAGAACTAAGGAGCATCGGTCCTATCTTCTAGACTTTTGGTGTGGATTTCTTATGACATAGGTTGATCGTAAGCATATCTGCGAGATGTACACCCTAAATCGCTTTGTGAGGTAATTATTGTCCATGAAGAGGTTGATCTTGTGGGTATACATGGGATTGTGCCATGAAGAACATCCCTCTATGATAAGGCATATGTGTCTCATGTTAACACAGTAGGATGGGAAGATGAGGAATGAGCTGCCTCCACCCACAATTGAATATGGGATAGTAAAAGAGTATGCCAAGAGTTGGGAGGCAGCATACCTACGGGAGATGTTAACGTAGTGGACCGTATGTTCCAGTGACGGGGTGCCTCCTCAATAATGAGGTCAGGTCCATAAGGTAGTAAGAACAACCCATGGTGGAGGGGCAGCAGTTGTGGTGAGACCTGCACCGATCAAGAGGAATGAGATAGTGGTAGACCCAGCGGTCCTAGTGGAGCAATATCAGAATGAAGGGAGGCCACCCAGTGGGTTTCATAGGATACCCACTCAGGTTATGGAAAATGGTTATTCCATGTAGATATTCCTGAGGACGATGCTTTCTCAGTGTCTGGGGAAAACTAGGATGCTAACATAAAATACGTCAATCCTTCCCAGATGTGCCACCATCTGAACTATCTCATAATGAATCGGTTGGGGATCGGTCTTTCCAGGGCCGAATTTTTGGTATCTCAAGTGGAAGGGGAGAAATAAATAACCGATCTATATGACTTCGTGTACTCTTGGGGTACTCGGCCTCCAATGAATGATCGAGTTAAAGTGTTAATCAATCAAACTGTCCCTCCATAGTGGTCTTCCTTGGAATTTAGGGAGCACTAATACTTTCTGGAAGAATCAGAATATTCTTCTTGGGGGGAAGAGTCTGGAAGAGGAAGCCCTTTGGAGTAAGGTGGGGTTGAAAACTCATATGGGGAAGTGTTTGTGGAGGCTCTTGTGGTAAACCCTTAACTATTTCCATGTGGTCCTTATTAAGGTCAGCTAGGCCTTCTTAACTGACATTTTCTTGGTATATGAGAGCCTCATATAAAAAACCTGCTTCCGTACAATTGTAGATGAAACTTTGGGGTCTACACCAGCGACAACAGTGAATTCCAAATCTAACTGGGATGTAAGACCCAGGGTTTCTCTCTAGGAGTCTTCTTATTTCCCAACCATATATTGGGGGAAACGCCTCAGGGTTCCAGTGGCAGCAAGTCAAGGGTGATACCATCTATTTGTTCTCTGTAAGCCTTCTTCATAAAATTTGTAACAGTTTCCCATTGATCCAGGACAACTGGTGTATATTTATTCCCACATGCACAGTTCTTCAAATGGTATGGGACTCATTGGCGAGGATAGATGTGGCCATTAGGACTCCCTTTCCTAGAGGAATCCAAACGGTTGTAGAAGAAGACGCCCATACTGACCAAATCACAGCACTCCCGATTACAGGTGGGACTGTCAGTAGGGTGAAACATAAGATCATCGTGGAGGAATCTGATGATGAGGATCAGTCGAATGACATGGGAACTGGCCTATTTGACCAAACACCAGACAAAGATCCTACTGATGACTTTCTGGAGGCGTTCCCCACATAAGAACACGCTAACCCCATGGACCGGGACAAGACATATTCTGAGGAAGGGGATAGTAAGGTCATCAGTCACTGGCCATGGAATCTGATTAATCGCTAAATTGGGTAGACCCTACAAGAACAATGGATAAGCCAAATGGGGAGGCTTCATTCCCGGCTGTGAGAACTATGTGATGTGGGAGTGGATGTTAAACACTCTCATATTATCATCTACGACAGTATAGTAGAGGAAATACGGTAACATGACTAGGACCTTAGGGTGATATGGCAATAGAGGAAGTCCATCACCATCAATAGACTCTAGGAGGCTGAGCATTAGATCCAACACATGAGTGTGTGGGAAAATGAGATGTATTCTTTCCTTAAGGCACAATCGTGACTCATATGATAAATTAAGGCCTAGCTAGTAGAGGCTGAGGAACAGATGCGATGAGCTTCTGAAGAGATATATATTAGTTGAGCCGATGAGGATCAAGCCTAAATCAAGGTCGATGAACTATGCCCTATTTCTATCAAGGAGAAGTATGAGTTTAACTAGAAACAATGGATCCTAGATGCTACGAGGTAGAGAGTAGTGGGGAAGGGATACTCCATTGAAAGGTCAACTCGTATTTGGGAGGGCCCAATCCTTGGGAGTTGTAACATTTGAGAACTCAATACCATAACTTCATGCTTTTCTTGCTTATGTTGTTTGTGCTCATGAGTTCAATTATCTATTATGACTGTTTAATTTTCATCATATACATCAAATATTTAGTGATCGATCCATAAGAACTCATGGGAGACACCAGATGTTAGAAATAAGGGCTTACCGCAGCGTTATACCATTTGAATATGAGAGTACCAACCATTCATCATGAATTTGGGGTTTGAATGACCACTTTGGGTTTCCGGGAAGAAAGAGGAAATCCAGACATGATAATTATGTTCTTAGAATAGTCGAGTTGTTTCTTTCCCTTGCATGAGCGGGGTAATGCCAGGGGTGTTGGAATCAATCTGAAAATGGGAGAGTGAAAAGTGGGAATCACGATACCTAAAATTCGGGACATAGAGGGATGTCATGAAAATGAAGGATAGCGGTTGAATGTGTTCAAAAAAACAGTATCCCTGTTGTGTTAGCCTAAAATGGGGACAACAAATGAGAGTCGACTGTTGACCATATTCATAATGTGGCGCCTGACTCAAAATGTCATCCATAGTCTTCCAAAATGTTGACCCAGGACAGTAGGTGATCCACAAGATAAGAATTCATAATATTATGGGGTTCATTTAGACATGAAAGGGAAGGAGGATCCTAAGAAATTACATGAAAAACATGGAGGGTAGAGTGATGATTTAGTCAAAAGGGCCTAACACGATTGAAACTACACCACCGTAATAAAAACAATTAGGTGAGTGCATCTATCTTGTCAGGGATCATAATAATTTCTAAAAGGATCACTTTGGTGAGATACTAGAGTTTCACTCACATTTATTATGTGACAATAGGCACAAATTTTAACATAGTATGGTGACGGTATAGCCAATGAATGGTCTCGTAAGGGGGGAAGAGGCCATGGAATCCATATTAGAGGGTTTACAAACATGTGGCTGGATTTAAGAACTATAAATCTAGATGTCACTATGTATCCTACTAGGGAACAAATCAAGCCATGCATAGATCTGAATGACCCATGTAGTTTAGCATTATATTGTAGGATGAGGAGTGAGAAGGGATCTCTAAAGTGGTATGTGATGCGGTAATTGTAAACACGATGTGAAGGAGGATCAAAGGAAGTCTCCACCACATCACGTGCATCCAATAGGGATCTCATGACAAGGGGCCCAAAAGAAAGGAGGATTTGAGGTACTTGGGGTAGGACCCAGAGAAAAAATTTCTGGGGTTTTCTACCTATCCGATGAGGATGGGAACCCAGACGGCTGTAGTTTTCAAAGCGCAGTGTAGTAAGAGACCAACAATGGAAAGAGAAAACTTCTCTGTTGGAGATGCTAAAAATCCCATGATTATCATGGGGTCTCTTGAACTCATATAGGGTAGAATTGTAGTTTAACGTCATGATTTATGAACTTGGTTACCTAGAAAATATATGTGAGGTGCGGTCCATATCCTGACGTTAATGAGGACCGTAAGAGACCACACCACACCATGTATTCCCAGTGAGCTTCTTTAGACCATATACTAGAGGTAGTATAACATGGTGATGGACTAGAGGGAAAGTTATCAGGCATTACTATGTATCCCATGAGGATTTAAATCAAGTCGTGTGTAGTTATAGAGGACCAATGTAGTTTAATGTCATATGGTAGGATGGAGAGTTTAAGGGGAGATTTCAAAAAGGGGAAGTATGCAGTGATGTCATTATAGACCCAACATGATTGATGATTAATGTGGTCCACACCAAACCACTTAATACTGTGGGAAATATTAGGTTGAGAGACCGAAGTTGGTGGAATTTTTGATGGGGCCGAGACAAATTGTTCAGGCATTCCTACCTATCCCATGAGTATAATAATAAATCCATACGTAGTACTTATAGGATGATCATAATTTATGGTTTTAGAAATCAGACCAGGCTTGGAAGATTAAAGGGAGACACATGGTGTGGTTGTTGCAAAACACGACATGAATAAGGATAGTAGATGTCCCTACTATACAACGATATCTGTAGGGAACCGTAAGTAGAGGAACCAAAGGTGGAATTTGGGTTGGGAATGAGACACATTTTCTAAGATTTACTTTGTATACCCTGAGGATGGGAATCAAGCCATTCATATTTTTGGAATGATTCGTGCAGTTTATCATCATGTAAAAAACATAGAATAATGGAAGGAAAATCCCCAAAATGAAATACATGAAATGGATATCATAACCCCAATGATAATGAGGACCTAGAGGTCCTCACCACACCACATGATTTTGGTAGAGATTGGGACTAAGGGGGTGGGGTGAAAAGAAGGAAGGATTTGTGGTACCTAGGGTTGGACCAAGAGATGAAATGTCTGGTGGTTCCTATGTATCCCAAGACGATGGGAATCAAGAAACACATAGATTTGAAGACTTTCATGGTAGGGTACTAATGCCAGGGGAAATACTATCATGTAGGTATGGCCAATGCACCAAAATAAGCAGCATTTATGGATATTATTTTTCCTTTAAGGATTAATGGAATGGTTGTGTTTTGTTTTAATCAACGACCCTAGGAAGGAGAATTCGGGTACTTTTACAGGAATAAAACCATATATAGGCCTTGAAAAATGGCATGAAGGATGATCGATACAAAACATTATGTTTCCTCAAGTTAGGACAACACAATATGGTTCCATTTTTCATTATGTGGCTAGGATGATAGTGTTGCATTTTTTTGGTTCTATGATAGGACCATCCCATGCATTTTAACATTTCATGGAAAAGATGCATCATTTTAAAGTCATGTGGGACTAGGTGTTGGACCCAAAGACAAAATTCCTAGGCATTCCTATGTATAGAATAATAATGGGAATCAAGACGCATATAGTTCTCGAAATTCGTGTAGTTTAATGTCATATAGTAGGAGATAGAGAGGAGAGACTGGCCCATAACGGGAAGGAGTATGTGGTCCAGCTATTGTAAACCCGATGTGAATGAGGACATAAGACCGCATATGTAACACCATGAAATCCTATAAGATTCAGGGCCAAAAGTCCAAATAGAAGAGATAATTAGTTACGCTAGATCTGGACCCAATGACAAAATGTCTAGGTGTTCCTACGTATCCCATAGGGATGGGAATCAAGACATACATAGTTTTCTAGATTTGTGCAATTTAATTTCATATGATAAGGATAAGGGAATATCTTAGTTTATGGTCATGGAGCTCAGACTGAATGAATCGATGTTCTTCCAAGAATGTGTAAACCCTGACCAAATCCCTAAGCCCATGTCAGTTTCCCTCAATGTGGGAATCCAGGGTGAAAACAATCATTGCGACACATGAAGTATGGAGAAAGGGGAAACATCTCGAACCATATAATGACACCATTCCATTGATTCCTCATCTTAACAAGCCTACACACATTGAGGGATCACACAAAGAGAGTCAAAATTCCACTTGAACATGATGTAGTAGAAAGTTAATTGAATCACACAACCCATATTTAAGTCTTAACAGGGGTGGCGTAACGATGGAGGATAACTATTGACTATATTCAATACAAAACATCTATATTGTGTGACCTAAAATAGGAATGAAAAAATGAGCATCGACCATTTACCATATTCCCAAATTTGGACTTGTGTCAAATTGTTGTTCAAATCCTCAGGGATGTTGGCCCATGATGGTAGAACAGGATAGAGGCCTAGCATCCATGCCATTCAGGGGACCTTTTGGATGTGAAAAATGATGAAAACCCAAATAAAAGGAAATTTGAAGCATGGAAATGGATTAAAACATTTCCTTGTAGAACCCAACACACTAGGTCCCAAACCACAGTGAATGTAGACACTTTGGTGAATATCCAAAGAGGGTTGAGGGGCCCAATTTGAGAGTAGACAACTCGAGAAGATGATTGGTGGAATGGGGGATGGGGATCATTGAAGATGGAGGTTTGTGGTGTGGCTATTTGAAAATGAATATGAATGAGGACATAAGCGCATAACACACCATATATCCCCTCCTAGAGAACATTGGCCAAGGGGCTAGAAGGAAGAGTTGGTTTCTATGAAATAGGACTGGAGCTAAAAATAAAATGTTACGACATTCCTATATATCCCATGAAAATGGTAATAATTCCACATGTAGATATAAAAATGTTTTTTATTTTAACATAATGCAAAAAGGATGGTCATAGGGGTATCTCGAAGAGGAATTCATATAGAGGGGTGAATAATCTGACGTGAATGTGGATATAAGCCCTCATACACCACACCATTCAAATTCCTAGGAGATAACTCAGGCATAGTGGCCAAAAGAATGAATGGATAAACCCAGTCTACGCCCAAACACGAAATGTTAAGGTTTTCCTATGTATCCCATGAGGATATGAATAAAGACCTATATATTTCATGAGATTTCTGTGCATTTTAGCATCGTGCAATAAGGACGATGATCTTAGTTTAAGGTCTTAGACCATGGACCATAGATGCCCAGTTTAATGTTGTGTGCATGGGAAAACATGGAAGAAAAGGTGATTCATGATTCCCATCATCTAGGTGACCGTGGGGAGAAAATAACAATTATGTGTAACTATTGACCATGTTCGAAACATTGAATCTCTCTCGTGTGGATTAGAATGGGAACTAGCCATTGATCATCGAACACTGTACATATTTAAAATGCGGGATTTGTGACAATTTTTCTTTCAAAATCCTCAAGGACGTTGGGACAAGATGCTAGGAGAGAGCTGAGGCATAACATCTATGTTGTTCAGGGTCCTTTCAGATGTGAAAATAGATGGAAACCCAAATGACGGTATGCATGAAGCGTGGTGGTACCCGTTCAGTTTAATGACTTGTGGCAATGATTATGGATGAATGAGGGGTTTCTCAAGGGGATGTGTCTGGCATGAAAAAAATATAACAATGTGAATAAATACATAGATTACATACCACACTACACAATCCTAATTGAGAACATGGTCTAGGAGCCCAAAATGGTCGAGGGACCTGAGGCTGGGCCACAGACGAAAAGTCACTCCACACCTATGTATCCCATGAGGATGGGAATCAATCTGAACATAGTTTTAATGTTTTGTGTTGTATAACATAGTCCTCCAAGGATGAGAGGAGATCTTAGTTTATGGTCATAGTGCTTGGACCATTTTTCAATTTATCATCATACGGGATAAAGGTGGTGGGTTAATGTTCACCAAGAAGAGTATATGTAGCTTAACATCTTTCATGATGGAAATAAATTTTAACGTCATACAGGATGAGTGTTGTATAGTTTCACATCCTTCAGCATGTATAGGCCACACAGTTTTACGTTTTATGGTAAAGAAGCCACAATTTAATGATATGTGGTTATACTAAGAAAATTACTGATCAAGGAATTTAGAATTGGCGGGTGGAGTAATACTCTCACCATCCACGATGACTAGGGAGTATTTAACATTTTTGTAAAGAGTTTGAATGATATAAGGTCCCGCTAATTTGGGATCCAGCTTCTATGGCTTCCTGCTTTCTATGATTATCATTCTATCTGACAACACCATGTCACATTGTACGAAAGATAAGAGGCGAACCTTATTATTGAAATCTTTGGATAACTTGTACTAATGCCTTTACAGATTGTTCAAGGCACAAATCCTCTTCTATTTGATCACTTGTAGTTCACCCAAATGGATTATAGCAACTTTATCTGGTGTCTTCTTATCGTAGATGTTGGGAAACATCCATGAAGGTGTCATTGAATCATTTTTGAGGTGATTGTTTTTGTTGAAAAAGTGGGCTTCTGTGTTGTGTTTGTTGAAAAGGAAGACCACAATGTACAAATGTTTTGACCATGGGGGTTTACATGGTGAGTTGTTGAGTTCAAGGGATGTTTTCAATAATCCATGATTAATTGAAGAACCTCGAAAAAGGAATGGACGATTAGGAGGCATTACAAACAGAGAGGATTAAAGGTGGAACCTTTTTCCATTGTTTTCCAAATTTTGTGGCCTCTAAATCAAAAAATGGAGAAAACTGTGTTTGGAAAAGGGAATTGTGTGACGGTGTCTTGGAGGATTGAAAACATGCGCAGAAAATGTTTTTCAAGATCATAATATCAAAATATGGAAATGAAAATAGGGGTGACTAAGTTTTCATTTGGGTGCACATGGTGACTAAGGTGACATACACTAAGGTGGCTGGAATTGCGTGCCCGGAGAAGACATGTGTGACAGTTCTCTGGGTGTCGAAAATGCCAATAAATAGAGGGCTGCCCATCCTCATTTTTATAGAAGGTCAAAACATATAGAAAATTAGTGTGATGGTCACACAGGTGGTTTGGGTGCACAAGTGGGGGTTTGGTCACACTAGAATAAGTTTATTCAGAAGATTCATGATAGTTGATAGTTTCATGCCAATATTGGTTTGGGCATAAAAGTGTGTCAGTCTCCCATGTTTTTTCTGGAATAAGGATCTGTTACACAAGTTGTTAGGTGACACTTGTGCTCCAGGATTAGGGATGTGTTCCAAGCATAGAGAAGTGTGACAGTAACTCTAGGGTTGCGTGAAAGTTTGAGAATTTCTCATTACCTTTAGTACAAAGTTAGATTCATCTACGGGTGAAATTTGGATATCTATAGTTCATCTATATATAGTGAATGATGAATTCATTTGTGATTATGAAGAGACCTACATGACGATAAACTGTGAGTGGATCTTCTAAAGAAGCATTGAGATCACTTCAGTTGATAGAGTAGTGAGTTCTAAAATTGTGAGTGGTTGTAAACCAGAAGGGATAGTTAGTCCTCTTTGAGCATTGTAAACAGTAGTTCACTTATAGTGGATTTGGTACATAAACACAACGTCAGTGTGTTATCCTTGGACGCAACCTAGTGAGGGTGAACCATGTAAACTTTTTTGTGTCATGTGCATGATTTATTTATTGTTTATACTTTTCTACGGGAAAGATATATAATAGAGTTTTTCTAAACAACAAAACAAGATCCTAAGGGGTAGAGGTTTAAATCTATCATACCATGATTCAACCCCTTCTTATGGTATTTGGACTTGTGGGACTAATAGTAGACAACTATTTGTAATAAAGGAAACTGAATCTTAATGTGAAGGACCACCTCTATTCCATACACCACACAATAATGGGTCACCTGAGTAGAATTAAGAGTCATTGACTATTAATCCCAGAGATTGTTGGGAGTTTTTCCAGCAAACTATTCTTATTCTGACCAATCATCTTCTACAAAATGATAGAGACGGTTTTGTTGAATTCCTTGATATTCCCGTATGATTTTTCATGATTGTGGGAGGTATGATTAGAACCAGTATTGTACTTGGCATACAACTTCTTCAGCTCTGCTACTCGTAAGTTGATGTTGTTATCGGTGAGGATGGTGTGAGGGGATTTGAATTAGTAGATTGTCTTGGAGCTCACAAAATCAATGATATAACATGCCTTGACATCCTTGAGTGGAACTGCCTCAACCCACTTTGAAAAGATGTCCACAAAATTAAGGATGAACCTGTACTGGTGGGCTGTCGCTACTGGATATTGTCCCATGACATCATGTCCCTAGACAATAATAGGCCATGAGTTCTTCATAGTGTTGATAGGTTTTGGTAGTTGATGCACAAAATTATCATGTATTTGTCATGCATGGAACATATTGGTGAACCTGATATAGTCAAGGGTCATGGTGGGAAAAAAATACCACAATCTCCTAATTGGATGAGAGAGTTTCATCCCTATCTGATGAGCCCTACAAGAACCGGCATGAACCTCCTACATGACCAGAGCAATCTCACCTCCCAAAATGAAACGGATGTGAATCCCATCAAACCAATGTATGTAGGGGATCTACTTAGGACTAGGACCACTAAGGAGGGTGATCTATACTACGCGTCGTTAGATTCTCTCACGTTCAGCTTGATTTGATGGGAGATTACCATGCTAGATATACTTGATAAAGGGGATCCTCTAGTCCAGATGCACTTCCAATACCATAGTCGGGGGGCCTTGAGCTTTCGATGTAGAGGCACCGACTATAAGTTGGATTACATGTGGTCTATCATCATTGTCTGATGTGATGGGAGAGATTACCCTTCACTGGGCCATGTGGATAATCAAATCATACTGGTCAGGGTCAGCAAGAGATGTGGCTAGGCTAGGCTAGGCATTGGGTCTCCTGTTTTTCAATCGATGGACAAAAGTATCCTCTGGCTGAGAAGGGAACTGGGCCATCAGCTGGTGGGTATGCTCTAATATGGGTATGAGCTCTGGCTGCATGATGACATAGTCACTGTTGATCAGATTTATGACTAGTTCGGAGTCCCCTTTCACATGAATGTGGGTAATGTTAATCTCGAGGGACAACTAGAGACCAATGATGATATCCTGGTACTCTCCCTTTTTGATGGTATATCCTTCTAAAAACATGAATTAATATGGTAGGACAACTTGTGTCAGCATGATGTAGACGATCCCCAGTCCCACTTTAATGAGTCTGGGATCATAGAGTCTTTTGTCGGAAGGGCATTGGGAAGTTCCATCAAAGTGAATTTTACCACATGGAATTTCTTGATCTACTAAGAGGATTGCCTCATCTAGAAAATCAAGATCCTGATACTGATTTGCAGGAGATAGAAGGGTATCAAGGAGGTCTGCCAATGTCTTCCCTTTGATAGCCTTTTGGGGGACAAACTTGATGTCGAACTGTTGAAGGATCACTTCCCACCAAGATAGATGACCTATCAACTTGGGTCAGACAAGAATGTACATCAGCGAATCCACTCAGGACACCAACTATATCTCATGGTGCTGTAAGTAATGTCGTAATTTATATACTCTGAATACTAGAAATAGGCATCTATTCCCAATAGTTTAATATTTGGTCTCTGTATCAAGGGGAAAGCGGCTGAGATATTTTAAAATTTTCTCTATACCCTCATTATTATTCTGGGGGAGAAGGGCACCAAGAGACCATTCCAGAGAAGTCACATTAAGGACCAGTGGATTTTCAGGGATTGGTGGAATCTAAACTAGTGGACATAGAAATTACTATTGGCTTTCTTCAAAAGAAGTCTGACAGTCCTCATCCCACAAATAATCAGCATCTTGCTTCATGAGCCCAGAAAAGGGCTTACACTTTCTAGCCAGATTTTTGATAAATTGGGGTATGTTTGCTAAGAGGAATTGAAAGGATCTGGTATCCTGAATGTTTCTGTGAGGAGACATATAATAGATGGCCTTTATCTTCTCCATATTGATCTCAATGCATCTTTTTCTAACAACGAATCCATGAAACATTTCATGTGTGAACCTGATGAACATTTCAAGGGGATATTCATTATATAGTGTGAATGGAGGAAGTCGTAATCATTATCAAGATCTATGATATGGTCCAGACCTTGATGAGATTTTACCACCACATCATCCACATATAATTCCACCAATTCCCTGAGGATCGTCTTGAATATGTGATGCATGGAATGCTGGTAGGTGGAAGCTGTGTTATTTAGAATGAAGGGCATTTTCAGGTAGTAGAAAGTACCATGTGGTTCCTTAAAGGTGGTAATATATTCATCCTCAGGAGGAATTAAAATTTTTTTATACAAGGAATACCCCTC
The DNA here is from genome assembly GCA_963277665.1 of Viscum album. Lineage (NCBI taxonomy): Eukaryota > Viridiplantae > Streptophyta > Magnoliopsida > Santalales > Viscaceae > Viscum > Viscum album. Next base: position 765,045,288 of record OY728129.1, read on the forward strand.
CATGAAGAAGAGAGCCTAGAACAAAACATTTTCTTCAATCAATAGTTCTATTGTACAATGGGGAAAGTCATCTTTCAAATAATGATGGTTGAGGTCCCGAAAGTTGAGGGAGAATATGATTTTTCCATTATTCATTCTGATGGTCATAATGTTTTCCCAACATCTAGGGCATTGTAATTACTTGATAAAGTTGGCTTTGATGATCTTATCAACCCTGGCCTTGACGAAGACACCTTGAGAAGGGTGAATATTTATGGGAGGATATTTGAATGCTCAATTATTTGAAGGAAGATCAAGATGGTGGACTGAGTAAAAGAAATATATCTCTATCATCTTTTCATAACTCCAAGTGAATACATCCTGATGCTGCTTTAAGAAATATATGTATCATTGTTGCTCTTCCACAGGCATAGTGACACTGATCATTGTTGGTTTCAGATTTATCTCATCAATTAGGTTCACCTATACCAATTCATCCACCATGGTGGAGACACCATCATTGAAAGTGGACATAGTATCCCCCAAATCCTCTTATTCATCCACGAAGTAGGGATCATCAACTGGAGGTGGTTCTTCCTAGTAGACAGACCCTAAAGGGACACTAGATCCAACCTGAGTAGTAGTGGACACCTCATCAGGCAGCCAATATACATCCAAAACCATGGGGACACAAGCTATAGAACCGATCCTATCATCCCTTCAACCCATGGGGCCATGATTAAAGATAGCAAAGAAATAGTTGCATGTGTCTCACTCTGGTTTATCCAAGACCATCGAATCAAAAATTTATGATGTATTACCATTTCTATGGGGAAGACATCTTGATACATTATGGGAGTATAGGGCTCTGGGATCACCTAAAACTGATTTGTGTAGGAATACGAGGTAATATCCTTGCACTCCTTAAACATGGAAATGCACTTCCCCCTTGTTCTATAGACAACAATGAAATTCCCTAAATCTGAGGTCATTGCCTCCAATCGGTGGATCAAGAAAATATAGGCATCATCCAAGTCCATCCATGGGTCTATCACACTGTATAATGTTCAACCTCATTAGCATAAATCTTCCTGTCCCTTCTCTTGTAATAGTCAACATCAAAGTAGCATTGTTCATAAGAGGTGAAGGGAGACAAATCCCATTTGAGTACACCTAATAAAACATTAAGGGAGTACTTAAGGCTTTGGTGACATGAGGAAGGGACCGCCACATGTACATGGAGACATGGCCTTCCCATAAATGCATTGTAAGTGGTTTCTTGTGAGACATCCATGAACATAGTGCTATAAACTGGGCAACTGAACTGGGTATTCAGTCATATTTTCCCAACTAGTATCTCTTCCATCCTGTCATAACCCGGAATTTTCAAGTCATAGGGATTGATATTAGCCCTAGCAAACCCCATCTTTTAGAGTATCCATATCGGGATAAGGTTTATCCTAGATCCTGTGTCGACCTAAGAAATGGAGAACCCTAAGGCTGTTGAGATCGACAGTGATGTACAATGGGAGAATGTTCCCTTGTATAGTCGAGCCTTCATCTTCTCTTGAGAAAGATAGAATGTACTAAAATTCTGCATGCTCGACTACCTTAGTATTTATGGCCTCTATAGCTGCTACCTCCCTCTAAAACAAGAGGTGGATTATTAAATCCTCTTCAAGGGATTCAAGAATATCTGATGATAGGAGAAGATCCTAGAGGATAGAGATCTGCATAGGAATTCTAAAAAGATGATTGAGGATATCATACTTCTATGTAAGGTGTGGTCTTATGATGACAGGAGGTCGCTCTGTGGTAGGATATATGACGAGCCCTTCTGGTTGAACCAGTGTCTGACTGGTGCTAGAAATGTCCCACTGATGACTATAAGAAATGCATGGATCGAATACCATATGTGTTACAGATGATTGAGGTCAATTTTCAATAGAGCATGGATGATTGTAGCACAATTACGGTGGTTCTGTATGATCAAGAAGTAAAAATAGTGGTGGGGTGGATCTAATGAAATAATATGAGAATGTTGTGCATGTTGATCTCTATGTTGGGAATGTTGCCTAGTCTCAGTGGAATTCACAGCATGGATAGAAGTGTTAGCCAAGGAATTCTGATGACTCACATAACCATGGCTCTGTCGACGCTGGCGTTAGCTGGGAACGTTGGGAGGATTTTTCTGGTGATATTTATCGCCGGGAACCATGTAGGGGTTTACCAGCTCTATGGTATTAACTAAAGATTACCCTATATTATCACTTGATGTGTCCACCATCATTGGATGGGTTCTAGGGGAAATCTCCATCTTCGGGGGCATGAAATCACTGAGAGTACATGATAACAATGGCATGGGGGACTTTTCATTCCCTTACATTGTCGATGCTTTCCCTTTTAGTAAGAGGAAGACTGAGATGTTGATTATGAATTAGCTGTTATAGGTAATGTGTCGACCATTAAAGACATGGATTGGCTCAAACGTGCATGGATAATACCATGGGCCTGAGAAACTACCTTTTGGGACATCCAGTCGTCGTATATTTGGTTCCTGAGGTATGAAACCTACCACCACTGGCCATCACTATCACTATTTCCATCATACATTATAAGCACGCATTCCACATGTGCCGGGTATGGAACTAAACTTAAAATTTTGTCATTGACCTGGTCCTGGGGATAGTCTTTAAACACATTGCACTACATGGGGGTGTGACCAAGAATCTAGTGACATGGGATGTAATTGTGGCGATCAGTGAGATCCACCTCATTGGTCCTCGTACATTATATAAATTGTAGTATTTCTTAGTCTAAGGTGATTAAGAAATAAATGTGGACTTGACCATCATTAAATAAGTAGGCCTAGTTCCTTCTATCTAGGATGGGAGCTCTTGGAGCCTAGCCATGATAATGGGTTGGAGAAGCCTATTTAAGGGGTGGAACCTGATTATCTCACATATGTGGAGGCAATGCATTTCACGGGAAATCCTTCCAATTATGAGGTGGGAACTGCTAGGCCAGAGGCTATGCTTGAGGTGGTGGGCATCAGTGAGGCTGTGGAGGTGGATCCACTAGTAATAACTTCTGCTTCTAGGGGCCTTTATTCGGGCTATCATGGTGGGCTCGTACATAGAGGATCTTCTCACGAGAACCATAGGAGGCAATGGATGTGTCAGATTAGCCTATTGTAAGGCCTCCTCTAGCCACTGGGCTTTGTCAGGGAAATCTCAAATTCCCTTTTTGTGGTTCTAGGTGATTAGATAGGGGACAATTTTAGTTTTTACATCCCCCACACAAATTGTTAGTAGTTTTTCTTGAGTCAGCGGCATATCAAGGGAATATGCGAGGCCTTTCCACTTGGAGAAAAAGAATACAATGCATTCATCAGGCCTCTGCATGCACTTGAAGAGGTCAGAAATGCTCGTTTTCAAGTGGTAGAACTAAACTGGCAAAGAAACTTCCTATGAAGATCCTCTCAATTCACTACTTACCCAATAGGTAGCTGGGTATACAAAACGAATGTGGGCCCTTCTAGTGTCTGTACGAAACACTGGATCTTGGCAGCCTCCTTTTGTGTTGGTGTTCCCAGCATGGGTCCACACCTTGAAAAAAGTTGGTCGAATGCTACAATGGGTCACCCATCCCACTAAAGGGGGAGAATGTATGATTTCTGAAACCAGGGGGTGCTGGCATATCACCCACCCATGCCATATATGGCTCTTCATCAGGAAGGATTGACACCTGTCATGTTATTAGGGCCTTGAAGTAGGAAATGAGAGTGGCTATTGGATCCACATGGTGTGGATTCCTATCTTGATGTGGATATCGGACCACCAGTGAACTGGAATGTTCTTCAACATGATAAATAATCCAAACGGCTTGTGGATCGGTTGGTGGGATGACCTGTGGAATTGCTAAGGGAATGGCCTTCAAAGTTGATGGGGGACAGAAGCTGGATCCTAAGGAGGGTTATCAAGTAACTATGGTGGATTTGGTGATGCATATCAGACCCTCTTTCCAAAAACTCTAACCAATACCCCATCTATATGGGCAGGATGGCCAAGTTCACTCATAGGCAATTCACTAGGGGGAGGGTGTACCTGCCGCAACTTCCCTAGTCAAAGATTACCATAGTCTGGTGGCAGTTCCACAACCTGTTCAGCATTAAGGTCATGACCTATCCTTTAATGATTCATGATATTTTGACACAACACAACCATTTCAAGGTCATCTTCCATCTTTTTCACTGAGCCAGACACGTTAGAGGGTTGGATGACCCCAGCATGCTCTTTAACTTTATTGGGGTTCCAACTGATTTATAATGACTCAAAATGTATAGGAATACCTAGTAATTTTTTTTCTAGATATTAACCCTATGAAAAGGATACAGTAGGTGAGACATCGCCCTAGGGGGTATCTTTTCTTCAAGGATCTCTAGCTCGGTCTCTTCCTCTGATAGTTCGGCCATGTAAACTGTGACTGTGCCTAAAGGCATATCCTCAATATCTCTTGGAATGTCTGGCTTGCGCCAGATAGAATTGAAATGAAGGGAAGAATACTTCCCCAAACCATGGATTTGGATGTGGGGGGGGGAGCCTCCATAATAATTCTATGGAGCACTGTAAATCTCAATATGCATCGTTGCTGGAGCATCTGATAGCGACAAGGAAAATCAGGGTGTTGATCCACATAGATCATATCCAAGTCAACTTGGCTCCATAATTGGCTGATGTCTTCAAAGTGGTCTAGGATCATAGGGAAAGTCACTTGTCGATGACAGAGTCGAAAGTGCATTACCCAGAGGGTTTGGAAAAATCACACGACCTTCTTCCTAGGTAAGATATTCTAGAGTACTAAAGTTCATGGTTTCAACTGGATAGAATTTATCTAGGAAATGGTCTACTGCAAGGATAACCCCCAATCTCCTCGTCTCAGACTCCAGATCCGGCCCTTGGTTTCCCCATTCATCGAATAGGGGTGAATGAGGGACTAGTAATGAAATGTAAGTAGACTATTGCGATGGTAGACTGACTGATAGAGAGTAAGGCAAGAGAGATGGCAAGCCTCTGCATTTAGTGATATCATCCAAAGAATTAAACAGCCAAGCCACCACATCCCAGTAATACATAGTGGTGGCCACATCTTCCCATGAAGGGGATAAGTTTGCTGATAGTGGGTCATGGTGTTTTTTGTCCTCTATTGATCCCTAGAAAAACTCTCTGTGATCATAGGTTGAGGTAGAGAATGATCCTATTAATGATATGAGGGATTTCAGGGAAAGGCCCTAGAAAGAGTAAAAGTCTTCCTCCTCTTTTATGTATCTTAAAATGTATGTAAGGATCTGGTGGATTAAAACTTCCGGAAGTATGTGGCTCATACACCTTGTTCTATTCCTATCCCTGAAAAAAGAGGATTGAGGTGAGGGAGAAATCACCAAATAAAATTCTGCCTCTGAATATTTAGAAGCAGAGAGGTTTAACCGTGGTCTAAAACTTCTCAGTATTTATCTTTAGGTTGTGACGACCCACCCTCCTACCCTAGGATGGATCTTCATGATAGGGTAGGTTTTCTCCACGAGGATGACGTTCATACTAATTGGTATTGAAGTGGATAGGACTACTGATTAAGTGATTCATGGAGTATGGAGAACCCAAAAAATGTCTACAGAAACATAGGTGTGGTTCTGTGTACACTGGCTAGAGCATAGGGGGAACCTCTGCGGGAAGTGTTAAAGTGGGTAGGACCTCCGCTGGAGATGGTATCAGCATGATAAGCACTTACATGTTTTTTTCCTACGGTGGTGATGGTATGAGGGGGGGGGGCCTTCATACCTATGAAACTGAACATGGGGAAGACCTCGCATTGGATTCCAATGAAGTGTGTGAGACCTTTGCTTCTATAATTTTTTAGATGGGATGTACATTCATCGTCTGTTGTAAGAACATGTGTAATACCTCCATGTTGATGGTTGATCGGGAGAGGACTATCTTCGTATTAGTGACATGTGACAAGTCGATAATATCCATACCTAGGATCATGGGTGTGAAAAAAACCTATGTACTGGATGTCAGTTCAGTAGAGAGGGATTTTGCGCGGACTGATGATGGCATGGTGATGGACTCCATGTTGTGCATGGGAGTGTGGAGGGCCTCAACTATCATTTATGGTGGCATGGGGGAGGCCCTCTGTGCTGGACATCATCACTGTGGGACACCCAGTGACCAGTAGTACCAGTGTCGGCGACCAAGAGAGTCGTCACAACCAGCCCGTAGGGTGGTTGGGGCCACGATATAGGTCAAGAATATAAGTTCCCATATCTAGTATAAACGGGTCATTAATAGTATGTCTAGGTGGTGCCACCTGAAACTATAGTCATTGATGATGATGCCCCATGGCGAACGTCCTCCTCATCATGCACCCAACATGGTCATTAGTTTAACCAGAAAAGGGTCGGTAGTGCTGGTGTGTAACTCACCTGCTCCTTAGTATGTGGTACTAGGTAGTGATTTTAACGTGGCCTAGTGGGAGATCATTTTGGCGGACCCCTAGATGGGATCGCTTTTGGCCTTTCCCGAACTTCCCTGGCCTCATGGGCCTAAGGGAGCGAGTTGTCAAAGTGTTCTAGGGAAATACTCCTGAAAAAACTATTGAATAGAGTGGGGAGCAGTGAATCCTTGTGTGGCCCTTGGGGGAGACATTGAAGGTGATGTAAAGAATCCTCCAGGTCCAAATGGGCCATATCATAAGTCGGGATAATCCCGTCTTCCTCATACAATCAGAAAAGGTTATTAACCACCCTCCACTGAACGAGTTCAGATAGTGAGATAGGGAATGATCAGCCATCGGCTGTGGATGTGGAGGCCATCACAAAAGATATGGAGTTGATTTGTATTGTCTCACTGGTGTTTCCCTGACCCCTATATTGGTGGGTGTGTGGCGATCGGTTTCCAAAGTAGGTTGGGTCCTGCAAAGCAGGATGATTCAACAATTGGTGATGAAGGGTGGAAAGTGACATATACTATCCCATCTTCTTTATATCTCCCATGATTAGTAAGGGGGATCCATGCTGACAATACTGCAGACTGAGATGACCAATGTTAAACTACCACAATCTCTTGTTAGTTTTTTTACCAAACCCACTATTTTCTTGGAGGGACCTAGAACTAGATAACTATATCTGGTGACATGCTTATCTTTTGATGTCTCTAACGCTACTGATCTCCAACATGAGGAGAATAATTCACACCGGATTCACCATTTCTATTTTTGACACTTTTTCTGGGGCACACATCATTGCACCATGACACGTTGGCTATTTCCTTGCATTCCCGCTTTCCAAAGTCCGACGACATCTATTTCTTATTCATGGATGTTTTCTCCTTGATCGAAATGGGATGCCTGGATGTAGACCTATACTTCCATGGAATCCTCCATAGAATTCATTACCTAGTCCAGGTCTCCCTTAATGATTTAATATTTTTTTCATGAAACACTTCCCTAGTGCCATATCTTTATGGGTGTCGGTTGATTACACTACTTCTGTCAGCAAATTTCAGGGGTCAATTCAGAGAAGCAACCATTGATCAAGAGGGTGGTATCATTTTACTATTCTAACATGTCTAGACACTAAAACATGGATTCATCTAGGTTTCTTCCCCGTATTATAGGGATTCTCAAGGTCACAAAAGACCAATGCATCCCATGTCGAGTGCGAGGAATTGTATGTCATGGGCATTTCCTTGAGGTTTTCCTTAGCTTCCCATATTAGCACAGGGTAGGCCATGATTTTGTTGTCTATAGGAGAAGAATAGGACCAATTATAACATTGATGGGAGTGGATTAGATGTTAACATCATTAGGTGAGACCACTTAAGGGGTTTACTGAATGGGTGGATCAAAAAATCCAATGTGGATGATTTCAAGGATGCCTGGTTCCTGGTGTAGGGGACACAAAGGATTAGCATTAATTGGTATTGAAACTCTTGGAGGTATCCTATGTACCCTTATTAGGAGACAAGGATCCAAACCCATGTAGTTTGAATGGGTGATGAATTAGTGTGTACACAATGGGATGCAACCCATAGACATGTTGCGGCGTACACATGGTTAAAGGCCCATCGCAAGAGGGATAGTTCTGGTTTGATGATTATGGATGTGCAAGGTGTATGTGTAGTAAACTGCCTAAATAAGAGGCATGACTTCACATGGATGTGGCATACTTGGTAATAATTAGGAAGGATATGAATGGATTGTTTGAGGATAGACTGAATGGTGATGGAACTGAAATGAAGATGATGGTGATGCTGGGATAAAACCATCGGGAGGATTCCTGCATATCCCCATTGTGGGGGATCAAATTCCACATAGTTTAGATGGGTCAATGGCACAAATGAGGATGAGTCCATTGAGAATGGATGCATGGATGGGACCCGAAGGAAGTAGAACCTCTGGGTTGGGGAATGAATTTCTCGAAACACAAATTCTTATGGGAGAGACTAGGATGAGACATGAGTTATGGGATTGAACCTCAGGGAGGCTTCCTATGTATCCCTATGGTAGGGAAACAGAGTCCACATTGTTCAATATGGTTCAAGGAATTAGGGTTTATGCAATGAAAAACAACCTGACGCCATGTTGGGGTTTACACATGGTTAGCGTCCAGACAGTTGGTCTGGCGCTACTAAGGGACAGACCAATGGGGTGGGTCCCAACAAAGGGGGTACTTATTTTTTTCTTGTTTGGAGTTGAACCAAAATAAGGCTTCCTATATACCCTGAAAAGAAGACTGGGATCAAAACCCACATAGTTCTAATTGGTTTACTTTTGTTTGGGGTTGAACTTAAAGGAGGATTCCTACGTACCCTACCTAGGAGACAAGAATAAAACCCCCACATAGTTTGAAAGAATAAAGTTTAGAATCATGTAGGACAGAAATTTTCAAATAGTTTAACATCATGTAAGATGAGGGTGAGCCACGGTGAAGTGGTCTGGACTAATGGATGACAGGCTTGAACCTCTGGGATGATTCCAACATACATTGCTCTGAATGGGGAAAAGGATCAAATTCCATGTAGTTCATTGGTTAGGGATGGTGATTACACACCGAGTCATCTCGATGAGGATTCCATGGTCGATCCTTACTCTAGGCCCACAAGAGTCCAGCTTGGTGTGAGAAAAAAGAGGTAATAATGACCTAATGATCTTGTCGTGAAAGGTGCTCCTGTGAGGAATGGAATGGGGATAACACGTGTGTAGAGTCCTAGGGAGATAAAAATTGAAAAATACTCCAAGATGGAGTCCTAATGGCGATAAAACCCCAAAGGATATGGATGGGTTATCGATCCCCCTGTGCCTATCTCTCCATTGGTATTTGCTAATAGAAGAAGAGAGGATCAAGGATGTTATCTCATTCAAGAAAGGCTAGGGGAGTACACTAGGATGGTTTCCCTCTCCCATAGACAAATGTCATTCCATGAATGGAGTATGTCATTCCATGCGAGGAATATCTCACTCTTGTGGAGACCAGTGGGTGTGGAAAATGTTTGAGACGGGGAACCCCATGTATATTCCATGAGGCAAGGCTATAGTTTAACATCATGTGATTGTGAAGATGATGATTTCTAGTTTAACATCATGTAGCTCAGACAAAGAGGATTCACTTACCACCCTTAGGAATTACATAACAAGTTCTCTTTAACCCTCGGTGAAGGGATGGAACTGACAATTCCATGGTGATACGGGGTTGTGGAGTGATCCATTGAGGGGAACACATTAGCATGGCTATCCGATGATGTAATAGTCGCTACCATGCCTATGAGAAGTATCATGGGGATAAGCATGTCAATATGAAACACCTTCAAAGGGACATTGAAATCAATTCATAAAAACCTAGAGGGACATCTAGAGGATGGGTTTGTGAAGAAAAAGGGATCACATGAAGAGACCTTATGAAGCTCTGATCCTCTACAAATTGGAGAGACTCCATGAAGGAGTATGCATCACAAAGTGGAGTGGTTGATCCAAGGCATGGAGTATACGTTCATATAAAGAGTTCTTTGTGAAGTGAAAGTGCTTTCTCAAAGTAGTACATTGCAGAGAATGGGTGCCTTGCAAAGCTCAACAATGTGAAGAAATGTAATTCATGAATGACAATGATCCTCCCTTATAATGGGGTTTACGGGTGCAAGAATGGTACTTCGTGAAGCATGAGTGATTTAAAATAAACTGAGTTTCCATAGAGATTGCCTTAATTTTCCAGGGCATGTGGGATTCGTGTAGGGCTTCCCTGCTCGGTGAGGGGTTGTATAGGATCCAAGGGAAAGGTATTTCTCAATGATCAAATACCTTGAAGTGCTCAATTTCTCAATGTTTTGCAGAGAAGAAGGTTCTTCACAATTTTAGAGTTGAGGAGGAAAAAGGTTAGGGTATCCATCATTTGGGTCCTGGTGAGGCTTAATATTTATAGGTGAGAGGTGGAATGAATCTATTATATTGTGTTGTGAAGCCACTTTCACTTTTTTATTGGAGGCGGATTGCGTCATGTTTTTCATAACTGATAAGGTGACAGTCATCTGATTCACAACGTAGATTCCTACTTAAATAACTCTATATTTCTCATAGAGACTTCTAGATATCTCCAAGGAATAGTAGAGGTGATAATATTCCCTCTATGATGCGAATCCTTCCATAAATTTCTTCATTACTGTAGAGTCTTCCACCTCTTTCCTATACGGCGATTGTAGAGGGGTCCTCTTCTTTATATCAGTCGTGGTGCTGAAGGGCTTTGCGAAGCAACCCCTTTTGGCATCAGAATTATATTTGTGTATTGTTTCTATGCAAAGAATTTGGAACCAATAAATATAAATAGATACACAGTGATTCCACAGATAATCTTGTCATAATATAATCAGGGAAGTATGCATAAAATCCAATGAGATGAAATTGAGTTCAGAAATTCCCTAACCTTGAATCGAAATTATCCCGATCATTCATTTATTTACTGAATAATAATCTTAGGTTAATTTAAGATTTATTTATAACCTTTTTAATTTTTACTATTCATTTTATATTACTTATTACCATGTTATAGAAATTATTTAATTATTTGAGTTCTTTTCAGATGTTTTGGCGATATACAGTACTTGGGTTGAAAATGACCTTGTTCTTATGTAAACTGTCCATGTAGTAAAAATTCCATAATCTCTAGAATGATATTCATTATTTAAATATCATATGTATCTAGTATATATGTATTTATAATAGTCCATAACATTTTGAGATAATAAATGAAATGCACCGTTCATGGAGACGGTGGGCCGTACGTACACATGACATCTACTTTCATTTTTTTGTCATATTAAAAGAATAATAATAAAAAGATATAAATTTATATTATAATAACACTAATCTATTTATGGCATGTAAGTATCATTGTTTTAGTAAAACCATCCTTTATACATTCCACATATATCACGAATGAGTCATATCACATTGATGGGTGATAGACCACACTTAATCAAATGAAATTATTGTATTCACAAATCATGGAAATAAAAAAGTTATATTATAAATAAAAAAATACTGAATCCTAGAGAAAATATAAATATAATATATTTCATATATAAATATAGTTCTATCATAATTTCCACCATGGGTGGTGGTAGGAGAAAACTAAATTTTCATCGTTTCATGAGGCAGTAGTTCGTCATACATTGATACAATATGTTTTTATCCATTAGATGGAGGTGTGTGTAAGTGACATTAAGATAATTCTCCTAAAAAATAACTAGAATAACTCTTATATTAGTGTTGTTATGTATTAAAATAATACGAATATCATTGGGACTGGAGAAGGAAAATAATGGAAATGAACATGAAAAAATATGTTACCTCTAAATCAGGTAACTTCTTTTGAATTGAGGCAGAAGTCTTTTTGAATTTGCTTCTACCCATGTTATGTATTTTAAGAGTAATGGAGGTATGATGGGATATTATTTAAGCAGAATTTGTATAATCCAAGGGGCTTGAGATATGGGAGTAAGTGGATTGAGGTGGTGGCCTTTTAAAAGAGGGAGGAGGGGCACATTAGAAATGTTTTGAAATATTAATTTATTATAAATTCAATTTTTATTCAAAATGTTAAAAAATATCATTTAATTATAATATAAGATGATTTTGGTTTGAATACCCATCATCTAATAATTTTTAGACATGTTTTGAATATTTATATTTCCTTATCTTTTTGGTTGAACCCTTATTTCACCCTTTTTAATCTTACCTTGATATCATTTTATTTATAGATTGTGGGTTAATGTAATTGCCATATAATCTCAGAAGACCCAAAAAAGTCATTTATGACATATTTGGACATATCTTAACCATTATTCCTAATCAATGACTTTTAGGAATTTAATATCTTTTAATAAAATATTTTACATTTTACGTTATGAATTATGTCAATTTTGGACATTATTCATACTTGACTTTTTTAATATCCTAATATTCATACTTGACTTTTTTTTATATTATGTCAATTTTGGACATTATTCATACTTGAATTTTTTAAAAAGTCCTCAAAACATGATTTATTTGGAAACAAAACCTTGAATAAATCCTAACATGTCATATTAACCTATAAAATTTGTGGATAAAATTAAGTATGTTAAATAATGTTTATTTTAATATTTATAATATAATATATTTGAAACCATTATTAATGAAGCAATCACAACATCATCATTATGACATAATTAAATTAATTTATTTAATTTCTAAAAATTATAAGTAAAATATAAAAATGTTGTAAATTTTATTGTATTTATAATGAATATTTATAGTCTACGATATCACTTATATAACCCTGTATAATTTTTTTTCTATAAGATCTTTGTTTAGGATATATTTCTTTTTTACTTTAAATTAATTCTTTTAACATGTTATTATCACACCCAAGTCACTCCATGGGGTCCCAAAATAGACCAAAGGATGCCAATGGTTAGAACAATCTCATAAAATAGAATTAAGACATTTGTGAGGGAATTTTAATATTATTATAATATTATTTTATACCCTTATATACCAAATATTCCCTTTAAAAATTGTAAATAAAAATAATTACTGAAGTTACTATTCATAATGTCCAAAAATAAAAGGTAACTATTTACACAATTTGAAAAATATGATTACAAATATGTAATCCATTTTTCCAAATTAAAAACAAATAGTTTTCCTAAATTAATTTAAAATTAATTCTCATAGTGATAACTAAAAAGTGGGTTTTTAAGAGGTAAGAACTATAAAAATATTGACATGTATTTTTGTCCAATTTAAATTTGAAATTACTTGAAATGAAAAAAATTGGATTAAATGATAAAAACTAAAAAAATTACAATTTAAAACCTATTAAAATGATAATATAACAATATAAATAAATTAGATGAAAAGGAAGTTCTGAATTAAAAGATATTATTTTTATTATTCATGAAAATATGATTTTTATGTGAAAAATACAACAATTACATCCCAAGTAAATTTTGATGTCTTCATTCTAACGAAATTTTTAATTTTGTGAAATATAATATATAATATTGACAAAAAATATATTTAAAAATGGATCTCCATCAAAAGGAAGTAAAACATCATTTTTAGAAAAATACTTCTTTTCTCTGAAAAATTGAATTTGTTATTATATCATATTTTGAAAACATATAAGTTGAATTTATAACATTAAATTTAATATATACCATATATTTTTTATTACATAAAAATCCATAAAGGGTGATATGATTTTATAAGCACAATTGTTCTCTTCTAAATAGGTTTTCAGAAAATCACATCCATTATATTCAATTGTTTTTTTCCATTTCAAATAAATTTGGAATCAAATGAATCATTATTTAAACTTTTGTAAAATGTATTTCAAAATCCAGTTGATATTATTCGTTCCCCCCATTCCAACCGTTTGGTGTTAAATACCATTTAAAATAATAATCATAATATTTTATTGTTATTTTTAGTGTAACTCAATGTTGTATGTAATGTAATATTTCATAGAAACCCATTTTTGTGTGTCAGGTATGTTATCTTACAGAGTGTTCCATTTAAACTAAAATTAATATTAAACTCATAAATATTAATAGATATGAAAATTTATTTATTTTATAAATACCTAGGTTTTTACATCATTACCCCCTTTTGAAAATTGTGTCCTCGCGATTTAAAATGTGGGCTTTGTAACATCATTGAAAAAACCACAATGGAAAAACGGATAATGAAACTACCGTTTTAAATGAATGAAATAGAAGTAAAAAAGTTCACCCAAGATAACACATACTAGGATTATATGCATGACAACATGGATATGGAATAAAAACTAATGATCTTATTCTGATGGAGAGTGATAGAAAACATGATCAAGAGAAAGTGAAAAACCAGAAAACCCCAAATTTGTAATGGGTTAAACGGCCTTTGATTTCACAGTATGAAAAGTAAACAAAAAATATATTTTTTGTTTTATGGTAATTTTCATAAAGTTGAGGAATTGTATTTATGATCTTGACTAAAAACATAAGGAAGCATGCTTACTTTTCAAGTATATTTTCATCCATTAATAAATATCTACCACAAACTCATATTTTCTTTAAATTATGTGTATTCAATATGACTTGGTCACACCTAAAACACTAAAAATAAATTCTAGAGAATCTCATAATCCAAAAAAATAAACAATATATTTCCCATGTCTTTAGACATTAACCAACAACAAAATGGTTTGTATAAGATCATATAATCCCAAAAATAATAATCCTTTATAAAAAGAAATACTACTTTTAATCTACAAAATTCAACAAACAATACCCCCAGCTCAACAAAGACCATTCAAAAAAAATCCCTTAAAATTACTAAAAATAATCTAAAATTAGATTAAAACCCAAAACTCATAATAATTTGATAACATATTCTCCCAAGATAAATTAAAACATGTATCTCCTAACCAAATCAATCAATGTTAAAGTCTTATACTGAATAATAATTAACCTAATCGCATATTTTCCATGATAGGTTAAGAACCCAAATCACCATCTGTCAACAATAAAAACATAGATTCTTCCATAATAAAATTCAACCATTACTCCTCATTTGAAATCCTATAGTATTCTATTTTCCTTCGGCGTATAGAGTTCCCCGAAGAGTGAACATCTTCCAAAATAACATTTATCATATATTCACCAAATTATTTTTCCTATACTATGTATATTAATTTGATAAAACATAAGCTCCAAAAATCAACTTATTCATGATACATGGAATCTTTTAGCTAAAAATAATAAGCCATAATAACCAGGGACATCACGTATGCTAATGGTAGACAATAAATCCTTGTTTCACATTGGTTCTGGATTTGATTCTCATAGCTTTGCCTGACACGATGGGTTGTCACATGCTATTCTTATTGACATTTTTCAAAAACTATATATTTTTAATAACATTAACAAATTGAGATAATATACTCCAAAATAAACATAACACATTTCAACATCAAATGTTATTTCATACCTCACAATTTGCATCCCAAAAACTAATAACCTATAATTTTCTCCATGGCGAATGTCTCCACAAAATACCATTAGTCACCATAATATTTCAGATCATGCAGCCTCAAAAGGTGTTTCTAATACATTGAACATAATATATTTATTGAAATGATAAACTTATGATGATATCACTAACTCTAAAGAAAACATAATATTCTCCAAATTAGTCTAAAACATTTTTTTTGATACCAACTATAAGGCCCAAACCATAAACATTACACAATCATGAGTTTTTATCAAGAATTTACTTTCTTTCACAATGAGGATATTTTCATGTATAGAGTTCTAGATAATATGGCCATAACTATTACATTACATCTCAAAAAATACATAGTAGACACTTCTAATCTATCTATATTTTTTCATAATAGTAAAAAACCTTAAATAAAACCAGAATTATTTTCTTGATAAAAATATTCTTGAATTATTCATTTCTATAACCCATCCATATACCCTGTGAAATAAATTTCACGAATAAAGGATGATCATAAAAATCTCAGTAAATAATATTAAATAATGAATAAAATTTTAAGGCAGTGAATATTGAAAACCCATGTTTTTTTTAGAAAACCATACTTTTCACCCATAAAACATATACTGCATAGATTACATCCTGTAATCATAATATTCCTACAAAACCTCATAGAAATCATAAAACATAATGGTAACTTGTGGAATCCATGTCATACTTACATTATATCATTCAAAACTACATTGGGAATAACTTTTATGGTTATGTTTGGAATACCCATCATAGTATATTTCTTAAATCTCTTAGGATAAACTTTATCATTTACCTTGGTCATGATACCCAATACATTAGAGAGATATCATGAACTCTTTTACCCGAGGTTTATCACAGAACTACCCGTATTTGGTTTATCACATAACCACTTGTCAAATGAACAAGTATCATTACATAATCACAACATATAAAAGATTAAAATTATCAAAACTTCACTAATCAACAACCAAAAATCAATTTGGGATATTGAAATATTTAATCCATTTTAAAAACCATTTAAAACATTTAGTAAATATATTTTTGAATCAATGCGTCTTATACCACTTAGAAAATTTTAAAATAAATTTGAGAATTATAATTTTAAAAATTATATATCCATATAAATAAATCCTTAAAGCCAAATTTTTGGCATTAATTATAATGATTTAGAAGAATAAATATTTAAAACTATCTAAACGATTTTTTAGTTAAAGTGTCTCTTACCACTTGAGAAAATATTTAAAAAATAATAATTAATGAATAACATTAAACCAAAATTTTATTATCATGAGAATAAGGATATTCATGATATAATATTTCAAAGGGTATTATGTTGGGCGTAGAAAAACGGGAAGGATGGCAAGAGGGGGGGTGAATTGCCTTTTAAAAAATGATTAACAAATTAAAATCAAAGTTAAAGTGCAGCGGAAATAAGGAGGCAAGACACAAGAATTGATAACGGAGTTCGGCCAAAAACCCGGCCTACGTCTCCGCTCCCAACTAAACCGTTGAGAGATTCCTACCGCTTGCTTTTCAATGGTTTTAGAAAGAAACCCACTAGGCTTTGAGGTAGCACTAGGACCTATTACAGCTTGCTTTTGATGGTTGAGCAAGAACCCACTTTCTTTTAATGGTTTAGCAAGAACCCACTATCCTTCTTACAGGTTAAGGATAGCTCACCTATGACACAAGCCTTTTAAAAGGAAAGGCTTGAAGAAACCTCTTCACACCTTAATGGTGATGTGAAACCCAAAAGAAAGAGGGGATGAGAAATAGAGTGGTTTGTAGACACAAACCCAAATTAAGCTCATAATAGATAAACAAGAAAAACCGTATTTAAGGAAGTCTTGGGCGCCTTTGATTGATTGGAGATGTTGAAGGCCCCTTCCAAGCTTCTTTGAAGGAGCTCCTTGGATGTGAAAGTTGTTGGAGCAAGGTGGGTTCCTTGAAGGAAGTCCGCCGGAGGTTGGCCAATTGATACAAAATATGTCTGTTGGCTTGGTATATGATCCGGTTGGTGTCCGGGGCTTCCTCAGCCTTTATTTATAGGCATGGAACCCATTGGGGTCCTTCGGAGCCGTTGGAGAGGTCTTCGGAGCCGTTGGAGGCCAAAAGAGGGTTGACTGGTCAAAGCCAACGGCTAGTTTGACTGGGCTACCGGCTGGCCGGTACAGCTCCACCGGCTGGCCGGTGCCTTGGCAGAGGAGAAGAATTTTGGTCTAGGCTCCAGCGGCTGACCGGTGGAGGAGCCACCGGCTGGCCGGTGGGGAGACAGAAGCTGGCCCATTGGTCTGGGTGCCACCGGCTGGCCGGTGACAGAGCCACCGGATGACCGGTGGAACTTGGCAGTGGGCAATGCCTCTGCCAGGTCCACCGGCTGGCCGGTGCTATCACAACGGTTGGCCGGTGGACTGCAATTCAGTCCATTTTTGCCAGCTTTCTTGGGCTAATCCTTTGGCAATCTTTTGCCTATCATCCACAACACTTAAAAACAAGGTTAGACAAAAAAATAAGGTGATTGTGATCATGAAAATCAAACAACGAGGGGAACGAGAGGTACAACAATCTCCCCCTATTTTGATGATCACAATCACCAAAACAATTAAAGTAAAAACATAAATGAAAGACATGCTTAAAGGATAAAGAAAGTAAATGCTAAGCATGATCAAAAGGATTCTCCCCCAATCAATCAAGAAATTCTCCCCCTTTGTGATTATCAAAATAGCACGGGGAATAAAACTTGATTGAGGGAAAATTGAAAATCAAGATTTTTAAATCAATTGGAATTTTTGAAAATTAAATTGAAAAATTTGAATAACAGTTTGAATTGAAAGTTTTTAATCAAAATTGAAATGAAAATTTTGAACCAAAAATTGAATTGAAATTTTTGAATCTAAGACAAGGTTTTGAAAAGAGAATTGAAATGAAAAATTTGAATTGAATATTTTGAAATGAAAATTTTGATACCAAGTGTTGAAATTGAAAGTTGGAATTGAAAATTTTGAAATTGAAATCAAAAGGGCTTAAACGATCCTAGCTCCCCCTAAATAAAAACAACAAATCACCGGGGAGAGGATTATCAAACCGAGACAAATTTTGGCCCGGAGAGACTCGCTAAGAGGGATTTTTCAATCCATACTTGTCTAGTGGCGGGTCTTCTACTATAAAATTCATCGTTAAAGAAAAAAGTTTTGGGCCTACCATACCAGGCATTTTTGCAATTGCACTCATAGATTAAGTGCCCGGGTTTTTTGCAATAATTACAAAATTTAAATTGAGAGCTCCCCCTTACAAAAACAGTGGGTGCATGGGAGGAGGAAGCTATATTGGTGTAGCCAAGTCCATTGGTGGTTCTAGATACTCATTGAGAACCTAAGAGTTTGGACAAATTTTGTTCACCTTGGGTGAACTTGGCTAGGGATTCCCTTAAATCTTTGATAGTTGATTCCATGGAATCAATATCGGGATGATTTTGGATTTTTAGGGTCAACTCTTCCTTCTCTTTGAGAAGTTGTTTTTTTTCGGAAGAGAGTTTTTTGAAATTCTTTTTTAAAGAAAGGTCCTCAAGGCGACATGGAGTGACACCTCATCATCCTCCTCCTCCTCCTCCTCAAGCGACCAAGGTACAAAATGCCTAATGGCAAAACATGAGGTATCATCATCTTCTTCTGACTCCTCATCCTCTTGTTCTTCAAATTCAAATTCTTTCAATCACATATCTTATGAAGAACTCTCACACACTAGAGACCAACTAGAAGAAGGATTTCACAAGCTCTCTTCCAAATTCTTTTTTAAAGAAACAAATTTGGAAGAGAGCTCGTGAAAGCCTTCTTCTAGTTGGTCTCTAGCGTGTGAGAGTTCTTCATAAGATATGTGATTGAAAGAATTTGAATTTGAAGAACAAGAGGATGAGGAGTCAGAAGAAGATGATGATACCTCATGTTTTGCCATTAGGCATTTTGTACCTTGGTCGCTTGAGGAGGAGGAGGAGGAGGATGATGAGGTGTCACTCCATGTCGCCTTGAGGACCTTTTTCTTTCCTTTTTTCCTTTTGTGTGGCCCGTTTCTTGTTGAGTGGGCAATCGGGCTTGTAATGGCCCTTTTCGCCGCAACCGTAGCATTTCACCTTGGGCTCGACTTTTTCGGTGGATTCTTGCTTTCGCGCCTTGCGAGATTTCTTCTTCTTGTTGTGCTTCTTCATGAATTTTTGCATTTGGCGGGCTAGATTCTCAATTTCGGAATCGCCGCTTGAAGAAGATGAGGAAGAAGATGATGATGATGAGGAGAAGCTTACTTCTTTTTGTACCTTGAGGGCGATGTTCTTTGGTGTCTTGATTGGTGTGCCCTCCTTTTGAGCTTGCCTCCTCATCGTGATCTCGTAGGTCATTAGGGATCCAATGAGCTCCTCGACCGGCATGTTTTTGACATCCTTAGCTTCTTGGATTGCCGTCACTTTAGGTGCCCATGAGCACGGAAGAACCCATAGAATCTCCTTGACCATTGCTTCAGCTGAAACATCATCACCAAGAGATTTTCTACCATTGCAAACGTCAGTGAAGCGTGTAAACATTTCAGAAATAGACTCATTTGGATGCATTGAAAAAGATTCAAAGTCTTGTCTATACATATCTAATCTAGTATCTTTGACTTTATTAGTACATTCATGGGTCACTTCTAAAAGCTTCCAAATTTCATGTGAAGTGGTGCAAGTGGATACACGATTAAATTCATTTAAATCTAACCCGCAATGAAGAGTATTCATGGCTTTGCCATCAAGCTCAAAATTCTTAATATCGGCGGGGGTCCATTTGGATTCGTCGGGGGAAGACAAAGAATAACCTTGCATGACAATTTTGTAAATAGGATATCCTATGCTTCTTAAAAAAGTGGTCATGCGGGTTTTCCAATAATTATAGTCGGTCCCATCAAAAAATGGAGCCCGACCCAATGAGTAGCCCTCGGGGGCGAAAGAGGTAGATGACATCAAAAAAAATCTTTAATTTGAAACCGGTTAGGGAATTATTCAAATACTCCCTCTGATACCAATTGTTGGGCGGAGAAAAACGGGAAGGATGGCAATTGGGGGGGTGAATTGCCTTTTAAAAAATGATTAACAATTTAAAATCAAAGTTAAAGTGCAGCGGAAATAAAGAGGCAAGACACAAGAATTGATAACGGAGTTCGGCCAAAAACCCGGCCTACGTCTCCGCTCCCAACTAAACCGTTGAGAGATTCCTACCGCTTGCTTTTCAATGGTTTTAGCAAGAAACCCACTAGGCTTTGAGGTAGCACTAGGACCTATTACAGCTTGCTTTTGATGGTTGAGCAAGAACCCACTTGCTTTTAATGGTTTAGCAAGAACCCACTATCCTTCTTACAGGTGAAGGATAGCTCACCTATGACACAAGCCTTTTAAAAGGAAAGGCTTGAAGAAACCTCTTCACACCTTAATGGTGATGTGAAACCCAAAAGAAAGAGGGGATGAGAAATAGAGTGGTTTGTAGACAGAAACCCAAATTAAGCTCAAAATAGATAAACAATAAAAACCGTATTTAAGGAAGTCTTGGGCGCCTTTGATTGATTGGAGATGTTGAAGGCCGCTTCCAAGCTTCTTTGAAGGAGCTCCTTGGATGTTGAAGTTGTTGGAGCAAGGTGGGTTCCTTGAAGGAAGTCCGCCGGAGGTTGGCCAATTGATACAAAATATGTCTGTTGGCTTGGTATATGATCCGGTTGGTGTCCGGGGCTTCCTCAGCCTTTATTTATAGGCATGGAACCCATTGGGGGCCTTCGGAGCCGTTGGAGAGGTCTTCGGAGCCGTTGGAGGCCAAAAGAGGGTTGACTGGTCAAAGCCAACGGCTAGTTTGACTGGGCTACCGGCTGGCCGGTACAGCTCCACCGGCTGGCCGGTGCCTTGGAAGAGGAGAAGAATTTTGGTCCAGGCTCCACCGGCTGACCGGTGGAGGAGCCACCGGCTGGCCGGTGGGGAGACAGAAGCTGGCCCATTGGTCTGGGTGCCACCGGCTGGCCGGTGACAGAGCCACCGGCTGACCGGTGGAACCTGGCAGTGGGCAATGCCTCTGCCAGGTCCACCGGCTGGCTGGTGCTATCACACCGGTTGGCCGGTGGACTGCAATTCAGTCCATTTTTGCCAGTTTTCTTGGGCCAATCCTTTGGCAATCTTTTTCCTATCATCCACAACACTTAAAAACAAGGTTAGACAAAAAATAAGGTGATTGTGATCATGAAAATCAAACAACGAGGGGAACGAGAGGTACAACATATTATATACACCATATAAAAGTGAATTTCTGTATAACAACAAATAAGTCTCAATGTAATGTAAATTTAGACAAAATCCCTTTCAAAGATAGTATAAATGACATAAGAATTTATCAATCGGTTGATGATGTGTATAGATAGTATATACACCAAATGGAAGTTGAAATGATTAAATAAATAAATAAATTATTATTCCACACATAATATTGGCATAATATAATGAAGGAAGTATGCCTAAAACCCAATGGGAGGAAATTGAGTTTAGAAATTCCCTTACCTTGAATCCGACTTGTCCCATTCATTCTTTAATTTCATGAATAATAAGAATATTTTAATTTATAAGTTTTTATAACCTTTTTATTTTTTATTATTAATTTTATATCACTTATTATCCTGTTATATAAATTAGTTAATTATTTGAGTTCAGATCAGATGTTTTGTTGATATTCAGTACTTGAGTCGAAAATGAACTTGTTTTGATGTAAATTTTCAATATAGTCAAAGTTACATCATAAGAAAAATATTATTCATGCTTATAATATAATATATATTTATATATATATAATATATTTATTTATAATATTCCATAACATCTAGAGATAAGAAAATAAAATCACTATTTATGGAGACGGTAGGTTGTACGTACGTATGAACACTACTTTCACTTATTTGTCATATTAAAAGAAGAAGCATAAAATAATATAAATGTATATTATAAAACCATTATTATATTTATTTCATTTATGTACCATAATATTAATTAAACAATCCTTTATACATTCAATGTATTTAATGAACAAATCATATCACTTTTAGGGGGTGGTAGTCCACATTTTCACGAATAAATTATGGTATTTACACATCATGGAAAGAATACAGGAATGTCTTAAATAAAAATTAAAGAATAATATATATAAAATAAATATAATTTCTATCATTTATAAATACTCTACCATAATAATGTACACCATTAGAGGAGGTATGAGAAAATTTAACAATCAACATTTTGTGAGGTAGTAGTTCACCGTACACAGAAACATAATATTTGAATCCACTAGATGGAGGTCTATGTATGTGTAGTTAAAATATTTCTCATAAAATAATCATATTATAATTAATATATTTGTTTTTTATTTAATAATATAATAATAAAAACATAGGGAGTAGATAATGAAAAAAAAGAAAAGGAACTTGAGAGAAGACATAACCTCTAAATCATGAAACTTCTATAGATTTGAGACAAAAGGTTTTCTTGAAATGGTTTATACCCATGGTAAGGATTATAGGATGAATTTTGGGATTTAAAGATCTTATTTAATTAGAATTTTTATTAACCAAGTGGCTTTATAGGTGTGATTAAGTGGGTAGATGTGGTGGCCTTTTGTAAGAGGGAGGAGGGTACTTAAAGAATGTCTTGAAATATTAATTTATTTTAAATTCACTTTCGATTAAAAATGTTTCAAATCTCATTTAATTCTATGATAAGATGATTTTGGTTATAAAAACCATCATCATATAATTTTTATACATGTTTAGAAAATTTAATTATATTATCATATTTGTTTAACCCTTATTTTACTCTTTTTAATCTTACCGTGATATCGTGTTATTTACACATTGTGGGTTAATGTAATTCCCATATCATGTCCAAAGACCCCTAAAAAATTAATTTATGACATATTTGGACTTATATTATCCATTATTTCTAAAATTAGTTTTTTTAGGAAATTAAAATCTTTTAATAAACTATTTTATATATTAAGTTATGAATTAAGAAACTTTTGGAAACTATTTAAACGTGACTTTTTTTAAAATATTATAACAACATAATTATTTAGATAAAAAACATTTAATAATTTATAATATATCATAGTCAACTAGATAATTTTTATGACATCAATTATGTCAAATAATTATTATTTTTTTATTTATAATATCACTTATTTGAAACAATTATTAATGAAGAAATCCATGCATCATCATTGTGTCATAATTAAATGTATTTATTTTGTGCATAAATATTATAAATAAAATATCATGGTGTATGAAATAATTTTAGACTTATAATTAATATTTATAAGCCAAGATATCACTTATATTACCCTGTACAAACAAAATCTCAGTAAAAGAAACATGTTTATGTTATATTTCTCTTTACATTAAATTAATTCATATAACATGTCATTATCACACCCATGTGGCCCCATGGGGTTCCAAAATAAACCCAAGGGTTCTTATGGTCAGAAATATCTCATTTAATAATATTAGTACATGTTCTAGTGTATTTTAGCATTATTATTATATTATTTTTACCCTTATTTACCATATTTACATTTTAACCATGGTAAATAAGAATAATTGCTAAAGTTACTATTCATAATGTTAAAAAGAAGTTAATTATTTAAAAAAATTTAAATTCTTATTCCAAATATGTAATACATTTTTCCAAATTCAAAACACAAAATTGGAAAAAATTAATTTAACATTAATTTCCACTGTCAAAACCAAAAAACAGGTTTTTATGAAGTAAAAACTATCAAATTATTGACATGTTTTTATGTATAATTTTAAATTGAAATTATTTAAAATTTCCAAAATTGTATTAAATTATAAAAACTAAATACAATTAAACTATAACACCAATTTAAATTTCAATCTAACTATATAAATAAATTAGATCAAAATACAATTTTGAATTTAAATGTAGTATTTTTAACTATTCTTAAAAATATGAATTTTATCTAAAAAGTACCAAAACATCATCCAAAGTAAATTTTTATATCCTTATTATAAATAAGAAGTTTATTTTTTTTCAATATAACATATAATATTTACAAAAACTATATTAAATAGGGGTTCTCCATCAAAAGCCAGTTAAACGACATTTTTAGAAAAATACTACTTTTATCTGAAAAAATGAATTTTTTATTATATCATATGTAGAAAACATATAAGAGGAATTTAAAAAAATAAATTTAATAAATAAAATATATTTTTCATTAAATAAAAATCAATAATGAGTGATATTATTTTATAAACACAATAATTCTCTTTTAAAAAGGTTTTCATAAAAACACATCATTTATATTCAATTTGTTTTTATTTCTATTTGTACTAAATTTTTAAACCAATGAATCTTTATTTAAACATGTATAAACCATATTTTAAAATTTATTTAATATTATTCATTCTCGCCATTCCAACCGCTATGCATTAACTACAATTTAAAATAATAATAATATTATTGTATTATTTTTCTGTATAACTCAATGTTGTGTGCAACGTAATATTTCGGTGAAAACCATTGTTGCGTGTTAGGTACACAATCTTACAAAGTGTGACGTTTAAAATAAAATTATTATTAAATTCAAAAATATTAACAGGTATGAAAATATTTTTATCTATAAATAAATTGGTCCTTACAAGACCACTGCCATGGATTTCAACTATAAATATAAGTTAACCCCCTCTCTATAGGAGGCCCTCTAGAAGATGAAGAATCACTCTACATCATGAAAACTTGTTATCCCATGATAGTGCATACCATATACTACATATAGAACTGGATCTTATGAAAGATACATTCAATGGGTCCAAAATGGACTTCTTCTATGGTAGAGTGATCCTTAAATAACCTCTCTTAATGAAATTAGAGTGCATAAAGAGACTCTTCTTGCATGAAACCCTCAACTTATGTGAATCTATGTCCATTCATGTAACCCCTATTATTTTATGTCACATAATCTAATGACTCTATGTTATACTATTATTCTATATCACCATGATTGTGAAACTGATGTTCCCGAATTCCAAACCTTTCATGAACCACTTGTGTTAATCCAACCAAAGAATTCACACACCCATTTCATGGACACTTGAGTGTTGTCCAATTGTTAAAATAATGTTCCTGAAGGGAAAACCATGCATGAACCACTTTTGCTAATCCCCCCAATAATTCACATAATAATTTCATGGTCCCTTGAGTCATGTCCCCTTTGACTTAGATTATCCATGGCCATAAAGTTTTCTTCTAGGAATATATAATTTAATCCCTATTATCTCTCAAAATATATACGATAACGTCGAGCTCATGAGTGACCACACATCCAATCATTTTACCCTATAAATTCTGATTCCTTGCCCCACGGAAGGGAACATTACCTATGGGAACATAAATACAAGGTGGGAGGAGTGATTCCCGCCACATCTAAGCTATATGACGCAAAACTAAAAAGCCCCACATTCTTATTGTGTGATATTAAACTAAATGAAAACATCCTCCAAAAAATGGTGTAAAAATATTGCCTCATTATATGTTATAATAATATGATAACTTGTATATGTGTGGCATTGGATGTCCTAAAACCAAATGTCATGTGTACATCTCATATAGAATGATATACTATAATAGACCCTCATATTGTGATCACCACTCATTCTTATGGGAGGTGGCACTCTGGCATGTATTCTCTAGCCCGGTTAATACCTGGATATATCATCAGATGTGACTATCTGATATACCAAAATAAAATATAGGAAAAGAATATTCAAATCCCTCTCTATATTACTCCATTTCTACCCAAGCCCCATCCACCATTAGATACAGTGGATTGTTTGATCTTCAGATCTACTGCTTTGTCTTGTTTCTCACACTAAGAATGACTCATGTGGGCTTAGAGATTAGTGGATATCATGACATCCATATGACCCCAAACCTCAAATTGGACTCCCACATGATATTAGACCAAATCATAACTATGTTTGTGCCTCATATTCTATATAATACAAAAAAATTCTAAAATTTCCATATTTCCAAGTGTAATATCCAACTATTCTAATCTACATGGGGTTTGATTACCAACTAACTCGGACACATAATAAACATCCATGAGGTTCAAACCGAACATCCAAATTTTCACTAATGTTCTCTAGGCCACATCGCCATTAAGATCATTTCCCTCATCTAAGAGTCTATTCCTACTCCTTGCCACTTTGGTAGATCAATGAGTAAGCTTGACACCAACTACAATAACGTGTATTCCTCCCATGAAAGGAAATATCCATATATAATCCATATAATATTTCTCATTGATGCTCATTTTGTGACTTGATAAACTTTATTGTATGATGTTAAACATCATGGAATTATCTTGTCACATGACCATAGACTGTGGCATTGAATTACATGGGTTTGGGTCCTTGTCTTCTTAAAATGGTAAATAGGATGCTTGTTGAGGTTTAATATCGACTAACGGTAAACATAACTGCCTCCATGGTATAGGGGATCCCCTCTTAGATCTACCTTAAGGGGAATTATAGTCCATCCATACTAGATCCATTCATGGGTAATTCAAATCAATCCATACCAGATACACCCCATGGGTGTTCTGATCCACATCTATCGAGTTCACCTCCATGAGGAATTCCTATCCATTGGTATACCTTTAGGTGTGACATCTTCCCTCATAGGGATTCCCCAATTCGATATTCCATAATAGTGAATTAGATCACTATTTAACCAATATAGTTGTGACTTCTTCCCTCCTAAGGACTCATCTCTATAGATACACCACTATTGGGAATACAAATTCTCTTTCTTAATACATTAAACATGCACCCATCCATCAATCTGCACACGATATTAAACTTGTTCCATGATCTATATCAACAACACATTATAACCCATATCCAAATGTCATATAAAATGTGATAAAAACCAATGAATATACCCAATTCATGTTTATGGGATGCTTGTGTTAAATAGACTATCAGGTGTTATGGCTATGATATTGTTATATCGCGATCAACATGGGATTCATTGGGTTCTATTCCCCTTCATGCTACAATGAAATTCCCTCATAATAGGAATAATACATGTGACAAAATGACACAATGTATATTCATTCACAACAATAACAAACATGACTACTCTTTTGAACATATGTTATTTCCCTATCCATATAAACACATTGTGTCAGGATAGAATCACTGTTATTAACTAGTGTTCTCAAAGGGATGGAACTAAGAATGAGTACCAGGAATATAAATTTAATCTATGAGGGAGACTCGTACTATTTGATGATCACTAAATAGGGATCCAATGAAGTAAGAACCAACATCTCATCATCCAATGTTTATCAAGGAGGATACATCACCGATTAATGATATGATAGCCTCCCAACATTGGAATGCAGGAATTCAGGGAAACATGCACATCGAAGCACACTAACATGCAGGTAGGTGACCCATACAAAATTTTAGAGACATAAATGGTGAACCCAAGTGAAAATGTAATCCTTTAACCTTGTGTAATTTTCTTCCTTTCTATAAAATCAGGGACATGACTCTGATTATTCGTGCATCAGGATTCTATAAGAAAATGGTAAACCTTTTATGAAACTCCTCTCCACAAAATGTGAACATGTAATGTTCAAGAATCGACATATTTTCATGTCACTGGATTCAAATATTTGGTTCGAGGTCCCACATTGAATACGGTGTTCCCAATATTGAAATCACTATAAATTAAAGTAGTTGGTTTTTGAGAATCTTTAGTCTATCAAATTATTAGTGTATAACTATGTCTTTATTCCCATGAATTGAAGATATTGGGCCATTGATCATTTATTTAATTATATCAGTATTGAAATTTGAATTCACCTACCATGTAGGAACACAAACAATGGAAATCATCCACCAAAAACCCACATACACTATGGTAGAAGAAATTGTGATGAAGAAATTTTGCACGACCATGATTCTTCCACGACTTCCACCACAAATTTAGAAATATGGTCACCATGCCATGTCTCGCACACTGAAAATATATATTCAAGCTTGACAGACACCCTCATATTCCGGTATGAGTAGGAGGGGATCATTACCATAGAGTATAGGGCCCTCTAAAACCTAGAGTATTCATCACATCACAAAATCGGTTTCCCCTAAGGGCCACGTATGAGAATCAACTCCCTATTAAAATAGTGAATCATTTCAGAAGTCTCTCACAAGATCAATCCTATGAATCTCTCCCCTACACCTAGGAGGTGGGGGTTTTAAAAGTCTCCCTACATGTGACTATAAATTGGGAGTCTCCAAGTAGAGATAACAATAGGTCCCGTCAGTTCTAGTGACAACAAGTACCTCAATATGAGAAGTGGGTGGACTTTACACATACTCCTCCAGCCCCTGTTCAAATAGACTTATGCCAATATTAGGGGTTGCCCCAAGAGAATACCCAATAAGGGTAATTTTATTCCACAACATCAGTGGCCCCTAACACCATTTACATATTCCACTAGTCCTCTAAATTCAATGAACATGGATCCTTATATTCCCTATAGGGATTGAGACCCCACCTGCCTCACAGGTAGGCTTGGTTGACTCTATAAATCTCTAGAACCGCTGATAGCCATTATGGGAACACCCATGACAATGAGTTTTATTGGATATGTCTTCCCCACACCATCCCCAACCCATGAGGAGTTCCTCCCCACTCTTACAATAAACATGATGGTCCTCCCCATTCCATAACCAATCTAAGCGGAGGTCCACCCCAATCTAGCAGTGATCAAAGAAGAGTTCCTCCCTACTTTATAGAAAAAAAGTGTGGAGGTCCTCACTGTACATAGTATAATCAACATGGAGCTCCTCCCCATGTTCCCATAAACAAAATAGAAGGTCCGACCCAATTCATCAACAATCACAATGGAGGTCCTCCTTGTACTCATGCATCCAAAAATAGAGGTCATTTGTATGTCCCAACCAATCAAAGTAGAGTTCCTCCCCACTCCTTCCACAATCACCATGGAGGTCTTCCTCATGTTCCCACAAATCACTACAGAGTTCCTCTAGGATCATTCAACAACAAATATGCTGGCCTTATCTATGTACATAATCCTCAACAAAAGGGTCCTCCCCGTGTCTATTTAAACCCGAATTAATGACCTCCTCATGCTCAAACAAGACAACACGGAGGTCCCTATAATGTTCCCACTAACCAAAGCATAGTTCCTCGTTGCTTCATTGACAACTAGAGTTGAGTTCCTCCACACTCCTTCATCAGACGATATGGAGGTCCACTACGCTATCTCAAAAACCAATATAAAGTTCATCCCCATGCCATCACCACCAGTTAACATAGTGGTCCTATTCATCTCTCTATTAATAAATGTGGAGGTTCTTCTAGTATCATCACCAACTACTGTGGTGGTCCTCCCAATGAGAAAGACATAAAATTTTCATAATAACCACCCAATACATGCAGGGTGACAATCACAACCGAAGATGAAATCCTTTGAAGCATCAATTCATCATGAACCTCCTCTATCTTTCAGAATAAGAGGATTAAGATGACTCAGTAATGGTGTTTTGACCAAAACTGCTAGAATAAAGGTTATGATCCAAATGGGTAATGTTTTACATACCATAAAATCAAATCTATAAGATCCCTAGATCCCTCCACAAATACAAGAATGTATACAATGATCTGGATCTCTTCCAAGATCTCATTTTTCAACCATCCACATCAATTATAGTTTCCCACCAATCATCCTCTATTATAAATTGAAAAAAGAAGTGGATTGGGATGAATCCATTAGATTATGATCACTTGGTTGATCCACTGATGAGAACAATTTCATTTTAATATGAGTAAGTGGAAAACTCCAAGCCTGATAAGGATATGATGATGTGGTTGGTGCTATATCCAAAAGTTGTTATAGTGTTTAATAAAAAATCAAATCGTATAGTGAATTATTCTCCGGATAACATGTTGTTGACCAAATCTACAGCAGTTCCACCACCCATTTTTTAGCCAGAACTAATCAATGTTTTGGCCTATTGAGATATGGGACTCACCTATGAGCAAGAATGTTTTAGGGAGACTCTTTTTATTGATCAATGTTTTGTGGTGTTTTGGGGAAATTAAACATCAAAATTTGATATTCAAGAATCCCTCACCAATGGATAGACTGTGTGTTTCCACCAGAAAATTTGGGTGATGTTTCACCACCTCCTTGATCATTAGTTGGTATCCCTTGGAAGCTAGGAGCAGTTTAATAACATCGATTAGTAGTTATGAATAATTTAGTTGGAAGCACTCCCAGTAGCGCATCACCCTATGTCTCCCACTAACCACCAAAAAATACAACAACGTTGCATTATGAGCCTCATAGTGCTCTTCTAGAATATGGAAGAGGCATATTTAGATGTGTAGAATAATGTATGGGGATGATACAATACTCTAAACTTAACCCCTATCCTAAAGAATCCCAATATAACCATTGATGACAACAATTATACTTCAGGTACAGTCATAGTAAATATGGCTGTTTTTGAATTGTTTAAGGACCATGACTCTAATGTAGAGTTTGATGGGGAAAACTGGCCCATTAGGGAAGTGTATTATTAGAAAAAAAAACTCATACATGCATCCTCACCCATCATCATAGGATGGAACTTAGTCTCATGGATCCGTATAATGAAGGAACACTTCCCCATAGAAATAAAAATGAAGCTAAGGACAAGTTTGAGCACTCTAATCCATCTAGGGTTGTGTTAAAATTAGTGTAACAATCCACTACAACCTTCATAATCTAGGGGTTTAAAGAACAAAATAAACTCCACATTGATTTCATGGTGGTTCGGTGCTCAGATTATGATGTTGCTTGACTAGGTCCTATTTCCCCTCCAGTAAGGCATGAAGTACTCCTTGGCTAGTTTCCCTAGTGAAGGTAAGTAATGCTGCACATTTTGATAGAGAAGATGGATCTCAATGTGGAAAGAGATTGGGATATGAGTCGATGAACCCTCCCAAGTAGTGTGATTATTCTCTTCCGGATCCAGGTATTTCCACTCTATGAATTGATGAGGAAGCATACCAAGAAGATGAGATTGTATATGAATTGGTGGTCTAGACACTACTTCAAATAATCCTTTAAACAGCGGGTAAAATATGTTTTAAAATTTCCAAAAAGAACTGTTAATCATAGCACTGATAAATGGGGGACTTTATCAAAACTCAAAATAGAGCTTATAAAGGCCAAGCTAGATGCAATGTCTCATTAACATACAACAAAACTGGAAAAATCATTCAAAAAACTGATAATTTCAAAAATACTATATATATTTAAAATAATTCATGAATTAAAAAATTTCTGCTGATGATATATACAATTAAAACACTCATATATACATTTCAAACAATTTGTATATAATTACATTTACATATACATAAGAAATATTTAAAAAGATTAATGGTTTACCTTTTGATGACCCTGATCCCCTCTCAGAAAATGACCTCCCATGGTATCAGTTTTCAAAAACATCATCTCAACCCAGGAAAATGATTCCGTCTATATAAGAAAAATATATTATTTTATTAATACTATAAAAAAATAAATTAAACACTAATAAAAAAATAATACATTAATAAATTGTCAATTTATAATAAAAAAGACACATTTGGATATATACCAATAAAACCAAGAAACATATTGATGTTGTATGATTCCTACACATCACAAATGAGTTATGGATCATTTTCCTAAAATACCAAAACAATCCAATTTTTTTTCTCAGATTTGAGTATGTCACTTCTTCTTTAAAAAAAACTATTTCAATTTTAAATAATGACTCTTTTTGAGTTACACTGGTCACAAATTGCATCAGATTGAGGTGCAAATGATTCATACACCTAAAAATTAATGGCGGATCGTTTTCCAAAAGTTTAAAAACAATCTGAATTCTTTTCCCTTGGTTGTGAATATATACTTTTTTTTACTAAAATGTAATTTCATACTAGAATCTTGCATTTGGAGTCATACCGGTCACATCGTGAATTGTCTTGTTGTGAGACTAATTCATACAAATCAAAAATGACTTATAATTCTCTTTCCTAAATTATCTATACAATCAGAGTGCATTATATTTTTTTGGTTACTAAAATGTTTTTAACTAAAATTTAAATTTTAAAATGATAATTGAAACATTTATTCATACTTGTCACACCATGTTCAGATTGAGTTTTGACTATTAAAACATTCTAGAATGACTCATGGATCATTGTCCTAATGTATAAAATAAATCTGAATGAGTTTTCATAGTTTTTAGTATATTAGTTATTCATTTTTACATAAATTAATATCAATTATATATAAAAAGACACATATAGAGTCATATCGGTCTCATCGTGCCTCGTATTATGGTGAGATTCACACATACAAGTCAAAAATGACTCATGGATCTTTTTCCCTAATTTTCAAAACAATAAAAATTCATTTTCTAATTTTTCACTATGTCACATATTATTTTTACTCAAATTAAGGTCTATTTTAAATTAAAAAAGTCAGATTTTAAGTTATACTTGCCACACTATGAGAAATATTGAGGTATAGTTAATTCACACATGTCAAAAAATATTTATAGATCATTTTACTAAAGTATCAAAACAATTTGAATGTGTCTTCTTAGTTCTCAGTTTGCATGTGGTTATTTTTACTCAAATGTCATTTCGGACTAGAAAAATGCATTTTGAGTCATACTGGTCCCATCATGCATTGGTTTGATGCGATACTACACCATACACATTTATAATGAATTATGAATTTCTATCCTAAATTATCATGAAAATTGGAGTGTGTTTTACTGTATTTCATTGAGTTTCCTACATTGAACTAAAATATATATTTTAAATAAATAATGGACACTTTTAGTCCTACCAGTCACACCATGCATAGCATTGAGTTGTGGATTGTTTTTAGCCAACAGAAATAACTCATGGATCATTTTCTTAATGTATAAAAACAATATTAATGCATTTTCTTATATTATAGTATGCCACTTGTTCTTTATTTACATAAATTAATGTCAATTTTAAATAAAAAGACTCTCTGGGAGTCATACTAGTCACCCCATGAATTTTATTGTGGTGTGGTTGACTCCTAAATGTGAAAAATTATTCATGGATCATTTTAATAAATTATTAAAACAATAAAAATGTGTTCACTTAGTTTTAATTTTGTCAATTGTTATTTTTACTAAAATTAATTTCAATGTTAAATAAAAGAGACTGTCTTTCTTATATTGGTCACACCATGCATCATGTTGAGGTGAAATTGAATTATACACGTAAAAAATTCCATATATTTCATTTTCATAAAGTAAAAAACCAATCTAAATGAATCTATTCAATTTTTGTTATACCAATTGTGTTTTCTATACAAAAATGTCATTTCAAACTATATACTATAATTTTGAGTCATATCAATCACATCATAAATCAGTTTAACATGAGACTTATTCAAACTTATCAAAAATGACTTGTGAATCACATTAATAATTTAGAAAGCAAATTAATGTGTGTTTATTTTTTTTTAATGTGTGACATATTTTGAACATAAATGACAATTTTAAACTAATATCAAACACATTATGTCATACCAGTCACACCGTGCATTATATTGAAGTGGTGTTGATTACTGCACATAAAACATGACTCACAGATCATTTTTACAATATATAAAAACAATAAAAATATGTTTTCTTTGTTTTAAATGTCATTTGTTTTTTTACTTGAATTGATGTTATTTTTAAATAAAAAGACACAACTTGAGTCATACTGGTCACATTTTGCATCATATTATGGTGTGGTTGACTTCTTCAGATCAAAAATGAGTCATGGATCATTTTTAAAATTAATCAAAAAAATATGATTGAATTTTATTTTTTTCATTATGTAAATTATTCTTTTTACTAAAATTAATGTCAATTTTGAATAAAAAAAAGAGACACATTTGGTTTTATCGGCCGCACCTGACATCATATTGAAGTTTAGATGAGTCCTACATGTTACGAATGGCATATATATAGTTTTCCTAATGTATCAAAACAATACAAATGTGTCTTATCATATTTCATTATTCCATTTGTGTTTTTTACTAAAATGTAATTTCAAGTTAGAAACATGCATTTTGAGTCATAACAGGTGCATCATGCATCAGTTTGATGTGAGAGTACTTCATACTCATAAAAAATGGATTATGAATTCCTTTACTAAATTATCATGAAAATTTGATCATTTTTTCTTGGTTTTCTTTGAGTGATACATTTTTAATTAAAATGTCAACATTTAACAAATAACGGACACTTTTAGTGATACTGGTTACACCATGCATTGGGTTGACGTGGGGTTGAATCCTTCATGTAAAAAATGAATCAACGATCTTATTCCTAATTTATAATAATAATACGAATGAATTTTATTTGTTTTATGTATTTTACTTGTTCTTTTTTACTTCAATTGGTGTCAAATTTAAATAAAAATACACACTTGTAGTCATACGGGTTACACCGAGCATCTTATTGATGTTTGGATGAATCCTAAACATCACAAATTACTCATTGATAATTGTTGTAATTTATCAAAACAATCAAAATGTGTTTCTCAGTTTTCAATATGTCACTTGTTCTTTTTACTGAGATTAATTTCAATATTAAATAATAAATAGACACATTAATGAACAAGAAACATTACAGTGTCAACATTTTTCACTTTCCTTCGTGTTCCCTACACTACCTTTGAAGGAATGTGATATATGTGGGCACTATAAGGGTGATATGGTTTTATGGATGAAGAATTATTTTGAAGAAACTATCTGAAAGAGTAGTCAAACATTTAATTTATATTGTGTTAATTCAGTGGAGAACATAAATTATTATGGAGAAAAACATAGTATATTTTAAAAAAACAGTACATTCCCGTTGAATTTTGAGTTGCAACCTCAAATTCCTATCTCTAATGATCATGATAATATTAAAAAAATCCACCCCATCTCAGAAAATGAAAATTTTCTATATATGAAAACAATTATTATGTTATTAGCACTAAAAATAATTAGATTAAACATAAATATGAAACAATCAACTACTTCTATGGAAGTCCTATCATCCTGATATTTTTGTACATTCCTCTATCGGGTTTGATGGACATTCTATTCTAAGAAAATATATATCATTTTGTGAATATGAGTCTTTTCAAAAATCATAATAGTGCTAGAGAAATATAAATACACAATGGATTAATAAATATTTTATTATAAATAGTAATTATCTTAAAAAATTCCCCTTTAGTGTTTCTAGTTTTTTGAATGAATATAATCTCTTTCATAAATTTTCAAACACAATAACCATAATCATTTTCATTTTTTTATTTTAGAAACTATAGAAACATTGAGAAATTAGTAATTTTTTAGGATAGTTGTTTGGATAGTGAAATATTATTATATATACTCTGATACTTTTCCATTCCTAGAACTTTTCATGGTCCTCATGCTTAGTCTCTGGAATCATGCCTTACATAGTATGATATTGATGCCCTACCCTCTCATAAAAGAATCCTCATTAAAGGATAATATAAATTATATAACCTGATGTATAGTACTAAAACATTATATTTAGTGTAATACAAATTGGATAACACAATCATGTGTGGTTGGTTTTTTTGGGTATCCATGCATTGAATCCACAAAATAAATATTTGGAGTATCCAAATTAACTGCATTGAGCATCCATTGATTCTTAAAAACACAAAATGGAATAATTAATGAAACAAATGCAAATATATTTTATTTGAATAAACTTTATGATTTTACCCTTGTGTTGTTGGTATTAATAATAGTATGTTATCTGTAAGATTTAATTCAAACGATTTGACTTGACCTGCCACTATTTCATCATTTTTGTTTGATTCTATTTTTTGTTATTCAGTAGAGTTGATGTGATGAATAATGAGTTCAATTTTTTTCTTGGAGAAATCCATTTGATTATTTTAATATATATGCCTTTCAGAAATATGAAATGTATTTATTCATAATTAACACAGTATAATAGCTTTTGGAAAATCAAATCATGAAAACATACCTCATGTGTATATTTAAAACTGATGAACCTAGAAAATCATATTCTAGGATTTCATTCACATTATCAACACCAATGTACTCTTCACCTTCCTCTTTGAAGATATTTTCTTCAAAATCATCTATGTGACTACTATTATTTTTTAACATTGTATCCACATGAACATTCAATGTTAATAAATTCAGATATAGAAATTGTGGGAGTAAAGGTGCTTTCGATAGACCTTTTTGATCTATTGTTAAATCCTTTATATGGTTTTGAGTTGGTTTTTCATTTCTCCCCATTCACATTGTCGGTTTGCAAAAAAATATGCAGTTCAGAATTTTTTATATTAATTGTTAATCGTTTAACATGAAAAATAAATTGAAAATGAATACCTCCTTCTCAAAATGTATTTTGACTTGATGTGATGGCCATGAAATGAATTTTCTAATAGATTTTACGACCTTATGAATATATTCTGCATCAATTGGAATAGGTATCTCGGTGCTCAGCTCATTGTTAATGATAATCGACACTCTCACTTGACCTGTTGCATATGGTCTTTATGTATCAAGTCATTATAGATATTAAACATCATATCCCTCTCTCATGGAGATTGGTGGGTGTTGATAGATATAAATAAAAATCATTATCACACTGAATAATTTCAGTACAACAATGTTGTTAGTTTCTATCTCATTAAATTTTCATAGAAACATTTATTATAACATTAATTAACTCTAATAAGACTACGCCTTTAGGGGAATTCCTCGCCTCAAAACTAGTAGGAGTGGGGGGGGGGGGTTGAGGAAATGATTTTTCTTGAGTTTTTTTGTAATATCTGATTCCCCCCATAAAATTCTCTAGAATCTCTCTATGCAATTGGAATTTTTCTTGATGGTTATATAGTCATTATATCATCTATTTTATTCATTCTCTTTTATCCTCCTATTGTTTTTTTCTATAAAATATGTTCGTGGTGTCACCCCAAAACCTTCACCTCTAACACTACCACACCGTTCATGATTAGTTGAGGCCTCCAATAGTATGTGTTCATCTGGTATAGGTATTACTGATTCATGTGATTTTGTCGGATACAAAATATAAAAAATAAGTAATTGTAAATGTTTATTTGAATAAAATTAAATTTTTTTTTATTTCATACTTACGCATGTTTCCAACACTATTTGTGTGTTTTCATCTATTAGTGTCTCAACATTATTTACACATTTATCCTTCTATAGCACATTGTGTAGGGTGGATGTGACATTGGATTCAGAATCGTTAACAAGAATATAAATATAAGAACATAATTATTTTGTTTTTTTAGGTCACATAAAATTATTATGGTAGATTTTAAATACGTACCAATTTTTTTCTAAGTGAAGTGTACCCCCTCCATACTCTACAGTAGGGGTTTTTGGTTTTCTTACCCGTTCATTATTTTCAGCATTCAGTTGTTGTTTCCTAAATAAAATTTTTGAATCCATGTTATGAATACATGTCTCTTCATACGACATTTTACTAGTGAAAATATTCTTGAAAATATACATATACAGCCCTACTAGTAAATGTATCACAATCTTCATGTGTTATTAGGTGTGTATATATAATCAGTAGGTATAGGTTTATTTTCAATACAGAATATTTTATAAGATGTCTTATTAGAATTGTGTGAAATCCTCTGTGAATCCTTCGAACTAGAAATAAAACATATTTATTATTGTAGGGATATTCTATAAATGTAATCTACATGGGATGATGAAGAATCATTCCATGTTTCATTTTTTTAAATAATGAAATTATATTAAAAGTTTACCATAATATCTTCCAACAAAAGTGTGTTATGTGTGGGCACAACATAGTTCCACAAATCTACATCAATTGTAAAGTATTACTGAGTGATGATTCCATCTTAACTACTTAACATGGCCTTGTTGGTGTTAACATGTTGGCCCCATGCATTCCATCTGACCTTTTATTTGACTCATTTGATTTGATTCAAAACTATTTTGGGTAACACCATCAAACTACAATCGTCTTGTTTTTTCTGCATCATCAGTCCATTATCTCAATACATATCCTTAGATTCAACATTGTCGATATGTTACTTTGGAGTGGAATGATTGTCTTCTGATGATGGTATTTTTACCTCTGCATAGGGATCAATAATAGGGTGAGAAACTTAAAGTTCATCAGGATTGGGAGCACTTGTACGTGCAGAAGGTCGTTGTTCCTCTGCACTACGAGTAACGGTAGGATGAGAGACCAGTTGTGGCTTCAGATTTGGAGCACCAGCATGTGCAGAATTCAATATATTTATAAATGTTTTACCATTTAATATAGATTAAAAATATGAATCATCAAATGGATAATTTCATGAATTAATGTGATATATATTAGAAAAAATATAACCAGATTATTGAAATCTCTTTTTTTAATCCAAATGGATTTGACCCATATATCAATTATCTAAACCCCTTCATTTTGGTCTCTTTTGAAATACGATACTTCCTCTAAATTGGAACCACTGTAAAATGATTGTGATGTCCTAATGAAAGGTTAATCCTCAATTGAATTCTCATTTGAACCATCTGTTGTTTTGTCAATAATAGGAGAATTGACCACATTAAAATTGTGGGATCTGGATCATAAAATTATTAAACATACTGTAATTCCATTATAAATGGTTCTTATTTGTACCCTTAAATATATAAATCAACTTTCACAAATCCAAATTCATCTATTTTAACAGAACTCCTATTATGATCCAACTTGCATTGGAAAATCCACACTTTTAATGTAGTATAATCCAACTCCCGAATTTATTTTACAATGAAATAAGTATGACATATTCACATAAATTCTATTTTATTCTTTAGTACTATAAACATGCATCACTACTGCACTAAGTGTAACAAAACTATTTTTATGGTATTATATTCAACATGTTCATTTTAATAGAATATATAACCATTAATTACATACCCATTGTAATATACTACATACACACTTGGTCCTTTGGGTATCCATTAAAGTCATTCTGAAATTCAATTTGTATTTTCATCCGACTCCTTACATATATGGTCATACAACTATCCTATAAACTATTGATTACGTGTAATTGATATCCATAATTCATAAATTGATGTATTTAAATGGATAAGAATTTTTTTGTTCACATTAACATATGGGGAAACCACCAAACTATTATGAAAAATGTAAAGGTTGGCCAACTCCTAATCTATAATTTTCATTGTGACAGCATGTCTTCTAAAAATTAATTCACATGAAAGGAACCTAGTGTTCCATGTTTTAGGTGGACCAATTATTTTCACACTGTTTCCGATGCTTTTTCCAGGGCGCGCACATCTGTCACTGAGAGGATGCCCTGCTGTTACCCCGCATTCTTTCTTTCCAAAGGCGGGCGGCATCCACTCCTTATTCAGGGATGTCTGCTCTTTGATCGAAATAGGATGATGGGATGTTGTTTCTTCCCTCCGCAGATTCCTCCTCGAATCTCGTCACCATATCCAGGTCTCCCTCATAGATTTATGACATTGTTTATGAAACTCTTCTCAGTACCATATCTTCATGGACACCAGTTTACTACACTACTTCTGCTCGGACTCTCTAAGGGGTCGGGTGAGGGCAGCAACCTTCGGTTAGGGGAGTAGTCACATTGGGCACCACTGGCATGTCTTGACGATGGGGGATTGGCATTTCTGTCTTCTGTCCCTTATTATATGGATTCTTAGGGGCGTGGAAGCCCGAGGAATCCCACATCTAACATGGAGAATTGTATTCCAAGGGCATGTATCTGAGCCTTTCCTCATCTTCAAATGTTTTACACAGGGTAGGCCGTGAGTTTAACATCCAGCAGAGATGGATCAGACTGATTGGAACACTGTTTATAGTGGATCAGATTAAGGAACCCCCTAGAGGGAACACTGACATTGGGGCCAACACGTGGGTGGCTTCCTAAATGCTGTCAAAAGGAACAGGGAATGAGGTGGCCTGATCTCACCAGGATGTGGTGGCTCGGGTAAGAATCAGGATGGATGATGGATTTGGGCTTCATCCTCGAAGAGAATTCCTACATATCCCCGTGTCGGGGAATCAAAGTCGGCGTAGTTTGATGGGACAATGGGACACCTGAGGAGGTGACTCGTGAGATTGGACACATGGATGGGACCCAGAGGAAGTGGAACCTCTAGGATGGGGCCTGAGATTTTCGAGACACATGGGCTCGGGGAAGAGATCAAGATGAGACACGAGTAATGGGCTTGAACCGCATGGAGGCTTCCAATGTACCATGCCTTGACATGGATTAAGGACCACATAGTTTAGATGGAGAATACATTAAATGTCATTCGGGAAGGGGGTGAACCAACGTGAAGATGGTAGGAATGACTGGTTGGTGGGCTTGAACCTCTTGGAGGCTTCCTACAAACCATTCTTTGATATGGATCAAAGTCCTTGTAGTTCGGGATGGTATGGGGCTTACACTCTGAGGTAGCCCAAGGTGTTTGGGGCTTGAACCTCATGGAGGATTCCTACGTACAATGCCTTGACATGGATCAAAGTCCCTATAGTTTGGGATGGATTGGGGCTTACAATCGAAGGCAGCCCAAGGTGTTTGGGCCTTGAAACTTTTGGAGGCCTCCGACGTACCATGCCTTGACATGGATCAAGGTCCCCGTAGTTCGGGATGGATTGGGGCTTACACTCAGAGGATTCCCAAGGTGTTTGGAGCTTGAACCTCGTGGAGTCTTCCTACGTACCATGCCTTGACATGGATCAAAGACCCCGTAGTTCGGCATGGATTGAGGCTCACACTCTGAGGCGGCCCAATGGGGAAAATGGAGCTTGGCACACTGACACAGAGACGGTCGGGGCCAATGGTTGTTGGGCTTGAACCTTGTAGAGTCTTCCTGCGTACCATGCCTTGACATGGATCAAAGTCCCCATAGTTCGGGATGGTATGGGGCTTACACTATGAGGCATCCCAAGGTGTTTGGGGCTTTTACCTTGGGGAGGATTCCTACGTACCATGCCTTGACTTAGATCAAAGTCCCCATAGTTCGGGATAGATTGGGGATTAGACACTGAGGCGGCCCAATGGGAAAAATGGGGCTTGGAACACCGACATGGAGATGGTCGGGGCCAATGGTTGTTGGTATTGAACCTCGAGCAGGCTTCTGACGTACTATGCCTTGACATGGATCAATGTCCCCATAGTTCAGGATGGTATGGTGCTTACACTCTGAGGCAGCCCAAGGTGTTTGGGGCTTGAACTTCATGGAGCCTTCCTATATACCAAGCCTTAATATGGATCAATGTCCCCATAGTTCGGGATGGATTGGGTCTTACACTCTGAGGCGGCCCAAGTTGTTGGTCATGGTCGGTGCTTACTCTAAGCTCACAAGAGTCATGCTTGGTGTGAAAAACAAGAGATAGAACAGGCCTGACAATCACATCGCGAAAGGTGAATCCGTGGGATGTGTAGTGGGGCTTACTCCTGGAGCGACTAAAAGAGAAAATAGGGGTTATGCGTGGTTATCTACCTCAGAAGGCGGGGATTACTCTAGGATGGAGGCACGTGGTGACAAAGTGCAGCAGTAGAGGGATTTGTGACTGAGGAAATGAGGATCCCAGTTCCCAATCACGCCCTCAGCTGGACTTGGGGGCCGAAGATAATAGGAGGAGCATGGATATTACCTCATGGAAGGAAAACTAGGGTCTTACACCAAGGTGGATGTCATTCCCCACAGACAAACACCACTTTGATAAAGAGGATGTCATCCTCGGTGAGGGGTGACCCCATACCCATGGATACGAGTTGGCATGAAGAATTTCCAAGGCGGGGGGGGACCCTGCGTGCGAGGCATGGGGCTTGGTCATAGTTTAACATCATGTGGTGATCATGATGGTTCTTGGCAGGTTAACGTCTCAGACGAGGTGGGTTTGCTCTGAATCCCTAGGAATTACATAACTGGTACCCTCTTCTCCTTGTGGAAGGTAAGGCATCAGCAATGCCATGGCGAGGGCGTGTCATGGAATTCACCATCGGGGGGTCCATGTGAGCATGGATATGTGAAGAATCAATAGCCGTTAGCATGCCTATGAAAAGAATCATGAGGCAAAGCAACACAATAGGCGGTGTCGTCTAGGGGACTTTGAAATTATTTCGTACAAGCCAAGAAGGTCACATGGGGAAACGGTGGATGATGTGGATGCCCAGGACATGAAAGGAACCCGTGAATGGCATCCATAAGAAGCGAATTGGGTGATCGCACAAGGAGTCACCTGGGGAGCACCGAGGTGATGGGTCTCGGGGAATTGTGTGCAACATTTGAGGCTTGCACGCAAAATCAGTAACCCTATGCGAAAAAACCTGGATGGTGCAAAATCAGTGATTCTTGAGCAGAATTCGAGCCGAGGTTTTTCACATGACTAGAAAGATTGTGCGAACGGTGTGGAAATGCGTGTAAGTGGGAGGGACTTCACGCAATGATAGGGATGAGCACAATTTTCAAGGGATCGCTCTCAATTGGCAGGGGTGCGTGCAATGGAAGTGGTTGCGCGAGATTGGCCAGCCTGCACGCAAGTGGAATGGATTGCGTGACAGGGGAGAACCCCGAAGGAATCAGAATTCAGTCTAAACTATGGGGATCTCACGTGAAGGTGGAGCCCGGTGCGACTTGGCGCGAAAATAACCATACCTGAAGGCCATATTTTTGCGCACGGAAGAAGAATTTCACGCACAAGAGCCGGTTCAGATTCTGAAGCCCTGAAGTGGAAGGGGGTCACCTTCTATTTTTAGTTGCCTGAGGGCAGCGAAACCCTATCAGTGCAAAATAATTGCACGATGGAGGCGGCTGTGAGAATGTCGACTGTGTGGGGCAGGGTGTGAAATATTTCGCAACCCCACGCAGAACATTCTCGAATCCGAGAACGTTCCACCTGAGATATAATTTTTTTGTGTGCCTCTAAATTTATTTCATGCGGCCCCTTCTGTCCCCCCTTGGAATTGGATCGGCGAGGGGTCGCAACGGTCGGATTCCGAGGGAAACGATGAAATACAGGGCTTCGTACGGTCCGTGCATGCCAAAACAGAAGTGGTGCACAAAACTCAAAGAGGCATAGATTTTTTTTTCATGCGGGTGTGAAACCCAGACCTAGCCTATAAAAGTCGTCGCGGGTCCCATGCTCCATATGACTTTTCTCGCGTGACAATATTCGAACTCTCATGCATGAAAATTTCTTCGGCCCTACCTGAAGAACCGCTCTGGCCTCGCGTAATTCCACACAGATCATGCATCATTTTACGTGCAAACTCAGGGTTTTTCACGCCGCAGCCTAAAATTTCGCAGCGCCAGCTGTTCTTATGTGCCACCCACTTTTATTTCGTGCCAACCACCCAAACACTTGTCTGAAGAATATGGCCGCAAACCATGCTGGTGAGGGAGAAGCTACATTTCTAAGGTCTAAAATGGTTGCAAACCCATAGGTTTATAGCACCAAAAGGATTGACTCCAATAAACATACCCTCATCAATATTCTAACCCCCCACCCCCAAAATAAGTATGCTTTGTCCAACAATCTACCACTGTAGGACTTTGGAATTCTGGAGGAAGTCCCTCTGTCGGGCTTTGTGGTGGATACACCACGGTCATGGTTGACCCGTGAGGATGATCTTCCCTGATACAACATCATCAACAATGGTCATCCTTCAAGAGAAACTAGGCACATGGATGTATATGTCTTGCATCTCAGGACTAGGACCGTTTCTGGGGGTGACCCTATTGCGGAGAGCTCCCTGGCCCTCTATGCAAGCACTTTTCATTA
The DNA here is from genome assembly GCA_963277665.1 of Viscum album. NCBI lineage: Eukaryota > Viridiplantae > Streptophyta > Magnoliopsida > Santalales > Viscaceae > Viscum > Viscum album. Next base: position 765,089,898 of record OY728129.1, read on the forward strand.
GAGCGTCACTGATGAGACAAAAGGTTGGATGTAGGACTGGGACCTACAGCCCCGAGGCAACTTCCCCAGTGAATGGTCTTGGGCGTACTGGGTTCGCCATACATGTGACCAATTTGGGGCTGAGCGGTGGCATATTGGATTATTCGAGGCGGTGTGGATATTGCAATTTCACTTCTACCACCAGCATGAGCTTGAGCCGATATGTTCAATTGGTGGTCCCCTGAAACTAACACATCTCATATCTATCATGGGGAAGTTAGTATCAGTCTCTGGGACATTCACTGCATCAGGGGGTATCCCTTTAGAGGGCCACCAATACAACAAATTCCTTCCACTAATGAACACCCGGGGAGACAGATCATGAACCCCCATACTGACATGAAACCTGCTCGAGCTAGATAAGGAGAAGCTGGGGGTCAAGGACTTCCCTAAGGACATTACCTACAATGACTGGATTATCTTGTTCCTCGAGAGGGATCCGGAAGTCAAGATGCAAGGGTGGGGGAGATGGTGTCCAACCGCGACACAGAGGGAAAAGAGAAGATCATACTGGAGTGTCTTAGAAGTGGGGAATTACCAGTCATGGGGATAAATCATAAATGAGAGTCGGGACCCGAATGGTCGATATGCTGGATTTCTCGCCACATTCCTGAGTAGGTGGCTCCTTCCGGTGAGGGACGCAATGATGGGAATCTGTCCAGCGACCCTGGTGATGGCTGGCATCATATCTGCCAACAAAAGTTTCAATCTGGGGGTCCCCGTGCTGGCTCGGCAGTACGCCATTTTGGGATGCATCTCAAGTGGGGAATCACCTATGAGTGTATGTGGGTGTGCGGCGAGATCGTCGGCTCTGATATAGATGTGACTAAGCTACTCGAGTAATGCTTCAACCCTTATATATCCCCCTTCTTTATCCACTCTCTTCTACAATCCTTAATCCACCCTCCTTATCTTACCCAGGAGCACACCGGTGCCGATCAAGAGCCACCAGTCGAAGGAGGGGGGGAAGTGCCAATAGAACAAGGTGGGGGCACTGATGCTCATTATCTAGGTGGCGATGGCTAAGGGATCCCCCGCTACGATAGCTCCCATAGCGGCCAGAACACTAGAGTTTGGCGCCTTGGGTTCTTGTATGTTTCTTGTTTTGATGTCTGTACATACCGTCGGAGGACTTAACTAATTAGGGTGCTCCTTGTCTATACAGTGATCACAGAATTGGAGGCTCATTAGGCTGCTAAAACCAGACCATCCACGAGCGAGATGATTTCAAACGTACTGCACCATCTAGAACATGCCTCCCAAACCAAGTCGGCCCCAGCAACTGGTTAGCAGCGAGTGGAAGATATCAGTGGCACCGCTGTCGGGGCAGGGACGGTAGTTGACGAAGGCGCCACTATGGTCGAGGCGACAGTGGAAGGTCGATCAGATGGTGAGGAGCCTATTTCCCTGGGAGGAATCTCTAGGGAGGACCCTACTTCTACCCTTTTGGCTACCATTCCTATCTATCAGCCCGCTGACCCCAAGGAAATTGATGATTCTGACTCGGAAGCGGCTAAGGAGAGATGAATGACGCGACGCAAGGGGTGGAAGTGCATTCGTAGTTTTCTTATTCAGACTCAGGTGGAATGGCTTAAGAAGATGTGATCACTCTAAACCTAGCTATGTTTCCTATGTGCCAGAGGGGCAGATTCTCAATGGATCCACTCGATGGATCGTTATTACATGGCCGAGAAGATGCGCAAGAGTAATCGACGCTCCGATGTCACCCAGTGTCAGGAGGATTCGTGGAGTACCTGAGCATTTCTGAGGGAGGAGTTGGAGGTTAGACACCTCAAGGAACAGGGGAATGAATAGGAAATATTCATCAAAAACTGTTCTGATCTCATGGAGAAGTTGAGGTCCCAGCTGGAAGGCTCCCAAGAACAAGTCATGGAAGCATGTCACCGGATAACTAAGCTCTGAACTGAACAGGCGCAGGCACAGGATAGAGTCAGCGAACTGCGCTCTGTGACCACTGATGAAGAGAGATTCCTCAAGGGGCAGGAAGCAGTCCTGGAGGCCACCATCCAAGATGTAGCGGCATTGTAAGGATACATCCAAGAAGCCGACCCCTAAGGGCCCTGTTTTGGCCGAAACCATAAACGGATTTCTCTTTACTACTTCTTGTTTTTTTGAACTGTATGTACGGAGAAATTTATTTACATGTGACTTTGGTTTAACGTGATCAACCATAATCCTGAAATGAATATCAATCCATTCCTATGCTCATGTAGTCCGTACCCGATGTGAGAAACAAGGGATTCTCGTACTATCACTTCGTTTGATCGTGGGAGTGTCAGCCAAGTTTCGGGCATTTGAAATTCGAATTCGGATTTCTAAGGAGAAGAGGGAGTCCCAATCAAAGGAAGGGGACCTCATACTAATCGATGTATCGTCTTCTCAATGTGATCTAGCGCATGATCATGGTAATTCCAGGGGCATTGGAATCAGTACGAACATAGGGGAATGAATAATTTTAGCCACGTTACCCAAATTCGGAACACTATGGGAGGAGCGTGGAAATAAAGGACAACTTTTTACCATGTTCTAAATACAACATCCATATCAGGTTAGCCAGAAGTGGGGACAACAAATGAGGTTCGACCGCTGACCATGTTCGCAACACGGGACCTAACTCAAATATCATCCATCAGTCTTTCAGAACATTAGCCCAGGATAGCAGGAATACAATAGGTCATGCATCCATATTGTTAGGGGGTCCCTTCAGACATAAAAAGGGATGGGGATCCGAATTAAGGGTTACGCAATGCATGTAAAGTGAAGTGGTGGTTTGTTCGAACATAATCCAACACTCCCAAAATTATTCAACCGTGGTGGAAGCACATTAGGAAGGTGCATTAATCTGACCATGGATCATCCCTAGATTTAGACAGGACCTCTCTGGTGATAGAACTTTCGCTTCCTGATTTCATTATAGGGAATCCTGAACTTGTTCGTGGCAAACACTGCAGGTACACAACTCCCCGAAGCGTCAGGCCAAGGGGCTGACGGTGGGGGAGAGGAGGGGATTTGTGATTCTCGGGGCTGGACCCAAGACAAAATGTCTGGTCATTCCTACGTATCCCATAGGGATGGGAATCCATCCATACGTAGTTTTGGAAAGGGTCTTAGTTTATGTTCATAGAACACATACTAGGAATTGGTAAGGAATGCAGGGGACACATGGTAAGGTGATTATAAAACCCGATGTGAATGAGGACATAAGTCCAAATTACAATGTGTTGATTGGGGAAGTTTTTAGGTCAAGGGACCGAACACGAGAGTTAGGTTGTGCCCGTAGGGATGTTCCTGGGCTTTCCTACGTATCACATGAGAACGAGAATCCATCCATATGTAGTTCTGGGAAGTATCATGGTAAGGTACCAGTGAAAAGGGTGAAAGGGGCATTCGGGTCTGCCCGCACACCAAAAGAAGTGGTATTTGTTGTATATTGTTTGTCCTTTAAGGTGAATGGGTTTTTTTTGTGAAGCTACCAGCCTAGAGAAGAAATTCTCGGCATCTCCACAAGAATAAAGTTGTACTCAGGAATTGAAAAATGTTATGGTGGATCACCAATGCCTAACATGATGAGGTCATCACAATTGAGTTCACTTTTCGTCGTGTGGTCGGGACAATATTATCACCTTTTAGGGTCATGTGATTGGAACCGACAACATAGTTTAAGGTCATTTGGCTTGGACCTGAGAGAATGTGCACTACGCGATAAAGCATACCCGACATGAATGTGGACGAGGTCCACATCATCACCGTGAACGATTCCGGGAGAGGAGCCTCAGGCCAAGAGGCCAGTGAGGGCCAGAGGATAAGGGGTTGGGGAAGCTAGATTCTAGTTAATCTACACTCGAAATGCAATGTCCGGGTGATCCCACGAATCCCATGAGGAGGAGGATCAAGCTGCACATTGCTCTTAAAGAAGATCCTAGTGTATGGTCTTAGAGCTCGGATCGCGGGAGCCCCGAGGGATGTCGTATTGCAGTTCTATACGCTTGGCGTGCGGAGGTTCCCTAAATGGTAGTGCCAAGAGTGTCGAGATTCCACCTAGACATGATGGGGTGGAACATAATTTGAATCTTGTAACCAACATTCAAGGACTGAAGGGGCTGGCATGATGACAGAGGATTACTACTGACCATTTTTACAACACAGCATCTTGTCACATTAGCCTGAAATGGGGACAAACAAATGAGAATCGACTACTGACCATGTTCGCAATGTGGGATTTGTATCAGTTTGTTTTCTGAAACCCTCGAGAGAGTTGGCCCGTAACGGTAGGAGAGACCTTAGACCTAGTATCCATGTCGTTTTGGGGGTCCCTTCGGGTGTGAAAGATATTGGAGGCCCAAATGAAGTGGAACACGAAACATAAAAAATGGATGGAAACCTTCCCCGGTTGAATCCAACACTCCAGGTCCTAGAATAGAGTACTCTTAGACACATCGGTGAACCACTACAAAGGGTCACGGGGCTCATCTTGAGAGTGGCCAAGAGATGGAGGATTCCCTGGAGAAGAGGGGGGCATGGTGCCCAAAAACCCAACGCAAAGGAGGGCATAACCCTGTATCACACCTACACATCCTTCTCATTGAAAGGAACATGCCAATGGACCAAGGTGACTGGGAGATCTCTAAGCGATGGGGCTGGACCCAAAATTTAAATGTTCGGGTAGTCCTACGTATCTCATAAGGATGGGAATAGAGCCACATGTAGTTCTTGAAGATAAAATTTAACTTCTTGCAAATCATCTAAAAGATTAATTTCATGGAAGATGACATACAGTTTAACATCATGCGGGACGACACAGAGTTTAACATCATGCAGGACGACATACAGTTTAACATCATGCGGGACGACATACAGTTTAACGTCATGCGGGATGGCATACAGTTTAACGTCATGCGGGATGACATACAGTTTAACGTCAAGCGGGACGACATGCAGTTTTACCTCATGCGAGATGACATACAATTTAAAGTCATGCAGTATGACATTAAGTTTAACATCATGTTGGATGACATACAGTTTAACGTTATGCGGGATGACATAGAGTTTAACGTCATGTGAGATGAGCATGAAGTTTAGGGTCATGCAGGACCGACAGTTTTAGGTCGTGCGGGACTGTGATCAAGTTTAAGGTCTTGTATGACCCGTAAGGGTTAGGAAAAGTACTGTTTAAGGAACTTGGCATTAGTGGGTGGTGTTATACACTCACCATCCATGTTCACCAGTGAGTACAAACCATTGGGATAAATCATACAAACAATGAATGGTCTTTCCCATTTCGGCTCTAACTTGGGTGGTTTCCTGCTGGGGATCATTGACGCTCTGAGGTCCAGTACCAAATCTCCCTGCAGGAAATAGCAGAGGTGAACCTTCCTGTTGAAAGCTCGAGCCATTATGATCAGATGCCTTTTTATATTGTGCAAGGCACGAAGCTTGTTCTCGTCCAGTGCTTCCAATTAAGCTAGAAGAATTTTAGCCACTCTATCTGCGCTTGCTAGTCATAGACTGTTGTGTGCAATGAGGGAAAATGAATCTTGATGGGTAGGATGGCCTCCGTTCCATATACCAGGAAATATGGGGTCACCTGGGTGGTATTACGAGTTATCGTCCGATAGGCCTAGAGGGCATTGGGGAGCTTGTTCGGCCAACTCTTCTAGTTCTGACAAACCATTTTCTATAGGATGTTAGAGAGGGTTTTATTGAATGCCTTAATCTGTCCATTTTCTTGTGCATTATAGCGAGTGGTATGGATAGAGTGGATGTTGTACTTGGCGTACAACTTTCTCAACTCGGCTACTTGGAAGTTGGTGTCATTATTAGTGAGGACAACGTGAGGTACTCCAAACTGATGGATGATATTGGAACAGAAAAATTCAACGATAGAACATGCCTTGACTTCCTTGAGTGTAATTTCCTCTAGCCACATGGAAAATAAATCCAAAGTGGTCATAATGAATTGGCACTGGAGAGATGTTTCCGGTGGGTATGGTCCTACGACATCTAATCCCCATACTGCAAAGGGCCAAGATTACTTGGTAGTGTGGATAGGCTTTGGTGGCCGATGCACAAAGTTAGCATATACATGGCACACATGGTATCTCTTGGCAAACTCGATGTAGTCGCAGATTAGGGATGGGAAAAAAATACCCTAGTCTCCGGATCTGGGGAGACAGTTTTGGCCCAGCATGATAGGAACTGCAGGAACCGACGTGATCCTCTTGCATGACCTGTGGAATCTAAACCCCTTGAATGCAACAAAAGAGAACTCCATCAAAATCGTGCATATAGAGAATTGGCTCAAGGCAGGGATGGCTCTGGAGAGTAAACTGTAGCGTGCGGCATCAGATTCACTCGCGCATGCCCGTTCTGACGGGAGATTACCATGTAGGATTTATTTAACCAAGGGTGTCCTCTAATTGGCGATCATTTCGATCACTGAATCCGGACGACCCAGGGGTCCAAATGTAGAGGCCTTGGCGGTAATATGGCTTACATGCGGGCCATCATCGCAATCTGGGGTAACAGGAGCTATGACTCTCCAATGTGCTATGTGGAAAATAGGATCATCATGTTCGGGCTCTATGAGTGATGCAACTAAGCTGGTCAAAGCATCTGCTCGACCGTTCTATGATGGAGGGACATGGATAACCTCTGACCGAGAAGGGAACTGGGCCATTAGCTAGATAGTGCATTCTAACAATGGTACATGCTCTGGTTTCCTAACAAAATAGTCGCCATTGAACTGATTAATAACTAGCTCAGAGTCCCCTTTCACCTGAAAATGGGACACGTCGATCTCAAGGGCCATCTCGAGACCAGTAATGAGGTCTTGATACTCTTCCTCATTGTTGGTGCAACATTCTGATAGCAGTAATCAATATGGTTGAATGGCTCATGCCGAAGTAATATAGATGATCCCCAGACCTACTCTATTGAGCCTTGAATTATTGAGCCTCCTACTGGTGGGGATCCAAGAGGCACCATCAAAGTGAATTTTCCAACATGGGATGGCTTGATGGACTGAGAGTATTTCCTTGTCAAGAAAATCCAAATCCAGGGACTGGTCCACAATGTTCGGATGGGCAGCTAGAAAGTATGCCAATGCTTGTCCCTTAATATCCTACTGAGGAACGAACCTAATGTCAAACTGCTGGAGTATTACCACCCACCGCACTAGTCGGGCAGTCAACATGGGACGACATCGGATGTACTTTAACGGGTCTACATGAGACACCATCTGTACCTTATGGTGCTACACGTAATACCGCAATTTCTGTATGATGAATATGAGTGCAAGGAATCTCTTCTTGAGGGTAGAGTATCTGGTCTCTATATCAAGGAGCATGTGGCTGAAGTAGTAGAGGTTGTTCTCTATTCCCTCATTGTTCTTCTGGGTTAGAAGGGCACCGAGGCACCCTTCTCGGGCGGTGACATAGAGGACCAGCGGCCTCCCAGAGATGGGTGGCATCAAGACCGAAGGCTGGAGAAAATATTTCTTGATTTCCTCAATGTTGGTCCGGAAATCCTTGTCCCTCTTATAAGTTGTTCCCTTCTTCATGAGTGGAGAGAATGACTAACACTTACCAGTGAGATTTTTAATGAATCGGCGTATGTAGGAAAAGTGGACTTGGAGACCTCTAAGCTCCCAAATATTTCTCGGGGAGGCATCTGGATGATGGCCTTAATCTTCTCCGGGTCAATATCTATGCCCTGATATCTGAAAAAAAAATCCAAGGAACCTCCCGAAGGTGACTCCAAAAGCACACTTCAATGGGTTCATCTTCAGGTGGTGGGAATGGAGGAATCCAAACACTTTCTCAAGGTCCTTGAGATGGTCCTGGCACTGGCGAGATTTGAACACCATATCTTCCACATATAATTCGACCAATTTCCCGAGGATTTTCTTGAATATGCGATACGTGTCCCGCTGATAGGTGCCACCAACATTCTTCAGGGAAAAGGGAATTACCTGGTAACAGAATGTACCATGGGGAACCCTGAAAGTTGTGGACTCCTCGTCCTCAGGGGCCATCCGTATCTGATTATATCCATAGTAACCATCCATGAAAAAGAGGGATTGGAACCTCATCGTAGCGTCTATCAACAATTATGTCACTAGACGGGGAAAATCGCCCTTCATAAAATGGAGATTGAGATCTTGGAAGTCGATACAGAAATTGATCTGTCTGTTCTTCTTCCTTACTGGTACAATGTTGGCCCACCACTTGGGGTACTAGACCTCTTTAATGAAGTTTTCCCTAATGATATTGTCAACTTCGGCCTCAACTATGGCATTGTGAGAAGGGTGCATATTTCAAGGGGGGGGGCTGCTTGAATCCGCGATGATTTTCTGGAAGGCCGAGGCAGTGGACGGTTACCTAAGGATTTAGTCCCGAAAACTCATCATAACTCTAGGAAAATACATCACGGTGTTGTTTAAGGAACCATACGTACCGTGGCTTCTCCTAGGGGGACATAGCGGCCCTGATCAATGTGGGTATCGGGTCTGCCTCGCTTCCGAGGTTCACCTGTACCAAATCGTCAACCATGGCGGAGACGCCATCCTCAAATGCAGGGGGCGTCCTCTATATCCTCTTCTTTACTTATGGAGGGATCCTCCATGGGGGAAGTTTCTTCTAAGTTACTAGACCCTGATGGGAGGATGGTACCAGCTTGTGTGGTATTGGTTATAGCATCGGGGAACTCCGGTACTACTGAGACCATATAGATGAAGGATGTTGACCCGATCTCATCTGGTCTCTAACCCAATGGGCCACGCTTGACAATATCAAAGCATTAGTGGCACATCAGCCGGGACCGACTTATTCTTGCCCGGAGAAATAGAAAAGTATGATGTACCATCGTTTCCATGAGTCAGACATCCAAATACCTAATGGGGGTGGGAAGCTCCAGGATCACTAAAGCCTGGTTTTTATAAGAATATGAAGTGATCTTTCGACGTTGCCTGGATTTGGGATCATGGTTCCCCCTGGTCCCGAAAATGACAAAACATTGCCCCATATCAGGGTTTGTGGCCTCCAACCGATGGATTGGGAAGCCGTAAAAATCATTTAGGACTACCCAAGGGTCAGGCATAGCGGTGACGGGCTCAACTTCGCTTTCTTGGACTTTTTTATCCTTGCATTTTTAATAGTCAGCGTCTAGGTAGTGGAATTAAAAAGAGGCGAAAGGAGATTCATCACCTTGGAGTATGCCCACTCGACCATTAACAGAGTACTTGAGGCATTGGTGATAGGATTCGGGGACTGTTGCGTGTAGGTGGAGCCAGGGCCTTCCCATCAATTCATTATACATGGTGTCCTGGGAGACAACCATGAATCCGGTGCTGGCCACTAGGCCGCCGAACTGGGTCTTCAGATGGATCTTGCCAACCAGGGTCTACTCATTCAACTAATATCCTTGTATTCTAAAATAAGAGGGAGTCAGGTCATCTTCGGATAACCCTAGCTTTTGCAGCGTCCTCGTCGGGATAAGTTTGATCCTAGATCTGGTGTTAACGAGATAGCAGAAAACCTCCACATCGTTGAATTGGTCGGGGAAATATAACGGGAAGATATGACCTTGTATGGGGGATCCTTCATCCTCTCTAGAGAATGAAATGATGTCCTGACATTCCGCATCCTCAACTATTTCAGCATGAATAGTTTCTGCAGCTGTTATCTCCATCTCAAACAGGAGGGGGATCCTTAAAGCCTCAGCGAGTGCTTCATACATATCTGGCGACATGAGAAGGGCTTCAAGGATGGAAAGCCTCGCTGGGATACTAGAGAGGTGCTTGAGAACGTCGTACTTCCATGACAGGTGTGAAATTTTTCTATCAGGGAACTGCACTGTGATGGAAGGCATGGCGGGCCCTGCTGGCCAGACTGGCAGCTGACTGGTACTGGGAATATCCCACTGCTCACTAGTCGAATCCTAGAGAGTAGATGTTAGATGAGGATTGGATGAATGATATTTTCCTGTAGCGGGGCGATTCTGGTCGCAGCACGACCAAAGTGGATCTGCTTGAACCAATAACACAAACGGTGGTAGAGGCAAGCATGTTGATACTGGATGAAGAGGTTGCGCGTGCTGAGTTCTGTGTTGGGCTTGATGTCTGGTCACAGAGGCATGCACGACCTGGCTAGGGGTGTCAACTGACATGCCCTAATGACCCACATGACCATGGCTCCACCGACGTTGGCGTCAGCTTGGGATGTTGGGGAGGTCCGCCTGGAACTCCCCCTCATCAGGAGACATATAAGGGTTTACCAACACAACGGTGTTAACCAAAATATACCCTTGACTATCACATGAATAATCCTCCACTACCGGGAAGGTTTTGGGGGGAATCCCCATCTCCGGGGTCATAATGTCGCCGAGAGTTCGAAACGACGACGACATTGACGGGGTGCGTTGTTTTTTCTTGCACCGTCAATGCTTGCTCTTCTGGGAAGAGGATGGTAGAGATGATGATACTGAAGTGGTGGCTACAGCTTCTGAAGTCTCCGAATGATTTATACGTGTAGGGATAATTCCTTGGGTGCAGCCAACCATCTTGTGAGCCATCTAGTCGTTATACTTCTGGTCCCCACAGTCAGAAACCTACTGCCACTCACCTTCACCGTCACTACTACTATCTGACCTCACAAAGACACCTTCCACTTGTTCCGGGGCCGGGCCCAACCTGACTATGTTGTTTTCAATATGTTCTTGAATCTAGTCCTTGAACACATAGCATTTCTTGATGGTGTGCACCAAGATACAATGAAAAGGGTCGTAGTTGGGGCGATCAGTGAGATTTGCCTCTTCTGGCTTTATACACTCAAGGCAGTCATACAATTCGCTACTCTAAGGTTCTGCGAAAGTAACCGGGGACCTGGGCCTCATTGAATGAGTAGGTCTGATTGCTTATATCCTGAAAGGGGTCTCTAGGATCCTATCCCTAACGGGGGCCAGATGAGCCTTTCATAGAGGCAGAACGTAATTATCTTGCCTAGGTGGTGGTGGCACGTTACGCGGGGGTGCCTGCCGATTCTGAGGTGGATGCTGTTGGGCTGGAAACTGCGCCCGTGGTGGTGGAACTCTACGGGGATATGAAGATGGCTCCACTGGTAGTAATTCTAGCTTCCTAGGTGGATCTATTTGGGCCACCGCTATGGGCTCGGCTCTGGCAGACCACCTTGCTGGGATTACAGGGGTAGCAGACATGCCTAGCTGTCCTGTTACAGGGCTTCTTCAAGGCTCTGGGTCTTATCTGAGAAGTCTCGGAACCCTATGGGATTGTTTTGATTGATTAGGGGGAGAACCAATTCCATGTTGACATTCCCCACACACATCGTCAGTAATTCCTCCAGAGTTAGTGGCATGTCTAGGGAGTATGTGATCCCCTTTCACCGGGAGATAAAGTCTGTGACTTTCTCATCAGGCCTTTGTTTGCACTTGAATAGGTCTGTGATACTCTTCTTCAAGGTGGTAGAGTTGAACTAGTAATGTAATTGCCTGCGAAGGTCCTCCCAGCTGGACACTGACCCGATGGGGAGCTTGTTGTACCAAATGAATGCCGGCCCCTCCAGCATCTGAACAAAATAGAAGAGCTTGGAAGCCTCCTGCTACACTGGGGTCCCTAGCATAGGCCCACAACATGATTTGAAGTGGGACAGGTGCTTTTTTGGTTCCCATGTCCCGTTAAAAGGGGAGAAGGTGGGGTTTTCGAATCCCGAGGGTGCTGGCATATCATCCACCCACGCCGGGTATGGCTTTCCATTAGGTGGGATGGCCACCTATCACGTTTACAGAGCCTCTAGGTAGGTGATGATTGCTGCCATTGGATCGTCTAGATGGGGGTTCCCTATCTTGATGGGGGTCCCAAACCACGAGCGTGTTGTTGGGCTCTTCAATGCGGTAGACAAGCGCAACGGCTCATAGAGCAGCTGGTGGAGCAACCCTTGGGGATGCTAGAGGAGCCCGAGAGGGGTTCCTAGGATTTTTGTGCTACTAAGGAGGATTTGGAGAGACATAACACGCCCTCTTTCCCTAAGCTCCAGCTTCCGCCCTCTTAGTGGGAGCGGCACGATCGGTGTTTCTTAGGGGAATCTCGCCAAAGAATAGTTGTTCTTGCCCCAACTGCCAGGCCATGAATCACCGTGGTTAGGTCATCGCTCTACAATACATTCTTCTAGAAGTTCATCGACCAACTTCTTATGTTCAGCAAGCTGCTAGCGCAATTTGGCCTTCTCAGGGACCTCTTCCATCTTTTGCACTGACACAAACGGGTCAGAGTGCTTGATAGCTCTGATGTTATCTTTACCTTTACTAACATTCAGGCTGAGTACCAATGAATAGTCATGCAGAGGGAGACCTAGGAGGTTCCTCTATTGATAAGTAATCCTCCCCGATGGGTCTAGTAGTGGGGGCATGTCCTCATGGAGGATGTTCCCATCGATAAGTTCTAGCTCATTTTCCCCTCCTAACAGATCGGTTAAGTTGACCGCAAATCATCTCAGGGGAATGTCCTCAACGTCGCCTAGAAGGTTAGGCTACCGGCGAATAGTGCTGAAGTGGAAGGCAGTGTACTACCCCCAGCCACGTAATTGAGCGTTGGGGGTAGCCTCCTTAATAACCTTGTGGTGGACACGGAAATCTGAACGCATTGTTGTAGGAGGTCCTTGTGATGACCATGTGAATCAGTATGCGAGACCATGGGGAGTGTGGCCTGGTCAACCAAATGGAATTGTTTGTTGATGCCTTCAAGGTGCACTTTTCTACCGAGATAAGTCACTCGCCGGTGGTGAAGAAGTAAGTGAGTCGCCCAGAGGGTCTGGAGGAAACATTCAAACTCCTCCGGGGTGTGAGATTCTGGCGTACAAAAATTTGGTCCTACGACCAACCAAAACTTCTTAGGGAAGTGTCCTGCTGCCAGGATAGCCCAGAAGCTCCTCGGATCAGATCTAAATTATGGCATTCGATTACCCCACTCGTCAAATGGGGGTGTCTGAGAAACTGTTGGCGGCACCGAGGTGGACCGCTGGGATGGCGGACTAGTCGGCAGAGAATACAGCAAGCGGGATGATTGGACGCCGAATCATGGGTTGTCCTCTGCGGACTGTAGTGACCTAGCCGCTATATCACGATAGGATAGACCAATGACCAGTGCTCCTAAAACAGCATCAGCATCTGCTGAAGTTGGTCTATGTCGCGACTCTTTATCCATTGGGCCCCAGAATAGAATTTCGTAGACTCTAGAAAAGACAGAGGGCGCTCCCGGAGATGTCGGTGGTGAAAGCGTGGTTTGTCCCTTAGGACATGAAAAGTTCTCTTCCGACTGGATATACCTTTGGAGGGAAACAGGGGTCCTATGGATCCTGCATTTCGGGAGTACGAGGCTGATACGCCTCGTTTCTGCACCAGCCCTTGACTCAGAGGGCTGTGGAGAGGGCTCTAGTGCCAAGTCTCACTCTGCCTCAGAGTCTGAGAAGAGTACTAGTTTTATTCATATCCGGCCTTCCCCAAAATTCCTCTTGCGGTGGCGATGACCTTCCTTCCTACCCATGGGTGGCTCCACGGGACAGGGCTGATTTCTGAATTTGGGGTCCTCTGGACACACTTGTTCTGGGGTGGAGAGGGTTTCCACCTGAGAAATCTGGGGTGCGATGAGCACCAGGACAAATTTCGAAAGGGTCACGGGGAAGAACTATGTGATGGGCGTTGGTGAAGTTAGGTTGGCCTCCACCTCTCTGATCACTAGGGCGAGGAGGGCCTTCACCGACTAGAATAGGGAAATGGGGAGGACCTCCATGTTGGCAAGTGATAAGACATTAAATGTCTCCATACCTATGGTCTGTGACAAGGGGAGTGACCCCATACCCAATGTAGTGAGCACGGGAGAGACCCCCATATGGAGTGTTTCTATCATGAGGAAGATCCTCTCATGGGTTGAAAGTGGCACGAGCAGACCTACAAGCTAAGGTTGGAGGCTGGGAGGACCTGCACCATCCAAAGTGGCGGAATAGATTGGGCCTTCACATTGGATTGCATTACCGCGGATTGGTCTGCAGAAGCCATCACCTGTGCCAGTGATCGGGAGTGTCGACCAAACCTGCTCATGGGGCGGTTGCGTCCTCGATCCAGTCTGGGCGTATAACTTTCCCTGCTCAACATACGTCAGGAGTTGGGGTTATGAGTTTGCGGTGGCTCGGGCCACGGTAGTCACTGACTTTGATTCCCCATGGCGGGCACCCTCTTCCATTTGTGTCTGACATTGGCATCGGGTCAGATGAACAGGAGCTGGTGGTGCAGGCACATGGCATACCTTCTCCATGGCTTGGGGAACTAGATGGTGGTGCTGACGTAGCCTGGTGGGAGCCCTCACGGGGATCCCTTGAAGCTAGAATCCGATTGGGCCGACCCGGGTATCCCCTACCTCATCGGCGAAGGGGAGGGAGTAGTCAAGGCATTCCAAGGACAGGCTCCTGAAATGATTAAATTTTGGGTTGGGGAGTAGCGGCTCCCAGCGCAGCCCTCAGGGGGCGGCGTTGACGGCGAGCAGCAGGTGCCTCAAGATCCTAGAGGGACATATCCCTTGTGGGGATGATCCACTCCTCCTCATACCTACGTACAAGGTCATTAATTACCCTCCGCTGGATAATTTCTAAAGGAGATAGGGGGCGTGGGGGCCCAACAGTCATTGCGGTCAAGGCATTCATGGAAGAGGCAGAACTGTGCGGGGTAGCCATGTCGATATTTCGCCTACCCATGCGCCGGTGGGTATGTGATCTGGCTCCAGATGCGACAACTTGGTTCCTGAAATCATGGATATGAACTCAATAATACTGCTACGAAAAGAAATCGAAAACCAGTTCCCTAGTGTTGTTCTCTCTTCCGTGGCCGGTAAGAGGGATCCATGCTGATAATGTCATAGAACAGAATGCTCAACGTCCTGACAGTCCCAACTTCTTGTGCCTCAAATGCTTCTAATCTCTAGGTTGAGGGAAATACCTTCACACTGGGATCACCATTTCTGTTTCTGACGCTTTCTCCATGGTGCACGCATCCTTCACAGAGAGGACGCACTGCTGTTACCCTGCATTCCCACTTTCAAAGGTAGGCGGCATCCGCTCCTTATTCTGGGACATCTTCTATTTGATCAAAATGGGATGATGGGATGTCGGTTCTTCCCTCCACGGATTCCTCCTCGAATCTCGTCACCTAGTCCGGGTCTCCCTCATAAGTTTAAGACATTGTTCGAGAAATGATTCCTAGTGCCATATATTCATGGACCCCAGTTAATTACACTACATCTATCAGGACGCTCCAAGGAGTCCAGACAGGGAAAAAACATTTGGGTAGGGGAGTAATCATGTCGGGCACCACTGGTGTGTCTTAACGATGGGGGATTGGAATGTCTATCTTCTGTCCCTTATTATTGGTCTTCTCGAAGGCGGATAAGCCCGAGGCATCCCACATATAACACGAGGAATTGTATGCCATGGGCATGTATCTAAGGCTTTCCTCAGCTTCCCATGTTTAACACAGGGTATATTGTGAGTTTAATGCCCAGAGGAGATGGATCCGACTGATCAGATCACTGATTAGAGTGAATCAGATTGAAGAACCCCTGGATAAAACTCTGAAATTGGGGCCAACACGTGGGTGGCTTCCCGAATGCTTTCAAACAGAACTAGGAATGAGGTGGCATGATCTCACCGAGATGTGGTGGCCCATGTAAGAATCAGGATGGATGATGGCTTTGGAATTGAGCCTCAAAGAGACTTCCTATGTATCCTCGTTGTGGGGAATCAAAATCCGCATAGTTTGATGGGATGATGGGACACCTGAGGAGGCGACTCGTGAGAATGGTTTCATGGATGGGACCCAGAGAAACGGTAATTTCCAGGTTGGGGAATGAGCTTACCGAGACACATGGGTCAAGGGAGAGATCAGGATGAGACATGAGTAATGGGATTGAACCACATGGAGGCTTCCTATATACCATTCCATGACATGGATCAAAGACCACATACTTCAGATGGTGAATACAGTTTAACGTCATGCAGGATGGGGGGAGAACCAACGTGATGGTGGTTGGAATGATCGGGTGGTGGGATTGAACCTCGTGGAGGCTTCCTATGTACCATGCCTTGACATGGATCAAAGTCCTCGTAGTTCAGGGTGGTATGGGGATTACACTCTCCATCGGCCCAAGGTGTTTGGGGCTTGAACCTCATGGAGGCATCCTACATACCATAAAATGACATGGATCAATGTCCCCATTGTTCGGGATGGATTGGGGCTTACACTCTGAGGCGACCCATGGTGTTTGGGTATTGAACCTCATGGAGTTTCCAACATACCATGCATTGACATGGATCAAAGTCCCTATAGTTCAGGATGTATTGGGGCTTACACTCTGAGGCGGAACAAGGTGTTTGGGGCTTGAACCTCGTGGAGACTTCCTACGTACCATGCCTCCGACATGGATCAAAGTCCCGGTAGTTCGAGATGGATTGGGGCTTACACTCTAAGGGGGCCTAATGGGGAATATGGGGCTTCTCACACCGACACGGAGATGGTTGGGGCTAATGGTTTTGGGGCATAGACCTCAAGGAGGCTTCCTACGTACCATGCCTTGACATGGATCAAAGTTCACATAGTTCGGGGTGTTATAGGGATTACACTCTGAGGCGGCCCAAGGTGTTTGGGGCTTTAACCTCGTGGAGGCTTCCTACGTAGCATGCCTTGATATGGATCAAAGTCCCCATAGTTCAGGGTGGATTGGGGCTTACACTATGAGGTTTCCCAATGGGGAAAATGGGTCACGGCACACCGACATGGAGACGATTGGGGCCAATGGTTGTTGGGCTTGAACCTCATAGATTCTTCCTACGTACCATGCCTTGACATGTATCGAAGTCCCTATAGTTCGGGATGGTATGGGGCTTACACTCTGAGGCGGCCCAATGTGTTTGGGGAATGAACCTTATGGAGGCTTCCTATATACAATGCATGAACATGGATCAAGGTCCTCGTAGTTCGAGATAGATTGGGGATTACACTTTGTGGCAGCCCAAGGTGTTGGTCATGGTGGGTTCTTGCTCTACGCTCACGTGAGTCATTCTCGGTGTGAGAAACAAGATATTGCATAGGCCTGATGATCACGTCGTGAAAGGTGCATCCGTGGGATGTGGAGTGGGGCTTACGCATGGAGAGGCCCAAAGAGGAAATAAGGGATTATGAGTTGTTAGCAGCCCGGGTGGTCGGGGCTTACTCGAGGATGGAGGAACTTGGCGAAAAAGTTCATCGGGATATGGATTTGGGACTGAGGAAAGGTGGAGCCTCGTTCCCTATCATGCGCTCTGCTGGCCTTGGGGACCAAAGATGAAAGGAGGAGCATGGATGCTGCCTCCTGGAAGGATAACTAGAAGATTACACCAAGGTGCCTACCCTTCCCCATGGACAAACTCCACTCCGATAAGGAGGATATCATCCCCTATGAGGGGTGATCCCATCCCCGTGGAGACAAGTGGGAATAGATAATTTCCATGGTGGGGGGACCCTATATGTGAGGCACATGGCCTGGTCACAGTTTAACGTCATGTTCTAAGGACAATGGTGCTTGGAATTTTAACATCATGCCACTCGGAAGAGGTGGGTTTGCTCCACACCCCTAGGACATACATAACCGGTACCCTCTACTCCTTTTAGAAGGGATGGCATCGACAATGCCATGGTGAGAGGGTGTCATGGAATGCACCATCGAGGGGTCCATGTTAGAGTGGCTCTGCGAAGAAGCAATAGCCGTTAGCGTTCCTATGTGAAGAAGCATGAGGCAAAGAAACGCAATGGGCGGTGTCATCCAGGGGACATTGAAGTCACTTCGTAAGAGCCAAGAAGGTCGCACGGGAAAATAGTGCATGATGTGGATGCCCGGGGCATTAATGACTCCCGCGAATGGCATCCATAAGAAATTCATCAGGTGCTTGGGCAAGAAAAAACCCAGGGAGCACTGAGGTGAAGGGTCTTGGGGAATTGCGCGCAACCTTTGAGGCTTGCGGGCGAAATCAGTAACCCTGTGCAAAAAACACATGGTTGGCACGAAATTGGTGAAGCTTCCACGTAATTGGAGTCGAGGTTTTGCGAAAAATTAGAAATATTGCATGCACGATGTGGAAATGCGTACAAGTGGGAGGGACTGCGCACAATGACAGGGATGCACACAATTTTTAAGGGATCACACGAAATTGGTAAGGGTGCATGCAATGGAAAGGGTTGCACGCGATTGGTCATCCTATGTGCATGTTGAAGGGATTGCGCAACAGAGGCGGACCTCGAAGCAATCATAATTTAGTCAAAACCATGGGGATCTCGCGTGAAGGTGGACCCCGAGGCGATTTGGCGCGAAAATAACCACACATGAAGGCCATCGTTGCGCGCATGGGAAAATTTCACGCATGAGATCCGGTTCAGATTATTCAGTCCCAAAAAGTGGAAGGGGTTGCCTTCTATTTATAGGCTTTCGAGGGCGTAGAAACCCTATTGGCACGAAATAATTATGGGACGAAGGCGGCACTGTGGAATGTCGACCGCACCGGGTGCGGCACGAAATATTTCGCGCCCCCGCATAGAATATTCGCTGATCCTAGAACTTTCTACATGGGACATAATATTTTCATGTACCTCGGAATTTATTTCGCGCGGCCCCTTAGGTCCCCCAGGACGGGGTCCCCGGGTCCGAATATGACTTCGCTTTGTCTTTTGAAAACCTTATCCAGCCTTTGAGTGCTTTTCGGCATCTACACACACAATATAGTTATTCGATACATAATTCAATGACTCCCTCAAGAATACGTCACTCATCAATAAATCAATATGAAAGACTTCAACTTTTTAAATACCCTTTCAATATCAGTAGACACATTTCATTGGCGTGCATCGATCTATAGTGTACAAAACTACATAGTCAAATCTCTATCAACATTTAAACCATAAAATTAACCATCATATCAAATAATTTTTTTGGGAATAACTTTTATAATTGACATAAAATGACTAAAATGTCTCATTCCATAGATGGAAATTGTTTAAGGTCTATAAATTTTCTATAGATAGCTTTAAAGAAGGAACAATGATTTGATAATGTATGATTAAAATTCATGGGAAAAATGAAACATAAAACAATAGAAATTTTATCTTACATAATAACAATGAAGTCATGTGATTTTAGACCGATTGACTTTAAATCGTTCATTGAAACAATGATATTGATATTTGATGAATACCCCCTCTCGAACCTTTACATCATTTAAGGGGTGGAAAAACTAATATCTCTCCCATTGGGAAAGATTTTATGTGGTTTGAAGAAGAAAATATCATTTTTAACCTTTCACTTTCACCAACTCTTCTCGTATTCCAATGTCAATCAAGTCCAACCTAGCCTTAATTCCATCTTTTGTTTTTTCAGGTTCATTGAAAAATGTGCTGATGAAACTATCAAATATAATTTTTTTCAATAATAATAACATGAAGAAAATGTTTGATGTAAAGACAATTCTAGTAGAGTAATTAAAAAACCTAATCTCTTTTTCCAACTAGTTATTGTACGTTTATTCAAAAATGGTTTTCAAAAAGAAGTATCCACATATTTTACATTCTCAAAGAGTAGATCACTCTTAGTAGATACAGTTTTGTACAATATGTTGAACTTTAATCTAATTATTTTTTCCTACATCCGTACATATTCCAAATACTAGAAATGAAGGTTATACCAATGGTTTAAACCGTTGGTAAAGTATGGAAAACCATTGGTATAGCATATACTAACAGTTTTCCAAACCATAGGGCAGTAAGCTATGAGGAAAGACCTATACCAATGGTTTGATCTAAACCATTGGAATAGGCCACTGGATGTATTGATTTACCAACGGTTGTAGGATAACTGTTGGTATATGTTTGTATAGCATTTTTTACCAAAGGCTTCATCGAAACCGTTGGTATATATTGAAGACTAAACACTATACCAAGGGCTCTAAAACCGTTGGGATTATTTATAAATTTCTCTCAAATTATAACAATGGTTTAAAACAGTTTGTATTGTGTATTTTTATAACTATTCTGAAGCCTCCCTTTCAGTAGCCCCTACACTATACACCTGCATAAAAAATAGCACAAAAAACACATACAAACAGACTTAAAATAGCATAAAAACACATGCAATAGCACAAAAAAACACATAAAAACCTCAAAATCTTCCAACCATGTCATGTAAAACAATTCCCTATTTCAATATTCATATGACAACAATCATCTAGTAGAGTTGAATAACAATTTCAATAACTCAAACATTATTTACACCCATTTCAATCTTCATATGACAACCACTCTTACAGTAGTAATTCACCTCACCCCACCACAAACCACCCAACCAGCACAACCCCCACCTCCCCATCAAATTCTATTAGGCAGAATAGTCTGAGAAATACTTGTTATATTTGAATAAGAGTTTGAAATTGTCTCAAATCCCAATTTTTTTTTTCTGATCATAGATTTGGGTATGTAATGATTTGTGATGCATTTTACATTGAACGTGAATTTTTAATACTATATGGTGAAAAGGTATTTTCTTAGGAGTCTCTACACTTATGTCCCCAAG
This sequence comes from Viscum album, assembly GCA_963277665.1. Taxonomy (NCBI): domain Eukaryota; kingdom Viridiplantae; phylum Streptophyta; class Magnoliopsida; order Santalales; family Viscaceae; genus Viscum; species Viscum album. The sequence continues at coordinate 765,110,605 of OY728129.1, forward strand.
AGTGAAACTACCCAACTCATGAAAAAGTGTTTGCGATTATCATTGATGAATGTAAATTTCAGTTGTTGTATTCCCTTAAAATGATGTCCTTTTGAAACAAAAGAGAGAAACATTGAGTGGTGCCAGACACACCGTACCTCGGATTGAGGTGAGGTTGACCTATACATGTCACAAATGACCCATGGATCGTTTTACTAAAGTATCAACACAATCCGAATGCATTTGTTTGGTTTTCGTTTGCTAGTTGTTTTTACTTAAAATCATATCCATTTTAAACAAAAGAAATACACTTTGAGTGGTACCAGCCACACCATAACTCAGATTGAGGTGGGGTTGACTCGTACATGTCACAAATGACCCATAGATCCTTCTCCTAAAGTATCAACACAATCCAAATCTGTTTGGTCAGTTTTCCATATGTCAGTTTTTGTTTTCACTTAAAATGTTGTCCAGTTCAAATAAAAGTGAGTCACATTGAGTGGTACCGGCCACACCGCACCTCGGATTGAGGCGAGGTTGAATCTTACACATAAAAAATGACCCAGGGATCATTTTCCTATTGTTTAAAAATAATCTGAATGCGTTTCGTCGGTTTTTCGTATGTGAGTTGTTGTTTTCACTTAAAATTTCGTCCAATTTAAAAAAAAGAGAGACATTTTGTGTGGTGTCGGCCACACCATGCCTCGTATTGAGACAGAGTTGACTCATACACATCAAAAATTACCCATGGATCACTTTCCTAATGTATCAACACAATCAGAATGCGGTTGGTTGATTTTATGTATTCCAGTTGTTGTTTTCACTTAAAATATTGTCCATTTCAAATAAATGTGAGACAGTTTTAGTGGTGCCGGCCACACTAGCTCTTTGATTGAGGTGGGGTTTACTCTTACATGTCACATATGACCCATGGATCATTTTACTAATGTTTAGACAGAATCCTAATGCCTTTGGTCAGTTTTTTGTATGTTAGTTGTTGTATTCTCTTAAAATGATGTCTTTTTGAAACAAAATAGAGACACTTTGAGTGGTGCCGATCACACCATGCCTCGGATTGAGGCGGGGTTGACTCATACACATCAGAAAAGGCCTATGGATCGTTTTCCTAAACTATCAACACAATCCAAATGTTTTTGGTTTCTTTACCATATGCCAGTTGTTTCTATTTAAAAGCGTATCCATTTTAAACAAAATAAAGACACTTGGAGTGGTATCGGCCACACTGTGCCTCATATTAAGGCAGGGTAGACTCATACATGTCAAGATTGACCCATGTATGATGTTCCTAATATATCAACAGAATTTGAATGTGTTTGGTAGGTTTTCCGTATGTCAGTTGTTGTTTTCACTTAAAATGTTGTCCATTTCAATGAAAAGTGAGACAGTTTGAGTGTTTCTGGCCACACCATGCCTCATATTGAGGTGGGGTCGACACTTACACATCAACAATGACCCATGGACCGTTCTCCTAAAGTTTCAACAGATTTTGAATGTGTTTGGTTGGTTTTCCGTTTGTCAGTTGTTGTTTTCACATAAAATGATGTCCATTTTAAACAAAAGAGAGATATTTTGAGTGGTGTCAGCCACACTGCACCTCATATTGAGGAGTGGTTGACTCGTAGACATCAAAAATGACCCATGGATCATTTTTCATAAAGTATAAACATAATCCAAATGCGGTTGGTCAGTTTTCTGTATGCCATTTGTTGTTTTCACTTAAAATCCCGTACATTTCAAATAAAAGTGAGACAGTTTGAGTGGTGCTGGAAACACTGGCCCTCAAATTGAGGTAGGGTTGACTCATAAACATCAAATATGACCCATGGATATTTTTCCTAAATTTTTAAGAGAATCCAAATGACTTTTTTCGGTTTTTTTTATGTCAGTTGTTGTATTCACTTAAAATGATGTCCTTTTGAAAAAAAGAGAGAAATTTGAGTGGTGCCGGCCACGCCACACCTCTGATTGAGGCAGGGTTGACTCATAAATATCACATATTACGCATGGATCATTTTTCTAAAGTATCAACACAATCCAAATGCGTTTGGTAAGTTTTCTGTATGTCAGTTGTTGTGATCACATAAAATCCTGTTCATTTCAAATAAAAGTAAGACACTTCGATTGATTCCGGCCACACCGCACCTCAGATTGAGGCGTAGTGGACTTGTAAACATCACATATGTTCCATGGATTGTTTTCCTAAATTTTCAACCAAATATGAATGCCTTTGGTCATTTTTCAGTATGTCATTTGTTGTATTCACTTAAAATGATGTCCTTTTGAAACTAAAGAGAGACACGTTGAGTGGGGCCGATCACACCGTACCTATGATTGTGGAAGGGTTGACTCATACATGTCACAAATGACACATGGAGTGTTTTACTAATGTATCAACACAATCCGAATGTGTTTGGTCAGTTTTCCGTATGCCAGTTGTTATTTTCACGTAAAATCCTATCCATTTCAAATAAAATTGAGACACTTTGAGTGATACCAGCCACACCGTTCCTTGGATTGAGGCGGGGTTGACTCGTACATGTCTCATATGACCCATGGATTGTTGTCCTAACGTTTTAATAGAATCTGAATTCCTTTGGTCAGGTTTCCGTATGTCAGTTGTTGTATTCACATAAAATGATGTTCTTTTGAAACAAAAGAGAGACACTTTGAGTGATAACAGCCACAACACATGTCAGATTGAGGTAGGGTTGACTCTACACGTCTAAAATGACCCATAGAATTTTTTCCTAAAGTTTCAATAGAATCTGAATGCGTTTGGTGAGTTTTCTGTATGTTAGTTTTTGTTTTCACTTATAATGATGTCCATTTTAAACAAAAGAGAGACATTTTGAGTGGTGTCGGCCACACCGCACCTCAGATTGAGAACGGTTTGATTCGTACAATCACAAATAACCCATGGATCGTTTTCCTAATGTATCAACACAATATGAATACGTTTGGTCAGTTTTCCATATGGTAGTTGTTGTTTTCAATTAAAATCATGTCCATTTCATATAAAATTGAGACAGTTTGAGTGGTGTCAGCCACACCGTGCCTCAGTTTTAGGCGGGGTTGACTTGTACACGTCACTTGGGCGTTTTGAGTGCCATCAATAGAAGATTGAAGATCCATGTGAGTATAATCCTCTCCGTTCTTCATCTTTTCGATTAGGGTCTGAACTCTTCTCTCATCTTCTTCCGAAGCTCTAAAACCATCTTTTTTGTTGGGATTTAGGGTGAATCTTGAAGAGAGATTATTTTGGGATCTGGGGTCCTAGGAGGAGGGTTGGAGGGCTGTCTGGGGGCTATCTGGGGAGCTGTTCGGGGTCTAGGGTGGAGGTGGGGGCTGTTCGGGGGTGGTCCGGGGTCGAGGGAAGAAGGTGTGGGGGTTGTCTGGAGGGCTTTCTGGGGTCCAGGGAGGAGGGGGGGAGGGGGGCTTTATGGGGTTCAGGGAGGAGGGTGGGTAATGTATCTAAAACTCTATCTAGGTATCAAACATATAATTACGATAGGACTGCAAACCGCCACGGGGTGTTGTCCTGGAGTAGGGCCAAATCCCAACATCACAGCGGCGTGACCGCTGCGTGATCGTGGCGTGACTGCAGCATGACCGTGGTGTGACCGCGGCTTGTTGGCCCAGTCCAACAACATCTTTGTGGCAGCATATTCTGGCCAGGATAGAATGGAGCAGAAGGAAGCGGGGTAGCATTCTGATTGTCACCTTCTTCCCCATTAAATTTGGATGGGTAACATATCTCAAACTCTATTTATGTATCATACAACAAATTCCGATAGGACTATGAACTGCCACGGGGTGTCGTCCTAGAGCAGGTCCAAATCACAACATTACCACGGTGTGACCGCAGTGTGACTACGGCGTGACCACGACATGACCGAGGCATGACCGCGGCGTGTTGGCCCAGTCCAGCGACATCCATAGGGCAGCATCTTCCGGCCAAGATTCCAAATAAATCCTACGTAGTTGTCCTTAAAATTATAGAAACTGAGCTTAGGTTATAAAAAACAAACTCTTGATTCTGGATTGTGGTATGATAAAGATATATATTTTATATGCATGTTTTTAAAAGTGGTAATATGTAGTTGAAACTGCTGATTAAGAGTAAAATTATCACATCTTAATCTATCACTATGAGTTTTCACAGACAACGCACCTCCGTTGGAGGGGTTTAATTATAAAAACACGACATTATTTATCAAATGAAACAATTATATTAAATAACACTTATTCAAGAAATGCAATTAAATATAATTAATAATAATTATGAAATAAGCTAAATTCAATTTAAATCTTTCTTAAATTAAAGAGGCTACAAGGGGGACTCTACCTCAAGGTTGAACCAAGCCATCCATTTTGGTTGTTGGAGCTTTCTAACTAAAAGATGCTGCTCCTCCACTGGGTATACGCAACTTCACACACATGCAAGGATACCTAGCCCCTATGCACACACCTTCATGGCCATGAGCATGTGCAAGGGGATCCTTTCACATATGCTTATATGCATGTATCACTCTCCACTCACCTGCGTCTGCATTTATATATATATATATATATATATATGTATATATATATATACATGGGAACACCTAGACCTATACATGCATAATCATTTCCATGGGTGACTATACACGTAACGGGGGAACCCACATACATATAGTTACTTACCTATGGACACGCAGGCAAGTCTCCCTTGACATGGAGACTTGAAACCAACGAGCAGGGATCAACGCATTACAAAAAGGATATTAAGAACCTTAAAACACATGAAGGATGCTACATAACTACTAAGAAACCATCCAATGGCATTAAATCCTTACCTAGATTGGCATGGGAGAACCAAATGCACCCAAACCAACAAGAACCGATCCAAAGCCCTACCAAAAACATAATACGGAGTAAAAACACTAAATCCCCAAAAACATGAGGTGAGAGACAGGTAGTAACCATAGCATATTACCTTGGATCAAATCTGGTGGACTAAATCAATATGAACTCCTTCTAGCACCCTTCATAGAATGTAACTGTCCTCTGTCTATAGAAAGTAGTCAAAGATCTATATGACCAATGTGATAAACAAAATAAAATAAAAACTAAACTAAAACATACATGTCTCCTGTGACTACACCTATCACTTCCCAACATATAAGTACCACAACGCCCCATGGGTCAAATCATGGTTCTGTAAGCAAAGGGGAAACAAATCAATGCTTCAAAATGATATTATCAAATAGTATATTCCTATTATTTAACAATTATTATTCCTATTAATGGTATATAATCAATTTGGCCTGAGTTTCAACTTAGTTTGGTTTTGTTCAATACAAGGGATGAGGTTTTTATTATTCTTAGTTTTTATGTTTACACTAGAGATATTTATTTAAAAATGATGAAAGTATTTGGAATTATTATTTATGGTTTTAGTTCTTAGCATGTTGTCATGGGGCTTGTCCACATGAATAATTCTTGGAATGTAGGGTTCAGTTGAAATTTATGTGCTTTAATGTGATTGATATCACTAACGATGAGTATTTAGATCCTTTATAATATTCCTAAGAGGATTGGGCCTTGTAGTGACAAGTGTGGAAATTGTACATATAGCGTTTGATGAGGAAATACTTATGAGGATGGATTGGAATTTTGGTAGGTTATTAGAGTGGGATGGTCCCTATGAGTATATAAAATGTATTATGAAAGGTTTTACTACATTTAATGATTCAAGAGTTCAAATAAAGAGATGAAGGATGAGATTATAGTGTGGGAATTGGGTATTGTCGGACAGAATGACATTATAATGCCAATGGTCTTGCTATGATTTAGCTTAGGACGGAACCTGGTTATTGGGGCTGGGTTATAATACACGATAATGATGAGTTTCTTGACTGGATTATTGAGAATATAATTTATATGAGTTCTACATGGTGTGAATTGGTGACTTGGACAATCATAAGGTGAATAATCCTCTTTGTCTAGTTGGATGATGAGATGTGCATCGAGGCATGGGATAATATTTGAGAGATGAGTCTAGACTATGTGACTGAGATGATAGAATAGGATAGGTTTGATAGGATTGAGTGAGTGGACAACCCATGTGAGGATGATATGATGTATGGAGACACTTAGAGACACTTGGGGTTATTTATGATATCTCATGGAGACACTTGGGGTTATTTCATGACTCCAACATACATCAGAAATGTTCCCACACAATGTTTTAGAAAAACAATTCCATCTCATGGAAGACCCCAAGGCTCCTCTATCTTCTAATGTTTCCTCACACTCACACCTCGTGGGATTATAGTATACATGGGATCTATGTCAACTAGTCAGGATATCATCACTACCCTCCGTCCGTAGAAAGAAGTAAAATACATATGTGGTCAACGCGATAAAGAAAATAGATAAAAACTAAACAAAAACATACCTGTATCCTGTGACTATACATGTCACCGCCCAATATATATGAACCACACATCCCCATGGGTAAAATCATGTTCCTGCAAACATGGAGGAAACAGTTTCATTTAATAATCTCTTCATTTTTCATTATGTTCATTATATAGCATGTTGTTGGAAACACCATACTAGTACACTTATCCATTTAATATATACCTATGCTACATTAGATGAGTTGAAAATTGTGCACATGACCCTCTTCACTATCGAAATAACCTCAGAGGTAACACAATTAATGTTTAGTAGTTGATCCTACTCTTTTACCTAGTTGGGCACCAGTCCATGAACCAGATGGTCTACTTGGTCATGAGGGTGTAAACCATTTCATTATATAATAATAAGAATAAACGTGTTGGTATCTTTTCTACCAGAAATGGTAATTTCTCATTATTTCAGTTCCAATCGACTTCAATTTCTAGGTTAATGCCCCTTAACTATCCGTAGATTTCAAGGGGTGTCTCCCATGGGTGTCCTGTGGTTTGTAGTGTCTATCTATGATTTTTGTGGGGCTTCCGTATTGTGGGAAATTTGTATTGCATGTCCAGTTTAATAAATACATTAGTCAATTAGAAAATACACCCATAGTCAATAAAGATATACCAACTTTTGATAGAAAATACCATCCAAATAACCATCTCATAAATCTAAGACCAACATTTTCTTTACCAATTCCAATTACATAGTATATGTAGCACCAACTTATGTTTTATGAACCAATCAATTAAAGGGAAAGAAAATCCTCACAATAACCCATAAAATCTCATATAGCATCACTAACCTCCAATTAACCCACATCATTGCACATCTTAATGATGATACAACCTCATTACATATATGTTAAATCAAAACACAAACAAAAACATATACACATCCAAAATCAAAACTAAAAACTGAAATATTAGATAAATTTCAATAAAAATAAGGTACAAGTTAAGATAATATCTAATTTATAATGGTTCAGATAGAGATTCATCAGGATATTCAGCATCTTGGATGGGATGGTGGAAGAGGAAGCTGAAGGAGCTCCTAGATCACCGAGAGAGAGGGGGTATTTGGTGGAAGTGCTACGGTTTTGGGTTCTGTATCGCAAATGGGGGAGAGGAGGGGATGCTAATAATTTGGGGGAAGATTTTAACAATGGTTTTTAAAAACCATTGGTAAAATTTTTTAGGCCACAATTATACCAATGGTTCTAAGGAACCGTTGGTATAAGGTACCCTAAGCCATCATATTACCAACGGTTCTAATTAAACAATTGAAAAAGGTTGCTTATGGCTTTATTTACCAACGGTTTTATGAAACCATTGGTAAAAATATTATTTTCAACCGGTTTTATGAAACTGTTGGTATGGAAGTGTTGGAAAAAACCCACATTCCAGTAGTGTTAATTAGGGTATAAATCAATGATATCTAGGAAACATAGTTATCAATGGATGATTCAACCTAATTCACTATGTACCTTGTTTGAAAATGAGACAACCACGAGTTCCTTTAATGATATACCATGGAAAATTTCTATTTGCGAGAAATTAATCTCTCATCCTATTTAAAATGGATATCAATGTGAAATCTTCACTTCTAAAAGAATCATAAAATGTAAAAATTTAATCCCATAATAATTTCAAATCCTTGATCAATGGTGACAACCAAACATCAATATCTTTACATGGTTGTTTTGGCCCTGATATACACATAGATAACATGATGTATTTTAATTTAATCCATAACAACTATACAATGATATAATTTTCCAACATAAACGCCCATGTACTTTGAGTTCAACTTGTAAAACTGAAAGGATTAACTCCATCTGTAGAAAACTCTAGACAATGGTTTCTCAGATCCTTTCCAAATTATGGATACTCATGATCAATTCACTTCCATTAAGGAGAGTCTGTCGAGTGACGTAATTTCATATCTTCATTTATTATAAATACATTTCTTTTAAATTTACCTACAGTATCCTCACATCCATATATGTGCATAAACCATGGAATGATTGGAATATACCATACAACTTTTATTGGACCAGATTAATTTTTTGGGTTTCATGAATCACCACACTTCAGGAATTCTGTATGTGATATTTTTTCCTCAAGAAATGGAATAGAGTCATTTGAAAATTATTGTATTCTTTTAGAGATCAAACCAATCGAGTGTAGTATTCATTTCATTTCATATTTTTTTCCTAAAGGGATTATTATCTTCATTTATCAGGTCATTTAGGAGAGAAAGTAGTTCCATAAAATTGGTGTCAATCCATCCATTTCCTACAATCAAATTATACATCTTCATTATGTATGAAAATGATGTATATTTACTGCCACCAGAATACAATATCAACTTTTCAAAAATATTTAACTTCTCAATTTTTTTTCAATAAAAATGTTTATCTTTAGCAGTACATTCAATTTTATCACACGATATTCATCTTCATTCACATCGCTATCACATCCTCAATATAGTATTCTTCATCATCCACACTTATAATCACATCATATGATCCCAAAAATGCAATGAAATCCTATCCACTAGCTGAATTTACTTTTCTAGAATAACAATAATGTAAACATTAAAAAAGTATATGAGAAGGGTCATATACATGATATTTTTCAAACATAATGAACTATTTTAGTCCATCATCATAGTCTTTTGTCAGACGATTGGCATCCATCCATTGTTAATTCATATCCATCCTATTTGATTCAGTAATATTAATATTTAACCAAATAAATACACATAATATGTTCAACTAGGGTCATCATCCAACTATATATCTCTCTCATAAGATTAAAAGGAACTGAAATAAGACAGAAAAAACCTAATCCTATAAAATATTAGCATGTTTTAAATTTCTAGTAGGTAACCACTTCCTTAAAAATATAAATGATCACTATTTTACTACATCGTAAGAAAATATAGTTTCAAATACGTTAGAAAAATAAACACTTTCTGTACATTTTAACCAAATAAGTACCAACACATAATATTGTGTTAAACCCATTTTTCTATGATTTATATTAAATGAAAACAATGACTTTGAAAATATTATACCTTGACTAGTACATCTTCCTCAAGTAACCTTTTTAAAATATGATAATAAACTATTTAATAAACATCCATTTTTGAAATAAAAATTTCAAAACACATGGAGATTTCCAACTATCATACGGTTTTCTATAACATATTTTAAAACCAACCATACCCATAAAACAAGGAATTATGCCATAAAACCCCATTTTCAAAACTCCCAAAATCATGGAATTTCAAATACAATTCATTTTAAATTTTATCATTTGAGAAAAATTTACAAATTCCTTATTAAAATAATTTTAAAACACATCAAAACATCATTTTCAATTTTTCCTTCTTAAAAAAAATTAACAATCCCTTTTCAAAAAATATGAAAAGATAACCATTGAAAGAAAGAATAAATCACACCCTTTTGAATTAATCTATCTCAATTAGAAATCATAAAAGCTTTGAACACCCCAAAACAATAATATGATAATTAAAAAAAATAAAAAAATTCAGTTTTATTTATACATTAGAAGGGCTAACTCACCAGTTTAAAAATAATACTACATTTTCAAACATTTTTAACACATTCAAATCACCCAAACTCTGGGTTTCAATTCCAATTATCAAAGAAATAATATTTAATGAATCATTTCAATGATTAAAACTAATTTTTAACAAAAATGAATTATTTAAAAAACCAATTTTTTAATTTCCCCAGACACATGTCTCTGAATATAATTCCATAATATGGGAAAACCCACTTTGAAAACACCATTTATCAATTATGGGAACTGATATAGGCATATTTATAATAAAGAATCATTTCCAAAAATAATTTAAATATAAAAAAATAATGAGAATGAAAAATAAATGGAACATGGTATATAAGAAATATAGTAAAAATATGATAATATAAAATGGAGTGAAAAGGACACATCAAATCGAATCGATGTATATCTATAAATGAAACATAATACCAGTAAAAATAGGATGATTCATGGAATTAATTAAGATTAATGTAAAAATATAAAGGAAATGTTTAGTTCATGGACTTTCAATAATTCCCTTTTAGATTTATCATGGCCTATCTTGCCTATCACGCTAAATATTTTCACTAAAAATAGTCCAAATATAATATATTTTATTGTTTAAATGTTGGATCAAACCATCGAGTACATAATTGTAATTTAAGATGATCACATGGTCTATGTAGCGAAATTAATCATTCACAATAGTGTCTATTTAATACCCTTGGTAGTTATTTACATCCAATTTTGGGCCTTCTAGTATATCATCATAGGTGGCATGTTTGTCTGAACAGGGCTGGTTCATTACTATTCACTCCATATGTTTAAAAATAATTTACATTATTAACATATCAAAAAATGTAATATAATAAAAAAAACCTAACCATGTTTTGTAATACCAGTTGATAATCCATATAAACCCATCAACCAATTTCCAAGGGAATGGTATTATACAATTATTCATTTCATTTCTTTATTATAATTATACTGGTCAATTAGTTAATCATATTTCATTTTCATCAATGAATCTTTAAATATGTGCATTACTAAGTGACCTAAATATCATCCTGCTCTTGGAAAAACATTCACTATGACCAGGATAAACTATTCCAATTTACATATTAATTTCTTAATACCTAAACTGTCCCATTTTTTCACTAGGTATGGTTTAAAATTATAATGCTTTCATAGATTCATGAATAAATCATTAATTACCTCATATAGTATATTCCACTTACACGAGCCTTAATAAAATAATTTACCTAAAAAAACTAGATTAAATAGCTATGACTAGATGAATAATTAAAAACCTATAAAAATAGAATAAAACCTTATTTATAGTCATCCTATAGTTAATAGAAATAATAAACCAACACGAAAAGGTTATCATACCTTAAACTCTTATCTAGAAACCCACTAACATTGATGAATAAAAAATAAATGATTTTATATAATGTTTCTCCCACTCAAATTTTCAAGTGATGAAGATTTAAACAAGGGAGAATGATCCTGGTTTGTGGATATATATTAAATAAAATATGAAGGGAGGTTCAGTTATAAATAATATTATAAAAACTAAAAAACATAAGGCATAGTAGTAAACTTTCCTCTAATAAGTCTAAAAATCCTATTTTTCACATCAAAATTTTCATACCTTAGATAAAATTATATATAAAACAAAATTATGCATTTAATAAACATTTTATTACTATGTGATTATTCTATCTCTTATGTCCCTAGGGATTCATGAAAAATCTCTTTTGATGGTATTTGAGATCATGTAAAGATCTTTCCTCATAAGATCATGTTAAAAGGAGATATAGTATTTATAGAATCTAAATTTTTTATTTTATTAAAATGGATCAATGAATGTAACCATTCAATTATCACCCATATTTTTTTCCAGGGATAGAATTTATGAATCTGGATGCACTTAGGAAGCAGATTATTGAATGTGGGGGACTTTATTCATAGAAAATAGACTCTTTTGGTAGAGTATTTTTTCACATTGTTTTTACATCTAATATATTGAAATAAAAATCATGGGGATATAGATTCATCAATCATATCCCATAGATTCTTATAGTCCAAGACTATGATCCACATTTGGATCCCTTAAACAACATGAAATCGATCACCTATGTTTGGATATTTGTTTGTTGCTTGAGTTGGTTTTTATGGAACCCTCAAATACTATGGGAATTTTGATCCGACATTAGAATTCCAAATATAATGGATAAATAGAGTGATGAAGAAATGTATTGTCACCTTTCAGGGATATAGGTTGAATATGATCTCTTAGCCACTTGGGATGTGTTCATTGTGATGGCATCATATAATAATAGATTTGATATATTGGTTGAATATCAAAAATCTCTAGACTTCTATAAAGGATACAATAACTTAGGAAAAAATTATGATAAGCGTCTTAGTTTTATGCTCTATTGTATTTGTGGGATGAAAGGGAACTCCATTGATTTTTGAAAAAAGAAGACTAGCACTACAGAAAAGGTGGTGGGGGGTACTGTTGAAGCCAAACCACATCCTTGGTGGACCATATTTCAAGTTGTCATGAGGAATAATATGTCACTGTTGCAGGGATACCCTATTTTTCGGATTTGGTCTAGTAGGCTACTTTCTCTGATCATGATGGTGGTTCTAAGGGTTCTTGATAATAGATGGATACTAATGAAATAGAGAAACAGACTAATAACATTGATGTTACAATTCTAGTGGCACCCTCCTATGATTTTGATGTTTTGGAGAATCATATCCAAACTGAAGTGGATATGGAACTAATCCAAGAACATGATTTGACTACCCAATATAGTAAGTGTAAGGATAAGTTGTCCCCTATTTATGTAAAATAGGTTTTTGGTGATTATAGAAACGTCACATTCGAAGATTAGGGGTATAGTGTAGTTTACCACCTCAAATACATTTTATTTGGTTGATCCATTGGAGGAAGTAACTATTTCTAACACCTTAAATTATGTTTATGTCCTCTATGTTGACAATGAGACTCCTAATGTTAATGAGAATAATCTCTTGGAGAAAGGTACTTCTGAGTTGGGCAGGGATGAGGTGGAAGGGGCTTGGAAAGAGCCTAAGATGTTGAGGCAGAGTCACCATCCAAAAAATCATGGTCGAGGATGTCGATGGTAGGACTAGGTTTCTGCATGAGGAGGTAGTCTAAGTACGTCTTCCATGACTCAACTCACCCTAGAGTAGGATAAGATTAAGGATAATTATACTAAACTATTCAATCAAAAGAATTCCCAATCGATGTGGGATTCTGTCAATAATGTTGGAGATCCTGGTGATGATTCTAATCATGATTAGGGTGAGTTTTGACTTGTTGATTCTTTCATTGGATGAGGGATTGTCCTTATGTTTGACCCTATATGTATGTTTTTTCATTATTTTTATTCAAATTTTAATAAATGGTTAAGATCTTCGACTGCTGGATAGATGAATTTCATATAATTGTAAATAAATATATTTACATATTATGTACATATAATTAAAATTTTGAAAAATTACAAATATAATAAATATATTTATTATTTAAATATATTAATTATAATTATATAGGTATTTATTATAAGATAATAGATTCATGGGTATAAATGAATGAATCATATACCTATTAAAGTATAGAACTTAAAAAAATGAGTCATCATTTGTATGGAAAACATGAATAAAAATGATGGTGTAACATATAAAAGAACATTCACAATGAATACATAACATATTCACATCAATTATACTCACATATCAATATATTTATTGACCAAATTCATTAACAACATATATTTATTTATTTAAATTTATAATTATATACATATAAAGTACTTTTATATAATTATAAATATATGATCATAAATATATAATTATTATTATAATAAAAATATTTATTATTTAATAATATTTATTAAAATTTTATAATTATTTTAATATATTATTATTTATTGTAATATTATAAATAATTTTTTAATACAATATATATATTTATATTTGAGTTAATAAAAAAGGTATATTACTCATAAATATGGGTTTTCTATTTAATTTATAAAAATATACATTAATTTTGAATATGAATATAATAATTTTATATAAACTAAAAATAATTTTTTATGAAAAACTTTTATCGAAGCAAATAATAGTACTACTAAATCGAACATTTATCAGAATTTTGTTTAGCACTGATAAAGAGGATATTTATCAGTGCTATTAGGTAGCACTGATAATGCCCCCACTTATTAGCACTTTTTTCTTAGCATTGATAAAGTCTGGTGCTACCCATAGAATGATCTATGGTAGTGAGAACCCTCATCATGATATATAACCTCCCCATGATGATTTAATAGACACTCTCACTACACACGTTGAATCCCTAGAAGATAGTTGGTGATCTCACTATATGTTAGGCTATACCTAGCAAGGTTGGATGACATGCCTCAACCCCTATATTTTGGGAACCATAGTTTCTCTTGATTAAAAGGAATGGGTGACCCACTGTAACTTTTTTCCAACTTCATCACATTGTTTTGGAATATGTTGGGATCCCAACTGTATTAAGGAGATGACATGATCTTGTGTTTCTTCTACACATTATACGGACTTATGTGCTTCATATACACCTAGTTTATCAATGTGTCCATCATTAGGTTGGAAGAACATCAAATAAAGTTCATCCACCTGTTAATCTCCACCAGTTGCAATACATGTATTGATAACCTCTTCATGTGAAAAAAAATGATTTTAAATGAGTTTCATATTTTTCTTCATTGTGGAAATGAATCACATATTAGCTCGACATGCCACTAACTCAAAAGAAGCTACAAACCATTTGTTTAGGGAAATATCAAGATGGAAATGTTTCATACCATCATCACTCATAATTTACTTGGTGGGTTTGAGATTATTCAAACAATGATTAGCATCCAATGGAATGTTTGTAGCTAGAAAAAAATCATGCCCATTTCTACCTCAGGTTCCTATGAGAAGGTATTACAAGGATG
Source organism: Viscum album (assembly GCA_963277665.1). Classification (NCBI taxonomy): domain Eukaryota; kingdom Viridiplantae; phylum Streptophyta; class Magnoliopsida; order Santalales; family Viscaceae; genus Viscum; species Viscum album. The sequence continues at coordinate 765,125,648 of OY728129.1, forward strand.
AAACATCAACTATTGTACAAGAAGAGGCCCCTGGGAGTATAGAGTTGTTGGTTCCTCTACCTAAATAGACTCACTTAGTGCAATAGTTCTATCAACCACAAACTTGACCATCAAAGAAATACCAGGAACAATATTCCCATCGTAGAATATCCTGGTGTCACCTCAACAAGTTTAGATGACAAGATGAGAGAATGTGGATCCAACACCTCATTCGGCTCTATTCACCCCATCAAGGTTATGAGCCTAGAGTTCCCTTCATGAATACAATAAATAAGCATCATTTTTTGAAGGATACACATGTTCTCAACTATTTCCCAAATTCCATAAATCAGGGTATTTTGAAGCATCAAAAATGGAAAAGACCTAGGAAACTCGACACACTAACCACCCAGACAATTTCTTATACCACAAGACCACCAAAAAATCATAAATTAATTATATGTGTTCAATTATTGAATATATTGTGAGGAGGATAATGGGTTGGTCACATTAGGAAACATCCTAATATAAATTGTACATATCCTTATCGATACAGATAATGATAGTGAGGGCTTTGGAATATGGAACATGGTTTCCATATGTAGGAAATATTAGTATGGTGACTATTTGCCTCATGAAGTATTCATTCATTACCATAGCCTCATATTTTTTTCATTTAAGAAGGACAAAACACCATGTGGTGTCCCCTCATACTCTATCAGTTGCATCTATATCTACATGTCATCCTTCCAAGTATCAGAGGGGAAGTCCAATAAATTCATCCCACACACTCTACAATTTCAGGCATAATATAATGGAAACATCTCATTGGGTACACCAAACACTAAAACAATCCTCCGATGGTGAGATGAAGTATGACTTTGTGAATTCTGTAGAGTTGGTCATTCCCTTTACAATCCCTGAAAATGAGGATTGTTCTGTAAATGCCCAGAATGCATTTGTTAGCAACCATCAAATGAGAGGTCAAGGTCCTAAAAACCTATGAAACACTCTATAAATTTTACCAAAAAAGTTTTTTATGTCAATGAGAACAGAAATTAGGTTTTTATAGAGATTAGTATGCACATTACTCCTTGCATTCCTCACCTAACACACCTCCACAACTAACTGTGTTAACTAACCAGGGTTGAACATGCATGATCACACTATGACCAGTTTCTCCCAACGATAGTCCTTTCTTAGTCATCTAATAATCATCTTATAGTTATTCTAGTTGATTCATATGATCAAAAATATTATATCACTAGTACTATCTAGAACACAACTACACAGACAACAACATTCGTTGTGCCTTCTTCAAAAGAGTGTCACCTCTAGGAAAAAGCATGTATTTTTCATTGGAGTAGGAAGTGTTAACGCACATAAATATCATAACTATAAGGATTTAGATCCTTGATTCCCTCCATAATTTAAAATTAATTCATAAGGCCCTCACATATGCCTTGAAAATCCCCCTCCAGTTCTAATTATAGGTAGTTTTCATATAGGTCTACTGTCCATAAGAGGTCGATAATGTGGAATTAAAATCCATCATATCGTTATTAAGATAAAATGTATCTACCCTTATACAGGGGAACATCTTTTCGTTGTAAATCATAGTACATTGAATGGTGGGGAAGTCCACTGCTGGTTGGTCGACATAGGTTTTTAGATTAACCACACCATGACCTAGATACTCCATAATTTTTGGTTGAACAAGGATGATCTGTGTCCAAACGATCTGATGTTTTGGGTCTATGAGAGGAACAAGAAGAGATAGTGTGGTTGGATTCAAATGAAGAGAAAATTTTTTGGCTTGATATCAAATACTAAATTCATGTTATTTTTATAGGATACAGCTAAAAACATGTTGATGGGAAGGCCCTAGATTCATCTTAATGAGGAAATTTCCTCCACGTATTACCAGTGCCTCAAAGATTCCCTGAACGGTATATTTGGGGAACTTCAAGGTAATTTGTCTCAAATAAACTCCTATGATGCCTCTATCTTGACAACAACTACTACAATAGGGAGGGGAAGAAAACGAAATCCAATGAGTTTTATCACATAATCATAATGACCATTCCATGGGAATACATTTATAATGATGTGATCCTAGTAATTTATTCATTTGAGATAACATCACTAGACATGGAGAGTTTCTTCACTGTTTCATAGAAAAAGGGACGTCATTTCCCTAAATAGAAGGAATAATAATATATTAACTCATACTATTACACATGAAAGACCCATGTAGTACCAGAAACCTCCTCTCCTATAAGCTATCAATATTTTCATCCTATAACCATTGTTTTGCAGTATTTCTTCAGGGAACTCTAGGAATTAAGTAATCACTATAAGAAAACTAACTCCATTTATGTGACATCAATCATGGATCACATAGTCAATGGTCTAATGGATTTCCTCCAAAACATTTATATTAAAGGTTTCAATAGAGCAAGAACCCCTTAGTGGGGATTATGCAACCATCCCAATAAACACCTGCATTCCACATGAACTTGGTAGTCTAGAAGTTCTTCCACCGCCTATTGAATCTCCTATTTCCAATGATGATGTGGATTGGGAATGAAATCCTCCTTCATTAGAATAGTGTTTCCACACCATCATTGATGAGCTAGTTCAGGTGAACCTGGGTACTGAGATTGATCCAAGATTGGCATTGATCAGTGCATCCATGCCTCAAGAGAAACTGCATTATTATGCATATTTCTTAAAAAACTGTGAAGGAGTATTTTCCTTGTGTTATTACGTGGTTATATTACAAGAACATCAAGTATTTTTTAATCATTATATCCTCCCCGAAAGACATCGTGTGTTAAATAAGCCTCCCAAAAAATTCTTCATTCTCATGGAGAAATGGTCGAGGTCAAGGTTCTTATTTTTTTAATGAAAACATCATCTGGGAATTACATTACACCAATTTTTTACCCAATATCGTTATTTAGAAGAATAAAAACATGTAGATTTGAGCCGAAATGAACTTATGGGATCTCAACAATCAATGTTCGAAGGATAATGTTTTCCTCCTAGCAATAGAGTTTCTGATCGATGCTATAGCTGGGTTCTATGATGTCACCTTCATAGATGTATTCTCTAGATATATCTAGGTCTGGATGGCCCCCAACAATGAGGATTCTACTGCATTAAGGGCACCCCATGGTACTTTATTCTATCAGGTGATTCCCTTTTGGACTGATGAATGCAGTATCCACTTACTAGTGGGCCATGTAGCACATCTTCAATCATATTCTCAGGATGTTGGGGGAACACTATGTGGATGACATTGTGGTCGAATCCAAAAAGTGTAAGAACCATCTCAAAGTATTTGAGAAATAATTCTTCTTCCTTTTTTCCTGATATTTTAAGATGAACCACTTCAAGTTTGCATTCAAGGTTACCTATACTATGTTTATTAGCTTTGTCATCAAATACAGTGTCACCAAGAAAGACCCAAAGAATATCAAATCCCTCATCCACATGACTTCCCAAAGAAACCTATGATTGTATTGAATAATTCTAGGTTACATATCCTATATACGATGATTCATAAAGAACTTATATGGAATTTGTGGGACCATATCGAGTATAATGAAGAATAGTATCATCAACTACTGTGATCAAGAGTGCCATGGATCATTCTAGGAAGTCAATAAATATCTATTAAAACCTCTGGTTCTGAAGAAACTCATCTTGAGAAAGACTCTGGTCCTTTACATTACTTCCTTAGAATGTTCCATCATAGCACTTCTCACTCAAAATAATAATGAGAGAATAAAAAATATTTTATACTATCACAGTCGCATGCCCCTCGATATGGAGGCTAGATACTACTCATTTGAGAAGAGGTACCTCACACTGGTTTTTTAATTGAAAAATGTGTGTCATTATTAGCGACATCATGAGATACAACTTTTTTCCCATGTGGATTTTCTAATGTAAACTCTGAATCTCCCCATGTTAAAGAGATGATTGGATTACTAGGATGTGATTCTTTATCATTTTGTCATCTCATTCATTCTTTAGAGAGATATCAGGGGTCATGAATTAAAATAAATCATTTCCACCCTTCAATACCCTGAAGAACTACCTAAATTTGATAATTTCCCATATGATGGAATCCTCTTAGTGGACCCAGATACACTATCAGGTAGGATTAATTTAAATGGTTCCTAATAAAGATCATTTAGTAGGAGGGTCAATGAACCCAAGATTAATGTACTAGTCTTGGAGATCTTATTTATCACTATTACATAATATGTCATTCCATACTCATTCATTTTCTCATAATGATGCACCAACAACAAGGAAGATAATTAGGATATCATTACTGTTCTCAAGAAATCCTAAAATATTGATATCTCCTTATATTATGTGAAGGAAGATTCTGAGCTAGTCATCAATCAAATTTATTGTGACTATATAATCATAAATCAAGATCTAGTAACCCTATTGAAGCTCACTCTCTAATTGATGTCACATTTCTATTCTCATCTAGAATTTACTATTATACCTTATTCTTAGAATTTTCGAGCTGAATCCCTTGTTAGTTTTTCTACATCTCCTGCAGATCTAGACTGGGATGACCGGTTAATTCATGTGGTGCATCAAAGAGTGATTTATCAGGTTGTTTTGGATGATGATGATGGAAAATAGGTAATGTAGATGACTGCAGATTATTCTATATCATGACCACTAGGTCCAAATATGGTATAGGAGACACTCGATTGGACAAGTCCATTCATTGAGTATCTCTATCATGTCATTATCCCACTATATCAAGCTAAGTGTGAGAGAATCTGTTTTCATGCATCATAGTTCACCCTCTAAAGTGGACCTAACCCTGATCAGACACTCTAAAAATGTGGGTTTGATTAAATTATCATTTTTCCATCTAGGGAGAAGAGATGACATAGGTTATGTAGGAGGTTCATGCTAGGTCCTATAATCCCCATCTAGTGAGTTCGAAGCTCTCCCACCATATTTAGAGGCTTGGCTACTTCTGGCCCATAATGTTTTATGATTGCATTGTGTTTTCTCAGATGTTCTACCCTTTTCATATATTTCCATCTTTATACATCGACTACTGTAGCCCCTAAACACCACCAAGTATTATTGTCCCTTTTCATCCTGGTGACATAATGTAGTATTCACATATCTGCTAGAAATAGCTCGTCGATGAAAGTTCATTCTATCCATGACAGATTTTATTTCCAGGTGGGAAAAACCAAGTCTCCTCATAGAAGTAAAGCCCTAATACATGAGAAAATTTATGTTCTCCAACTTCATATACCAATGTTGAGTCCCTCATTCCATTATCATAGATAATGAATCTAATTTCCAGGCTGTTGAGTTGAAAATATTGTAAACCATGTACAATATTTAATAAAAAACTTCATACTAATATAACGGGTATAAAAATTTACAGATCAAGGAATTCAAAAAGATCCTCCCCAAAATTATACTAAATATTGGGGGAGAAAAATAAGTAAATTTGTTTAGAGAAACTCCACAATACTCTCTGGGACTATCAAAAAATTACTTGTAATTCCATCCATGTGGCTCCATAATCTATTACGTTTAGAAAAGAGATAGACCTTCCCATTGAGATCAAGTTACCATTTCTCTGAATAGATATCTATGACCTACATATTCCAAATAAAATAACATAATTACTTATAGCTGTGATGGAAGATATCAAATAGAATAGGCTTCATGAATTTCATAATCTAGAGAGACACGATAATAAGATAGAAAGACTGTTAAATAATAATATTTTTTCTCCAAAAAATCCTTCAGGGATATACAGTACTGCCTATTATAATTACAATGAATCCGGTAAATAAGAAAAAAAAAATTGAGCCCAGGAAAGAAGGATCATACATTATTCACATGGTCTATTCCAATTATTCGTACTCATTGATTAGTGTGTATAGAAAGGGTATCAAACCTCCCAAAACATCCAATTTTCTCAATCAGTACTTCACGTAAGGATCCTTATAGTGAACCATATATTATATAAATATATATTTCATCGGCATGACTATGGTTGTAGTTCATCTCTTGGGGAGGCGTCGTCAACCTCATGGACTTGGAAGACACACCCTTTATCTACATTTATCGCATATTCCGCCTCACACCATATCAACTAGACATGGCTTCTTCCGGCAGAATGAATATTGTTCCGCAGCCGAGATCTAGTTTTCGTGACTGAGGATTGAAACATCATCTTCCATGGGTTCATTGGGTGGTATGTTGTGGTCTCCGAAGGCTTTTTGTATGGTGGTGGTGGGACATCAGTTCTGGTTTGCGGTGGGGTTATGTTTTGACGATTTTGGTGCTCGGGTTTCTAACATTATGGTGATCGGTTTGTTCTTCTGAATTTCTTCCTTCGATTGTTTTTAGTATGAGTTGCTTCTAGTTCTGTGTTTTTCGTTGGTTATTTCTGTATGAGGTGCATGGATTTGGAGGTTCGAGATTTGGTTTCTTGGTTGTTGATTTTTCTGAAAGGTGTTAAAATTTGGTTTCTGTTCATATGGTGTTGAGATTGGTATTCTTATGATGGTTGGTGATGGGTTTTTGATGATTCATGTTCTTGGATCTGCTTATTGTTGTGATTCGTGCTCTTGCGTTGAATCTACTGTGCAAATCTGGTTGATTCTGATTGTTTCTGTTGGGTGGTGTTTTCTGAAGTGTGGTCAGAGGTACAAGGGTCTATGCTTCCGTTTCTGCTTCAGGGGTTGGTCGAGATGAGGTTTAGAGCTTGAGTTTTCATCAGATCGTGGCTATTTGGAATCAGACGTTTGAGAGGGTATGGCTTTTTCCATCAGTACCAGGCCCATGCATCATTGCACGGGACAACTAGCCGAGTAGTGATGAGAAGGTGGAATCTAGACTAATTGTTTTATGATGGGGAGGGGCTACCCTTGTTGTTTTGATTTGGTTTTATAGATTTTGATCCTTTGGGGCACAGTTTAATGTCTTATATCCTTGAAGTCATTTTAGGTTCCTCTTCATCCTTAAAAGGGGTTTACGATATAATAAAAATAATAATTTTCCTCCATATATTCAATAAAGTTAAACACGAAAATATCAATCATTTCATATTCGTGACACATAATAACATAATATTTAAAAACCTAATCCTGCATATGAAAGATCATGATATCATGCCATGGGATAAATCATAAATGTTCATAAGAATAAATGAATATAATATATAAATCCATAACATAAGACAAATTTTTTTTGGAATACACATAAGTATATACAATAATTTCAAATTAGTCAAGCCTCATTTCCAAGATCATCATAGCTGAAAAATTCAATTAATAAACTGAATTGACTCCATGTTCTAACCCTATATTACTGAACTAAGATCATTTCCAATTTTATAAATGTCTATCTCATGACATATATATGTTTATACAATGAATTGGATGGATAATCATGTCCCACCCATATCATAATTAAATAATTATTACATGTGCAACCAAACATAAATCATTCATCACAGCATATCCCAAGTAATAAAAATGGGACTCTTAATCATTATCCCATCATAAAATAATCTATATATATCAAATTTATTTCACAAATATAATCCCATTTAAAAATTAATAAATATATTAGAATAATAGGGATAGTATTTTTGAAACATAACCATATTAAATAATTCCATCATATATGAAAAATAGTTTTTATTGAATAGTTGAAATTAATTCTTGGGGAAAATATCCGTTCTTAATAGAAAACATTTTTGTTTTTCTGAATTCCACAAAATTTAAAAAGAAATGATTTTTTTTAAAATAAACATGAAATGTTGTCAAGGATAATTCATGAATATATTTTGTTATGAAAATGTAAAAACCAATATTTTAATATATGTTAAAAATAATTGTTCATCTTGTAATTTTTTCGGGTAAGTCAAAACGTACCTCGTATCAAAAAATTGAAAAATATTCCTTTCATACCAGTTTTAAAAAAATCACCAATTATGTAAAATTGAATTTAAAATTTTTAGAAGGATTGAAGGAATATTTTGGATTACATGTTTTGAACTCATGTACATGGATGATAAATATAACAATTAGGACTTACATATAAAAAATCTCAGATAATAATGAGATTGCAAAATTATCCCTTACCTTAGGTATGAAATCCTTTTAATGGATCCCAACATCCTATATAATGATTTAAAAAAATTCATTGAATTATTCCAGAATCATATTCATTTTTTAATATCATATATTATTATATTATCATCTGTTTCATAGTTATAATATTACTCGTCCAACGGTTTTTAACTTCATTATTTGTTTATGCATGTTTTGGCAGATAAGTTCTTGTTCCTATTCTTAGGTTATTTTTATATCAATTAAAAAATAATATTACTATAATATATATCACATATATTCATTCAATTCATTTATATAATCATACTTTAATAATATCATGTATAATTAATCGCATTGTATTTTGGAGACAGTAGGATGTACGTACACACATGCGATGATATCATTCACATAATTGTTGAATGGAAGTGAAGTGGATAGTGTATAATATATTAGAATCAATATCATGTTATAATAATCATATATTGTTATTATTTACATTATTATACCAATCTTATTATGGTGGTGGTGATAAACAGCTTAAACCACATTGTGGAGACGTTAAGTCATACGTACACATGCATGGTGATTTCAATTTTCGTAGGATTTATATAATATGTAATATGGTAGATTCATAATCATGATATCATCTCCACATATAAGTGAGTATGTAGTTGAAACTTTATAATTAGCAAACTCATGAAGTGGAATTAGAAGAAGAATAATGTTTGAAATAATTCATAGAGGATTTTCCATCTTCTTCGACGTGCTCCCTCTAAATATCCATTTAATGAACTAGCATTGGTATTCGGACAAGACCATAAAATCTGTAATTTTACATGGAAATATGATAATGGAAATTTTTGGGGGATATCATATCTTTAATGATTAATGGATTTATGAATAATTGAAGGAGTATGTGACCTTCTATAATTGAGGTGAGGGGTACTTTGAGAAACTCAACGAAATATAAATTTACAACAAAATCAAAACACATAGAAAAACCTCCAAAAGGACCCAATTTTTAAAAATTGATGAGATGTAGTTGCAATATCAGCAAAAAATAAATTTAAGATATTTTTTTATATCAATTTAAACCGTATAAATTTAATTAACAATGTGTTATTCTATTGAAATTTTAACAATGGTAAAAAATAATTTTAAATTAAAATGGTAAAATAATTACTCATTTGATGAAATCATGAAAAAAGAATAAAAAATTTAGAACATTTTAGACCATATCATAATTATTTTATATTTTTTAAAAATATTTTATGATTTTTAAATAATTTAATAAAAAATTATTTTGATAATGAATCAATAGTTTCAATTTTGACACTATTCAATTCATTGATTTCTACACATATTAAAATAACATGATACCTAAAAAACAAAAACATATTATATTATTAAAAGGTAAAGTACATCTAGAAAATTATTTGGACCAATTAATTATCCCAAATTATATTTATTTTAATATTTAAATAATATTTATTAGTTATCTCGATTAATGGAGTAATTACAACTTCATTTTTTTTAATTATTTAATACACTTTATCGTTGAATAAAAATTAAAAATAAAATACTACAAGGTAGATAAATATACTAGATTTTAGAAGAATAATTTTTGCCTAATATAACTTCTATAAAATATAACATTAAAAAATTTTAGACTTATAAAAACCAGAATGTGACAACTTTACCAACACTTTAAATAAAATAATATAAGGGTCATAATCTCTTCTATAAGGATCCAAATGGTTAATAACTTGATCCTCGAATAATTATGTTTTATATATAATCAAAAAATATTATTTGTTCAGGTTTTTATATCTCTTAATGGTTATTATAATTTTAATAAAAATTAGGATTTTGATTTTTCTTCAATGAAATAGTCTATGCATCATCAATGTATAAACCTTTAAGGTAATTATTTATTTTCCAAAAATTAAAAATAAATTTACATGATAAATAAAAAAATATCTTTAAAATGAGTATTTATAATTGAATTTATCTTTTGTATAAAATTATATTAATTATTATATAGATTATAAAATATGAGTGATACATATTTAACTTTTCTTAAAATAAAATAAATTTACTATCCTAATATAATCCAAATGGATTGAAAAGGATACAATTTTGACCCAAATATGATTCAGGTCGAGAAATACTCATCAAATGATATCATGAAAACTGTTAAAGTATTTTTATAATACTACATTTACCCTTAATTACCTAATATACCTTTTACCTTATTAATAAAAACTACCGAAGTTATTATTCATAATGCTAAAAAAATAAAAAATATATATTTATATAATTTGGACCTAATGATTCCATATATGAATAATTTTTCAAAATTTAAAACATAGATGTTTGAGTAATTAATTTAAAATAAATCCCATTTTCAGAAAGATAAAATTGGATTTAAAAGATAAAACATTGCACGAGATTGAAATGTTTTACATCTGAATTCAAAGTAAAACTAATTACAATGTCATACATTATATTAAATAACAAAAATTCATTCTATTTATACTTTAAAATAATTCAATAAAATAATTTAACCTGATAAATTATTTCAATGATTTTTTTTTCAATTTAAATTTATGTTTTTTTTATTATTTTTCAAAACGTGAAAGCTATCAAAATAATATCTAAAACTCATCCAAACTAATTTTTTATATCTCAGTTCCAAATAAAAGTTTTATGCTGTCACATAAAAATTATTAATATGTCAAAATTTTACTTTAGAAATTGATCGACAATAAAAGGCGGTAAAAATACCCTTTTGAAATGTATATGTTTTTATACATAAATAGGGTTTATTAATACCCAATCCCTCAAATATATATTGGATGAATATAAAACATAATTTATTAATTATATAAAATATATATTTTATTACAATCATTTTCTAATAGAAATTCACTCAATTTATTTATACAAAAATATAAATAGATAATTGATTTATATTTTTCATAGAAAATTGGAAGCTAATGAATTTATCATACATTTTAATAAGTTAGTCATATTTATTCATGTTAAACTAACGACTAGGATATAATGGTCATTTTATATTAATAGGGTCTTTTAGTTTGTTTAAACTCTCGATTTCATGCAATGAAATGTTTTGATTAATCTCAATTATTTAAAGAAAATATTACATAAAAACATCCATGTGTTACATTATGCCCTCTTAAACTAATTTTCTCCCTTGAAATTAATCACATAGATACAAAATTTTGAGGATACCTCTACCTCATCCCATAATCATGTTACCACATATCTTCTTTAAATTTTTGGTTCCTCTATAAATCATTAACCATGTGAGTGGTCTTGGTTTGTGTAACATTATTACTAGGATCCTGACTATCTATCTGTAGTGCTTCATAAGAAAGATCTTTCTCCAGCGGTAAAACATATGAGTTTAATACATATGAAGGATATTTTAAGTAATTGTTCTAGAGAGATACATATAACACATCATGAACTTGATAGTGATTGCGTGGAAGAAACAACGGGTACGATACATTCCGAACATGATCAAGAATTTAAAAAGGGTCATTATTCCTAAGTCTTAGGATAACCTTATTTCAAAATCTAATTTATATATTCTATGGAGATATTTGTATAAACACCTAATCAACCACTTCAAACTCTTTCATTTTATCAGTTCTCAACATAACATTTGTGTGGACCCTAAGCTGCTCTTATGTGGGGTTGAATAGATATGACCTTCTATCCCATTTCATCAACAAGATCAGGTCCTAATAGATTTCTTTCTCAAACTTCTACCCAGCAAGTTGGAGTTCAAAAATTCTTTCCACAGTCGAATTCATAAGGATCCATATGAATATTGGAGTGAAATGTATTCTTCTTAGAAATTTACACAAAAATTAGGTGTTGATTCCATCCACATTTGAAATCCATAGGGCAATCTATCAACATGTCTTCTCGTGTTTGAATAGTCCTGTTAGACTATCCATCTATATGAGGGGGATAAGGAGTGCTGAAAAATAACTATTTATCCAAATCCTACTAAAGACTTCCATAGAATATCAAGGTAAAATTCTATCTTGATCATGTACAATGGAAACTGTTACTCCATAAAATATTATAACATCCATTATATATATCATGGGAAGCTGATCAAGGAAAAAAATCCTATCTAATAGAAATGAAGTTTTTCATCTTCATAAGGAGATAAACTATAACCCATATAGAATTAAAGCCTTTAGTTTTTTTGGGAAGGATGACAAAAAAATTCGTAGTTTAATTTTCCCATATATATCCTGGTAGGTTAATGGCTGTAACATCCCCTTAGACATCGATCTTTCAACCCTTACTTTCTGAAAAACCAAGGACCGAGAGACAAATTTGGAAACATCGATTTTTATGCCATCCCATTAGAAATTCTCTATTAGGTCCATGTACATCACTGTGCTTCCAGGATGAATTGAAAATGAAGAAATATTTCCTCATCCAATAGGTACTTCATTAATTATAGTATGGTAAGAATACAAGCCCAGTTCCCAAACCTTATTATTTAATCACAATAATGGTTGAATTCAAGAACATTTGTCACATTATTTTTTAGCTCTATATATTCCATCCACACCTACTTAATTTTTAATTTTATAGATGGTTGAACATTCATTTGATAAAGATAATATTTATCCCTATTAGAATTTAAAGATCCAACCTAAGATAATCCTTAAATATTGGATCTTTAGTGATCCTCATCATAGTTTTGTTGGCATGGTACTATTGACTCAAAGCATCTACAACCTTGTTCAATTTCCTTGGGTGGTAATGTGTGGATGATACATAATCTTTAATCAACTCCAATAATCTTATTTGATTCATCTTAATCTTATTTGTGTAAAAATATACTTTAGGATTTTAGGACCTGTATAAATATCACACCTTTCACCATAACGATAATTCCTCCATATATTTAGTGAAAATAATTCTGAAGCTATCTCTGAATCATGAGTGGGGTAATTTTTTCATGGATTTCCAAATTCTGCGAGGCATAAGTTATCACCATATAATTTTGGATGATAACGCAACCCATCCACTTCTTGGATTCATCATTTTAGATCATAAAACGTTTTCCACTATAAGGTTATGTGACCACATGTGTAATATCTAACCATCTTTTTAGATCTTTGAAATTATCTTCACATTCCTCTTTCCTCACAAACATAACTCCTTTCTGAGTCAACATGGTGAGTGTATTATATAATCATATAAAATATTTCACAAAACATCGATAAAATCCATCCAAATCAAGAAAAATGTGGATCTCAGTTTTCATTGTTGGTCTCAGTCAACTTTCAATTACTTCTGTTTTTGTTGCATCCAAAAATATTTTGTCTCTTGATATTATATAACCCATAAATGAAAATTTTGAAGTCAAATTTTATATTTTGTAAATTGTGCATAAATATTATCATTTTTGAGGTTCTTATGTACAATTATCAAGTGATCTTCATGCTCTTACTTTCTCTTTGAATATACCATAAGATTGTCTATAATGACTACAAAAACTAATCAAGATAGTATCTAACGACCCTATTCATTATATCCATGAAGATATAGGGGAATGTAGTATGAGAAAAAGTCATAAATATAAATTCATAGTGTCCATACCATGTATAGAATTCCATATTTGGTATATCCTCCTTATTGAACCTTATTTTATTATATACAAAATGCAGATCAATCTTGGAAATGTATTGAGATCTATAGTGTTGGTAAAATAATTCATCAATGCAGGAAGATGATATTTTTTCTTCATAGTGATCTTTTTACGTTCTAGATAATCAATGAAGAGTCTAATTGATGAAAATTTATTATTATCAAATAGAATATGTGCACCCATGGTGATACACTAGGGCATATGAATAAATTGTCAAGATTATCTTGGATTTACTTTTTCTATTCATGCAACTCAATTGGGTACATTCAATAAGGTTTATTTGGAACAGGTATAGAACCTGATATGTGTTCTATTTAAAATTCGACTTCACTATTCGGTGAAATGTCACAACCTGTCTCCCAGGGCCCATTCCGTGACTACCCCAAGTCCGCTGTCCATACGCTAGGGACTGGACACTAGCACTGAAAGGCTTATTCACTAAACCGGGAAGGGATTGCATTTATATCCCGTAAGCACACACAACAAAGAACACAACAAGATAAGAACACAAGTAAACTTTATTTTAGAAAGAGTGTGTATAGTATGAAAAAGGGGCGAGAATAAAATCCCAACTGGAAAGTACAAGAAAACTGGAATGTACAAGTACACGGAAATAGATATTGTGAACACCTGCCGAGGGTCCTACTTGAAGGGTAGGTACAAATCTTAAACGGTCATCATTGCGGTACGCCTCTTCTATGTTTCCCCTCCGAGCTACCTCCAGTCCTAGTACCATCATCCCTAGTCAGCTCTTTCCGTCGGCTGCCCAAAACACAAAAAGGTGTAGGAAAAGCCCGTTTAGGGGTGTGTATAATGATACTGAGTAGGTACCCTGAGACCCTCTAAGGTCTCACATAAACCACAAAGGATAAACTAGAAATCATTGAATCAACTGATAACCCTACTTAGTTATATTCTCATATATATACCAAAGTTATCAAATATTACACATCTCATTCATGGGAAACATAAGGACCAACTCCTTAGCCAAAGTACAAATATTCTATGAATGAATGATTACCACTAAGGTAAATCCACAAAGTTAAGTACCAAAAAGGTAACACCACACAGAAGGATACCAAAAAGGCATCACCATGAAGGTAAATACCATACAGGTAAGCCACACAGAAGAATACCAAAAAGGTATCACCATGAAAGTAAGTACCACATTGGTCTTCCACACAGAAGAATACCTCAAAGGTATCACCACGAAGGTAAGTTCCATGAAGGTATTCCACATAGAAGATTTCCAAAAATTTAAAGACTCAGCTCACACAAGGTATAACTTAGGTACGGTAGTAAATATGATTAGATGTAACTACAGAATCATCTTACTTTGTTATGAGGAAGACCCACGTAGGATCCTAAATCACCAAACCCACTTAGGATCCTAAATCATTAGAACCACAGAAGATCGTAGTACATCATCAGACCCATATAGGATCCTAGTATAGCAGACCCACATAGGATCCTATAGTAGTCCCATGTGGATTCCAAGAGTGGATCAAAGTGAGACTCTCGAGCACAGACCCAAAAAGGATCCCAAAGCATTGACCCACATTGGATCCCTTTCTCATGTTACAGTCGGCAACATGGTTCTCGCACTATACTCGGTTGATTTTGGGAGGTTCCACTCCTCAAGCCACATGTTGATAATAAAAATTTCAATAAGTCCAATGAAGATGTATCCCAAATGACCTCCATAGAAAATGGGCCTCAATGCAACAGACGGTGAATCAATCGGACGCTCGTCCTGTAAGTTGTTAGACTTTTTATCCCGAGGGCCCTGTTGGATTCGTGTTCGATCCAACCCGGCTGTACCCCAACATTATCTAAAACCCATGTGGGGTATAACAAAATGACTATCGTGATACAAGGTTTCTAGCACCATATAAGTTTTGTCAAATGGACGCACGTAGCTCAAGATATTGCTGAAAAGACGAAAAGGGTCAAAGTTGGTCAGAATCTGGTCTGACCCGGGTCTAATCCTGGGTCGTAAATGGCCCACGGGATCTGACCTGGCTTGATGGGTCCGGCCTGCAATGCAGTGGCCCTTGGTACAGCGTCCCGTTGGGCAGCTCGCGGTGCGGCTTCCTCTTGGCTCGCGGCTGGCCGGCCGACTAGCTGTCCTCCTCCACGCGGCGCGGTCATGCGTCGTGCCTTCACCGGCTGCCGGCGTCGAGCCGGCCGTGCCTCGTCTCGCTTTCGCGACACAAGGTTACGGATCTTCTTTGCTGAGCGACATGGATGCACGCCGCTACCCCTTTGCACCACCAACTATGTCGCATCTAGTCGGATTATCAGCCAGCACTCCCGAGTCTCACTGGTGCCAAAAGATATCACTGGTCGCCATTCTCCTCCATCAAAAAGATCGCATCAAAAGCACATAGGTTGTGGAGAGGTTGGTCCATGTTCGTTTGGCCGGCACCATCCGCGTTAGAATGGTATCAAGCGGCTTCTAAATTCTAAAATTATGAAGAATGTCAAGAATGGTGCAAGGCGTATACAAATAACAAACCCTAACTTGAGGTTACATTGGAGATCATCCGTGGTTGAATATGGATTGGATTTTATCGATCCCATAGAAATCCTCCTTCAACGGCACTGCTTGTTTGACGATCCTCCTTTATTCGGTTCCTCCATGGTGAGAATTTTTCTTCCTCAAGAGGCTCCTCCATGAACACTATTTTGCAATTATTCCCCCCAAAACCCAAGAGGTGAAATGGAAACTTAAATGAAAATAGGGTTTTACAATTAATTCAAGTTGGCACAATAAATAAGTGGCTCAATAAATTAATTGGAGAGTTGGAAGAATTAATATCTTAATTCTTAGGGTCTTCCCCCACATTAATGAAGGGTTCAGCTAGTCCCCACCATTGATTTAAAATTGGGAGGATTAATAATCTTATGGTCCCCACCTCCATAAATCAAACGGACGTTACAAGAAAAATAAAAAATCTTAAATACTTTTATTTTTCTATTCTTCCACGAAAAAGTTAAAAAATAACTTCCACCCTTGACCTACTACAGTTGAGGTGAAATTCTCCATAATCGAATACTGGTGTTGCGAGTTCAACGGTGTCCTCAGATTTCAATTCCATGCACTGGTACAGAAGTTACAAAAACCCGCTCTCACGTTTACTGAACGTACCTGAAAAAAAGTACAGAAATTTATTCCGGGCATAACGGGCCTCAGAATCACGCGCCGTCAATTTTTTCAGACTCATAAAATCCCTATATAATTAAAAAAACATTACATGGAATTTCTGGGTCATTACATTCTCCCCACCTCTGGGCTCTACTTCCCCATAAGCCACAACTCAAACTAAGGGAACTAGTGGGTTTACTGAGCACATATCTGAGCCTCCCCCTCTCGTGTGATCTCCTGGAGGTTCATGTGCTACCAACACACGTGCACCAAAGGAATCGACCGCCCAGAAATGATCTTCTCTGGTCGATCCTCAATCTCCACTGGAACCTCCATAAATGTCGCCCCATCGTTGATGTCTAGCTTTCCATGTCCTACAATGTGTGACGGGTCGTGCATGTATCTCCTCAACTAGGATACGTTGAAAAAATCGTGTACCCGGTGCAACTAACACTACGGGAAAAATGAGCAATTGCGACGGGTTATTTGCGACGGGATTTATTCCCGTCGCAAATAGTCATGTTAAAAACTTATTTGCGACGGGGGTATTTCCCCGTCGCAAATAAGGAGGCTTTTGCGACGGGATTGCTTTCCCCGTCGCAAATAGTTTTCCCGCGATGCGCGCCAAATCGCGGGAAACTTATTTGCGACGGGGAAATATTCCCGTCGCAAATAACCGGCGGCGGTAAAAGGTATTTGCGACGGGAATATTCCCCCGTCGCAAATACTATGTCGGCAGGGATTATTTGCGACGGGACCCGTCGCAAATAACTATTTACCGGTTGACCGTAATAAATGTTGGCTAAGGTATTTGCGACGGTACCCGTCGCAAATAATACTATTTGCGACGGGAATCCCGTCGCAAATGGGCCCGTCGCAAATAATCTAACCTATAAATACCCCCATCCGTTTTTTTCATTTCATTCTCATTCCTTATCTTCTCTCTCTCTCAGAATTATATTTCTAGAGTTGAGTTTTTCTCCAGTTTAAGTTTTTTCTCCGGAGCTGATATTAAAGTTTTGAAGAACGATCAGAACAGATCAATTTTCAAGGTATTTATCTTCATTTTAATTTTTTATTTATTTTTAATTTCTTATTAGTTTCTATTATTATTAATTAGTTGTAATTTAATTATGTTCACATTGTTTTATTATTTAATAAATTTAAATTATAAGTATTGTTTATATGGTAATTAGGAATAATTAGTAATAATTTTTAGTAATTAAGAATAAATATTAATAACTAGTAATAAATACCAATAATTAAGAATAAGAACATTATTATATTATTAGTTTATTTTATTATTAATATTAAAATAATATAATTTTTTATATATATACAGTTCTTTTTTCATCTGTGTGTTTGCTGTCTTCACATGTATTATTTGTATGTGGAGATAGAAAACGCACAGATGAAAAAAGAACTGTATATAAATTAGAAAATTATATTATTTTAATATTAATAATAAAATATATTAATAATGTTATTATTTGTAATTATTGGTAATTATTTCTAATTATTGATAATTATTCATTTAATTACTAATAATTATCAATAATTAAGAATAATTAGTAATAATTACCAATAATTAACAATAATTAGTATTAATTACCAATAATTAGTATTAATTACCAATAATTCGTAATAATTAGGAATAATTAACAATAATTAGTAATAATTAGGAATAATTAACAATAATTACGAATAATTAACAATAATTAGTAATAATTAGGAATAATTAGGAATAATTAGTAATAATTAGGAATAATTAGTATTAATTAGGAATAATTAGTAATAATTACCAATAATTAGGAATAATTAGGAATAATTAGTATTAATTACAAATAATTAGTATTAATTAGGAATAATTAGTATTAATTACAAATAATTAGTATTAATTACAAATAATTAGTATTAATTACCAATAATTAGTCTTAATTACCAATAATTAGTATTAATTACCAATAATTAGTATTAATTACAAATAATTCGTAATAATTAGTATTAATTACCAATAATTCGTAATAATTAGGAATAATTAACATTAATTAGTAATAATTAGGAATAATTAACAATAATTAGGAATAATTAGTAATAATTAGGAATAATTAGTAATAATTAGGAATAATTAGTAATAATTAGGAATAATTAGGAATAATTAGTATTAATTAGGAATAATTAGTATTAATTACCAATAATTAGTATTAATTAGGAATAATTAGTATTAATTACCAATAATTAGTATTAATTACCAATAATTAGTATTAATTACCAATAATTAGTATTAATTAGGAATAATTAACGATAATTAGTAATAATTAGGAATAATTAACAATAATTAGTAATAATTAGGAATAATTAGTAATAATTAGGAATAATTAGTATTAATTAGGAATAATTAGTATTAATTAGGAATAATTAGTATTAATTAGGAATAATTAGTATTAATTAGGAATAATTAGTATTAATTACCAATAATTAGTATTAATTACCAATAATTAGTATTAATTAGGAATAATTAACAATAATTAGTAATAATTAGGAATAATTAACAATAATTAGTAATAATTAGGAATAATTAACAATAATTAGTAATAATTAGTATTAATTAGGAATAATTAGTAATAATTACCAATAATTAGTATTAATTAGGAATAATTAGTAATAATTACCAATAATTAGTATTAATTACCAATAATTAGTATTAATTACCAATAATTAGTATTAATTACCAATAATTAGTAATAATTAGGAATAATTAACAATAATTAGTAATAATTAGGAATAATTAACAATAATTAGTAATAATTAGGAATAATTAACAATAATTAGGAATAATTAGTATTAATTAGGAATAATTAGTATTAATTACGAATAATTAGTAATAATTACCAATAATTAGTAATAATTACCAATAATTAGTAATAATTACCAATAATTAGTATTAATTACCAATAATTAGCATTAATTACCAATAATTAGCAATAATTAGCAATAATTACCAATAATTACCAATAATTAGTATTAATTACCAATAATTAGTAATAATTACGAATAATTAGTAATAATTAGAAATAATTACCAATAATTAGCAATAATTAGCAATAATTAGAAATAATTAGCAATAATTAGAAATAATTAGCAATAATTAGAAATAATTAGCAATAATTAGGAATAATTAGCAATAATTAGTAATAATTAGCAATAATTAGGAATAATTAGTAATAATTAGGAATAAGTAGGATTAATTAGGATTAATTAGGATTAATTAGGATTAATTAGGATTAATTAGGAATAATTAGGATTAATTAGGAATAATTAGGATTAATTAGGAATAATGACCAATAATTGCCAATAATTACCAATAATTGCAAATAATTAGGAATAATTGCAAATAATTAGGAATAATTAGGAATAATCAGGAATACTCAGGAATACTCACGAATACTCACGAATACTCACGAATACTCACGAATAATCACGAATACTCACGAATAATCACGAATACTCACGAATACTCACAAATAATCAGGAATACTCAGGAATACTCAGGAATACTCAAGAACACTTAGCAAAAAAAATTATATTATCAATATTTATGAAAAAAATATTAATATTATTAAAATAATAAAAATTTATAAAATATTAAAATTATCAATATTTACAACAGATTTTGCTCTATTCTTAACATGTTCAAATCTTAAAGGGTCGCTAATTGTCAGGTCATGCGCAATAAAAAGTTTCTGTCAGCCATGTCCAATGTAAACTCTATAATTGTCCTTGCATGGTCGATCACTTCAAAAGTAATGTTGCAATCAGACAAACCAAGTCATTCCCTTCTTATCTATAAGAATCATCTCACATGAACCTTTACATAGACCATTCTTCCTTGAAAATTTAAGGGAAAAATAATGATATCCCCTCAAATTTTTAAGGAAGAATGATCTATGTAAAGGTTCATGTGAGATAATTCTTATAGTTAAGAAGGGAATGACTTGGTTTGTTTGATTGCAACATTACTTGCGAAGTGATCAACCATGCAAGGACAATTATAGAGTTTACATTAGACATGGCTGACACAAACTTTTTATTGCGCATGACCTGACAATTGACGACCCTTTAAGATTTGAACATGTTAATAATAGAACAACGTTTGTTCTGAATATTGATAATTTTAATATTTTTTAATTTTTTTTATTATTTTAATAATATTAATATTGTTTTTTCGTAAATATTGATAATATTTTTTTTATTACTAATAATTAGTAAACGAAATCTGCTTGGATAATGAAGGGAAAATTTATAACCATCTCCACAACGATGATTATCAAATTTCCTTTCATTATTCAAGCAGTTTTCCTTTTGCTAAGTATTGCTAAGTATTGCTAAATTAGTAATAAATAGTAATAATTAGCAATAAATTGTAATAATTAGTAAGAAATTGTAATAATTAGTAATCCTTGCTTGAGTGTTTTTTCTAACAAATTATTCAAAACCAGTAATGCTTTTATATTTTATAGAAAAATATGGAACAACGAGGTCGTCAACAGTCATTATTAGATGACCGCATATGGATAAATCAACGTAGAAATCCAAATGGTTCTGGTTTAAATCCAGTATATATAGAGGGTGTGGAGATTTTTTTATCATTTGCGGCATCAAATTCAGAATTTGTTTCAGAAGGAAAGATAAAATGCCCTTGCAGAAAATGTGCATTGAGAACGTTTGACACGTTTGACAAAGTGGGGGAACATCTCTTGCGTTTTGGTTTTCAAGCAGATTATGTTTTTTGGTATCAACACGGTGAACGCAGTTCCAGAGCAGATGATACCAACTTGATTCCGGATCCATCCCAGTTTCAAGATTTAGTACATGATGTTGCAGGTTCATCTGTTCAACATACAGAAACTCCGGCTGATATAGCTTCAAATCCTGAGTTGGGACCGTCTGAATTTTATGAGTTGTTGAAGTCTGCTGAGGATGCATTATATCCTGGCTGCAAGATGAGCAAATTAGAAGCAGTTGCAAAATTTATGGCTATCAAATCAGATAACGGAATGTCAAACACATGTTTTGACCAGATATTTTCTTTGCTGAAAACACTGTTACCCGAAGGAAATGTTTTACCTGCAAATTACTATGAAAGTAAGAGGTTGGTTCGAAATTTGGGACTTACTTGTCAGAAGATTCATGCATGTTCAAATGACTGCATTTTATATTCAGGGGAAAATGAGTCGTTGGATAGTTGTCCCACATGTGGGCAACAGAGATATAAAGAAGGACAACACGGGAAGTCTGGTTTGATTCCTGTAAAACAGTTGAGATATTTTCCGCTTACATCCAGACTTCAGCGTTTATTCATGTCTAAGAATACAGCGACAATGATGTCATGGCATAAAGAGAATATTTCAACCGATAAAAGCTTGAATCATCCAGCCGATGGTGATTCATGGAAACATTTTGATAGAGTGCATCCATCATTTGCTTTAGAAGCTAGAAATGTTCGACTGGGCCTTTCCACTGATGGTTTCTGTCCGTTTGGATCTTATGGTAGTCAATATTCATGTTGGCCTGTTTTTTTAACTCCGTATAATTTACCTCCATGGATGTTGATGAAGGAGCCATATATCTTTTTGACTTTACTAATTCCAGGACATCCGAAGAAAAATATTGATGTTTATTTGAAGCCATTGATTGATGAATTAAATTTATTGTGGAGTACTGGTGTCAGTACATATGATGTTGCAACGAAACAGAATTTCATACTGAGAGCAGCATTGATGTGGACAATAAGTGACTTCCCGGCTTATGGGATGTTATCTGGCTGGAGTACACATGGTCAGAAATCATGTCCTTACTGTATGGGAGAGAACAAAGCATTTATGCTCATTCATGGAAAGAAACCTTGTTATTTTGACTGTCATCGCAGATTTCTTCCAGCTGATCATCCTTTTCGCAGAAACAGATCTCATTTCAGAAAAGGAACAGTTGAAAGGGATGGACCTCCAAAAATGCTATCAGGTTCGGAGTTAAAATCGGTTGTATTTTCATTACCTCCCATCACTTTTGGTCCCACAATAAACCAACAGAAAATTTCTGGTTTTGGGAAAGAACACAATTGGATTAAACGTAGCATATTTTGGGATTTGCCATATTGGTCTGATTTGTTGGTCCGACACATGTTAGATGTCATGCATATTGAGAAGAACTGTTTTGATAATTTGTTTCATACAGTTTTGGATACGCCAGGAAAGAGCAAAGACAATGTAAATGCACGTTTAGATCTGGCCCAAATTTGCAGACGTCCAGAATTGGAACTATTTGAGAATGTCAGAACAGAAAGGTTACTGAAACCAAAAGCAGCTTATACACTGTCTAAAGAAAACCGTTTATTATTTTGTCAGTGGATTGCAGATTTGAGACTTCCAGATGGCTGTGCTTCCAATTTGGGTAGATGTGTAAAGAATGGTCATATTACTGGATTGAAAAGTCATGATTGTCATGTTATAATGGAGAGACTTCTACCAATTGGATTAAGAGGTCTGTTGAATTCTGTGATTTGGGATTCCATAACAGACATGTCTCATTTTTTTCAGGAAATTTGTGCGGCTACGGCAGATTATGATGCTCTAGGCAAACTTGAAAAAGATGTTGTTGTAATTATATGTAAACTGGAAAAAATATTCCCGCCTTCTTTCTTCGACTCAATGGAACATTTGATGTTACATTTTCCATATGAAGCCAAATGTGGAGGTCCGGTACAGTTTCGATGGATGTACCCATTTGAATGATGCATGCAAAAATTGAAAAGAAAAGTACGCAACAAAGCATCTGTTGAAGGATCTATTGCAGAAGCTTATTTGCAAGAGGAAATATCTTTTTTCTGCTCCCATTATTTTGAATCTGAGTATCCTTCAAAACACAACCGAATGGGACGGAATGAGAGGAATATTGATGAAATCGACAATCAATTATCTGTTTTCAACCAGTCAGAGCTTGGTTTTGGTGGAGTTTCTGAACGCTGGCTTTCAGATGATGAACATCATAGAGCTCATACGTATGTTCTGCTCAACTGTGAAGAGATGACATCAGTTGTACTGTAAGTGTTTATATCACTTATTCTATCATTTATGTTACAGTAAATAACTTTGGTTTTTATAGGTTGTATGATAATCATATCAAGAAACAAATTCCACAAATTACAGCAGCTACTCTCGAAGAACGGCGACTGAAAAATTTCTCTCAGTGGATTCAAAAACTGGTAACATAAATTCTTTATCATTTAGCAACTCATTCAATGTATAGTTTACTATATTGATAATTATTTCACAAATCTTCAGGTGTCTCGACATGCTGATAAAATTGACAAACGGCTCTGTGTATTGAGTAACCCACCTTCCAAACTTGTTAAAACTTATAATGCATATGTGGTGAATGGATTTCGATTCCACACGCATGCATATGGGGAATCGAAAAAAACAATGAACAGTGGAGTTAGCTTGAGAGGATCTCATCATCGAGAAAATGAAGTTGACTTTTATGGCATGCTTGATGAAATCATTGAACTCTGTTATCTTGGACAACATTACATAACCATGTTCAAATGTCGGTGGTTGGATACAGAGAGAGGCGTGCGTGTTCATCCGACTCATGGAATCATCGATATTAAATGTAAAAGTGTTCTCGCAGTAAATGAACCATTCTTATTGGCTCAACAGGCATATCAAGTTTATTATGCAAAGTACTGTGCAACATCAAGAGACTTGACTGATTGGTGGAGTGTAATAAAAATCAAAATTCGAGACAATCAGTTTAGTCAAAGTGAATGTGCTTTCACTGATGTGCAAAGAATTGAAGTTTTTCAAGAGAGTACTCAAAATCAATCTTTTTTACAAAGAGATATGAGTATCGATGACGACACCCCACATTTAAGAGTCTGTGATGACGATGATGTTAATGATGTCACACATGAATTTGAAATGGTAAGAGATGAAGCAACTGCAACTCGAATGGATATCGATGATGTTGAGGAGGAATATGAAGATGACATTGACATATATGAAGATGATGATGAAGATGAACACTTATAGAATTCCATGGTATTTATATACAATCATAATATGTATATATATGTATATATAATAGTAATTATCAATTATTTGCTAATATTAACATTTTCTGTTTCAGATGGACGAGGCCACATTTCGTGAGTTGGCGGAGGCTGACCTGCCTTTCGATGCGGATGAGTTGCTGGCAGATGACCCTCAGCCTGCAGCCGCTCCAGGGAGTACGCGGAGGGGGCGCGGTCTTGCACGATTGATGATTCCTGACCCCGTCCCCGAGCGACGTCCACGTCTTGGGTTTGATCCGCGCACCCGGAGGTGTGATAACCTGTGTAATAACCTGTGAATTTGACTAAGATTTCATTAATCTATTCACATAATAAATGTTTATTATTTTTTCAGTTTTTCGCATATAGCAGTCGGACAGGGCAGCGCTATTTTGCGCAACTATTTCTCTCAGCCGTGGACCACATGGGAGCAGATTCCCATTGATGTGCAGCAGGCCATGTTCGGCCATTGGTTGGTACGTACGTAAATAAATAATTTTTATTTTGAAAATTATTTCATTTCTAACTTGATATTTTGATTTATTTGTAGGGTTTATGGTATCCGATCGAGGATACCATGCGTGACGCCATCCACGAGGCATGGGAGGTGGCCATGCGTGATCGCCTTCGTCAGTTTTTGCACAATTTAAGAAAAGCTGCGATGAAGAAAGCAGGAGTGTCAGATTTTGAGGAGTCATGTAGAGCACACCGACCAGAGTACATTTCATCCCATGTATGGGATGGATTATGTGCGCACTGGTTGAGTGGTGCCTTTCAGAGGAGATCATCGGTGGGGAGGCAGAATCGGGGGAGGCAGGAGGTGACTCATCGAGCTGGGAGTCGTTCTTTCAGTACTCATAGACAGCATCTGGTACATACATTATTTATAAATATTTTATATAACTATAAATATTAACAGTTTATTTTTTATTCTTATAGGCTGTCGAGCACCCCGATATTACAGAGTACGACGTATATCGGAGGATGTATAGTGATCCTGCTACTGGGGAGCTCAGAGGTGATCGTCAGCATCACATCGTGGTCAGTGTTATTTGTTTTCAAGTTTAAAAATTAACTGCATATAATATATTCACAATTTTAATTTTAAATTGCAACTATAGGAGTCATATGAGGCCGCAGCGGCACAGGCCCGGCCTGAGAGTCAGGCCGAGTCATCAGATCAGACCACTGCCCGTCAGTTTGATGAGGCGGCATGGATGCAGGCCACCCAGTATGCCTTCGAGAAGGGCCGGGTAGTTGGTATCGGCTCTCGACTGACTCCCGGAGATTATTATGGCAGTGCTGCGATGTCGGCGTCCAGCTCGAGGGGAGCTCATGCATCTTCTTCTACACAGTATGAGGAGCAGTTGCGATCTCAGACTGCACAGATAGAGAGTCTCCGACAGGAGCAGGAGCAGATACGTCAGCAGCATGAGGAGGAGCGTCGACGCCAGCAGCAGCTGTACGAGGAGCAGACGAGTCGGTGGCAGCAGCAGCATCAGGAGCAGATGGAGTACATGCGCCGACTCACTCATGCTTTAGGGATGGAGTTTCCTCCACCACCATCTGCAGATCCCCCACCTCCCCCCCCCTCCTACAGATTAGAGTTTGTATTTCTGTTATAAAATTTGTGAAATCAAAATATTTTTTTTCTATTCGTAGTTTCTGTCTCATTATAAAATATTAATAATATTATATTTTTAAATAACAATATTAATATGAATAATAATAATATTTATATTTTATAATATTAAATTTTATATATATATTAAAATTTTATATATATATTAAAAGTTTATAATATTATAATTTAATTATTTTTTTGTAATACTTGAATTATTTTAATATTTGAATGTAAAATAATTCTATTATTTTTATATTAATTAAAATAACTTATTAATATTTTTTTTATTTATGAATTATAATTATAATATTATTATATTAATTAAATTATTTATTAGTATTCTATTATTTTTATTTTTGAATTATAATTCTACTATTATTATAGTAATTAAAATAATTTATTATTTTCATTTGTAAATTATAATTCTATTATTATATTAATTAAAATAATTTATTAATAATTTATTTTTTTTATTTTTTTTATAGTATTTGCGACGGGATACTATGCCCGTCGCAAATACTAGTATTATTAATATTTTTTTATTTTTTTTTAAAAGAGTAATTGCGACGGGACCCGTCGCAATTACTATGAATAGTATTTGCGACGGGTCCCGGTTCCCGTCGCAAATACTAGTATTATTATTTTTTTTATTTTTTTAAAAAAAACGTTATTGCGACGGGCCCGTCGCAATAACTGTTTAAAAAGTTTTTTACAAAAATACGGAATACTATTTGCGACGGGGAGAATGCCCGTCGCAAAAAAGGGCTTTAGCGACGGTCCCGTCGCAAATAAGTTTAGTTGCGACGGCGTTTTCCGCAACGGGCTATTTGCGACGGGTCCCCGTCGCAAATGGCTATTTGCGACGGGATCCCGTCGCAAATAGCCCGTCGCAAATACCTGTTTTTCCAGTAGTGTAAGGTGGAAGAGCTAAGAGGTAAGCCACCTCACCAACTCTTTTAAGGACCTAAAAGGGTCAGATGAACCTCGGAGATAACTTTCCCCCCATCCAAATCACTGCAATCCTCGTCGAGGTGAGACCCATAGAAAGACGTGATCTCCATCCTTGAACTCCAGAGGTCTCAGCCTCCTATCGACATAGGACTTCTGCCAGCTCTTTGTAGACTTTATCTGTTCTTGGATGATCTGCACCATCTCTTTGGTAGCCTGTACCATATCTGGTCCCATGAGTACAGACTCCCCTAGGTCATTACAACACATAGGGGATCTGCAAGGTCAGCCGTACAAAGCCTCAAATGGTTCCATCCTAATGGTGGAGTGATAGCTGTAGTTGTATGAAAATTACACCAAGGAAAAGTGATCCACCCAACTGTGACCAAAATCGAGGATGCAAGCACGAAGCATGTTCTCAATGGTATGAGTGGTCCGATCAGTCTGGACATCCGTCTAAGTATGAAAGGCGGTTCTGAAACAAAGATATGTCCCGACAGCCTCTTGTAATCCCCTATGTAGCCTTGAAGTCAAACATGCATCACGATCGAAGAAAATCGTCGAGTGTACTCCATGTAGCCGCACAGTCTCTTTCAAATAGAGGCGTCCCAATCTCCCTACTAAACCCTGCTCTCTGACCAGATGTAAGTGGGCCAACTAGCTGAGTTGGTCGATGATCACCCAAATAGAATCATGACCCTTGGATGTACGTGGAAGTTCTCTCACAAATTCCATGGATATCCCATCCCACTTCCACTCTTGGACCTCTAAAGTTGAACTAAGCCGGATGGTAACTAATGCTCCTCCTTCATCTACTGACATATGAGGCAATGAGAAACAAACTATGCTACTACTTTCTACATTCTCGGCCACCAATGTGGTTGTCAGATATCTTGGTACATCTTCACCACTTCTAAATGTACCTCAATAGGGGATGTGTGAAAATCTCTCAATAATTCCTCCTATAATTCCACTGGTACCATAGTATGTCCTAAAAAAGGATGACATGATCCCAACATTCATAAAATCAATCAGGTGCCTGTCCTGTGGATATCTGAACACGTCAAGCCTTGCAGTTAGTGTCCCCATGAAGTGCCTCCCTGACTCACTGAAGAAGTGAGGAAGTGACTATAAGATACTAAAGTAAAAAAATACTCCATCTCATTCCACAAAGGATATCTGCATAGTGGATAGCTTCTCTGTCGCTTCACCTAGCAGTCGTATACCAGATCTCCTACTGAGTGAATCATATACAATGTTCCCTTTTCAAAGAGTATAGACTATCTCGAAGTCATAGTCTTGGAGGAATTTCAGCCAACATCATTGTCTCAGGTTCATGTCTTTATGAGATAAGATATAACTTATACTCTTGTGATCATAGTAGACTATAAATCATTCACCCATCAAGTAATGTTGCCACATCTTCAAGGTGAAGGCAAATGCCGCTAACTCTAGTTCATGGGTAGCGATGTTCTGCTCATGTTGTCTCAACTGTCAAGAACTATATGTGATCACTGCTAGCTCCTGCATTAGGACAAATTCGAGTCCCATCCCTAATGAGTCGTAGTAGACTATGTACCCAACGCCCTCATCCGAAAGCCTCAAGATGGGGGGCACTAGTCAGCCTCTACCTTATCTCCTGAACACTCCGCTGGTATCTCTCCGACCAAACAAAGGGTTTCCCCTTCTTCGTCAACACTGATAAAGGTGTTGTAACTCTGGAGAGATCTAGCACAAACCTCAGGTAGTATCCCGCCAAACCTAGGAAACTTCATACCTCCGTCACACTCCTAGGTGGATCCCATGAATGTATGGCCTCACTCTTCGTTGGATCCACCACAACTCCATCCTCTGAGATGGAATGCCCTATAAAGTGAACCTCTCGGATCCAGAACACGAACTTTGAGAGGTTACCAAAAAGCTGGTTTTGTCGGAGTGTGTCCAGAACAATCTGCAAATTATAGACATGCTCCTCTTCAGTAGTCTAGTAGATCTGAATGTCATCAATGAAGAATAACACAATGTAATCAGGATATGACTGAAAGATCATATCCATGAGTCCCATGAACACTGCAGGAGTGTTCCACATGCCAAACGACATAACTAAAAACTCTTAATGTTCATTCTAACATATGAAAGTCTACTTTTGAACATCCTCGTCTCACACTCTGAGCTTGTGATAGCTTGATATGAGGTCTATCATCGAGAACCACCATGCTCCCTTCAGCTAATCAAAGAGGTCGTCAATCCTTGGGAGTGGGTACTTGTTCATCATGGTAAACTGGATCAGGCACCGATAGTCAACACAATCTCTCAAGCTCCCATATTCCTTCCTGGTGAAAAAAATCGGGGCTACCCAAGGAGAAACACCAGGCCAGATTAATCCCATTCCCTGTAAGTCCTCTAGTTATACTCGCTGCTAACGAACCTCCATGGGAGCCATCTGATACGCACGTGTAGCTATCAGTGCCATACCAGGGTAGAAGTCAACGTAAATGTCCACCTCTCTATGAGGAGGTAAACCCAAAACACTATCAGGGAAGACATATGCTTACTGGTCCACCACTACGTGATAGATCAGACTCTCCACATCAACTGCTCTGAGGGTAAAGATAGCTATATGATGAGTGATTGGATACACTCTCCTCTGGGTAAGTCCATGTTGTGCTGCAAAGGCACCCTTCTCGCCGGTGAAGGTATTCCGATCAGTGGGGACACACTGCACATTGCGCCTAATACAGTCAATATGAACATGGACTGAAGATAAATAGTCTATGCCCATGATGACATCGTAAGGCCTTGACGCTGCTACTAAGAGATCCCAATAGAAGCTCTCACCTCCTAGAGTAATCTCACACTATTGGAACAGTGTGTAATCATCTAATCCTCTCCCGTAGGAGTATTTAGCCGTAAATATAAATCCAACAGCTCCTCTAGAATATCCTATATCCGAACGACTGTAGTGTAAATAAAAGAATGACTGGAACCTATGTCTATAAGTACTAAAACTAATGTGGAGTAGACATAGATCATACCTCGTATCATCTCCGGAGTGCCACTGTTGTAGGCCTCAGATTCCTAGAGCTGAGATCACCCCTATCCACCTGCTTTCTATGGTCAGGGTGGACCACCTGGTGGTGGTGGCGGTAACAACTCAAATCGTCACCCACCACCAGTTGCACAGCCAGCTCCTCTGCCATGTCTGCCTGCTCCCTGTGGACCTCATCAGTCGAACCTCAATCTATGCCTGGGTTGTCCTTCGACCGTCTGATGATACTTCGTAGGAATGGTCGGACAGTCACGAGCCATGTGACCCTTCCCGCCGAATGTGTAACACTACCTTCTCCTCTCCTGACTAGATCTGTCTCCGGTGCCCCACACAACCAGCCCTGAATCCTGCGGTTGTCCACATGTAGGAATGGTCCTATTAGACCACTATTAAATCTTTATTTTTATAGCTTCAGAAGAATCCTCTACGTGACTCTTGGTGGTGGGTCTCGCAGATGGAGACTTCTCAGAAAGAAAACTCTCTACTAAGATGGGCTCTCTATAACACCCCTACCTACATCAGGAGGCTGAGAGAAATCATCGAAGCCCTGATATCCCACCTAATTCCCTACTCGAAGTATTCGGTTCTGAGAAATGGGTCCCGCACCATATAGGTGGAGTAGCGTGAGAGGTCGGTGAACCTCACTGAGTACTGAACCACAGTCATGATGCTCTGCGGTAGATGAAGAAGCTTTTGAATATGCACTACGCGAAGGGTCACTGGAACAAACTCTACCATAAATAGGCTCTCAAATTCTACCCAGAAAAGTTCCACCTCATCATTAACTTGGAGCATCAAGCTCCACAATCTGCCTGCTGCATCCTGTAGAAGTCTGGTGACACTGATCACCATGAGATCAGCTGGTGTCCCTACCAGTCGGAAGACTCTCACCACAGCCTCCAGCCAATCCTCATGTAAAGACCCGTAAAATACAATGTAAATTTTTTCTTAATTTTCTTTGGAATTTTACAAGAACGCGGTTTCTGACGGCACCTGATTCCGAGGCCCGGAGTGCCCGGAATCAATTTCCGAAGTTTGGCTCGGGTGCGTTCAGTGAACGAACGAGCGGAAATTTCTAACTTTTGATCCGGTGCTCGGAATTGAAAACTGAGGACACCGATGAACTCACAGCGCCGATATTCGCTTAAGGGGACCTTTTCCAAGGTTGCGTTTATTTTGGGTTGTGAATTAGTTTTTGGGTTTTAGAATAAGTTAAATAAAATTTGTAGAATACAATTTTTATTTTAACTTGTTGTTTTTTTTAAAAAACCTCCCAAAGGGAGTTAGGGGTGGGACCCACAACCACTTAACCTCCCTTGGCAGGATTAAGTGTCGTGGGGCCCACACGAACCCGAAATCCTCATCTTCTCTCAAAACTCCCCTATAACCCCTTTAATTAATGTTTGACAACTTTGTTTAATTAATTAAGGTGGGTTGATTTGAATTTCAAACCATTGAAATTCAAGTTGATGTTTGTGAAAATAAAATAAGCCGTATCTTATTTTATTTTCTTTAGCCATCTTGAGAAGATTTGGGAGATCCCTCTTCTTCTTCAAACTTTGATGAAGAACGCGAAGAACCTTCGAGCTCCGACGAAGAAGGCCACTCCTCTCTTCTTCGTAGACGGTTGTTTCCGAAGATCGACGACGCCTTCCGTGTCAACGAAAGGGAACGCCGCTTCCTCCTCGGACTTCCTTCATCGGCTTACGAAGATTCGCCCACGACGTACCTCTTCGGACGTACCTCTTCTTCAATGGAATTGACGAACGTTTACCGCGACGCCGACCTCCGCGACGTTGTCTTCCGCGGGTCTTTGACGAACTTCGTACTTGAAACCAGGTAGGGGTTTATTTATTACTTTTGTTCATGATTTATACCCGAGAATATTTCTTCGTGAAATTTATCCAATTGTTAGCAATTAACGCGAGGGGACCGGACCGTATGAACACTGCCGACCCTCCTCCTTTTCATAATGTTTTTGTTGTGGATTGAGACGGGGGAGGCGCGGTGCCGTCGCACTGCGCAGGATCTTACGACAAGAAATGCGCGGCGCCATCGCACCTCGTTGTAAAATAATGCAAGGACGCGACGCCGTCGCGCCGCGCCAAAGAGAGCTGAAGGCGCCGCGGCCGGTGTGGGGCCACGGCGGTGGGGCACGGTGCCGTCGCACCACGCCGAACGACGAAGGCCGCGGCCGGTTCTGGGCCGAGGCGGGACGAGAGGACTGGCGGCTAGCCGGGTCGTCGGTGTCGGAAGCCGGAAGGGGACCGGCTTTGCCGTTTCGTTGAAGAAGAACCGGCAGGCCAAGTCAGGGCCGGCCGAAAGGGGAAAAACCAGGGGAATTTAATTCCCCCGGCCACCTTGAATGCCCCCCCCATTAAGAGGGGGGGGGGTTTCATAAAGGGGGCAGGCGGCCCCCCCGTTTTCCTCAAGGCAGGCCCCCACGAGGGGGGCCGGTTTTCTCCAAAGGCGCGACATCAGCCGCGCCTCCAGCAAGGAGTGGCGGGGGCCTTGCCCGCCGCGCGGGGCGCCTGAGCGGCGCCCAGGCCGCGCCGCCGCCGGTCGGGCCGCGCCGCCTGCCGGGCCGGGCCGGGTCGGCCCGGACCCAGACCCCCCGTTTTCGAAACGACTTCGGTCTTTTGGCCATAACATGAGCCACGGACCTCCGATTGACGAAACATCAGCGGAAATGCGATCCTTGGATCGAGACGGTCGATTCTATATATCGCACTCAATGTTTTGGAATACTTTGAGTTTGGCCGGGTTGGTTCGTTCACGAAACCAACCGGGCCTTCGGAGCGGAAACACTCATATCTTGAGCTACGGACGTCCGATTGACGTGCCGTCATCTTTGTTGTGTTCCTCTTAGTGAGATAGATCTTTTGGCATACTCCGCTCGAGGTTTGGACGCAGGTGGAGTACGGTCGGGTTGGGTTTGCCTTAAAAACCAACCGGGCCCCTGGGACGAAAAAGCCAATAACTCTCAGACCAGGCGTCCGATCGACACGCCGTCTGTTGCGTTGAGTTCCTGTTGACGATACGGAACTTTTGGATACATCAACTCTGGACTTAGTGACAGTTGATGTATCAGCCTCTCGGATCGTGGAGCGGACCCTCCCCAACGAGCTTGCTGTGTGCGGGAACCCTAGTGCTGGCTGCGACTGTGACTGCTACTGCTACTGTGACTGCGACGACGACAGTACAGAGATCCTGTGTGGATTCAACGACGACTACATCACTCAGCGATCCTATGTGGATCAGTGCTACAGGTCCTGTGTGGGCCCGATCCTTTGTGGGACTTTGCGGGGGTTAGTTACCTATCGATCTTTCGTGGGTCCAACGACTTAGATGGATCAGAGATCATCTTTATCGTCTTTTCGATGAAGTATACCTGTGTGAGCTGAATCTTGTTGTTTTCCTGTGTGGATTGTGTTGTGCTATCCTGTGTGGATTTCGTTTTGCTTCCTGTGTGGAATACGTATACTTTCCTGTGTGGACTGGGTTGTACTTGGGCTCGGAGGTTGGAGCGTATTGGAATTGATGACTTAGGTATATTTATGGGAATATACCTAAACAGTGTTGGTTGTTACTTCGTGTTTGTATCTTCCTTGTGGTTTATCCTTTGTAGATTTTGAAAGACCATCAGGGGTCTCGAGGTCCCTACTGAGTAGCTTATACTCACCCCTGCACGGGCTATGCCCGCACTACGTTGTGTTGGTTGCAGACAACGGACAGCGTTGATCTTGGCTGAGGCTTGCAGAGCAGGACGGTACCTGGAGGTGGACCACTAGGCGGGACGTGTTCGGAGCGGACGGCGGGACCCGTGGAGTAGTGGAGCTATCTGTACTCACCATTCAGGTGGGATTTCCAGTGGACAGCTTGGTGTAGCGGCTTTTACTTTACAGTTGTTGTTTTCCCTTTCGAGTTGTACTTTAATTTTAGTTTGGGTTTGTATACTGGCCCATTTACTTTTCCGCACATTCAGTTGTACTCTGTTTTTACTTAGTGTTTACTTTCCGCTTGCTTACTCTATGGTGCTTGTTTCTTTACAAAGGCAATGCCTTCCCTTTTTACCGGGATTTACGCCTTCGTGCTAGTCGCCAGCCCCTGGCCTATGGAAGGCGGGCTTGGTGTAGTCACGGCACGGGCCACGAGGACGGGTCGTGAAAAATTGGTATCAGAGGAGTTCAGTTCTACCGCGAACTCTGATCTTTTCAATGTGATGCAATAATGTTTAGCGTATTGAGTGTGGTTATCAGTCTAGGGAGTCCAGTGTTGGTGCGGCGGCCGACGTATCCATACACCAGGACCCTGACTTCTGATTCCCGACTTAATGCATGAAAACATTGATTGCGTGTGTGTTTCAAAGTTTTCTTTTTGATTACTTTATATCAGCTCACCAGGTATACTGTTCTGACCGTGGCGCACCTGTTTCCTTTTCAGGATGGCCCCACGATGGTAGCCAGCTAGGGTTCCGAGAGTTGAGTGTGACGACAGCCCACCGAGCGACGAGGCCTCGGTGCAGGGCCCTTTGTCAGTAGTGGCACCGGCGGTAGCTCTACCCGTCGAGCCATCGATACTTCCAGTACCAGCCGCTGACGATGCACGTCGCCTCAGCGCACTGGATGAGTTTCAGCGCCAGCGACCACCCAGGTTTCATGGGGAGATGGACCCCCAGGCAGCAGAGGACTGGCTGGAGGCAGTGGTACGCGTTTTTAGGCTAGTGAGGACACCTACAGACCTCATGGCGATCCTCGCTGCGAGCCTACTGCACGCAGCAGCGGGCCGATGGTGGAGCTTGATGCTCCAGGTGCACGATGAGGCATCTCTACTTTGGACGGACTTTGAGAGCATCTTCTGCTCGGAGTTCGTCCCAACCACCCTTCGTGCGGTGCGTATCCAGGAGTTTCTTCAGCTGCGGCAGGGCAGCATGACGATCGCTCAGTACTCGGCGAGATTTACTGATCTCTCGCGCTACTCGACCGACATAGTACGGGACCCATTCTTCCAGGCCCGGACCTTCGAGCAGGGGTTGAGACACGAGATCAGGTAATCGCTGATCTCCCTCAGCATACCGACTCAGACAGGAGTACTGGAGCGGGCACTTTTGATCGAGAGATTCCTTGCTGAGTCTACACCAGCACCGAGACCCACCGCAGGGCGGCACGTGGCAGAGTCATCTGCAGCAGGCAGTCGACGGATGACTCAGGGGTTGAGGCAGACGACCTCAGGACACTGGCTCAGCAGTGCGGGGCACACAGCGAGGAGCCAGTCTTTCGAGAGGCAGGCAGTGCTACTCGTGCGGCGGGCAGGGCCACATGGCTCATGACTGCCCGACCCGCCGTGCTGAGTAGCAGCAGACGGTTGAGGGACCACCGAGGCAGAGGCAGAGGGTCAACCGTGGCGGTCCGTAGGGAGGAGGCGGACGAGGCAGAGGAGCTGGCCGAGCAGCAGGTGGTGGGCGACGCTTTGAGGCTCTGCCACCACCACAACTAGGAGGTCCACCCCGACCACAGGGAGCGGGCGGGCAGAGACAGGCACAGCTCTAGGCAGTAGAGGCCTACGACCACGGCGCAACTGAGATGATTCGAGGTACTATCTGTGTCTATTCCACCCTTGCTACAGTTCTTATAAACACAGGGGCGAGTAACTCTTTCATAGCCGCTGCCTTTGTTCGGAGCTCGGAGATTCCGACAGAGCCGTTGGCTCGATCCTTAAGGCTAGAGACTCCTACGGGAGCAGACTCGATGATTAGGCACTGGTACCGGCAGTGTGAGCTTACTCTAGGAGGCGAGAGCTTCGGCTGGTATCTTCTTGTAGCAGCGTCGAGGCCTTACGACGTCATCTTGGGCATGGATTGGCTATCTACGGTCCATGCACAAATTGACTGTTTTAGGCACAAGGTGAGATGTGTACGCACCGATGGGAGCAGGTTCACCTTCACCGGCGAGAAGGGATCCTTTGCAGCACATGATGGACTTCCGCGGAGGAGAGGACAACCTATTACTCATCAGTTGGCTAGCCTCATCCTTGGATCAGTTGACGTGCGGAGTCCTGGTTTTCCTGCAGTGGTGGATCAGTTTGCGGACGTTTTTCCCGACGACGTTCCAGGGCTACCTCCTCGCAGATAGGTAGACTTTTATATAGACTTGTACCCCGGGACAGCCCCGATATCCACTTCAGCATATCGGATGGCCCCCGCCGAGCTTCGAGAGCTACGGGTACAGTTGGAGGACTTTCAGGGCAAGGGGTTCATCCGACCCAGTGTTTCACCCTGGGCTTCCCCGATATTGTTCGCCAAGAAGGCGGACGGGAGCTTGCGACTTTGTGTTGACTGTCGTCGCCTGAACCAGGTGACAGTGAGGAACAAGTATCCGCTACCGAGGATTGATGACCTCTTTGATCAGCTCAAGGGAGCACGGTGGTTCTCGTAGATAGACCTCAGGTCAGGCTATCATCAGCTCAGAGTCAGAGACGAGGACGTGCAGAAGATGGCCTTCAGATGTCGGTATGGCCACTATGAGTTCTTGGTTATGCCTTTCGGCGTAACCAATGCTCCAGCAGTGTTCATGGCCCTCGTGAACAGGATCTTTCAACCATACCTTGATCGGTTTGTCGTGGTCTTCATCGACGACATTCTGATTTACTCTACGATTGAGGAGGACCACGCCTATCACTTGCGAGTTGTACTAGACACACTCCGAGAGCACGAGCTTTATGGAAATCTCTCTAAGTGCCAGTTCTGGATACGTGAGTTCCAATTCTTGGGAAACGTTATCTCTGAGGCAGGATTTGTAGTGGATCCTGCGAAGATCGAGGCTGTGTTATCATGGGAGCCACCCAAGAGCGTGACTGAGGTTCGGAGTTTCTTGGGACCAGCTGGATACTATCGGAGATTCGTGCCAGACTTCTATAGAGTTGCGACACCACTCACAACTTTGAAGAAGAAGGGGAAACACTTCATGTGGTCAGACAGTTGTCAGAAGAGCTTCTAGGAGCTGAGACAGAGATTGACCAGCGCACCTATCTTGAGGTTACCTGAGGAGGGAGTAGGGTACGTAGTCTACTGCGATGTATCAGGGACCGGACTCGGATGTGTTCTGATGCAGGAGTGGGCAGTGATCGCCTATGGATCACGTCAGTTGAGGCCGCATGAGCAGAACTACGCTACCCATGACCTGGAGTTAGTAGCAGTGGTCTTCGCTCTGAAGACATGGCGACATTACCTGATGGGCGAGCATTTTATAGTCTTTTCTGATCATCAGAGTCTCAGGTATATCTTCTCGCAGAAGGACCTGAACTTGAGACAGCGGCGATGGCTCGAGTTCCTCCAGGACTATGACATTGAGATAGTCTATACTCCTAGGAAGGGGAACGTAGTAGCCGATGCCCTCAGCAGGAGGACGGGCATTCAGCTACTTGAGGAGGCGACAGAGCAACTAGACTCTTTGCGGATATCCATCATGGATAGAGATGGAGCAGCCTTCCTCCAGTCTCTCACAGTCACCCCTCCACTACTGCAGCGGGTCAGAGAGGCACAGCGTGAGGATGCTGACTGTGAGACACGGCGTGCACAGATATCCTCAGGACAGGCACCTGATGGTTTCTCCCTTGGATCAGAGCACGAACTTCTTTTTCAGAGGACGTACCATGGTGCCAGTCTCATTGCGAGAGGAGGTGCTGAGAGAGTTTCACACTTCTCCTTTGGCGGTACATCCTGGAGTGGTGAAGATGTACCAGGACCTTAGACGACAGCACAGGTGGCTGGGCATGAAGAAGGCTGTAGTATAGTTCGTTTCTCGATGCCTCACCTGCCAGTAGGTGAAGGCAGAGCATCAGGTACCAGCAGGCTTGGTACATCCATTGGAGGTCCCGGAGTGGAAGTGGGATGACATATCTATGGACTTCGTGACTGGACATCCACGCACATCTAGAGGTCACGACTCCATTTGGGTGATTGTTAACCGACTGACCAAGTCGGCACACTTCTTACCCATCAGAGAGCAGGGCTCAGTGGAGAGCTTGGGACGTCTCTATGTTCAGGAGATTGTGCGGCTCAACGGTGTTCCATCATCTATCATCTCCGATCAAGATGCTCGCTTTACTTCCCAGCTTTGGAAGGGGTTACAGGAGGCGTTCGGGACGCAGCTACGTCTAAGCACAGCCTTTCACCCTCAGACGGATGGTCAGACGGAGAGGACCATCCAGACTCTCGAGGACATGCTCCGCGCATGTGTCCTCGTCTTTGGTCATAGCTGGGAGGACCACCTACCCTTGGTGGTGTTTGCGCACAACAACAGCTACCACTCCACCATCGGGATGGCACTGTACGAGGCATTGTACGGCCGACCTTGTAGATCTCCTTTGTGCTGGACAGACCCTGGGGAGTCAGCACTTGTGGGACCGGAGATGGTCCAGGCCACAACAGAGAAGGTCCAGGTCATCCAGGAGCGGATGAGGGCAGCTCAGAGCCGGCAGAATTCATACGCTGACAGGAGGCGGAGGCCACTAGAGTTCGAGGGTGGTGACCACGTCTTCTTGCGGGTCTCACCTCGACGTGGTATACAGAGATTTGGCCAAGGCGGCAAGTTATCTCCGCGCTTCATCAGACCCTTCCAGGTCCTCAGCAGGATTGGCGAGGTGGCTTATCGCCTAGCTCTACCACCTCAGTTGCACCGGGTGCACGACATCTTCCACGTATCTCAGCTGAGGAGATACGTGCACGACCCGACGCACATCATTGACCATGAGGAGCTTGACGTTGACGATGGGGTGACTTTTTTGGAGGTCCCAGTAGAGATAGAGGATCGACAGGCGCGGGTCCTATGTGGGCGATTAATTCCTCTTGTGCGCATCAGATGGCAGCACAGAAACCTCCAGGAGAGCACATGGGAGCGGGAGGCACAGATGCGTACCCAGTACCCTCATTTGTTTCCCTAGTTTTTGATGTATCTTTACGGGGACGTAAAGCCCTGAGGTGGGAGTAATGTAAAGACCCGTAAAATTCAAGGGAAATTTTTTCTTCATTTTCTTTGGAATTTTACAAGAACACGGTTTTTAACGGCACCTGATTCCGAGGCCCAGAGGGCCCGGAATCAATTTCCGAAGTTTGGCTCGGGTACGTTCAGTGAACGAACGAGCGGGAATTTCTAACTTTTGATCCGGTGCTCGGAATTGAAAACCACGGACACTGATTAACTCGCAGCGCCGATATTCGCTTAAGGGGACCTTTTCCGAGGTTGCGTTTATTTCGGGTTGAGAGTTAGTTTTTGGGTTTTAGAATAATTTAAATACAATTTGTAAAATACAATTTTTATTTTAACTTGTTGTTTTTTTAAAAAAAACCTCCCAAAGGGAGTTATGGGTGGGACCCACAACCACTTAACCTCCCTTGGGAGGATTAAGTGTGGTGGGGACCACACGAACCCCAACTCCTCATCTTCTCT
The DNA here is from genome assembly GCA_963277665.1 of Viscum album. Lineage (NCBI taxonomy): Eukaryota > Viridiplantae > Streptophyta > Magnoliopsida > Santalales > Viscaceae > Viscum > Viscum album. Next base: position 765,165,794 of record OY728129.1, read on the forward strand.
CAAAACTCCCCTATAACCCCTTTAATTAATGTTTGACAACTTTGTTTAATTAATTAAGGTGGGTTGATTTGAATTTCAAACCTTTGAAATTCAAGTTGATGTTTGTGCAAAGAAAATAAGCCTTAGCTTATTTTATTTTGTTTAGCCATCTAGAGAGGATTTGGGAGCTCCCTCTTCTTCTTCAAACTTTAACGAAGAACACGAAGAACCTTCGAGCTCCGACGAAGAATGCCACTCCTCTCTTGTTCGTAGATGGTTGTTTCTGAAGATCGACGACGCCTTCCGTGTCAACGAAAGGGAACGCCGCTTCCTCCTTGGACTTCCTTCATCGGTCTATAAAGATTCACCAACGACGTACCTCTTCGGATGTACCTCTTCGTCAACGGAAGTGACGAACTTTTACCGCGACGCCGACCTCCGCGACGTTGTCTTCCGCGGGTCGTTGACGAACTTCGTACTTCAAACCTGATAGGGGTTTATTTATTACTTTTCTTCATGATTTATACCCGAGAATATTTCTTCGTGAAATTTATCCAATTGTTAGCAATTAATGTGAGGGGGCCAGACCGTATGAACACGGCCGACCCTCCTCCTTTTCATAATGTTTTTTTTGTGGATTGAGACGGGTGAGGCGCGGTGTCGTCGCACCGCGCAGGATCTTACGACAAGAAATGTGTGGCGCCATCGCGCCGTGTTGTAAAATAATGCAAGGACGTGATGCCGTCGCGCCTCATCAAAGAGAGTTGAAGGCACAGCAGCCGGTTCTGGGCCGCGGCGGGACGAGAGGACCGACGGCTAGCCGGGCCGCCGGTGTCGGAAGCCGGAAGGGGACCGGCTTTGCCGGTCCGTTGAAGAAGAACCGGGCGGCCAAGTCAGGGCCGGCCGGAAGGGGAAAAACCGGTGGAATTTAATTCCCCCGGCCACCTTGAATGCCCCCACCATTAAGAGGGGGGGGGGTTTCATAAAGGGGGGCAGGCGGCCCCCCCCCCCGTTTTCCTCAAGGCAAGCCCCCACGAGGGGGGCCGGTTTTCTCCAATGGCGCGGCTTCAGCCGCGCTGCCAGCAAGGAGGGGCGGGGGCCTTGCCCCCTGAGCGTGGCGACCGAGCGGGGCCCAGGCCGCGCCGCCTGCCGGGCCGGGTCGGACCCGGGTCGGGTCGACCCAGTTCGGGCCGACCCAGGGGGGGTCGTGCCGGGTCGGCCCGGACCCGGACCCCCCTTTTTCGAAACGACTTCGGTCTTTTGGCCATAACTTGAGCCACAGACCTCCGATTGACGAACCGTCAGTGGAAATGCGATCCTTGGATCGAGGAGGTCGATTCGGTATATCGCACTCAAAGTTTCGGAATACTTTGAGTTCGGCCGGGTTGGTTCATTCACGAAACCAACCGGGCCTTCGGAGCGGAAACACTCATATCTTGATCTACGGACGCCCGATTGATGTGCCGTCAGCTTTGTTGTGTTCCTCTTAGTGAGACGGATCTTTTGGCATACTTCGCCCGAGGTTTGGACGCAGGTGGAGTACGGTCGGGTTGGTTTTGCCTTAAAAACCAACCGGGCCCCTGGGACGAAAAAGCCAACAACTCTCAGACCGGGCGTCTGATCGACGCGCCGTCTGTTGCGTTGAGTTCCTGTTGACGATACGGAACTTTTTGATACATCAACTCTGGACTTAGTGACAGTTGATGTATCAGTCTCTCGGCTCGTGCAGCGGACCCTCCCGAACGAGCTTGCTGTGTGCGGGAACCCTAGTGCTGGCTGCGACTGTGACTGCTACTGCTACTGTGACTGCGACGACGACAGTACAGAGATCCTGTGTGGATTCGAAGATGACTACAACACTCAGCGATCCTACGTGGATCAGTGCTACAGGTCCTGTGTGGGCCCGATCCTGTGTGGGTCTTTGCGCTCCGCGGTCCTGTGTGAACCAGCGCCAACAGGTCCTGTGTGGGCCCGATCCTGTGTGGGTCTTTGCGGGGGTTAGTTACCTATCGATCCATCGTGGGTCCGACGACTTAGATGGATCAGAGATCATCTTTATCGTCTTTTCGATGAAGTATACCTGTGTGAGATGAATCCTGTTGTTTTCCTGTGTGGATTGTGTTGTGCTATCCTGTGTGGATTTCGTTTTACTTCCTGTGTGGAATACGTATACTTTCCTGTGTGGACTGGGTTGTACTTGGGCTCGGAGGTTGGAGCGTATTGGAATTGATGACTTAGGTATATGTATGGGCATATACCTAAGCAGTGTTGGTTGTTACTTCGTGTTTGTATCTTCTTTGTGGTTTATCCTTTGTAGATTTTGGGAGACCTTCAGGGGTCTCGGGGTCCCTACTGATTAGCTTATACTCACCCCTGCACGGGCTATGCCCGCACTACGTTGTGTTGGTTGCAGACGACGGACAACGCTGATCTTGGCTGAGGCTTGCAGAGCAGGACGGTACATGGAGGTGGACCACTGGGCGGGACGTGTTCGGAGCGGACGGTGGGACCTGTGGAGCAGTGGAGCTATCTGTACTCACCCTTCAGGTGGTATTTCCAGTGGACAGCTCGGTGTAGCGGCTTTTACTTTACAGTTGATGTTTTCCCTTTCGAGTTGTACTTTACTTTCAGTTTGGGTTTGTATACTGGCCCATTTACTTTTCCGCACTTTCAGTTGTACTCTGTTTTTACTTAGTGTTTACTTTCCGCTTGCTTACTCTGTGGTGCTTGTTACTTTACAAAGGCAATGCCTTCCCTTTTTACCAGGATTTACGCCTTGGTTCTAGTCGCCAGCCCCTGGCCTATGGAAGGCGGGCTTGGGGTAGTCACGGCACGGGCCCCGAGGACGGGTCGTGACACCTCAGCCACCTGTGGGTCCATATATCTCCTAAACCTGGGTGGCCGATGGTGATGGAACATGTGCAACGTGCTCAAGCGGCGTGCACCCTCTACTACTGGGGCTGGATGCATCGGTGTCCCAATGGGTGATGGTACCGCTAGTGGCTCCGCTGGTTCCCTTACTGATAAAGGACCCTGCACCGAGGCCTTGTCGCTCGGTGGTCTATCATCACATATTTACTTGGAACCCTATCTCTCTATCTACGTAGAGGCATACTAAAAAGAAACAGGTTCACCACGGTCAATAAGTTATACCTGGAGAGTTGACTCAAAGAGATCACAAAGAAAACATTTCAAAAAAGACAAGTAATTAGTGTATTCATGCATTGAGTCAGAAATCATAAGTTAGGGTCCTAGTGTATGGATACGTCAGTGGCCGCAACAACACTGTATTCCATAAACTGATAACCACACTCATAAGACTTAACACCATTACCGTTAAAAAATCAGAGTCCAATGTTCCTTGGTAGAATTGACTCCTCTGATACCAATTGGTCATGACCCGTCCCATGGGGCCCATGTTGTGACTACCCCAAGCCCACCTTCCATAGGCCAGTGGATGGAAACTAGAACCAAAAGGTGTATTCCCAAAATTAGGAAGAATTACCTTTATATCCTGTAAATATACACAACCAAGCACATAGCAAGATACAAACACAAGTAAACTGTATAGTTGAAAGAGTGTGTATAATAAGAAAAAAAGGGGCCATAATACAAGCCCAACTGAAATGTACAAGAAAAGAGGAATATACAAGTAAACATAAACAACTCCTATGAACACCCTCCACGGATCCTACCTAAAGGGTAGGAATAACTCTCGAATGGTCATCTATGAGGTATGCCTCGTTTAAGATCCACCTCTGAGCTACCTCTAGTCTTGTTACCCTCGTCCTTAGTCAGCGATGTCCATCGTCTGCACCAAGCACAATAAGGTGTGGGCATATCTCGTGCATGGGTGAGTATAAAGATACTCAGTAGGGACCCCGAGACCCTCAGAGGTCTCACAAAAACCACAAAGGATAATCAAAAATGCATTGAATCAAATGAAAACCCTACTTAGGTATATCCCCATACATAAACCTATGTTATCAAATATTACCCATCTCATTCATGAAGAACCACAAGGCCCAAATCCTTATCCAGAGTAAAACTATTCCATTAAGGAAAGATTACCAGGAAGGTAACACTATAAAGATCAGTACCACAAAGGTAACGCCTCACAGAAGGATACCACAAATTCATCACCATGAATGTAAGTACCACTCAAGTATGCCACATAGAAGAATACCCCAATGGTATCACCATGTAGGTAAGTACTAGACTTGTACACCACATAGAATAATACATCAAAGATACCACCACGAAGGTATGTACCACATAGGTACACCACACAGAAGATTATCACAAAGGTAAATACTCAGCTCAAACTAGGTATAACTTACGTACGATATTAAAGATGATTAGATGCAACTAATAAATCATCTTACTCTGTTAAGAGGTAGACCCACGTAGGATCCTAAATCATCAGACCCACATAGGATCCAAATCATCAGACCCACATAGGATCCTGGTACATCATCAGACCCACATAAGATCCTAGTATAGCAGACCGACGTAGGATCCAAGAGTAGTCCCATGTGGATTCCTAGATCAGATCCAAGTGAGTCTCTCCACCACAGTCCCACTAAGGATCCCAAAGCACATGCCCACATACGATCCCTTTCTCATGTTACAACCAGCTACAAGGTTCCCGCACTAATATTGATTAATTCTAGAAGGGTTTACTCCTCAAGCCACATGTCGATACTCCAACTTCTATGAATTCCCACGAAAAATTATCCCAATGGACCACCACGAAAAAGGGTTCTAAATGAAATAGATTGTGCATCAATCAGACACCCGGTGTGTAAGTATTTAGACTTTTAGTCTTGCGGGAAAATTTGGATTCATGTTTCATCCAACCCGTCCATACCCCAACATTATCAAAAACCCAAATGGGGTATGCCAAAATGACCATTTCAAACTATGGTTTTCAGTTCTATAGACAGTTCATAAAAGAGACGCTCGTAGCTCAAGATAAGGCTAAATGAATGAAAAGCGTCGAAGTTGGTCCGGGTGTGGACCGACCCGTTCGGACCGACCCGAACCACGGGATCCGACTCGGACAACTAGGTCCGTCCCGACCCGCAGTGCGGTGGCCAGCGGTGTAGCGGCCCGCGGTGCGGCGTCCGCTTAGCTCGAGGTTGGCTGGTCAGCCAGCCTTCCTCCTCCGCGGGACGCGGTCGTGTTCCATGCCTTCACTAGTGGACGACATCAAGACGGGTGCGCCTATCCATTCCACTACGTCAAAAGGCTGAAGCTCTTCTCCACTGGGCTGCGCAGATGTGAGCCGTCGCCCCATTGCATGGCCAGCCTCCGCCCTTGCTCCACCATGACCGAAGGGTCGCAGCTCTTCTACGGCAGTGCGGTCGCGCCACCGCCTTAGTCGCAGGCTGCCGGAGTGCTGACCACTGCTTCTGAGTGCCACTGGTGCCAAACTCTAGCACTGGTAGATGTCCTCCTCCATCTCAAAGATCTCATCAAAACAACATAGGTTGCAGATAGGTCGATCCATGTTCGTTTCGCCCGCACCCTCCACGTTAGAACAGTAGCAAGCAGCTTGTTTATTCGTGAATTATGAAGAATGTCAAGAACGGGTTAAGGGGTATACAAATAAAAAACCCTACCTCAAAGGTTATGTTGGTGATCATCTGCGGTTGAAGTCGTATTGGTATTTTTCGATCCCGAAGAAAGCCTCCTCCAATAACGACGCTGGTTTGACGATCCTCTGTTCTTCGGTTCCCCCATGGTCAGAATTATTCTTCCTCAAGAGGCTCCTCCAAGAACACCCTTTGCCAACGATTCCCCCAAAAACTCAAGATGTGAAATGCAAACATAAATTAAAATAGGGTTTTAGAATTAATTTACTTTGGCACAAAAAATAAATGGATCAATTAAATAATTGGATATTTGGTACAATTAATTGGGGAATTCTATGGGTCTTCCCCCACTTTAATGAAGTGTTTGGGTGGTCCCCACCATTTAATTAAAATTGTGAGTATGAAAGATATTCTGGTACTCACATTCATAAATCAAAAAGAGGTTACAAGAAAAATAAAAATGTTAAAAATGTTTTCTTTTCTATTCTTCCATGAAAAAGTGAAAAACTAACTTCAACCCTCGACCTACTACGGTCGAGGTGAAGGTCCCCATAAGAAAATATCGGTGATGTGAGTTCATCGATGTCCTCAGATTTCAATTCCGAGCAGCTGTTCAAAATTTATAAAAACCCGCTCACAAGTTTATTGAACGTACTCAAAAAAAGATCGGAAATTAATTCCAGGAACACCGAGCCTCAAAATCAGATGCTGTCAATTTTTGCAGACTCGTAAAATTCCCATATAATTAAAAAAATTAAATGGAATTTCTGGATCTTTACATGAAGGACCTAGAAATTCTTAGGTAAATATATCATAAAACTCTTGTATAATGGTTGCATTATTAATTGTCATTTTATCCCCAACCATTTGAGATATATAACATTCATTTATTAGAATCAGGAACGATAAGATGGAATAAATTTTTACTGGAATTTCATATTCATCCTTTCATCAATAGATGATCATAGATTGATCCAGAATATGGAATGTGAATTCCCTTTCATATAAATTGATATGAGATCTATATAGATAAATCCAATCCATGATAATAATCACATAAAATTACACTATAGGATGGGTTATAATATTTTTCGAAAGCACTTTCCCACAATCTTTAACTTGAGAAGAATTATTAACTTTTTACGCAACCATTGATCCATTAGGATTTGTCATAGATTACTCAAAATCTAATTGTTCAGGTAATACAATGATCCCCTTAAAAAATTATTCAAAAATAAAAAAGTGGATGGATCTAGAATTAAATAAAATATTTTCTACATTAGAGTGGATGATATGTGTACCTTTCAGTAATTCATTATTTTACTCAACATTTCCAATAATGATCACATGTGACAGGAATTTTTCATTATCCTTAAGAGTTTTTTGACATCGATCATCATCTATAACCCTTATATTAGGGAATTTATTTTCATCATTCCCCATTTCCTTTCACATGATACATTGACACGATGGAGCTGTATTGTGTGTAGCATTTTCTCTACTGTCATCATTAGATATCTTTTCCCCATCACATTGGAATTCAACTACCTAATGACCTTCTCTCCCACGCTTTAAACATTTTATATTCATTTTAATACAATTTCCTTAATTATTATTTCCACACATTGAGCATAAGGGAAAACACATCATCTTTTCCGTATGGTCTTTATATTTTCCCTTAAATTCAAATTTTCTATTCTTATCAACCTTATAGGAATAACGGGTTACTTCAATCTCCATATCATACTTGAGATCACATAGAACAATTTCTTCATATCTATTGAATTCCCTTATGGATAATTACCTTCAATGAAAAGGTTTTAATCCATTAAATAATCAATTATTTTTACTCTGAGGTTGGATAATTATTCTAGAATCATGCCTTGCATGTCTTGTAAAAGTTTCTTCATTGGTACAAATGGATTCATCAACATTTTTATTAAGTTCAAGGAACTCATTCATCATCTATTTTCAATTAATATTAGGAATTTAATTATTGAAAAATAAGTTATTGAACATATACCATTCAACGGATTCATTTTATTCTATTTTACAATTATTATTTCTAATATTCCACCATTGATCAGCTTCATCTTCTAAATAATAGATTTCCAAGATGAGTTTATCATGTTCTGAAAATTGGATAAGTGAAAATTTATTTTCCCTCATACTAACCCAGTTTTCATCCATTAGTGGATCATAATACGCACTGATAGAATGTGAACACTACCTCATGAAGGAATCAACATAATATTCTTCACTATTTTGTTTATTTATAAGTAATACATGATTAATAGATTGAAAAAGTTTTGTGATAATATCAATAAGGTTTTTTATTATTACTCTCATAAAAATCGGTTACCTAGGAGGACAATCATTGCATTTTCTTTTACATTAAGCATTAACACAGTTCCTCTAGGTTCCATCCATTTACTAAAAACTAGAAGAACAATGTGAGAAACACTAACCATAATGGGAAAACCAAATAATAAAGAATAAATTTTCATTTCCGGAAATTTTACATTTTATCCAAGGTTATTCATGATCATTTCATAAAAAAATATTATTATAACCTATTCTTGTGAATATCCTTAGGGTTCATCCTATGGTTTTCTCATCTTAGATTCCAATGGTTAACTATACATTCCATTTGATAAAAAATATAGTGTCCTATAGATTATTTACAAAGATATTACTTAAAAATTGAATAATATTCATTAAAAAATAAAAAAAAAAGTCAAGATAGGACCATATAATTTTAGTGACTTTAGAAACTAGGAAACATAAACTACTAGTTCATAAGACATCTAAATTATCTCCCTCGTTTTCCTTCATAACTATACCCCTTTTGTGATATCATAATTTCCCATCTTCATGTCATAGGAAAAAGAATCACGAAAAAGGGTGAGATATGATGATTAGTAATGGAAAATAGGATTATATAAATCATATCATAATCATAACACATAAGAGCATAACATCTGAAATTCTTATCCAGCATATGAAAGATCGTGATATGATGCCATGGGATAAATCATAAAGTTCATAAGAATCAATGAACGTTATCTGAAAAGTCATAACATAAGACATGAATAATTTTAGAACACACATAATCATATAAAACCATTTCATATTAGTAAAGGATCATTGAAAATACCATCATAGCCAAGAAATTCCACTACTAAAAAGAGTAGAATCCTTCTTCCATCCAAGCATTACTGAATTAGGATCATTTCCCCTTCCATACCTATTTATCTCATTAGATATAAATCTTTACCCAATGAATTTGAGGGATATATAGGTCCCTACAATCTCATATTGAAATCATTATTATATATTAATCAAAATATAAATCATTCATTGTAGCATAACCCAAGGAATAAAAATGGGTTTCTTAAACATCATTCCATAATAACACAATTCATATAAAACAAATTGATTTCATAAATATAATACCATAGAAAACATAATAATACCATACGAATAAAATGGATTTTACAATTTAAAGGAAACACCATTAAATAATTCCATATTACATGGATTATAATTTATATTTAAAACATGACATTAATTCATGAGGAAAATATCATTTCTTCTTGAAATTTTATTTTATTTTATCAAAATGAAAAATCATTTTAAAAGAAAATAATTTCATTGAACATAACCTTGAAATAATGTAAATTAAGCTTCATGGAATTAAATTGTTATGAAAACATAAAAACCTATCATGTTGTATAAGTTAAATGAAAATATTAATGTCACACTTTTTCAGATAAGTCAAAAAGTACCTCGTATCGAAACAAGAAAAAATATTCCATCCATACTGGTTAATAAAAATTCACCAAGTTGTTAAAATTGAATATAAACAATTTTATAAGTATGAAAATAATATATTTGAATAAATTTTTAGGAAACATGGACGTGAATGATAAATATACCCCATTATATACTTATAAACAATCTTTGATAATAATGAAATTGCAAAATTATCTCTTACCTTAGGTTCGATATCATTTATTTGTATATAAACATCCTGTATAAATATTTTAAAATTTTCAATGATTTACTATAGAAAAATATTTATTTTTATGATATAATATATTATCATATTTTCATTCATTTTTTAGTGACATTTTTACTCCTCTATTGTTTATTAACTTCTTTATTTTCTTATGCATGTTTTTTCAGATAAGATCTTGTTTATCTTCATAGGTTATAATTATATCATTTAAAAAATGATATTTTTATAATATATATCATAATTATTCATTAAATTAAATTATATTATTGTTCTTTAACAATGATCATGTATAATGAATCACATCGCATTGTGAAGATGGTAGGTCGTACGTACGTATGAGCGACAATATTATTCCCATAATTATTGAGTGGTATTGAAGAGGATGGAGTATAAAATTTAAGAATAAATATAATGTCATAAAAATCATTTATTGTTAATATATTAATCAATATACATATCTATGTAATGTGGTTGTGAGAAATAGATTACACCACAACATGGAGACGGTAAGCTATACATATGCACGCATGGTGATTTCATTTTTGATAGGATGGATAGTAGGGGGAATGTGGTTATTATATAACAATAATAATATCTCAGAATATATGTAATAATAGATTTATTACCTTATAATGAAACAACTCATAAATATTATGTAGAAGAATAAATATGTTTCAAAGAATCCGTAGAGGAGATTACCTCTTCTTCGATGTGCTCCCTCTAAATCTCCTCTTAACGCATTAGAGTTGGTATTTGAAGAATAAAACAACCTATAGAATGTTACATACGAATATTATAATGGAATATGGTATGGGATATCTTACCTTTAAGGCTCAATTAGTTGTGTAGAGATGAGAGAGGATGTTCCCTTTTATAAATGATGTGAGGTGTACGTTTGAAAACTCCACGAAATATTAATTTATAATAAAATAAAACCCCATCCAAAAAACAAAACAAAATTCCAAATTTCAAATATTATATTATATAAGGTTGTAATATCATCAACCTATAAATATTAGACTTGTTTTTATATCAATTTAAACCTTATCATATTAATTAACACTTAGTTATTCAGTTTAATGTTTAACTAGGATAACACATATTTTAATATTAAAAGGGTTACATATTTACAAACATGAGGTCATTTGGACCATAAATAAATACCTTAGAACATTTTGACCATATTATAATAATTATAAATTTTTAATTTTTTTTTTAAATAATTTAATAAAACATTATTTTGACAAATAAATAATAGTTTCAATTTCAACACTATTCGACTCATTGATTTTGAAAAATATTAAAAAAATACAACATAGAAGAAAATATTATATATTATTTCTAATAGGTGAGGATCATCTATAAAATTAATTTTTTATATTAATTATCCAAAATTATATTTATTTTAATATTTTAATAAGATTTATTTGTGGTCTCTATTAATAAAATAATTACAAAACCAGTTCTGTGTAAATAATTATTTCATTTATTTTTTGATTAATAATTAAAAATAAATTAATATGATAAAAATGAATATACTATATTTCATAAGAATACTGTTTGTTGAATATATCTTCATGAAAATCCAACATTAAAAATGTTATACTTATTCAAACATTAATTTTACAACTTTAGAATCACTTTAAATAAAATTATACATGTCTCATAATCTCTTATATAAGGTTAGAAATGGTCAATCACTATATAAATAGATAATTATGGCCGAGATATACTCGGCCAATAATATTTGTTCAAGTATTTTTTGTCTTTTAATGGTTATTATCATTTTAATACAAATTAGTTTATTGATTTTCCACATTTAAATAATTTTTGTATCATGAATGTATAAACCTTTAAGGTAGTTATTATTTCCAAACATTTACCTATCAATTACCATGATAAATAAAAAAATTCTTCAAAAATAATTATTTATAATCAAACTTATCTTATGTATAGCATTATATTAAAAATTCATTAGTTATTAATATTTTAGTGAGACATATTTAATTTTTTTGTAAAATATAAATTCTGTGTCCTAATCTCATCCAAGTGGATTAAAAACGATACCATTTCAACCCAATGACTATTTATGTATAAAAACATAGACCAATGATATTAGAAAAATTTTCAGGGTATTTTTATAATATTATTTTTACCCATAATTACTTGATTTACTCTTTTACTATATTAATAAAAATTACCAATGTTACAATTCATAAAGTCCAAAAATAAAAATATAGCTATTTAAATAATTTGGACCGACAAATTCAAAATATGGAGTCTATTTATCAAAATTCAAAAAACTTAAATTGAATTAATTAATTTAAAATTAATCCTTTTATTGGTAAGGGAAAACATGTTTTAAAAGTTAAAACATTACAAATGATTGAAATTTTTTAACATCTAAATTCATTGTAAAATTTATTATAATGACATAAGTTATATTAAATGATAAAAATATATTCTATTTATACTTCAAAACCATTATATAATATAAATTAACCATATAAATTATTTTGATGAAAAATTTTGTTTTCAATTAAAATTTAGTGTATTTTTACTATTCATCAAAACATGAATGTTAGCAGTAAAATATTTAAATCTCATCCAAAGTAAATTTTTATATCCCACTTCCAAATAAGTGTTTTATGCTTTCATTTTAGAATTATTCATGTTTCAAAATATTACTTTAAAAAGGGCTCTACAATAAAATACGGTAAAATTAACCTTTAAAAAATATAGGTTTTTATAAATTAGATATTATTTATTAATAAACAATGAAACAAATATATGTTGGATGAATATAAAAATATTTTAAATTAATTATATAAAATATATATTTAATTAATTTCGTTTACTAATAGTAATTCACTCAATTTATTCATAGAAAAATAAAAATATATAATTGATTTTTATTTTTACTAATATAATTGGGAGCCGATTAATTCACCATACATTTAAATAATTTAGTTATATGTATTCCCATTATCCTAAATAGTAGGTTATAATGGTGATTTTTTATTAAGGTTGTATCATGTTTCATTTAAGCACACAATTTTGTTAATTAAAAGCTATTGAAGAATTAAAATTATTTAAAGAAATTTTTTCATAAAAGCATCCTGGGGGTTAAAATCCAGGAAATGTTATTTCCACAAGATGTTAAATTGTATGGTATATATACATGGTAACATAAAATTAAAATTTGTTCATGGTCCAAAATCTAGAACTTTAATCTAGTAGTCCTCCTCCAATAATCCTAAATCTTAACTATGTGCAAGACCTCTCAAAAAAATATGGTGAGGTGCTAGACCTCCTAGGCCCTAATTCACAATGGGTTTGTCACTTAAATTCACTACACATACATATTTAATGATACAACATAGAAAAATCAATGACAATCAATTACAGTTCATGTCCAAGCATCCTGACTCTAAATTATTTTTTGAATCCTCTTAGTAATGTGTGGTGTTGTAAGGGGCCTTATTATCCCTCATTCATGTTGAGTTTTTTAACATTCCATGCAACACATATCCATTTGGAGAACACTATGGTTTAATATTTAAGAGTTTAAACTAATATCCACGATCTTCTCTAAACATCACGTCCTTAACATATTCATGTATGGTCCAAGATCTACGACAAAGAACAATAATAATCCCTTACTATCTATATTAAATGAATTTAAAATAAAAACCCCAATATCCTCAATGCACTATGTTAAACTACGATTCTACCCCATACAAAATAGTTATTCCTCTTAATAAGTTATGATTTTACCATTATTTAAAATGGAATTCATATGTATAAGATTTTAGAATTAACTCATTTCCCAAACATGGTATTCCCCAAGGAAATTAGGAAATGTCTCAAATCCCACATCCGAGAGGATTTCACCCATCAACGTGGGTCTCTTATAACATCATTTTATAGAACAACTTGTTTCATGAATTCTACCCTCATGGGTTATATATATGTTCCCTAACATATCATATTTGGTCCTAGTCACAAATTCAACAACCCTTTATCCCCTTATCCTCAGTTAGGGTCCATGTATTATGGCCTTAAACTGTAATCATTTTGGATCCTGATGCTCGTGTGGTATGTTGGACCTATTTTTTTCCTCATTAATTCTGGATTTTACCTCTTTCATGACAGACATATACCCTTTTATAAATCTTCCCTCATAGTCTATGAAACATGAATTTAAAATATTCTCCATGGTCTAGACCATATGACTTCATACCATGGGAAAAGGGTTCCTAGAAAGTGTCATGCAGTGATAGTCCTCATTGGTTTTGATTCACGTTTGATTTTTCATACTCACCACACAAAAAAAAATATTCATTTGGAGAACCCTCTCCATGGTCCTAGCATTATTAACCTAAAATATTCATCATAGTTCTGAGATCTATGACCCTAAACTATAATAATTAAACTATTTTCTCGAGGTTTTTTTTACCCATAGAAAATATTATGCCTCCAATATGATGTCAAAATATTTAAGGATTAATTCTAATCCTCATGTGATATGTAGAAATTTATGAACCTCTTATCCTTTGAACCAAGAAAAAATTCATTTAATTCCTTGTCCCTGAGGCCCCATCATTGTCTGTGCATTATGACCATAAACTACTTACTCTATGTCTAAGATTTATAAAATAAACTAAAAGACAAGTTCAATGTGACATGAACCTAATATGTATGAAACCTTCCCAAGAAACTATTTCTCAGTGAAAGGTTTATTGTTATGTTGACTTCTTTCTATGCTATTTCTCATGGATGGGAAAGTATTATTCACGTTACTTCACTGCATTCCTTTGTTTGTGATTCCAAATTGCGATCATACCCCATGAAATGAAAAAAAGATTCCCTTTTAATGTGACATTAGGATGAAAATTTGGTATGTTTGGTGAATAATTCCCTTGTACTATGTCTCGATCACATAACATTTAACTGTGAGATTCTACCTGAACACATGATATTAAATTGTACAATGCACCTTTCATAACATATAAAATTGAAATATGTTTCCAACATTCATACCGTATGAAGAAAAAATATATTATTATCATCCTCATTTCATGATGTAAAACAACATGGTATCTGAGGTCCTTGAAAGAGAATCATTTCTTCCATTTCTTTTCATCTACAATATTATTTTCTCTTCCATCACTCAGCATCTGGGTCAACATTACACTTGAATAAGAGTATGTCTTTTTTTAGGGAGTTATACCCACACCAATGTTTTTATAATTGATTTTTTTAGTTCCATGAGTGTTGGAATCAATTCAAACATTACATTACTTCATCTCCGTGCATTTTCCCCCTATTTGGATCCTCATAATCCTCTAATATTTAAGGGTCCCCCAAAATATAATGGAGTCTATCAAAGTCTCACCTACCATTCCTATACCAACACCTCATAGGACTTTTAATGCCATTATGAGGAATGATCATTTTTTGAATATAGTCAATGTTCAACCCTTTTTTGTTAGTCTCTATTACTACCTAAGAGATATGGATGTTTTGTTTCAAACAAGGTCAACAGATATCTATTATTTTCATTCAACTCCCCTTGTGTTTTATGTATTGGACATCATGATTAACACTCCCCATTCCCCTTTGTTCAAATAGAATCAAATGCCCTTGGGATTACCTCATTCGTGCATTATATCACATTAGAAAAAACAATTACACTGTTCTAAGAGCCTCATTATCCATCCACAACCTCTGTCAACCCAAACACTCTTGATAGTGTATCGACCATAGAATACCGATGAGGGATCGATGATTATCTGACACTTTCATATGAAAGGGAAATGACATGTTCATCCCTAGTTTCTTATATAGGTCATGAGTCACGTTATCTTGGGGATTGATTGTTGGTTATCCCATAAATATGATCAGAGTTTCATAATAAATTAAATATATATTTTCATACAAACATATGTTAAAAACAAAAAAAAACAACAACACATGGAAAGGGTAATCCACATTTTTGAGCCTCTTGAGTATTTTAAAAATAGCCCCTATTTTTATGCCCCATCAATCGAGCGGTTCACCTATTCCAAACTCTAATCCGTGGCCTTGAGATCCAGTATCCACCTCTTGATGTCCATTTCCTCATCATCAGACTTGAGAAAAATATCATTATCACTGACCAGTTCTTAGCCCTACACATTATAGAGATTGGCTATTTCATATATTTGCTATTTAATTTGACTATTTTCCCACTCTAGTTAAGACATATGTAGGCTGAAAAAGTACAATTAATCACTAATGAAGCTGTCATGCTCATTCATTCTATCATCCGTTTCTTTTATTTCCCAACTAAATTATATGAGCTTATCTATGAATTTGGTATTATTTTTTTGCAATGAAATGTCCAGTTGTTTACTTTCTTTACACACATTCTTAGAAAGAAATTCATGGACCAGTATATGAAGACTACGTGGGTCCACCCCTATAGTACATAGGATGGAATAACAATTGTGGAGAGTCCCCATCTAGCCAATAAGTTGTGGTTCCGAATGATGAATATTGAAAATTTTTATGCAACTCTATCCCTATACTAGGATATAGTATTTTATTCAAAAATACTGTTTCTTGGGTCCTCTAGAATTTAGGTAGGCACATAATCTTATTTAAGGAAATTCGCAAGAAAGTAGGTGGTGGGGTCCTCTTATTGTATCCTCTCAGATGTACTGAGGTTTATATCATGATGTCAGTGGTCTTCACATGACCCTTCCTCGACATCTTCTTCTCTATGGGCCTCATGTGTCACCCCAACAGTGGTGTGACTCATAATATCTATATTCTGTTTCCCCAAGCTATGGTCTGATCATATTAAATTAATAGATCCTCAAGAACAAATGTGACTATCAAAAATGAACCAGGTTGTTTCAGCCTCAACGAATTTTGATTAGCAAAATATTTCATGAAATTCGTGGAAATAGAACACGTTAGTCAGTATGATCAAAAATTTATTGGATGAGCATATGTGATAGTGAGAAAATTATAGAGGATGAGCATCAATATATTGAGTCCTTGACTCTCAGTAGGGATCTCCAACATAAGAGACCCCTCGAATACGACCGACACTTCAATGTTCAGCTCTTGTTTCTCTTAAATTATTTGAGAGAAGTTGATTGAGGACCTACATGATGATAAATAAAATACATTTACACAAATATTTATTGAAATATTATATGGGTAAAGTGAGTTTGGATGAACTCCTACCATGGGGAGGAGAGATTTTTTTGATGATACCACATGGGTTTGCCACATCAAAAGCGGGATCGACTATTGGAATGATAAGGAGTTGTCCCCTATATATTATAAGTAATAACTGCGGATCTATGTTTTTCATCATGAATTTCTCAACTAGACCACCATCTATATTAGCTTAGAGCATAGGCCCTAGGCCATGACCTCATACACCAATTGGTGCACCTTCACCCAATCTAGTAGGGGCCAATTTCCCATATCCATGATGTTCATGTATGAAAGAATCTTCAGTTTGAGGTATTTGGTATTGAAATTGAAGGATCATGGTTGGTAGGTAAGTTAATGATTACTTCAATAAATTTGACCATGTCATCTTTAGAGGTTGTGATTTCACCACCATCCTGAGGGTTCTCCCAATTAGGGGATGATTATAATGATTCTTCCTCATTAGATCCTTGTGTGTCCTCATATGAAGACTACTTAGATGAGAAATCAATAGGTGGAGTCTCTTCCCACCTTGGTTAGTCCCCAAACATCATCCACACTTGGGTAGAAGGAGGTTAGAACTCCCCCAACTAAAATGGATACTTATCAATGTCCATTAGATACACATTCCTCTGATGGAATTCCACCTTGTGAAAAATATAAATTTTCTTGAACATTGGATACCTGATTACATCTCAGATCAGTATCTTCCATATTTCCTCCATTTGTGTGGACATTCTCAACATCCTCCCATCCTCTAAAAGTGATGTAAATAAAACATCGATGGATTGTTATAGAAGATACTCCATATTTTTTCCATGATTCTCCATAGATCTTATCATCTCACCCTATTACCCCACCCCCTATTTCTCCCAAGATCTATTTTGGGGTCCCTCTCCTCCAGGTGTGGGGTTTTAATAGAACCCTATGCTTTCCCCATGGTACCTCCAGTCTGAGCCACTCTCATTTCTGAGATTACTCCCTGGATTGCAGTTCACCAACCAATCTATTACTCTGAAACTATAGCAACTTGATTGATCATTTGAAAATGTTTGTACATGATTAAATCTCTATATGCTACCACCGAGTTGGTAGTATAATCTAATGGCATAGCATCATTGATTTTCGTCAATGAAATATCAATGTTATCCCCTAATAACACATGAATCAACACCCACTAGAAATGAAAAAGGATATATGGATGTTGTTTTTCACAAACCCCCAGGCACACTCTCCATTTCTACTACTGGTTGCTATTGAACTTCTTGGTGAACCATAGTGGAATATTAATTTAACAGTAGAAATGTTTATCGATACAAGTTACTATCACACTACATTGAGTAATTTGTAGGTACACCTTTAGATCTCATGACCCTTGCATGTCATCCACCGTCTGGCCAATCGGGGTAGAGAGGAGATGAATGTAAAATAATACATGGTTTCCAATTCTAATCATAATCCTAGCCTCATTGAGCAACACTAACCTAAACCAAGTGATATTAATTAGAGAAGAATATAAACCATCCATTCAATGGGAAGATGGAATTGATGAACTCATAGCCTCCAAAGAATTCCTTGATCCATCCATGTAAGAATTGGAATGGACCAAAAATCTTCATTTCTTGATTCCTTTCACCACATGGACCAACATGCTATAGATATGTTCCAACACGTGTACCAAAAGATTACCCTATTTCTAGTCACCATGATGGATGACTTTATAAACATCCATGGGTGCAGGACCATCATGTTTTCCCTAATTTGAAGCATCCATGTGCTGAGGAAAGTGAAAATAAACATAGTATAGAAGACTAATAGATCCCATCCATCCACCATAATGTACCCCCACTACAAGAACGAACCTTATTCCCCAATTAAGTAATACGATTCTAGAATCCTCCACAATGATTCTTTTAGACACTCATTTCCCCATCTTTGAATCCTTATGGGCTGGTCCTTCCTTGAAAAAAATATATAACCATGATTTGAATGAGATTTTTCTATTGAATGTGGGGGAATTTTCAATATATACTTCAATGCCTCTAGAATATCTTTTGACAGAAGAGGATTACACTCTTATCATACCAATATTATATCGATGGTAGGACCTTGTCATACTAGAACCCTTCTAGTGGGATTCCACGAACATAGTGGATCTCCTAAAAAATAATTATCACCACCCTAAGATGAATATGGAAGGTGTTTGTATCCGAGGACCATCAGTTGTGGAGCTCTGTCACCATCTCTTGTTATCAGTAAAAATTGAATTGAGACATACAGAGTGCCTCATACAATCTGATTTGGCATAAATATCCCCCATACTAAAATAAAGTGTAGTGTACCTAGTATTCCCAATCCAATTCACTAGTATTTTTCCCCCATATCATTGGTCCTAGTAATTGTTCCAACCCCTGCTATTATCCCACCTGATGCTCTGTAAAATGATGGTGTGGTGGGTGGGGAATTAGGATGCCTCTAGAAACTCCCCCATGACCATATTGGTTCACCTATTCGTCATGATGATAGCCAAATCCTAGTGCTCCATGGAAGGAAATCTATTAACTATGATGTTCCAAATATTGAGTGCATCCTCACACATGAACCATGATCTCAATGTATTGGCCTCTTGAGATGGAATGTCTAACTCATCCTCCAACCTAAAATTACATAGTGTAAGGTAGTTTCTCAGTGGAAAATTATCTTATTCCTATGTCAATATGGCCACAAGTGTCATATTTTCTAAAATTACCCCTCCAACATGAGGGATCTGAGGACTTCCATCCATTTCTGATCTTCAAACATTAGCACCCATAACATGAATCTTGATTTTTTTATTATGGGACATTTATAATTATTCTTTAATCTTTTTTGGAATGTGTGACTAAGATTAGGTTCTGGTATGCATAATTTTAGGATGTAATAGAAGTCTGATAGATCTCAGGAAAAAATGTGGTTTGATTATGGAAGCCAATGGGAGACAAATGATTCATATCATGCAATATGTCAAGGTACTATAAAAGGACACATCCACATATTTATATATATGGAATAGTGAATTTTTTTTGTGCATAAGGGTTTTTCATGCCCAACCACCCCTTTGGGTTATACCTTTGAAAATTTCATACTCTCTTCATTTTTTCCATCGGAAACAGACCTTCTGGCCCCCTTTAATGTCAGATTCTATAGGGGGGATTTTTTGGCACTGATATTTCATTTTAATTCTAAATATACTATTATTGGATGAACCAAGAATGAACCCAACCTCTAAGGTCCATTCAGGTATTAACAAAGTAGGTGCGTGCAATATTCTACTATTTGGCTCATGTTCGAAATTTCACACACAAAGGAATTACATGCTAAATGAAACATATTTTTTTACATCATCTCCCCTCAAAGAAATTTCTTTTAAGTTGAGTTAAAGAAATAAATAATTGGAACACATAAGAAATTAGGGTTGTGAATAATTATAATTCTAAATGAGATGTCAAATACGACGTCATGCATAGATGACCCCCCCCCCCCTAACGATGTAGGAATCCATGCTCAAAGATACTTTGATGACCAAGCCTTGAGTTCCAATCATCGTGAATTTAAGAAATAAAGAGAAGTACACCCACACTGTTGGGAAGTCCCTATTGAACATGAAGGACCTCTCTACTATGTGGAAACCCAATCCTATGTGATAGCACATAACATGGAATACCCAAGGTAGAGAATCTTACAAGAGGTTCCACTTGTGGGTCTAAAATGGACATGGCCCATGGATGAGTGATCCTTACATAACCTTTCTTAATAAAATTTGGGTCTGTGAAAATAATCCTCTTTCATGCAACCCTGACCTTGCACACAACCCCTAATCATGGGTGCTGCTTCACCTAAGGACTCCATGACATGACGTTATGCTGGGGCACCATTCCCACACAACTCTTGCACATGAACTCCAAACATTGCATGCACCTCTAGCACAAATCCCATTATGAATGTGTACAAATATTTTATAGCCCCTCATGCGATGTCCCCAATTCCTATAGTCCTTCTATTCCCATACCATTTTCATCTCAGTATTTGTACCATAATCCCTATTCCTTCTCAATATATGGAACATAACATGGATCTTGTGATCGAACACTTTTCTCATTGTTTACCCTTAGTAGTGCCAAATACATACCCCTTACAAGTGTTTGTGATTAATGGTAACATATGTAACACCCCATAGTGATAAAGAGTAAAATGACTAAATGATAATACTCAATTAAACATGATACACCTTTCTATTCATGAGCATGCCTGAATAAAACTCCACAGTTAAGCGTGTTTGGCATGTAGTAGTGATCATGATGGTTGACCTTCTAGGAAGTTTCTCTGGGTGTGTGTAAGGAATCATCACATTAGAAAAGGCATGTGTTAGACTGTGGGGGGATTTTATTAGTTAGAGGAATCATTCGGGCATGTGGGTGGGCACCAGGGTGGGGACCACGTGTATGTGGGGAAACTGGTGGAACTTGGTGGAGCCTAGTGGTCCAGGACATGATGACCATGTTATAGCATGGTGTCTATGCTGTTAGCGTGGCCCTGTTTTTACATTTGGTATCATAGGGGGTACCCAACCTTAAGTGCAGTGCACTACATAGGTTGAGATGTATGACCTAAAATGAGGACATTGCTCACTAGGGGGGGTGAATGTAACATCCCAGTATGATAAAGGGTTAAATGAATAAATGATAAGACTAATGTAATCAAGGCGCACCATTATTTTCGAGAGCCTACAAAATTAGAATCCTATAGTTAATCTTTCCTGTCCTAAAGTAGTGATTTGTATGGGTGACCGTCTTGGAAGTTTCTCATGGTGTGTGTGTGTGAGGGAAAAAATGCATTAGAAAGTGCATGAGTTGTCCTATTGGGGCTGTAATTAGTTATATAACCCATTCGGGCATGTAGGTGGGCCCTAGTGTGGGTACCACGTCTCGTCGGGGAAACTGGTGGTACCTGGTGTGTTAGGACCTGAAAACCGTGTTATGTCATTGTGTTTGTGCTGTCAACATGGCCCAGTTGTCATATTTGGTATCATAGGTGGTACACAACCTTAAGTGTGGCGTACATCCTGGGTTGAGATGTAGGGTCCACAATGATGAAGATGTGCTCTAAAGGGTGTGGGTGAATGTAACACCCCCAAATGATAAAGGGGAATGACTAAATTATAGGAATTATGTAAACAATGTTCAACTTTATTTTTGGGAGCCAACCTAATTAGAACATCACATTTATGTGTTCTTTTCCTAAAGTAGTTATTATGATGGGAGACCTTATGGGAAGATTCCCAGGGTGTGTGGGTATGAGGTAAAACACACCAGAAAGTACTTGTGTTAGCATGTGGGGATTATAATTAGTCAGATGAATAATTTAGCCATGTGGGTGAGCCCTAGGGTGAGGACCATGTGTCTACAGAGAAACTGGTGGCACCTGGTGGGATAAGACCAAACGACCTTGTTAAGGTGGGGTGTTTGTGCTGTCAGTGAGGCCCAATTGTTAGAAAAGGAAATTTATAATTCAAGAGTAGGCCCAAAATCTGGATTCACTAATGGTTCATGTTCATGGAAACATAAACCATCTATAAATGACAGACTATGATCCTACTGATTTATTACCAAATTAGAGAATCAGTAGTCACATTTTCAAAGGTCTTCCTCACAAAATTGTTACAAAAATATCTAGGGGTCCTGCCCAAAATATTTACCATAAGGCCATTCTTTGTATCATTAATATGATAGATCCCTATTTTTTTAAAGGCCACAATCATAAGCTAAATTTATTATTAAATAAAAGGAAGTACCTCTTTTGATTGGGTAGAGGGAGACCCATTATATAGATCGAAGGACTAGGGGCATGAAAGCCCATTTTTTGGTCTAATGGGTCCACTAGTGAATAATACTACTATAGTACATGGGATTCTATAGTAACAACTACAGTAACTCCACCGCTTCATTCTCAATGTCTCTACAGTTCCACCTCATCAACAGTATCGATACAGTGCACTACTACAATACTACTATTGAAATTATGGAATTTTTTCCAAGCTCATAACTGATCATGTGACTTTTGGATTCCTACCTTGATCCTTTACCACATAGGTACAAGATCATTTAAAAAAAATGATTGATCCATATATCTTGTTGAGAATTATGGAAATCCATCACATTGTTAGAATATTAAAATAAAATAAGATCCCCCCTTCCATTTTCAACCTAGATTGCCCTCCGAAGGGTATATTCTATATTATGTCTCTCTATAGTTGGGAAAACTTTTTTACTCGTAGTCCTCCCCATGAAAAAAATCACTATGATGTTTCTACCCATAGTGATATTCTATTTCGACAAGAAGCCCCCCCCCATTAAAATCAATTAGGGGAAATACCTCATCTCAGGAAGCACTTTATAAGATAAGTCCAGTCATAACAGATTTATTATCACTAACAAGGGATAACTTTTCTCAATTAGGAAGAACCCCAAGGAATAATCATTCTCTAAAACACCCTTAGATCATATTTTATCCAACATAAGGAAAAGGGAATCCCCATTATTCTAAAATTTACTAGAAGTTAGAAGGAAAAAAGAAAAATTTAGTTAGAGTGGGTGGTGGAATCATATATATAATATGAAGAGAATGAATTTCTTATGAGGAATCACTTAGTGAATATAATATATCCATTATGTTTTCTACCTTGTCTATTCCCCAATTTAAAATTCCAAAATGATTTTTAGAAGATTCTGTTAAAAATAATTTCTTGAACCTATGGAGATCTATTCATCACCTAAAAACAAAATTACTAATTTTAGATAGATATTAAATTAATTTTATGGAAGTGGAAAAACGTCATCATCAATGATACTTATCTCCCCCCTCCTATATGATGCCATCTCTATAGACTTTAGTGAGAGGGTATCCAATATTCATGTCATGATGTGTGTTTCGAATTCATTCGTTGAGGGCCCTAGATTTTTGTTAATGTACGCTGAAATTCTTGTTGTCATGCATTCTAAATTTCTAAAGGCCTGTAGCTTTTATAACATTCATCAGTGACGTTTTCCCCAGATCATAATGGAATGATTGGATGATGGTTCTTCCTTCAATTGATTCTTCCATGGATCTCACTTCCTAGAATGGGTATCCTTCATAGATTAAATTCATGTTCATATAACACATTCTTGATACAATATATTTGTGGACACTGAATAATTACACACAATGTATCTTTAAATAATGTATTCATATGAAAATGGGAGTGACCTTGGATCAAGAGAGTAGTCACGTTGGGTATTGATGTTCATGTTTGTCAATTGGGCACATTGGTCACCTGTATTCTTCCTCTTAATAAGGAATATCATGGAGTCATCTTAGGTCATAGTACCCAAGTCATATCGTGTCAATATTGAGGTAATGAAGATAGAGGTGTAATTCATCCAAGTATTTTACCTCATGAATCCCAAACTTATGCATGGGTTATGTGTTTTGGGGTTTTATCAATAATTCTACATCCCAAGGATATAGACCAAAACATATGGTTGAGATGGATCAGGGCATGATTATAACATCTTGTGGAGTTATATTGATGGGTGATGAATTAATGTATTATTATGATAGATCCTGTTTCCCTATAGAGGTTGACAAATGGAGGTTTTTCCTGATGAGGTATGATATCAAGCTTGTATTATTTTACTTGTGATCAAACACCCTATTAAGGATATTCGAGGTGGTGTGGCCCAAAAATGAAATATTTCACACCTATAGGTTTACAGATGGATGTGAATGAACCTTGGAGTATAACACATTAGATATGGATCAATATTACCCTAGGGAAGATCCAGGTTGGATGGATCAGACTTTCCTTTGAGGAAGATCTAGGAATTGTACCACTAGAGGGTGGCTACCTATTTTTGTAATTGTTCATTAATAAACCAATAGGGAGCATCCTATGTACCTTGTTTAAAATATAGTGATCAAAACCCATTTAGTTTGATTCTGGAATTTAAGGTTGTGTGAAAAGATTGGTTGATGTTGTTTAACATCATGTGGTAAGGAATCTCATGTCATGAAAGGAGCATTGTTGATAGATTGAATTGTGATTACATTTGGAATCCACCCTTTGTAAGATTATTTCTCTTAGTAGGAGTTGGTTTGGGGCATATGGATTGGGAATCCCAAGAGACCAGGAGGAGGTGGGGTATCAAATGTGAGGGGAATGATATCACCGTAAATGTGGCCAGAAGAACATTGGGTGAATTTTGATGGTGGGTTTTAACCTTAGGGAGTCTTACAACACATCTCAGCTTGATAAGAATCAATGCACATTTAGTTAAAAATGGTTGGGGATTATACTTTGGAAGTGGCACATTTGATTATTCTTGGGGAATATACCAATTAAGAAGCCCACACTTGGTTGTACTAAGGTATAATACTGATTTTTAGGACCATTCAAGGTTTATGGTCATATAGATTTTATTATATTTACTATCATATAAGCCCACATGAGCTGTTCTCAATGTGTAAAATAAGAGGAAGTAGTAGATCTAAAGATCACTAGATCAACGCCTTCCGCTGGTGTATGAGGCATAGGACATAAGGGATAGATTGATGGATTTAAATGTTCTTATATTATCTTTCATTTGGGAATCTGGGATAGTCACATCTTAGGATCTATCCAACTATGACTCGTGCAGGTGAAGAAGAGAAACAATGTCACCTCCCACATAAATTATTGGGTCTTAATCTAGGAGGTAAACTTGTAAAATCTCATTCCATTTGAGTTGTACACCTGAAATCTTATTGGAGATCATTCCATTACACTCATAAATGGATCATCCTGTGCTTATTGCATAGTTTGAGACTATTGTTTTTTGTCATGCTTATAGGATTATGTCGTAATGTTCAATATCACATGACAAGGACATGGGACTACAATGTTTTATGTCATGCGACTAATACATGGTGGGACTCACTCCTCACCCCTTGGGCTTACATTTTAAGAACCTGGTTCTTTCTTTGAGGTACAATTTCTACTTTTTCATTTCATTTGATTTGTTTTCGATAAAATAAGGGAAATCTGGGAAAATAATAGTGTTAGGTATTACTCGCCATGTAAACATAGGAACACACTGTGTAGTATAGCTGTGAATGAAGGGAATACATGGTGTGTGGGAAGGTCGGCGAGAAAGAGATGAAAACCCAACAACATGCAGTGTACTTCATAGTACATTCCATGTAGTCATGTCGTCCGGTCTTGGAATATATGTCAGTAGAATAAGCTACCAAATGAGTAGTTAAATGGTAGAAACACCATTTATAAGGAATTACATGCCTTGTATTTGGGTTTTTTTGGATAAAATGTATAGTAGACTCTATATTTTCTAGAATGGATAGAGGTCTCTCTGTGTGGATGAACAAGAAGCACTAGAACTTCAATCCATTCCCGGTTGATCATCCCAAATCCATTTCCATCGTTGTCAGTATTTTTTGAACCCATTCGGTTAGCTCTCGATTAATCTTGATTATTTCTTCCTAATTTATATTCTCAATGAAGTTATTTGAGATTGAGATTTTATCTTTGTTTTGTAGATCTACATCATTCTAGACAGAATTGGAAGCTAACACTAGACGCGGCAAGTCACACGAGGACTGGGATAGTTGAATTGTGGCTTTCATTAAATGTTAGGTTATTTATATGTGTTTTAGTGCCATGCAACCATGTTTATGGTGTCTCTTGGTTGAGACATCGACCCGTGTTAATACCTATTGAGATTTAGGTGATTGAATAAATTAATTGATGTGTGTTTTTTTATTTTGTTTGATTAAGGGACACCCAATGTGTTCCTTTTCCCTCAAATGACCATTTTTATCCATTTGGACTAGGATGTCGATGAGCATGCCTTTTTTCCCCTTTGAAGGGTTATTTAAAATGAAATTAGATGATTAAATGTTTTCAATATGAATATGTTGGTTAAAGCTATGTGATTGTTTAATTCACATGTTAGTCTTGTTATATAGATTTTCCCAT
Organism: Viscum album; assembly: GCA_963277665.1. NCBI lineage: Eukaryota > Viridiplantae > Streptophyta > Magnoliopsida > Santalales > Viscaceae > Viscum > Viscum album. The sequence goes on from OY728129.1 coordinate 765,192,651, forward strand.
GTGTGATATTAAATACTAAATCCATGCCATAGTTTAATTAGCTTGTGATTATTGATAATTGAAATGTGACCACATGATTTGATTAATAAAAACCACATAATTGCGAGGATTACATGTGTTGTTTATTATGTAAATTCCCCATGTGTTATGGTATTTTTTTAACCATGTAATAGAGTAATTTACATGTGTTGTGTACTATGCTAAAATACAGATATACCAGGATTGACCTTGAAACATGAATAAATGTTGATATACCGGGACAGAACTTGAAAAATTCCAAAATTCTTGTACCCTGGTCATAACCCAGAAACATGTTGAAATGATTATACCTCGGTCTTGACCCTGAAACATGAATAAATAATTGTATATCAGGTTTTACCTTGTTAAATGCTGAAATACTTATACACTGAGCTTGTCCCTATTTTTAATATTCTGAAATTATTATACACTAAGCTTTTCCAGGATACATATTAAAATTGAATGACTTATGAAGGGTTTTCCAAACCAAATCACAAGCTTGGATTCGGTCTGCACCTCATTTTATTTATATATCATGATGAGGTATCTGTTGTGTTTACATTATATAGGGGATTGATGGTCTTAGGGTGGACCCTGAGACTTATATAATTAGATTAATTTTAATTGATTAATGAAAATGAAATTATTGTAAATTAATTTTAGTAATTGTAAGATTGTTTAATTTTGAATACCTCATAATTTACTGCATTTCACAATTGTACACTACTGCTGCATATACTCACTGACAGATTGGCACACACCTTATGTGGTTGGATACTGAGATTTATTTCACACCCCCTATTTTGGATATGTTTTGGGACCAAAAAAATTTATTTTTTTAGTTGGTGATAAGGTAAAGAACCCTTCTACTGGTACTTGACTTGTTGCATAGGAGTAGGAGAGCACGAGACCAATACAAGGCTTGCGATTCTTCTAAGTTTTTTTTATTTCCATTCATTGATACTTGTATTGTATCTGACTGTAGTGTATCATGTTTTGGATATTTTCTTAGAAATAACTTGCTGCATCATCTTTTGTATGGAATAAATCTTAGTATTTAATTTATTTGTCTTCCAACATTTACCATAGTTCTATTTTGTTTACTATTTACACTATTTTATTATTATTTATTCCAATGTGTTGCACTCTACAAATGAGGGTATAGTTTCTCCACTATCACACCAAAAGACCTTGCTTTTATCCAGAAACCTCTGGATTTTTGGGAAATGCACTTGAGGCCATGTGTCCGACAAGGTACAGGGCACCAATTGAGTGGAATCCAGATTCTGGACATTACAAATTGGTATCATAAGAGTTTTTTTTTCTAGTTTTACTTAATATTAGGTAATTATTTAAGAGATATGGAAATTAGTAATTAGTTGTTCCCATGAGTAGCAACCCCATGTATGGGTAAAATACAAAATGCCTCAAATTAAATTGTGCTTTTGGATTTTTAGTCAATATAATTGATTCAATTTCCCTGTTGGCTGACACACTTGTTTTGTACTATTATTAAAGATATTATTGTTGTTATATTTTGTTTCAACCCAAAGAGAGAAGGGTATTCCATCTCATGCATCACATATAAACTTGTTAGAAATCTCATTCTATGTATAATTATCATTCTATTTAAGGATCATTTCTGATGGCATGTTTTTGTGATAGATGTTGAGCTAGAATTACATGATATTGTGATAGATTCGTTGATAACAATGCATTCTATGGTGGTAGGTATATTGGTACGTGAGAGGGTTTGGATTGAATGGATGCCAAAAATTGGTTCTGAAGTTATATGGGTCCTCCTAGACCAAAATTTGGGGGATCATGACACATCCTTTTGTATTCATTGGTTCAATGTAATATTAATCATGGGCGAAAAACATTGATTCACAGGGAGTATGGGCTCTCAATGATTGGAATTTGACATACCATTGCTTTATTTTTTGTAAAAACATGGGTTCTGATGATTTTTTTGAGGCTTACTATCCAATAACCCAAACAACACATCATGTGGTTCTTTGAACACAGTCCATGTGTTCTTCTTGTTCAGAGAATAAATAATTTTCTTGAGTACATATTGCGTTGTATCTCATCGTGTAATGGGCCATTTGAGAGGAAACATGTTTTTTTTGAGTTTTTATCATAACACGACGTGTACTTTCAACACATGTACTTTAGCCCACCAAGGAAGAACCCATGTGGATCTGTCCATGTGGATGTACATGGCCTTGAGAAGAGACTTGATTACATGCCATGTATGCATGTAACACGTAGTGTACCTGCTTTTAATACATTCCTAGGCCAACGTTAGAACATGAACCTATAAGAGCTTAAGGCCACACGCCATGAATTATTTTTACAGTCCATGTAGTAACGTTTTGTTAAACATTGAGGGTCTTTTACCCTTTCATATTGGAACTTTTGAATGAAAAAAACATTGAAAATAAGTTTGAACTAATGAATGTTCTTGACCTTGTAGATTCATGTCACCATAATGACCATGAAATGTATGCTAGGAGAGCGGTGATGATCGTACTTTAGAGATGGTATGCCATCGGTTACCGATGGATCCTCTCGTTATGCTTGCTATAGAAACAACTATTATAGAGGACCTTGGTCCAGATGAATAGTTCCATGAAGGCATTGTGAGGTTCCTACAAACCTTTATGGGAGCACTATAGGCTACCACATCTACGGTAGAGATGACGCGTATATTTCAGCAGCAACATTCACCTACTTTTTTGGGGGGGATGGCGGACCACAGGCTTCAAAATCATGGCTGGAATCAATGTTGACAATATTTGAGCATCTAGATACACCTCTTGAGAGGAGGGTAAAGCTCACAACATATATTATATGTGATTCATCTAAGAGATTGTGGGATGTTATAACTCAAGCATGTTTTCATTAGGATAAGACATGAGAAGACATTAAGATGGACTTCTATGATTATTATTTTCCAAATACACTAAGGACTGACAAAGCATGGGATTCATGCACCTAGAGCCAGAAACCTAGTCAGTTATGGACTATTATGCCCAGTTTACTAAGATTCAGTGAATCTAATCTATTCTGATGGGTGATGACGTATCAAAAGCTAGAAGATTTGAGGAAGTTCTCAGGTTCAACATCTGATCATAAGTGAATGTGTTCAGGTTTCATTCTATCTATACTATTGTGAAGCATGCTCTAATTAACCAACACAACCTATGGGAATTGGGGGGTGTGAGCTAGGGCAGTTCGACACCAACATTTGGTGTTGTTTATACCGGAACGAATAAGAATTTTCTGGTGTTTTCTCACAGTGATAGTAGTAGATAAAACATATCATTAGGTATCCATGTGAGGTTCTACTAGTGAGGAATTAATTGAAATACAAAATATCAGTGCCCAATGGACCTAGTTGAGTGTTGAGATTGCAATAAGATGGGCCATCTACCATGCATATGCACGACGTTTCCAGCAGTGGTAGCGAGAGGTGTCTTTTCACTGACTCCATGTTCCGGAGAAGGGTCTGTAACTTCTCCTAAGATATGTAACTGGAGTACTTCATGGTGTTCATGTTGAGTGGTGGTCATGGCCATTGTAGCCAGACCCTATGATCTCAGTGACAGTAGGGCAGGTCTACTCTGGGTATCTAGTCAATGTCACAGGGCGAAGGTAAGGCCAGACATATGAAGTGTGACAAAACCAATAGGAGTATAATCCTAGACATTATACTATCAATGGTACTATTATATTCTCCTCCATTTTATCTTATTCGAGGTATGATATTAGTGTTATGGGTAGTTTTATATCGGTGGTCATTGTGGAAAGACTTGATCTCTGTATCTTTACTTCTGATGATGTTATGATTCTAGACACTCCATTAGGAATAAGAAAGGCAGGATTGTGTCAGTTTAAGGATTTCCCCCTTGTGGTTTGTGGCTGTCACTTCTTCTGGGATCTCTATTTCATGGAGATGACAGGCCTTGATGTCATACATGGAATGGACTGGTTAGTCTCTTTCAACCCTTTTCTGATTTCTATCATTGTAGGTTGAGTTTTACATAACCATAAGGTGGATCATTTCTAAATAATGGTGAATGAAATGTCCAGGAAAGCCAAGCTAGACCCAGGCATCATGGGTTGGATGGGATGATAGCCCAGATCATTAGATTATATCTGGATCATCAGGGAACATGTCTGGACGATTTCCCGCCAATGGTTGATCTTTTCATGGAAGTTTTCCTGGATAAATTTATCTACCTACCTTCATCTGGAGAGGTGGAGTTCACTATAGAGCTAGTGTCAGGAGCGGCATTGGTATTTATTCCTTCTTAGAGGATGACTACGGTAGATTTGAAAGAGCTCAAGAAGTAGTTAGATGATCTGGATGCTGAGGGTTTCATCCAACCCAGTACTTCTCCTTGGGGTTTACTGGTCAATTTCTTGAAAATGGAAAACAATACCCTTAGTCTATTAATGAAATACCATAATCGGAATCAATTGAGGGTTAAAAACTGATAACCCATTCCTTGGATAGATGACTAGTTTAGTCACCTTTTCGGAGCTCGAGTGTGCCTGAAGATTTACTTATGGTCAGTATATCGTCAAGTATGTATTCGACCTATATAAATGGCACGTACAACATTTCATAGTACGTGTGGACAATAGGAGTACCCGATTATGCCATTTGGTCACAAGAAAATGCCCGTAGTTTTCAAGGAACTGATAAATGGAGTGCTCCATTCTTACCAAGATTATTTTGTGGTGGTTTTAATGGATGAAATCTTGGTGAATTATGGAAATCCACACAACCATGACAAACACCTTGAGATCATTTTGAATAAACTAGTAAAACATCATTAATAAGTTATGCTTGAAAAATTACTCTTCTAGATGGATCAAATTCACATCCTGGGTCATGTCATCATAGAGACAAAAGTATAAGTGGACCTAAAGAAGGTGAGAGTAGTAGTTACTTGGGAGAACTGCTGATGGGATTGACTAAGAATGTTGTTATGTTTCTGTGGTCAGATTCTTGTGACATAGACTTTCAAGAGTTGAATGGGAGTTTGAATTTAACTCCAATACTAATATTTCTAGAGCCAGGTAAGATTTACACAATGTACTGTGATGCATTGGGTGTTGGTCTGGGAGTAGTGATTATGTAATGGGATAGTGTAGTTGTGTATGAGTCTTGGAAGATGATGCCACATCAGGGGAATTACACAACACATGATCTCGAGTTAGCTGCAGTTGTTCATGCTTTGCTCTTTTAGAGACATTATATATTGGGAGAGAATATTGTGGTGAACATGGACCACACAAGTCTAAAATAAATATTTTCTCAGTGTGATTTGAATTTGAGATAGCGTAGGTGGATGTAATACCATTAGTCATTCTATTTTGAGCTTTCATATACACCGAGGAATAATAATTCAATCGCTGATGCACTGAGTAGGAGGAATCCGATTTAGGCCGTACATGAGGCCAGTGGTGAGTGGCAGCTTATGGATTTGTTCTTTGAGATTCATTTAGAGGTTCACTGTAGTCATGGATAGAGTTAAATTTCATATTTAGTTGTGACATTTACCCTCCTGGATAGAGAGAGGATGCAGAAACTATCAAATTTTGATGGCCATATTCTATGGAAATATGTGGAAGGTGAGGACCCTCCTCCTTGATGGATGAAAGGAGAGAATGAGGTTCTATGTATCCCTGGACCTGTGAGGGTTCCAAGGGATATACGTGAGGAGTTGATGTGGGAGTTTCATTTTTCAGCTTGGGTAGTACATCTTGGAGTCACCAAGATGTACCATGACTTTCACCATCATTACTCGTCACCAGGTATGAAGCGACAAGTAGCGGGGTTTTTTACAAGGTGTTCCACCTAACAGTATGTGAAGGCGGAACATCAGCGGATAGAAGGGGTTTTACAGTAGTTACCTATTCCATAGTGTAAATGGGATGATGTCACGATGGATTTCATGACAGGGTTACTGAGGTATCATAGAGGAAATGATGTTGTGTGGGTTGTATTTGACTTTCTTACGAAGGATGCTCAATACTTTCCGATCAAGGATTCCTTCAGTGTTGAGGATTTTAGAAAGATTTATATCCGAGAGGTGGTAAGACTTCATGGGGTCCCTTATTTTGTTGTTTCATATAGGTATGACCTCTTTACATATCCTTTCTATCATGTTTTTCAGATGGTTCTTGGTACATAGGTGCTTCTGAGCACAACATACCACCCTCATACTGATGGATAGTTAGAGTGTACGATACAGGTTCTAGATGATATGTTTCATACTTTTGTCCCACACATTGGGGGACCTTTGGAGAAGCATATTCACCTAGTTGAGTTCTCCTACAATAATAGTTTCCAGGAAACTATATAGATGGAACCATATGAGGTTGTATATTGTTGGACATGTTGTTCTCCCTTGTGTTGGTTAGAGGCAGGTGAGGCATCCTTACTGGGACCGTGTCTCTTGTAGGAGATTTATGAGCAGGTCCAATTGGTTCAAAAATGGATGACTACTATGAAGTCTCATAAAAAAAGTTTATGTTGATCGCCATAGACGACCTCTATAGTTCAAGGTCGGGGATCAGGTTTTCATATGTGTTTCATAGAGGTTGGTAAATAAGAGAAACAAGAGACAGGGTAAAACATCATTGAGATATTTCGGACTGTTTCAGGTCCGGGAGTGAGTTGGGATAGTTTCTTATCGGTTTCAATTGCCTCAGAAGTACTCATCCATGAACAAATTCTTCCATGTATCTCTGCTACCCCACTATCACTCAGACCTATATCAAATTTTTTAGCCCAAGGAGGTTTAGTTTTAGGTCAATGAATTCTTTAAGGATCATATGATTCCTATAGTTTACAAGATCACATAGGTTCTCTGGGGCCTGCAAGTTCCTCTCGTACGGGTGCTATGGCAATAGGGTCGAGTGTAAGACATGACTTGGGAGTAGGATTCTGAAATACATGCTCAGTGGCCAGAGTTATTCTCAGATATTCATTCACTACATTGGGAAGGGAAATTCGTGGATGAATTGCTTTAAGGGGGGAATTATATAAGAAATTGTTTATTACATTGAATTACGGTTTCTTATTTTCCTTTTCCTTTGAATTGTTTTCGCGAAAACAAGGGAAATCTGGTAAATTAAAAGAATCAGGGAATACACACTATGTAATCCTATAAACACAGCATGGTGTATGGCCACGTATTAAGGGAATATATGGAGTGTGGGAGGTTGAAGAGAAAGAGAGAAAAAACCATCTACATTCCATTTACTTCCTAGTACACACCTAGTAGTCATGTTAGTAGGTCCTGGAATGTATGTTCGCAGAAACATCCACAAATGAAGAGTCAAATGATAGAAACATCATGTATACAGACTTAAATGCCGTGTAATTGTGTTTTTTGATACGTTGTGTTATATTCTATTTATATCATAGAATGGATAAAGGGCACACTTGGTTGATGAACAAGCAATGTCGTAACATTGATCCCTTCCGAGTTGAGCATCTAAACTCTGTTTTGATCGCCGCTGGTCTTATTTAACCCCAATCGATAAGATCTTAATTTCTCTTGATCCATTTTTCCTAGATTATGTTCTAGAAGATGTTATTTATGTTTTAGTGATTATCTTTGTTTCATGTATCTACATAATTCTATATTGAATTGGAATCTGGTGTTGGACGAGGGGAGTTACATGAGGACTAGGTAGGTGGTCTTGTGCCCTATGTTAAATGTAGGGATGTTTATTAGTGACGTAGTATTGTGCACCTATGTTTAGGGTGTATATTGTTTGAGAATTTGACATTGAATAATACCTAATGACATTTAGGTAATTGAATAATTTTATCGAAGTATGTTTGTGAATATTTGGTTTGATTAAGGGCCACCCTGTGGGTGTGTTTTCCCTTATATGACCATTATTTATCTATTTGGACTAGGATGCCGATGGGAATGCTTTTGTTTCCCCCTTAACGTGTTATTTAAATTGAAATTGGATAATTAAATGTTTTCCATGTGAATATATTTGATAATGCTTTGTAATAGGTTAATTCACATGTTAGTATTGTTATATAAATTTTCCCACATGAGTTATTAAATGTTAATGCCATGATATAGTTTAATTAGCATGTGTTTCTTAATAAATGAAATGTTCCCACATCAGTTGATTATTAAAAAACATGTAATAATGAAAATTACATGTTCTGTTTATTTTGTGAATATTCCACATGAGACTTTCTTTTGTTAACCATGTAATAGTTTAATTTACGTGTGTTGTTTACTATGATGAAATGATGATATGTCAGGCTTGACCCTGAAATAAGATGAAATGTTAATATACTGGGCTTGTTCCTAAAACTAGTTAAATTTCATAGACACCGAGCTTGACATTGAGACATGCTGAAATGTTTATACGTCGAGCATGACACTGAAATATATTGAAATGATTATACACTGTGGTTTACCTGGATACATGCTAAAATACTGATACACTAGGTCTGTCCCTGATTTTAATATGCTGAAATTCTTATACACCAGGCGTGGCCGGACACATATTGTAATGGAATGACTTATGATGTGTCTACCAAGCCAAAGAACAAGCTTGGATTTGGTTTTCACCTCTTTTTGTTTAGATATCCTGGTGAGGTATCTATTTCATTTACATTATATAGGGGATTGACGAGCTTAGGATGGACCCAAAGACTTATATTATTCAGTGAATTTTAATTGATTAAAGAATATGAAATGAATGTAAATGAATGTAAGTACTTGAAGAATTGTTTACTTTTGAGAACCTCCTAGTTTACTGCATTTCAATATTGTACACTACTGTTGTATATTCTCACTGAAAGATTGTCACATACCTTAGGTGGTTTCCTACTGGGATATATATAACACACCCAGTTTGGGTCATGATTTGGGCCTAAAAACTATATTGTTACAGTTGTTGATAAGGGAAAATACCCTTCTACTAGTACATGAATTTCTACTTAGGAGGAGGAGAGCATGGAACCAAGCTGGGGCCTACAATGCTTCTGAGTTATGTTTTTGTATTACTATTCCTTGATACTTGTATTGTATCATATTTCAATGTATCATGTTTTTTATGTTTTCATAGAAATAACATGTCGTATTATCTTTTGTATGGACGAACTCTTAATATTTATTTTATTAGTCTTATGCTTTTTATATTAGTTGTATGATGTTTACTATTTTCTCTATTGTATTATTATTTATTCTTCTATGTTTAACTCTTCCAATGAGGGCATAGTTTACCCACTATCACACCCAAGGCCCTCGCTGCTAGTCGCCAGCCACTAGCGTTTGAGGAAATTCCCTTGAGGTCATGTGTCTAACCGGGTAAGGGGAACTAGTTGAGTGGCATATGGATTCGGGACATTACAACTTTGAAGAAATTTATTTTAAAATATTATTTATTTGGTGATCATAATCACATTTCATGTGAATTGAATTTTATATATGGGAGAATCCATGAGTGAATTTTGTGCTACTACCAAAATATTTTGATGGGGTTATTGATTTTCAATAAATAGATATTCCTTCCCTAGAGGGGCTATTATAGTGAAATGATTATCTCTAGTTTGAATGAGTTTGTGTGGTCAATATTATTGTATTTTTATCATAATATTTCTTCAATGACCCTCCTATTATGGAGTTGGAATATGTTTCTACTCCGGAGTAAATATCGTATCCTATTTTTTTGATATTAAAAATGTGGATATGGGGTTTTCTCCTGACTCCAACCACTTATAATTCAGTCATTATATCATTGAAGACTTGTAGTATGTGGGTAGAAATAAATGTTTATTCTTCCATCACATCTAAGATTTAATAAGTTATTTTTATAGGAAGAACATGAATATAAGAACATTACATGGATGGAGTATGGGTTTCTCCCTGCTTAATTCCTATATTTCCATCCAGAACATGAAGAAAAGTATCTTTTGTTGTAATAGACTTTTTGTTGTGACTTATGTTTTCTTTCAGGAATTTCTAATAGGTTTATCTGACTTCCTATAAAAAAAATTAGTTGACTTGATTCACATTAGTAGGTATATATTCCTCATAATCTGTTTCCTCCATGATCTTTTGGAAGTATTCTTTAGAGGGAACATTGATGTGAACCTCTTCCCAATTGATTTATTATCACCCTCTATATGTTGTTATAGTTACATGGGTCTGAGTGACCTAAGATAGAGAACCTAGGGTATCATACCCATCATGATGAGGACTTGATGCAACATAGAATAGTTCAAAATGGGTTTTTTGTAAGATTCATTCATGGTGACTAATGCGGTGATTAAATAAAGATTATATAAACCTATTAATATTCATATCAAAGGCATTTACGATTTTGTTCGTATGAAGAATGGATCCATAAATTATTTAAGTTGCAAAGTAGTGTCACGTAATTATTTTCCATGATCCTTTTTAGGTGGAAATTTGGAGGAGATTCATGTCTTAGAGGGCTTTTCTTGTAGCCTATATGGTCTAGATTATTTCTTTGAGGTGGTACTTCTAAACTAGTGTATTTAATACCCAGCATCTGAGATTCTGGGTTGGGGATAACATCCATTATCTAGATGAGGAAACTGTTTGTGAGGTAAAAAAATAAGAACTTTTTTTGATGACATGATTCAATTTTCATTAAATTGATTTTTGTTGAATGTGCATGTGAATATTTAGAAAACATAAATAAGGAAAATTATAAAATAATTAGAATAATAAATTAATTAATAGTTACTGTTTTTTCTTAAAGGATCCATGGTTGACTACATTAATTTTGTTTAAGGAAACCCCATTTCTAGGATGTTTCTATGTCATCAGACTCCCCATTGAGTGCGCCAAAAAAATTGGGCTTTTTTCCTTTGGCCTTTAAACATTAAATTATCAATTTCTTTCATGTATGAAAATTTGGGGTTAACTTTTAAATTGAATAAATTATTTAGGATGAATCATAATCCCTGAATATGGTTTTCCTTTGATTTTTCCTCAAATATTGTTTTCCATAAGTATTTTCATGTTTTAGCATTATTAAATGTCATTCCATCTACATCCACTGATAAGTTACAGTTCTATTTAATATTGTGTTATTATTATTTGTTGTGATAGTTAGAATTGAATAATTAGTAATTGTGGTATTAAATTTTTTATTAGATTACTGCAATCATGAATGCTGCTCTACGATATATATATGCCTATGTTATTATCTTAAATGAAATCGGACCATGGAGAGAACATGTGACCTATATTAAGAACCCACAATTGGACTCTTAATGCTAGATAGGATACTAAAAAATGAACTGGTAAAGTCCTATTTTAGGCTCACCTGGAAAGGTCTTTACCTTGTATATTTTACAATACTATTGGGTGGTACTAGTTCTCTAAGGGAAATATGAGGACAAAGCCAGTGGAAAATGGATATGAAAAGCCACGACTAATATTCATTTGCTTACGTGGGATACATGGGATTGAATCATGGTTACCATCCATGAATAATACTTGGAAACCCAAAAGGATTTCATTGGACAAGGTCGTGGCATTGGAAATAATTGAATGGATGCATCATAACGATACCTTCAGGATGAGTTCAGACTAAAAATTCGAAATTATCATTTTTAATATAAATACCGATCATTATTTTATTAATAATCTAGATAGTTTCATTAATAATAATGATACTCCTTTAGTTCATTTATTTCACCTAGTTTTGACATATAGATTAGACCCCACGCCAAATAACAAGATTCTGGATATTCCCTTTTCTTTGGTCTGTCATATTACTCTTGCCTTACTATATATATATATACATATATTATACTTTACCAATTATCTAATTTAGACACCTAGATTTGCCCAAAGTAGGTGGTATGGGGTGGTTTTCCACTTGGGAACTCATACCAAGTTACAATTATTTTTTATTTATTTAATTTTCTTTAATATATAATAAATATGTCACATTTCTATTTGTCTATGTCACGAAATGTAATTGTCTCAACCCCATCACATCTGGCCTACTGATATAATATCTCACACCCTGCATGGGAACTATTTGGTACCCATGTAGAATTTATGATCATAATTTTGGATAAAATGAAGTGTACCTCTCTGGATTCATGATTCCTTTACTGTTTGGATGGATATTTGGGGGCAGAGGACAGAGCCTTTGATCAACATGCCATGTCACAGTTTTCAGGCTTTTTAGATTTTTTGTTAACATGTAGTCTATTCTTGTACCTCATCCCCTATAATTTTGTTTTATTACTTTTATAATCCCAAATTTAAATAATCATGGTATATGTTAATATTATTTATCTTCCACTATTATTATTTATTTTTGGGTCATTTATCTACTTCTACTGTTGTCTTTTTATTCATTATGCTTCCATTAACAATTATATATTGTGTTCCATTGTGTTATATCTTATCTTATGAGGTCATAGTCTCCCCACAGACTTAACCTAGGCCATTGATACTAGTAGGTAGCCTATTTTATTTGGGGATATGTGTTTTAGGTCAGGTGGCCTACCCTCTTGAGGACCATTTCAGTGGAAGTTGGGGTGGGAGGCTACAATGTGGTATCAGAGGGTTTATTTACCTTTAGTCTTATAGTTTGGGTTATACATGAGATTAGGAAATGTGAATTTATAATTTTCCTTATTCTTGGATGTAGTGAAACCGTGTATTGGGGAAACCTAAATTTATTGGTTTGGAATTTTAGTTATTGATTATACCATTTATTTTTTTAGGATTTTACCCTTTGGTGACACACAATTTTTATGATTTTACTGGTATTCGTATTATTTATAGGACCATTTGAATACTACATCCTAAAGATATTAGATAATTTCATTTACATGCATCATATTAGGCACTATAGGGATTAAAATGACATGCATATTGCTATGCCATAACTACTTTCATAGTGTATCTACCAGTCTGGATGTGAGTTTCACCGTGTTTAGTTATAATATATTACTATAATTTTTTATTATAAATAAAAACTATAAATGTGTCTTAGTGATACTTCTAATATCTCTTCTACTTATTTCAAAACCCATCTTTTGGAGAAGGCTATTGTGTTGTAAAAAACATAAGGCATGCCATGTAACTACCCTCATTATTTTTTCCTCACATACTATTCCATGTTTAGGGAGGACACACACCTACCCTTTTTTTATACTGATTCATTACTTGATTACCTCATCTTCCATAAAATCTAATCAAAGGTTTTAATTTAAAAATTACAGAACAATGTTGTTGTGATGTATTTATATCATACTCCAGGAGAGTAGCGATGAGCACATTTTGGATTTTGTGGGACTAGATCTACCTATAGATATTCTTATTGAAACACATACAATACCTCCAGTAGTTCTTCTTGTGGTACCTCGACTTTATCATCCATTGGGATCTAACTACCAGTTCACGGATAATAATCTATGATACATAGAGTTAGTTGAGATTATTCCCAGGCCTTCGCCAACTGTGGTATAACTTATTCATGACGTTATGTGGTATAATCTTCCCACCTTATTAGGGGATGGAGGTCCAAATACTGTAGATTCAGGGATAATATGCATGAAATCCATCTTCGACCATCTTGTGATGCTCCCAGAGTTGCGGTTCAAACATGATGTCTTTATGCTTTGTGACTCCGAAAAGTGATGGTGGGATGTCATTTCTCAAGAACACAAACCCTGAGACTGGGTTTGGGTAGAATTTCAGACAACCTTACCTAATCACTTCTTTTCGCATACATTGAGACGAGATCATTCCAAAGAGTTCATACATCTTCAGCAGGGCTCTATGATAGTGTTAGACTATTCAACTCATTTTACTGAGATTCAGTGTTCTGTTTCATCTCAGATCGGTGATGCACAAGTGACTATAAGATGATTTGAGGATGAAAATTGATACGTTATTCAATTTTCGGTGAACATATTTTGTTTTTGACCAATTTAGAGATATTAAATCATGACATCTTGTTAGAAAAAAAATCACAGGGAAACTAATCTTATGAGTTAGGGAGGTTTAGTTCTGATGATGGCTAATGGTTCCTATAGGAGTAAGAAGAACTTTTTCAAGGATGCAAGTGTCATAAATTCATGAAAAATGTTTCATACTAACAAATCTATAATTTATCATATGTGTGGAAGGATCAACCATAAGAAACACCAATTCATGAGGAACATGATGGACTATCGCGTTTGTGGAAATAACAGTCACCATAATCATTTCATCCATTCTTTTCCATCAAAATTCATTGGGAGTGGATCCCTACTAGTTCCTCTATCGGGTATAAAATCTATGGCTCCATGTATAGTTAAGAGTAAATTTTCCACCGTCCAATCAGGTCTAATAAGTGGAGGTCATGGTCGAGGAAATCATGTTCCAAAACACCATCGTTAGTAGAGTGAACCTACTTAGGCTAGTCAGTAAACATCTCAAAGTTGAGGTTAATGACATATGTATTAAGTTCAAGCAGTGATAGTTGAGCAGAGTCTAGGGCCCTATATGGTTACAGGTACTATACTTATAGCCTTTACAATAGTTTCTTCCCTTTTTGATACTAGTTCTTCACACTCATTCATATATAATGAGACTTTTGATATGTTTCGATAATTCCACTGATTACTCCTATAGTGTTGTGTCTCTCAACACTCATTTGGGGATCAGAATATATGGTACAATATAGTGCAAGGAGTTCCCAATTAAAATAGGAGGGTATCGTTTCTTCTGGAATTTTTTCATCCTCAATATTATCAACTTTTATTTCAATCTTGGTATGGATTTACTTGTATTTACTAGGACCAAGTGGATTGTTATCATCTTAAAGTGTCCTTCACAACACCAAAGGGAATCACATATATTCATTAGGGATAATGATATTTCAATGAAGATTGAGCTAGACCTAATTGTTAGGGGCTTGGAAGAGTGACATCACATCTTTCATGTCTATTTATGAGTGATCAAGGAACACAAATAGTGGATTTCCCTCTCATAGTGTATCATTTAAGGGATGGATTCCCTAATGATTTCATCCTATTACCTCAAGCCAGGGATGTTGAGTTCAATATTGAGTTATTACCTAGTGCGACACCAGTGTCTATTCATCCTTATAGTATGGAACCATCCGAGCTATAGGAAATCAAGAAGCATCTTGAAGATCTTGAGGCTAAGGGTTTTATTATACCTAGAAAGTCATCATGGTGTTCACCATCCCTTTTTACCCTAATGGTGGATGGTACCCTTAGATTGTGAAAGGATTACCACTGACCGAACCAGATTAAGAGAATGAATCTATATCTCTTGCCTCATATAGATGACCTCAGAGACCATCTCCTATGAGATATTTGTTTTCTTTAAAATTGATTTGACGTTAGACTACCATCAGGTTCATGTGTGAACATTATATATTCCACATAAATCGTTCATTAGTAGGTACGACTTGTAGGAGTTTTTGGTTATGTCGGTTGGTCTAACGAATGATCCATCTATTTTCATGGATCTGATGAATTAGTTTTTCCACCCATAATTTGATTCATTTGTTATAGTCATCATAGACAACATCTTGGTGTATTCATGTTCTAGATATGACCTTACATACCATCTTGAGATCATTCTAAGTACAATAAGAGAGAACCATCTATATGTGAACCTCTATAAATGCCACTTTTGAATCGATAAGGTCCACTTCTTAGGTCATATCATATATACGGATGGCTTATAAATTGACCCAAAAATTTCAGCATAGTAGTTTACTAGGAATAACCCAACAATGAGTTCCAAATACACAGTTTCCTAGAGTTTACTAGATATTATAGGTGTTTCCTCTAGGACTTATCCCACATAGCAGTCCCTCTTATGACCTTGACTAAGAAGGGTGTGTAGTTAATCCGGTTAGAAGATTATGAAATATATTTTTAGGATATAAATGAAAGACTCACAATAGATTTAAAACTAATTCTTCCTAATAGTGACAACCATTATATTTTTTACTGGGATTCTTTAGGAGTTTTATTGGGTGAAATGTTGATGTAGAGTGATATGGATCTCACCAGTTGAGGAATCATGAGAAGAACTATCATACTCATGACATCAAATTAGCTGATGTAGTTCATGTTATGAACTCATGGACACACTAATTTTTGGGGGAGAGGTTCATTGTTTATACGGATAATAAAATCTTTAAATATATCTCCCCACAGTGAGAAACAAATTTGAGGTAGAGCATGTGGGTCATATACCTGGAGTCACTTTACTTTGAGCATTATTATACCCATGGTAATGGTTGTGTTGTGTTTTGCGCTTTGTGCTAGAAAACACATACAGTATCCATCCATGAAGCGACTAATAAGAGGAAGATGATGGACTTGTTTCCTAAGATGCATCCCAAGCTTAAGAAGAAAATCGGATAGCCAATTCTAGTAGCTCTTGCAGTGAAGTCCTCTATTCTGAAGCGAGTATGCTCATGATAGTGATCTTCTCCAGAATGGCTTGTTTTGAGGGAGGGCATCAAAGGAGAGAACCTACCTCGTAGTTGGGTTGTTGATAGTAGTGAAATTATGATATACTAGGGTTGTGTATGGGTCCCTTCTAATATTCAAAATTATTAATGATGGAATTGCATGCCTCTATTTGGGAAGATCATCTTAGACATAACAAGATGTATAGAGATATGAATTTTTAGTACCATTGGATTGGTATGAAGAAGAAAATAGCAGGTTTCATTACTCGGTGCTCCAACTATGAGTAGGTGAATGTAGAGGACTAGTGACCTGTTGGACTCCTACAAGCTCTATCCATTCTTGAGTTGAAATGGAAAATCATCACCACGTATTTCTTTACAACCATTCTAAAATCTCCTCGATGTATCGATACAATAGGGCTGATCATTGATTGGTTGATCAAATTCGTGAACTTCTTACCTATCCAGTAAACCTTATCTATTGATGAGTTGGGAGGCTTTATATTTTGGATACATTTCAACTTTATTGTGTGACCTTTTATATCATGTTGAACTGAGATGCCAATTTCTCATTGATATTCTAGAAAGGGTTGCTAAAGGAAACATGCTCAATGGTGCTTTTGAGTTCTGCATATTACCCATAGACTGACGAGAACTTCTAGTGGACCATTCGGGTGATAGATGATTTGTTTCAGGGCTATATCGTGAATTTTGGTGGTTCTTTGGGAGAAACATATTCCTTTAGTTGAGTTTTCCTATAATAGATTATTCTAAGAAATAAATCAAATGGATACATATGAGGCCGTCTATTGTAGATAGTTTCATTCACTTCAATATTGGATCAAAAAAGGTGAGGTATCTCTTATGAGTCATCATCTCATTTTGGAGACTTAAGAGCAAGTCCAGTTGATTTAGAAGTGTATGTCTATAGATCAGTCTAGAGAGAAGTCTTATACCGATCATCATCGTGGAGCCAAAGAGTTTGATGTGGGACATTGGGTCTTTTTTGTGTTTCACCAAGGATTGGTCATAGAAAAATCACAAAACATGGGAAGTTAACAATGTGATATGTTGGACTATTAGAGATATTGGAGAGATTTTTTCTTGTATCCCATCAGTTACTATTACCTTAGAGGTATAATGCCATACATGTTGTCTTCCACGTATCTCATATTCAATAGTATCATCCATCACCATCTCATTTATTTAGTTATGATGAAATCTGTAAGAACCCAATTTTTATTTTTGACGTACGGGATTCTTCTTTTCCTTTTTCCTTAATTGTTTTTGATAAAACAAGAGAAATGTGGGGAAAATCCTGAAATTTATGGGTACACACCATGTACTTTCCCACACACTGTGTACCTTGTCCATGTGGGATGAGTATATAGGGTGTGTAGGCTTGTCAGCGAGGAAGGGTGTAAAAACTGACAACATGCCATGTACATATTATATACATGCCATGTAATCAGTCATTAGGTGACCAATATGGTGGTGGGAGTAGCTGCTAGAGGAATGATAGTACACGCTGTGTACTTAGTATTACACACCATGTAATCAGTCGGCAGATGAACAATAAGGCGGTGGAGAGTTTCCCCTAGGGAACATTTATAATGAAATTAAATGCCATGTACTTGAATGTACACACTGTGTAGTCAGGTTTTTTTTGTTAAAATAGGCAGTAGCCTCCTCATTCAGTAGAGGAGGCATTAGGTTCGTTTGGAGCAACGGGAAAGGAGGCTAGAACTTGGAGGAGCTCCCAATCGCACGATAGAACTCGGATTCTTCTGTCGTCGATGTTGTTGGAACCACGCAGGTAAAATCATCCCTCTCCTTGAGTCTTTTCGTCCAATTATTTCACTAAGGGAAGTTGTTTGGGTTTGAATAGGTAAATTTTTATCGCAGATCTACATCGTTCTTGGTCATTTAGGGAGGTGCCTTTCATGTATATCGATCAGGGGAGATCGAGGTAGGTGGTCTTGTGTTCATTTCCAACTGTTGAGTTGATTTATTGTACCACTGTGCTACACGACCTTGTTTGGGGTGTCTTATGGATGAGGACACAGATATTAAGATATCTAGAATTTAATAGATGTTCTAAATGAACATGTATAAAATGTTGTTTGGGATCGTTTCCTGGATCCAGGGCCACCCCGAGGGTGTGTTTCCCATGTTTAGAAATTTTCCCAGGATTCCTGTGGGTATTCCATAATGATAACATGTTTTATGTTTTCATGATACGAAACATATTTATTACTTTATTATGCGTTGGGCTCAGCCCGATTACCTGTTTAGTCTGAAGGAATTGTTTTTCTTAGCCTGAGGGCAGTGTTTTGTTTCCCCTGAGGGCAAGGTAGTGATTCGCTTGGGGGAAAGGTATTGATTCACCAGAGGGTAGGTAGTGAGTCACCTGAGGGAAAGGTGCTGATTTTCTTAAGGGCAAGGTAGTGATTTTCCTGAGGGAAAGGTACTGATTCACGTGAGGGCAAGGTATTGATTCTCCTGAGGGAATGGTACTGATTTTCCTGAGGGCAAGGTTCTAATTAGCCTGAGGGAAATGTATTGTTTAGCCTAAGGGAAATGTTCACCTGAATATTCAATATGGTGTTTTCTTGTGTTATACCTGCAAAGATAAAGCACATGCTTGGTATTTTTAGTACCTTCTATTTGTTAGATAGCCTATTGTAGTTCTTGTTGCGGCACTGTACATGAGATTTTCAGACGAGGACGAGTCTCAAGAAATTATAATTCAATTATATTGAATTGTTAAATAATAATTAAATGTTAATGGAACTAGTAGAAGTAACTTCTTTTGAGTACTTCCTAGTTTACTGCATTTCTTTATTTCACACATCTATTGCACATTTTCACTATTAGTTGGGCACGGGACTTTGGTGGTTTCCTGTTGGGATTTATTTCTGACACCCTGTTTAGGTCATGTCCCGGGCCCAAAAAAAATTTATTGAGGTCGGTGTTGATAATCTCAAGGGACCCTATGCATATACTTGATTATTGCAGAGGAGTAGCAGAGAATGTGACCGAGCTTAGGCTTGTGATGTTGTTGAGTTCCTGTTGAACGGTTTTAGTTTGTTTTTATATACTTGGTACATTGTACATTATTGTATTTGATTGCAGTGTATCTTGTTTTGACTGATTTCCTAGAAATAAGGCATATTGTATCATCATGTATATATATGAATTTTGGTTATCCTTTGCTTCAGTACCATTTTCCATTCAGATTTTTATTATTTACTGCTTCCTATTTTGGTATGTTTATATTTTTCTGCTGCGCTACACTTTGACAAATGAAGGAATAGTTTCCCCACTATCAGACCTAGGCTATCGCTGCTAGTAGGCAGCCTCCGGAGTTTGGGAAATGTGCTTGAGGTCGTGTGGCCAACCAGGTTCAGGGAACCTGTTGTCTGGCACATGGATCTGTGACATTACAAATTTGTATCAGAGAATTTATTTTCTCCGAGTTATTTTACTATTTGGCTACAATGGAAAGAGACATATTGTAATGGGATTCAGCAATAAACGGTGCCCGGGAGTAGCTACCCCATGTACAGGTCAAGGCGGGAATGCCTCAAATTTTATTGTTATTTTATATTTATGATTATTACAGTTGATTTGGTTTTCAATGATAGGTCATGCACTTTTGGTGCGATTTTTATATTTTTATACATGGTTTCTATATAGTTGCAACCCGATGAGATGAGGGTATTCCATCTCATGAATCATTTAGACACATGTTAGAATCACATTTCATGCATAGTTCAATGCCATGTAGGTGCATTAGAAATTCCATGTTGTTGTGATAGATGTTGTTCTAGAGTAAGCATGCTGTAGTGATAGATGCTTTGATAAAAATATACCTGATATTTGATAAGGTTTTGTTGTGTGAGGTTTTGTATAATGAATTCCAAACTTTGGTTCTTTAGGAGTATGGTCCCTCATTGACTTGAATTTTGTGGATCATCGACATGGTTACCTTGTTTATAACATGTATAAGATTCCAAACATTGATTCGCGGGGAGTATGGGACCTCATTGATCATAATTTGGCACTTGGGTGTTGGTTTCAGTGTTTTTTTAGGCTCGGGAGTAGTTTCTATGGCTTACTATCTGGAAGAACCCAGAATACACGCCGTGTAGTATTGACTACACACCATGTACTCTTCTGTTCGAAAGAAATGAAAATTTTTTAATGCACACACCATATACTTTATGTACATGTCGTTTAATCTCTAACCGTGTAATAGGCCATGTGGGAAGAGATATGGGATATGGAAACCCTTGAGGGAACAAGCTGTGTACTGGTTGAACATGCCATGTAGTGTCGACCTTGTGTCTGCCCGTGTAACTAACAACACGGATGGGTAAACCATAAGCCATACACGCCATGTCTACCTTGAACATGTCGTGTAGTCTTACCCAGGTACCCATATGTGTCACTAATAACACAAGTCGAAGTTACCTCTTCTAGTACATGTCGTGTCCATATGGAACATGTCATGTATTGTGATCCGTGTAGAAAACCGTCTAACTAACAACATGGGTATGTTGAGGCTTCTTAGTACATGCTGTGTCTATTTGGAACACGCTATGTAGTGTGACCTAGGTACGCAGGCCGTGTTACTAACAACACGGGTCGGTGTTACCTTTTCTAGAACATGTCGTGTATCTATGGGACACGTTGTGTAGTCTTGACCGGTGAGAGACCGTGTGGACTTGGTTGTGTGGATGGGTAGACGGGGTGGTGTACATGCTGTGTGTAGGTGTAACATGCCATGTATCTAGGGTTGAGATACGCCCAGTCCAGCATCAAAACATAACCATGTAAGGGCTTAAGGGTACACACTGTGTAGACTTCATACATTCCTTGTAGTCTCTTTTTTCCAGTTCTTGTTTTTTTTCTTTCCCTTTTTGCGTGGGAAATTTTAAATGGACAAAAGAACCTAGACTATAAATTAAACTAAGGCGTGTGTTTGACCTTGCAGAGTCATGCTTCCGAGATGACCACGAGTTATTCACCAAGTGTGTGGGGATGTTTATACTCCAAAGATGGTAGTCCAAGGGCTACCAGTGGATCCACCAGCAGTGATAGATGAGGTGTCAGCCGTTATACCGGACGCAGGCGCAGATGTGCAGTTCCGTGAGGGCTTTATGAAGTTCATGCAGAACTTTTAGGGAGAATATCATGTTTCCACATCTATGGAAGAACTGATAGATATCTTCCAGAAGAAACATCCTCCAATGTTTTCAGGGTATGGTGGACCACAGGCTGCAGAGTCATGGCTGGGTTCTATGAAGGCGATCATCGAGAATATGGAGATGCCTCCGGTGATGAGGGTCAAGCTCACTACTTACATGATGTATGATACCTCCAAGAGATGGTGGGATGTTACCACCCTGACTGAGCATCACCGAGACATGGAATGGGGAGATTTTATGGCAGTCTTCTATGATATTTTCATTACAGAGATGCTAATGGAAGATCAAGCTCATGAATTTCGGAATCTGCAGCAGGGTTCCATGTCAGTGATGGACTATTCAACCAGCTTCACCGAGCTACAACATTTTTCACCTGTTCTGGTGGGTGATGGGACATTTAGGTCTAGATGCATTGAGGATGGACTTCGATATGACATCCAATCACTAGAGAATGTTTTCAGGTTTCCTACAGCTCATGCTATTCTGAACCAGGCATTGATTACTAAGCAGAACCTGTGGGAAGCTAGTGGTGTGGACCAGGGTGGTTCGACACTGATCTCTGGTACTATTTCTACCGGTAAGTGGAAGAGGCAGACGTATTTCTCTCATAGTTGTGGTACTAGAAAATAGAATTCTTCAGGTGGCTTGATAATGTTATACCTATGTGGTAATGAGGGGTACAAGTGACATTATTGTCCACATGACCCAGTGGAGTGCCGAGCTTGCGCAAAGATGGGACATCTTCAGCGTTTTGGAGGGTGTTTCCCCTGGTGACTAGTGAGAGGGGTTCTGTGTTGACTATGCGTGTGGGAGCAGGGCCATCAGATTTTTATCAGTCAAGAAATTGGAATACATCATGATATTTAGGCCAAGGTGGTGGTCGTGGCCGTGGTATTCAGACAACAAGATCTCAAAGACAGCAGGGCGGGTCAGCTCAGGGTAGTTAGTCTATGTTGTAGGGCCGTAGAACTGGGCAGACATATGCAGTGCAACAGACCCAACAAGGGTAGGATCCCAGACCTTCCACTTTCAGAGGTACTATTCTTGTTTATTCTATTTTATCTTCTGTACTTTTTGATATTTGTGCTACACATAGCTTTATATTTGTGCCTGTTGAGGAGAGCCTTGGGATTTCTATTTCTTCTTCTTGATATATCATTATGCTAGACACTCCATTGAGAATTATAACGGCATGTGTGCATCAGTGAAAGGAGTGCCCCTAGAGGATGGTGGGTGTCACTTCCTATGGGACCTCTATGTCTTAGATATGACATCCTATGATGTCATTATTAGGATGGACTATTTTGTACACTTTTGTGACTTTATGGATTTCTATCATTATAGGGCGATTTTTACGTGACCAGAGGGCAGAGAGTTTCTATACAAGGGTGAATGGGATGTCCAGGTGAGTCGAGCTAGACCCGAGCATCATGCTCGTGGTGGAGTGATAGCCCAGATTTCAAGTTTATACCTGGATGACTAGGGAACTTGTTAGAAGGATTTCCCTCCAGTGTTTTATCGTTTCAAGGATGTCTTTCCAGATGAATTTTCTAGTCTAACTTCTGAGCGAGAGGTGGTTTTCTCTATTGAGATTGTGCCAGGAGTGGAAATGGTGTCCATTACTCTTTATAGGATGGCTACGCTAGAATTTCAGGATCTCAGGAAGTAGTTGGAGGAGTTCAAGGAAAAGGGTTTCTCCAACCCATTACATCGCCTTGGGGTTCGCCTATCCTGTTTGCGAAGAAGGCAGACGGTACCCTTAGTCTTTGTGGGGATTATCTTAATCTGAACCAGTTGGCGGTTAAAACCCAATATCGATTACCGAGGATTTATGATCTTTTTTATCAACTTCGGGGAGTACGAGTGTTCTCAAAGATTTATTTGAGATCCGAATATCATCATTTTCTTGTTATACCATCGGACATACCGCTTAAAGCCTTTCTAAGAAGATATCGTCTATATGTGTACTTGGCCATGTCGTTCGGACTCACAAACATGCCAGTAATTTTTAATGGCTATGATGAATCATGTGTTCCTCCTATATTTGGATTCTTTTGTGGTAGTCTTCATGGATGATATCTCGGTGTACTATCACACTCGATAAGACCATGCCACCCATCTTGAGATCATACTAAGTATACTGAGAGAGCATCATTTATATTCTAAGCTCTCGAGGTTCCATATTTGGATGGACCAGATACCCTTCCAGAGAAATATTATCTCAGAGGCAGGAGATGCAGTAGACCTAGATAAAATGAGAGCAGTAGTTTCCTGGGAGTAACCTAAGAACGTGATTTAAATGAAGAGTTTCTTGGGGATGGCTGGTTACTACATGCGCTTTATACAGGACTTCTCCTACTTAGCAATGCCATTGATAGGTTTGACAAAGAAGGGTATGAATTTCATTCGGTCAGAAGCTCAGGAGATAGCCTATCAAGAGTTGAAGGGATGGTTGACATCAGCACTAGTTTTGATACATACAGATCAAGGGAAGAGCTATACAGTTTACTATGAAACATTAGGTATTGGTCTGGGAGCAGTATTGATATATGACGATGGATTAGTTGCGTATGGGTATCGGCAGTTGAAGCCACATGAGAGTAATCACCCGACGCATGATCTCGAGTTGGTTGTAGTTGTTCATGCATTACTATGTTGGAGAAATTATCTCCTGGGAG
The DNA here is from genome assembly GCA_963277665.1 of Viscum album. Lineage (NCBI taxonomy): Eukaryota > Viridiplantae > Streptophyta > Magnoliopsida > Santalales > Viscaceae > Viscum > Viscum album. Next base: position 765,217,063 of record OY728129.1, read on the forward strand.
AAAATGTTTTCGTGTTTACATACCAAAAAAGCCTTAAATACATCTTTACCCAGCGTGACATGAATTCGAGACAGTGAAGGTGGGTTTAATAACTTCAGTACGTCGACTTTGAGCTTGCCTATACACCTAGAAAGGGTAAAGTAGTGGCTGATGCACTGAGTATGAGGACTCCGATACAGGAAGTTCAGGAGGATAGTGGTGAGTTGTATCTTATGGATTTGTTCTCTGAGATGCATTTGGAGGTTCACAATAGCCAGGGGAGAACCTATCTTTCATCCTTATCTATGACTTCTACCCTCCTGGATAGAGTGAGGATGAGACAACCTTCTGATTTGGAAGGCCTTGTTCTATGGGAGTTAGTGGAATGTGAGGACCCTCCTCCTAGTTGGACGATAGGAGATGATGAGGTACTGCATATCCATGGACGAGTGTGTGTTCCAGGGGATATACATGAGGAGCTAATGTGGGAGTTTCATGATTCAGCTTGGGAAGTACATCCTGGGGTAATCAGAATGTAAAACGACTTGAGACATCAGTACTGGTGGCCGGGTATGAAAAGAGAGGTGGCTGATTTTGTAATCAAATGTTCCACCTGTCAGTAGGTGATGACGGATCATCATAGGCCAGCCGAACTGTTACAATAGTTACCACTTCCAGAGTGGAAATGGGATGATGAAGTGATGTAATTCCTGACCAGGTTTTCGAGGTCACCACGAGGAAATGATTACATGTGGGTTGTTGTGGATATAATTAGTAAGGTAGCTCACTTTTTTCCGATCAAGGAGACCTTCAGTGTTGAATATCTCAGAAAGTTGTATATCCAAGATGTAGTGCGTCTTCATTGGGTCCCTCATTATATCGTTTCAGATAGGGATGCCCATTTTACTTCTTGTTTATAGCAGAGATTTTAGAGGGAACTGGGTACATAGGTGCTTCTAAGCACAACTTCCCACCCTCAGAACAATGTCCAGTAAGAGCATACGATACAGGTGCTAGAGGAGATGTTGCGTGGATGCGTTCTGGACTTTGGGGGCTCTTGAGAGAAGCACATACCACTGGTAGAGTTTTCCTATAATAATATTTTTCAAGAAACTATTGAGATTGCACCTTATGAGTCTTTAAATGGTAGACCATGCCAATCTCCCATGTGCTAGTTGGAGGTATGTGAGGCAGATTTACTAGGACCATGTCTTTTTCAGGAGACTTCAGAGTAGGTCCAGTAGATTCAGAAGTGGATGGCTACTAAACAGTCTCATCAGAAATCTTATGTTGATCACTTAAGATGACGCTTGGAGTTTGTGCCCATGGATCAGGTTTTCTTGCATGTTTCACTGAAGTTGGGACACAGTTAGACCAGGAGAAATGGTATAATTTCACCGAGGTATGTATCTCCCTTTGAGATTTTGGACTGAGGCAGGTTGGTTGTCTATCAGTTGTAGTTACCTCAGAGGAATCAGGGTGATGCATCCATTGAGGAGAATTCGATTCATATTATTGACAGAAGCACGAAGGTTCTCTGAGGCCAGTCAGTTCCTCTCGTATAGGTGTTATGGTAGCATGGTCGAGTGCAAGATGAAACCTGGGAGTGAGAGACTGATGTACATGCTCAATGGCCAGAGTTGTTCATAGTTATATCTTCACCACCCATGGAAGTGCAATTCTGGGACGAATTGCTTTAAGTGGTGGTGTTTGTAAAACCCAGTTCTTATTTTTGAGGTACAAGTTTCCTAATTTCCTTTTTCCTTAAGATTTTTTTGAGAAAATAAGGGAAATTTAGGGAAAATCCTAAATTTTATGGGTACACACCATATACTTTTCTACAAGCCGTGTACTTTGGCCGTGTGGGATGAGTATACAGGGTTTGTAGGCCAATTAGCAATGAAGGGTGTAGAAACTGACTACATTCCATGTACATAGTATATACACGCCATGTAATCAGTTGGTAGGTGAACAGTAAGCTGGTGGGAGTAGCCTCCAGCGGAATGATAGTACATGCTGTGTACTTAGAATTACACACCATATAATCAGTCGGCAGATGAACAGTAAGGCGGTGGAGACTTGCCGCCAGTGAATAGTTTAAAAGAACGTACATGTTGTGTAACTAAAATTACATGCCGGGTACTCATGTTTTTTTTTCATTAAAATAGGTAGTAACCTCCTCATTCGGTAGAGGAGGTAGTGGGTTCGTTTGGAGAACTGGGAGATGAGGCCGGACGTTGGAGTAGCTCCCGATCGCACGTTGGAAATCATATTTTTCTGCCATCGATCTCGTTGGAATCGTGCTGGTAAGAGCTCACCTCTCCTTGAGTATTTCCTTCAAATTCCTTCCCTATGGAAAATTATTTGAGTTTTAACGGGTAAATATTTATCCCAGATCTATGTCATTCTTTGTCGTTTCGAGAGGTTCCTTTCACGTATATTGATTTGAGGAGATCGAGGTAGGTGGTTTGGTGTTTATTTCCAATTGTTGAGATGATTTTCTGTATTGTTTTTCTACGCGCCCATGTTTGTGGTGTCGTGTGGCGGAGGCCTTATTTGTTAAGATGTCTATATTTTCATAAACAATCTAAAAGAACATTTATAAAATATTGTTTGGGATCATTTCCTTGATCCAGGGCCACCCTGACAGTGAGTTTCCCATGTTTAGCTGTTTGGAAAGGATACCCGTGGGTATACCATAATGATAGCATGTTTTGAGTTTTAATGAGAAGAAACATAATTATTACTTTATTATGTGTGGGGCTTGGCCCTGTTACCTACTTAGCCTGAGGATAGTGTTTTTCTTAGCCTGACTGCAATGTTTTGTTTCACATGAGGTCACGGTAGTGATTCGCTTAAAGGAAAGGTACTAATTTTCCTGAGGGAAAGGTAGTGATTTTACTGGGGTCAAGGTATTGATTTGCTAGAGGGAAAGGTATTGATTCACCAGAGAGAAGGTACTGATTCAGCTGAGGGCAAGGTATTGATTTTCCTGAGGGAGAGGTACTGATTCGCCGGAGGGAAAGGTTCTGATTATCCTGAGGGAATTGTATTGTTTAGCCTAAGGGAAATGTCCACCTGAATATTCATTGTGGTGTTTTCTTGTGTTATAACTGCCATGATAAAGCACAAGATTGGTATTGTTACTACCTTATATTTTTTAGATAGCCTTTTTTTATTTTTTGTTGTGGCAGTGTACAAGAGATTTTCGGCTGATGCTGAGTCTCGGGAACCTTTAATTCAATTATATTGAATTATTAAATAATAATTAAATGGTAATGAAACTGGTAGGAGTAGCTACTTTTGAGTACATCCTAGTTTACTACATTTCATTATTGCACACATTTTTTGAACATTTTCACCGTCAGTTGGGCATGGGCCTTTGGTGGATACATACTAGAATTTATTTCTCATACCCTGGTGGGGTCATTCTTGGGCCCAAAAACATTATATTATTGTAGGTGAGGATAAGGGAAAGGAACCCTATACAGGTACTTGATTTTTGCAGAGGAGTAGAATAGAATGAGACCGAGCTTAGGTTTTTTATGTTGTTGAGTTCCCATTGCACTATTTTAGTTTTTTTTTCTATACTCGGTACATTATACTATGTTGTATTTGATTGCAATGTATCCTGTTTTGACTGCTTTCTTTTAAATTGGGCATATTGTGTCGTCATATATATATGAATGTTGGATATACTTCGCTTTAGTAATGTTGTCCATTCATCATTGTATTGTTTAATGCTTCAGCTTTTTTTATGTTTATATTTTTCTACTGTGCTATACTTTGACAACTGAGGGAATAAATTCCCTACAACCAGACCTCGGCCCTCGCTGATAGTCGGCGGCCTCTGGTGTTTGGGGAAATGCGCATGAGGTCATGTGACCAACCAGGTTCGGGGAACCTGTTGATTGGAAACTGGATCCAGGACGTTACAACATCGATATTGATATAGATGAATCTTTTGAGGAGAATATGATTCTTATCGCTGATCGTATCTCGAAGGTTCTCCACGGAAGGTTTGTTCCAGTGGTTTGGGTGCTATGGGAACAAGGATTCATTCCGGATGATACCTGGGAGCGGGAGACTGATGTACATGCACAGTGTGTGGAACTCTTTTCAGACAATGTTCCAATACCCATAGAAGGTCTACATGGGGATGGGTTGTATTAAAGAGTGGAGGTTGTAACATCCCAAAATTATCCAAGGTATGAAACGTTTTTTTAATTTTATGTCAAATTCTTTAATGTGACCCACGGAGATCACTCGTGTGGTCTATTGCTGGTAATGAGTAGCCATTAATTATTTTAATGGTTCCACATGGTTTATGAAAAATAATACACTATACACAGGAAAATTTTTCAGGTTTAAAGTAATTAAAAATAATTATAGGAAATAAGATAAATTTAAATAAATCAAAATTAATGAAAAGGTATAAAAATAAATAACAAAATAAAATGTGGTTAGATGAAAAGTGAAAATAAAAATAAAAATGGGCTTACGCATTATTATTATTTATCTTTTCACTTTATATTTTATATTGTTTTTGTTTTTATTTTATTTTACTTTTCCTTATTTCCTTATTTTATTTTTCTTTTTTATCTCCTCTCTTTCATTATATTCTTTTTTCACTCCTCTCTTCTCTCCATCTCCTCTATGTCACACCCCCCTCCTCTTCAGGTGGTGCTCCATAATCAGTCACCACTTTGTAAGCCCTATGCACCTCCAATTATTCTCCATTTTCAACACTGTTAGAGGCATTGCGAAGCTCTCATTATAGATAATCTATCATAAGAGGAATATTTGAGTTTCATTAACTCTTCATTGTACAATCTTCCACGGAGGTTTTTTTCCCAAAATAAGGGTATTTCTTAAATCCTATTATCTCTTCCATTTTAGGTCAAATAAAATATTTTCATATGGTGTGGGCTATACTATAACTACAAGGGATGCGGTCTTTATTCATCCTCATCATTTCATTTATAAATTCAATTCAAACTATTGTGTCATGCATCGGTGCCTACCAACAGATCCCTAATAATTTATGTTAATTTAATTAAATTTTTTACCTTGGTCATTGTGACCATTGTTTATGTAGAACCCCTTTCTAGGTTGTTTCTATGTCATTGGACACCCATTTGGATTCTCCAACCAAATTCTCCTATTTTCCTTTGGCCTTGAGTATTTAAATTATCAATTTGGTGTGCAAGTGCGATAATATGGGTTTAAGTTTTAAATGGGATAAATTATTTAGGCTGAATCATAAATCATGAATTTGGTTTCCCTTTGATGTTATTTGCCTAAATATTTGATACTATAAGTCTTTTCAGGTTTTACCATTATTAAATGTCATTGCTTCTACTTCCACTAATACATTTCAATTTTTTTTACTGTTGTGTTATTAGTATTTTCTATGACGATTGTTCTTGAATAATTAGTAAGTGTGGGATTAAATGGTTAATTTGATGGTTGAAAACATGAATTCTACTCTATGATATATATATATATATATTCCCCTCCTATTGTTTTAAATTATATTGGGTAGTATAGAGAATGTGGGCCCTATATTAAGAACCCATAGTTGGACTCTCCATGATTGACAGGTTACCACACAACGTGTCGAGAAAGTGATTTTTTGGATCTCCAGCTAAGAGACTTCCCTTATATTTGTTCTATACTATTGGGTGATACTAGTTCCTTAAGGGGTATCTGGAGACAGACCCATTGGAAAGAGGGTTACACCAATCCTCGACTAATAATGTGTCCCTTACATTCGATATATGGGACATACTCATGGTTACCATCCACAAGTGATTCTTGGACTCCTAAAAGAATTTCCTTGGATGGGTTCATGGAATTTGATATAATTGAATGGATGAACTTTAGTAATAACTTCAAGATGGGTTTGGGCTCAACCGATGAATTTATCATTTTCAATTAAAATGCCTGAGATGTTTTTGTTGATACTGTATACATTTTCCTTATTCTTAGTGATTCTCCTATGGTGCATTTTCTGTACTTTTTTTGACATATAGATTAGAACCCCGGACAAAGCACATGCATGGGGTATTCTCTTTTCATTGTTCTATCATATTACGCTGTACTTGTTATATATATATTATTCTTTACGATGTATCTCATTCAAAATTTCGGCATAGGCTAAAGTAGGTGATATAGGACGAGTCTCTGCTCGGGATCCCAGACCAAGTTAACGTGATTTTTTATTTACTTCGGTTTCCTTTATTTACTATATATATGGCACACTACAATTTTCCTACACAATGAAATGGAAAGGTCTAAACACCATGTGTTCCAGCCTACTGAGATTATATCTCACACCTTTCTCGGGTGTCATTTAGTACCCGAGTAGACTTTATTTTCACATGTTTCGATATAGGGAAATATTCCACTCTTAATTATATATTTCTTTGCTATTTTTCATGGAGATTTTGGGGTAGAGGACCGAGCCTAGGATTGAGATTCTATGATGCTGTTTTTAGTATTTTTGAAAGGTTTTGATAGTAGGAACTCTATTCCTGTACCCCTTCCATTGAGATTTTATTTACTAACTTTTGGTATCACACATTGACATTGTCATGGTATCTGTTATCATTATTCAGCTTCTGTAGTTATTATTTAATTTTTTTGGGATTATTCATCATCATCTTCTTCTATCTTCTTATTCATTATGCTTCTGATACTTGATATATATTTTTCTGCTATGTCACACCATATCCTATGAGGGAATTATATCCCCATGGACATACCCATGGCCTTTAATACTAGTAATACATCTCTCACATTTGTGGAGATGAGCATTAGTTCATGGGTCCCACTATCTTGGGGACTATTTAAGTAGCACTTGGGGTGGGATTCTATACATGGTGTGAAAAAAATGACATAAAGTCGATATTTACATTATAAGTGTTAAACAGGTCCAAAACATGAAATGCATTCTCAAAACAAAAAAAATATGAAATTTTTATTGAAATTTAAGAATATAAAAAATTATTTATCTGTGACTTGTAAGAATGAACCACCCATCTATTTTATGTCTCACTACTAGGGACATTCCATTTTAACATCAATTAGTTTTCTCATTTAACATTAGCTTACACAGTGATGTTAATGTAGTTGAGGTAAAATTTGTTTTTTACATTGTTGAATAAAATATTATTTCATAATAACTTCTAATATCAGTTCTTATAAAAATGTGTCTTTATTATGTTCTAATTATTGACATATAGTGAATTTTAAAATCATTTTAACAATAAATGACATTTAATGTAAATTTTAATGTAGTATTTTATAATAAATAAAATATGATTTCATATTCAACATGGATTAATGTAAGATTTCATTTTATAATGATGAATAGGTATAGATATAGGGAGGTGTTCAATATAGGTTATTGTATGAAATATTTTTGGAATGTGTATTTTATGATTTGATTTTTAGAGAACTAACATTCAAATTTTGACAAAAAATGATATAATGAAACATTAAATGATTTTCATTACAATAAAACATGTTAAAATCACATTATTATTATTATTATATATATATAACATTATTCATTGAAAAAAGAAATATCATAGAATAAAATAGGTTCAAATAAGAGGATAAAGTATTTTGAAAGATAATTAATACTACAAAATTAACTAAGAAAATTTACATGAAAAACAATTTATATATTCATTATAAAATAAATAAAATAAATAACATAGTGTGTAAATGTTATTTTAATATAGATTAATTCATATTTCCATTATGATGAAACATCTAAATTTATATTCAAAAACAATTAATTTTATAAAAATTAATTATAAAATATATTATTTTAAAACATAACCATATTAAAATAAACAACCTTATTAAAATAAATTATCACTTTTTTAATGATAATCATTAAAATGGATCATAATATATAATAGAAACATTCAAAACATTCTCCTAGTTAGAGAATCTAAGGTTACGGAAATGAAAATATTAAAAAAAATAAACACAATATATGTAATATAGAAGATGAAATAATTATAATAATCATTATCTATTGATAGAAACTTATAAGTCTATTCATTATTATTCTTTATCTATAAGTGAACCATTTAAAAAAACATCCATAACCTAATTTTTTCTCTTGTATTAATTATTATAATATATTAAATTTTTAAAATTTAATATAATATAATAATTAATAAAATGTAATAAAACATATGAAATTAGAAAATCTTGAAAACATTCATGAACGTAACTCAGTAAATAACATAGCCAATATATGTTTCATTCATATGGGAATAATTGATAAAATACTTAATGTAATATAAAATATAATGAGTTCACTATGAATAGAAGTATATTGAATAATCGTTCATAATTTCTTCATTCATCTTACCAATAATGGAATGACAGTATATAAATGAGGATAAATGTTTTATCACTCAAAGTTATATACATATATTTAAATATATATGCCTTTTTTATATATTAAACAACCATTTAAATTTAATTTGGATCCAAAAAACCATATAGAGAAGTGTTATAATATTATATGAAAATATGGTGCCTATCCTCATATTGATAATTTATATATGAAATCACTATATATTTTATTTGATAATTAGATTAAAGTTGAATATGGAATATACTTACATGAAAAACAACTACGACATGAGTACTAAGATCTAATTAGGAAAAATAATAGGAATATGGAATTTTTTATAAAATATTAATATATATTATATTCCAAATAAGTCATTATAAATTGGAGACTCATGAATAAATTCACACATAAAATATTTATATTCTAATTTTTTTCATGAAAAATCAAATAATTATAACATCATGCTATCTTCCAAAACTCCTTTTCTCCTTTTCAGTGAATCCATTCAGTTAAGATACTCTCATAAAAAGAGAATTTAATAATCCATTAAAATTTATTTTTAATATAATGTAAAATGAAATTAAAAAACAACACATTACACATATGTTAATTGGAAAACAATGATATCTATAATAAGTAAAAAATGATCCATACTATCTCATTATTTACCCACCTTCACTGTAGGAAATGTCGATGCATAAATCTGATTACTAATATCTAGTATTAAAAATTTTACTATATCCAACATATAATGAATATGATGTATATAATCAAATATATTAGATATTTCATAATATGTTAAATTATATTAATGAGGATTTCTAGAATGATACATTTAGTATATGGTCAAGTCTAAATTGGAAGGTCGAAAATCGTGAAAGATATATTACACAATCTATTCCTATATTAACATTTTTATAAATATATCGTATAAAATAAATAAATTAAATTTTCTTTATATATTTAACATTAGTATTCAAATATTTAATCTCACAAATTTATTGTTACACAATAACTGTTTTTCTAGGGGATCAAAAAAAAATTCTGATACGGATGCCCACATTATATCCCCTTAGGTGGATTTGTTTTTCTTACATTATGAAATGATCCACTAAAATTTTTATCCTATATTAAGCAATAAAGTTCCCCAAAATCAAATAATCCTCAATGTAATCCTTAATTGAAATATGTTAATTTAATATTAGTTATAAATATTTATAACATACCGATAATAAATAAAAATAATAATTAATTTATTACAATATATTTTGAAACATGTTTTGATGGTTCATAATGTTTTTTAGCATCATAAAAACTTAATTTTGTAAATAAATTGATCAATATAAAAATTATTAACAAAATGGATGAAATTAGAAGTATAAAAAATGGTTACGTCTATGTGCGTGTATTAGAGTTGAATTTAAAGTAATTTAGGAGAAGTAAATTTTAATTTTTCATAATATAATGATCATTATATCTATTCTATAAATTGATATAGATGAAGGAAGTTAAATTCACAAAATTAATAAATACAAATAAATATCCAATGTAAAATAATAATAGAGGGATTGTTCAAACATAAAACAACATAAAATATGGAATATAAAATTTAATATAGAAAAAGAAAAAATATTAGAAATATAAAAATGTTAATTTTCATTAAGGGTGTATTATTATAAATAAATAACATGAGAAGTAATTTTTTTTATTGTTTATAAAAAATAAAATATTATATCTATTATGATAATAGATATATATAATAAGAAGTGAATGTATAAAAAAGATAAATACATAGAAATAATTATAGGATAATAATGATGTCATGATTCTTTAACAAATAAATGTATTATTGAAACACATAAATATAAAATGTGATACAAAATTCGTAAAGTCGTCAACATATAGTGATTTAAATATCCACATCTAATTTTGTTTTGGTTTTATATGTTGGAATTTCTCAAAAAATCCATAAATTTATATTTACTTGAATATCTTGGAGGGAAACCATGGTTTTCTTATATACCTTCTATGTTATCATTTTATATAAAAATGACTTTGCCTAAATTTCCATCATTGTTGTGTTATTGCAAGAGTATAATAGATAAACAAATATGATATAATCAATGACCATAATCAACGTCCCCAACATCAATGGATTTTTTTTACATTGAAATTTGATAGACCACTATCTATTTGATTTCCCAATTACATTAAATATATATTTTTTACATGCATCAACAAGAAAAAATATTCGTATATAATGAAAATATTTTTCATGTAAATAAGTATTGATCCATAATCAACATGTTTTACCTCATAATTTATACAATTATAGTTGTAAATAAACAGGGGTAATTGAAATTTAGTATAACGTATTATTCATAAATATTAAAAAATCGAAAATATGTATTTGAATAAAATATCATTTTAATCTTTTAGAATTAAAAAATTAATTTCCTTAGTATTGACCATTACACTTTTATTAGGATCAATACTCTTATTGTAATTTTATTGATGTAATACTTATGAATATTAAATCCAATACAAAATAATTTGGTAATATTAAAACATATACCCTAATTATGGATTTAATTCTTCTAAATGTAGACGAATTAATGTAGTATTTATACTAAATATATTACATGATGGTTTTCTTATACGATTAATAAAAAACATCCCATTTGGGGGATATCATACATTAAATCTTGAAATTTGTGATGCTACATATGTTTAATACCCACCATTCTTATCCAAAAATGTTAAAATTACCTCATTTAATTAATGAAAAAAATCCCCGGAAGATATCAATTTATTTTGAAATTTTGAGATTTTGGGTGAACAATGTGATTTAATTCATAAAAGTAATAATTACATTACATAATTTCATCCTCTAATAAATATTTTTTCAAAATAAATGTCATTGGTCGATAATAAGTTTTATCATATCCCTTCAATTTTTTTTAAATTATTATTAATTATACATCTAAAATAAATATAAAGTCTAACATATCTTTCTATATCACACAAAATTAATCACTAGGTAAAGATATATATCAAAATAAAACATTTTAAAATAATTATTTATTTGTAAAAGTATGAGGAAATAGTGAATTTATAAAAAAAAATTAATGAAATATTTATCTATGAATAATAAATAATTGGAATTGAAAAATAATAACACTCTAATGATAAAATTTATAACCCACATGAGTAATATGTTACACAATGAAACTAGTTTTAGTTATTTCATCTGTATCTTCCAAATCCATGTATTCCATCAATTAGAGGTGGATAGGGTGAATCCGTGATACTCTTTTCTATTAGGTTCCCTTCAAATTAAAACCAAAATCACCACTATTTTAATGATTTCAATTCCCTTTTGAAAAAAATCCAACCCACTTCTATAGGAAGAAAAGTATTTTAAAGGTTTACAATTTAATAAAAATATCTATATACATGGTATGGTTTGGAAATGATATAACACCATAAAATACACTAGAAAAAAATCCATGGATTATAATGAGTATGATGTACCCTTTCCCCAATGTGGAAATAAGAAATAATCCCACTAGTGCTTGTGCACCTTCTTAGCACAAATTGGGTAATGCAAATGTTATGTTACAACTAATGTTACCTTAGATTATTTTCAATTATAAAAATTTATTCAATTTTATTTCAATTCTTCAATTCCTTACCTAGAAGAAAGGTAAGAACCTCTTTAAAATTATTGCAGAAAACTCAGTTCAATTTTTCTGGGTCCAATTTTCCCAGATTTATTCCTACGAGTATGATTCTCTCAGTCTGATTTTCATTCAACATACAATAGAAATGAATCAGCACAAATTCAATCATTATGTATGATGAATCCCAGTATGATAATTCCTCGGTATCAGAAACCCAATACGGAAATCTAGAATCCAATTAATTCAACCTGATATGATGATCAACCAAATTTAAATGGCAATCCAAATTAAATTTCCAACTGAGTATGATAATTCCTTAGTATGATGACCAGTTGAATAGAACATTGTGATCTTTCCACTTCTCATTCACATACCCCAAAAAACATCATCAATGCTAGATCAAAATGGTATCACCTCCTCTCAATAAAAGCATGGAACTTATCCCTCATCTGCAGTGAAAAGTACTCCATCCTTAAGAAAGTACCATGTTCTTTCTGCCTTTTATAGGTGACCAAAAATAAGTTTAGTTGGGAATCCAAAAATCTATCCCGCATTCTAAATCTCAATCAAATCTGAATTTATCCTTAAATCTAAGAGTAATTATGACTTCTTCAACACCTCTCCAAGCTTCTCGATTCTTATTCAAACCATATCTCATTTTTCATACATCCATTTGAATACTCCGTATGATTTCAATACATGAGTTCTATTTTTCTCAATCTGATATCCTCAGTACAAATATATGTACCAAGTGGAAACAAATGTATGAAGAAATAGATACCATTTATATTTGCTAAATATGATATTTGAATCAAAATCTTGTAACATAATGGTGAGCTCCCACACGACAAATCATTCAGCAATCCCTTTTTGAAAAAAAAACTTCTGAACCACTTGAAAAGAACATTTGAAAGTAATTTAGTGTTCATATATCTCTTCCTTCATCAATTTAAATAACCATTCAACTCATTATGATAACTATATGTTGATAACGTTCTTTCTATGTATGACTGGTCATGGTACAATCATTTCTAGGTACGATCTTTTCCTTCCTATGCCTAAATATGATCATTGTGATATCGATCATCTGAGATAGAATTATTCTATGTATAAATGGAATTTATATCATCCAATTTAATACATGAAGCAATTGTAAATTGGCACCACCTCTTCAATAGGCACCACTTTTTCAATTGATACCAAATTTAAATTGGCACAACCTTTTACTCTTATTCCACCCAAATATGATTGTTTTGAAAAATAATTTTTATAAGATTTTCTCTTTTCCACCCAAATATGCTAAATCTAGGTACTATCTTTTTCTAATCTGTATCATCCCTTTCACTCCCCCTTTATTCCATCATGATTTCATCATATGTTCTCAATTAAACATATAATTTTTATGAAATAAAAATTAGTAATTCATCACCACAATTAAAACATAGAAGTCACAATAAACCTAATTCTATATAAAAAACTCTTATTTATCATCGTATTTAGAGTGATTCCGATGACAATTTACTTCCAGCAATATTTTTTCACTTTTAGTCGGACCCGAAGTGAGTCTGATCAGAACCTCCTATTCAAACTAGCTTCTTCTAATTACAATGTAAATTAATAGTGAGTCCGATTATTTACAAAACATGAATTCAATTATCTTGAAAAGGAACCTCAAGATACTTTTATCCAATAAAAAGTGAGATGATTTTTTTTCGTTTAAAACGTACCTTGAAAACAAATGACAACACATAAAAAACCATGACATTCATCATCATCTTGATCCAAAAAATCTCTTCCATTGGATTTTTTTATCAACCAAGTTTCTTAAATCACTGAACTTTTTATCCTTAAGAAATGGATTACATATAAAAAATTATAATCGTCACAAACCACCTGGTCCAAGATGAGGGATGGGACAAAAAACTATAGGACCCGTCCTTCCTCTTGATGAAGGAGATATAATGACCCCCGAGACCCACCATCTATAGGCCCTATAGTGGTTACTAGAACAAAGGGTATATAATCTCACACAAAATAGAAGGAATCACTATTTTTATACCTCCATATTAGAGGTATGATGGTAAATACCAAAAAAATCCAAATACTAAATGTAAAGGTAAATCTGAAATCCATCCCCACATGCATGTTCAAAAGTAATGCTGATACACAGTACAATGAATCTTGAAAGGTAAAGTACCAAAAGAAATAATCAGGAAGAAGCAACAACTACTCTTCATTCATAAGCTATTGATAATCATCACGGTCCTGAAAGTACTCCTAGAATCCTGAAAACAATTATATATATATATAGGGTGAGAATAAAAGCATACTCAGTAGGGAATCTAAAACTACCCCGGAACAAGTGGGGGAGTATACTAATTCCCCTTCGAGAAAATAGTAGAACCTCAAGGATCCTACTAATGAATACTAACCAGGCCAGTCTCACTAAGAAACACTTCACCAAATAAAAAGGTCCAAGTTATGTAGTGTTATAAGCACATTGACAATTGGGTACCCCACCCCACCTTCCCACTGGTTAACTGCTTGTCCCTAATGGCTAGCGTCTTAATGATACCACTATTCCCATATGACGTCCCACTGCCATAACCTTCCCACACACAACTAGGCCCCAAACCACACACAACCATACCTGTAGAATCATAGGTCATAACAACCACACCTCTCACTCGAAGACACCCGAGCCTCATCCTAATGACTCATGGGAAAATATCCTAGCCCAAAAACTCCTCAGCCTCTCATCTAAAACAAACCCTTGACCGAAGGATCTTGGACTATGGTAAGATTCAATCCATTAAAAGCTACCCGAATATTCTCGAGTGGTAAGATCCCTGAAGAGGGTGTGAGGAAGAAATTATGTATCAGCCATCCATCCTCCCACTGGGATATTGGGAAATACATCCCCAATGAAATGGAGGTGTTCAGAACATAGTGGTCAACAAGGGTGGGTCTGTAAAGAAATCACAAGGAGCTACAATATATATAGGTAAGAAAACAATCAAACCCAACCTATAAATCCCAAATAAATCCACCCTACCCATACAGAACCATATTGCTACTACCCCTATATACACAACCACACAACAACCACTACCAAGGCATAACCCAACCCCTTTTCATTAAAAAAATTCCCACTCGTTTATTAAGGGATTCACTTTATTTATTCTTGAACTACTGGGAAATGACCAACAAAACCACACCAAAACAACAAGAAAAACCCAACATCTAGTCCCATAACACAAAATGGAAAAATAGATTTACAGTCCACAAAAAAACCCCAATCTTCCTAGTCACCTGTTCAGTCGTTGCCAACAATAATTCTTCATCATTATACTGCACAATCCTTTTCTCACAACCTAGACCTGTAGCACCACTTCCTATAAAAATTACCAATACAGTCCCACCACAACACATGTTCATAACCACACTGTAGTCCCACTACCCAGCATCTCTCCACAACCACAACACAACGAAAGGCAGCTCAGTTGCATACATGTTTATCCATTCCACAATCAACCAGCCTCTCATACGAGGATACCAACACACCACCTATAATACCCCCACACAAAAACCCACAATGACTACCATTTTAACCACAACCCAACTCCACACCCATACCACTCTCTTATCACAAACCAAACTCCTCTATATACCATTGTACTCACAATTATTCTCCCAAAAACAACCCCAGACAACACACACAAGTTACATAACTCATTACAACATAGAACTCAACAACACCTATCAACATGATGTGTACATATATATATATATATTAATTATAGTTTCTTCGTCCACATGATAAAATGGGTGATCATGAAAGGGTTTTCATCATAGGGTATCTTTTTCAATTAACCAAGTGTATGTGTTTAAATTGTTCCTATTTTATGGTCGATTATCAAACATAATGACAAAAAAACGGGACACCACAAATATAAAATCAAATACCACTAAAGAAAATGATTTTAAAAAGGATTTATAGCAACAAAAGATCATAATCTCTATAAGGATAATAAAATAAAACATACATTCAAACATCAATACACTCTGGGCCATTTATTTCAAAACATCGTTATCTTTTGATCATATTTACTTCTTGATTATTTATATATTTAAGAAACATATTGAATGATTCCTATTAAGGAATCATTATTAAAACCACCTTGTATGATGCAAAATTAATGACAAATATATGAAATAACTACCAGATGATAAAAGGATCGAAGTTCCTCTTTATGCCAAGATCAGAGATCGAGCGAACAACAGTGAAGGACACCAAGGGAGTTGAGCATGAGAGATATAACACAAGAACACAACTAATTTAGGGAGGAAGGCTATAGGTGCACCAATGGGAAAAATAAAACACACAATGAATGGAATATCCCATCATTGATGAGTCAGATCCTATTTTAAAGGAAGAAAAGTTTTAAAAGAAATTAACGTGGGATCATGGTCAAGATCATGTAGTTTGGGTTCTCAAATCACTCAAAACGTTAGTATATTTAAATATATAATTAATAACCTTTGAAATTCCCTTAATAATTCCTGAAAAAGTCTTTAAAATCTGTTTATGTCAAATAATACATAAGAGGGGTGAAATGGGAAAACTAGGAAAACTGCAGATGAGTCGCTGATGGGTGAGTCCCTGATGGGTGAGTCACCAACACGAAGCCACCGATGGGTGAGCTACCAATGCAACCTACCGACATTGAGTGACTGGCATTGAGCTACTAAAATTGTGCTATCAACATAAATACCTTCCAATGAAATGTCCTACTAACACCATGACCTACTGATTCTTTGACCCGTCGACACTGACACCCTCAATTCCCTGACACCAACACCCTCGACTCCCAGATGCTGACGCCTTTGACTCACTAATGCATTGACATGCTGATTCACTATCATACCAATTCACTAACATGTCGAGACATTTTCATGCCAATGCAATGACATTCCAATGCACTGACATGCTGATAAGAAAATTGGAAATTTTGGAAAACTCTTGAAATGAGCCACTATTGCCTCCCAGAACACCTTAAACACTATTTTTTTCACAAAGGAAATTTCCAAAAAAATCCAGGTCAATACATCATATACCTATTAAACTATTCTCACCCTTGAGAATTCAAACTAAAGTAGTTGTGGATCTGAAAAACTACCCCTTATGATACCTCTCAAGAGAAAACCACCTTGTGTTATTCTAAAGCTGGAGTGAAAACCATATGGTCCAAGAACACCACTTTTTCATTTATCTCACGAACAACAATAACATAAATAAGGCCCTACACTACCTCAAAAAACCATGTAAACACCAAGGTTAACACCTTCCAGACACATGGATTAGAGAGATTTTTCCTTCATTTCAAGATACTATTCACTGTGGGTGACATTTTATTGCCTGAACAGGTTTAATCGCATCAACATTACTGCATATTTACTTGGTATTCGGTTATCCCCTTCTCATAGTCAATAATTTTTAAACAAAATTAGAGAGCGCAGAAACATAAAATCATATAGAAAACAATGTCAACCTTACATCATAAGCAAATAACAAAAAACATAAGAGAATAACTCAGAATAGCTCTGATTACTCGGCACACATATTTGCCCCCCACTTCCATGTTCTCTCCTTGAGGACACTGTGCCTTTATAACACATTAACCAAAGGAATAGTCCATCCACGCAACACCTTCTCCTCACAATCCTTAATTCTTACCAGTCACTCTATGAACATCGTGTTATCTCTAACATCCAACTCTCCCTAGTCTAAGCTGTGGGAGTCATCACTTAGATATCGATCGAGCTAAGAAAAATAAAATTATTTCTAAATTCATTCCAACCATGGTGGTAATAGAAACTCATATGACACCTCAACAACTCATCCCAACACCTCAAAAGGTAAGATGAAGCTGATAGAGAGATTAAGGCCTCTTCCAAACCTCTGCTACCCACGTTGAGGGAGAAACATTCATCAAAACACGGTCCCCAAACTCAAACTCCCAAGGAATACTTCAGTGATCAACATACAGCTTCTGCTAGTCATGATCCATCTTCATCCTCTCACACATAATATGAACCTTCTCTATTGTGATCTACACTACCTATGGTCCTAGAATCATTGTTTCCCCTACCTATGTACAATATACAGGTGACTTACATGGTTTTCTGTACAAGACCTTGAACGGTTCCATTCTAATTGTAGTGTGATAGCTATTATTGTAAGAAAACATTACAAGGGGAAATTTTCATATGAAAAATCCTATAATGTCCATAACACATGCTCACATCATATACTACAACATATGGATGGTCCACTCTATCTTCCCATTCAAGGGTGGAAAGTAGTGCTAAGGCATAACTGGGTGCCAAAGGCATACTATAATTACCTCTATAATCAAAACATAAAAGTTTTATCCTAATATGTGACAATGGATAATGGAAATCCATGTAGCCAGACCACCTCATCCAAATACCTCTTATCTAGGCATCCATGGTGCTCGACTCATTGATTGCAAGGAAGTGAGCTGATATTATCAACTGACCCACTACTACCCAAAGATAATTTCTTCCCCCCTAAGTCTGGGGAAAACCCATTATTATATCCATTGATATGTCATCCCACATTCACATGGGAACATAAAACAGCTGTAACAGACCACTGGGAACATGGTGCTTGACATTCACTAGCTGACACACTAATAACCTTTCCAAAAACTCTGCCATCTACCACTTCACCCCTATTTACCAAATTGATCCCTAAAAAATCGGTACATTTTAGAGAAATTCAGATGCACCACCAAGGGTTAGGTATGGAACTCCCATTGAAATCCCTCTCAGATTGCTATTGGGGAAACATCTTCCCATTTAACATCATCCAATTCTAGCAATCATCTGACCATCCTTATAGAGCATCTCCCTAAAAAATTTGATCACACATTACGTCAGCCTCTAAGTCTACCCATTGAGACTCCTCTACCAATTTCACAAAGGAATACTACAATATCATCTAAAATAGTAAACCTCTCCCACTATCTTCCCCAAAAATCCTAGCGCAATGTCTCCATATCCTCTATTCCCTTCCAATTATTCATGGATTCTAGAACTACCTCCTTCTATGACTTACTGATCAAATCAGTAACTACCATGTTCCCCTTCCCTATAGTGTAAGAGATTTACAATTCATAATCCTAGAGGAACTCCATCAACCTTCGTTGTTTCATGTTCAGGTCTCATAGGGAAAATATATACCTCAAGCTCATGCGATCTGTGAAGACCATAAAGCTCTCCCTGATGAGGTAATTCCACCACAACATCATATCGAACATGACCACTGCACGATCTACATCATTTGTGGTATAATTATGTTCATGAGAAAGTAAATACCTAGACCCATAATATATTACTCCTTGCTGCTAAATCATCACACATCCCAATCATAGGCCAAAATAATCACAAAAGACACCAAACATCACACCTTCCTCTGGTAACCTAAGCACTAGGACACTGACTAACTTCCACGTCGGATAGCCAAAATCTGCCTATCACTACACACTCTATATGAAGGATGTTCTTTTATAGTCAATTCTATCAATGGATCTACATCTCAAGGAAATTTGGGTATGCACCTCTGATAATATCCTGATACACCCATGAAGCTGCAAACCTCTTCCACATTCTTGGGTGGTGCCCAAGAAACCACTACTTAGACCATTGACGGGTCGACTACTATCCCTTGCTGAAACACCACCTGTACAAAGAAGTGTACCACTCACATATATAACATTCACTTGGACAACATTCCGTAGAGCTGGTGGTGTTAGAGGACCTCCAAGACCATCCTCAAATTCCAGGTCTGTTCCTCCTCTAAACATGAGTAGATCAACATGTTGTCGATGAAAACGACAAAAAATACTCTAGGAACACATGGAAAAAAGAGTTCATGTTCCCAATGAACATGGATGGTACATTTGTGACACCGAAGAGAATAACCATGAACTAAAAGTTACCATACCGGCACCTAAAAGTAGTATTCGGGATGTCACCCTATTTTACCCTCAACTGGGATATTACAAATTATGTTTTATCTTTGAGAACCAACTGGATCCCATTAACTGGTAAAAAAATCATAAATCCTTGAAGGGGGTAATAGTTCTTGACCATCACCAGATTCATTCTCTAGTAGTCTATGAACAGTCTCAGACCACTATCAGCCTTCTTTGTGAATAATATTGGTGTACCCCATACTGACACACTTTGCTGAATAAAACCCTTCTTCATCAGGTTGTCAAACTCAATCTAAAATTCCCATAACTCAAAGGGCACTATTTGATATGGAGTTTTAAAAATTATGACGGAACCAGGTTTCATGTCTATTATGAACTCAAAATAACATCGGGGGTGTAGATTTAAATTCTCTTCGGGGACTATATACATGAACTCACTGACACCCCTGGAACATCCACCATCTATATATCAACTGATTCCACTGATAGCTCAGCTAAGAATTAAAGAAGTGGCTCCGCATGCCGGTTGCCCAACTGAAAACTCCACTCTCCAACAAAATCTAACTTATGGCCGCCTATATCTAAAAACATGACCCCTCTCTGAAGGCATTCGATAACTAAGTGCACAGAAAACAACTAGTTGATTCCTATGATAACCATGTATGGTTGCATCTATAGCAAAAGATGATCCCCGCTAGACTGATGTGGCCACAACATTAGTCTACATCCCCAAGAAACATCAAACTGATGGATACAAACCTTCAACTTGCATACTGATCATCAGGGGCATGGGATGTCTCTCTACATCACGTCCCAGAGCATGGTCTAGATAGGGAGCAACAAAAGAATGTGAAGCTCATGAATCAAACAGAGCATACACAGTAGTATTAAACAGACTTATTGTAGCTTGAAAAACCTCCGGGCCAACTGGAACTGCTACCTCTAAGGCGGGTAGCTACCCCTGGCCTACTCCTATACCTCTCTGCTATGTTCCGCCTCCCTGACCATACCCTGGTCAGGGTCCCTGAGGAGCACCCTGATGTCAACCTCCGTTGACGCCGTCAACCCTCAGTGGAGTGGGATCCCACTACCCCTACTATTGGAAAGACCTCGCTAGTAACAGATGTTGTTAAGGTGGGTGCTGAGCCTACCCACCCCACCATACAGAGCTTGAACTAGGCACTAGTTATAAATATATACATAGCCTCCATAGGAAAAGAACCTTAGTCTATGGCCATTTGGAAATGTTAGTGGACTAGGAGATCAGAACAAGTACTGCTGAGGCCTAGTCCCCAACAGTCAAAACCTTGAAGGCCTTGATGCCGAAGACCTTCTTCTAATTAATTTCCTCATTGAATAACTCGGATGGATCCCATCTCATGTAACACCTCCTAGTGAGTGCATCCTTTACACTACCTAGGCCTTCTTTTTAACTTATATGTATGTCGGTAGAGTGAAAAGTGTAACAACATACTGAAGGTAAGGTTAGAGAGCCTCCTCTTAGAGTCTATCTCATGACACCTCATCCAAAAAGAGATCTGGTGGGAAATGTTGGAGATATTTGTAATTGATCCCTAGTTCCCATAACGACATACTCCCCTACTAGAGGGAGATAATCTCCTGAATCATCTCGGTCTTCATTGTGGAAGAAAGGAATTCTCCCTGGAACTCTTTCTCAAAGTCTGTCCACAATACCTTAGTTTCTTTCCTCTCCCCAAGGTAAAGTGTCCACCACTGATGTGATTTTCCTCATATTTGGCTCACTTCTAGAGGAACCCAGTACTCTGTCAGATCCCGAATCAAAATTAAATAGATCACCATCTCCTCGTTCCAACTCTCCATCTCCAGGTCAGAGATGCATCCCTCATACATTCCCAGAGTCTTCCACAAGATGGAACGATGCTTATTCTACCACTGGTCGTATTCCTCCTCGGGATCAACCCTCCGCTGGTCAATCGAGTAAAACAGTCAGGCCTCAACTTCTCTTACCACATGAGGGAGACATTCAGGTGCTATAGAAAAAAAAGTAAACACAGATTTTCAAAGACTGGGTAGTACAGAAATTTCCATTTAATTTCCTTTTAACTCATTATCTATTAAATATCCCAAAACTACCAACTCAAACAAGAAAACAAGTTATTATGATTCATTTACTTTTCTATGGTCTCTAACATACAATTAGGGTAGACCCACTCAGTTGTTCAGTATGTCTAAAGTCCTTGCATTGGATCACATGGGCCGTAAAATCCGGTGTCCTACAAATAATTCCCTAGCCAATATCACACACCATGATTTCCTAACAATATTACCCTACCATCCTATGAATTAATCAATGTGACTCACTCTGAAATACATCTTATATCTCAACCTCCCTATGATACAATTTTATCACGTCCCACCTTCTCCAAGGGACATGAAACTACTAGACCCTTCCTTCTTCATTATGAACGTGATATAATGACCCCATAGTCCCACCTTTGATAGGCCCCAGAGTGGAGATAAGAAACGAGGATAGAAAATATCACACAAAATAGAAGGCATCCCCCCTTTTATAAGACAAGGTTGTATGTATGATGGTAAATCCCAAAAAACACCCAACACTAAAAGTAAAAGTAAATATGAAATCCATCCCAACATGAATGTTCAAAATAAAGCTGATACAATGTAAAATGAAACTCCAAAGGTAAAGTATTGAAATAAATAACTAGGTTGGAATAAAAACTTATCACAATTCCCAAGAAATTAACTTCCAACATGGTCCTCAATGTACTCCAAGAAACCTAAAAATGATTTATATAGGTAGGGTGAGGATACAAGAATATTCAGTAGGGAAACTAAAGCTACTCGTTCACAAGTGGGGGAACATACTAATTCCCATGTGAGAAAATACTAGAACCTCAGGGAACCTACCAAGGAATAATAACTATCCCAAAATCAACAAGGATCTCTCACCATATAAATAAATACAAATGTAGTAGTATAATCACATCGAAATTTGGGTACCCCACACCACCTTCTGACTGGTTAACTACTCATCCTTAATGGCTAACGTCTTGATTCGATCACTCTTCCCATACGTAGTCCCAGTGCCACAACCTGCACATGCACACCTGGGCCCCAAACCACACACAACCCCATCGGGAGAAACCTGGGCCATTACAACAATACCTCTCACCTGAAGACATCTGAGCCACATCCGATGACCTTAAGGAAAACCATCTTGGCCTGTAGACACGCAGGCCTATCTTCTATAATGAACCCTTTCTAGAAAGATATTAGACTATGGTAAGCCACAAGCCATTGCATTCTACCAGGATATGCTTGAGCAGTAGGATCCCATAAGAGGGTGTGAGGAAGAAATTAAGTAACCATCCATACATCCTCCCATAGGGATGTTGGGAAAGACACCCTCCCCCAGAAAATGGAGGTGTTCTGTAGATAATTCTGAACATGGGTGGGGTGAATATAAAAATCACAAGGGACAACAATTTATATATATAGGTATGAAAACACTGAACCCAAACTACAGTTCCCCAAACAATCAATCAAACCCATAGAGAATCACATTACTGCTACCCCTATATGAACATCCACACAACATCCACTACCAAGGAGTAACCCATTCCCATTTTTGTTCTAACAATTTCCACGCATTTATTAAGGGATTCACATTAATTATTCCAACCCTACTGAGAAACTACCAACCACATCCATACCAAAACAACAAGAATAACTAAAATTCTATTCCCACTACACAATAGTGTAAAACCAAATTTACAGTCCAGAGAAAAATCCCCCAATATGCCTAGTTACCTATTTAATCATTGAAAAGAATAATTCTTCAAACTTATAGCACACAATCCTTCCCTCACAACACAGCCCCATAGCCCCTCTAACCAAAAAATTTCCCAATGCAGTCCCACTGCAAAGCATGTTCATAACAATAATGCAGTCCCCCTACCAAATGTTGATCTGCAACCAAAACACCATCAAAGGATGCTTGACTAACTACACGTTCATCAATTCCACAATTAATCATTCTCTTAGACTAGGATAGCAACACAACGCCTGTAATGACCGACACATGAACCCAACATAACTACCATTTTACCACAACCCCACTACACACCCATACCACTACCTTCTAAAAAACCGACTCCTCTGTCCAACAGTGGACTCATAACCGTGCTCCCAGTAGTATCACCACACAACTCACATAAGTTTCAAAACTCAACAGAACACAACACTCAGCCACACATATCAACAAGATGTGAGTATATATATATATATATATATATATATATAAATATATATATATTTCAAAAAACATTGTTTAGTCCACTTGATAAATTGGAGTGATCATACAAGGGTTTTCATGTTGGGGCATCAATTTCAATTAACCAAGTTTACATGATTAATCAGTTTTTAGGTTATGGATGATTATCAAACATCACGAAAAAATAGGGCATCACCAGTATGCAAGAAAATAATATCAATGGCCATGATTTTCAGAAGGTTTTACTACCAAAACAAATCAAAATATTAAAAAGTATAACAAAATAAAATAGACGATGAAACATCAATCCACTATGGGCCTGTTATTTCATTACTTCGTTATCTTTTGATCATATTTAATTCATATTTATTCCTTATTTTAAAAAACGTATTCATCCATAAAACACAAAGAATAATTATTACACTCTCCCATAATGATTTAAAATTTAATAGAGTCAGAAGAAATCCCGAATAAATGAACAATGTTTTGAAATTCCTCCTTGCTCCAAGAATAGGGATGTCGCGAACAGTAGAGAATGACTCCAACAGAACTGAGTAGGAGAGCTCTACCATAGGAACAATAACCATCTTGGGAGGAAGTATCTAGGAACACCAAGGGGAACTGAAAATACTCAAGGAAGGGAAGAGCCCAGCTTTGTAGAGTCAGAACCTATTTTAAATGTATAATAGTTTTAAAATACATTAATGTGGGATCGTGGTCAAGATCACGCAGTTTGGTATCTCAAATTGTTAGGGACATTAATATATTTAATGATATAATTAATACCCTAGGAAATTCCCTTAATATTTCCCAAATAAGTCTTTAATCTAGATTTATGTCTAATAAGATGTAAGAGGGGAAAAACTGGAAAATTGGGAGAACTGTAGTTGAGTCACCGATGGGAGAGTCACAGATGCGGAGCCACCGACAGATGAGCTACATATGAGACTTAACAACACTGAGCTACCAACGATGAAATACTAACACTGATCTATCGACACAATGACATACCATTTCAATGACCTATTTATTCCCTGACCTATCGATTCCCTGACTCTCTAACACTGACACCCTCAACTCACCGACACCATCACCATCAACTCACCGATACTGACACATTTTACCCGCTGATGCACTTACATGCTGACACACTGTCATGCCAAAACACAATCATGTTGATGATCTATCAAGAAGACACACTGACATGCCAATGGAAAACTCGAAATTTTGAAAAAACTCTGGGAATGAGCCCCTATTGCCTCCCAGAAAACCCA
Organism: Viscum album; assembly: GCA_963277665.1. NCBI lineage: Eukaryota > Viridiplantae > Streptophyta > Magnoliopsida > Santalales > Viscaceae > Viscum > Viscum album. The sequence continues at coordinate 765,242,682 of OY728129.1, forward strand.
AAACACTAGGTTTTCACCATAGAATGTTTTGAGAAAATCCAGGTAATTAAATTAAGCCTATTTGAGGTAAATATTTATAGGAAACAAGAATCATTGACAGTAAAACAAAGCTGTCAAAATAGTGATTATGAAAACCTTATTACATTTTATTTCTTTATATCTTTGTCATTGTTCCTAAAAACAACAAAAAATTATTTCCTACAACCACTCTGAAAAATTGTTAAAATATTTCACTCACAATACAATTCAAAATTCACAGGTTACCGAAAACACACTCTTTTCTAAAATAGATTTATAAAACAATAATATTATCACATTGATAATAGAAAACAAAGGTATGATGAGAGGGGGGATAGAAACATATACCTCAACCTTGATGAGAAGGAGGTTGTACCCCTATGTTCAACCTAAAGTTTGAGACTGATTCCATTAGAAAAGGTTTTGTGAAAATGTCACCCACTTCTTCCAATGTTGGAACATACTCTTTCTTGAATTTATTCTTCTCCACTTTCTCTTTGATAAAATTATATTTCATATCAATATTCTTAGAATGAGAATGTTGAGTTGGATTCTTGGTGATATTGATTTTGATTTAATTATCACAATCTAAGAGCAAGGGTAACATAACTTCAACAAGTATGTATTCCAAATGTGTTTTCATTCACATAATTTGAGTGGTGAATGAGTTGTAGAAACATACTCAACATCAACCGTACTGAGAACTAATGAATTATTTTTATTTGAATGAAAGATAAAACAAATCATTATGATAAAAAATATTCCACCATATTTTGATCATATATCATCAATATTTCATGCCCAATCAACATATGGTTACACACAAAAATCTATACAATGTGATTGGAAATACTTGATTTTGAATTCTTTTGTACCTCTGATGTATCATAGAATTTATTTTCTTGAAAAAATTGTGATTCGTTTTTAGCACTCTAAAATATTTCACATAAGCTAACAACATGAAAAAAGTTGTTTATTAGGGCTTTCAAATATAATAGGCTTCTAATCATCTTATGATAATTCTTCTGATTAACTTATATTCATTATTAATATTTAGTCATATTTTTTCCACTGAAATTGGTGTGGAAATAGGTTTTGAATTTTTCATACCAAACCTCTTGAGATATTATTTAGCATAATTTTCTTGGGAGATAAGAAATGTATTCTTTATTTAGTAATATTTGTAACCCAGAATGTGTTTCACTTCCCCCGACATGAAAATTTAAAATAAAGATCTTCAGTTTAAAATAAAATCTTTCACAACGTCTTTCATCATTCCCAGAAAAGATGATATCATAAAAATAAACAATTATTATGAGGGGATACTCTTCAAATTCTTTGATATATAGATTGTTATCCACTATTACATTATTGAAATTCATCTTCCTTCAAAAAGTATAAAATTATGAGTACCATTACCTCAGAACCAGTTTTATCCCATACAAGGATTTCTTTAATCGATACACATAACAATCATATTTACATACAAAAAATCCACAGGGTTATTCAGTATAACCCTTCTCTTCAAGATCACTATTCCAGAATGTATATTTAATATCCATTTGAAAGATATTGTAGCCTTATTATGTAGCAATATAAATGAAGATTCTAGTTGTTTCCAATTTGGCCATTAGAGAAATGGCTTCATCGAACTCAATTACTTCAATTTATGAATACCCTTTGAATCAAATCTTGCATTGTTTCTATGATCTTCACCTTCTTTATTAATATTTTTTTGGAAACCCATTTGTTCTAGTGATTTTTTTTGTTTTCATGATTGGGTAAAAGTTCGCATATATAGTTCTTTCCAATCTGATCCAATTCTTCATTCATGTCTTGAAAATATTCTAGATAATCAATAGATTATTCCACATCATTCAGTTCTGGTTATCAATAAAGTGAATTATTGGTGATAACACTTGTTGTGGTTTTGATTTGAACCTTCTGATGTTGATCACCAATTATTTTCTGAGCTTCCACTTGTTTCCTCTTCATGGGATTATTGTTTTAAGAACAATCTTCATTACTTTAAATATATGAGTCTGATTTTTTTAAGATGGAATAAAATTGAATTAATCCTTGTTATATTTGTTTTCATCAACATTCCCAACTTTATTGTCTTCCAAAGACTCTTTATCTTCCTATACATTTTCAATTAAATTCACATCAAATGAATCAAAAATTCAATTTTTTTCATTATCGAAGAATATATATTTTATACCTTCTTGAGAAAATCTATGAAATATTACATCTTCACCTTTCTTCTTGAACTTTATATAGTTTCCACTTTTATTCTTTATAACTTATGGAATCCAAAAAAACTCTAATGTTCATAAAACATGCACTTTTTCTATAAAAAAATTCATATGGAGTCATATTTTATTAATTCCTATAGAAAAAATATTTATGAATTTACATAACTATACTCATGGCTTTCCATCGAAGTAATGAGAGAGACAATATTCAAGTAACATGGTTCTTCCAATTTCTTGGAGGATTATGTTCTTTATTTTAGAAACCCCATTTTATTGGGGAGTGTATGATGTACAATACACATAATGAATTTTATGCTTCTCAAGATAGTCTTCAATCTCTTCACTTCTATACCCACCACCATTATCTATTCACAACATCTTCACTAATTACTCCCATTCCTTTTCTTATTTTCTTCTAAAAATTTTAGAAAAATTCAAATTACCTTATTTATGTTTCATATAAATGACACAATTAATGCGAGTAAAATCATCAATGAAAGTAATTAAGAACATATCTCCATATGTTGATTGATTTATCTTTGTTCCACATATATCATGATGTATCAGCTCCATGGGTTGTTTTGAACAAATATCAACTTTCTCATGGAAAGAATTTTTAAGCATTAATTTCAAGAAAATATTGCAACACCAATATCTTATTCTTGGAAAATAAATAATGTTTCAAACACTATCCCTTTTAGATACCTTTCTCATACTTCTATGAAACATGTGTCTTGTCCTTTTATTCCAAAACTGATTCTCTTCCAACATGCACATGTAACAAGATTTTTATTGTATCACCAACTTCAAAAAAATTCCCTTATGCATGTTGGCCTATTGTAATAATATTTCCATCATATTCACTCTTAAAAACAAACCTATAAATTATGAAGATAACTTTGTTACCCTCATAACATAATTGTGAAATAGTTAGAATGTTGTGTTTCAGCCCGTCAATATACATAGTTTTCTTGTTTTTCATTTTTTCTATTCTAATGATGGATGAACCAACACCATTGATTTTCAATGAATCATAATTAAAAAAATGTTATAGTGCCTTCTTTAAAATATTTCCAATCCTTTAACAATTTCACATTTCCTATCATTTGTGGGGAACAACCACTAACAAGTATCCAGGGTTATTCTCCTTTGCTGGCTTTCAATACAGTTTAAAAAATTATTTTCTCCTTACTTTTCATTATTCACCTTTGGATTATAAGAATTATGAATTTTCTTATTGAGTCGGTGACAAAACAAGACACCTTTTTTCATGGTTTATAGGTTATTCACATCATTAAAAAAATAGTTTCCAGGGTATAGAACCTATTTTCAATATTTATTAGAGTATTTTCAGATTTCATCACAAAACAGCTCTCGTTTTTCATTCTTTTACGAGATTGACTCACCCTCAAACATAGCCTTTCATAACCTATGGGATAATATAAGTGTTTTTGCTTAAACAAATACATATTTGATGTGTGTCTATAACCCCAAAAGTACCGGTAATACCCATAGAAAGAGTATATTCCTCTAATAATTCCACACTTATAGTAAATATGTTTCTCAACCACCTTCTTATCATCCATTTCTGAGCCACCAAACATTTTTTATTTCAATAATAATATCAATAATCATTTAATCTATTCTAGAATTAGGAGAATTGGAAACTATTCTAGATTCATATTTCTTCAAGACTTCTGAATTCTAAATTTTGTTTTTATTGGCCAAGTACACCACATTCCCAACATTATTATTTAAAGAAATAATTTCATTCTTCTCCTCATCCATTGATGGTATCATTTGTTGAATCTTATCATGTATCTCATTTTGAGAATCTTCAATAAATTTAGTGATAGAGTTTTGGAATCTTTTGTTTCTCAATTCACCTTTAGAAAGTTTATGGTGAACATTTTCCAATTCTTCTTCTTTTTTCCTTTATCCTTTCCTCCAGATTCTTATTACGATTCTTTTTATCTTCAAATGAATTATTCATATCATCAATATCTTTCACTAAATTTTATTTCTCATCAAAAAAATATTCTTGGTTTCTTGAGCATTCATCTTCCAACCAATATTCCTTGAAATATTTTGAAACTTCATAGAAATTCTTTCAACTGATATTTCAAATGGATTTCAAGTTGAGTTTCTTCTTCTTTTATACTACTACTTCCATATTCTTCATCATTCACTATTACAATAAAATTATTTTCAGTACCATACTCAACTGATTTTTTAGATTCAACATCACTTCCTTCTTCTTGTTCATCTTTAGATCAAAAACTTCTTCTTTAGGACTTGATGAATTTCATCTCATTCCTTTTTTCACCATATTTTTTCCACTATCTTCTTGGCTTTTATTCATCTTCATAACATTCCTCTTCTTTTATTCTTTGAGGAATGTTAGCCAGACAGTGAGAAACCCCTCAACATGTGAAAAACTTCAAAGAATGTTCCCCATTGTTTTACTTATACCACTTTTCACATTCTTAAAAAACAAGGAAAATATATCAGTTGGATTTTTACATACCTCACTTTAAGAGTCAGAATCGTCATATTTTTCTTCTATAATAATCCTCATTTGACTTTTTTTCATCAAATCCTTGAAATACATTTCTCTATTAACCGTTGCTTTACTATTCATATATATCATTCTTCTCATTTTATATGTGATAATAGTTTTCTGAAAATCATCAAGAGATAATGTTTTAGGATATCTATCTTCAAATGAAGAGAATTTTGCATTGAATTTATTAGGTAGGAATCTCAAGATCCTTTCAACAACTATAGAGTCATCCAGCTTTTCATTAATACATTTAATAGTTACCACAATATCATTCACCCTTGTAATGAAGTCCCCAACAGATTCTTTCTTACCCATCTTCAAGTCTTCATACCAATATCAATATTTGAATTATTACCTTCTTGACTTTTTTATTGGATTTGTATATGTTTGTTAATTTTCCACATATTCCTTTGGTTGTGAAAAATCCTTTCACTCTAAATAATATACATTCATAAAGTGATGAAAATATAGAATTTGAATCCCTTCCATAATTCTTGAGATTCTTCTTTTCATCTTATGTTAGAGGAGCTTCATAATAAATGCAAGGAAACCCAACCGTTTCATCTTCAAGAACATCATAACTGATAGAAAAAACATTTAAAAATATTACATCTTTTCAGATATGATAATTCCTTCATTAAAAGAAAGGAATACATTGGTTGTTCATAGATTTCAAATTTTTCATCAGAAAAGAACAACAAAGGGAACATTTGGATCTGATAAAACGTGTAAGTTCCCAGTCCGTGTATTGTATCACATAGAGGGGGAGGGGGTGAATTAGTGATACTATTTTTCTTTCATGTTACTATTAAATTGTGACAACCTTCAAATATTTTTTATGATTATAATTATATGCTGAAAACAAATACAACACACATCTATAGGATGAAAATTATTTACAAGGTTCACTATTCAGTAAGAATTACCATGTCTTTGGTATGGTTTGGAAATGATCCAATACTATAAAATTCACTAGAAAAAATAATTGTATTATAATGAGTAGGATTTACCCTTTCACTCAAGTAGCACTATGAAAAAATTCCACTAGAGTGTGTGCACCTTCTAAACCTAAATAGGGTAATACAATTATTATTTAACAACTCATGTAACCTATAATTATTTTAAATTAAATGAATTTATTCAATTGATATATAATTATTCAATTACGTACCATGAATAAAGGTAAAAACCTCTTGGACTTTGTAGTATCAAACTCCATCGACTTTTTCTGGGTCTAATTTTATATCTGAATACAATAGAAATAAATCATCCCCATGTCAATACCAAAGTGAGAGAAAACCTAATACGATACTTCCTCAATACGAGAAACACGATATGGAAATCCCAAAGCTGATTAATTCAGGATGATACGATGATAATCTAAATACAAAGGACAAGCTGAATACGATGACCAATAGATTATGATAAATGATGAGTACGATGATCAACTAAATACAATGTTGTGATCTTTCATCTTCTCCTTCACATATATATCAAAACATCTTCAATATACGATAAAAATAGCATCACATACTCTCTTTAAAGACTTGTCACTTATCTTTCTACTACGTTGAATAGTACTCCATCATCAAGAAAGTACCATGTAATTTTTTCCTTTTATAGGTGACCCAAAATTGGTTTTTGCAGGAATCCCAAAAACATTCCCACTCAACTAAATTCACCCAAATCTAAATTTATCCTAAAATCACAAAGTAATTATGACTTTTTCAAAACTTCTTGATGCATATTGATTCCTCATCAAATTCATCTCCTTCTTCAAACGTCCATTTAAATATTCTGTGTGATTTCGATACAAGTTTCTTATTTTTCTCATTCATAATTATTTAATAGAATGATCTATATCAACTAAAAACACATGTATTATGAAATGGATATGTTTATGATTTGATGAAAATGATTTCTAAAACTGATTTGAATCAAATATTGAACCACTTGAAAAGAACATTTGGGAGTAAATTAGTATTCATCTATCTCTTCTATCAGCAATTCAAAATTCTATTCAACTCAGTCTCATGTTGATATGGAAGTGTATGATCTATCTATGTATGATTGTCATGGGTATGACCATTTCTAGGTATGAAATTTTCCTTCATGAGCCTTAATATAATCATCCTGATATCGATCATCCTGGATACAATAAATCAAGTTACATAGAGTTTTTATATCATCTGATGGAATATAGGACACTATAGTAAATTTACACCACCACTTCTAATAAGAACCACCTCTTCAGTCAACACTGCCTTTTTAATCAGTACCACTTTTCAATCCGCACTAACTTGTACTCTTCATTCACCTAGATATGGTTATTTTGAAAAAAAAACTGGTGTAACTTCTTTCCCTCTACCATATGGATACAGTTAATGTAGTTATGATCTTTTTCTAATCAATAATATCTCTTTCACTCCCCCTTTCTTCCATCTAGATTTCATCACATGTTATCAATTAAACTTATGATTTTTATGAAATACAAATCAACAATGAATTGTCATTATTAAAATACTGAAGTCACAATAACCCCAATTCTACTACAAAACCGACCCTTTGTTCTCTTCATATTTAGAGTGAATCTGAAGACCATTTATTTCTAGCAATATTTTTTAACTTTCAGTCAGACCCACACTGAGTCTGATCAGAACCACTTCATCGAACCAACTTTTTCTCATCATAATGGAAATTAACAGTGTGTCTGATTCTTTACAAAACATGATTCAAATTAATTTGAAAAGAAACCTCAATACAGTTATTTCCAATATAAAGGGATGCGATCTCCTTCCTTCTGAACATACCATGAAAACAAAAGACTACACATAAAAACCATCAAATTTACCATCATATTGTTCCTAACAGCATCAATACATTACAATCATGAAATTTCATTCCTAATATCATTGAATAATTCAATTATTAAATTCAACATTTAAATAATAAAGACAAATTAAATTAATATATTGAAAACATTGTTATATATTCCTCATATCACTCTTGATTTAATTAAAAACAAAGTATTATATACAATTCCAGCAGGATACCAAATATTTCTCCCACAAAAAAACTTGGTATGATAATCCATTTATGATCATTTAATTAAAAACAAGGTATTAGATACAATTTTTTCAATTCTAAAACAAGTAAAAAAATTAACTAATTTAGAATATTTTACAATGCATTTTCAGGTAAAACTTGAACCAAATAGAATTTAATTAATTTTTTTTCTCAATAATGGATTCAAAACAGTTAAATTTTTTGAAATAATTTCCAACAATTTATAAAAAAATTAATGTATTTTTTTTCATAATTATAAGATACATGGAAACTGTGTCTCATTATACAATATATCTAGGTTAGATTTGATCCTCACAATATTTTAGTGAATGGTCATGACTAATGCACACCACAAATCCCTTGGACAAAAATCATACGAATTGAAAAATAAACACATTGATAATTTAAACCCCAGAATGTTTCCTGAAATCCAATTTTTAGTGTTAAAATCTATATCATTATTAATAAAAACATACAATTCATAGTGGGGTTTTCCCAATACTATAAACCTCAAATGCACCCAAGGTTCCCATGTGTTCTTCCAAAACCATGAATAATTTATTCAACGAAATCAAAATTCTCCACTCATACATGATGGATATTCAATTACATATACCATGATTTGAAACCATTTACAACATAATACCACATGAATTTAATTTGTTTTCCATAGAAATACCCTATGATTTTATATAAACATTCATTAAAAAAAACATGATTTGAAATCATATTTAAATGAACAAACCATGGTATAACTCAATTTTGTATGAATACACAAGACATGTACATTTCCTAAATTATAAATCATGAAATTAATAATTTTAAATCCAATTTAGAATGGGAAACTAAGAATAAATCATAATGAAAAGTCTCATTATGAAACCATTCACCTAAAAATTTGGAATTCCAACACCCAAGTTGAATCTACAAGACAAGTTGAATTAAGGGCTTAATGAACATAAGAATAATACAAAAACATTAATTACCAATTAAAAATATCAATTTATTCAACAAGAAAATCATCCAAAGAATGGGTAATCACATAACACCAAAATTAATAATTAATGTGCAATGGTAAATGAATATCTAAAAAAATAACATATACATAAAGGATATATAATAAATCCTAATCGATCGTGTCACATCTTTTATATCTAACCTTATTAGACTAAATCTTGAATCCCATTCATAGAAAAAATAAGATTTAGAATAATAGTAAAACCACAATGAATGGGAACATGAATTTATTTTCAAGATTTGAGGCTATAAAATAATTTTTATTCACACTTCATAAGGGAATACAACTCCAAGGACTTCCAAAGAAGTCTCCTAGGTCAAGAGCCTAATTAATAAGAATGATAACATGACAATTAATTTTTGTTATTTGTTTTAAAACATAAATTTTGACTCGTTATTTAATGTCCAATCGTTTAGTTTTATGGCTTGGAAAGACAAGAAGCCAACATTCACCACCTTCTAGGCTATTGTAGGTGCCACATGGTTTTTTTCACTGTTTTAAAGACTACCCACCAACCATGAGAAATGGCTAAAACCCATATTTCATGGTTCGAGGAGGACTAATCGGTTGGCCTAACCATGTCCCCACCTTGAGGACACAAATCATGCTACTAGGTTTCTTGGGAAGAAACACATTGTATAACCTAACTATAATCCAACCAAATATTGTCATATAATATATTAAAATTTGATTAAAACTCCCATAAAAACATAATGAATACGTATAAATTAAAAATTATAGAATAATTAATGCGTGTAAAATAAATCAGTATTAGTATTTGACTTTTTTTCTCATTTAATTTCATTCAAATAATAATAAAATATATTGATGATGGAATATATACAAATAGATGATTCCATTTATCCATAATTATAGTCTCAAACTACCATTTCTCCTAAGACTATATTCAATGTAGTAGTAGAACTCATACCAATAGTATTGACTTCCGTTGTATATCCTTTACACGATGACCACAAATTTGAATCAGCTACCCAATCAATAATATTTCAGGTTCTAGATCTGTGTATTCCAAATTCAAAAACATTAAAAGGTTTATTATGATACTTTAATATCTTGGGAACATGGATGAAATTAAGAACTAATGAAAAATAAGATATAGAATCCAATATATAAGACTCATTATCAATCAAATATATAATCTCAATCGATCTCAGGAATCCTAATACTAACATCCAACATTTCCAAACCTGAGAGTGCCTCAAATAATGCGTGACGATAAAGAAAACCAAATCACCAATATCTGATTCTAAATGGTAACGTCAAAAATTCTCATTGGATTTATATAGACTCTAATCCACAGATAAATTTGGTTTAAAAATCATGAGGTTCATAAATGTCCTTTGAAAATGGACTGGTCCAAAGATTGAGGTTTCACCCACCATGGACCAACAAAGAGGGTATTTTCAAGGGTTACCATATGAGGCTTCAAAGGGTTATAATTAAATGGAAAATAAAAGAATATAATTATAATAAAATACAACCACTCATAAATGGATGACTTAAAAACATCCATTATAAATGATACAAGTGAAAATCATATCCTCAAATATCTAAAAATCATAGTTGATCTTCTCATCTGTCTGAGGATGGTATGACTTAATTAACTATAATTTAGAACATACCACCTCTATGAAAACCTACCAGATCTAAGAGGCAATATTTGGCATTTTATAATTGAGAATAACTTATGGAACCCCCATTAGCCTCATTATCTATTACACATATATCTTTCAGAAATAATCACCCATGGTGGTGTACTGAATCAGAATGAAATGTGAAAAAATGGATAACAAATCATTCACCACTGGAATGAAATTATTTCCTTGGTAATTCTACAGTCATCCATTGAAATTTACTAATTCCTCATCCCACTTCAACACTAGATGATTAAGAAACTTAATATAGAGAAAATAATTTTATGTTCATCCTTTAATTTCATAGAAGTATAGAAACATGACACCAAATTATCAATTTCATGATTCAAACCATACCAACATAATGAACCTTTAATTCTGTAATATGTATTATTAGTTAATGGGTCAACATATATATGAGATAAATGATTATCCAACATTATTTTATTTCTCATAGATTCTAGGATGACGAACCTTCTCTTGATACAGTGATAGACTTTCAAACAGAGAGACTACTCATCGATAGTGTCCCCACCTTATAAATGTTTCTTGATATAAATTAAATAATAATCCCATTTTTTCATCTAAAGGTTAAACCCAATATGATAATACATGTACTATGATTTATGCAAAAAAAATCAAGACTCGTATTCCATCCTTTTAAGGAGCATGTCATTATAAATGTATATAAGTTTTCACTTATTCATCAAATATATTGCAGCATAAAAATTAAATGTATACGTAAGATTTATCATGACTACAATTAATTTTTATGGGGTTTAGTTGATGTTAAAATCAATGATAGTATGTTTTCCACTCATCTATTCTTTTTAATGGTCATATAATTCTAATAAATGTTATAAAAAACTATTATAATAAAAAAACTCTAAATTTATTCTTAAAAAGTTAATATCTCCAAAAAAATATTATTTATAACTTTTAAATGTTTATATTAATGATATGGATAATTATTATTGTGAGGTTAGAGTGGATGAGAGAAACATTCTGGCACAAGATCTCCCTACATCAATATATGTCTGATGTCTAAACCAAATGCACAATAATAAACTAAATACCCATGTCCAATAATTGTAAAGATAAAAATAAAATTGGATGAAATAAGTCCATTCAACTCATTAATGGATTCTATGAACACATTTTAATATATTAAGATTCCCATATTTGGGAATGTGAAGAAAACAATGATTCCAGTTTTAGGAAATCACATGCGAACCACCGATACTCTCCTGCCAAACCAAAAAAACATTGAATCTCAAAGATGTTCTATATCTCTTCCTGGGATAATAAAAATTTCAAATTATTAGGATAAACTCAGATTCATTTTACTAAAACCATCAGTTCTACGAAATTAATATCCATAATCCTTAATGGAATTTAGCTAATTCAAAAAAAAAAGAAGATACACCCTAAAAATTCAAAAAAAAAAATTCTAGGAGTAATTATTACTATTATTAAAATCCAGAATAATCATCAATATTGTCCATTTATAGCATTATAATGGAATCAATGTTCTGGTTGAAAATATGGACCATTAAGTCCTTGAAAATAATAAGTGTGCTAATTTATATGATCAACATCACATGATATAGAATATAGACATTACTACACCAGAATGTGAAATTAATAATATCACACTTCGTAACTCTGAGCTAGTGACATTGAGAACAATGATTTATTTTGGAAGCCACTTCTCTCCTTTCAAAAATTCTAGAAAAATCTTAAATTGGGAGAGATGGATACATATTCTTAATTTATAATCAAACAAGCTTTCAAAAATAATCACAAATATTGATATTTTAATTATGGTTATTAAAAAAGAAATTAGGAGTTAAACATATATATACACTCTGGAACATGTATCCTTCCACCTTCTAATTGTATAATTGAATATTCATCTCCTTTAATTCATTATATGAAATGTGATATGATGGAATAAATATCATTTGAACTTTTTTTCTACAAAATCAATAGATAAATACATGACTTCTTCCAAAGGAGTATATAAAAATTATCATCATGTAACACCATTGAAAATTCCCTAAAAATCAAAAGGAATGTTTAGAACTAGGGGATCATATTCATTTAATAATGTTAAAGATGAAACAAAACATATATGTTATTGAATATGAGGCAATAAATGACTAGAAATTATTTGTTACTATCCTAAAAATCACAATCAATTCATATAATTGGAAATAAAAGATAGATACTGGTAAAAACTATTGATCAATTTATGAGCTATCAAATATTCCATCAAAAAAAATAACATCAAATTGGTTAGATTCAAGAACCAGAAAATTCAAAACTATCATAACATTGAACACTGGTAGATAACAACAAGAACATTAGAACCCCATATCCCCTTTTTTTAGATGATTCATTACTAGCTCCATTATATATGTCGTGAATACTAATTTATTTTTAAAAGGACTCAAAATGTGGCTCTATATGAATGAGTGGGAGGAGTCAGTATCAAATAAAGTAGTCATTGAAGATGAAGTAAAAAATATATTATGAATTACAATCAAAGGAACCAAACTAAATTCTATTACACTACATGTAAATACTTCATTCTGGAGTCATTTACCACAATAACCATTGAATTTGAATCACCAAACTACACTAAAGACCCATTATTGACTGATGAATCTTATACATAATTTGTATTTCAATGTACCTGAAATAATCTCTACAAGTGATTATTTAAATTACATGAGTTTCAATAATTAAGATCAATGGAAAAAGAAATTATTGCCTCTAGCCTTACCAAACTAATGAAAAGTAAAATAAACAATGTAAAGCTTCTCAGGGTGTGTAGTAAGCCATTCGGTGACACCTACTAGCCCCTACCATGAGAGCTTCATTCCATATCCTCTTATTTATGGGATTTGATAAATATTCTACTCAGTGGAAGTAAAATTCCAACCAAAAACAACATTCATGATTAGTTAATCTCGATCATTATTATTCATTAAACCATATGACTATAGAATGTGTGATTTAATATAAAATAATGGGAACAATTATCTACTCAAAAGACCATATATACCTTTAAAAAACAACTTATCATTTCATAACACCTTAGAAAAAAATAGATCAACTCAACAAAATGGTTTGGAATCTCATTCATAGTTTGATTACACTACTAAAAGATGAAGAATTCCATAGATTATAAAATTATAATTAATTAATGATTTAATTTTTGGAAGATGGTTATCTTGAAATATTTATAGTCAAAGATTTCATGGAAGTTTTATAGAGCCAGTGCATCCCACCATCTCCTTGTTTGTGTCTCATGATTATTGGTGACACACTATACCATGAAAAAATCAAGAGTAGCAATAAAGTTAAAAAATAATATCAATTATCAAAAACTAGTCTTCTTCTACATGAAGATGATTTATCCCTTAGAAGGACAATGGATTCTAATAGATAAAATATTGATCTAGATCAATATCTCTCCTTTTTCATGGTTTTAACCCTCTATCTTAAACCAAGGTTGTGAGAACATTAATATCCCTGGAATGGACTGCTTATAATACTGAATCATCATAGTTCTTCTTGACTTGACAATTTCCTCATAGAACACCATCTTCATCACACAATTGAGAAACTCAAGGGATCCTTTTGTGAATTTGGAAACTACCTAAAGGATTGAAAATATTCTATCAAATAAAAGAAAAATATCATTTTGAGTCAAGATAAATCGATCAAAGAACTATGATAAAATAAATAATTTATAGGAGAGACACACCCTATATAACAAACCTATGTAAATTAAAGATAATTGTGATGAGATTTAGTTATTCAATCAATCATAAACTACATATAATATCCTAAAAATTAAATCTTTAATCTACCAAAATATGTGATAAAAAAGGATCAAGTACATGACAATCATCCTTCCTATGTAACCAAGTATTCATGCATCAACTGGGGTCATCCCTGATCCCAACACCTAGTCAAACCCTAGCAAGGCCCGAAGGGTATTTTCAATCCCAAAAATCTAGAAATTAATACCTCATAATATTGAATACCATTAGTAAAAATATTTACTTTAAATATTACACTATGGAAATAAACTATGGAATATATAATAGTGAGTTAGAATTCAAAAATAGTGTAATATGAAAGTAATCTAAAATGATTATTTGGAAAAACACATCGAACACTAAATAAGTGAAACCCATTTACTAAAATTCATATAATCCCATGTTGACATAACCACTGAACTCCCACACCCCACTATCATGGATACATTCCCCCATAATGAGATTCCTATCCATTACTAAAATTAGATAAAACAAGTTTTACACAAAGAACAGTTGTGTGGAAGTTGAGGGATACCAATCCCAAAATGATCCCACCATGTGTATCCATTTTCAATATTTGTATGATAAACCATTTATTATCATTTAAATAAAAAATCATTAGATATATTTATCATAATTTGTTGAAAAACTGGTAAATTTACCCCTTTATGTATGTTTACATTATCTTTAAAAAAAGGCCAATTTTATAAGAATATTTAATGAAACCATTACCATTTCAAAAAATTAATTTTTTTTAATGAATTATAATAAATTTTAAATATTTCATAAATCCAAGAATGTAAAATCATACATTTCAAATGAAAAATAAGCATTGTAACTATATCCTTGGATACAATTTGTCTTGGTAACCTATGATACTCAAAAAATATCAGTGAATGGTCATGACTAGTCTATGACACATGTTCATAAGCCTAAAACATTAAAAGATATGGAATAACTCACTAACATGTAAACACCGTACTGGTTTCAGGAATTCCATATTATTGTTATATTGGATATCAGACAACATTCCTTGAAAATACATACCATGCAACAATGATTTCCTCAATTCCACCCCCTTTTATGTTCCCTAAGTTTTCATAGCTCTATATATACTAAGGAAATTCTATTATAAGAAATTGATATTTACCAACAATATATAAAGGCCATTAAGATTCACATATCATGACTTGAAATCATGTTACATAAAAATATAACCTATTTTTAAATCATTTTCAATAAAATAACACTTTTTTAAAAATTATATTGAATCAAAATGCAGAATTATTTGAAGTCAAATTTCAATAAAAAAAATGGTTAATTTAATTACATAAAAAATACAATAAACATGAATATTTTTTGAATTTGAAAACATGAATTTTATAATTTTAAAACCAGTTTATAATGAAAAATCATGTATATTTGGTAAGAAAATACTCCTTGTAATAACCCCAACTCAAAGCATATGAAATCCAAACATCTTCATGGGATCTACAAGCCATGAATGACTAAGTGATCATGTAAAAAGGATGAAACTAAATAAATGATTTTCTAATTATGAGAATCTAATTAAATAACATAAATATCGATATATTATAGATAAATTACATTACATGATGACTCTTGAATAATGTTCAACGATCAATGAGAATAAATAAAAACAATATAATATCTATAAATGATCATTAAGTGGTATTATTATACATTTTTCCAAATAATAATATATATCCTTCACTTCCCTGATCATGGGATTGGTTCAATGGGAAACGTGAATACCTAAAAGTATATAATAGATCCCAAGAATAGACACATACCTTTAATAATATATATTATGTACTCTTAAATCAAATCGAACCAATCTATGAAATGAATAAAAGCTCCAATGATCTCCAGAATGGGTCTCCTTGGTCGACAACCTAATTGAACACTGGTTGAATAAGTCCAAATACATGTGTTTTATCTATTGAAAATGAAATTTAGATTATGTAATTAATATCACATGGTTTTAACTATCAAATGCTAACCACTCACCCCCATATGGGATATTGTAGGAGCCACATGTTTTGGCTACCAAATTTGGTAGTATATTCACCTACCATGTGATAAGCAATTATCCCACATTTCATGATTTTAGGAGAAGGCTGCAAGGTTCGGACTCATCTGGTGAAAATGATGCCCCCTCCTCTTGGACACCAAATAAAATATATGGTTTTAAGGGAAGACCCACATGATTCTTTCTATCCATTTTCCAATAGTGATCTAGACTAGGAATCTATTAAAGTGGTAAAAATATACCACAATTACAAAAATAATAATATTTAATTATAGATAGTCAAAAAAAGTGAATGTATATAACATAAATCATTACAAGGATGTGATAGAAAATCACAACCACAAAACTGGGTTTCTGCATCGCCACCCATTAACAGCGCTTAAAAAAACGCCGATATAAGGGGTGCCTTTATCAGAATTAAAAAAACACTGATAAAGGGTGCATTTAATAGCACAATAAAGCACTATTAAAATCGTCCCTTTATCATCCCTTTTTTAGCTATGATAAATACACCCCCTTTATCACTGCTATTTTAGCGTTGTTAAAGGGGCCCCCTTTATGAGGGCTTTTTTTAGTAGTGCTGATAAAGGGGGGATTTATTAGCTCTTTCTTCCCTAGCGCTGATAAAGGGTATATTTCAAAAGTAAATTATATTTTATAAAGAAATAATATATTGATATATAAATATATAGGAACATTTATATTGATAAATATATAATATATTTTTTTAAATATGTTTTAGATAAGTATAAATAAACATTACCACTTTTTATATAAGATATGTAGTGAAAATGGATTTTATAATATCTTAAAAAATTATTAATTAATAATTTTATAATTATAATTGACTAATAATCATTTAATAACAATTTGAAGAAACAAAAAAACAAAAAAATAAATAAAATATGTAAAATAAGTTGAAAGCGTAACACAAATATCAAACGGGCGTAACATTTGATCCAAGTGTCTGTTCGAGCTCTACAGCTTCTAAAATAGAATCCTATAGTGAGATCTATGTTCTAGTTACCCATGGGAACCATTTTTCACATTGTTAGAGCCAAAAAAGGCCCAAAAGTCCTCTAAAACTATGTTTTTAGTCCGGATCCCCAAATTGTTTAACATTCAAAGGAATTTCAGCCTCGTTTTAGGGGTTCTTTTTACCTTTTCCATTGGGGACTAAATTTGTTATGAGGGTTCACATTTGTATTGATATCATGGATTTGAAATTTTATCGATTTTCACAATGTAATGTTATTTATAATCAATTATATAACAATATATACATATTTTTATATACTTACGCATAAAAATTTAATTTTATAAATAAATAATCCAACATATTTATATATAAAATATAATTCATAATATATAAGGATTATCTAAATAAGATAATAATATTCATTTTATTTAAAATAAAAATATATTAATATTTATATACCTATATGATGTGGGGGAGTGTGTATTTGTATGTGTATGTATTGAAAACTGATATATATTATCTATATATTCTAAACATATGTATATATATATTAATATATAATATTTGTAAATATATATAAATATGTATAATTATACTTACAGATTCACATTATATATATATGTGTGTGTGTGTGGGTGTGTCGTATATATGTATTTGTTTGTTCGTTGGATTATATATTTAAAAACACACACAAAAAACATATTCTAAAACTGTATTTAAAACTGATATTATAAAAATATATTAATATTCAAATAAATATAAGGATAAAAAATATAAAAATATAAAAATGTATTAATATATAAATAAATATATAAATATATAAATATAACTATATACGTATATATATATATGAATATAGGAATATATATATATACATATTGATATAACTATATATATATTAATATAAATATATATTAATATAAATATCTATTAATATAAATATATATTAATATACGTGTACATATAACTAAGTATATATATAGGTATATTATTAAATGGAGAGCAATGCAATATGGTGGAGTGGTAAAGGCTTAGGCGCCCAGCCAAGAGGTCTTGGGTTCGAATCTAGGGGAGGCAGGTCGCACACTTGAGTGGAATTACTTCTAACACTGTTAAAGGGGGTGGGGTGGTAGCTGATGCATGTGGGCCAGGTGGGGGTGGGTGGGGCGTGCAGGTTGGGGGTGGGAGCGCTGTTAAAAGGGGCTTCAAGAACCATTGAATCCCTCCCCTATATGCATAATTTTTTTTATGTTTTTAACTTTTATCAGCACTTTTAAAAAGGAACTGATAAAAGGGGTCCATATCAGTGCATTGTTTAGCATGGTTAGTGGCCCCCCTTTAACTTCACCTTGATTATCAGCGCTTTTTTAGCACTGTAAATTCACTTTTCTAGCATTGATAAATTCCATATTTGAAATACTGAATGTTCTAATCAAACTATAACATAAATTTTTTCAATCATGTTTAATTGAAATCTCCAAAATATGGGGAAAAGGAAACATATGAATGGTGTGATCAAATGATCAGTAACGAATATCATAAGCATTAACTATTAAATATAATTAGTGTGAATAAAAAAAGAATAGAGGTATAATGACTTAATCAATGTTAATTGGAATAACATAACAGAATTAATATCAGTCAATATTAAGATCTTCAATCATGAGAAATGGATTAATGATTTAGAAAATATTAGAGTCATTAGAAACAATAACATGATACATATGCTATTAATCATGATCAAATGAATTATTAAACACCCATAGAATGCTTATAAAAAATGTGTTTGTATAATAAAACATTAAATTTATAACCAATGTTAGAAATAACTAGATACCAATACAATACAAAAGGGAAATGATCCAATAAATATCCATCCTTTTCTATAAAGACATGGATCGTTACCCAATATATTGGAGGGATGTATTGGGTCTCAAAAATCACATAATCTATATCAGGATCACTTATTAATAATGGGAGATAAAGGGGAATACAAAATAATATAAGCTACATTGGGATTTCATATTCATTACGATCTAAAATGGGTCTCATTATTCTATCTAAGCTATATCTGGCTCACTCGTTATTACCAATAATTTCAAAGAACAAATCATGAATAAAAACAGAATATTTTTCACTTTTTTATATATCAATAATCACCATTCATTAATTTCATGAATAATCATTGAAAAATAAAGGGGTTCTATGTCAATATTATAATTTATAAAGAGAAATAAAATAAATAGAATGAATACAACATGTACCCAATGTAAAAAAAGTTACATAAATTCTTGTTGAAAATCATGTATAGAAACATCATTAAATGATCATTACAGACATTCTTAAAGAAAAATAATTTTTTTAACACTAATAGATCACATTACAAACATGAAATTGAAAAAATATTGCAAATTTTTTTTTTCAAATGACACATGTAATATTAAAAATTATTTTACATGTCAAATAATAGTTATTGGGGTGGGAAAATCATTTCATGTTATAGATTTTGAGAATTAAAAAATTCAATCATTTTTCCTAGGGATTCAAAAGTGGCCCATTTAAAATTCATTATAAATTTCCATTTAAATTTTTTTTAATAGATTTCATAGATCATATAAATTTTTTCTATGAAATAATTTTTTCAATAAAATAACAATTTTTAAAAACATTTTTGAAATAATTGAAATGGAAGATATATGTTCTCTGTCTGAAAGAAGATAGAAGATCATTATCATTTATGAAACATTTCTTTGATTATTAATTATTAAAATGTGTAATTAATGTAAAAAATAATGTAAACAACATTTATTAATAGTGGAGAATAAAAGGAATGTGGTACACTAAAATAAGAGAACTTTATTTCCTTCAAATAATGATTTGATAAAAAACATATTGAAAAGAAAAGAGATTGTCACATAAGGCCATTAGATCTTTGGTATCCTTTAGGTGAAAAGTCATTAAAATTAAGAATATTATATATATATATAATGAAATTTATAGTTATTTCAAAATTAATTTATGATGGAGTCATCACACTGGAGAAGGGAATGTGGGTATACATTATAAAACATATCTCACCAAAATGAGATTAAAAAAATAAAAAATTGTAATGTCTGTATCATTGATTCGAAAATTAATAAAAGGATGGATTATATAAAACGAATTGAAATCCAATAAAATATTTAAAATATAAAATTAATTGATTTATATATCAATTCATGCAAAATCATTGAATAAAAATGTTAATGTGGGGGATTTATAACTGAGTGAAATGAAATTGAGTTAAGAATCATTATATACCCTGGTAAATTTCTTGTAAAATCCCATTGGGAAAAAATTACTTTACATATATAATTCCATTAATAATGAAGGAATAATGATATAACATGTAAAATTGGAATTATATGGACCATATAAATGAATTATGGTGAATAACGATAAAATTTTCATTAATGAAGGAACATTGAGACAAAATCCATTTCATAAAGTCCATACTCTCCATGTATGATAAGTAACTATTATAAAATGAACCCATATAAATTATTTCATTTTTTGAAATAAAATTTTAAATATTGAATCCATTATCATTAAAAGATTTATTACATTTATTTAAATGAAATATTTAATTATTTTTTCAGTTATGTCATCATCTGTTATTTTGAGGGGGTTTAGTTCAAAATTTGCAAAACAAGATTATTATGTTGGAAGTGGCCAAAGGATTCATTTTTCTATCACCTCTAAAAAATTAAATAATTATTATTTTCATATATAAATTATACTTTTAAAACCAACCATGAAATACAGTTATGAAAAAATGAACTAAGTTATAATCATGGAGAAGTTAGGTCATACATTTTCATGAGTAATGTATTTATTTTTCAATGATAATTATTGGAAGAAAAAATGTAATATTTTATATTTATATATTGATAATTTTAACGTAAATAAATTATTATATATCTATATAAAATTATATATATAATTCATTTTATGTGGGGATGAAAAATGAATCATATCACTTCTTGGAGGTGGTAGTCCAAACATACGCATGAAAGATGTTATCAATTTTAAATGAATTGAATGGTAAAAATATTTGTGATATATTATTTTTCATAATGATACATATTTCATTTGTATCATATATAATAAAAAATTACATCATTATAATCTACTGCGAGAGGTGTTGATGGATGACGAATTACAACATTTTTCAAGGTGTAGTCCATAGTACACACGACTATTGTTTGGTTTCCCATTTAATTAAATAGGATACGGATATAGGTTCATCCATTAATATAATAAAATTCCATTATATTGAAGTTATTGGTGTTATTATTTCAAATGTTTTAATATTATTTTATTTATATAGAAGAATAAATAAAACTAATTTGCTTGATTAAAAACTATACCTCTTTTCGAAACACCTCTATTGCTTTACACCTTGAGACAAATATGGTTAGTATTCTACAAAACAAAATGAATCTGTAAAAATAATATGTATTTTAGAAATTAATTTGGGTTTTTATTGGGAAAACCAAATGGATATTTAAGTGTTTATAAAATAGGATAGTAAGTTACTCTTATAAGAGAGGGTAGGGGCACTCTTGGAATTTCTGAAGGTATTAAATTAATATAAAATTATTTTCAGGTTATAATGTCTAATAATTATAAATATTACAATATATTACTAATATCAGTCTAATTAATAAAATTTTAAATTTTTTGACAAGGTTAGATTAGGATTTTATTCTTTTCTCTTTGGTTTAACTACCTTTAATCCTATTTCACAATATCCCGGAAAACAATTTATTTTTGAACAATTATGGTCAGTATTGATACTATATAGGGAATATTATATCATAACTGGACCATAAATGATATTATAAACAATATAAAATCAATAATAAATTTATATATTTTTAGGAACATCAAATCATTTAATAATATAATATTTTTTATAAAATACCATTAATTTCCATTTTCGAACAATTCATTTATTTTAGTTGAAATACATCAAGAAAATAGAGGAATTAATATATAATACTTGTACACTTACTGAATAAGTTACATTTATATCCAAAATATTTTAATCCCAATAATTCATTAGAATCATTTTACTATTTTGCTTTTAAATATCATTTATTATATTTTTCTTTTAATTAAATAAATACTATTTCAATATTATGAATGATCATAAGGTAATTATTTTATCAAAAAAATTATAAATTAAATAACATGATAAAAAATAATTTATCATTAAATTTACTATTTATTTATGAACACTAAACTTTCAAATCACTCTCAAAAAATTATAGATATTAAAACAAAGAGAATTCTATTTTTTTCCTTCACTTTTCATAAAATAATATAGAGGTAATAAACATGGAAAATGGAAAAAGGTCATATATATTATGATTAAATGATAATTGATGAAATATACTAAATGAATAAAATTAAGAAAGTGTAATGGTTTCATTATAATCCTTAAAATATTATTGTTACCCTTAATTAACACATTTTACGTCTACTATGGAGATAATTATTTATTATGGTTAGTATTCATAGTGAAGAAAAATGGGAAAAATTTAATTAATTTTTACCTATTGATTACATATATAGATTCCATTTTTCATGATTTATTTTTCAGAATTTTTATAATTTATTTAAAATATAATTCTTCACAACATGATGAAAAATGTTTTTTAGAAAAATTCCTTTTTAATTATCGATATTCTTTATTTAAAAAATCAAAAATAAAAGTCATTAAAATAACTATAATTAGATTATTCTTACCTATAATGGTATAATTAGATTCTAGAATAAATATAAATTAGAATTTCTATATTTAAATATTTTTAAATAAAACACATTTTTCTAAAAAAATACTTATAAATAACTATTCTTTTAGAAATAAATATTATTAGAAAAAATAAAATATATCACCCTATGATAATTTTAACATGATAGTTTTAAATCATATATTATTTTAAAAAAATTAAATTTCTAAAAAGTTAGGAAAAATTAATTTTATTATTATAGAATCCATATACATATACACATAGTATTACTTGACTTTAATCATAATTATCCATCAAATATAGTCCAAGGATAATAAAGTCTAGTGTCTTTGGAAGATTATGTATATAAAATTGAAAACATGGTAATATAAAAAACGAAATTTATATTAATCCTCCATAATGAGATCCTAACTTCCATTGAGCTCTTACATCTACAAAGGATAAATGGGGGAATAAATGGATAAAATAAATGAGAAAAAAGCTGAATAAGGGAATAAACATAGAAATAAAGCATATCACATGGTTTATAAGAAATAAAATTATGAAAAAAAGCAAAATAACATGAAAAATCATATTTAATAATAATATATATGTCACGACCCGTCCTCGGGGCTCGTGCCGTGACTACCCCAAGCCCGCCTTCCACAGGCCAGGGGCTGGCGACTAGCACCAAGGCGTAAATCTCGGTAAAAATGGAAGGAATTGCCTTTGTAAAGTAAACAAACACCACAGAGTAAGCAAGCAGAAGAAGTAAACACTAAGTAAAAATTGAGTGCCACAGAAAGTGCAGAAAAGTAAGTGGGCCAGTATACAAACCCAAATTGAAAGTAAAGTACAACTCGAAAGGGAAAACAACAACTGAAAAGTCAATCCGCAGCCTCGATCTGTCCACTGGACTTCCACCTGAAGGGTGGGTACAGATAGCCTTCTCTGCTCCTCGGGACCAACCAACCGCTCCGAGTACGTCCCGCCCAGTGGTCCAGCTCCAGGTACCGTCCTGCTCCACAAGCCTCAACCACGATCAGCGTTGTCCGTCATCTGTAACCAACACAATGTAGTGCGGGCATATCCCGTGCAGGGGTGAGTATAAGCTACTCAGTAGAGACCCCGAGACCCCCGAAGGTCTCCCAAAATCCACAAAAGATAAATCACAAAGGAACGATGTAATCATAATGTAACATCCGGCACTGCTTAGGTATATGCCCATATATATACCTAAGTCATCAATTCTCATTTGGCTCCAACATCTGATCCCAAGTACAACCCAGTCCACATAAGAAAGCAAAACGAAAATCCACACAGGATAGCACAACACAATCCACAAAGAAAAGAAAAACAGGATTCAACTCACACAGTTATACTTCTTCGTATGATGATAGAGATGATCAGATATATCCACTGATTCATCTAAGTCCTCGGACCTACAAACGATCGATAGGTACTAACCCCCGCAATGACCCAGGAAGGGTCTGACCCACACATGATCGATAGGTAACTAACCCCCGCAAAGACCCACACAGGATCTGTAGGCACTGGTCACACAGAACCGCTGAGCGCTGAGCCACATAGGATCGGACCCACACATGATCGGTAGCACTGATCCACATAGGATCACAGAGTTCTGTAGTCTTCGCCATCGAATCCACTGAGGATCTCTGTACAGTCGTCGTAGTAGTAGCAGTCGAAGCCAGCTCTAGGGTTCCCGCACACTGTAAGCTCATTCGGGAGGGTCCGCTCCACGAGCTGAGAAGCTGATACATCAACTGACACATAGTATAAAGTTGATGTATCCAAAAGTTCCGTATCGTCAACATGAACTCAACGTCGCATACGGCGTGTCAATTGAATGCCCGGTCTGAGAGTTATTGGCTTTTATGTCCTAGGGGCCCGGTTGGTTTCTAAGGCAAAACCAACCCGACCCTACTCCACCTGCGTCCAAACCTCGGGCAGAGTAAGCCAAAAGATCCGTCTCACTAAGAGGACTCCAACAAAGTCGAAGGCACGTCAATCGGACATCCGGAGCTTAAGATATGAGTGTTTCCACTCCAAGGGCCTGATTAGTTTCGTGTACGAACCAACCCAGCCAAACCCAAAGTATTCCGAAAACTTGAGTGCGATATACTGAAACGACCCTATCGATCCAAGGATCACATCGCAACTGACGGTGCATCGATCGGAGACCCAAAGCACAAGTTATGGGCATCCGACCAGAAATGATTCAATATTAAGGGGTTCGGGCCCGGTCCGACCCGGCCTGATACCCCCAGGGTCGACCCGGGCCGGGTCTGTGTCCGGCCCACTTGGGCGCGGCCCGGCTCGGCCTGGCCCGGCCTGGGCACAACGCGCCTAGTACACCGGCCAGGCGCTCGGCCAAATGTCCGAGCCGTTTCGAGTGGGGGGGGGGGTGCCTGCCCCCATGGTTGTAACCGTGGCCCCCCATTAATAGGGGCCGTTGTGCTGGCCGTCCGAGGGTTTGAACCCCCGACTTCCTCTTGTCCGGCCGGCCCGCCCCGGCCGGCTGGTTTCTGCCGCCACGGGACCGGCGACGGCCGGTCCCCTCCCTGCTCTGACACCGGCGGCCCGGTTTCCGGCCGCCGGTTCTCACGCACTGCTGCGGCCCAGTACTGGCCGCAGCCTTCATTCATCCGTTGCGGCGCGATGACGCCGCACCCCTCCGCCGCGGCCCCACTCCGGCCGCGGTGATTTTGCGGTTCTCCGGCACGGCACGACGGCGTCGCGTCCTTGTTCGATTTCACGGCGCGCCGCGACGGCGCCGCGCATTCCTTGCAGCATGATTCCGCGTGGTGTGACGACACCACGCCATTTCATTCCAACCACATTAGAAACAACATCAATAATGGAGGAGGGTCGTTCGTGTTTGTGCGGTCCGTCCCCCTCTCGTTAGTCGTTAGCAATTGGTCGTATTTTCATGAAGAACAACAAGATAGAATTCACGGAAAAAATAAATAAATAAATCCCCTACCTCGTGTGATCTTGAACGGAGGTTAGTCGAATGAGGATTCGTCGTGAATAAACCGTCGAGGAAAGAGACGTCGCGGAAGGAGGAAGTCGCGTCGGCGTCACGGTACACGGTGTCGCGTAATCGGTTTCTGAGAACTCGGCGTTCTTCGTCGGAGACCGATGTGTTCTTCGCGTTCTTTGTCGAAGACGAAGAAGTTCCTCAAATCTTTAGTATTTTCACTCAAAAACTCCACCACAAGGTTCCAACCACAAATAAAATAATCTCACCTCTTATTTTATTAACATAACATAACTTTTGAATTTCAAGAGTTTGAAATTCAAACATCCACACTTAACTCACTTAATTAATAACATATGTTATTAATATTTAAGTTATCAAAAGTTAATAGTGAGTTGAGGGGGGTTGAAGAATATGAAGGGGTGGGGTTCATGTGGGCCCCACCACCCTCATAACCTCCCTTGGTATGTTGGGTAGTTACCCAACATCCACCCAAAGCCTTAAACCATTAAAATAATATAAAAATTGTAGTTTAATTATAAAATAAACTTCCACAATTTTTATCATCTTCTCTCGTGCAAACGCAACTCCAGAAATGGCATTCATCAGAAATTACCGGCACAATGGTTCCATCGGTGCCCTCAGAATTCGATTCCGAGCACCGGTTCAGAAGTTAGAAATTCCTGCTCGTTCGTTCACTGAACGTACCCGAGCTAAAATTTGGATATAAATTCCGGGCACACCGGGCCTCCGAATCATGTGCCATCCAAAACTGCGTTCTTGTAAAATCCAAAAGAAAATTTAGAAAAAAAAATTTCCTTGATTTTTATGGGTCCTTACATTACTCCCACCTTAGGGCTTTACATCCCTGTAAAGATACATCATAATCTAGGGAAACAAATGTGGGTACTGAGCAGGCATCTGAGCCCCCCGCTCCTAAGTGCTCTCTTGGAGATTCCCGTGCTGCCATCTGATGCGCACTAGAGGAATTGACCGTCCACAGAGGATTCACTCCTATCTATCCTCGATATCCACTGGGACCTCCTTAAAATTTGTCCCATCATCAACGTCTAGCTCTCCACGGTCAATGATGTGCGTCGGGTCATGCATGTATCTCCTCAGTTGAGATACGTGGAAGACGTCATGCACCCGGTGCAACTGTGGTGGTAGAGCCAGTCGATAAGCCACCTCACCAATCCTGCTGAGGACCTGGAATGGTCCGATGAAGCATGGAGACAACTTTCCACCTCAGCTAAATTTCCGTAATCTACGTCGAGGTGAGACACACAAGAAGACGTGGTTGCCATCCTCGAACTCTAGTGGCCTCCGCCTCCTATCAGCATAAGACTTCTTCCGGCTCTGAGCTGTCCTCATCCGCTCCTGGATGTCCTGGACCTTCTCTGCCATGGCCTGGTCCATCTCCGGTCCCACAAGTGCTAACTCCCCAGGGTTTGTCCAGCACAAAGGAGATCTGCATGGTCGGCCGTACAACGCCTTGTATGGTGCCATCCCGATGGTGGAGTGATAGCTGTTGTTGTACGCGAACTCCACCAAGGGTAGGTGGCCCTCCCAGCTGTGACCAAAGTCGAGGACACATGCGCGGAGCATGTCTTAGAGAGTCTGAATGGTCCTCTCCGTCTGACCATCCGTCTGAGGGTGAAAGGCTGTGCTCAGACATAGCTGTGTCCCGAACGCCTCCTGCAACCCCTTCCAAAGCCGGTAAGTAAAGAGAGCATCTCGATTGGAGATGATAGATGATGGCACACCGTGAAGCCGTACAATCATCTAAACGTAGAGACGTCCCAAGCTCTCCACTGATCCCTGCTCACTGATGGGTAAGAAGTGAGCCGACTTGGTGAGTCGGTCGACAATCACCCAGATGGAGTCGTGATCTCTGGAAGTGCGTGGAAGTCCAGTCAAGAATTCCATAGATATCATGTCCCACTTCCACTCCAGGACCTCCAAGGGCTGTACCAAGCCTGCTGGTACCTGATGCTCTGCCTTTACCTGCTGGCAGGTGAGGCATCGAGAAACGAACTCTGCCACAGCCTTTTTCATGCCCGGCCACCAGTGTTGTCGTCTGAGATCGTGGTACATCTTCGCCACTCCAGGATGTACCGCCAAAGGGGAAGTGTGAAACTCTCTCAGCACCTCCTCTCGTTAAGCGACTGGTACCAAGGTACATCCTCTGAAAAGGATGGCATGCTCTACTCTAAAGGAGAAACCATCAGGTGCATATCCTGAGGATATCTGTGCATGTCCCTGATGCATTTCAGTATACTACGTACTCTACTCCCTCCTTTGGCAACCTCAAGATAGGGGCGCTGGTCAATCTCTGTCTGAGCTCCTGGAAGCTTAGCTGACATCTGTCTGACCACACAAAGGGTTTCCACTTCTTCCTTAACGTTCTGCAAAGCTGCAAAGATTTCTCCTTTGCCGAAAAGGGAAATCTGGTCTCATCCCCTGGATGAACCACGTTCCTTTCCTAATATAGTCAATACATTCATTATTAGTTAATTCATGGCATAGATGACGTCGTAAGGCCTCGACGCAGCAACCAAGAGATCCAACCGTTACTCTCACCTCCAAGGGTTGAGTCACACTGTCGTCATAAATTTTTGGTCACTGGGTCTCCTCCAGTAAGAATCTCGCAAGTGAGGGTCAAGTCAAAAGTTTTTAACCAGCACCTCTTAGTAATAACAAACAAAAGACAAGAAAGAAAACTTCACCATTGCAAGTGTCTTTTATTACTTCAACTCAAAGTACAAGGACACAAGGGAACACAAACTACGAAGCTATAGGCATTATGGGAAAAGGCCTCTATTCCTGGAGCTAGTCCCGCACTAGTCCACCCTCTTCCGGAGCTCCATGATCATATGCTTCAGCTGCCTGAAGCTGTGCTCTCCCCTGAGGTCGGGGTGGACCTCCTGGTGGTGGTGGTGGTAGAGCCTCAAAACGTCGTCCACCACCTGCTGCTTGGCCAGCTCCTCTGCCTCGTCCGCCTACTCCCTGCGGACCGCCACGGTCGAACCTCTACCTCTGCCTAGGTGGTTCCTCAACCATATGCTGCTCCTCTGCATGGCGGGTCGGGCAGTCACGAGCCATGTGGCCATGCCCGCCGCATGAGTAGCATTGCCTGCCTCTCAAAAGACTAGCTCCGCGCTGTGTGCCCCGCACTGCTGAGCCAGTGTCCTGAGGTCGTCTGCCTGAGGGTCTTGTCTACCTGGACCCATGAGTCATCCGTCGACTACCCGCTACAGAAGACTCTGCTACCTGCCGCCCTGCGGTAGGTCTCGCTGCTGAAGAAGGCTCAGCAAGGAAGCTCTCGATCAAAATGGCTCGCTCCAGTACTTTTTCCTGGGTCGGAATGCTGAGGGAGATCAATAATGCCCTGATCTCATGTCTCAATACCTGCTCAATGGTCCGGGCCTGGAATAATGGTCCCATACCATGTCGGTCGAGTAGCGTGACATATTGGTAAATCTCGCTGAGTACTGGGCGACTGTCAAGCTGCCCTACCGCAGTTGAAGAAGCTCCTGGATGTGCACCGCACGGAGGGTGGCTAGGACGAACTTCGAGCATAAGAGACTCTCAAAGTTCGTCCAGAGAAGAGATGCCTCAACGTGCACCTAGAGCATCAAGCTCCACCATTGGCCCGATGCCGCATGCAGTAGGCTAGCTGCGAGGATCACCATGAGGTCTGCTGGTGTCCTCACTAACCGAAAAACTCGTACCACTGCCTCCAGCCAGTCCTCGGCTGCCTGGGGGTCCGTCTCCCCGTAGAACCTAGGCGATCGCTGGCGCTAGAACTCATGCAGTGCACTAAGGTGACGTGCATCGTCAGCGGCTGGGGCTGGAAGAATCGGTGGCTCGGCGGGTAGAGGTACCACCGGTGCCTCAGCTGTCAAAGGTCCCTGTACTGAGGCCTCGTCGCTCGGTGGGTTATTGTCATGCACAACTCTCGGAACCTTAGATGGCAGCCGTCGTGGGGCCATCCTGAAAAGGAAACATGTTTTCCACAGTCAGAACAGTATACCTGCTGAGCTGACACAAAGTAATCACAAAGAAAACTTGAAACACACATGCAATCAATGTTTTTGTGTATTAAGTCGGAAATCAGAAGTCAGGGTCCTGGTGTACAGATACGTCGGCCGCCGCACCAACACTGGACTCCCCGAACTGATAACCACACCCAATATGCTAAACACTATTGCTTCACATAGAAAAAAGTTCAGAGTCCCAAGTTCTGCGGTAGAATCGAACTCCTCTGATACCAATTTGTCACGACCCGTCCTCAGGGCTCGTGCCATGACTACCCCAAGCCCGCCTTTCATAGGCCAGGGGCTGGCGACTAGCACCAAGGAGTAAATCCTGGTAAAAATGGAAGGCATTGCCTTTGTGAAGTAATCAATCACCACAGAGTAAGCAAGCAGAAGAAGTAAACACTAATTAAAAACTAAGTACAACAGTAAGTGCGGAAAATTATGTGGGCCAGTATACAAACCTCAAACTGTCCACTGGACTTCCACCTGAAGGGTGGGTACAGATATCCTCCTATGCTCCTCGGGTCCAGCCAACCGCTCCGAGTACGTCCCGCCCAGTGGTCCACCTCCAGGTACCGCCCTACTCTGCAAGCCTCAACCACGATCAGCGCTGTCTGTCTTCTGCAACCAACACAACATAGTGTGGGAACAGCCCGTGCAGGGGTTAGTATTAGCAACTCAATAGGGACCCCGAGACCCCCAAAGGTCTCCCAAAATCCTCAAAGGATAAACCAGAAAGGAAAGATGCAATCATGAAGTAACATCCGACACTGTTTAGGTATATTCCCATACATATACCTAATTCATCAATTCTCATTCGGCTCCAAAATCCGAGCCCAAGTAAAAACCAGTCAACACAAGAAAGCAAAATGAAAATCAACACGGGATAGCACAAAACAATCCACAAAGGAAAGAATAACAGGATTCAGCTCACACAGGATTACTTCTTCGTATGATGATAAAGATGATCAGATATATCCTCTGATTCATCTAAGTCGTCGGACCCACAATGGATCGATAGGTACTAACCCCCGCAATGACCCAGGAAGTGTCTGACCCACACAGGATCAGACCCACACAGGATCTGTAGGCGGTGGCTCACACAGAACCGCTGAGCGCTGACCCATACAGGATCAGACCCACACAGGATCGGTTGCACTGATCCACATAGGATCGCTGAGTGCTGTATTCGTCGTCGTCGAATCCACTGAGGATCTTTGTAAAGTCGTCGTAGTAGTAGCAGTCGGAGCCATCTTTAGGGTTCCCGCACACAGCAAGCTCGTTCGAGAGGGTCCGCTCCATGAGCCGAGAGGCTGATACATCAAATGACACATATTCCAAAGTTGATGTATCCAAAAGTTCCGTATCTTCAACAGGAACTCAACGTCGCAGACGGCACGTCAATCGGACGCCCGGTCTGAGAGTTATTGGTTTTTTCATCCCAGGGGATCAGTTGGTTTTTATGGTAAAACCAACCCGACCGTACTCCACCTGTGACCAAACCTTGGGCAGAGTAAGCCAAAAGATTTGTCTCACTAAGAGGAATCCAACAAAGTCGACGACACGTAAATCGAATGTCCGAAGCTTAAGATATGAGCGTTTCTGCTTCGAGGGCCTGGATGGTTTCGTGTACGAACCAACCTGGACGAACCCAAAGTATTCTGAATCCTTTAGTGCGATATACCTAAACGACCATCTTGATCCAAGGATCGCATCCCAACTAACGGTGCGTCGATCGGAGGCCCGAAGCACAAGTTATGGGTGTCCGACTGGAAAAGATTCGGTATTAAGGGGTTAGGGCCCGGTCCGACCCGGCCCGATACCCCCAGGGTCGACCCGAACCGAGTCTGAGTCCAGCCCGCTTGGGCGCAGCCCGGCCCGTCCTGGGCGCGACCCAGCTCGGTCCGGCCCGGCCTGGGCGCAGGGCGCCCAACGCGCTGGCCAGGCGCTCTGCCAAACCGACGAGCCGTTTGGAGTGGGGGGGACTGCGACCCCCCTTTAATGGGGGCCGTTGTGCTGGCCAGTCGGGGGTTTGAACCCCAGGATTCCTCTTGTCCAGCCGGCCGGTTTCTGCCGCCACGGGACCGGCGACGGCCGGTCCCCTCCCTGCTCCGACACTGGCGGCCCGGTTTCCGACCGCTGGTTCTCACGCACTGCCACGACCCGGTACTGGTCGCGAACTTCATTCATCCGTTGCGGCACGATGGCGATGCACCCCTCCACCGCTGCCCCGCTCCGGCCATGGTGCTTTTGTGGTTCTCCGGTGCGGCGCGATGGTGTCGGGTCCTTGTTCGATTTCACGGTGTGGCGCGACGGCGCCGCGCATTCCTTGTTGCAAGATTCCGCGTGGAGCGACGACACCACACCATTTCTTTCCAACCACATTAGAAACAACAACAATAATGGAGGAGGGTCGGCCGTGTTTGTGCGGTCCGGACCCCTCTTGTTGGTCGTTAGCAATTGGTCGTATTTTCACGAAGAACGAAAAGATAGTATTCACGAACAAAATAAATAAATAAATCCCCTACCTCTTGCGAGCTTGAATGGAGGTTCGTCGAATGAGGATTCGTCGTGGAAAACTCGTCGTGGAAAGAGACGTCGCGTAAAGAGGAATTCGCATCGGCATCGTGGTACACGGCGTCGCGTAATCGGTTTCTGAGAACTCGGCGTTCTTCATCGGAGACCGATGTGTTCTTCACGTTCTTCGTCGAAGAGGAATAAGTTCCTCAAATCTTTAGTCTATTCTCCCAAAAACTCCACCACAAGGTTCCAACCCCAAATAAAATAAGCTCACCTCTTATTTTATTAACATAACATAACTTTTGAATTTCTAGAGTTTGAAATTCAAACATCCACACTTAACTCACTTAATTATGACATAAGTTATTAATATTTTAGTTATCAAAAGTAAATGGTGAGTTGAGGGGGGTTGAAGAATATGAAGGGGTGGGGTTTGTGTGGGCCCCACCACCCTCATAACCTCCCTTGGGAAGTTGGGTAGTTACCCAACTTCCACCCAAATCCTTAAACCATTAAAAGAAAATAAAAATTTAGTTTATTTATAAAATAAACTTCCACAATTTTTATCATATTCTCTCATGAAAAAAAAACTCCGAAAATGGCGTTTATAAGCAATTATTGGCGCTACGGTTCCATCAGTGCCCTCGGAATTCGATTCTGAGCACCGGTTCAAAAGTTAGAAATTCCCGCTCATTCGTTCACTGAACGTACACGAGCTAAACTTCAGATAGAAATTCCGGGCACACCGGGCCTCAAAATCATGTGCCGTCAAAAACTGCATTCTTGTAAAATCCCAAAGAAAATTAAAAAAAAAATTCATTGAATTTTACGGGTCTTTACAATATAGGACATGGAAT
Source organism: Viscum album (assembly GCA_963277665.1). NCBI lineage: Eukaryota > Viridiplantae > Streptophyta > Magnoliopsida > Santalales > Viscaceae > Viscum > Viscum album. Next base: position 765,276,320 of record OY728129.1, read on the forward strand.
CATGTGATTATGGCAATATAGAAATGCAGAAAAAAAATATTACATGACATAAAAATGATTCAAGGCTAACTATCAAGATTATATCAAATTACGGATAATGTCCCATAAAGGGATTAGGTTTACTACATGTCCCAACATGATGGTTCGTAAGACTAATCATTAACCAATTCATTAGAGTGACATTTCGGTGCACCCATCGTAACATTTTCATGCATTTGCGTTCCATATGAAGGATAAAGCATAAGGGTTACCAAGGAAAGGAATTAGATATCATAAACACATAATAAGGCCTAACCATAGAGCATATCATAATGGTCTATAATAAAAATGGGTTTAAGTCATATGTTTAAATTTATATAGGAATGTAAGAATATATCAAGATAAATTATGCCCAACTGAAGTGAAATCATGTAAAAAGGGTTTTACGAAACATTAAAAATGAGAAACATCTATTCTTTTTAATGTAAAACATGTAAATGTATTTAAAATAGTAAAAGCAAATACAATTTGGTTAAAAATAAAAATGAAAAAATTAATTTTTTGATGGATAAATTTGTTATTTTTTAGAAAATGTTGGATGAAAATAGATTATGGATGGTATTGGAAAATGTGTAAGAAATTGGCAACATCACTTTAATCGGACTTTCTTTTCGGGAGGGATTTAAAAGGAAAACTTATAAAACTTTTATTTACAATAAATAAAATAAAAATTGAGATAGGTATGTATTTTTTATGAATACACATAGAATTTTGGATGATTACTTGCGATTAATTAATAACTGGAACTCTACCCATGAACAGGCAGGAAACTATTAAATTTTCTTTTAAATCATCAGGTTCTGTATCATTTAAAGAAAATATAATTTCAGTTAAGTTAATATAATGTTTAGAACAAAATGATGATAATGAATTGAGTGGGATGCATGTGACCCATGGAAATGGAGTAAATACTAATGTTGATGGATATAGAACTAGATGGAATGGGAGAGGTGAAAGTCAAAGATAGAGTTCAAATTGGATCTAGATGTGGAGGAAAATATAGAGGCAAGAGGCGAGATTGAGATAAACTATTGAATATAACCTATAAATATTTTTAGGGTTAATATATTTTTTCTATTGTCTACTAGGTTACATTGATGTATGGGAGGGGATTAGTAGGAAACCTGATCATATTTCATTCACTTTCATTGAATGCTAATTGGTATCTGAGGAGAAAAATGGATTAGAGGATTCATCAATATGGATGTTATTTTTCATCCCCTTGATAACTGTTGAGGTATCAATCACCAAAATCAAGTTAATGTATAAGGACATAGCCTTATTACATTACATAATCTTTATTTTTTTAAGAACTCACTTCCTGTCATATTAAGGACCATTTAATGTTCGATGTTTTATAGAATTTTGATATAATACATACATAATTTTCCATATTTATATAGTGAAGATACCACAAAATAGTATCCACTTCTTCCAAAATATAAGACTTTTCAAATAAAACATGTTTTCTTTGAAAAATAATCATAACATTTAACATGGATTAATTATTTTTGATACACATACTTATAACCTATGAAAATAATTTAAAAACATGGGATGAGCACAAAAACATTAGTAAGGGATATAAAAATAAGTAAAGAACACATTTTTCCATGAATACTTATAATGTATGAAATCATTTAAAAAACTATACTCATTACCCATATAAACATACTTTGTGAAACATTATATTTTAATTATATTTACAGAAAACATATATAACATAAATAGATCCTTAGAGGTAACTTATGGAATTACTTTCATTATCTTGTAACCCTCTAGGATACATTATAATTTATAACCCCCAATGCTACCTTACAATGTAACCCTCACGACTACCTTATTGTGTAACCATCGCAGTTAAACTTAGAGTAAACATACGACTGACCTCCAACATACACATACCCAACTGATTAGAGGGAAATATAGGTACACACATTTCATCATAAACAATTCCCAATAACCATAACATTATCATAAAAAATGAATTATTCTATAAAACATTACTTTTGAATTTCTTAAAATAGAATTTTAAAAGAATATTATTAAATGAAAATCCTTTTACAAATATCAAAAAATAAAGGTGAGGCTTAATAGAGTGGATTGAATATGTATATAAACATTAAATAAAAATAATTAAACTTTATATATAAAAAATTCTTCACACAGACAAACTCAATACATCATAAATAATGAATTAGAATGTTAACCGAATGAATGGATAGAGGGTTAAGAATTCCCTTACCTCATGGTTTTATTACATAAAAATTTTTTAAAACACTTATATAATAGTTAAAAGAGTGTTATTAATATATTAGAGAAACATTTTTATATATATAATAACTTATATGATCATTTCATTACATAATTTCTCTTTTCAATAGTTGGTATTTTGTTCCTTCCATTGTTTTGGATGCGTTATTTATATTATTTCCATGATGGTTTCGGGATGGATAACTTTTTAAATTGGAAGTGAAAAACCATAATTGTAATGGAGTGGAAATTAAATATTTCCAAAACCATAAATTATACCATTTATCAATTTGAATTATGAAATGAGGATGATTCATAAGTTAAAACAATATTGATATTCATTTAGGTCATTTTGATGATTCTTCTATTGTCAAGAACTCGTTTTGTTTTATAAATTAATAACATGTGTAAAAAATGATTCCATATCCTTCTATAAGATATGATACATAAATTATAATCTGGTTAAATCATATAAATTTTTTCTTGATCAGTCTTGAAGGATATAAAAGAAATTTAAATCACATTGTCCACAATGTCGGTAAATCGACACATCATGGACAATGTTTTAATTTATTGAATAAGAGGGAGAGGAGAATATGTTTAATGGTTTGTCTTCCATAAACATGATAAAATCCATAATATGTAAGATACTAGATCATTCCATCCTTTAGGATGAGGGTTGGTGAGGAAAGAAGAAGAATAGAAAAGAAAATGAATGGAAATGATAGAAAAATAATAATATGCTTACCTCTTGATCACATTTCCATAAGATCCTTTCTATGGCCCTTGGGTTTGGCCTTTTGGTGAGAACATATTGTCTTGTACATGGGAAGGGTCTTGGGAGTAGTATTGGGAAGAACATATGCATGACTTAAGGCTTGAGAGGTGTGGGTGGAAGAGGGGAATAAGGGTGGTATTTATAGTGGATGAGATGAGATATTTTACAATATTTTAATCATTATTATAATAGTTTTTCTGAACACTATGAATATAATTTATTCATGTTAATTGAATGTGATTTCAAAAAAAGTGGACTTACATCAGCCTTTCATCACCTATGATGCAGTAGAATATGTATTTAGCATTTGACATATTTTACAATTCATCAAAAATCATGAATTTCATAAAATTCCAAAAATTCACGCTAATAATTTTTTGACATATAGAATTCAAAAATTAACTCCAGTGTTTTGAAAATAATTTCCTAAATATTATTAATTTAATTTTAAGTAAAATAAATATTTATTCAAAAACAAATATTTTAAATCTATAACTATTTTTTTAACACCTTCAAAAATTTATCAATATCTTATTATATTATATCCTTAAGAAAATATAATAATAATAGGATTTACTAGTTATACGGGTCATATTACAATTCATATGGGTATGCTACTATTCACCAAAATTTTTTTTGGTTCAATCAGAATTCAAAAACACATACTGATCAAAACGGTAGATGACAATTTTTTTGAAATTAAAATCATAAAAGTGGAAAAATTATGTTAAAAGTATGGTTATAAATATCTACTAAAAACGAAGTTCCATGCATTTTAATTTAATTTTTAAAAAATGGGGTGTTACATTATCCTCACCTTCCCAAAATTTCATCCTCCCAATTTTATTTACCTACTAAACAAGTTAGGGTACCTTTCTCTTATATCATTTTCATACACCCATGTTGTTTGTTCAACCATGTAATTTCTCCAAAAACATTTTCTTGGTGGATTTCCATATTCCTCAATACTTATTCCCGTTGATCAAGAATCTGTAATGGTTTATATTTATAAGAAAGGTTTATTTATAGCTTAAATGATTATTGGCTCAAAACATGAGGTGAATATGGAACATATTTTCTCAACATCGAATCAAGAAAAACAACATGTACCTGAGATAAACACAGAGGCAAATAAACTCAGTTGTCCACTAGTCCATCATCCTCCAAGATTTCATAAGGTCCAATTAACCATAGACTTATCTTTACATTCTTAACAAAATGCATAACACTCTTCCATGGTGAGATTATATGGAAACAATGATCACCTACCTCAAATGAAAATTCATTCCTCTAGCTGTTTATATAACTTTTCTATCTACTATGAGAAATCCTCATGTGTTGCTAGATCATATTCAATTCTTCAGCCACTCCCCCTACCAATTCTTGTCCCATAAGATTCATTTACCATAATTCATCTCAAAACGATGGAGTTCTACAGCGCATCTAATAAAATGAATCATAAAGTTCCATCTGCATACTGGAATGAAAACAGTTATTATAAAAAAACACAACTAAAAAAGAGGATGATCCCAAAATATCATTTATTCCATTAAACAAGCTCGAGGTATATCCTCCACTGTATTAATCATTCATTCTGACTTCCCATCAGATTGAGGATGAAAAGATGTACTTGAATTTAATTCTGTGCCAATTGACTTCTGAAGATCATTCCAAATGATAAAATTGTACCTAGGATCTAGGTCAGATACAATTTAAAGAGGAACTACAGGTTACCTAACAATATCTTTGAGGTATAATCAAGAAATATAATCCAAATTTATTGTATCTTGAATAGTAATAAAATGTGTAGATTTAGTCAGTTGATAAACAATAACACAAATCATATTGTTACCTTGAGTAGTAATAGGTAGTCCCACCATGAAGTCCATGGATATATTCTCCAATTTTCTCTCTTGAACTACAAAAGGCTTCACATCCTCTTTGATAAATGTCTCTCTGCTTTAACCTATTGACATGTTAAAAAGTTCATAGTAAAATCTTCAATATCTCTTTTCATTCCATCCCACTAGTAATACTCTGAATGGACTCTGTACGTCTTAGTGTTTCCTGGATGAACTAAAAATGGAGAACTATTATCTACACAAAACAAGTATTTATTCAAAAAGAAATCACAAGGCATAAAAAATCATTTTATAAATCTCATAACACAATCATTATCAATGTTAAATTTTGAAAACATACACATATTAACCAATTATACCATTTTTGTATCTCACGGTCTTCCTTGTTCACTTTCTTAATTATCTCTAATAATGATGACTACACTGAAACCTGAAATAAAAAATCATAGGTATTTCATTCAATAAAAAATTCAATGAAAAAAATACACAAAATCATTATTTGAGGGATCATGTTCTAAACCTAAAATGGTTAATGATGCATGATGTTTTCAAATCAAGGAATCTGGAACTTTTTTTCTTTTACTATATGGTAATTGATCGTGCAATCATAATCCTTTATCAGTTCAAGCCATATTTTCTACCTCATTTTTAATTCTTTATGAGTGAATATATTCTTGAGACTTTTATGGTCAGATATATTTTACATTTGGTTCTGTATAAAGGATGCCTCCAAAATTTCTAATCCATAACCACAACATTCAATTCCAAATCATTTGTGGGATAATTTAACCCGTGAAGTTTTAGTTGTAATGAAGCATATGAAATTACCTGATCGTTATACATTAAAACTCAACCAATTCCTTTCAAAAAAGCATCACTATAGATGAATAACATGTCATTTAATGGTGGAAAGGCCAAATATGAAGATTTCACCAATCTCTTCTTCAGTTCTTCAAAACAAACATCACATTTTTCTATCCAAATTAATTTAATCGCATTTCATATTAATATAGTTAGTGGGCTAGTTAACTGTGAAATGTTTTTAACAAACTGTCAATAATAACCTTCTAATTCAATAAAATTATGAATCTCTGTAACATTTTTAGGTCTCATCCATTTATAAACCACTTTTTTTTGGAAGGATCAACTTTTATTCCATCCTTATTTACAATGTTCCCAAAAAGAGAAATCTATAGCAATAAAAAATCACACATTCTGAATTTTCCATACAGTTTATTTCCTATAAGGTTTGAAAAAAAACCATTACATTTTTTTTATTTACTCTTAGAAAATACCATAATGTCATGAATAAACACAACAAAAAATTTTCCTGATAACTTATGAAATATTCTCTTCATAAGATCTATTAATAAAGTAGGTGCATTAGTTAACCCAAATGGTGTAACAAAAAATTCATAATGATCATATATTATAAAAAAAATCTATTTTCAAGATGTCATCCTCCACCGCCTTCAGCTCATGGTATCTAGATCTCAAGTCAATCATGTAAAAGTGATGAGCTCCATGGAGCTAATCATAAAAGACATCATTATGTGGAAAAGGATAAATTCTTTTAATAATGATGTTATTCAAGGTTCTATAATATATTCAATGTATCATGGAACCGTATAAGTTTTTAATGAAAAATGGAGCACCCAATGGTGAAGTTCTAGGATAAATGAAATCTTTATCAAGCAACTCCTGCAATTGACTTTTGATGTCAATACATTCCTTTAGAGCCATTCGATATGGGGGTTTTGAAATTGGATTAACATTAAGAACTATGTCAATTTATAATTTGACTTCCTGATCTGGTATAATACCATGTAACTCATTAAAAAACTTCAAGATGTTCATTTACCATTGGAACATCTTTAATCTGAATAGTTCTCTTGTTTTCAACAATATGAGAACGATGAAATCCATTTGAATATTTCAATAGTTTCTTAGCTTATTATTATATTATCAATTTTATGGGTTATTTACCATATATAAACTAAAACTCATTCCGAAAAAAAACTTTTTTATCTCTACATTCAATCATACCATGATAAACAGAAATCCAATCCATTCCCAGAATGACATAAAACTCTAGAAAGTGAAAAACAATGCGGTTTTCGGGTAAATAATTTCCAAAAACTACAATTAAAAGATTCTTATAATTCTTCTTTTCTATAATATTTCCCTCTGGTGTTTTGAAAATAATATCTAGTTTTATTTGGTGATGTTACATTTCCAATTTACCAAAAAATTACTCATAAATAAAGGAATGTATAGAACCTGTATCGAACCAAACAATAGAAAAATCTGAGTAAACAAACATGGTACCTGATACAACATCATTGGATGGCCCAAATTATGTTGATGTAGTTTCAAAGGATCTCAATACACTTTTCTGGTTATATTCTGGATTCTTTGCATCATTCATATCTTTCTTTGGGAAGAAAGTTTTCTAATGAACCTTCTCACTACATTTAAAACACTTAAGAGTTTCCTTATTAGGATTAGTCTTAAGATCATTTTTGTTATAGTCTCAGGCCATATGTATAAACTTACCACATCGATAAAATTTCCCAATTTTGGTAATCCATTCCCCTAGGTTCATTCTTCCACACTTTTCACAAACTGGAAACTGGAATTTATTACCATGAAATTTCATTGGTTGATTCTAACCCATCACTTTCCATCTTGACCACTTATTCTCCTTGTTGTCAAAGTGAACATGATCATCAGAAAACTCCATCTCTACCCTCTCAGCAGATCTTACAAGTTTCTCATAAAATTTGAATTCACAGGATGTCAATTCCCTCAAATTCTTTGGATTTAATACTAAGTAAAAGGAGTTGATTTGGCTATCAAGATCTAGAATATGATTTAGAGCACACCTCGCCAGTCGGGGGATGTTTTCTTTATAATTGGCCACTAAATCTTCCTCATTTTACTTCAATTAAATGAATTTATTCTCAATCCTATGTGGAACCACCTTTAGAAAATATTCTTCAAGGAAACGACTTTTAAATTCATCCCACTCTAAGGCATCTACAACATCATTATCCCGAATATTCTTTACCATTGAACACCACTAATTGGATTCACCTTCAAAATAATAAATGATAAGACTTACCTTTTTATTATCTAGAAATCCCATAACATTGAATATATTTTCAAGGTCTTTAATCCATCCATCAACCACAACTCTGTTAGAAGATCCATTGAAAGCCAGAGGCTTTGGTCTTACAAAATGTTCCACTATCGTCATGTTCCTTTTTGGTACCTATATTTGTTCTCTTGAATGGATTGCACCACCATTTATTTCTTATATTAGCTGAGCCATTACTGTCAAAAACAGATTGGTTCTTATCACTACCATTCCAGGATGTAGATTTGAAAGTATATCGTTATGTCGGTGCCTCTCCTCTTCAGCTTCCCGGTTTCTTCTGTGGGAAACCATTCTGAAAAAATATATCTTATTTGAAGAAACATGGTAATATATAAATTCAATATCATTTAAAATTAAACATAAATTAAAAATCATTTTTGGTATTCTACTAACATCATCTTAACCTTTAATGTTTTCTATACAAACCTATGATACCAACTATAATGACCTGACCTCATTAAATTAGATAACCTTGAATTTTAGTCAACAAAATCACTTCCTTTAATATTGAGGATATTTTAAATATTATAATTATATAGTATTTGGATATTTTACATAAATAACTTTCCACAATCATATTGTGATGATACCACAAAAATATTATCCATTTCTTCTATAATATAAAACATTTCAGGATGGAGTTTGAATCTGATTCACGCGCGAACCCTAGTTCGCTCACATCGGCGCCTGCTGATGAATCAAGGCTGGATGTTTGTCATGCGAAGGGTGTGGATCATGTTGGACACAGGGATCTCTTCAGCTTGTGTGCTAAAAAAAAGATCGAGACGCTCAAGGAGACGAGACCGGGAATAAGCTTCGCTGATGCGGTCAAAGGTGGGGGAAATTCCCTGTTTCTTGATTGTGATAATGCGTCCTCGGGCAGAATCATCCGCAAAGGGCGTGTTGCACATGTCTCTGCGAATCTGAAAGCTGTTGAGGAAAGGATCACACTCTGCAAGCACTCGATCATTGCGAGAGTTGTGATTCCAAAAGGGGTGAAGCCGTGGAAATTCAATGAGCTCATGATAAGGCTGGCTGAGATCTGGGGCTTCAGCGACTGGAAGATGACAGCGATGGGGCGCGGATTTTACCACATTATTTTTCCCTCAGATGAACTAAAGCGTCGGGCCTGGTGTCTTGGTTCGGTCCCTCTCAAGCCTGGCTTCCTCCGAATCCATGAATGGGATCGGAACTTTGATCCAAATACTGTAAAGAACACTTTCGCACAGATCTGGATTCGGGTGTGTAATCTTAATTGGCTCTATTGGCACCCTCAAATTCTCTGGGACATTGCCTCATCGGTTGGAAATCCAATCCGTTTAGATAAGCAGACTGAAAATCCTACTTTTGGACATTATGCGAGAATTCTTGTGGAAGTTGATATGGCAGCCACACTTGTTGAGGAGGTGGTCTTAACCACCCAAGATGACAGTCTCAATCTTGGTATTGTGTATGAGAGAAGACCCAAATTCTGTCTGAGCTGTCACTTTTTTGGCCACAATATTTCTGAATGCAACAGAAATAAAATCTGTAGTCTTTGTAAGGGTCGTGGGCATGAGGCTGGAAATTGCAGGCTCAACAAGAGCGTTGATACGGATGGAAAGAAGTTCAATGGTGCACAATCTGGCAATGGTGCACAAGCTCAGAAGGGAGAGCTGGCTGCTCACCGTGAAGACAGACAGGAGGAGACACCTGCTATAGCTGCTGCTACTGCACAGAGGCAGGTTACAGAACTGGCGCAACCTGTGGGTACTGGACCTGCTGCTGCTGAAATTGATGGATTAATTCTGCATGAGTGCCCTCCCCTGAACTCCTCACCCGGAAGGGAGAAGGCACTTGATGAAAATGGTGAGGATGAGGTCACTGCAGAGCGGCTGGATGCGGACTGGACTGCACCTGTGGGAGATAGTCCTGATGCTGCTGGTGCTGCTAAAACACTTGCAGTTGAATGCCTTATGGACCAAGGGGCTGTCTCAAATCCTGGGGTGGCTCCACTGGTGGGTCATGGAAATGGGCTAGGCCATGGACCTAACTCTGGATTGGCTAGGGGGCAGCCTTCTGAATCTTCTGCATTGGGTGAAGCTTCGCTAAATGCAAAGAGAGTTTTACCTGCCAGCCTGCTGTCATTCTCAGATGCCTCAGCCAACAGGTTCTCCCTGCTTGATCTGGTTGGGGAGGATAGTGGGGCTGAGTCTGATGAACAGGTGGCACATGGGCCTGTTGAGACTGGCCTTCTGCTTTATGTGAAGGATGTAAAACAGAATACTGCTGGGCCTAGTGCTAGGCTCAGATCAAATAAATGAAGACCATCTTCTGGAACTGTCAAGGGATTGGGAATCCTCCCACGGTCAGATCCCTTAGGCATATGATTATGACCAAAAAGCCGGTTCTTGTTGGTATTGCTGAGCCAAGAATGAATTTTGAGAAGTGGAGTTCCTTTAGGTGGGAGTCCATGGGCTTTTCATTTGTTTCAAGTAATGTGTCTACTGGAAATTCTGAATCCCTGTGGGTGTTGAAACATGATAGCGTTGTGGTCAATTCAATGCTGAATGATTCTCAGTCTCTTACTATATCATGCCGCTGTAACAATGTTTCAATTGCAGTGACGTTTGTTTATGCCTTCAACCTTTATACAAGAAGACGTGCGTTGTGGAGAAGCCTTGCCGATGTTTCTGAGAGTATGACGAGTAATTGGGTTATTATTGGCGACTTCAACACTGTGCTTAGGCCTGGGGAAAAGACTGGGGAGCATTTCTGTCGTGTTGCTGCTTCTGATTTTTCTGCTTGCATTGACAAATGTGGCCTGGTGGAGGTTCCAATTTCTGGCTCTGATTTCACCTGGAGCAGATACACGATTAATGGAAGACAAGCTAGCAGACTGGACAGATGTTTTGTTCATGTTCTGGATGGGAATAGGGCTCTTGATGTGGCTGGGAGAACTCTTCCACGGTTGCATTCTGATCATAACCCCTTGCTTATTGAAATTTCTGATTGCAATGCCAGAGTAGCCCCTATGCCTTTCAAATTTAATAATGCTTGGATTACTATCCCTGGATGCCGAGAGATTGTTCTGGATGCTTGGAAAACTAGTATTGTGGGCAGCTCATTACACATCTTATGTTGTAAACTGAAACTTGTAAAGGCCAGGCTGAAGCAATGGAGCAAGGAGTCTTTCTCCTCTATTGATAATGATATAAGAGAGGCTGAATGTATCCTTTCAGATTTCCAAGACAATGGTGCATCCCAGGAGGTTCCCTCACCAGAGGAAATACAGGTTGCCTCAAGACTGGACAAGCTGCTGGCCCTTAAGGATAATTTGGTTCAGAACCAATCCAATGTGAGATGGCTGAAGGAAGGGGATAGGAACTCCAAATTCTTCCATTGCATTACAAAAGAGAAGAAGGCCAGGAGGAGTATTACTGCCCTTAGCATTGATGGGAGGCTTGTTGATTCAGAGAATGATATTGTGGAGGCTGTGACAACTCATTTTGAAAGGCTGTACTCAGATGTTGGACCTGACAATTCTGATAAAATCATACATTGTTTTGACCCCTCCATTGAGGACAATCAAAACAAGAGGCTCACTGATGTCCCATGTGCAAAAGAGATACATGATGCCCTCTTCTCGCTGAATATTGATAGTGCGGCAGGCCCAGATGGTTTCACTAATAAATTTTTCATGTTCTATTGGGATATTGTGAATGTTGATGTCACAAATGCAGTGAATGAATTCTTTAGATCATCTTACATGCCGTTTGGGATGAATTCAAATTTCATTGCCTTGCTTCCTAAAAAGGAAAATGCCCTTGATATCAAAGACTTCAGACCTGTTGCCATTGGGAACACAATACCAAAGGTAATCAGCAAAATTCTGGCCCTGAGGTTGGGTGGGGTTGCTAAGGAGATTGTCTCTGGAAATCAATTCGGATTTGTTCCCGGGAGGAACATTCAGGACTGTCTTTTCACTGCTTCTGAATGTGTTAATGTCATGAAAAGAAAGGTGAAGGAAGGAAATATGGCTGTTAAGATTGATATTTCAAAAGCTTTTGACACCATAAAATGGAGCTTTCTGTTTACTATTCTTAAGAGGCATGGCTTCTCGCAGAGATTTATTGGGCTCATTGGATCCGTCTTATCTAGTGCTAGGCTGTCCATCTTGATAAATGGGTCTCCTAGGGGTTTTTTTCAATGCTCAAGAGGTGTCAGGCAGGGTGATCCCCTTTCTGGTATGTTATTTGCTATTGCTGAAGATTATCTAAGCTGGTGCCTCAATGATCTTGCTAATTTTGGATGGTATCAATCAATGAAAATCGGAAAGGAGCTGTGTGCTCCTTCACACTTATTTTATGCTGACGACATTCTGCTTTTTGGGAAGGCAAGTGATGCCACCATCTCTTGCATAAAAGGAATCTTCTCTCATTATGAAGAGGTCGCTGGCCAGGCAATTAATTGGGGAAAGTCCTATGTGTTTTTTGGGGATGGGCCTAGCTCGTCAAGGAAAAACAGAGTTGCGGCGAAACTGGGAGTCAAAAAGGGTTCCCTCCCTTTCATTTATCTTGGGATTCCTCTCTTTTGGGGCAGGGTTAAAAGATGTCACTTAGAAAACATTGCCCTACGGATCACAAATCAGTTGTCGGGCTGGAAAGGGAAAAACATGTCCCAAGCTGGAAGAATATGTCTTGTTAACTCAGTGATAACTTCAATGTTCGTCTACTCTTTTTCCATATACAAATGGCCAGGATCGCTGATAAAGGAATTAAATGCCAAAATCAGAAACTTTGTCTGGACTGGGTCAATTAATGAAAGGAAACTTGTAACTGTTGCCTGGAAAGACTGCACGAAGCCGGCTCAAATGGGCGGATTGGGTGTTAAAGACGTCCAGATTTTTAACGATACTTTGATTGAGAAGTTTGTTTGGAGGCTGATTTCAAATCCCCATCCCTTCGTGGAGTTTCTTGCCACTAGATTTCTTGGGAAATTGCAAAATGGATATGCCAGCTATATGAGATCTTCGGTTTGGTCTGCTATTAAGAAAGCCTACTCTGATCTGATGAACGGCTCGAAGTGGTTAGTATGCAAGCAGTCCAGCCTGAATTGCTGGACCACCCCTTGGCTTTCGCGGCCTATTTGTGATGACATAATTGTTCCACAATCTTTAAAGCATAAAACCATCGCTGACCTCGTGGCGGACCCGACACTTGCTGAAATTCTGCCCAGCCAAATCAGAACGGAAGTCATGCAGTACCGTTTCACAGATCATGATATTATAGTCTGGACTCTGGACCTGAATGGGATCTTCCGCACGAAGGTATGCTACAATTCTCGTTATGAGTCATCGTCTCACCCCCCTAGATGGGTTTCTGACTTCACAAAGCCCTTCATCCCCCCGGCGCGCTCCCTGCTCATCTGGAAAATCTGGAAGAACAGGCTGCCTGTGCAGGCTCTGCTACAGCGCAAGGGGCTGCATCTTGCCCCGGTTTGCTTTGTTTGTCTGGCAGCGGACGAGTCTCTCTCCCATGTTTTTTTCTCTTGCACATTTGCACACCAATTATGGTGTTATATGCAGCAGATTTTTCGGTGTTGTTTTCAGTTTCAGTCACTTGAGGAATTAATGCAGGACATTAACATGGCAAATTTCAGTGAGCAGGTTCATGCTCTTATTTTGGCAGCAATAGCGGCTGTTATTGATTTCATTTGGAAGACCAGAAATGACCTGCTCTTCAACAATATTCAGCCACGTTTTCATAATGGTGTCTTAATGATGCATCGTGCCGTTTGTACGGCCTCCAACATTCAAACTGGTTGCATGAAAAATGATGTTTCTGACCTGGTTTTGTTGAGATCTCTTGGTATTAATGGCAGGGCAAAGAAACCATTAATGGTGAAATATATTCGATGGATCCCTCCCCTTCCGCGGTGGATCAAAGTCAATGTTGATGGGGCCGCCTCAGGTGCTCCGGGGCCCTCTGGATGTGGTGGTGTTTTCCGCACGTATCGGGGGTTTGTAAAAGGATGCTTTTTTCATTTCATTGGCAGTGGATATGCAATTGAAGCTGAGATTTGGGCCATTATGAAAGCGATCAGGTATGCTGTCCACTTTGGTTGGAATTTGATATGGATAGAGTCAGACTCGTCTGTTGCTGTCCAAATCTTGAAAGAGCGTTCGAGGAATGTTCCCTGGAAGATCCTTCCGGACTGGATTGATTGTCTTCGGCTTCTTGATTCACTCGTCATTGAAGTTTCGCATGTTTACCGTGAGGCCAATCAAGTTGCAGATGCTCTTGCGAAAAGGGCAATCATTGAGGGCACCTCCTGTTGGTCTTGTGTGTCGCCTGATTTCTGTGACCAGTTTGTTCAGGCAAATTGCTGTGGTGAGGTTTTCTCTCGGCTTTGTTGAATGACTCTCTGATCTCCTGTTTGTACTCCTGTCACTTTATTTTATTTATTTATTTCAGGAGCAGGGTCACCTGTCTCCTAGCTTTCCTGGTATAAAACATTTCACATAAAACAATTTTTCTTTGGAAAATCTTCATAAAATTTGACATGGCTTCCATCATTGTCTTACACATACTTATAACCTGGTAAAATAATTTAAAAACATGGGATGATCAAAAAAATCTCATTAAGGGATATAAAAAGAAGGAAAGAAAAAATTAGTCCATAAATACTTATAACGTGTGAAGTTATCAAAAAACATACTTATCACCCATATAAACCAACTTTGTGAAACATTAGATTTCCATTAGATTTCTACAAAACATATAGAACATAAATATAAATATAAAGGTAACATAGGTAATTAATTACATAATCTTGTTACCCTCTCAACTACATTATATTTTGTAACCCCCATGTCAACCATACAAAGTTACCCTCATGACTACCTTTTTGTGTAGCCATCGCAACTACACTTTGAGTAACCATACGGATGACTTAGAACTTACACATACCCAATTAATTGGAGGGAAATAATGTTCCCACCATTCATCATAAATGATTCACACAAACCATAAAATAATAATAAAATATGAATAATTCCAAAAACAATATTGCATTTGAAGTTTGTAAAATGGAATTTTAAAAGAGTATCTTTAATTGAAAATTCCTATAAAATTATCATATAATTGAGGTGAGACTTAATAAAGTGGATTTAATATGTATATACACTATATATAAAAATAATTCAACATAATATATTCAAAATTCATCATAGAAAAAAATTGAAAACCACATAGATAATGATGTATAATGTTAACCCATAGAATGGAAATTGGGTTAGGAATTCCCTTACACCAATTTTTCCTTACTTAAAACTTATTCAAACATCTTGTACAATGGTTAAAAGAGTATTATTAAAATAATAAAAACACATATTAATGTTTACAATACCTTATATGATAATTTCATTACAGCATTTTTCCCTTTAATTGTTAGTATTTTATTCCTTCCATTGTTTTGGGTGTGTTCTTTACATGATTTCCATGATCTGTTCATGATGGATATTCTTGTTTATTGGTAGTGAAACCATGGAATTTAAATTTATTGGTATTTAAATATTTTTATAACCATAAATTATTCCATTTATCATTTTTAATTATTACATGATGATGATTCATAAGTTAAAACATTATTGATATTTGTTTAGGTCATTTTGGCGATTCTTTAATCATAATGAACTCTTATTGTTTTATAAATTAATAACATGTGTAAAAAATCATTTTAAAACCCTATATAAGATAAAATACATAAATTATAACCTGGTTCACCCATAATATTTATTTCGTGACCAGTCTTGATGGATGTAAATGAAATTTAAATCACATCATCTACGATGTCAGTAAATCGACACATCAGAGACGGTGTTTTAATTTCTGGAATAAGTGGGATAAGAGATGAAGTATAAGGTAGAGTATTCCATAAAAATGATGAAGTAAATAATAATTAATAAAATGGATCATTCATTACTCTTGGATAAGGTGACGTGAGGAAAGAATATGAATAGAAAGTAAAATGAAAAGAAAACAAAAAAACAAAAGGGGATGTTTTCCTCTTGATTTCATCTCCTTGAGAACCAATTTAAGGTCCTTGGTTTTGGACTTATGGAGAGACCAGAAGGTCCAGGACATGGGTAAGGGTCTTGGGAGGTTTATTGTGTAGAACATAAGCAAGGATAAAGGATTTTGAGGTTTGTAAGGAAGAGGGGAATGAGGGTGGAATTTACAGTGGATGAGAGGAGGGAGTTTACATTATATTAATCATTATTATAATATTTTTTCTCAAGCCTATGAATAATATTGATTCATATGACCCCAAATTGTAATAATAACATGTGAATTCGAACCAAGTGGGATTACATCAGCCTTGAATCACATATGATTCTATAAAACAAGTTTTTCTCATTTATCATATTTTACTATCCATAGAAAATTCATGAATTTTAGAAAAATCCCTAAAATTCACTTTAACGGTTTTTTGAAAAGTATAATTCAAAAATAAAATACATTTTTTGAAAAAAAATTTATAAATATTATTAATTTAATTGTTTTAATAAAATAATTATTTATTCAAAAAAAATTAAATCTTTAACTCATTTTTTTACACTTTGAATAATTAATCAATATCCCATTATCTTATATCCTTAAAAAAATAAAATAATAATATGATTTAATATTCATAAGGGTCATATTAATATTTATATTACTATTCAAAAGTGTATGCTTCTATTAAAAAAAATTTCATTCTATCAGCCTCTAAATAACTTACTGATTACAACTATAGTTGGCCATTTTTTGAATTTCAAATCATAAAGGCGGAAAAATTATGCTTAAAGGCTAGTTATAAATATATACTTAAAACAAAGTTTAATTCATTTAATTTTTTTTAAAATTTGGGGTGTTACATAATGTGAATATATGATTCCACAATACTATAATAGGCATATTAAAAGACCTTAAATCTCTATAAATAAAGCTACATTGGAAGTGCATCATTATTTGTCCATTCAAACCATATATATATATATATATATATATTCCATTCCCTTTCCAATCATCTCTACAAGAACTCATAAAGGAAATTACATAAGAGATTTAATGTTTACATATAAAAAAATATCAAGAAATTAAAAATGGAAACATGAGTTTCATCAATGAAGGATTGACACTTCCTTCAAAAGATACACCAACCTATGCTTTCTCTATAAAATCACACTATAGAAAAATTTCCCCATCATCTGAATTTCTACCTTATTCTGTCAATTTCAAGAGTGATGGGTGTTCCTTTTAAATATCACATGAATAGTGACCAATCAAGGATAATTACAGCCTGAAACCACTTCAGAAGTCCTAACAACATGAAATTGAATAAAAAAATAGATGAAGATAGATTGAATCATGAAATAGCATGAGAATCAATATCACCATTCTATATAAATTTGGTGGTGTATAGAAAATAAGTGCATATAGAATATAAAAACACATAAGTGGATACAGAATCTAGAAACATAATGTTTCCATCTTATATTAGTGCTACTAACATTCCCATAATAAATGATGATGTCTAATTGGTTATCCGTATTGCTAAGCCCAAACATGTAAAGAACCCAATGACAAGGATAATCGAGCATGTTTATGCAATGAGAGGAAAAACAGATTTGGAAATCAACAAAAAATCATGAATGTATCTAAGGGGAATGGAATAATGATTAAAAATGTTTATATAAAAACCATACCCAATTCTCATTTTCAAGGAATCCATGTACCTTGTAGTGACAAACAAAAATATCAATAAAATGAATATCATTAAATAAGGGATTAAAATGTCAATTTTCTTCTAGACTGTCATGTGCTCATTGTATGAAACCACATCCGAATACATCTGCAATACCATTTCATGTGATCTAGTTGTAATTAAAATTATATATAAAATGAAATTGATATAAATTATACTAATATGATCATGTTATTTCTAAATAGGTATAGAAATTTCTGATGGAATAATTATAAAATAATTATCTTATACAATAGTTTTAGTGATTATATAAGTAATGGAATATAAATGTTTTATTGAAAATGATAACAATATATGATGTTTTAAAAATAGAACATAAATTTCTAACACTCTTATTTAACATATAAGAGAACATATATCTAAGTAAAAAATAAATTAAGATAAATATGACACCCAAACATTTTAGGATATGTTTCTTTTAAATACATTTTATTCATAGCCTATATTTCATAAAACACAGAGTTTCATTGAAATGAAACATGGTTATTTAAGAGATAGTCATACCCTATCCATTAAACATAAATTTTCCTCATTCACTGTTTTTAATTTTGAAAAACGGACATACACAGTTGCGATCAGGGTGTTATTTGGAATCTGATAGAATCAAGTTCATTTTTGATGAATAGTAACTTACCCTTATGAATAGTAACACACACTTATTAATAGTAACATACCCTTATGAATAGTAATACAACCCTTGTGAATTTTAACCTTACTCATGAATGTATAAATAAAATTTAGGCACCTTAAAAATGAAGATGAATATATTAAGTGTTGGTATTTTTTGATTAAATAATTTTTTAATTTAAAAATTAAATTTATCCCTTATTGAAAATTATTTTTTGAAAATATCAATTTATTTTTGGATTATACACATTGTAAAAATATTTAGGTGAATTTTTCGGATTTTTCTGAAATTCATGAATTTCTTATGAATAGTAAAATATGTAAAATTTTGATGAATGCTAAATACTTGTTTTACTACATCATAGGTGATACAAGGCTAATTTAATCCCACTTGGTTCGAACCCACATGAAATTATTACTATTCGGGACCAAATGAATCATGAATATTCATAGAATTAAGAAAAAATATTAAAATAATGTTTCCAATAATGTAAACTCCCTGCTCCCCTCCACTATATTCACCACCCCTCACCCCTTCTTCCTCCAACAGAAATAAAGTTTCAATACATTCCTCAATTGTACTCAAATATCTTTATATGACCCTCCCCCACATCCATTACCTAATGGTCTCACCATAAGGCCAAAAAAAGAGTCCTTAAAGAGATTCCCTTGGAGTGCCCAAGAGGTGAATATCTCTTCCCTTTTCTTTCAATTTTTTTTACAAGTTTCATTATTTTGTTTCTCTCTCTTCACATCCCCACATTCAAATTATATTATAATTCTAGTACCTAACATAGAATTTAATTTTATTATTCTAATTGAATATTTCATCATCATCTTCCTTTTCGCCAACCTCTTACACTGAAAATGAAAATAACGTCCGAGAAGTGTTAATTTATAAAATTCAAGAACAAAGAGTTTTCAATTTAATTACTATCATAAAAAATGGTCATGAAAATATTTTAATGGCTTAACCAGATCATAATATAATATTTTACCTTATATAATGTACTGTAATCCTTACACACTAATGATATAAAAAAATATGTTCATTATACACAAAACTGCTAAGTTAATCCAAGCAGTTGTAATTAACTTTTAACTGTTGAGTCATCCTCATGGTATATAAGCCCAAATCAATATAAGATCATTTATATATACATAATATCACTAATAATATATATTAAAAAATCTAGATGTTTGAAAAAATTTCAAAAGAACTTCTATTCATTAATACAATTAAACCGATTAGGAATCCCAAGGAAGAAAATGCTTCCAAAACAATACAATTGAACATCTAAAACCCTTAAAAATGGGAATTAATTAACCTAATAATGTTATAATAAATCATTAAATGTATATGAGGTTCTTTGATTATTAATTAGTGAAGATTAATTTGATTATTCATGTCATTAAAATCAATCGAGAACAACTTTGGAGATAAGGTATGGGATCCTCTCTCTAACATTTATTCAAGAATCCCCCCTATTGTGTGTCATTTTATTTTTAATTACTAATTATGGGGTATGTTTTTTATCCTCCCCCATACTTAAATGATGATATATAAATGATAGGATACCCTTTCATGTCTCATTAAACCCTCACAATAACACCAGTTACCATGCCGAAATTTTTGTAAGGGGTTTCTCATCTCACTTTTAATTTCATGAGATTTCCATTATTAGACACTTATTTCTTACATCTGGTGTAATGTGTATGTAAATTTTATATATATTATCATTATTCTATTTATATTCATGGTATTCTGTGATTCATTTGGGGTTTATTAAATTTTTTTCATATGACTCGACTGATTAAAACGTGGTAAAGGACTTCATCTCAATTTCCATTTCATTATCCTTTACTTGGTAGTGTAAACCTAATATTTCTTATTTTTTGTATAAAATATCCATTTGACATAATTTTTCATTCAAAATTTTAAATATATTATATATCCATATTCTAGTTTCATGGATTTGATTATTATCTTATGTAGTATACCCTTTACCATATAGTGTTTATTTAGAATGTTGTTTTATCAATGGAAATACGGATGACTCTTTATCCTATACTCTACATAGATATTGAGAAGGAATATTTTTTCTTATATTAAATATATGTATAAATAATTATTTGGAATTTCAGTGATGTTAGGGTCCCGTAATATCGCATTGATGCATCGACATCTCTCATGAGACAAATCAGTTGGAGACAAACCCTTCGAGTTTGTTTCCAAAATTCAGACGGGTGTCTACCCACATACATAAACCATTTCAATTGAATAGTGGTATCATGTTCCATATACATGTTTTAAAATTAATAATAATTATCTTTATTCATTTTTAGTTTTTATAATCTTTGAAGTTTTCACTTTGACAAAATCTTTAGAAGCTGTTTCAATTTTCTCTTTATTAATGGCGTGTGTTTTTCATTTATTCACCATGCCATTTTTACTATGCCAATTTTTTTATGATTCAATTATTTTTTATTCATGTTATAATATTTTTATCCATTACTAAGAATTTTATCTCACCCCATTTCAATTTTTTAACTTCAATAGGTTATGTAGAGGAGACCATTTATTGAGTTTCCCTAGATGTTGTTTTTTTGTATTTGTTATGTATTGTATTTTTTTAACTTTGTCGTTGTAATATGAGTTTCATTTGTGTATATAGTTTCATCAAGACTACTAAAATGATCATTCCTTAAGGATTTAATTCCTCTTAAACATTCCAATGCAACAAGTAATGCACTGGCTTCGGGCTTTTGGGGTTAGGGTGTTACAATAAATGTAAAAGAATTTGCAGTATTTGAGTCTTTAATGGATACTGAAATAATAATATAGAATAATTGTTTTAGTTCAGCATTAAATAAACTTTCAGTAATATAACAACCTTATTAAATGATAAAGGTCCTAAATTTATTCATTGTTGTATGTTTAGGGACGTCTAGTCCAATATTTGAAGTGGAAGATTGTTTTTGAGTATAAGAAGGTAATGTAGTTGAGGTAATACATAAACCTATAATGTGGCTGATTAATTAAAAAATATATATATAATTCATAAAAAACATGAAATAAAATATATAATAATAATTATATACATATCTATGGATAGGAATAATACTCTTTGCAGCATATAGTTTATGAAGCATGCTTTATTTTGATGGTGTGTGTGCCATCACTGTAATTATTGATAAGATATTCAATAATAATAATTTTCAATTTTAAGAATCTAATACTAAAAATAAAATATATAAAATAGTATATTTTATATTAGAACATATTATTAGAGGGACGATGTAATAAAATAAATTTAATATTACTGATATAAAACTAAAAAAACATATAACGATATAAGTGTTGTCATATAAATATAGAAATTTAGTACAAATTCATATGAAAATACATATAGTTAGAATAAAAATCAGTTGAAAACTATGAACTACTAAATTGTAGTAGTAGAAACATATTTTATTCCATCACATATATATATTTTCATGGAAAGATATTATATAAAACAACCGACAATAAAAATGCATCAATTTCCTCAATTCAAATAGACTACATAATTCATTATAAATGATCGTATCTAGAGTCTTTGAGTAAAATTTACCAAAACATGGGACATTAATGACATAGTAACTATTTTTATACCTAATGAAAATTCCAAATTAAGAAAATAATGTAAAAAATTTAGTTTACTGGTTAAGTGGGAACACTCACAATGTAAATAACTTCCCACTTCTATGCTAGAACATCAATGCAAAATGAAAATCATACCCAAAACAATCCCATGAATATTATTCTACTCCATGAAATCTAGGAAAAAATAAAAAGGTATAGGATATGTTCACTAATAATATAGTCAATTCTACCAAGAAATACATTATTTTAATAACTCATTGCATATCAAATGATATACTTACAGTTAAGAAACGCTAAGGGGGATTCCATGCCTTATTTCCAAACCCTAACCTAGTTGATTCATTTACCAATGTTATACATAAAAAATGAAAGACCCAAAGGATTTTACGTACACGTTATCACATAATAAAAACGTTTAACCATATAATGAATCATTTTATACATTAAAATAGATATTTTGAGGCACAATTCATAGATTTTGGAAGTTCACGGTAATGATATATCTTAAACATATCCTAGAAATCCTCATTGATCTCTATAGAAGGAAAACTAGAAGTTTTAATGCCTTGATATTGGGATAGTATGGAATCTGATGAGATAAGCATTTCCAATATCCTGAGGAGACACACATCTTTACCCTCAATCCATTCGATCCATCATTGTGTGGATGAAACTTGTCAAGCATACCCACTGTATAAAAAACACAAAAAAACTTACTGTAAAGAACACAAATAACAATTCAGAAGAACTAGAGTGGAGAACTACATCATCGAAAACATAAAATCCATGATAAGAGAAATAGAAAAGATAATAATTATAGATACTCATCTACAATAACCACTACAGATGTTTTATATTATGTGGTAGGAAGGAAGAGAGGGATAATCTTATATAGTGCAATGTTAAGATCTCCCACTTAATATTCCTACTATACACACCCATATTCTACAGTGAATTATAGATAAAAATAAAATATAACAATTCTAATCCCAAACATATCCCAGAACAAAATCTAACATCATTATCTCAAAATCATAGAAAATAAATACATGAAATTTAGATCCTAAATATATTCCTCAGTTTAGTAGTAAAAACTTCCACCATCATGGGACAAAAGACATATTAAATCTACCAATATAGTTGAATCTATGGTTATCTGAGTGTTTTATTGGTTCAACATTATAGACATTGAGGAAAAGAAGTTATATTTGTGATTTATGTTTTTTGTAATGTTATCACGTTCGAATTTTTTGAAGTTGGAAAGTTTTAGATGACTTCCTATTAATATATAATTTTATGAAGATGTTATAAAGAATGGTTATTTCCTATTTGTTTTCCAACAGATTGGAAAAAAAGTAATTCATTAACATTTATGTGGTCTGCTCAAAATTTATTATCTTCAGGGAAGTAATAATTATAAAAATCATGGATCATATATAATGAATCCATATAGATAATGAATTGTAATCTAAATAAGAAAATATAGTAAATATTAATATGTATCTGATATCATTGTACTTTTTGTTTCCTTACTTTTCTCCACTGAAACTCATATCAGTTCCTGGTGACAATTACAGTAGAAAAGTGTTGGAAAATCACAAAAACACCAATAATATTAAAGTGAAGGTATTTATTTAAAAAAAATGATATGAAAATTATGTAATTATGTGATAATGATATTGAAAATTTACATTGTGAATTTTATATTCCTTGTCGTCTAATGGGACGAAAGTTGAAAAAGTTCACAAAAGACCTCCAATGACATTTGAAGACAAGGACTATTACAAAATAATTGGGTGAATCTCTACTTTATAAAAATAATGGAATCTACTGTAATATAGGTAATCAAAAACATTTTCAATATCTATTTATTTATTCACATGCATGGATAAAAAACTAGGAAATAATAATGTCTAACTAAAATTATTTACTCATTTGGAAATTTTTTTCAAGATATGAAGTTAGATTACATGTGTAGATCATGATCTTTACTATCTCTAAATATGGGCAGCGGTAGAAATATTGTGGAAAACAAAAACAATATCTGATGTCGTATGAATAGTTTAAAATGGATTGTATAAAGTGGATCAAAATCTTACAGATAAGTTGCTAATGGAAACATACATGGGGTTGGATGTGTCCTAAAATGGTTGAAACTTTGTCAAGGGACAATGTCTATAATTCGGTGAGATATATAAAGGAAGAGGAGAATTGATTTTCAAATGAAAGACGAAGTGACAATGAATTTCAGGATCATCTCAAATCATTTATGGGGTTTCCACCATAGTGGTAGATGTTGAAGAAACATTTTCACAACTATAGAGAGGTAGATCTAGGAGTAGATGAAAAAACTAGGAAACCTTGGAGAATCTGATGGAACAAGCAAGAGGAAGAAGATGAAACACTAAATTGGGGAGACCAGATATTGAGGTGAGTTAGGGGAGACAGAATGGAGAAGATTAGGATACCATAGATTGGGGTGACTGAAGTAGGTGATGGAGTAATATTGAGAAGAATTGAAAACCCTTGATTTGGGAAACTGATGAAGGTGTCACTGGACGATGGTGAGAAAGGAGAAATGTTGAAGTAGTGGAAACACATGACTGGGGGGGCCAAAAATTACAGTGGCGTGACCGGTTCATTCCAAGTAAAATGGGGAGAAAGTTATGGGATAGGTAAGGGTGGTGTGGATGTGGTGAAATGTGTCTAGAAACATTCCCTGTTTAGTATATATATAGATTACATTTGGCTAAATAGACTTAAATAATAACATGAAGGAAAAAATGGAGATTCAATGTGAATCCCTTACCTTAGGTATGAATTTATTCTCTAATTGCGCATAATGTCTTGGATAATAAAATTGGATCAATAATAAAATATTTAAGAACCTATTATACATATTAATGATTTATTATAATTTATTATGTCTCTTCGTGAGTTATAATTTGTGTTATAATATTTAATTTTTTTTCATTTGAGGAGCATTCGTTTTATGGTTTTATCATTAGCTCTCATGAGTTTAATTATTGGATATTTTGTAAAATGGAATAAAAACACAAGAAGTTTAATTATATGATATTTATGCACCAAAATATTTATAAAAGGTCCCATATATATTTTCCTAATATATGATAACTATTCATTAGATAACATGATAATGAAGAATGTTAGTTTATTTTGATGAATTTTTTATAATCAAAAAATAGTTTTGTTTAATTATTTTATATTATGTATATATATTAAATCAAAAATTTAAGAAACGTTTTAATGTAAATTATACCAACTTTTTATCCATTATAATGGTTTTATGACCATCCATGAATGTGATAATAGAATATCAAAAATCGTCGCCCGTGACGGTGGTGAATTGACACATCACAGGAAATGTTTTCATCTGTAAGATAAAAAGTTAAGAGGATAGATATGATTGTCGATATTACATTATCATAATAAAATTACAATATATGTGTAATCAATGAGTTATAATATCACTTTTTATAGTGTTGGAAAGGATGAGGTAGAAGAAAAAAATAATTTAAAATGGAAAGGTGTAGGATTTTACCTCATGAATGACGTCTCCTTGAGAACCACCTTTATGGACTTGGAAAAAGGTATCTTGGTGGGACTAAAAAGACAATAATTTGGTGAATATTATTGGGAGATGAATTTTTTTTAATATTAGAAAGATCAATATCTTAGATGATGTGAGGATAAGAGGTTGTTATGGGTTGAATTTATAGATGGAAGAGAGGGTGTTTTTTATTGTTTTCTTCGTTTGTTTATTATTTTATCTCAAGAGTATCAATAATGATGATTAGTTTGAATAATTATACTATGTAGATCATTTGAGTTCGAGATAATTTCCACATAAATCATCCATGAAAAAACCACAACTCAAAAATTCATTTATTTACTTGTAATATAAAATATCATGAATTACAACATTTCACTATTCACACAAAATTCCATTTTTAAGAAAAATAGAATAAATTCAACCCAAAATATTTTCAACAATTATAATTCAAATAATGGACTCCATTTTATGAAAATAAGTTTTTAAATATTAGAATTTTAATTATGAATTTAAATCCTAATTTCTTTGGAATATGCAGATTTTAATTTTATAACTAATTTTATGACACTTTGAATAATTAATTATGGGATCAAAAAATATTTTTAATATAATATGAAAAAATATTATTTTATTAATATTACTAAGGTAAATAATTTTTCATTTATATAATTATACTAATTATAAAATTTTAAGTAAAAAATTTATGTTTTACAAAAATACCAAAACTTTTTTTCATTTTAAAAACATTTATTTACATATACCATGATATAAATAGATCCTATTATCACTTATAAGATACCTAAAATTTATTTTTACTTTAGTAGGTAAATATATTTTTCTATTTACCAGATTACTTTTCTTAATGGTTATATTATTATTCCAACATTCATGTTACTATTCAATAAATACATCTTATTTCGTTCATAATTTATGAAAATAATTTTTATCATGTTTTATATGTGATGTAAGAGTTTTATACAATATAATATAATTATTATAAGTTAAATTTGATTGATATTCTTGTACATTACATTCTACCCCTTATGAAAGTTCACCATCGATTTTTTAAATACTTAAGTGAAAACATGTAATGGTACTTCTCCTATTACTAACTTTTAACTGGAAAAGAAAAATAAAATTAGCGGGATTTAATTCCTAGCTAATAAGAATATACAAAAGAAACATTAAAAATACTATGATAAAATTGATAACAAAAAGTATATTGTAACATGGGATTCCCTATGATTCAATCATAGTTATCCATGGTTATAGAATTATCCCTAGGGATCAACCTAAAGTTCTTTAATCCTAACCCCCAATATAACTACAACTTATTTTGACAAAAACTATTGCATCCCAGTCCTTTTACACATATTATTACCTTATTTATGTATAATTTTCCATAAAATTCAAACTAAGGATTGTAAAGTCTAGTGTCTTGGGAAGATTAAGTACATAAAACTGAAAACACAGAAATATAATAAAATATCTTTACATTAATCATCAATAATAAGATCATAAATTCCTATGATATCTTATATATTCATGGGATACCCTAGGTAATAGATATACAAAAGGGATGAGCTAAAATGCCCAGTAAGGAAATAAACATTGAAATAAATCATATCACATGGGTTAAAATACATAAAATGATGACATAAAAAGGCCTAGGACATGAATAAATGTATAAAAGCATTACATATAGAACATGGGACCATGTAATTTTGAAAAAATATAAATGTTTTAAAAAAATATAACTTGACATAAACAATATTCAAGGCTAACTTCTATTTCTATATCACATGGTGGACAAAGTCCCAAAAAATGAATCAAGTTTCCTTTATATCTTATCATGACATCTCAAGTGACTAAACATTAAAAAATTCATTAGATAACCATATTTGTAAAACCATAATTATATTTTCATGCATATGTTTGCCACATGAATGATCATGTATTATGGGTACCCACATAAAGAATCTAGTATCATAAACATGTCATAAGGCCTAACCAAAGGGTGATTATAAATGTTGCACAGAAAAGAATGTGTCTATGAAAAAAATTACATTTTAAAGGAAAAAATGTAATTTATCATGATAAACGATATCCAATAAAAGTGAAAACATGTAAAAAGGGTGTTCAAGAAACATTATAAATGAGCCACTTCGGTGTGGTTTAAGTAAAAATAGAAAAGATCCTTTAAAACATACAATTCAATAATTGTTTGTATAAAAAAATACATGAAAAAGTGTTTTTTCATGAATAAATGAGTAATTTTATGAAAATAATAGCGAATTTAAAGGAAAATGGATTTTACATAAAAATGGGTTTGAAATTGGGAAGTTCCCTTTTATTGGGATTGCTTATTAAGAGACTTTTACAAGGAATCATTTTAAAACATGTATTTATCTGTCAATACAAGAATAATTAACGTAGTTACACATATTTCATGAATACACACTGAATGTCGAATGTGTGAATAAGAAATAATAATAATTAAATTTTTATAAAGAGAGATAATGCATAATCAGAATGGGAAATGGAGGTTCGGATATAATCCCTTACCTTATGCCGAAATGTGTTATGTACATGAACTTATTATCCTATATAATCATATATTATCAAATAATTAATTAACTCATAAACTTTTATACATATTTTTGATTTATTATAATTTTATTATGATCATTTATGGTCATTTATATGATTTATAATGTTTAATTTTATCATTCTGGGAGTGTGTGTTATATGATTTTATCATCAGTTCCATTGAGCTTAATTATGGGAGTTTTTTTCAAATGGAAGAAATACTTCATAAGTAAAATTAAATAATATTTATGAATAGAAAAAATTATAAATCATTCTATATTTTATTTTTTACAATATTAGATTGATTCATTATATCAAATGATAATTATAAATTTTATTTTATTTTAGTGGATGTTTTATTATCACTGATAATTCTTGTTTTATTATTTGATGTTATGTATATATATTTCTTCCAAAACATAAATCATGTTTTTATATAAATTTTAAAATATATTTTATCCACTATAAATATTTTTATAATCCATGAATGTGGAAATAAAAAATGAAAAATCATCATCCACAATGGTGGGGAATCGATAGATCACATACGATGTTTTAATTTTATGATAAAAGTGGAAGAGAAGTTATTTGATGATCGATACCCCGTTGAAATACTAAAATTTCAATATATTTATTTTAATGTAGTTACAATTTCACTTTTGATAGTTGATGAAAATATGAGGTATAAGAAATAATGAATTTTAATCAGAAAGGAGGAGAATTTTACCTCTTGAATAATGTATCCATGAGAACCTCTATAAGGCTCTTGGAAATGGTCTTTTGGTTAGACCATCAAGAAAAGATCATGGGGAAGTGAATTTTGAGGGTAATTGGGAATAATATTATCAATATCTAAATAATATATTCCATTAATAGAAGAGGTGGTGAGGGTTGGTAATTGTAGTCGGAGGAGAGGGGTGTTTCTGATTATTTTATTTATTTGTTCGTTATTTTGGTTCAATAATATCAATAGTTTTGATTATTATTACTATATATAATAACTAGGAAATGAGATTTTGAGATAATGGCCACTGGAATCATCTATGACTCAACCACGACTCACAAATTTATTTATTTACCAAGATGATCTTGGATCTGGATAGAACCGAACATAAAATTACTAATAAAAACTAAATATACAAATTTTGTCTAATAAAAAGGTGTGTTACAGGATCATGAGTGCATGAATCCCAAAATGTCACCATCCACAATGTGGAAACAATCATCTGGTACCCTGAAAGACAATATTGTACTCAGATCCACAATTACCATTATCGAGAAAGCATCAGTAACATGATTATCTTTCCTATAGACATGTGAAACATATATTTGGAGGTGACTCAAATGATTGAGGCTTGAAATCTAGTAAGGGAGAATTTCATGTGGAACATATATGGATTTTTCTTGGAAATAATTCACAGCATGTTGTGAATCTGAATTAATCCATAAGGGTGTCAATGATGGTACTATGGGGAGACTATACACCTATAATCAAGGAAATATAATTGAATAAATAAGTAAAACTATATTTTTTTCAAAGATTCACTTAGGAGATTTTTTTTGAAGCATACATTCAGACCTGGTATGATATGACCTACCAATTTGAGGATCACAACAAAGATGACCTAGGTATTCAAGAAAACTCTACCTAATTAAGTCTATATAAAGTTTCAGATATCCAATTCATTATTTTTTTATCAAATGGTTTGGAAATATATTGCATGGTTTATAGTTTTTTTCTTGAATTAGTAGGCTCCTACCTCATCCAATAAAACACTTTTCAAATAAAAATATTATTTTTTAGTCAAAGTAATACATCAGTACAATAATTCATTTCAAGGAGGAAGAATAGTTTCAATTAGAAATAGAAGACCAATCATCCATAAACCAGTAATAATAATTTAATCCCAGAGAATTATAATATACAAAATGATGATCATTTCATGGATCTATACAAATTATTTGAATTACATGAAATTAGATAGAAGTAAAATACATGTATAAAATGAAAAAAAAATACTAAAGAATGTATCCATATATTTCATCACGATTTATAGCACGATTCTACTCGCCACTACTCTTATGTAACAATAAATAAAGAATATCCAAACGGGAACTATACCCTATATATTCCTAAATATATGAATTATTTCTGGGTAGCAAATGATGACCTAAATATGGTTTGAGATAACAATCAGTAGTCCCCTA
This sequence comes from Viscum album, assembly GCA_963277665.1. Classification (NCBI taxonomy): domain Eukaryota; kingdom Viridiplantae; phylum Streptophyta; class Magnoliopsida; order Santalales; family Viscaceae; genus Viscum; species Viscum album. The sequence goes on from OY728129.1 coordinate 765,306,845, forward strand.
ACAATGGTCTCTAAACAAGTAAATATTTTCCATCAAACGTAACATAATATGCTTTTATAATAGGATTAAATTGATAGAAATAAAGGTGATAGCCTCTAGTTTATCATTCATCACTTTGATTAAGAAAATATAACATAAGGGATATATATAGGGTATGGAAAGCATCAACAATTGGATACACCATGCAATAAAATATAAGACCTTCCTATTATTGGATCCAAGGAGTAGAAAATTCTATGGAATCCTAGTTGGTCATCAGATCTAAGGAGTCGAAATATATAAGGAATCGTAGAATATTAATAGATCCAAGGATTATAATTTTCAAAGGAAATATATTATCTCATCAGATATATGGAGTAAAGATTTATAAGTAATCTTAGAAGGCTATCAGGTCCAAGGAGTAGAGATTTATATGTCATGATAGTAGTTCATCAGATCCAAGGAGTATAAGTGTCCATGGAATAATTGGAGGTTATTCATCTAGGGAGTCGAAATATCCAAGGAATACTATAAGTTAGTTAGATCCAATGAGTTCAAATGTCCAAGACATCTTTGTAGGTCATCAGGTCTAAAGAGTGTAAATTTAAAAGACATCATTGAAGTTTATCATATCCAAGGAGAATAAATTTCCAAGGCATCATATTAGGTTCTATGAACTGGTTCAAAAGAGTAGACATTCCCACGGCATCCAATTAAGCTTTGTGAATTGATAAAATAATTTTTTTGAATATTTTTTTATAATAAATGACAATATTTTCTCACATTGTGTTAAATGTGTATATTTATAAAATATTTTGGATTAGACCATTCATTTGAAAATTTGATGAAAATTCCACTTTTACCCTTTAAAACATCACTTTGGTATTTCGAACATAAATTACTTTATCTGAATTATTTGAACATAAATTTATTAAATGTGTTGCTGACTAAATTTTCAACAACATTTATTCTGGACATCTGAGTTAAATTAGGCATTTCATTGGTGAAAATGTGTTATGGAATCATAGTTGGGCTGGACTCACCAGATTGGACATGGGATCTATATTTGGGTCATAACATCTAAATCCTTGTTGGGATTGGGATAAATTTGGAGAAGCGATCTAGAAAAAAATTTAGAAGAAATAATCCAACTATATGGACATATGGTTCACTTGTTTTGAAGTCTAAATAGGCAGTGCAGCCTGGAATAAAATGTTTGGACAAATTTTCCCATTCTCACTTGAATCCACCTAATACTGAGCCTCCCTTCCACTCTATAAATTTTTGTTTTTCATATTTGGAGGTGTTTGGACATTAAGTAGTATATTTAAAGAAGATTATAATATTTTTCACTCAAATTTTCCAACCTTTGTAAGAGGGGTAGCTCTTGAAGGAAGGATGCCCTCGTCAAAGCCTTCTTCTTCTTCTTCTTCTTCATGTTGTAATGTTTTCATTTGCATAATAAAAATCATAGTTCCTCTTTTGTTTATTATATTTTATAAATTTTTGTTAAATTATTTTCTTATTTATTCATTCTATTTGGGTTGGAATGAATATTTGAAACTAGATTGGGTTATACCCTTTGTAAACCTTTGCACATACAAAACATTTCTATGATGACTACACCGACTATAGAAGAGTATTTCATTTTAGTAATCGATCAACCTATATAATTATTTATTCAATTATTTTGAATTAATTATCTACTTAAATCAAAAAATATGATCTATTAATTGAGTTTATAATTTAAATTAAACTTGAATGAAATTTAACAATTAACACAAAACACGTGAGGTCGGGAATTGTCTGAATTGGGTGAGTGCGATCTTAATTTGGTAATTTTAGTCATTCTATCAAATTTTATGAGGTGAATGGTTTCACCACTTTCTTGGTCAAACATTGGGTCAACTAGGAACCATGGACTACCATAAGAGAAACCTTACATGGGTTATCCACTTGATTTGACAATATATGATCATCCCATAAAACCACTCTATTAAGAGATCTGTAACACACTCACTGTTGTGTGGCATGGGTCGCAGAATTATAAAAAATTGTGTGACCCTCTTAAATTCATTGAGACAATGTTAATAGTTTACTCTAACAATACAGACTTGACCTCCTAGTTTCCAATATCTATGTGACACAGCTACCTCCACCAAAATCTTTGGTTTCGAATTCCTTAATATCCAAAGACACCCTTATTTCCTCTGTTACCACACTAGAAACTCCTATTTGAATAAAATAAAATAATTAAACCAAAATTATACGGTTTATTACCTTATAGAAATGTTGGGATCTTACCATATTACCCATTCAAGAAATTAATCCCCAATTTTCTCTTCTAAGGGTGGTCAATCATCTACTAAGAATAACTCCATCCACAGGGCATATATATCAACCAAAAACTCCCATGTATTTTCTTTTACATGACCTTGATTCCATTGCACCCATACCAGAAGAACTAACTAGCCTACAAGAACCATCATTGCTTGATTAACAATAGTTAAAGGATAATCCTCAATGGATTTATCTACCTCCTACTGAAAATCAATATGCTTAATAATATTATACAGATCATAATAATTTCGGTGAAGCTGAGATAAATGGAAGAAGTCGTACATGGATCGATACGCCTTTTGTAACTGAAACCAACATGCTCTTGGGATGAATCCCTCCAAGATCTAAAAAGACTCGAAAAAAAGTGTTTGATAGCTTACCTTGACTTTGTATACTTATATTCCCCAACCTAGGTGATAATCATAAGAAAACATGATCCCAAACCTCAAAATCCAGTTGTCTCTATCAGTGATCAACAAATGATATCTTTCCAGATGGAGCTGTAGAAATCAACATCCTAATAATTTAAAAATCATTCAATGTATCTTGAAGGAGATGAGGACCCTGTAGTTCTACCCCTCCGACATCAATCCATCACACGGGTGAATAAAATGGCCTACCTTATAGGGCCTTATAAGGATTCATCTGTATGGACTCTTTAAAGATGTTATTATAAGTGTACTTGGTGAGAGGTTTGTGTTTCCACCAATATAATCCAAAATAAAGGACACACACTTATAGATTGTCCTTCAAAACCAATATCTCATACTCAGACTGGCCACTGATCAGTGGGTGATATAATTTAATAAATATTTCATATGAACATAATGAGCTATGTAAACCCTACTAGATCTATGATGTAAAATTATCATATCGTTCTAAATTATTTGAATAGATAACCCCATGGAGGCATACGATATCACAAATTTAGAGAGTCTTGATATCACATTCTAATATGTCTATTCTAATAGGTTAGAAAAGTGTTATACATTTCAATCTATCTATGATCACCCGTATGAAATCCCTACCCTTTAGGTGACCTAGGGAATCCTATAATGAAATCCATAGAGACATCATTCCATTTCCAATCAAGAATATGTAAAAGATATAAAATCCCTTTTATTCATTTATTATATTCCGTCACCTACTCATAGGATCAACATCAAGTATCAAGCCTAGATATTCCTCTTTTATCCCTTACCACAATTATTGACGGATTAAGTCACGATAAATCATGGAATGCCCTGGATTCACGACCCTTATAGAGGCATGGGAATCTCCCATCAGATCCTTTTCATAGTTCTGTAGTAACCCAAAAACATCCAAGGATGTGAAAGATGGCATCCACATCAATTATCTGACTGGGATGTGGATAATCACATGAAATTATATCATGTTGGACTAAGACTTAATATTCATATTATTCACTCTCTACAGAATTTTATAGTTCACTGATAATATAGAAATAAAATACTATCTATAGTTGTCATAAAACTCCTTTTTCATATTATTAAATAGGCATGTAAGCTTCCAATCACTATTATACTCATGAAGCACCTTTGTAAAATTCCTACTACTTATAGCATTATAATATGAAATACCATTTCCATGTGTCTAAGTACTATCGACATCAAAATAATGCAAGTATTCAAACCACTTTTGTTTCCTAAGATTTATGTCACACTAGGTAATGATATACTTAATGATTTTTTGGTCCTTATACACCAAAAAATAATCTCCCAGTAGATAATTTATCCAATAGTGGATGACATTGACAATAGTTGGTAACTTGATTTCATGAATTTCTTAGTTCTTATTGTGTGGCCCCAAGTGACAAGATATGTACACAATGATTTAATCCTATTATAGTATTAATACTCTTATCCCAATACATAATGCATCACAAAAAACTATATAGCTTTCCCCATATCTGGTAGAATTAATATAGATCCTGATGACAGTCTTATTTCAGCTTCTAAAAGGAAATCAAACGGGCTTTGGACCATGTGAACATCACAAAATTATTTTTAAAATCTACAATATGTTATGATAGTTGTGATAATCCCTTAGTGAAGAACTGATAATAACTCGTTATCCCCTTGAAACTTCATATATCAAATACATTATTGGCATTCCCCTAGGATACTATTGTTCTTAACTTCTCTAGATCAACTGATACTTCGTTAGCTAATATAATATCAATCAATAAGTGATATTTTTAAATACTAAATATGAACATTGTGATAATAACATAGAACTTATTCTCACTAAGATTATCCAATATGATCTCAAGTTGATTGGAATAGTAATTTTGAGTGTTATAATACAATAATGTGTCCTCCATGAATGCATAAACAAAAGTATGTAAATATTGATGGAAAAACTATTCATCAGTTCAAGGAAGACTATTGGCATGTTTATAAGACCTAAATCCCTGACCAAATACTTATACAAGCCATATATAATGTGGAATGTTGAATGTGGTATATTTGATGGTAAAAAATGAACCACATGATAACACAATCTCAGATAAATCTTAGAGAAACCCCTTGCTTATCTGATCTGTTCAAAGAGTTCATATATACAAGGTAATGGATATTTTTTTTAACTATTAACAGATTGAATTTCTTATAATAAGTAATGGTTCCATCCACCTTCATACTGAAAATGACTGTATAAATCCTTGGATGAGTAATTCGTCATATAAAACCTTTTTCTTCATAGTCATATAGAAAACTCTTTAGATCTTGCAACTCAGTAGTAGTAATCCTATAAAGTGGAATGGATATTATTTAAGGTCTTATAACAAGAAAGATTGAAAACTCTACCAATTTCATGATATTTATTACTACAATTTCAAGGACTAAAATTTCCTTAAAATGATTTCTGATTGTATGGATATAATCCTATTGTGTTTTATGTTCACCAAGATATATTATTGAAATATGTACAGTCACCCTGCTTAGCCCATGATTATTGGGTCTATCATGACTCACATTCATATCCCATTCACACACGTGAGTAAAACAATGTCCTTCGGTGATGTGATAGTTTCCCTTCAGTGAATGTAGTCAATGTAGGGAATATGGGAAATTGAATTGTCCATCTCAATAATTATATAAAATCCCTTTATATCAATAGAAAAGAGTTCCCATACAAAGAGACACCAACCTATGTCAAGGGGGAATTCCATGTACTGGAGTATAATATTATATATTATCCCCAAAGGGGTGTTGAGTGTCATCATGATATAGGATAGTCGAACATAAAGCCTAAGGATCTCTATAATAGGAATATATATGAATGAATGAGAATAATCTATATAAAAAATTGAATATACTAAAGTAGAATAAACCATAAAAATACCTCTCACTATATATGGTTTGGATCTCTTCTCCTTGTCTATCGGTTATAGGACATACATCTTTCCAGATATGAAGCCCAAATATATAGCATGTATACCTTTAGTGGGTATGATCTACTAAAACAGGTTTCTATCATAGGTTCTACACTAAACCAGGTTTCTATCATAGTGGATCCCCATTTATCCCTGCCTCCCACACTAGGTGCATAAAAATAACAAGAATAGATCATTTATGGAAGACATTTTCCTCAGGAGAGATCTCAAACAACAACTTCCTTCCACATCTTATTATACCGTTAGGCCAAGAAGGTGAACTAACCTAATTTGTGCCTCTATATTACCTCATGATAAATTCAGTAATAATAATCTGATTTACTATTTCAGATATGGTAGGAATATGAAAGACATTATCCTATGATCAGATAGCATACCTAAAACTATCTTCATGTCCTCTATCTTTAAATAACTAATCACATAATAGAATAGGTGATAAATACATTATATCCATGAAATGTGTATAATAGTCCTTGACTAAGAAGTATCCATTCCAAATGTGAATAAATTTTCTCATTCTATCAGCCCACAACATCTCAGGATAAATATAATCATAGAGACTATCTAAAAATCCCTCCTAGCCATATAGCGATGAATATCTACCTATGTATTAATGTTCCATCATATTTTGTTCAAATCCCAAGAATATATGTATTGAGATTCAGTATACCATTATGATGTGTCTTGATATGATAGAAAATCAATCGCAAATCCTCTTACCCGGACTCTGTAACATGTGTCTTCGTTTCCATAAAAACATTGAAGGATGCTACTACTAAACCTCTAGTGTCCACTTTTCCATAGTAATGGTTGGCTATGGTGCTCCCCTAAAGTATACTTGAATCATAATAAACCATCTCAAAATTTGACATGAGTGTGAAAATAAGGTATAATAATTGGTTATACAAGTTCCATTACTAGAGGTTCTACTATTGGCCCAGGGATCAACGCCTTTAGAGAATAGTCGTCACCACCATTCTGGTGCATAACTAGATGCCTTCATGGTGGAACATCTCTAAAAATTCTAATAAAATATCCATGAAAATATTGGTAATTACAATATCAGATATATAAAAATAGGATATTCACAATCCCTCCTATATATGAGTCGCACCCCTTAAACTACTCTTAATGTCTGGTCTGGGAATTAAATATATCAGAAGAATTTATAAGATACAACATACATCCCAAGTCCATGGTTGGTTCAAGGGCATTTTATCTGCTACAAATTAACGTGTATTGTATTGATAGTGTCCAATTTCATTATATAAGATATAATTTAACATCCAATTATTTTATGTTTTGTGTCCTTTTAAATTTAAATTCTTTTATATGTAACAATTAATGCAAGACTGCTCTTAAATGAAACACAATATAATTTTCATATTATTATTTTAAATATAATTTTTCCCATAGAAACTAAATTTGGGGTTATAAATTGTATTAACTAACTTATTAAAAAATATTATTGAATTCATTGGTTTTTAATTAATTATAAATAAATATAAAAAGCAATCGAATATAAAGGAAATGTTTTTATAAAACACTATTATTAAGCCCTCAAGGTGTTTTTTAGAAATGATTAAATTTATTTTTATCCAAGAATGATATTAATAAAAAAAATTATAATATATTAAATATAATTTATAAAATTCATCATATTAATTTTATATACAAAATATAAAAAGAAATCAAGTTTTACACAAAAAATATCTATTTTAAAAAAATAGTGTTTTACCACCATTTAAGGTGCAATTATTTTAAATGTACATTATGTAACTTATATAAATTTTATTTTAAAAAATAAAATTATTATTTTATATAGTTATATAAATATTTTCTTAGGTTGAATTTTTGGTATTTTTCTAATAAGATTCATGTTTTGATGAATTGTGAAAAAAATGCATCATTTTAATTGAAAATCAATTTTTCATAAATAATTTATTACATTAAATTATATTTTATTAGTTTTAAAGTATATTTAGATCATTTTTTTATCATTTAATCCAATTTATGCCCTTGGAATCATTTTCACAGTAATTTTTGATATAAAAAAATTCAATGTTTTGAAAAACTTCACATTAAAAACAAAAGTGTCTCATATTATAAACCAGATGAATTTTAAATTAATTACTGAAAATTATGTATTATGAATTTTTTAAAATGTATTCCATATTTGGAATCAGTGAGTCCAAATTATATTAATAGTTTATTTTGACATTATGAAAATTATCTTTAGTAATTTTTTATTATCATGGTTTATGGTAAATCAATTAATTAAGGGTTAAAATAATATTATAAATATTAAAAAATTACCCTAAAACTTGTAATAATTTTAGTATATGATTAATTTTTTAATTATCCCACACTTGGACCTAGTTTATGATCTCTTGGAACCACATGGATGATTGTAATCCTTTTATATTATTTTATTCTATGGAAGGTCAAATATGTCATACTCATATTTTTAATAAGTATTGCATTTTTGAAATATTGTTATTTAAAAGATATATTTGACTGGAAATATTTATTTGAAAGCTAAAATATTTATATTCATCATGATAATTTATTTTTAAATTTTAGGGAATATTTAATTAAATTAATAACTTGTAAAATGATGCTGCAACAATTTATTAATTAATGGACATATCAAATAAATGTTCTAAAAAATATTAAAATTAATATATTATGATATAATTATTTCCATCCTGGAATTTTATATATTCCCATGGAATATTAGGTATGTATTAAAGGTTTTTTTGTTATCTTGTTTATTTATAATATTTAAAAATTTATGAAATGAATAGGTTCAAAATTGATATTAATGATATTTTAAAATAAATAATAATTTATTAAGTAATATAAAATTAATAAAAAAACATAAAAAAATATGGAAATATATATATAAGGTTTAAAATTCCATCCATGACTCATTTATCATTTTTTTAAATTTTATTGTAATTATACTAACCCTTAATAAGTGAAAATCCATGTTCTCATGATAGGATTTAAAGGGTCTAACTAATTGATAATGCCAAACGATAATTGAAATAATGTTACCAAAACTTGTCTAAAAATTATTTATTAAAAGGATTTCGACCCATATTCATATTAACATCTTAATAACCCACATTGTATTTATTTATAATTGAAAATTAATTTATATTAATTTAATACATTTTGTCTTTCGAAAAGTGCACCATGCCATAATTATAAAAGGGAACCTCCTCTCCCACTTCTTCACAAAACATTGATACAGATATCTCTTACAATAAATACCCATTTATCCTCCCTAATTCTATAACTTCATCATATAATCCTTAATTTTGGGAAAATCCAATTAATGAAGTCCTTTTGTGAAAATTAAAATGAGATACCTAAAGAAGAGGTAACGTTCATAAAAGAAAATTTTTGTTTTATTTATTCTGTCAAACCCATAAATTATTTTTATTTCATGTTTATATATTAACATATGTATCCAAAATATAATAATATTTTTTTATATTAGGGTTTCCACCAACAGTCACACAGACTTCCATCAAACATGATACATATTCTTAATTTCTTTGTATTGGGGAATACAGCCTCGTGAACCGATGTTGTTTGTTCTTCAATTTACACACTTCAGGGTTTTGAAATAAGATGTTAATTCAATTATTATATGATATATATTATATATAGGATTTATTTAATCTTTTTTAATTATTATATAATAAAAACCTTCATGATTTCCATTTTGTGTAAATACAATAACTTCTTTTATGGATCGGTGGAATACCACCTCATCAAAATGATGTGAATCATTCACATATTACATAAAATTTATTAAGGATAGGTGTAGTGAAATTGTAGGATATATATGACATAATAATACTACATGAATTATATTAAAATTTTCATTTCATTCAATATGAAAATAAAATGGAAACATTGTTCATGAAAATAAACGACCTCCCATCTCCATGAACGAAGTATTTCATTTTCTATTGCTGTCATTTATAGATAATTATAAATACGTATATAAAGATTATATATGATATTTATGTAATTTCTACCATTATGAATATAGTGAAATAAGTATATAATTATAAGGATGAAAACTATGATAAATCAAAACACATGGAAAAACAATGCAACTATTACCCAAAACATAACTTTAACATTGAATTGTTAATTAGTGTGTAATATAATTATATCAGTAAATAATATATGGTATTATATAAATGAATATGGTTCATTGATAAATTTATAATAATCATATATTTATTATACAATAGGTTTTAATGAATATGAAAAGAGTTAAGAAATAATGTAAAGGAATTCATCTCAATCATGTTTCATTGTGGCATAGTTTGATATTATACACCCACCTTCCATTATGATGTGTACATACAGTCCCACTGAATTATTAAGTCATTAATTAATTTATTATTGTTTTATTTTATTTTTCTAATATTATTATGTCAGGTGGATTCTAGTTTAAATATAAAAAGTGGTATGGGACCCCTTGAATGTTTAAATATTTAATTATCAAATTTTGTTCACCAAGTTAATATTCTTGATATTATTTTACATATTTATTTATATGGATATAAAAGGATTATAAATGAAATTTCATTTCTAATTTTAATTTAATTCAAACGATTTTAGAAGATTATTTTTACGTGTTTTATATGGAACATTTTGAAAAAATGACAAATGGAATGTACTATTTTTAATATATATGGCGATAATGAATTTTATAGCACCATAAAAATTATTTAATTTCTAGCTTCCTTCTCCAACTTACATATTTTCTAAAATGAAATACCCTTTTCCATTGTTTTGGAATATTTGGTACTGAAAATTGTTATTTTTTGAATGAAAATTGAATATATATATATATATATATATGAAATTTCTTTTCATATACTTTTATCGTGATGTTTTCCCCAATAATTTTTCAATATTTTTTCGAGTATTTTCATGTATATCAACCTTATATACTGAATATTATGATGTATTAAATCTTATTCTCCATTATTTTTGATCTATTATGATATCAAATACCATATTTAATCGAATGGTTTATGATGTTCTTGTCTATGGATGTTCTATTTTGATACCAAACAGCATATTACTCAGAATGGACTGTGATTATGTGATTTGAATGGGAAACGTTATTTAAATTTGGAAAGTATATATTCTTTATGTTTCACCCCATTTATATGAGTAAATTATTTGACATATAAAGGGGTGTTATTGGACATCTACCGCCCCAAGATGCACTTATAGGATCAATAAGACCAAATAGATTGGGTTTTGGATGATGCCTAACCCATTTATTTTTAGATGTCCTAACCAAGGCCTCTGTTGTATGTTTCAGATTTATGGAATTATTAAATCCATAAATATAAATAATTTTATTGAGTTCTATTTAATTATTCTCATAGTATAATATCCATGGTAATTTTTCTTGTGTTGTGTTATTATTTAAATAAAACGTGATTCAGTTATTTACATTTCCATATTGTCTATGCCATATTAACTCCTATCCTATGTTGTATTCCTACCATTACCGAGAATTTTAACTCACCCATTTTATATGTCTAATTCATCCACAGGATTCCATGAATAATGTTACTAATGATATGCAGGGTTACACAATGGATGAATAATGGGAGTCTCAATTAAATTCATTGATTATTTTATATTTTCAAAAAATATTGTGTAGTTCAAGTATATATCCAGTTTACCAAGTCTAAAAAACCACTTGATCCTTTGGATGAAATTACTTATATCATACTATAATTTAATAAATTAACAAACTAGTACTGGGCTAATATGTTTGGGTTCAGTATAATGAACCCATTATGTTGCAATTTGAACCTCCATTTAACAAAACCTGTTTTTATTTAAAAATTTATTATCATTTAAATTTGAATCATAAATATTTAAAATCTTATTATTATTTATAATTATATAGATTTTATGGTAAAATTAATAAATTACAATAAAATTTATAAATGTAACTTTTAAGTCCATTTAATTACATCTATAAACATGCTACAACCCTCGTGACTAATGGTTTGTGGCTCAATGTTCCATATTTGACTACTTAAGGTTTATGCCTCAATATATGAAGGAATAATTGTTAGGTTGATGAATTGAATTTATGAAACCAATTATCATTCCCATTTTCCTGAAAAACATTGTTTCAATTAACAAGTATATATTACTAGGTGCTTGTAATAATTTCATTCTAGCAAGTAATGGATCCTAGATGACGTGAAACATGCATGGGATGTGAATTTCAGAAATTCCAAAAACATTTCATGAGACTAAGTTCTCCATAAAATAAATGGAAAAGGGAAAAATAAAAATCAAAATAACCCCCAATTAGAATGTGTGGTATATAACATTGAATTTTGGTCAATAATAATAAGCACAAACAAGAACATAAAATCCTATTAATAGGTGTTTTGGTTTTCTCGTGTACATTGGTTAGCTCCTATGAACAATAATCCATTACCAAATTTAAACTCTTTCCTTAAATGATATCTATATATCCCACACATCATGAATACAATAATAGAAAAACTCCAATGATACCACCTTTTCAATGTCCTAACACAGGATCCTCTAAACGGTTCTCCGATTCGGAGGGTTATAAGAACTCAAGCATGCATCCTTGTATTAGAGAGGCATCAGACTAGTATATAAGTTTTATAATGGTATGGTGGGGAGAATATAACCTCTCTAATCAGTGTAAGGAAATTTTATCAAAAATTATTTCAAGGTGTAAAATAAAATCAGCTAGAAATATAAGATAAATCATCTAGAAAACCACAAAAATAATAAGAGCCAAAGACAGTATCATATAAAAAATGATGAGTATTTCATGAAGCTATTAAATAGATAAAAAATGTGACAATAATTATCTAGTAAATTAAATTAATAAAATGAAAAATTATAAACTACCCCCATATATCATCACAGGCCATATCCCAGTTCTGTGTGCGAATACTACTATAAAACAATCAATCATTCATCAATAAGATGGAGATTTCTTGTGTCCCTAAGTGCATCTAGGAAGTATTTATAGATAAAAAAAATTTGGGCCAAACTCGGTATGAGATAACACTCAATAGGATACCACCAACGGTTTATATAAAAAGTCTAACAGGTTTTTATAAGCCGAAGATGTTAGAACATTTAAATGTATTAATGGGACATAAGTAAAAGTGATATTGTCCAGTCGATCAATGATCACTATGAATAACCAACCATAACATTAGATATAACTATAAATTATAATAAGCATAATCAATGGGCTATGATGTTTAATAAAATATTATAACTGAACATGCCTCAATCCAAGGATTTGAAATGATCAAGGAATCCAAGTAGGTCAACGGATCCAAGGAGTAGAAATGTCCAAGACAACCTTGATGTTCATCTGATCCAATGAGTATGCTTTTCCAACGAATAATATTAGTTTTTTTAGGAATAAGGAGTACAAAATTTTTATTAATTGTAGTAGGTCATCTGAACCATGTATTAAAAATTTCCTAGCAATCCTTGTTGGTCCACAGATCCATGGAATAAAAATATCTAAGGCTTTTCAGTAGGTCGTCGGATCCAGAGTGTAGAACTGTCCAAGGAATCCTTGTAGTTCATCTGATCCAAGGACTAAATATTTCTAAGAAATCATAATATATCATAAGATTCATGGAGTAAATGTTTATAAAGAAACTTTATAGTTCATCGGGTCCAAGAAGTAGAGAGTTAAAATACATTATAGTGGTTTGTCAAATGCAATGAGTAAAATTTCGAGGGAACCCAAGTAGATCATCAGATATGAGAAGGATAAATGTCCATGGAATACCATATACCTAATTGAAGTAAATCTAAGGAGTAGAAGTTTTAAATTCATCCAATTAAGCTATGTTAATTTGATCCAAGGACTATGAATGTCTCAAGAATCAAATTAGGTCATTGATGACATATTGTGAACCCTCCATTATCAACATAACCAACCTATTATCCATTTCATAAAAAATCATTATTCAACACATTAATAAAATCATATATTAGAAATTACAAGGGATTATGAACTCTATTACATTCATTTACAAAGGTAAGGTGTTTTAAGGTCCTTAAAACCTTGAACAATCCACTTTATTTGCGTATTAAATATATAAAAATTCACAGTGAGATCAACACACCCTAGCGGTAGCATACCCATGGTCAATAGAAAGAACCCACCCGATGAGTGGCTTGGGATGAGTTAATAATTATCCAATCAAGTATAATGGTGTCATGGAATGTCTAAAAAATGAATTTAACATTTGATTCAAGGGTTCACTAAATAAGGATAAACTCTCTGAATGTATGGTTTACAGCAGAACAAAAATAGGTCATAAACAATACAAAATTATGGGAAAAGGTATAAATCACCAAAATTATTATTTTTAGTATTACTAATCTATTCTCTAACTTTGATTCAGTATAGTTGAGAATAAAAGTTAATATTAGATGAATTCCCTAAAAAAATATGGCATAAGTTCCTACACAGACGTATCATCATTAATTGGGAGTTAAATGAATGGAATAAGGTAATTGAAAATAAATCTTATAGTTTTTGTTCAAATAAGATAAATGACAATCAAAATGGTGTCTCAATAAAGTATACACCACAAATCACAGGTCAGGATTGAAGAGATGCTCAAATGAGTGAAAAAGGGAGGCTATTGAAGGAGGGGGTTATTATAAAGATAACATGGAATCTTATTTATTTTAAAAAACCTTTAATTAGTGAATGGTTTGGACACATAGCTGGCCATACATTGCACCAATAGTGCACCATGACATACCTCAAGAGACCCATTTTATAGGCTAGCCACATAGATTGACTAGTTTTTCACATACCATGAAAACACCTCTTTTAATAAGTCTATAGCACTCAAAAGGGCATGTGTCTTGAGTTTCAGGGATAAGGAAAACCATGTATCCCTCTAATGTATGATACATAGTTTTCTTAGGAGGTATAAATGTTTATTATTTCAGATTAAATTCATATTTTTAACTCATATTAATGCATGATGATAATGTGAGAGTTTCAGGGGCGTCTGGGACTGCTTTATGGTCTGGAGCTCAGTTTTTTTTGAAAAGGAACCTTGTAACATAAGCTAGTCGAAACCATGAAAACCAGGATACACAATTTATGTAAAACATATGGGTGATCCATGCCTCTCCCCAGAGCCACATAGTTTGAGGGAACTGTGTAACTACCACCAAATTCCCATGTGGGGTTGGATATAGAGAAAAAATCATTTTTAGTTTTCAATAACATATTAAATTAAATAAAAAGCTTATATAGGAAGATCTAAATTTTTAGAATTGGTTAAGAAAATGATTTTCACATAGTTTTCAAAGCTGTGTTCAGAAATTTTATGGGGTCCCTATTGAGGTAGTGAGGTGTGCAATATTAGTGCACGGTTTGGCCAACCATGCAACCAAACCATGAAACCCTGTGTTTTGATGAAAAACGTCCATTTCCCTTAATGATTAGAATTTTTAAAACCAAAAAATTAATTTATTATATTATCTTATATTGGTGGTCCTTCATTCTTCCATTGGGGTCTTCATTAATCATTTAGTTAGTCTTAGGTGATTATTTTTCATACAAACTCAATTTCTTCATCCATTAGTATCAATGGATCCATGTTTGTGATTTATTCATTCACCTTGTTCATTTAATCATTTATCATTGTATGTATATGGTTATTTAGGTGGAATATAATATGTTCTATTTTTGGGGTTTTCATCTTTACATCGATTTTCTTCTGATCTATACTGAATCAGGAGTTGAAACTGTACAGGTGTTCTACTATAGACATACGGTTGTTGGTATATACCATTACCTTAATATTTTATAATTTATATAAATTTTTATGTTATTACTCATGCCTTAACTTATAATTCATCCCATAAAAGTATTTTAATGTATTAAATTTATTCTCTGGAACTTTTTAGGTTTCCCACTGAGTACCATTGTGATGCATGGAGGACGTGAACCCCATCTCGGGACACCAATGTGGTGTGCCCTTGTATCTTCCCTATTAAATACCCCCAAATTAGGTGTGTGTGTGATCTACATGAGATTTGGGTACCTTTTTAAATTGAATTGGAATTAAATGAATTATTAATAGTGGTTTATTCTTCATTTTAAATGTTATTTTGTGATGTTTAAGTGGATGGTTTTTTTGAAAATGAAAGTGTGGATATGAGTTGTATGAAATCCAAAAAAGTAAATGTTTGTGAAATGATTTATGAGTTTGGATAAAGAAATGATAATTCTAGTGCATTACATGGATATTTCTACTTTAGGGATCCCTATTACATTATAAGAAATGAATATTTTTACTCCATGGGACTTTATAATGGTACTAGATTCCTGGAAGATGTCTATTCCATGAATCTTAATTCCATTTGATTCCATTTACATTTCCACTAAATGGATCTAAATTGATTATGGTAGTGGTTTCTATAAACATTTCATCTCCCTTTATCTGGTTTCTATATGATATAAAGGGAATTTATTACTCATAGATCTAAGTTTCTTAGACTCACTTTGCACATGATATATGTACAAGATTCTTGGTCTCAACCCATGTCGTTACTGAGATTCAATCGAGATTTTTCAAGGACTCAAAAAGGATTTTATGGCCTTTTATGCCTTGAATGTGGAATTTTTTGGTCGATCACTGGATTACAAGGCATAAGTTTTCATAGAGGCTCTACAAATTATTAGTTGGCATATGATATGATGGAGTTTTACAATTATTTATAAATATCCTCAGTATTGGTATTTGATTATAGTTTTTAGACTACATAGTATCACACTTTCTTTTTAATGTTAAATATTTCCCTTCTCTATGAGATCTTTACTGTTGTTCATATAGATAAATGTTTTGATTGACATGATAAATTTTGTTTTTGTCACCGAATTGTATTACTATTATACATGTCATATAATTCACACTTCATTTGTTTATATTACATATACTGGAAATGTTATGGGAAATTTTATTGGTGGCCTAATGAGTGTTATCTCGTACCCTATTCATGCCACCATTGGGTACCCATAGATAAATCATGTATATAGGTAGGTTTTATGGAAAGATCCTACATTATGACATAGGATTTTCTCATTTCATATGACCAAGGGAGCATATGACCGATCTATGCATGTGAAGCAATATAGAGATATTGCTTATTTTAATTTTAATAATTTTGATACATTTATAGCACTGGAAACATATTTACATTTTTTTTTGTTTTTTATAAATAGATGACATGAGAATTCGTATTGTATAAGAAATATTTTGGTTTATTTATTATTGTAGTCTTCTTGATGTTTATTATCTGTCTCCAATTTACTTTTATTTATCTTCATTCGAAATTGAATATTATGATTAAAACTCATGTGGTATACTATGATATGGGTTCATATTATTACCACATAAGCACCCTAGGCCCTCACTTCTAGTCATCATAGTCTTTTGTATAGGGATTTTAACTTCAGGCAATCTGATCCATCGGCTTGAGGAACCAAGTAGTGTCTCCCAAATTGAGACATTACAAAATGGAATTTTTGTTTTTCTCATTTCATTCCATACTATTTTGAGAATATAAATGTGAGTTTGGGAAAAATTTCATTATTTTCTAACGAGTTATGCATATGTGTAGCTAACCTATGTAAAATATAAATCTAAATTTCCTAGACTGAGAAAATTCTTATTTCGTATTTTTTCTATTATAGTTGATTTGATTTCACCATGGGGTGATGAACATAATATGTGATGTTATTATTTGTGTGATTTAGAATTCGATTTTTCCATCTCATGGTGAGAAAATGGTATGCTATATCATGAATTAATTTGGTAACCTGTTAGAATTCACATTCCATGGTTATTCCATTCTATAAAGGATGAATTGCTTGAATGTGTGCCATTTTTATAGGTGAATTGTGTGGAATGATTGTTTTTTCTATATTTTTATATTGTGTGTTGAGAAAACTAATTGGTACTTATAATGTCTATGATAACATAAAATGTTTTTCTCTATATGGGACATAGTATACACCCTAGACAATTGATTTTGGCACATTGAGTCATGGAACATTAGATGAATAGAGTAGAACAACATATCAGATTGACTAGGTGGATGCCAAATTTATGTTTTCAAGGTGTTTGGGAACTTATGTACTAGAAGTGGTGACCCATTTCATTCAACCATTTAAAGACAACTGTAATATAAATTTTAATTTTAAATGACTTAAAATTGTGAAATAGATTTGACCTCGAATCGATGTTAGAGTTGTCAGTAGGTAGTGTCTATGGTGAATTATAAAACTATTCATATTACACATTCCTAGATTTAAGATCATAAAGTGCATTATCTCTTGTTTATATAAAGGTTTTAACAAATCCATAAATATTATCTTTTATTGGAAACTTTTTAAATTTTCCTTTATGAGGCATATACAAGGAATTGTTGAGACAATACACCATTAAAAAAATCTAGTCATGCATAAGGAGGGTTGCTAAGACTATGATAGAGAGGTTCTAGTCTATGTTATACTACACAAAACACCTATATATTTATTATAGTACCATATGTAATAAAAGATCTGGGTTCTAATTCCAAATTATGTAAGGGTTTTCTACACATTATTTAGAC
The DNA here is from genome assembly GCA_963277665.1 of Viscum album. Lineage (NCBI taxonomy): Eukaryota > Viridiplantae > Streptophyta > Magnoliopsida > Santalales > Viscaceae > Viscum > Viscum album. Next base: position 765,325,308 of record OY728129.1, read on the forward strand.
CTTTATTTGATCCCTGTAGCCTGTTATAACTATTTGAGAGCCTAAGGGTGTGTTGTAGTAGTATCATATAACCACCTTTTGGGGGAATGACAATCTACAAGATATTGAGATATGGATTGAGACTACATTTGTTATTTTAGAGAATATGGAGGCACCTTTTGGTTGGAGAGTGAATCTCATGACAAATATGCTTTGGGGAGAAACTATGCACTTATGGAATGTTTTGAAAAATGTTTATCCACTTCAGGACATGGTTTTGAGGTATTTTGAGACCAGGTTTTATGATTAATTCTTTCTTGATACATTGATAGATGAAAGGAACTGTTAGTTTACATGTCTAGATAAGGGTGTGATAACCTTCATGGAGTATTCGATACACTTAATAGAGCATTATATTTTTGAGTTATTTGTCATGTTAATGATCCTGTAAGGGAGATACGCTTCAATGAAGGTATCATGATTTAATTTTGATCACATATCAATGGGGTATGGTTAACTACTATTAATATGAAAGTGAATCAAGGACTTATTACTTAATAGAACATTTGAGAAGCTAGGGTCATAGAGTAAGGAAGTTCAGCCACTAGACATAGTGGTTCAGTGTCAGAATGAATGAAGAACTATTTTGATATTTCTTGTGATGGGAATACCATCCATGCTAATAATTATGGTTTTTATGACTTCTGTCATAAGTGTGGGGGATGTATAAATATGAGGAGTCAATGTGATATATACATAATCAAGTGCTGATCCTATAGAAGGATGAGAAATGTATGCCGTTTTTGCTAGACCTTCCCTAATACAATAAGTGGAATGGTATTGACTCTGAATCAATGTTTATGAGTGGGATTAAAATATCTATATTAGGGTGGGAGATGGAATAGTTAATTTCAATCATAATGAGGGGGTTGTTGTGGCCGATGAAGTTATACACTAGTTGTACTGTGATAGAAAAACGGGCCTTCCCCAAGTAGTGAATTTCTTTCTGAGTGCCTCCTTTGAGGCTAAATATATTCAACTCATATTACACTGTAGGATTAAAGAATCAGGTTATATACGTTTAGTGGTATTATCTTAGTATCATATCTTTTATTATCTTTTATTTTTGATACAGGTGTTTCCCATTGCTTCATATATTTTCTTATTTTGGAGAGACATGGGATCGATGTCCCTATTTTTGATGGTGTTATGACTTTAGTAAACACTATTTGGGATAATTAAGACGGGTGTATGTCAGATCATGGAGTTCCTCACTGAGATTTTGGGGCTTCACATCATATGGGATATTTTTTCATCAAAATGAATGGCCTTTTCATTATACTTGGGATGGGATAACTAGTTTCATATAACCCCAATGTCGGTCGTTATCATAGAAGGGTGACATTCACATCAACATAGGACATTTTATAATCAAAATGGTGAATATGACACTTGGGAAAGAAGATATATAGCAAAGAATTATGGGGTCGGTGAGATGAAATGCCAGATTTCTAGTTTTTATTTAGATAATCAGGGATTACATTAGGCAGACATTCCACCAATTTCCGATCATTTCATGTACATTTTCTTGGATAAATATTATTGATTTAATCTTGAGAGAGTGGTGGATATTTTAATGTAGATATTTCTAGGAGTTACACTAGTATCAATTACTCCTTAAAGGATGGATACTAGAAAGTTATAAGAGATCAAGAGGAGGCTAGAGAAAATGTCGGAAAATGGGGTTACATAACCATATTATTCTCCGTGGGGTTCACTGACCCTTTTTGAAAAATATGTAGAGATAACCCTTGGACTATGTGTTTATTATCAAAAATTTAACTAGATAATGATTAAGAACCATTATCATATACCACATATAAATAATATCTTCAAATAGATTTGAGGATATTAATTGTTCTCAAAAATTTATTTGATTCTAGGATATTATCAGGTGTGTGTTAGACCTGCTGATATGACTCATACATAGTTTCATAGTAGTTGTGGGCTATAAATTATATATTTATTCCATTTAGTTTTCAAAATGCACCACTAGTATTCAGGAAACTAATGAACTAGGATTTCAACCATTATATTTATTTGTTTGTGGTGGCATTTGGGGATGATACCTTGTTTTATTCTTTCAATCCACATGAATATGAAAAATATATTCATATTGTTTTGGTGGAACTAAGAGAGAATCAGCTATATTCTTAGCTTACAATTCTCGAATTATGGATGGATAGGATTCACTTCTTGGGTCATATTATCTCAGAGACGAGATTATCAGTTTACCTACAGAATGTGAGATCTATTGTTTCCTGGGAGAATCCTATGAATTTATTTGGAATACAATGATTCTTGCAGATATCATGATATTAAAAGAGTTTCATACATAACTTCTCATGCATAGTATAATCTCATACAAGATTTATTAATACGGGCGTGATGTTTATATATATAGATACCTATGAGACATCCCTTTAAGAATTTATAGCGAGACTGATTCCAACAATGGTCCTGATTCTTCAAGATATGGTTAGAAGCTATACAATATATTATGATTCACCAAGTATCAATATACGATCAATTATGATGTAGGAGTTGAGATTTATTGCGTACATGTCGTATTAGTTGAGGCCACATGAGTTGAATTACCATATGCGTGATATTGAGTTAGTTGTAGATGTAAATTCCTTGTGTTTTTTGTAGGACTATTTATTGGGAGTGTATTTAGTGGTGTTCATATCCAAAAAAACCACACATACATATTTATGCATCGTGAATTAAATATGAGGAATTTAAAATGGGTTTGATACCTATTCTAAATTGAATTACATAATGCCTATAAAATTGGTAATGGAAATGTATTTGATGATGCACTGAGAAGGATGATCCAGCTATTGGATGTTGAGGAGACCAATATCAAGTCGAAGCAAATGGATTTTTTTTTGAGATGCACTTGTATGTGCATGAATGTCATACCTAGACATTCTTATCATCTACAATTACGACTTCAACTCTTGTATATAGGCTGAGGATAATACTATTATCTAATGATGAGGTCATATTCCTATAGTTGAGTGTGGAATGTGAGAACCCACCTCCATGTTGGTCCATTGGTGATGAGGAAATTATGTGTTTTTGTGGTCAGGATTGGATTCTAGCAGACATACTCTAGGAGCTGATGTATGAGTTTCATGCCACATCTTGGGATGCACTCAATGAGATTACAAGGATGTATCGAGACATGAATCACTAGTACTGGTTTCCAAGGATAAAACAAAAGGAATCTAGTTTCTTTATTAGGTTTTCCACCTATTATCAAGTGAAGAAAGAAAACTAGTGGCCATAAAGGTTTTTATAAAAGTTTTTCTTTTATAGAGTGGAAATAAGATGATGTTACGATGGATTTTGTGTTCAGTTAATGTGGTTTCATTAGGGTTGTGAAGCAGAAAGGTTTTTTTTAAATGATCAGGAAGGTTAGTAATTTTCCTCTTATCAGGGAGACCTTCTAAGTAGATTGTCTTGGGAGGCTTTATATCTGTGAGATTTTTCTACTTTAAGGGATTCATCCCACTATTGTATCTAATATGGGCTTATGGTTTACATCTCAATCTGAGTAGATATTATAGAGGGTTTGGGGTAAATACGTTCTTTTTATCACAACATTCCTCCTTCATAATGATGTCGAACCAGAGTAAATGATCCTTGTTTTGGAGGAAATGATAAGATAATGTGTCCTTGATTTGGGGGGTTCTTGGGAGAGGCATATAACTGGGATTTAGTTTTATTAAAAAATAGAAATCATGAAACTATAACGATGGATCCTTATAAGGATTTTTATGGTAGTTTATGATGACTACCTATGTGTTTTCTAAAGGCCAGAGAGGGAGTGCTTCTCTGCCCAAGCCTCATGTAAGAGATTTCCAACCATGTTTATCTGATTCAGAATCAGATTGATATGGAATAGTCCAGTCATAAATCCTACACCACATTCATCGATGACCTCTAGAGTTCATGGTTGGGTATTATGTCTTTTTTCCTGTTTCATCGAGTCTAGGACATAAATTAATTTAAGGTCAGGTTATGATTTCATTGTAACATGTTGATCCATTTGAGTGTATAGAGGGAGTCATACTACTACTCTAATGGTTTATGTAACCTCAAAGCTACTAGGCCATGCAAAATTACTTCCATTTATCTCAACTGAACCGTCATCTCTAAGACATATCTCATTCTCTTCATTCGAATAAGTATGATTTATAGGTAGATGCATCCTTCTAAGAGAATCCTATTAATATTGTTAATATGAGCATGAAGGCTCTATGAGGATGTCCAATTCCTCTAGAATAGGTTCTATAAAAGCACAAATGTTTAGAGGATACAGATTGGGAATGGGAAAATGACATACATTCTTATTGGCCAAAGATGTTATTTTATGATTATTTAAAAATTTTGGAATGGAATTTTGGGGATTAATATCTTTAAGGGGGGATATTATAAGATCATATATTTTCCTATGATGTAGATATTTTTTTAATTTTAGCTTCTAATTTTTTTGACCTAGTATAAAAGGAAAATATGATCACTAGAGTTTTGGATGTTTCCTATGATTGTTTGGAGCCAAAATTCTTGGTTTTTAAAAAAGTTAGATGGACCACATGGTTAGTAGAAACCATGTGCCAAGGTCTTATGGTTTGAGTATTCCCTGAGAGTTTCTTCATGCCTTTTTCCAGAGCCGCACAGTTTGAGGGAATAGTGAAACTAGGAACACAGACCTGTGGGGGATTACATAGAGAGAAGAAACTGATGCATGAATTTCCCAAAATAATAGGCAAAGGGTCTCATATCCATGTGATAGGCTATGTATTTTTTAACTAAGGATAATATCATGTTTTTTACGCAATTTCCCAAATCATTCATGTTACACCTGGTTGTTCGTTATGAAATATTTTCTCTAAATAATTTTAATTCTTCAATAGAGTGCATTGAACAAAATCGAGAGTTTAAATGATCCACAAGAAGCCCTTAGTATAAAATTACAATTCTATCCTAGCCATTAGGTCTGTGGGAATTATATAACTAGCTTATGAAAATTTATAGTGAAGTCATTCACTATCAATTATTTATTAAAACAATAAAAATTAATTATATATATATATATTTTTATTTAAATAAATTTCATAATTTACTATTATTAAATGAAATTAATGATATTATTATGTTATATACTTAATACAATATTCATCAAATATATATTTTTGTCATAGGGTATGAATAAACCATATTAAAAAACCTATATTTTCAAATGTGTAATTTCTATCCTTCTAATTGAGAACCCCTTTTAAATTAAGATTTGGTCACATTGATATTTTTTACACGAAAAAATTAAAAATTTCTTTAGATTACAGATATAAAAACATACTTTGGATGAAATTTTAATATTTTAATGATAACTTTCCAATTCTTAGGAATAATAAAAAACTCGCTAAATATTAATTGGAAACAAATTTTTTTCATTAAAATAATTTATATGGTTAAATTATAATATTTAATTGTAATATATTTTAAATAGAAATTATTTTAATCATTATATATAATGTATTTCATTGGAATTAATTTTGCATTGAATTCAGATGAAAAAACATTTCCATCTGTTGTAATCTTTTATCTTTTAAAATTTATTCTTTCAGAAAACATGATTAATTTATGATTAATATAAGGCCCCAGCCTTAAACCTTACTTAATCTTGAGTTATCACAAGATTACACGTTGAGGATCTTTTCAGGTTTAGAGTTTTAGAGAATTAGAACATAACTATTACATCTCAAAAGATTACAAAGTAGTCACTTCTACTAAGTTTTCATAATAAAAAAAACTCTTAAAAGAAACATGTCTAGTTCCATGTTTTATATAGCATGACATTCCCTTGATCCCATCCTTGAACCTATTCCACATTAAGTCCTGTGAAAAACATTTCAAAAAAACTTGGGGTGAGCATAAGAAGCTCAGTAAGGGATACACAAAGAATGAAAATTGTTAGTTTATCAAAACAACAAATAAACCATGTATACTTTATCAAAGTAATACTTTTCGCCTTTATGAAGTAATAAAAACTCTTTACTGAATAAAGTATCATTACTTACCTTTTTGTAACCAAAGGATTACCATAAAACCCATATAAAGAACACATAACATATATAAAGGTAACTTGGGACATAAACATACTTAAGTGGAGTAACCATACGGTCGACTTCCACACATATCACTTAATGGAATAGCCATACGGCCAATTTCCATACATACTTAATGGAATAGCCATACGGCCGACTTCCATACCCAATGCATTGGAGGTTATAACGTAACCACCCATCCTGGTATTCACGGCACCACCTGTCATATGGTTTATAACGTAACCACCCGTTAAAATGTCCAAGTACCAGTATAAAATCATAAAACATAAAACCAATATAAAGGAATGATAACATTTCCACATTTCAATCCTGATATAACGTAAATATATTGACATAATAGAATCCTTTATCAAAACAATTTTCAATACCAAAATACATAAAAGAGTATATGGTATTTATTTTATTCTAAAAACAATACGGCTTGTTGAGGAAGCCAAAGACCAAATAATACTCGCGGCGGCGGAAAAAGTCGTTGTCACCGCGTACGTTAAAAAAACATTCCTTTTTGTCGTTTAGTAAAACGCTTCGTAGAAAAATATTCCTTTTGTATAAAAGTAAAAGTCAAAGGGTTTATACACCGTATAAAAGAAAGTTGTGTATAAAATGAAATATGCCTCAATGAAAGGAGATTGAGACGAAGTCCCTTACCTTGGGTCCGACTTGACTCGATCGTTCTTTAACGTCCTGAATAATAAACTTGAGTTAATTTATACTTGATTAAGAACCTTTTTAAAGTTCATTATTCTTTTTATATCACTTATTTCCATGTTATAAACATTATGTAACCATTTATGTTAATAATGTTTGTTTTGTCAATATTTGGTTCTTAAGTCGAAAGTTGACTTCTTAAAATTACATGTTGTTCATGTGGTCAAAAGCTCTTTATATCCAGAATGAAATTCCTGATTTGGATATCATATATATCATATATATCCAGCATTTACATGTATTTATAATATTAAATTATCATTTAGAGGTAAGAAATGAGATGCACCGTTCATGGAGACGGTAAGCCGTACGTACGCATGAACGCTACTTTCATTTCTTTGTCATATTAGTGGAATTAAAACTAAATGAGAGGTATGTATATTTTAATTACAGAATTATATTCATCATTTAGATATATCATTAATTATATATATACATTATATACATGTAATTTTAATAGTACATTACATTTGGGGATAAGAAATGAAATGCACCGTTCATGGAGACGGTAAGCCGTACGTACGCATGAACGCTACTTTCATTTATATCTCATACTTTAATGGAAAGAAATAATAATGATATAGAGGTATATTATAATTCCAGTATAACATAATATATAATAACTTTAAATCCATCCTTTACACGTCCCACATATGGCATTAACGAATCACATCACTTTTAGGGGGCGGTAGTCCGCACTTCCTTAAATGAAGATATCGTGTTTACCCATAATGGAAACCATAAAGGTATGCCAAAAATGAAAAATACAGAAGCTTAAAAAAAAGATAAACATATTATATATCATATATAAAAATAGTGACATCATAATGTCCACCCTTGAAGGTGTTAAATGAGTATTGAACAATCATCGTTTCGGGAGGCAGAATTTCGCCATCCATGGAAACCGTATGTTCTTTAACCATTTGATGTAGTTTTGTGAGAGTGTAGCTCAAATAAATCATATAACAACATCCTAGTATATTGAAGATACTGGTTTTGTTACAAAATAAGTAAATAAAAAGAGATTAGAGGGTTGGGGAAGAAAAATAAAACAAATGAACAAGAGAGAATGAATTACCTTTAAAAGTGTAACTCCCTTTTGATTTGAGCCTAAAGGCTTCCTTTGAAAGGGTTCTACCCAAAGGTAATCCTCTAGGATGAGTAGAGGGATGTGGAGAGAGTAAGTGGGCAGGGGTTGGCCAAGCCAAAGGCTTGAGAAGTGTGTGAAATGAGGTAGAGGTGGGGGCCTTTTATAAGAGGAGAGGAGGGGCAGTTTTGGAAAGTAAAGAAATATTACTTTATTTGAAAATGTGTTTCGGTTTTAAAAGGTCCCACATTGATATATTTCGTGGATAAGGTGATAAGGGTTCGAAATCCTCTCATCCAATTGGTTTTGGACATGTGTAGGTTTTATAGTTTTCATTATCTTTCCATTTTATTTAAATCCTCAAATAATGATGTCATCGGTGCATCATTATTATGTCATAAATAATTTAATTTATTTAATGTCTAAAAATTATAAAACAAATACTATGATGTAGGAAATTTTTTTATCTTTCCAATTACTATTTATAATCAAAATTTGGACTTGTATAACCCCACTCAAAAATTATTTTAGTAAAACAATTTATGTTAGTGTCATTTTCACTTTAACATTAAATAAAAATATATTAATGTCATTTTCCAACTAAAGTGGCTCCATGGGGTCCCCAAGTTGGCCCATGTCTTGTCTTGGTCGGCCATGACTCACCCAATAGGTGTAGGACAAGTGTCACGGTGTTTTCACATTCTTATAATACCATTTTTACCTTAAACTACAATAATTACCTCTAATCGCGATTAATGAAAAAAAGTTACTATTCACCAAAAAATTATTTTAATCTCATTGAACCACATTTTACTTCTTAATGACAACCATGTATGTCGGATTTTCAAAATTCAATACACATTAGTGGTAAACTTTCATTTAACTGAAAAATCAGTTTGCTTGATTACCACTTAGTGGTTTCACTATTCATCAAAAATTGAAGTTTTTCAGAAAATTACCAAAAATTCACCCTAAGCTATATTTGATATTCCGAATTCAAAAATGAAGTCCATTTTACAAAATTCAAAACATATAAGTCAAATTAATTAATTTAATAATTAATTCCCGCTGTCATGACAAATAGCGTGTTTTTGTGAAACAAATAGTATCAAAAGATTGACACCAGTTTAAGTCCAATTTCAAAGTGAAATTGATTCCAATGACCACCATTGGATTAACTGGTAAAAATATTTTCTAATTTCACTTTAAAACCAATTAAAATAATAATCTAATCATATAAATAATTTATATTAAAAAGAGGTTTTGAATTAAAATACAACATTTTACACTATTCATAAAAAAATGAACTTTATCAGAAAGGTACCAAAAATTTACACAAAGTAAATTTTGATGTCCCGATTCTAAAGAAGAGTTATATTTGGTCCAAAATAAAGTATAAGAGTGATCAAAACTATATTTAATGACGGTTCACCATTAAAAGGTAATAAGTGAACCTTTAGTGAAAATTACAGTATATATGCCCTAAAATTGAACTCTTTCCGTATTTTAAGCCTTTATATTTTATTGGGTAAATGTATAAACATTTAAAAACATATCTAATCATATTTTAGTTATTTCTATCCATTCCTGCCAGTACAACGGCTACTTGTTAACTAACATTTAAAATAATATTATTTTATTACTAGTGTGCTACGTAAGTTTCAAAGAAACTCATCGTTGCGTATCGGGTACGCTATCGAACATAGCAACCCCTTTAAAATAAAATTAATATTTAATTCGTAAATATTAATAAATATGAAAATTCTTTATTCTTTATTTACCTGGGATGTTACATCATTCCCCCCTTTTGGGAATTGCGTCCTCGCAATTTTATTCACTTATCAAAATAAGAGGGGGTATTTATCCCTCATAGCATTTTCAGATTCCCACATTGCCTCTTCAATCACATGGTTTTTCCACAAAACCTTTACCTGATGAATCACCTTATTCCGTAACACTTGCTCCCTGTGGTCAAGAATCTTGACCAGTTGTTCCTCATAAGATAGGTTCTCTTCCAGCTAAACTACCTCTGGACTCAAAACATGAGATGGATCTGGCATATACTTTCTCAACCTCGAAACGTGAAAAACATTGTGTACCTGAGATAAACTCGGAGGTAAAGCCACTCGGTATGCAACTGATCCAACTCTCTCCAAAATTTCATATGGTCCAATGAACCTTGGACTCAACTTTCCTTTCTTACCAAATCTCATCACACTTTTCCAAGGAGAAGCCTTGAGAAAAACATGATCACCTACCTCGAAAGATAGATCCTTCCTCCGGTTATCTGCATAACTCTTCTGCCTGCTCTGAGCTGTTCTCATGTGCTTCTGAATCAACTGAACTTTTTCTACCATCTCTTCTACTAATTCTGGTCCCATAAGCTTCCTTTCACCCACATCATTCCAAAATGCTGGAGTTCGACACTGCTTCCCATACAGTTCCTAAAAGGGTGCCATCTGTATACTGGAATGAAAACTATTATTATAAGAAAACTCAACCAAAGAAAGATGTTGGTCACAACTTCCCTGATAATCCATAGAACAAGCTCGTAGCATATCCTCCAAGGTCTGAATTGTTCGTTCTGACTGCCCATCTGATTGAGGATGAAAAGCTGTACTAAAATTTTAATTCAGTACCCAACGACTTCTGAAGGCCTTTCCAAAAGTTAGAAGTAAACCTAGGTTCACGATCCAATACAATAGAGAGAGGAACTCCATGTAACCTGACTATCTCTTTAAGATACAACGGGAAAGTTGATCAAGAGAGAAAGTATCTCGTATAGAAAGGAAATGAGCAGATTTGGTCAAGTGATCAACAATAACCCAGATTGCATTATTACCTCGAGATTTCCTCGGTAATCCCACAACAAAGTCCATGGATATGTTTTCCCAGTTCCACTCTGGCACTGGTAAAGGCTGAAACATCCCTTTCGGTAACTGCTGCTCTACTTTAACCTGTTGACATGTCAAAAACTTTCACAGTAAAATCAGAAATGTCTCTTTTCATTCCATCCCACCAGTAATACTCCCGCAGACCTCTGTACATCTTAGTACTGCCAGGATGAAAAAACAACTCATTCTTCAACTGTGAATCACAAGGCACACATAACCTCTTCACAAACCTCAAAACACAAACACAAACTTATCCAAGAACTCATGGAAAATTTTATTCATAAGGTCCATGAATACAATAGGTGCATTGGTTAACCCAAAAGGTATAACTACAAATTCATAATGGCCATATCTAGTACGGAACGCAGTCTTCGGAACGTCTGCTTCTTTTACTTTCAACTGATGGTACCCCGACCTCAAGTCAATCTTCGAAAAATACTGAGCTCCCTGGAGATGATACCACTTCATTCGATGGCCCAACATCTGCTGAAGTTGTTGAAAATGATTTTACCACCCCTTTCTGCTTGTAGTCTAATTGCTTTCCCCCAGTTGAGTTCTTCGTTGGACACTCTCTTGCATAATGACCCATTTCATTACACTTAAAACATCTTACCGTTGGCTTTTCATTTCCTGCTTGATCATCTTCCTTACAGTTACGAGCAATATGACCAGACTTACCACACCGAAAGCACTTACCAGACTTGGATAAACATTCTCCAGGATGCATTTTACCACACTTCTCACAGGATGGATATTTGGTTTTCTTACCTCCTTGCTTCTTTGATGAATTCTTCCCCTTTTCCTGCCAACTAGATCTCTTATTCTGTTGTTTGTCATAGGACACCTGATCATCGACAAACTTCATTTCCACCTTCTCCGTACATCGAACAAGTTTTTCATAAAATTTGAACTCATGAGAAGCTAAATCCCTTCGATACTTTGGCTTTAAACCTGAGTAAAAATGGTTTATTTTACTATCAAGATCTCGTATGAAGTTTGGAGCATACCTTGCCAATCGAGTGAACTTTTCTTCATAAGTAGCCACTGAATCATCCTCCTGCCTCAATTTTAGGAACTGTTTTTCCATCCTAAGACGAACCACCTTAGGAAAATATTTCTCAAGAAACATACCTTTGAATTCGTACCAGTGAAGATCCTCAATCTCATCACTATCCCTTATATTTTTCACCATCGACCACCACTGATCATCTTCACCTTAAAAACGGTAAACAGCAAGACTAACCTTTTGATGTTCTGAACACCCCATGACATCAAAAATCTTCTCCAGTGCTTTAATCCACCCTTCAGCTTGCACATGGTCAGATGATCCCTTGAATGATGGGGGATGTTGCCTCATGAAATGTTCCACCACTGACATGTTACTCTGCGGTTGATCTGGCTGATCTCGTGCATGGATACCACCACCATTTATAGCCTGAGTCAACTGTGCCATCACTGCAACAAACTGTTCAGTTCCGTTTCCGACCATCTCAGGTTGCTGATTTGGAAGGTTTTCTTCCTCCTGATGTCATCCCAACATAGCTGCTTTGTTTCCTCTGCGGAAAACCATTCTGAACACCGAAATATCTTAGGCGAAGAAACATGGTAATCCGTAAATGCTATATCATTTCAATCATATTATAATTGAACACTTTTCTAACTCCTAAAGTTGTCTAAACCGACCTTTGATACCAACTATAAGGCCCCAACCTTAAACCTTACTTAATCTTGAGTTATCACAAGATTACAGGTTGAGGATCTTTTCAGGTTTAGAGTTTTAGAGAATTAGAACATAACTATTACATCTCAAAAGATTACAAAGTAGTCACTTCTACTATGTTTTTATAATAAAAAAACTCTTAAAAGAAACATGTCTAGTTCCATGTTTTATATAGCATGACATTCCCTTGATCCCATCCTTGACCCTATTCCACATTAAGTCCTGTGAAAAACATTTCAAAAAAACTTGGGGTGAGCATAAGAAGCTCAGTAAGGGATACACAAAGAATGAAAATTGTTAGTTTATCAAAACAACAAGTAAACCATGTATACTTTATCAAAGTAATAATTTTCACCTTTATGAAGTAATAAAAACTCTTCACTGAATAAAGTATCATTACTTACCTTTTTGTAACCAAAGGATTACCATAAAACCCATATAAAGAACACATAACATATATAAAGGTAACTTGGGACATAAACATACTTATGTGGAGTAACCATACGGTCGACTTCCACACATATCACTTAATGGAATAGCCATACGGACAATTTCCATACATACTTAATGGAATAGCCACACGTCCGACTTCCATACCCAATGCATTGGAGGTTATAACGTAACCACCCGTCCTGGTATTCACGGCACCACCCGTCATATGGTTTATAACGTAACCACCCGTTAAAATGTCCAAGTACCAGTATAAAATCATAAAACATAAAACCAATATAAATGAATGATAACATTTCCACATTTCAATCATGATATAACGTAAATATATTGACATAATAGAATCCTTTATCAAAACCATTTTCAATACCAAAATACATAAAAGAGTATATGGTATTTATTTTATTCTAAAAACAATACGGCTTGTTGAGGAAGCCAAAGACCAAATAATACTCACGGCGGCGGAAAAAGTCATTGTCACCGCGTACGTTAAAAAAACATTCCTTTTTGTCGTTTAGTAAAACGCTTCGTAGAAAAAGATTCCTTTTGTATAAAAGTAAAAGTCAAAGGGTTTATACACCGTATAAAAGAAAGTTGTGTATAAAACTAAATATGCCTCAATGAAAGGAGATTGAGACGAAGTCCCTTACCTTGGGTCCGACTTGACTCGATCGTTCTTTAACGTCATGAATAATAAACTTGAGTTAATTTAAACTTGATTAAGAACCTTTTTAAAGTACATTATTCTTTTTATATCACTTATTGCCATGTTATAAACATTATGTAACCATTTAAGTTAATAATGTTTGTTTTGTCAATATTTGGTTCTTAAGTTGAAAGTTGACTTCTTACAATTACATGTTGTTCATGTGGTCAAAAGCTCTTTATATCCAGAATGAAATTCCTGATTTGGATATCATATATATCATATATATCCAGCACGTACATGTATTTATAATATTACATAATCATTTAGAGGTAAGAAATGAGATGCACCGTTCATGGAGACGGTAAGCCGTACGTACGCATGAACGCTACTTTCATTTCTTTGTCATATTAGTGGAATTAAAACTAAATGAGAGGTATGTATATTTTAATTCCAGAATTATATTCATCATTTAGATATATCATTAATTATATATATACATTATATACATGTAATTTTAATAGTACATTACATTTGGGGATAAGAAATGAAATGCACCGTTCATGAAGACGGTAAGCCGTACGTACGCATGAACGCTACTTTCATTTCTATCTCATACTTTAATGGAAAGAAATAATAATGATATAGAGGTATATTATAATTCCAGTATAACATCACAAATAATAACTTTAAATCCATCCTTTACATGTCCCACATATGGCATTAACGAATCACATCACTTTTAGGGGGCGGTAGTCCGCACTTCCTTAAATGAAGATATCGTGTTTACCCATAATGGAAACCATAAAGGTATGCCAAAAATGAAAAATACAGAAGCTTAAATAAAAAATAAACATATTATATATCATATATAAAAATAGTGACATCATAATGGCCACCCTTGAAGGTGTTAAATGAGTATTGAACAATCATCGTTTCGGGAGGTAGAATTTCGCCATCCACGGAAACCGTATGTTCTTTAACCATTTGATGTAGTTGTGTGAGAGTGTAGCTCAAATAAATATTATAACAACATCCTATTATATTTAATATACTGTTGTTGTTACAAAAGAAGTAAATAAAAAGAGTTTAGAGGGTTGGAGAAGCGAAATAAAACAAATGAACAAGAGAGAAAAAATTACCTTTAAAAGTGTAACTCCCTTTTGATTTGTGCCTAAAGGCTTCCTTTGAAAGGATTCTGCCCAACGGGAATCCTCTAGGATGAGGAGATGGATGTGGAGAGAGTAATTGGGCAGGGGTTGGCCGAGCCAAAGGCTTGAGAAGTGTGTGAAATGAGGTAGAGGTGGGGGCCTTTTATAAGAGGAGAGGAGGGGCACTTTTGGAAAGTAAAGCAATATTACTTTATTTGAAAATGTGTTTCGGTTTTAAAAGGTCCCAAATTGATATAATTCGTGGATAAGGTGATAAGGGTTCGAAATACACTCATCCAATAGGTTTTGGACATGTTTAGGTTTTAGATTTTTTATTATCTTTCCATTTTATTTAAATCGTCAAATAATGATGTCATCGCTGCATCATTATTATGTCATAAATAATTTAATTTATTTAATGTCTAAAAATTATAAAAAAATACAATGATATAGGAAATCTTTTTAGCTTTCCAATGACTATTTATAATCAAAATTTGGACTTGTATAACCCCACTCAAAAATTATTTTAGTAAAACAATTTATGTTAGTGTCATTTTCACTTTAACATTAAATAAAAATATATTAATGTCATTTTCCAACTAAAGTGGCTCCATGGGGTCCCCAAGTTGGCCCATGGCTTTTCGTGGTCGGCCATGACACACCCAATAGGTGTAGGACAAGTTTCATGGTGTTTTCACATTCTTATAATACCATTTTTACCTTAAACTACACTAATTACCTCTAATCGCGATTAATGAAAAAAAGTTACTATTCACCAAAAAATTATTTTAATCTCATTGAACCCCATTTTACTTCTTAATGACAACCATGTATGTCGGATTTTCAAAATTCAATACACATTAGTGGTAAACTTTCATTTAACTGAAAAATCAGTTTGCTTGATTACCACTTAGTGGTTTCACTATTCATCAAAAATTGAAGTTTTTCAGAAAATTACCAAAAATTCACCCTAAGCTATATTTGATATTTCGAATTCAAAAATGAAGTCCATTTTACAAAATTAAAAACATATAAGTAAAATTAATTAATTTAATAATTAATTCCCGCTGTCATGACAAATAGCGTGTTTTTGTGAAACAATAAGTATCAAAAGATTGACACCAGTTTAAGTCCAATTTCAAAGTGAAATTGATTCCAATGACCACCATTGGATTAATTGGTAAAAATATTTTCTAATTTCACTTTAAAACCAATTAAAATAATAATCTAATCATATAAATAATTTAGATTAAAAATAGGTTTTGAATTAAAATACAACATTTTACATTATTCATAAAAAAATGAACTTTATCAGAAAGGTACCAAAAATTTACACAAAGTAAATTTTGATGTCCCGATTCTAAAGAAGGGTTATATTTGGTCCAAAATAAAGTATAAGAGTGATCAAAACTATATTTAATGATGGTTCACCATTAAAAGGTGATAAGTGAACCTTTAGTGAAAATTAGAGTATATATGCCCTAAAATTGAACTCTTTCCGTATTTTAAGACTTTATCTTTTATTGGGTAAATGTATAAACATTTAAAAACATATCCAATCATATTTTAGTTATTTCTATCCATTCCCGCCAGTACAACGACTACTTGTTAACTAACATTTAAAATAATATTATTTTATTACTAGTGTGCTACGTAAGTTTCAAAGAAACTCATCGTTGCGTATCGGGTACGCTATGAACATAGCAACCCCTTTAAAATAAAATTAATATTTAATTCGTAAATATTAATAAATATGAAAATTCTTTATTCTTTATTTACCTGGGATGTTACAATTAATTACTACATCTTATGACTTTTGAATTTCGAAAAATTGGATCCATAAAAGGAATAAATAGGTTTAAGTTATGTAAATCTTTTATTTATTTTTGGGCATTATGAATAGTAATTTCATTAATTTTTATTAATACGGTAAAAGGGTAAAACATGTAATTAAGGGTAAGAATACTATTATAAAATTACCCTAACATGTGTCCTAATATCATTGGATGAGTGTGTTTCAACATAAATTATCATTTGTTTGAAATGGATTCCTTTGAATGACACTTGGATGAGATTAGTACATATAATTTATTTTATTTAATGAATCATTAAATATGTCTCCCTAAAATTTTGATAACTAAATAATTTTTTTATATAATGTAATATATAAGATAAATTAAATTATAAACACTAATTTGAAAGATAAAATTTTTATATTTATCATGGTAATTTATTTTTAATTTTTAGAAAATGAATAATTACCTTATCGACTTATACTTTGAGGAGGTAAAAATTAATTAATTGGTGAGAAATAAATATAATAATTTTTATTAAAATATTAATAACCATCAAAGGGAACAAACACTTTACCAAATATTATTGGACTATTATATATCAAAAATTACCTTCCAAGGTACTAGTTAGGGAGTATTTTGAGCCTTATAGAAGAGATTGTGACACTTATATTTTTTTATTTAATGTGATGTTAAAGTTGTTACATTCATAATTTAATATGTACAAAATTATAATTTTTGGATTTTCCAAAACATAAATTTAACTACTAATATATTTCTAAAATATAGTTTATTTATATTCATAATAGTATTTTAGATTTAAAATTTATTTAACAAATATATATACAAAAAATATTTACACAAAAGTGTTATAGTAATTATTTTATTAATAGAGATATCCAATAAATTTTGTTAAAATATTAAAATAAATATAAATTTGGTTAATTAATATTTCTAATGAATTTTACATATTACCTATACATAATATGAATATAATAAAATTATGTTTTACAAGTTAAATTGTTATCATAATATTTTTAAAAATTAATGAGTTGAATAGTGTCAAAATTGACATTATTTATTGTTCATCAAAATAAGGTTTATAAATTATATAAATAAAATAAAACATTTTTCAAAAATATAAAATAATAATATATCCTATAATGTTTTAAGGTGCTTATTTATGGTCTAATTGACATCAAATAAGTAAATATTTGACCCATTTAATATTGAAATATGTGATATTAATTAAAATTAAATAGAATAACTAAGTGTTACATAAAATGGAGGTGTATAAATTGAAATTTAATGTTGTCTAAAATTTATTTTTTAATGATTTTACAACCCTATATAATTTCATCTTCAATATTGTGAAATTTTTGAAGTTTTTGGGAAGAGTTTTATGTTATTATAAATTAATATTTTTGGAGATCCCAAAAGTGACCCAAACATCAATTATAAAAGGGAACCACTTCCCTCACCTCATTACTTCGCATTGAGAATTATTTGTCATATATATCATTTCATTTTACCTTATAAACATTCCTATTTAAATTATATAATTTCGGGTCTTGTTAAAAGACCAACTCTAGTGCTCGGTGAGGAGATTCAGAGGAAACATGTTGAATAATAGGTAATCTCCTCTACCGATTTTTTCAAACATCATTCTTCTTCTCCTACCTATTAATGTGTTGTTTAATTATAATATAATAACTCTAGTATAAATTATATATTCTGATTATATTATTATTATTAAATAATAATATTCCTCCTTCTATCCATCCTATGAAAAATGAAATCACCACATGTGCGTACGTACGACTTACCGTCTCCACAACGTGGTGTAATATATTTTTCAACACCACATTAAATATATGGGTATAATGATATAAATAATAACTATATAAGATTATTATAATATTATTTTGATTCTTAAAAATTATACACCATCCAATTCTATACTATTTGACAAATAAGGGAATGATATTGTCGCTCGTGCATACGTACGGTCTAATGTCTCCAAAATGCGATATGATTCATTATACCTGATCTTCATTAAAACATGACTATAAATGTACATAATAAATATATATGATATATATTATGTTAATATAATTATTTAATGTTATAAAAATGATCTAATAAGGATAACCGGAACATCTCTGACAAAACCTGAATAATAACATAAAGCAGTTAATATACAAATAACGAGTAATAATGAAATGTTTTTAACAAACAGATGATAATATAATAACATTTTATATAATAAAAGTAATTTTATTCCTTAATAATTCAATTAAATTATTAAAATCATTATACTAAATGTTAGGATAAATACAAAGTATATCAGACCTAATGCAAGGGATAATTTTGCAATCTCATTATTATCCGACATTATTTATTTAAAAGTTTTTACTGGGGTATATTTATAATAAAAATCTATGTTACCAAAATACTCAATACTATTTATATTATAATATATTTGTTTAATGTCAATTTTACCCATTGATTAATTTTTAATAAATTTTATTAATGGAATTTTTGGTCGTTTTTCGATACAAGGTACTATTTAACTTTTCCAACAAATGTATGAGGATAGTGTTTTTAACTTGTAATGAATGAACAGTTTTTTATATCTTCACAATGACCTATTTACATGAATATTCCAATATAATACTTCATATTTATATTCAAATAAATTTGTTTCTTTTAAAATTTCAAAACATTTTTAGAACAAAAATGTATTTGAAGAAGAAATGATATTTTCCTCAAGAATTATTATCAAGTGTTTAATCAAAATCGATTTCCATATAAGATGAAATTAATTATTTGGGTTATGTTTATATCCTTATTATAATTATTGTTATATTTTGTCTTTATTATGTAGTGATATTTTTGAAATCCATTTTTTATATGGATTGTGATAGAATGATTTTTAAGAAACCCATTTTATTCTGTGGGATATTCTACGATGAATAATACATGTTTTCTGACATATATTCGAATTATTTCATTATTTAACAAGTGGGACCTATATCTCCATCCAATGAATTGGGTAAATATTTACATCTCATGAGATAGACAAGGTTGGAATTGGAAATGACTTTGGTTCAGTAATACAGGGTAGGGACGAGGAGTGCACTCGGTTTAGTAATGTAATTTTTCTGCTATGATGGTCTTGGAAATGATCCTTGAATAATATGTAATTATTTTCTATGATTATGTGTTTGCTAAAAAAATAAATTTCATATGTTATTACTTTTGGTATTATATTCATTGATTCTTAAAAACTTTTATGATTTATCACATTCCATGATATCACGATCTTTAGAATATAGTATAAGATATTCAAATGTTTGGTTCTTATGACTTATGTTTATGTTATAATTGATATTTACCTTGTTTACCCTTAATGTGAATCTAATCTCAACATTTCATATTTTTCATTTCCCCTAGTCATGATAAAGGGTAATATATAAGATACGTCAAGAACAGGTCTTGTTATGATGAAATGACTAAGAGGCAATGAATATGTCCTATGAACTGGTTAATTATGTTTCCCAGTTTCTAAAGACACTACAATTATATGGTCATTTTGAGTATTTGTGATATTTTATTATTTATATTCTTTAAATTATATGTAATTTCAATGTATGCAATGTATAGTTCATTAGAGTTGGTATCTAAGGAAAGGTACCGATAACCTATGGAAACTTGGATGAGAATACCTTATTAATAACCATAAGGTTATGTCAAAATATATTTTATAATCCTAGTATTTTAGAAATTATCATTATAACCTAGGATAAATCCTAAAGTTTCCAAAATTTAAATTTTATTCTTGATTTTGTGGATTTCACATTATGATTAGTTTTTCTCATACTATTATTTTTTGTTTTTAGTCAATGGATTTAACCCAAAGGAACCTCATTAATGATGAATGTGACGGGAAATGAAATGATTTTCCTCCTCAGCATCGAAATATTATTGGTGCTATAATGACAAATTTTGCAGATATTCTCACACAACTTTCTCAAGCTATAAAACATATAGGACCACCAAAAGGAAAAATAAGGGAACTATATTCTATTGGGTCCTTCATGATTTGGAATTCATATTCTTTCATCGAGTCTTATGATTCGATAGTTTTTGAATGATAGATCAGTACCACCAAAAATATATTTTTAATTCACCAATGTTTATAACATGATAAATTCATCTTAGTAGTTTTTTGTTTGGAAGATGAAACTGATCAATAGTGGAACCTCATCAATAATATAAGGCAACTAGATGAAATTGAATCTATAGAATGGAACTAGTTTAGGAACTTATTTTTCAATAAGTACATTCTGCATATTATGAAAACAAATATGTAGAATGAGTTCCTTGTACATAGAAAAATGATAACGAAACTGTTGGTAGCTATAGAGATACATTTACAGGACTTTTAAAGTAAGATTATAGAATTATTATATAGCCTGGTAGTAAAATAGACAGATTATTTAGTGGATTAAAACCATATCCATGTAATTAATTATCCATATGGGACTTCAATTGGTATGACGAAATCATTCCATGTGCTCTCAAGGTTGAGAAGGATATTAGAGTAACCCATCAGGTCTATGGGTTTAATAAGAAGAGAAAAATGGAATTCAAAGGAAAATTTAAAGAAGACACTAAAAAGAGATGGGGTTCCCTTATGATTAATTTGTGGAAGGAAACATGGAAAAAATTATCATAAAGGTACTAGTAAATGTTTAAAATGTGGAAAATAAGGTCATCGGGATGTTTAATGGTGATGTGATAGGAAAAGATGTCTACTAATGCGAATAGTGAAAAGGATATGTGATATGCTCCTCGTACACTTCAATGTAACAATTGAAAGGAAATGGGGGATTATGCTAATAAATTCCCAAATCTAAGGGTTTTTATGATGATCAATGTCAAAAAAATATTAAGGCCAAAGAAAAATACATGCCTCATTATATCAATATTAGTGATGTGAAGTATGATAATAAAGTGGTGAAAGGTACACATACCATCCACTCTAAAGTAGAAACTATTTTATTTGATTTTTAGGTCCACCCACTCTTTTATTTCTGAAGAATATTCAATGGGTGTCACCGTATTAGCTAAACAGTTATATGTTGAGTTGGTTGTGATTACTCTTAATGGAAAAAATGGTCAAATCAAATGTTTATAACTCTTCTCCAATTGATGTTTTTGGAAAACTATTTTCCTATAAATATTGATATCCCTCCAATAGTACAATTTGATGTGATTTCTAGCATAGATTGTCATTCCCTATATGGAGATCATATCAAATTCCAAGTAAGGGGAGTCACTTTTCATATTCTGGATCATTCGATGATCATATATCAGTGAAAAGATGAATATAACCTTCCAGTAGAAATTTCTTCCATGTGTTGGGTCATTATTCATATAAATTAATGTTATTTATCAAAAATGGTTTGGGAGAAACTCAAAATTAAAAAATACACCCATTGTATGAGATTTTGATGATGTATTTATAGAAGAATTTGTAGGTCTTCTGCCAAATCATGAGGTTGAGTTTCTAATAGAACTTATACCGGGTGTTATGCCTATTTTAGAAGACGCCTTATTGAAGATACCCAATTGATTTGTAAGAATTGAAGAAGTAAATATATAATAATCTTGAAAAGGGATTCATAAATCCTAGTGCATTAACTTGGTGATAACATGTTCTATTTGTTAAGAATAAATATGGATCAATGACACTCTACTATAATTTTCTGGAATATAACTAGATAAATATCAAGAAAACATATCCTCTTCCCCATATTTTTCTCTTATTCAACAAACTACTGGGATCTCAATACTTTTACAAGATTGATCTTCATTCAGTATATCATCAATTAAGGGTGAAGAAGAAGTATACCCCAAAGCCGACATTCTGTACAAGGTATAGACAAAATGAATTTATAGTGATACCTTTTGGTCTTACAAATTCCCCCTCTATCATCATAAGTCAAATGAATATATTATTTGGAGACTATCTTGATTATTTTTTTGTTTTCTTTATAGAAAATATTCTTGTCAATTCAAATTGAAATGAACAGAAATAAGATCACTTTAGATTCATACATAAGACCTTGAGAAATGATTAATCTTTAATAAAAATTTACCAGGTGTGATTTTTGGATTCCAGAAGTTTCATTTTTTGGTAACAAAATCTCAAAAGATGGGATATCTACGGATCCATCAAAAAAAAATTATTGAACGTTGGTTGAGACCAGAAACGACAACTGATATACAATTTTTTCTTGGTTTGACTGTATATTATTGGCATTTTGTGAATAATTTTTCATGATTATCTAATTCACGTACCTCGTTGCCTCGAAAAGGAGTTAAGTTCATGTGGATAGAGGAATGTGAAGTGAATTTCAAATAGCTCAAAATAGGGTTAACTAGTGCACATGTGCTCCCATTATCTCATAGTGGAGAAATTTTAATGATCTATAGTGATGCATCCCAAAACAGGATTGGTTGTGTCCCCTTAAAAAATGATATAGTGATAACTTATGTATCACTGTAATTGAAAAGGACCATGTTATCCTATCCATGATCAGGATCACAAAATATATAATATTTATGGATTTGCAAAGGATATATCTAGAAAATTTAAAGGAAGGGGTAAAATCATATCTTTATCAAATGAATTTTGAACCATCTATAGAAGTGGGGATTAAGGAGGCGTATAGGGAAGATGTAGAGCATAAATAGAAAGAATAAAATGTGATAATTCAACATTCATGTTTTTGTTCTAAAACAATTCAAGAATAAAAACATGATTCTTATTAGATTAGGATCACACTTATTTATTCTTTATTCACCCTGGAAGCAAAAAGATGTACTGGGACCTGAAAGATTATTTTGTGTGGGATTGAATTAAAATATATGTTTCCGAATATGTATCTCAGTACTTGGTTTTTCAGGAAGCTAAAACCGAGAGATAAAAGTCTAAGGGTATGTTACAACCATTACCCATACTAGAATGGAAATGTGAAAAATCATTATGACATTTCTCATTGGACTTCCCAAAAACAACTAATGTCGATAATGCTATATGGTTTATAATTGATTTCCTATCTACGTCAGCAAACATAATTTCTATGAAAGAGGATTTCACTCTTGACCATATTTCCAGTATATATGTAATGGAAGTGGTAATATTTCATGTAGTACAACTTCCCATTATATATAATCCATATCCAAAGTTTTATTCAAAGTTCGGGAAACATTATTAGTAGGATGTGGATATTGAGTTAATTTTCAGCACTTCTTATCATCCTCAGATAGATAATTTGTCTGAGAGGACAATTTAAACTCTATGATACATGTTGAGAGATTTGTATATGGATTTAAATGGTTTTTGGGATCAACACCTACCTTTGGTTGATTTTTTTTATAATAATATATTTCTCTATAATATTTAGAAGGCTCTTTATAAATCCCTCTGTGTAAAAAAGTGAATAACTCTATCATTCTTGGATGAAGTTGGGGAAATAATAGTATTAAGACCTGGTCTTGTTGATAAAATTGCAGAAAAGGTCAGATCTATTCAACAACACATTAAATCATCTTAGAGTCAACAAAAATATTATTCTAACATCTGAATAAAAGAGATAGAGTTTTAATTGTTTGAAAATGTGTTTCTACGAATATCTACCTTGAATCGATTACTGATATTTGGATAGAAGGGAAAGTGGAGTCCTAGGTATACCGGCCCTTTTGAAATTCTAGATCTTATTTTGAAGGTATCTTACTGATTTTAACTTCCATAAAATCTTTATCAAGTCCTTGATGTGTTCTATGTATCTCTCCTGATAATGTACATACTCAATCCTTTAAATATACTAAACTCAAAATTCATACCTCTAGAGAAAGATCTTTTTTATTATGGTCAACTGATTGAGATTTTGGATCATGGTGAAAACATTCTGGGAAACAAGACCACTTGCTTGGTTAATGTTTGGTGGTGGAACCCACAATTTGAGGAATCTAAATGGGAACATTACGATATACCGAGGGAGATATATCCTCATTAGTTTGTTTCAATGTGATTAATTTTGAGTGTGAAATTTATTTCAAGGGGGTAGAATATAACACCAGGTTGTTTTTATGAAATATTTCCTCCAAATAATTTTATTTCTTTAATGGATTTAATTTTATGCAATAGAGTGTTTAGAAAAACCAAAATATGACCTTACTATAAAATTAACTTTCTAACCAAGTCGTTAGGTTAGTTGGAATAAATATTTCTAACTTATGAAAAGGTACAGTGAATTCATTTGCTAAAAATTATTTATGAAAAAAATTTAAATAAATTAAATATTTGTATTTATTATATTAATAAATTTAGTGAATTACATTAATAAAATGAAATTGATGACATATATATGTTATATACATAATAATATATTCATCTAGTAGATATTTGTTTCATTTATTATGAATAAACAATTTTTGATGTAAAAAAACATATAGTTTCAAAAGGTTAATTTTCCGCCTTTAAATGGAGAGCCCGTTTTAAATTTAAATTTTGACACATTAATAATTTATATATGAAACAATAATCATATTCTTTGTAATATGTATATAAAAATTTATATTGGATGAAATTTTAATATTTTTCTTATAACTTTTAAATTTTAATGGGTAGTAAAAGTACACAAAATTTTAATTGGAAAACAAAATTTTCAAAGAAATAATATATATGCTTAAGTTATAATATAGAGGGGTTTTAAAGTTTAAATATAATATATTTTTATCATTAAATATAATTTATGTCATTAGAATAAATTTTATATTGAATTCAGATGTAAAAACATTTCAATCTTTTGCAATGGTTTAACATGTAAAATCCGTTCTCTCTTTCTGAAAATGGGAAAAATATCTATTTCATTAATAAAAATTATGTGTCTTTAATTGTGAAAAATAGATTCCATATTTGGAATAATTAGGTCTAAATTAAGTAAATAAATATTTTTATTTATGGGCATTTCGTATAGTAACATCGCTAATTTTTATTAATACGCTAAAAGGGTAAAAAAGATAATTAAGGGTAAGAATACTATAATAAAATTAACCTAACACTTGAGTTAACTTAATTGGATGATATTTTTTCGACCTGAATCATCATTGGGTTGAAATTTTGTCCTTTTTAAACTAATTTGATGAGATTATGACTTATAATTTATTTTATTTAAAGAAAAGATAAATATGTCTCAATAAAAAATTAATAAGTAAATAATTTCATATATAATGATATATAAAAGATAAATTATATTAAAAATACTAATTTGAAATCTAAAATATTTTTATTTATCATGTTAATTTATTTTTAATTTTTAGAAGATAAATAATATCCTAAAAGAATTATACAGTAATGATATTAAAATTAATTAATTGATGAGAAATCAATAGAACAATTTTGGTTTAAATATTAATAACCATAAAAGGCCCAAAAAACATGACAAAATCGTATTGGTATTTTATATTGTGAGTATAACCATCCATGGGTCGAGTTAGTGACCATTTGGATCCTTATAGAATTGACTCTCACACTTATATTATTTTATTTACTGTGATGTTAAAGTTGTCACATTAATAATTTAATAAGTATTTTACTTTAAATGTTGGATTTTAAAGAGGATAAAATACACTACTCATATTATTCTGAAATATAGTAGATTTATCTATATTATATAATATTATTCTTAATTTTTATTCCAAAAAAATACAAAATAATTACACAAAAGTGGTGTAGTAATTATTTTATTAATAGAGATATCAAATAAATGTTATTAAAAATATTAAAATAAATATACTTGGGTTAATTAATATGTAAAATTAATTTTCTATATTAAATTTACCTTTTATTAATATAATAAAATAGTTGTTTTAATGTTAACTTGTTATATTCATAATTTTAAAAATTAATAAATTGAATAGTTTTAAAATTGATACTATTGATTTTTTAAGAAAATGATGTTTTATTAAATTATTTTAAAATCATTAAATAGTTTTAAATAATATATAATAATTATTATAAGGTCATAATTATTCTAATTTACTTATTTGTGGTGTAACTAACATCAAAACAGTAAATATTTCACAATTTTTATATTGAAATATTTGTACTCTTAATTAAAATTAAATTGAATAACTACGTGTTACTTAAAATTAAAATTTTTAAATTGACAAAAAAACGTGGATAAAATTTATTTTTTGATGATATTACAACCCTATCTCATATAATATTTTAAAGTAGGAAATTTTGGTGTTTTTTGGGTCGGTTTTGATTTTATTATAAATTAATATATTCAGAGATCCCAAAAGTGCCCCTCACCCCAATTATAAAAGGGAACCTCCTCCCTCACCTCTTCACGTAACGTTGAGCCTCAAAAATCATCTATCCCCTACCCTTTACCCTTTTTAACTTCCCCAGTTACATTATATACGTTATTTCCTTCTTCAATTACCAACTCTATTGTTATGAGAGGATATTTAATGGAAGAACATTGATTACGAGGTAATCTCTTCTATTGATTCTTTCAAACATCATTTTTCTTGTACGTTTTCATCATTTTATTATTAGTTTGGGGCCGAAGCATATTTTATTATTAAATTAAAGCAAATAACTCTTTAATTGGGTAGAGGGAGACCCATTATATAGCATGAATGCCCTGTGGGCATTCAGCCCATTACATGGCCCGTAGGCCCAATTTGTGGGCCAAAGGCCCATTCTGTGAATAGTACTACTACAGTAACTGCACTACTATAGTACCGCATAGTACCCTCCACTACTAAAGTACCCCTGAGCTGCTACAGTGACCTACCGCCACTATAGTGCCCATCATTTCTATTGTATCGTCGCTGCTACAGTACCTTCAACCCAATGGGTCTTGAACCCCATTTTTTATATAGGTTTTAGGGGTGCTTACCACTAAGCCAAACCCCAACTACATATATAATTCTTCATCCTGAGTTGTTTATATATAATGTAATAAATATATTATCACTTATATTCTGATATTTTATAATCAGTATGAATCAAACATATTCCACCTTTAATCCATCCTACAAAAAATGAGATCACCATCTGTACGTTCTTACAGCTTACCGTCTCAACGCCATGGTGTAATATATTTCTCACCCCAACCATACAGGGATGATTATAATGATGTAAATAATAACTATATATGATTATTGTAAAATTATATTAATTTTTAAATATTATACCCCATCCAATTCAATACCATTAAACAAATAAGGGAAAGATATCTTCACTCGGGAGTACGTACAACTTACCATCTCTATGACGGGATATGATTTTTATATATGATCATTATTAAAGAATGATTATATAAATTTAAATAATCAATAAATATGGTATATATTATGGTAATATCATTTTTGAATTATATAACTAGGTCCAAATAAGGAGAACCAGAAATTATCCTAGAAAACATGCCTAAGAACATAAAGTAGTTAATATCTGAATAACGAGTTACAATGAAATATGATTAACAAACTGATGATAATATGATCATATATGATATCATAAAAATGGAAATGATTATTTAATAAGTTAATGTAATTATTAAAATCATTATACATGAGGTTGTATATATAAAAATAGTATCAGATCTAATGTATTAGATAAATTTGTAATCTCGTTATTATCAATGACTGTTTATTCATAAGTATTTACTAGGCAATATTTATCATCCACATAAAAGTTCCTTAAATATGTAATACTATTTATATTATTATAAAATTGTTTAAATTAATTTTTACACATTATTTGATTTTTATTAAATGGTATAAAAGAAATATTTTTTCGTTATTCGATACTATGTACTTTTTTAGTTTTCTGTAAAAAGTACGAGGATATTTTTTTTAACATATACATAATGAAAAGATTTTTATGTCTTAAGATGCCTTATTTAAATAATTCTTCATCTATGATGGTCTTGGATATGTTCCTTGACTAATATGAAATGATTTTTTATACTTATATTTATTCCACAGAACATCATGTCTTATGTTTTGACTTTTGGGATTATATCAACTAATTCTTAAGAACTATTATGATTTACTAAATGGCATGATATCATGATCATTATTATACATGATAATATTTTCAAATATTATGTTCATATGTATTATATTTATTATATGATTTATATATATGTTTTTCACCTTTTCTGATCACATGAGATCGAAATTTCATATGTTTCATTTCCTAAGGTCATAGAGAAGGGTATTAAGTATGATATGTCATAAAAGGGTCTACTATAATGAATTGAGTGGGAGACAATGAAGATTTCTTTTGAACCAACTATTTATATTCCCCATTTTCTAGACAAAGTATACATATATGCTCCTTTTGTGGCTTTGTTATATTTTTTAATGAATATTATTCATCCTTGAATTAATATCAATGTTTATAAAGTATGGGGTGTTATAGTTTCTATTTGGGGAAATGAATAGTTAACCTATGGGATCTAGGATGAGAAAACCTCAGTATGAACCCTATGGATATGTGTATGTATAGTTTACAATCGTAGTGTTTTAGAAATGATCATGAATAACCTAGGAGAAAAACTAATGTTTCACAAATTTATCTTTTATTCTTGATTATGTGGTTTTCACATTATGATTTGTGTTGATCAAACCATGCTTCCTAACATTAGTCAATGGAAAGAACCAAAAGGATCCAGGTTAATGATGAATGTGACTAGTAATGAAATGATTGTCCTCCTGAGAAACCAAGAGTTATGGATGATGAAATTAAAAATCATGTAGTTTTGATCACAAAACTTTTTCAAGATATGAATCATAATGGACTAACAAACATGAAACAAAAGGAACAAAATTCTATAGTGGTGTCCTTTCCTTCTTCCATTTGTTAGTACCTCAACCCTTTTGGTAGTATTTGGTGACCATTCATTATACTGGCTCTATTTCATCCATTATTGGTCTCATTGGATCTATATTAGTGATTTATTCATTGATATTACAACTTTATTCATTTTTATTCATATCAATGGAGTTATTTTGGTTTAAAATAATATACCATTTTCAAGGGTTTTGCTAATTATTACTTTTTCTCCTAATCTATTATAAATCAAATGGCCATACTAGATGTGTGTTCTATGATGGATATATTGTAGGTGGTCCATATATTTCAATTAATGTTTTTTGTTTTATATGAAGTGTTGTTGTTGTGTCACATAGTAGACCTTCCAACGTTTCCATTAAAATTAACTAAATGCCTTGAGTTAATTTTTCAGAACCTATTAGGTTTCCCACTAAATACCATTCTGATGGCTTGAGGTTACGGACCTCATCCAAGGAAACACATGGGGTGTTCCATTGTATATTCCATATGTTATACCACACATTTTGGTATATATGAGCTTTCTATGGGTTTTGGGAGCTATATTGAATTGAATGGGAATTTAACAAATGATTCACATAGGGTTATTCCTCTGTTAAAATGTGATTTCATTATACATAAATTATTGATTTATTTAAATGGATTTTTTATTATGATATGGGTGAACTCATTGATTATTAATGGTTATTAAATGGTTAATTAATTGAGATTTTGAATTGATAATGGTGGGGTATTCTCTGGATATTTTAAATTCTCAGATCCTGATTCCATTAGAATCCATGGACATTTATACTTTATGGGACTTGATAATGGTAGTGTATCCCTTTGTAATATCAACTCCATGGACCCTAATTAAATTTGATTTGATGTGAATTTAGACTCCATGGATCCATATTTATTATGGTAATGGATTCCATGAAAATGTATACTCATTGTATCAGGATTCCATGGGATGACAAGGGAATTTATACACCTTTAATATGTCATTCATTAAATCAATAAGATCATTATCTATGAAAATTTTCCTAGGAATCCTTCAAATTCATTAAAGAGATATCATAAAGATAATATATGTACTCTATGAGGATGAAATAGTCTTTTATACATTGGTTCAAGTCATTTTCTTCTAACATCAGATTACATAACATTGGTCTTCATGGATGTTATACACACGAATACTCTTTATTGTCCATAATAGCTATTTATTATGCTTTACGAATATCCTTAGTATCTATATTTTATTATAGATTTTACAATTTATAGCATCACACTTAATTCACGATGTTTAATGTTTACCTTGTTTTTGGGATATTAACTATTGTTTGTAGGGAGCCACATTTGGATGGAAAAATCACTTCAATTTTAAAAACATAATTTTATTACTGTTATACATGTGATGAATTGCACACTTCTTCTTTTTATATTACACATACTGGATATCGTATAAAAACCTTTGGTGGTGGCCTAATTAGTGTTTTCCTACACCCTTTTTGGGCCACCATTGGTCATTCGGATAGACTTCATGGATGTATGTTAGGGTTAAGGAAAGAACCCTCTTTATGATGCTTGATTTTCTCATTTCTTAGAATTAGGGAAATATAGAACAAAGCTATTTTTGTGTTGATTTCCAGAGATAGTACTTTTTTTACTTTTGATACATGTATTGAAGTGGATTCATATTTCCATGTTTCACATGATTTTTTTATAGAGACATGGCATGATCATTCATATTTTAAATGAATAATTTTGCAATATTTATTTTTATAGTCTAATGGATGGTTATCTTCAGTATTCGATTCATTTATATTTATCTTCTTACACCATTGAATGTTATGAACACTACTATTGTGCTACAATCATATATGAGGTCATATTATCCACACATACACACCAAATCCTTTACTGCTAGTCGAGATATTCTAGTGTGCGGGGAGGCGTACTCATGGACATTTGAACGACGACATCAAGGAATCATATAGTGGATCTTAGGCAGGGATTATACATATGTTAGGCATTGAGACATGCCTCATGATTTACTGTAGTATTGCGAACTAGGTGTCATAGTTTCTACCAACCATGTATTCCAACTACATCCTCCAAAATCTTAGGCTCTAGGGTCTAGACAAGCTTCCCAAAACCCCAAATATCTACTATGATCCCACTAGGAACTCCCATTGTAATAAAATAAAATATCTAAACTAAGAATTAATTGTTTCTTACCACATAGAATTGTATGGATCTCACATAGTAGGCTTCCAAATAGGATAACATTAATAAAAAGTGAATATATAGATACGGAGGAGGAAAGTAATTTCAAATGACAAATTCAGGCTGATAGAGAACATGTATAGGAAATTTTAGGACTATAATATAATAAATCTATGATCTATAAAAATTAAATTTGTTAATGGAAAATGATCATAGTATGATTTTCTTATCAATGTAATTTTCAATGAGATAATGAATTTATTTATAATTTATACTAAGAATATAAGAAAATTAATTTACTTGAAAATTATATTATAATACTTCAATCAAAATCCACAAATAAACTCAAATTTCACTGAAAAAAATGATTATTCAATATTATTGTTTTTGGCATGAAGCCCTAAAATTATATTTTAATGAAAAAAAATTAATTTATAAGGGAATACAATGATATTCATCAAATCATTAAATATACAAAAAATATAAACTGGTTATCATAAAATATGAACATTTTAAAAAATAAATAATCCTATGTATAATTAAATAAAACTTCAATCTCCAATTACACAATAATGGGATCCAATAGTCAATAGAGATAATTTTTTATATAAATAATCCTAAAATTCAACATATTATTCTTGACCATGTTTCAAACCCAAAAATAAAAACGACTTGATTGTATAATATTTCAAGATTAATTTATATTTTATCTATAAATAGAATTAATAATCCATAAATTCATATGCCACCAAATGAATATCAGGTAATCATATAATCAAAAAAAGAGGAAGATCAATTTTCTTAAATTAATAACCATATTTCACAAATATAAAAATTCTAAATGTTTAATTCTAAATGGATATCTTCTACATTTTATCCTATACCACCAATAATTTATTAAGACTATTCCAGAATAACACTTTTTGTTAAAGC
The DNA here is from genome assembly GCA_963277665.1 of Viscum album. NCBI lineage: Eukaryota > Viridiplantae > Streptophyta > Magnoliopsida > Santalales > Viscaceae > Viscum > Viscum album. The sequence continues at coordinate 765,358,023 of OY728129.1, forward strand.
TATGGGTTACATGTACCTTAACTCAGTAAAACATCTCCTGAAATATTATTAAGCACATTAAAATCCCATCACATAAAAATACAAAAGTGGTGATTAATAATTTGAACATATTATCAACCTTAATCTTATAAATTCATTAAGGTATACATGAATCCTAATATATATTAACATTAAAAAAATTCTAATATCCATTTTTTCTAACCTTGATCTGATAAAAACTATTATAGTCACGAACCTGCACTCATGGATCTGGGGAAAAAAATTTAATATATACATTTTTGTCTTGATACTGATAAATTTGACCCATTTATAGCCTTCAAAAATTATTAAAATTATCAGTAAATTCCGGTTCACTTATATACCCAAGGAACAATATAGATCAATAACTTTAAAGAATTAATAAAAACTCTACATAACAATACCATTGTATTTAAGTGATCATTTTTTCCACTGAAACCTCACTTTTCATATTTCATAATAAATCTTAAACATCTACTATATAATTTTCCACACATGAGACCATTATATACAAATATCATTTAACATCACCCTTCATAACCTGTAGAAAAGGAAACATTAGAAGGCAGATCATAATTACATATTAAGGTTAAACAAAATATTAATAATTGAATATCCCCATTGCGAATGATAATATTGTAAGGGTATGATGAAATAATCAAAATTATTGAGAATAAGATTAATGAAATTGTTGCCTATAAATATCTAGGTTATCACTCATGAAAAATCGAATAAATAATTAATAAAGGAAATGGTCCCTTGAAAAAATAATTGTGATCATTTTGTTGTCAATCATGGTTAATGGAATAATTAAATTCCTGTAAAAAATATAAAAAAACATATTTTTATCTTATAGAATTATTATAAAAAATCAAGTCCTAAATATCTCGTGACTAGTTAAATATACAAGAGAAACCACACTGTTAAACTCCCACATTCATACCAATTAAAACAAGGAATATTACCCAAAGGATTAGAGAGATATAATGGGTATCACCCTTCATATATGATATATCAATATTATCCATTCATCATGAGCTATAATTGGGATCAACATATCATATAAGTTGTATTACCACCACCCATTCAAGATGAGATATAATGAGACTCAATACACCGCATAAATAATATGAGATCACCCATCTTCATCACTAATTTACACATACCGTTAATGATTTTTTTATAATATCCCACTTTTCAACATAATGAAAATCTATATTATTTCATTCCTTGATTCAACCATAGAAATTAAATGGGTTCGATTTCAATCTCATAATCTATCCAATGAAAAAAATAAGAATAGAATCATTAAATCACGTCTCTTTTAACTTTTAATAAACATAAATGTATTTTGACATTGATTAATGGGAATAAAATTAAAATACCATTGAAATAATTCTTTAGGAAAATACAAATTTTACAAAAACATTACTTTTAAAAACATAATATTCAAAAAATATAGTAAAAATATTATTATTTCAGAATAAACATAGTAAATTATAAATAAAATATTAATGGGAAAAATATTCACCATGTAAGTAAAATTCATTTTTATTGGAAATGACAAAAATAATCATTCTTTTCAATCATTATTCAAAGGAAATAAATAGTGACCCATTGGAAAAAAATTAAAACATTACTTTTAAAAACATTTAAAAGAATGTCTTAGATAATGTAAAAAAGTATTCAAAATTACACTATTTTTATAAAGAACATTGTTTGAAAATATTTTTGAAAAAATCTCTAATGAAGAGACTGAATCCCAATCTAAAAGAAGAGACAAGATTAGTATAACTTAAAAACAACTTCTTTGATGATTATTTAATAAATAAAGGATGAAATAGAAACTAAACATGAAAAAAAATTATTAACCATAATAGGAAAACATATATGTGTTTCAATAAAATATGATCACATTATTTCCATCAATGTGACCATGAACATGAATTATAAAAGAAAATATTGTTTTCTATCAAAATTAATATTTTCAAGATTCATTGAAAATTTATTTTTTTAGAGAAATCAAAAAAATTCCCTATGATAATTATGAAATTATGAATCAAAAACATTTATCCTTTTTATAAAAAAAATATAAAAAGTTTTAGAAATTTATTATATTATCACCTCAAAAAATGTAATAACAATCATTTTTTAAAGGAAACAAATTTTTTAGAATAAATTTAATTTACTAAAAATGAATAATTATTTACTAGAAATAAAAATATATATATTTGTTTAGTTATTTTTATATATTTCATAAGTTGTTTACAGTTATTCATACCTGCAAATTTTAGGTGATGATTATAACTTTCACATTTAAATAATAATTTTCTTTTCATATATCCTAATTCGTTTAATGCTCAGCGTTGTATATTGTGTACTCTATTGAAAATATTATGTATATAAAAATCATAAGGTATTATAAAAAAATATGGTTATTAGGAATTTTTTGTTCAAATAATTAGAAAGATGATATGATTATTTATAATGAAATATGAAAAAAATCACAATTTGGTGGTCTGGGTGAAATAACTACACATTTAATAAAATTGGGATATAATGATGTTTATAGACCATAACCAGTAGAGTATACATGTATATATTAAAACATTATAAGTTTTATTCTAGAATTTAGAAGATATTGTAATATATAATTCAAGAGGAATATGTCTAAATTCATTTAGAAATTAATATTATTCAATAACTATGTAGATTACCATTATGGTATGATGATAATTATAAATTGACTTGAACTACGTTTTGAATATATTTAACATTATTTTATCAACATTCTATATGGGTATGAGATTATATATTAACTCACTCCAACATATACACCATTATGAAATGGCGTTATTAAAAGTAAGAATCATAAATTCCATAACATAGTGAGGTCAACAATGAGTCAAGAATATCATCAATTATCCTTTTGGGGATCTACAATACAAGATAAAAACATATTATAAACATTTTTTTCAAAGGGGGAAATTTTAAAGACATATTAATTAATGTACTATAAAAAATTCATGTTGTCCCACACTCGTGAATGGTGTTTTGGAGAGTTATTTAATGTGATATTTATTAACAAACTAGAACCCAGGGGAATGATCCATAACATAAAAAATATTTTATCAAAACTAAGGGATATTATCCTTAAAAACCATCATATAATATTTTAATAGTGGTTAGAAATGATATTTTTTATAAGGGGCCACATCATAAATAAGTATAGTGGAATAATGATTAAATTAAATGAATTTTATGCCCAATATAACAAGTTCCATAGTTAATCAAAAAAGTGGTCATTACCAAAAACACATGTACTATATAGGATCCCCAAAAGGGTTAAAGAACCAAAATGATATTATTTGCTGTCTTCTAAGGATGCTGAGTCATTATTTCTTGAATATAATGACACCAATTCTTATAATGAGATAGTATAGATATTAAAATAATAAATACAGCATGGTTACATGAATTATATTATAGATTCCTTGTATGATATTTAATTTTGGGTTCTGGTAGGTATTCTAGTTAATTTAAAGCTCATTGGGTGTAAAATGGTATTATAGAGAAAAATATACATTTAAGGGGACATGATTACCAATAAATCATCACTATTAAGAAAAGGGAATCCAAAACATCATATTAATGACTATTATGAAAATTTTTATTTATTATCCAAGTTATAATACATAAAAAATAAACATGATATAACTGCCTTCTATAAATTCTTGATTTAGTATGTGAATATAAAAATAACATTCCCGGATTGGAAACATCAGGTTGATATCTATACAAAAAAACCAAAATAGTTTTTGACACTATGTAATAAAAATAGGGAAAGAAATTGGTTGAGGCGTATTTATATATTTAACATAGAATATAACTTAGGAAAACATTTATTCGATGAAGTAAAAAAAGAAAATTTTGTTTAACTAAGAATGAATGTTTCCTATTTTTTACAATATGTTTTGTGGGAGTGTGGTTATTACCATAGTATTACATTTCGATGAAAATTTAATTAATATAAATTACATTATAGTATTATAGTCAGTTAATTATTAGTTGAAAAGTGATTCTCTATAAAGTACTTAGGTGAAGTAGTATATAACCCTTATATCAACACCATTCATGATAAATAAAAGAACCATGTAGGGATACTAAAATGTATAAAAATTAAAAAGATAATAAATATACTTATTATGGAATATTCTAAAAAACTATTTTTGAATTGTCCTAATTATTTAAAATAACTAATATGTTCGATAGTGTACAAGATATGAAACACTGAACTTAAACAAACCATCAAATATTTTTATTAAAATACGAACTTTATATCATATTTGTTGAAATGGAAGGTTTAAAATATATTAACCAAGTTATGTTATATATATATATAAATATATTAATAAATAAAAATATATTGATAAATTCCTTGTAAATAGACTCATAATTTTTTAAATAAAGTAATTTAACACTACAAAAATATGATTCCACTAAACATTATTTTTTATTAGTTACTTTTAGAGGATAATATAATTAATTTATGAAACATTATCAATTCAAATTTATAAAAACTATATCCTTTTTGAATTTATCGTGTCAAAATTAGTTTTTATTGAATTTTTTCTGCTTTTTTGAAATGATTTATTTTCACTAAATAGTCAAAAATGCTGATTTTTATTGAAAAATATATTTTTGTTTCAATAATATACAAATTAAAATTTTAATTTTAAATGGATTCCAAGTAAAATTAGTTATATAATTTTATCAATAATACAAATAATCTCAATGTAATCAATTTTAAATTTAAATTTGGTGTAAACTCATTTTTTATACATAAAAGGCATTTTTCTCAAAAACCATTTTTCATTGCATTTTATATTTTAATCTTCAATTAACTAATTCTACTACTAAGAATTGAATTTTATTAAAATGGTTTATATATTTTAAATAAGGAGGAATAAATATGGTAAATAGTTCCCTTTTTTATTTTTTCATTGTGAATTGTAATTGTAGTAAATAATTTTCACCCCAATAAAGGTATATCATGTAATTTTGGATGAGAATAATTTAAAAAGGACAAACAAATGACCTCAAAAAATTTATTTTATTTCCTTTTATTAGTCAATTTCATATATAATCATCCAATAATATAATATATGATCTTTTTTATGTTTTTATATGAATTTTACCTTTATCATATTTAAGTAAAAGATGATGCAATAAACGATACTTTCTTCTTCTACAATAAATAATATTTTGTGAAATAGATAAAAACAAAATATATGTGGTTATAAATATTAATTTGATATATAAATTCAATATTACTATTTTAAATTAAATTTTATATTTTTTGATGAAATAATTACCCTAAATTACTAAGAAACATTGACATAGTTCTTGTGACTGTTATAGAACAAACATAAAAATTATTTAAAAAAAAATTGTAATATTGTTTGGGTATTTTAATAATAAAAACTAATTTAATCGATAAATATAACATATTATTGATGGAGTAATAAACTACATTTGAAATACATTTTTTCACGTAGTTTAAAAATAAAAATTAAATGAATAGTGCCAAAAATAACATTAATGATATTTTATAATAAATAATAGTTTATAAAATGATTTATTTTTCTAAAAAAAATATTTCTTCAAGAAACATATCTAGATATGGATTGAAATAAAAACCACTACTCATTTATGGTCTAACTATCCTTTTACTGTAAATTTCTTTCTGCCTAAAGAGAGAAAATCTTTTTTATCATAGTAATTATCAAAAGTGTTAATAGAGGGTCAAAAAACACAATAGTGAAAACATCTCCTAATCTTGTAAATTTTTAATTCTAATAGAATATCAAGTCTCCTCTTCATATTATATTTAGCTAATATCATGTTTTTCCATTTTAAAATTATAATTAGTACATATTAATTTAATATGTTATCAAATTTGAAGAATTACCCTCCCCATGTTTTATAAAAGTGAACATATTATCATCTATTATCTAAAAAATAGTTTTTATTATAAAATATATGAAAAATAATTTTTTTAATTCCCTATATATTTAATAGAGGCCTTTTTTCAAAAAATCAATCATATGGATGCTTTTGGTGTAAACATTAAGATGTTATCCGGACCAAGTGTTTTCATTTTTTGTCTCCTTATACCAGCATCAAGAATTCCTAAAAATGATAAATTTTGAAACATAAGATCATAAATATAATTAAATGTTAGTATCTTAATGTAATAAACTATACCCATCTCATATTACCCTAAATGGGAAACAAACCCATTATTCTTGAGTACAGAAAAATACCGCCTTGCAAACCAATGTAATTCATTTTCTATCACTACCTCTCATTGATTTTCATGTCTATATATTTAATGTATATATATTATATCAATTAAAAAATTATTATTATATAATATTAATATATAATTTTCCTACTTAACATTATATTTATTAAAAAGAAGATAACATCATTCGTGTATACATGTGGATTATCAACTCCAGGAAGAGTTGTGATATAATTTCACAACATCATCATCTGGAATGTTTATAAAAATGTATTTAAAGAAATAATATGTTATTTATAATATAAATATAATTATTTAAAGATAAAATAATACTTAACTTCTTTCTATAGGGATGGTATAAAAATTTAAATGTTACTCATGCGTAGATACGACTTTCTATCTGTATGATTATACCCTAGATAATTTTTCATAAAAATCATTCATGATTAGTTTTTAAAGAATAAATGATTTATAAAAAAAATTATTTCATAATTATTATTTAATATATTATTGGATAATGTATTCACTGATCATAGTAAACATACCAAAATTGGTTAGGGCATATAAATCAATTATCATTAAAACGATCGAAACGATTTCAATGTATATGGAAATTGAATATACCAGGGTTATTAATAAAGTTATTGGAATAATAAACATTAAAATTATTCATAATTATGTAAATAATTTAAATAAGTTTTATATTATTGATGATGGAGAACGCGCATGATTAGTTAGACTCGTGGTAGGGGAAACATTACTTTAAGAACCTCATTTTGATAATTTAAAAGAGTTATTTTCAAATTCGTTCTCTTCCATATCAATATTAAAAACAATTATTTTATATATTTAATAATATGAACAAAAAATAATTATAATTTAACATTTATGTCTCTTTTTTACAATATTTAAATGGTTTTTCAAAATGAATTTTTTTATCTATTATATATGAAATTTTATTTCGTTTTTAAAAAAAGAATAAAATAATGTTATATTTTAACGTATACAAAGTTATTTAAAATTTGAATTCCACAATGATATTTCTTGTTTTTTAAATGATAAAATATATTTCAATTTATTATTGGTATTCCAATTTTTAAAATGGTAATTTTCAAGGAAATTGTATTTTGATATCTGATGGTGTTTTGAATAAGAATTTCAAATAGGTTTTCATCATATTTATGAAGAATATTGATTGATAAAAATGATTTATTCATGATATTAACCTTTTAAATTATTTATTATGATATGTGAGACCTATAATGATAATTATTATAGGGGATCATTACATACCTCATGTTTATGGGAGACCCTCATATAGAACTCTAATGCATTGATTAATGATTTTGTTCTCTAAAGAATCATGATGGATTTGAACTGAAAATTTATTCCAATTGTTAAGAGGATTTTAATTGTTCTATAAATATGATATTTCAATGTGGTTATATGATGTTTTAATCCTTTTTATATGTTTTTCAGAAATAATTTTATTTTAAATGGTAACGTAATAATTTATAGAAATTATTCTGCCTTTTGTTTGCTAAAAAGGCATGTTTGTAAGAAAGTGTTCTCATGGGTTCTAATGATTTGTATGAAAAAATAATTATTATGATTTTTTATTTAATATTTTATTTATTTTTTTTATAAAAATATTTAGCATAAATTCTTATTCAATGTTTACATAAATTATTTATTTTGAATTCAATGGTTATGGAAAAAAATTTATGATTTTAGAGTTTTAAAATGGACAAACATATTTTTCTCATTATTTATTTATATTTTTAACATAATTTTTCTTAAAATAATCATTGGGATTTATTATGGATATTAAAAAAGGAAAATTAAGGTTTAAATTCATGAATATTAGTCTTGAGAAGCAAAAATATTTCATTGTAAATGCTCAATACTGTTGAAAAAATGAATAATTCATTGAAATTTACAAATTTGAATTTATGGGGTTGTTTGGTATTATTTATGAACAAATTATAAAAAATAATAAATGTAAAAGATATTTTTAAACAATATATATTAAATTATAGTCCAAAGACACTAGTTTTTGTAATTATTAAGTCTAATTCCTTACAATTGGTATTAGATTAACGGTTTTGATAACATTAGAAATTATGATGTTTTCATCTTGGTTTAACTTAAGAGTTGTGGATTCCATGATGATTTAATATGATTAATGTTAATTATAATTCAAATTCATTAAAACCACATTTTAGGTTTCAAGTGATGAGTTTTTTAGGTGAATAATGTTATTTTTTGGAGATGTTCTTTTTTTGTTCATGTATATGTAATTAATAGGTTTAATGTGAAGTATTATTTCACAATAATGATGTTACATTTTGTAATTTGAGTTGAATGGTATGTGATAACCTTTTATTTTGAGACATTAATTAAAGTGGAAGTTAATATATTTATTATTTATGATTTTAAAGATAATGTATTATTGAATTTTAATGGTATTGTATTTATAGGGAACATCTTCATTTAAATGTGAAATAAATAATTTCATTTTTTAATGGTGTTATTTCCTACAAATTAAAGATAAATTTTCATGATTAATGGAAAATGATGTCACAAAATTGAAATAACTCATCCTATTATTTTATCATCACTATCATGGAAAAATATTTTTAAAGTGATTATGAAACCTTTTTGAGCATCCAAATAACTTGTATGAAGCTATTTGATATGAATAAGATGTCTCAATTTAACAAAAATTTCTACGGATCATTATATTACACTTATTTTATTTAATAATATCAACTCATCTATGAAATATAGATTAACAAATAAAACTAAGGAATTGACTAATTATTTTCTTGAAATATGCCCTCTATGATGGCAGGTAATGGGGAAATCAACAACATAGAATAATTCAATGATGTATGGGTTTAAGGATGAATTATTTTTTATTTCCATAGTGTGAAATATGATAGAGTTGATATTTATAAAGTACAATTACATATCTCATATCACTGTAGTTTACGAATAAATTATTAAGGATTAAGTAGAAATATCATGGTTAAGAGTTTACGAAGAAATTTTAATCTTGGATGAGTCTATGAATGATATTCTAATATATTATAAATACAATGAGAATCATGAATCCACGAAGGATTATTCTATATTAGGTTTTATTTTCAATAATATGGATGTATATGTTAGATATAGTTGATACAATTGAATACAGTGTAGGGAAGACATGATAAGTTTTGGTAATACTCATTTAAGTACATATGATAAAGTGACCAATAAACATTGGGGTTAATATGATCTCAATATTAAAGAAATGATTATTAATTAAGATTATTATTATTTTGTGTTGAAAATTGAACTCTATTGAAAAAAATTGAGGTCAAAAATCGATTGGATGAGTAATGAAATATTTTAAGATATTCATTATATGTGAACAATATATGAATTAAATTACATTAGGTTATGTAAAAAAGGGAAAAATCGTCACATCTAGTAAGGCCATGAGGCTGGAATCCACAATCGAAGGGTAACATGGGTGAAAATACTACAATCAATCAACAAGATTTTTTAATTAGTATTACATTATATGTAGGTACTATGTAAATTATGGTAATATATTTTTTATCATATAGATATCTATAAGACTGAAAATTTATTTATTGATTAAGTGAAAAAATTTATTTTGGAACAAGATCACTATATTGTAGAACCTTATATGAATAAGGTGACCAAAATCATATTGAATTTTATTTTAATATTAATGGATGAACTGAATTTTAAAATTACATATTATTTTATATTTTATTTATGGTTATTTAGGTCATTTATGGAAATTATTAGAATATATTAGAGTTTTTATAACAATGAAGTATACTTTATTAGTTTGAGAATTTAAGACTGATTATTTTTTATTGGAGAATTATTTTAAATTTATTTTGGAAGATTATGTTATAAAATAATTTTAATATTTAGATTTCAATCTTATTCATGAATATTTTCAAAATATTTATGGGTAAAAGGAGAATTATTTAGTCTGAACATTGTGTATTATATTTTAATTTTAGAGATTATAGTATTATTTCATCATAAATTGGTATATTTATTTTGGGAATTATCTTACCTTATTCTAACCATTTTACGTTTTTTAATGTATAATGATGGCAGAAATATCTAGTTATCCTTTAATAGAATTATCTTATAAATTATAGTTGATTCTAGTGCTCCATGCATGCAAAATTAATCTCTAATACTAATAATTTGGAGTAAAAGATATGAATATGGTGGAAATTGATTTATCAATGAAATTATAAATTTTATGTAAGTATGTTTTCGTAGGATTCTATTTTATATGGTAATGTAATTTTTCATATCTAGTTAAATGGTATTTAAAAAATGATATCATATTACCCTCATTTCCAAGGATTTGATTTCCTTTTTCACACCTATTTGGTTTTTGGTTTTGTGGTTTTTTGAATTTCATATGATCATTAAATTTATTGTTATCAATGTTTTGTTTCACTCCCAATCATTATTTTCAACATTAATGTTTTCTATATATACATATTTTCACTTACCACTAATATTATCCTATTTGTAAACATATTATGTGTTAATCCTGATAAAGTTCATACCTATATTTCTCTATATTCAAGATGATATTTTATTTACCCTTTTTATGATGTGTGATTCCAAAAAATATATTTTCAAATTGAAATTTGTTGACTAATGAATTAATTTTATGATTAATACGTGTAGAGTTTATAATTGGATGGAGACGGTAATATCACAATATTTTAAAATAAGAACTATGCTGGATAGAGTAAACGATACACAATATTGAGCCTAAATGAACAGTGTAATATTATTATTAAAATTTGAAAACTATAACCTATCTATTGAATTGGAGGTTGTAAATATGATATTAAAATTTTTGATATATATAAATATTATCTTTAACTAATACAAATATATGGATTAATTATTATGAAATAAACATTTAATTATTTTATTTATGCATTCAAAATATGTTTCCTTTAAAATGCATTTTTATTTATTTTTGTGAGTAGATAATATAGTTATATACAAATTTTTTGGAAATATATATTTTTAAATAATATATTATTTTTAAATTACTATTTTCAAAATTATATATGGGTGAATTTTGTATATCTTTTCGAAAAGATTAATTTTTTATTGAATAGTGGGAAATACTAATTTTTACTGTGAAATGTATTTTGTGTTCAGTAATTTACAATGTTAAATTTTATTTTAAAATGATTTGAAATTAATATTAGATCTCTTATATTATTAATAATATAATTTATTTTATTGGAAAGAATTTTATTGTTGAATTTTATATAAAAACATTTTTATTCGTATAATTCATTTTAATGAAAAACTGTATTCAGTTGAATTTTTATTTGTAATAATACAAAAATAAATTCCATGTTTAGGAATCAAATATTTAAAAATGGGGTCTAATTTTATTCATCAGGTCCAAATTTGGTAATTAGGTCCCTGTTTTAACATTATTAATAGTAACTGTAAAAAATAATGATAACTAATATAATTGTAAATAGATAAAATTATTGTTAGAAATAATATGTTCATGACTAAAAAATGACTATATAACTTTCATTTATTTAATTTTATGCTTCCATTTCGTCTGTAAGATTCATGACATCAAATATGTGAACATTTGTTTACCTTTGGATGCAAATTTGACCATTAAAATATTTAATTAATAGATAAATCCAAAAAAGCTACTTTTTTAAAATATCTATAATATTTTGTTATAAGGATAAAACATATAATGAAATTTTAAATAGATAGTTGAAATATAAATATTTTTTTTAATTTTTATTTATGATTAATTTTTAGTTATGAAATAATTACCCAAAAATCTTATGCAACAAAAACACATTATAAGTAAAAGTTGATGAAAAATAAGGTAAATTATTTATAAAACACCACATATAATTTTTTTGGGTAATTTAATATTTACCAAGAATTTTATTGGACATATAAATTATAAGGTATTTTTTAATTATTTACATTCTAATTAAATTCTTTCATGTAGTTCCAAAAGTCAAATTAATTGAATAGTTCCAAAAATGACATTAAAGATATTTTATAATAAATAATATTTATCAAATGATTTAAAATTTTAAAAAGATTTAAATTTGAATTGTTTTTGGGATATTGTTTAAAATATCACCCATGGTCCATTAATGGGTCTATCTTTCTTTTATAGTAACTATCTTGACTCCTAAAGGGTAAAAACAATTTTATCATAATAATCGTCAAATTTGTTAATAGTGGGTTAAAAAAGAAGATAATGGTTAAAACACATAAAAAGTAATAATTTTTATTATAAATTAATATTTTTAAACAAGATGATATTATATTTCAATCATAGTGATTATATTACATTCAAACATAGTAATTAATTTATATTAATTTAATACCTTAATAAATTCTTAGATTGATCATCCCCTATTTTATAAATGGGAAAATTTTCTCCTATTTCCTTCACAATTAAAATAATTTTGTGTTCATCTTATGCCTACAAAAATACCTTAATTTTATATCTGACCACATCATATATCCATTTTCTTATTAGAAACCCATACTTGGAAATATTTTGATGTAAACCTTAAGAGGTTGTTCAAATAAGAGGTCATACGCTTAATAAAAAATTCATTTTATTTCTACATATACATTCTTAAATCCTTCATCAAACATGATGAAATATTAAAATGAGTATCTACCATATAAATATTTTTTAGTGTTAATGGAATAACATATACCAATCTCCTCTTTCATTAAACGGGAAATAAAATCATCATTTGTGTGTATGGATGACTACCACCTCATAAACAAATGAAATTCATTTTCTATCATCTCCTATAATGATCGGTTATGAGGAAAAATTAAATTTATATATATGATACAAATTAAATGTTGTTCATTATTTAATATTAATAAATCCTTTATTTTATTACCATTCCATTTATTGAAAAATGGTAATGTTGTTTATGAATACATGTGGATTACAACCTCCCTAAAGCGATATAATTCATTTTTCATTACAGTATCATATGGATGGTATATATATTATTTTTTTGAGAAATAATATTGTATTTATAATATAATTATTATTATTATTCAGTATTAATGTGACACATAACTTATTTCCATAATGATCATTGGAATATGGAAATATTACTCATGCATACATAAAATCTATCGTCTCTCGGATTGTAACGTGGATTATTTTTCATAACCATATATAATATTAGTATTAAATTTATAATTAATTTATAAAAATTATAATTATATATTTATTATTATTCTTGAGAAATAACTCCATTTACAATAGTCCACCTACTGAGTCTATTTTTGACATTTGTGACGAATAGCGTCATAACTTATGATATGAACAGAAATAAATAAGTAATTGAATATAACTTGGTAATGAACAAAAATAAATGAATAATGAACATTAAAATGGTACCTATAAAAGTAAATTATTATTATAATTTTATTATCATTTAATATAAATAATATACAAGATAATTCAGGCTCGAGGTGATGGACACTTTACATTAAAAACCTTATTTTATATTTTTTATTGATTTATTATCTAAATCATTCTATTTCATTTATTTATTCTTAAAATAATTTTATAGATATATGTATATATACATGAATTCAAGAAATTTTATATCTCTTTTTTACATTCATTAAAAGTATTTTCAAAATTAATCATTTTATGTATGTAATACGGAATGTTTTGACTTATTCTACATATAACAAAAAGAATGTATTATTTTAAAGTATACAACATTAATGTAATTTCAATCAACCAAAAACATTATTTTATATTTTTATTTCTCTTTAAAATGTCAGTAATTCTTCACAAAAAATTCCTCTTTCCCTTAATTCTATGTATTTGTATTTGAAAAATGGTTTTTAAAAGAAGAGGATATTTAGATATCTGAATATGTTTTACATATATAATATAAAAACATTTTAAATGATTTATAAAGAAATTATGAAAGTTAAAAAATAATTTAAATGCCCGCGTAGGAAATTTTCTATAGTTAAATGTGATACTAATACAACTCATAGTGAAACATGAGTCCAATATAGATCCTAATGACAGGTGAATTAGATATATCTATTAAATGGATTAGGTAATGATTATGTTCCCTATAGAACAATGTAGGAAGTCAACTATATATTTATTACAATTAAAAGGTTTATAATAAGTTTGATTGTAAGGATAATTTATAGATTATTTCAAAAGGAACCTAAATACCATTCAAATTAATTTATATTATTTTTCAGTTAAATCATTTGATTTTAATATGTATGATAACTATATTTTAATTAAATACCAATCCCCTTATGAGTAAAAGGTGTATTTTTAATAATTTATTTTACTAGATTATTATGATTTCTATTAAAACATTATGTATATTATTTTTCCTTTATTATTTATTATAATTTGTTTTATAAAAATCATTGTGCTAAAATTATGATTTCATATATATATATATATGTGTGTGTGTGTTTTGAGCTCAAAGTTTAAGGAAAAATATTTTTATGACATCATGGTTTTAAATTACACTAACAGGTTTCAATATTAATTTTTTATGTCTGAGGCTAAGATTTTTGTTTTCTTCCCCCATTTTTATAATTTATTTAAGAAGGTTTATGTTTGGTTATAATATAGAATATTTCATGTATAAAGTCATGGAGATAGGTATTGAAAATAAAAAATGATTCACTATAAAATCTTTATAAAAATAAAAATAGGGACTTATTTAAAGTTTCCACTTTGAAATTTATTTGTTTTTCAAGTAATATTAATGAAATAATTATCTAAAAATCTAAAAAGAAAATATATTTTGGAATTTAAGAATGTTAATTATAAACCAATGACACTAGAAAACATTATGTGTATGTTCATGTACGTACAATTGTTACTATTTCATATTGACTATGGAATTCAATGAAAATATGTCCCTAGGAATTGTTGGAATGATAAATAACAAGTAAAATACATTACAATTCCTTTATAGGATAAATTATATATTCATTATTATGTACTAGGATGGATATTTCTATGCTTTGAATGTGGTATGTTGATATCAAGAAGATCGAGGTGAACAAAATTGTTCTAATATCATGGTTATACTTTAAAAAATAATGTTAAATAAAGGCATGATACTGATATGTCAAAGAGAAAATGATCTAATCATCTGAGGTTATATATATTCTATCATTCAAATATATCATAATTCTCTGATACTGTATTTACAATATCTTTTTAGTCTCAAGGGATGGGTATTGAGTGGGAAGAATTCAAAGAATCTAATTTTCATTGATTCCAACTAGGAACCGATATATATATAATACCCTAATTCATATAATATATATTTTTAGATATATCAATTTGTTAAGATCATTATGTGTTTCCTATTAATAAAATAACAATCACATAATTTACAGATGTTACTGTAGTGGTGGATCTACCAAAAGAGACAAGGTCACACAATGAGGGAAAACACAAATGATGAAATCATAAACATTTGATGGATTTTTCTCAGAGGGGTGATGTATTGGTGAGAAAATATTCTAAGTAGAAGAATGTGGAAGACACCATGAATAATGTTTTATGTAAATAGAATCTTTAATTTCATGTGAGTCATATAACCCTGAATGTTGATATAATTTGGATAAATTTCACATGGGAGAGAATTTGTGTTGGTTACCTAAGTACAACATCTATGTACTTTATGATTACATGAAATCATTGTTTTTAATTATTAATAATTTTATTATCACATCATGACTGTTAGTTAATATGAAATAGTATGTGATAATTTCTAAAGGGAAACCATCACACTAAAAAGTTATAACATCTTCTTACTATGATGGGAACCTATAAGTGACATTAGAGTATTCCTAAATATTCGTTCTATGTAATTATGATAAAATTTTATAGGATTAATGTGGTATAATATATTGGGGATGAAGACTCATAGGACATTTAATCACTTCCTCATGGTATGTTTCCTTAGTAATTATCAGTGTAGGAGATCATGAGAGCATCATTGTTTTGTAGGAAATCCACATTCATTAGTGCCAATGGATATTACTATATGTCTAAATGTGTAATAGTACATGGATATAACTGGAAATATTAATTCATATAATGATTATTATACATTATTGTATTTATGAAAACCATGATGTGATATACTCATATTGAGGTAGGATACATTGGTTGTTTTATGAGTTAGATCATATATGAAAGGAATTTTCCAAAACCTATATATATGAATTTGATATCTTAAGTACATTAATTTAAATAGAAATATGTGGTTAATTAATTTCCTATGTAATTCTCTTATAATTTTCATTTATAAAAATTTAATTAAATAGGCATCCATTAAATAGGTTGATGATATATACATTCAGCCTTCTGTATTAGAGATATCATGAAAATGGAATTTTGTTTCACAATTATAATTAGTATAAATTTTTATATTATTGGAAATTTAATTTTTTTTTCTCTATGTGTATCTGTGGTTTTTTCTAGATACTAAATGTGTACTTTATCTAGTACAGATAATTTCAATAAGAAATGGACCTAGAGGTTCATAGACTTAGTGTATCTAGAACCATAGTTAAATTGAATATAAATTTAATATTTGGGATAAATATTATTCCCATATATTGTTTAATAATTAATCATTTTTTTTATCACATATATTAATTCACCAATTATTCATGGGAATATTTGTGATTTGAATTTGGAATAAAAATATATTCACTATTTTTTAATATAATATTTACATACATATTAGTGAATAATGTGGTGATATTTATTTACGTAAATAAATAGTCATTATTCAAGGAAAAATAAATATTTAGTATGATTAGTATGTGTTATTTAAGTGTATAGTGAGAAATGAATTATTAAATATTATTAAATAAAATATTTACTTAATTATTTACGTAAATTCAATTATTTATCAAAATTTTTATCTTATGTCATTTATATAATAATAATATTTCATTAATTTGGATCTGTTGTTCTACAAAAATAAATAGAATAACATGGGGGTGTATTACATTATTATTAATATTTGACCCTAACATTATTTAAATATTTTTTAAAAATTCCTTGAAGCACTAGTCATTCTAGTGATCATGAAAAAATATTCATGAAATTTCCCTCTATCTCTTTAGAGAACATATAATAGAAATTTTTTATAATGGATAGAGGTCCTCCTCATCCATCCACTCAATTCTAGAGAGAACTAGGAAAATCCATAATCTCATTCTGATTCTTATAGTAATCAATGATTAATGGTTTGAGAATAATGACAATTATATCAACCAAATGGAAAATTATAGACACAATGTAAAATAAGAGATCTAAAAGGAATAATATGATATCATTAATAGATTGATTCTAATCATGATAACATAGAATAAGGGAATTGGAGAATCATATAGTTAGATTATAAGCATATGGAAACTATAAAATGTTTTCCTTAGTAAGCATATGTTAGGGATAATAATCGTGAACACCAAATAAAGGCTAACCACCATCATAATCATGAAATTATTCTATTTACAATAGCTATATCATATTGTGTTTACTCTAACCAAATGTGCACCATATATAGTGTATTTAGAATTACTACCCATGTACATGGCAAGGAATATCATTAGACATTAACATTAGATAATGTGTTCTCGGGGTATAAGAAACCCGACTATCAAAACATATTATAACCTATATCATATTATGTTTAAGTATATTTGTTCTATAAAATAAAATAAAAACCAATCCTATGTTATAAGCATGATAAACCATGAAAAATGAAGTGGGTTTCAAAATTATTTCTTAAGAAATAAACATAGGATATAACATATATATTCCAAATAGAATATGGTATTTAACAGTTCTGAAAATATTCAGTTAAAAATGGATCTACTAATTTAACATTGAGTACCAATGTAAAAAATGCAAAATAATTATCATATAAAGAAATAATGAAAGAGAACCACTACGGTAATAATTTATGAAATAATTAAAGGATCTTATTAAATAAGGAAGGAGAATATAATTTTATATAAAACAATAATTGATATAATATTTTTCACCATTAAACAACGAGGGTCTTTTATAATGTATGCATGTTTAATAAAATTAATGTTTTGATTCTTGACGTTAGATCCTAAATATGAATGTTTCCACAAATATGGTTTACTTAAAAGTTATAAATTAAAAGGGAACTAAAATAATTTATTACCAAATAAATGGAAAGGATATTCATCAATATTTATATATAAGGTACATGTATAAAAAATAAAATCGGTGCATAAGTATTATATATCATAAATGGGGGACGAAATAAAAGAAATTTGTAATCGATATGTGATAGAGGAGACATGGGATAACCAATTTTGTATTTTAAAAATAATTTTTTTTATTACCACATTGTAAAATAAGATAACAAAAAATCATTTTGAAAATAAGAGAAATTAAACATTTTTTTCAAGGTGATAATATTTAATGAGTTTTCAAAATAAATGTAACATCACTAGAATTAAGTGATATTATAGACAAGGAAGTGAAACAATTATTTAAATGGATTGGAAATAATATTAATATAGTCCCATTATCCATAAGTATTGAGACACTCTTGTAAGGAATAATTGAATAAAAAATTGATTTACCTAGATTGATATAGTGTATTCCAGCTGAAATGAAATATGATGTTTAAGAGAAAAAATACCACTAAAAACAGATTGAGTAAAGGAAGTAACTTATATTTTAGGGAAGTAAATGGTGATAGAACACAATAATGAAGCTCGTCAATGGGATTAATGTTTCTAATAACAAAAATAAATTTTGATAGTATGAGTCATGGTGGTAGGAGATACACAATAATATATAGAATTGTGTGTAATACTATAATCAGCCTAAATGAAGGGGGATTGATAATGAACACTTACAAAAAAAATAAAATTCTAATAAAACCATTTTAAATAGATAAATAAATAATTTTAACATAAAATAAATTTAAAAAAGGTAATTTTTACCATTATAAAGAAATCGTAGTTTACACACCATTTAAATGAAAATATGTTCATAAAATAAATGTTTCTCAAAGATGTAAATTTCAAGGAAAACCCCTTAATACATGTAAATCTGAGTTTTACACATAAACATCACATTATATGTAATTAAATAAAAAAATAGATATATACCCTTAAAATATTTATCTATATTTAATTATTTAATTTCAATATATTATTTCTTTCTTATTTTTTATATATTTTTCACTTATGTTAGTTATATTGGTTTTT
This sequence comes from Viscum album, assembly GCA_963277665.1. Lineage (NCBI taxonomy): Eukaryota > Viridiplantae > Streptophyta > Magnoliopsida > Santalales > Viscaceae > Viscum > Viscum album. Next base: position 765,377,731 of record OY728129.1, read on the forward strand.
TTTGGTAAATTTCATCTTAACTCATTTTTTTTGTTGACCATTGTCAACGGTGTTGTAAAATGAGTTCATGATATTAAAAAAATTACATTTTTACAAAACATATATTTTACATTACTAAAATAATTATATATTTTTAAAGGTTATCCCAAAATATATATAGATTAAGAGAGGTTCCCTGATAATTCTTTTTAAGGTGGTTCAAGTTACTATAGAAGTTTCATGATAATAAAATATATAGCGTTCCTGATATTATTCATCCAGAACGTTAATGGTGTCAATAATATCATATTATTTATTTAAATTTCTGTTTAAAACCTAAATATTTTCTTGAAGAAGTAAATCTGAAAACTTCATTCATGGAGGGGCGGTTCACAGACAACATGGTTACATTTTCTTATTTAATAGTGATTTTTTAGGATAAAAATAATGTTATGTAGATGATAATTTACAAGGAGGGGGTGAAATATAAGTTTAAAAACATTCATTTTTTAAACTTAAGGACAACTATGTTTAAAAAAGTTAATTAAAGGAAATTCATATGACATCTTTTAGCTCTACAAAACAAAATTTCTAGGTTATGAAAAAGAAACTTAAGTAATGTTTACAAGGAAAATATTTTACCTTAATGTGTATAGAATATTACTTATCAGAGTATACAAAAGTTCAATAAAGTATAAGAAGATTATAATTTCTTCTTTTATCAACATATAATGGAAATAAAATTAAAACAAAACAAGTTACAAGTATGAAATCATTTAACACAAAGAGTGGGGTTTCCAACATCCTTGGATAATGGTCCCTTGATTTATAATTTAAATAATGTCTGTCTTACCCACACAAGGGTAAGACCTCAATAGGAATATCAGAATCAGTCTTCTTATCCCAGAAAGACCTCAAATTTAATGGTAGACGACATCTCTATCTTCCTACCCCCGGATGCCCCTGATTGTACTCCGCAACAATTAGAGTCGCATGAAGCTATCTGAACCAGATGATCAGAACCCCACAAATCATGATAGTCTATCTATCAAGAAATCACATCATCAGCATGAAATCTATGGAGTGATGGAACATTATTTCTCTATTATGAGCTCGTTCAAATGAGCTTCTATTTATAGGCAGTTATCTAATTGTTGGAACCCTCCTCTAACAGACATATTTTTACTTGAATTTTATAGGGACATGTACACGTTTCACTCAAATAACGGTTAGTTAGAAACAGATTGTATGACATCGTTTCACAACAAGTGTAAGGAAAAATGAAATTTCTTACCCAAATCAATTTTTCAGAGTATAAGGAAAAATAGAATTATGACTACAACCAAATAAACATTCAGAGTCTATAAGACATGGATATTCTGATTCTATTTTACAATGAATTGAGAATCTGAATTCTATACATTTCACAGTCTTAATTCCCATGAATTTGGAATCTGAATTAAAGTGATTTTAGAGTTTGAATTCCCATGAATTTTGAGACTGGATTATGAGGAATTCAGATTCTGAATTTTTAGGATTTCAGAGTCTAAATTTTAGGGAAATCAGAGTCTGAATTTTTGAGAATTTGGAACCTGAATTTCAGAGAATTCAGATCCTGAAAATAGGATACACTATATTCAACGATTTATAGGATTCCAAGATTTTAAATATGAATCCCAATTTTTCCTTAGTAATAAAATGAGTTAGATTTAGAGAGACTATAAGATGAACAATAAGAAAATAAGTGATAAAACTTCCGTAGAGAAAAAAATTTTCATTATGAAAATAATCCTTAGGGGAAGGATAATTTACCTTAAGATAAAGTGTTTATTATTTTCAAAACATAAAGAAATGGAGAAGTCGGAAGGAAACCTTATTGACATAACAATCGCCCCCTTTTTGGAAATCCTAAACATCCTATGAAAAATAATATAATGATATATAATTTTTATTTTGGGCATAAAATAAAAACATATAAATCATGGTGAATACAACTAACTCCACATAGGTTTTTAAATCCCTAGGTACTGTATTCTTGACTTTTGTAAAGATATTTTTCTTTTTCTTACATAAGGAAATCTTCTTTGATAAAACTGCACCTTAGATAGACTCCCCCTTACATAGGGAATTTTATTCTTTACTTATTACTATTTTAATCAATAATTTCTCCCCCTTTGTGATTTTCCAAAATGAATTGAGATAATGGAAAAAATATTGTACATGAAATATTAGTAATATAAAATAAAATACATGAAGAACAACCAAAATTTCATTTTCATTCAAAATATTTTTTCAATAAATGTAATAAAAAAATGATCAGAGTTAAGGAAAAATAATCGTTGTTTTTCGTTTCGAAAAAGGTTCATGACCATGGTATTCAAATTTTAATGGTCATATGATCCTCTTTAAAATGATTGAGCATTTCATACTGATCTACATTTTTCTTTTCCAAAATATTTATTTTTTCCTTCTGGGCCTTAAGAATTTATTCCTGAGTCGTTAAAAGTTCTTCTTGCTCACTTAGCTTTTTTTTCGAACTCAATTCTAATATCTCTTTCCCAATTCAGATTCTGGGAAAATGAATTAAGTTTCGCATTCAGATCTTTGTCTTCCTTCTTCCGAGCTAATTGTTCAAGATTGAACATCTGATTAAAACAAGAAGTATGGTCTTTTATCTTGACATCTTCGGTATCAAAATAATCCTTCACATTATCATGAAAGTCATCAATAATTCTCACCTCTTCAATTTTCTTCCTATACCACTTAGTAATTTCCTTTAATGACGTCCTTTGTGCATCATACCCAATGTAGAAGGGTTTAAAATCATCCTCAAGCCTGAAAACATTTTCCATAACCCTAGAAACATAATCAGATTTATAATGAAAAGAATGATGAAACATCTCACATCTCAAGTCAACACCCAAAAAAAGGGAATTGTATCGGCCAATTTTTTTGGGATTGAACTACAAAATCTTGAACCATGGAGGATAATTCTGAATTAGATTCTCTTTTTGGTGAGGAATCTTTCTATATCTCAACTATTTTTTATTTTAATGTTCCAACCAAATTTTTCTTAGACAAATTTTACTTTTTAGTAGTATCAGATACCACTTTCTTACCTTTATCATATCTCAGAATGATCTCAGCAGCCTTGGGTGATTCATGTTCATTATCTGATTCTGGATCTATCTTACCTTCCAAAATATTTTCTTTTTCAACATCTGCCACCAAATCCTCTGGTTGAACCAATTCATGTTTGCTTCTCTCTTCTTTTGATGGTTTTTTTACTTCTTTCTCACTATATTCTTCTTTTCTTGGGGTAACAAGTTTAGTAGATTCATCCTGGGAACTACGGATCCCCAATATCTCTAAAGGACTCTCCTTATTATGATATTCTTCAACTTTTATTATCATATCATCAGTATCATCACTTCCTTCCACATCTCTTCCTTCCACTTCCTCTTCATATAATATCTATTCCTTTTCATCAGGTTCTAGAATGGCCATTTTCTTTCCCAATGTCACTGGAAGTGATTCTTTTAAAAACAATTATGGTACCTAGATATATTCCGAGGATTTTTTGGTGTCTATGAGAATAGCTTGAACTACATTATCCTCATACAAACTATTCTTTTTCATCCTCCATTTTGTTAATTTTCATACTCTCCTCAGCACCCTTCAGCTTCAATGATTTTGCCTCATTAGGGTCTAAGACAAAGAAAGTATGTCCTTTTTTCTTATAATTTTTATCTTCATTCCAATAATAAACAACTTCATTTAGATAAGTCTTTTTCTTCTTGGGTTTTGGAGGTGATGATTGGGTTTCCTGATCTTCTAGAGTTTTTTTCCTTGGCTTAGAGTTCTTTTTTTTCTTTCTCTTAAATTTCTTGGAAGTCTCAAATTTTACTTGTTTTTTGGATAAAGCATCAATTTCACTTTTATATAAGTCATAAAACTCTATGTACTTTTTCTTTTAATCCAACCTTCATTATTTTGAACATATCATCACTCAACAACATAACCATGAAATGTCTTGTCTTAGAACTGCATGTGATTTTGAACGAATGTTGAAAAGAACTATGATCTTGGATATAATAACTAGATACATAATAATCTGGGATTTTAGAGTCCCATTCTTGATATTCATAATTGTAAGAAATACAAACTTCCCTAGATTAATCTTCTTGAGGTTCACTAAAAAATCTAAAAGGTAAATATCAATTTTCATTAGGGTATTTGTTTCGCCTTTTCTCAGAATGAGAAATACATTAACCCATAACTCTATGATTCTGAGTTTTGTAGAGAGATGATTGATTTTTAGTGTCTTCACTTGTGAAAAACCCAGACACTCTATCTCCTTACCATTATCAAAACTTCTTGATATACCTGGAAGCCTCTAGGTGCAGAAATTATCTTCCCCCTCAGACGAAAATCCTATTATGCTTTCTGTCTAGCTAATAGAAAGGGAATAGGTTTTCTCGTAACTCTTAAAGGAAAACTAATATTTCCCACCATTGTTGAAAAATCATACCAACTCATAAATTCATATTAGTATTTCTGAATACACTGGATCTTGTTCCTTTTTTTTGATACACACAGACTCTCCCGACCATTCAACATAATGTTCTTGGAAATAAAAGAATCATACTTAGAGAAAAAGGTTAGATCTACTGACCTTTCTCTATTGATCATCCATTCATAAATTTCTTTAACTGATAAAATTTTCAACCAAGGAGATGCTTCCAATGATATTCAGATTTTAGAAAACATGAAATGTGGAATGACCCTTATGTAGAAAGGCAGATCTTCGGTAAGAAAAAGAATGAAAATATATGTGGGAAAACTAATAGGGGGCCCTTATATAGGAATTTAAGGCGATGAATCAACATCCCAGGATGATCCAATAGTTGAAACAAGCACGATATTATCTGACGGTCGACAAGAATGCCGAAAAAGGATTTTTTTAGTTTCTGATCATTTGTGGTTTTTACGATAAACCATTCAGATTTATGGAAAAGTGAATCTTAAAAAAATTCAAAAAATAAGATTAAAATACCATATTTTAAATAGTTGCTTATTAAAATTTAATAAAGGAAACATACCTTTTGAATTGATAAGAAAATTTTCGGTAATGAGTAAACTTTTCCTTTAAGAACATCAAATTATGGGAAAAACATAAATGAATTTGGATTCGGTTTTTTGTGAAAATAATTTTATTCTGGATATTTGAGAAAAACAAATATTGATTCTGGATATTTTCATGTGGAAAAATTATGATTACAAAAAAAATTATTTCGAATATTATTTTGATTACAAAAAATAAATATACTCCCCCTTTGAAAAGGAGTCTCATAATATAAGGAGATAAGGTTTAACAATAATTTAATATGGAAGATTACCTTATAGTTATCATTCCTAACGTTTTTTTAATGTATTCAAATCTATTAGATGTTAGTTATTTTTCAAAAATATCAGCATGTTGATCTTGCATTCTGAAAAACTGATAAGTGAAATCTCTATTTAGTGTGTGATTCCTAAGAAAGTGATGTCTAATATCTTTATGTTATTCACAGGAGTGATGTGCAGGGTTTTTTCTTAGAGAAATGGCACTTGTGTTATCACACAATATTTTTTTTGGTAAGGCTGATCCCATAGTCTATTAGAGTGTGTTTCATACCCAACACTTGAGCACAAAAACATCCAACTACTACATATTCTACTTCAGTTGTGGAATGTGCTTCTATGTGTTTCTTTTTTCATGACCAAGAAACTAATGAATATTCTATAAAATAACATATTTCAGATGTACTTTTCATATCCATTATATACCCTCAAAAATCATTATCTGAAAATCTTTTAAAAAAATAATTTCCAGAAGTATAAAAGAGTCCAAAATCCATGGTTCCCTTTAAATAGCGAAAAATTATTTTCACTAATTTTATATGATATTCCATAGGATTGTATTGATATCTTTCAAATAAAAATTCTAAAAACATTAATTGTGGATTACTAGCTGTCACGTATAAAAAACTTCTTATCATACCTCTAAATAATTTTTGATCTACTGGTTTCCCAGCTTCATCAAGATCAACATAATTTGAGGTATCGATTGGAGTAAATATTGTTTTAGTTTAGTTATACCCTTTCTTTTTAATAATATCATTAATATATTTATGTTGAGATATATATGTTCCTTCTGGTTTTTGAGAAATTTGAAAACCTAGGAAAAATGTTATCTCACCCATCACACACATTTGAAACTCAGATTTTATTAGATTCACAAATGAATCAGTTAAATATTGTTGAGTTGAACCAAATATAATTTCATCAAAATAAATTTTAACAATCAAATTTTTTTTAATATCATTCTTTATAAATAGGTTTGGATCAGTAGTTCCTTGAACATAATGTTTTTGTGACAAAAATCATGTAAGTCTGTCATACCAGGCTCTAGGGTATTGTTTAAGTCCATATAAAGCATTGGTAAGTTTGAAAACGTGTTTAGGAAGTTTTTTGTCTTTAAAAACCGGAGGTTGTGCAACATAAACTTCCTCTTGAACATATCCATTAAGGAAATCACAATTTACATCCATTTGAAAAATATTGAAATTAAAGAATGCTGCAAAGGCAAGTAAAATACAAATACATTCATGTCTAGCTACTGAAGAATAGGTTTCTCCATAGTCTATTACATATTATTGACTATATCCTCTAGCAACTAATGTATCGTTATTTGTTACAATGATTGCATTTTCATCACACTTATTTTTGAAGATCCATTTTACTCTAATAACAAGAGATTCTTTAGGTCGTTCAACCAAGGTCCCAAATTTATTTATTTCGAATTCATTTAGCTCATCTTTCATGTATTTAATCTAATCATCATCACATAAAGATTTATCAATATTGTTTTGTTCATATTGGGAAAGGAATGCTATATTTTCTAAGTCATTTCTTAAGAAAATTCTAGCCCTTAATGGTTTATTTACATAAGCAACGATACTTTAATTGTGATGATTCTTAAGAAACAACTAATTTTGATTTTGTAAAAATTGTTCATCAACATATGGTATGAAATATTCTAGGGTAAATGAATCAGAAATATTTTTTTAACAATTTTCCTTATCAGAAGGGTCTTCTATTAATGGTTGATAATCTATTTTTTAAAACACTTTCAAGGATGTAGGTTGGGGTTGTTTAAAAATAAAAGGACCAATTTCATCAAATTTATTATGCACAGTTTCTATAAAAGTAAAAGTATTTTTTTTAAAACCTCTATAAGACTTATAAGTTGTGGAGTAGCATAGGAAAATTCCTTCATCATATTTGGGTGCATATTTATGTAAATTTTCATTATTATTCAGAATAAATAATTTGAAACCAAATACCGTGATATGTGAAAGTATGGGTTTTTAACCATTCCACAATTTGTATGGGGTTTTGTTTAGAAAATGTATAATCAAAACTCGATTTATAGTATAACAAGTACTACTTATAGATTCAGCCCAAAAGTGTTTAACTATAGAATAGTCACTCAATATTATTCTAGTTATCTCTTGAAAAATACATTTTTTTCTTTCATCAACACTATCATGTTGAGGGGTTCTTGGAGATTACAAGTTATGAGTAATACATATTCTACTACAAAATGTTTCAAAATCAAAATTTTGAAATTCTCCTCCATGATCAATATGAATGATATAAATGGAAGTTTTTTCTCATTATTAACTTGGGATCTAACATTAAATAAATAAGAACGATAATCAAATTTCTTTACTAGAAAATATACCCACATAAATCTAGTGTAATCATCAACTAAGACAAATACATAATATTTTCTTACAATACTTCTAGTTTGTGTTAGACCAAAAAGATCCATACGCACAAATTGTAATGCATTTGAAGTTGAGACAGAACATATAGATTTAAAACATAATTTATGTTGTTTTTTTATATTGAAAAGGATCGAAAACTATTGAATAATCAAATCTATGCTCTGATAGATCATTAACTAGTCTTTTGTTTGAGAGTTTACATAGGTTCTTAAGGTTACAATGTCTTAACCTTCTATTCCATATCCAAGATTGATCTTCAATTACACTAAGTCAAGGTATATCTTCTCTCCTAAGGTCTTCAATATTTAGTGTGTATATATTCTCTTTCCTGTGGCTAGAAATAATAAACTATTCCTTGGAATTTTGTATAATAAATTTATCATTCATAAAATTGACAAGGAAACTGTCATCAAATAATTGACTTATTTTAATGAGGTTGTGGTAAATGCCCTTAAACAATAAAATAGTTGAAATTAAATTTTTTCCAAGAAGAACAATGTTACCTATACCAATAATTTCTCCTGAAGCATTATCTCTAAATGTTACATTTCCTCTTTTTGTCTTGATAATATTTTCAAATAAATTTTTGCTGCTAGTCATATGACAGGAATAACCACTATCTATATACCATGTAATATTGTTGGTACATTCTTTGTTTTCATGAAAATAAAATAGTTAGACATTCAGAATCCGAACATTCTTAGTTCTGGAAATTTCAGAAAGAAAGATTTTTGGTATCCAAATTTTCATAAAAAAATATTCTTTTTGAAAATTTAAATATTGGGTTTTTTTAAAGAACATTTTTTCCCATTTTCAACCACACTAATATTTAGAGAAATATGGATAAATTTGGGGAAAAGTAGTTTTTAATAAAAACTAGTTTAGAATAGGTATAACCAAATCTAAAAATATTCCTTAAAGGGTGAGTTTGGGACTACATCTTGTCAAAATTTTCCTTATCAGAGGTAAAGTTTGATAGGAATTTTTTTATAGAATATATTTCTGACTTTAGTTTAATAACCATCTTTTTATCCTCAAGGATTATAGTTTTATAACTACTGTTAGCCTCTAAAATATTTTTCTTAGAAATTACATTTCTTGGATACTTAGGAATTTAATTATTCTCAGAAATAACTTCCTCATGGTTTTTATAAACAATATTTAAATCAAATGTTTTATTATAAATATCTTTAGAAAGATCTAATAATTCCTTTCTAAAAATATATATTCTAGAACTTACCTTATCACGATTTTTCTTGAGTTTATAATTTTCATTCTCAAAAAGATTAGAAAACCTAGACACTTATTTATAAGATGGTGAAGTATTATCTTTGGATGATGAAGATTCATTATCCAAATATTCATAATATTTATCGTTAGTATTATTTGTATTCAAGGATAAATTTGTATGAGATTTTCCATTATTGACCTTGGCCATTACACAATGATTTCCAATTGCAGTTTTTCTAGTATACTAAGATTCTTCTATTCAAAATATTCATACTCTATGGATTCATCAAATGATTCACCACCACTAGAAATCCAGGTGTCATTAGCTTTCAAAGCATTCTTAGCTTTGTATTTGTAGTACTTATTTATATTCCTCTTAGAATGTTTTCCCTTCTTATACGTTTTCTTAATAATAGGAAAATCTGGCATTATATGCCCTGTTATTTTGCATTCACAGCAAGTGACTTCAAAGTCTTTTTTGTCTTTTCTTTATTTCATCTTTTATCTGTACTAAAATTATTTATCTCCAACTATCTTGTTCATCCTTGGAGTAAGAATAGCTATCTCATTTTCTGAATGTTCACCTTCACTAGATCTGGATAAAATAATGAATTTCTTAGACTTAGATCTTAAAACCCTTTCGAAAGTCTTGGATTTGGTAGTAGTAAAGGCTACAGTTACATTACCATTCTTCTTCTTATTCATATCAGCATCCCTTTTCATTCTCTTCTCATGTTGAAGAAGGGTTCCAAAACGTTCTTCAAGAGTAATTTGAGATACTTTCATATTCTCATCGATACCTATTCTTTTATATTCCCACTCATTTGAAATAGTATCTATAATTATATCCACAAGAGATACATCATCAAGACCATTCTCTCCCATAGATTTTATACTATCGAATATAGTCATAAATCTCTGTTGCACTTTTCAAACTGGTTCTTTATAGGGAAATAGAAATCTATGATATTATGCTCTAAGCATAGCTCTTCAAGTCTCTATAACTATAGACATACCAAAATGTGTGACTTCTAATTTCTTCCAAAATTAGTTTGTATCTTCATATGAATAAATTTGACAATATATATTGTTATTCATAGAACACAACTAAGTATTGCATACCATGTAATTTAGATGATATTCAGACTTTTCTGGGTTGGTTAAGGTTTTGAATTCTTTTTCAGGAATTTTGTAATCTCTAGTAAGAATTTCTAAATTTTCTCTTCCAGTATTAATAAAAAAATGTCCTCATTCTATCTCTCCATTATTCATAATAATTACCTTAAAATATAGGTGGTATTCTAGGATTTATATTGTCAATGGAAAAGACATTCATTCCTGTGATTCAATAAGAAAAATATCATCCCACAAAAACTTGTCAATAGGAAGGTTTATAAACAAAGATAAATATATCTATGAAAAAATTAATCATGAGAAGTTAAGAAATAAAATTTGGAATAAGGAAAACTTGAGTAGGAAAAAATATATGTTAATATAAGTAGTTCAGTGACTCGATCTAATACTAATTGTAGGATCGAAATAATGAAATGTAGATGCTCAATTACAAGGGGGGTTATTTTTAAGATTAAAAACATTCTTTTTTAACCATAAAGAAAACTATGTTTAACAAAGTTAAACAATGTAAATTCATAGGGCCTCTTTTATTTCTACCAAGAAAACATTCTATCTTCCAAAAATGTGGTTCTAGAAAAGAAACTTAAGGAAAGTTCACAAGGAAAATATTCTACTGTAAAGAATATATAATCATACCTATTAGAGTATAAAAAAGTAAAAGAAAGTATAAGAACGTTATACTTTCTTCCTTTATCAAATTAAAGAAGAAATAAGCCTAAAACAAAACAAGTAACAAGTTTGAAATCTTCTAACCCAAAGAGTAGGGTATCCAACAACCTTGGATAAAAGTCCCTAGATTTATACTTTCAGGAATGTATATCTTACCCACACAAGGTAAGCCCTCAATAGGAATATCTGAATCTACCATTATATCCCTGCAAGACATATAATTTAAAGATAGTCGGCACCACTATCTTCCTATCCCCGAAAGACCTTGATTGTACTTTACAACAATCAGAGTCGCACGAAGCTATCTGAAGAAGATGCTCAGAACTACACAAAACATGGGAGTCTATATCTCTATAAATCACTTCTCCAACATGTAATCTCTAGAGTGATGGAACAATATTTATTTATTATGATCTTGTCCAAATGAGCTCCTATTTATTGGAACTTCTCCAACAGTCGACACCCTCCTCCAATAGTCATATTTTTCCTAGAATTTCGGAGGTTCCAGTACATATTTCACTCAAAAAACGGTTAGTTAGAAACAAATTGTACTACATCATTTCATTACAAGTGTAATGAAAAATGAAATTGCATAACCAAATATATTTTTCGGAGTCTATGAAAAAATATAATTTAGATTTTATCCATATAAACATTTGGAGTCAATAAGACATGGATATTTCGATTCCGTTTTACAATGAATTTAGAATATGAATTCTATACATTTTGGAGTCTGAATTCCCATGAATTCATAATCTGAATTCAATATATTTTGGAGTCTGAATTCCAATTAATTGGAATTTTGAATTATGAGGAACCCAGAGTCTGAATTCTGAGGAATTCAGAATCCAAATTACAGAGAATTCAGAGTTATAATTTTAGATTATTCATAACCTGAATTTCAGAGAATTCGGAATCTAAATTTCAAAGAATTCACATCCTGAATTTTAGAGAATTCGGATCCTAAAAAATACTCCATTTCTAAGGATTTATAGGATTTTGAGATTATAGATTTGAAACAAAATTTTTCCTTAGTAATAAACTGAGTTAGATTTAGAGAGATGATAAAATGAACAATGAAATCATAGTTGATGATAAATATTTCCTTAGGGAAGGGAAATTTTCCTTTTGAAAATAATCCTTTGGGAAAATAAAATTTCCCTTATAATAATGTGTTTGTGATTTTCAAAACACAGAGAAATGGAAAATTCATAAGGAATGCTTATTAACTAAAAGAATTTTAGAGGAAACAAAAAAATTAATATTCCACTAGTATAATATGATTTCATCAAAGATAAATTTACAATGTTATAATCCCTTCATGGATAGAGGAGACCAGAGGGATATTGATGAATAAAATAACATAGGAAAGTTGGGTTGTTAGTATTGCCTTTCCATTTGATTTTATCTCTTCAGAAACTTCTTATGATTCATAATATTGTCCATTTGGTGAGAAATAAGCATAAATGTAATGGTGAGGGTGTTTAAGATATAATAAGGAGGATTTTGATCCATGTATTTGGATTGGGTGGAGAAATAGAAAGGAGGTGGTCTCTTTTTATATGTCTATAACATTGAAATTCTATAAAACTCATTGTATCTCAACAATAAAGTTCATTATTCTTGAAAGGAGACTCTTAAAATGACCAAAAATGATGTTTCTATAGAGATATATTTAATAATCCCTCTATTATTCAAAATCACTTATTTTTTACACATAATTTAATCAAATGAACTCTGTTAAACAACTTCTACCTTAATTTTTCTTCACCTTGGTAACACCCCTCTTACCCTTGGAAACTTATTTTAATGGCCAAATTTGAATTTAAAATATTTTATAATTTGAATGTTATCATTTTATATATTTACAAAAATAACTAAATAATGTTAATGTTCTTTATTTAAATTAAATTTATTATTATTATATATAACATGTAAAAATCTATTTTTCCATGTGTATAATAAAGATTAGGGTTATTTTTAGGTTAAAATTTACATTTTTATAGATTATACTCAAATAAAAATGATTATTATTAGAAAAATAATATTTAATTAACATTAAATAATGTCCAAAACCTAGTTCTATCATGTTAAATTTTTATTAAAAGAAATATATGAAAATTTATTCTAGTTAAAACTTTAAATGTGTTTAATAAATTATGTTGTGTGTGTTGTATATTAAAATATATTATTTTCAAAAAATAAATTTATGTTTATATCAAAAATTTGTATACATACTTACAAAGTAACATTTTAATTTTAAAAACACTTTTATGGAAAAATTGGGAACCCTCACAACTAAACAGATTATGTAGCAAAAGGAAATATAGACTTATTAAAGAAATTTTTAAGTGGTTTGGAATTAATATCCCTACAAAATATATAGGGAATATATTAACCTGGATTTCATGATCATCCTTTATGATTTCTTCACAATGGTATGAAATATAATCCCTTGATCACAGGTATTCCTCTTTGAAAATCTTCCAGAATTTAAACCCTCTAATCAATATGATATCTTGTTTGTCAATCTACTCTCCTTGTCCCCTAGTCTTGACAACATAGAACATTATTGACATCATTTTATCAACAAAATCCATCATCACCTTAATTTTCAGAACATCCTCCACCATTTCATCAGAAGGGTGCATGAGTGCTTCAATGTTAAGGTCCATAGCGGTAACTTCTTGTCACTGAAGACCTTCAAGAGTCCACATCTCCCACTACTGTGCATAAGGGTGTTCACCCTCATTAACTAACTATGCATCAACTAAATGTTGTTGAATCTCCCCATGTTGACTCTCAACCTTCTCTTTTTCATCATTTTTAGAAGACTATGAAACATCCAAGGTCCTATTAGCCTATTTCTTTGGGGACCCAGTGTCGCCTTCTTCTTGATCCTCCATACTAACTTACAAGGCACCCCAGCCTGTGTAACCTCCCCACCTTCCATTGTATGATTCTCCTACTCTATGAATTTAACACATTTTTTGGCTGACTGTGACTCCATCAACCTAGGGAGAGTTGAGTATTCATTGTGTCCCTTTGATTTCTACTTCTTGGTGACAATGCAACTATACGGGTCCCTGTTTTCTTTATTCCCCTTCTTCACCATGGGATGTTCATGACATTTGTGTATCTTCCAATTTTATCAATGGTTTGTTCTTCATTATAATCTTATTTTCATTGATAGTGTTTTTGACATTCAACCCATCCATCAACACTCATGGAATAATTTGTTAAAATTTAAACTATTTTTGAAACTTGTATTTTTCATTGTTCACTTAAAAAATAATTTTTTAAAAAAAAATCCAAAGATAAAGTTAGTATTTTAAATACAAAAATATTTGATTATTTTAAGACTTAAAATTCTAAAATTAGTAATTTTTTTTTCTTTTCATATCATAAGGTATACAAAAAATTGTTTTTATTAGAAAATAATTTTTTATATTAATTATTCACTTCCCAATAAATTAAAAATTAGTCTTATATAAATAATAAATAATGATATATATATATATATATATATTAAATAAAAAATAACACAGTTCCATGAAATAAAAGACCAATTTTTGTAAAAATATAATTTTTTATGAATTGATAAAATCAAAATTTCCAAAACAGAAAAAGATTCGTAATATATCTATACAAGTAATTATTTTAAATCATATTCATATAATCCTAAATTCTACATAAATATCACCTTATTCTATCTAAATAATAAATATGATTTTGATAAGTTGTCATTATAGGTTCTGGAACAAATTAAAATATCATGTATTTTGTAGCTATCTCTATGAAGTTGAACATATCATGCATATTGTTTTTCCCAATCCCGAGTTCCATCAGTTCATATTAAACATAGTATAGGGATAACCCCTATAATTATGCCTCTTTCCAATCTTAGACAATTCTTCATTGTATGGTTAACTCTTACTTCCAACTACAATTTAATCCTACTTCCATTTTGATTTTGAAATAGGGATACATTAATTTTTTTAAAGCTAATTAAATATCTATGTTTTAACTTTCATATAAAATATTAAAATTAAATCATAGTTTTACATTATATTTTGGTTTCTTCTATAAAACATGATATTATATAAATGTTTTGCTTAATGAGTATATATATTGAAATATCATGTCATTTTATCCCCCAATTAAAT
Source organism: Viscum album (assembly GCA_963277665.1). Lineage (NCBI taxonomy): Eukaryota > Viridiplantae > Streptophyta > Magnoliopsida > Santalales > Viscaceae > Viscum > Viscum album. Next base: position 765,392,744 of record OY728129.1, read on the forward strand.
AAACTATTTCACCAATTTTAAAATTATTGCTCATTAATGATGTTAGATATGTATATCCTTAATATGACATGAGATTTAAAATTATAACGAGCCACCACAAACATTTATTTAGTTGTAATCCTTATATGGGGTTTATTACTAAAATTGATTATTCAATACCTATCAGGGATTTATATTAATACATATTTTATTTATTACTATTGAGTTTATTGTCAGACGAATAATGAAAAATTATTAAAAATTGGTCTAAGTTATAAAATTTGATCCCATTTTTTATAATAGATACACAAATAACACTTATCTCTTATCTATCATGTTTTATCAATGTGACTACATGATTAGAATTTTGAAATTGGTTAATGATGTTAATGAACAATTATACTTCTCATAAGGCTTATTGTGATCCATTTTCAGACCCCTAGACCATTATGGAGTGTCCACCTCCACTACACCAGACTTTTCCCTCTCCACCTTCTCTATTTTTTATATATCATGACATAACAAAAAAACCACCAATCTCCTCTCACACATGTAACAATAGTGCATTATTTTCCTACTCTATGTAGTTGTCCCTTCTAATGGGTGTAAGGGGATATATGAATCACCATTTCTAATATATGTGGCTCCTGATATGATAAAAAATATCATTCCATTACCAGAATTGTTTCCCATACTCAATGTATGAAATCATATGCTCTTGTGGATTCAACCTGGTTATTGAATTACACCCATTATTAAGGTCACTAGGCGGGATCCCAAATTTTTTATCAAAACAACAATTTTATGTTGATCTATTACCATCATTACAGGGTTTTATTGTACACCCATAATTGGGTTGTTTATTTAATCCTCTATAGAAACATTAACTCCTACATGTGGCTATAGTTCAATGATAGTTGTGGATACTGATGATATATTTAAATCTATAATTTGTGAGGATGGTGAGATCTCTTCACAGTAGTTTGTGGTACATATCTCTAGCCCCATACATTTTTCCATTAGTGAGGATGGTCTAGATAATCTCATTAGGATAAATGAATAAGGAGTCTATGATTAAATAGATAACCCATTACTAAAATCATATTAAATATATATAAAAGATCATTGCTAAGTACTACATTCCCATAAACATAAATATTTATAAAAAATCATCAAGATACAAGTTTTTTAGTGAAAAATATAAGGGTGGTATACTTTGAGAAAAATATCAGAACTTTAATGTGTCTGGAATGATGATCTTGTATTCATAATTTCAATGTGAAGGAATAAATTATCATAATCCACATTAGTAGTATTCATTGAACATGATACAACATATTCCAATGATTGTGGGTTTTTTACACTGACCATTCTTATCAACATTGGATTTATGACACTAACTTGGTTAATGTTCACATTTAACACAGATAAGGTATTATAACAATAGTGGTTCGTTTGGATGCATGAATTCCACTCCCATTGTTTTAAATAGACTCTTCATATTCCTATGGATATTTGATGATCTGTGACCCATATTCTATATGTAATAAATTTTATAATACAGTTGAGGGAATTTCATAGGTCTTCCTTCTGAAATTATTGACATTTATGTCATTTTATATCACACAATTAATATTATTCATTTTCAAAATTTTCCTGAACCTCCATCCTCATCTTTATTGGTGCACGTAGGATTTACACTATGGTGTCATTGTTAATCATGCTTATTAATAGTTGGATCAGAATAATTGACAAATTTCATATTATATATCCCATTCTAGTAGGTATATTATTGAGATATATATCACATTTTCCTTTACTCGATTAGATAAATGGGTTCCTTTCGGTTTCATCAATCAATGAAAACAAAAGGGTTAATATTATTGATGAAAATTTAACATTGTAAGGGGATTATCATAATCAATATCATTAAAGTGATTAATTATTAAAACATGTTTTCTATTTTCATCATCAGGTTTTCCCATAAATCCATTAGTTAATCATATATCAAACTTATATTATCATTGGATACTTTATATTAGGTTATCTTATAATTTTCACCCTAAAACCATAAAGTACATTGAGAATAAATACATAATAGATGATTATAAATAGAATGTTATAGAAAAAATAATATACACTAGGAATGTCTGGATATGTGTATAGTTAGTATACTTCTTCATACACCAATTCATAGTTCTGTTAATACACATCATGCCCTCTCTAGGTTAATTACCCCTAGATGAAATTGTGCTATAGAATACATCAACTTTCCAATATCTAGAAAAGGATTTCATTTTAAAGAAAACCAATGAATATATACTTTACCAAAATGTTAGGATGTTCTATTATACTTATTCATTTCCCATATAATTCGCTCTAGGATTTTCACAATCATTTTCTCTAAAAATATCTGAAAATTAACTAGACTATATTCTAATACCTGATATATAGACCCAAGACTAAAACACACATTAAACTATGATTTATAATATAATATTACAATATTAAATTACAATGATATAGAGATATACTACCTTAGGAATATTATGATAATAAATACAAAATATTAAATTTTATAAGAATATATTTTGTAAAACTCTACACAGTGCTCTTAACTCACATTAATCTTCCTAAAATGCATATGATAACTTGGGAAAATACGTAAGTGAAAGCATGAGCTAGAAATACTAAAAAGGTAATTAATGTTTAATCAAATCATAATATTAGATTTTAGAGTAATAACAATATATCATTTATATAATCATCATCAGCATGAAAAATTATATAATGAAATGATTGAATAAGATCATTAAATCATAAAAATATAGCAACATCATAAAACATGACATCCTAATAATATGTCAAGGATAAATTCCAAGACCACATAACATAGGCTAAAAAACATCATATTCTATCTATGATCTATGTAACCACTATCATAACATAGTCTACATAGGATAAATAGCCATGTACGATACATAGTGTTCTTAGAATAATCTTGTGTGCACCACACATGGTATCTCATAAGACATTGACATTACCAATGCATTGGAGGGGTATAATGAACCCAAACATGACAACAAATGATAGCCTATATCATATTGTATATGAAAATATGTGTTCCAAAAAAGGAAGATGAACATAAATAAATTATATGCATCATATAAACCAGAATAGGGATGTGGGTTCCACAATCTTGTCTTAAGAAACAACTGAATGATGTATCATATTTATTCCCAATAAAAAAGGAATTAAATAAATTTTAAAATATATTATTTGAAAATAACTTGGGTCATGACTATTGAGTTCCAATGTATAAAATTTATAATAAATATCCAGTGATGAAGGATTGAATATGAAAAATATCATATAAATATTATGAAATAACTAAAAGATCATTTTTGAGATGGATACAATATATCATTTGATATAAAACATGATCTTAACAAATATTGTTCTACAAAATTTAATAACAGGTTTCAAGAGGATATTCATGTTTTAAAAAATTAAATGGGTGATTCTTGACTAGAGATAATTAATAAGAAATATAACTTAATCAAATTTAACTAAAAGTGATAGTTTAGAATGGAACATAAAAATTATATATACATAGAATTGAAAATGATATTAAAATCAGTATATATATAATGGATATATATTCCAAAATATAATAGTTACATGAGAATAATATGGAATATAATGTGATAAAAATATAGGGATTTTTTAACATGTATCTCGCGATATAGGTTTTGAAGATAGATTTTCATGATTTAAAATCAATTTTGTTGAAATACCACATCATAAAATAAGATAATAAAACCATATTATGAAAATATGATATGGTTAATATTATTTTTACATGATACAACACTTAACGAGGCTTCAAATTAAAAGGGTGACATTGAGTAAGGGAAATTATGGACAATGTGCGGAAACAATCGTCATAATGGATGAATATTATACTTTAGATATTTAGTTATTAAAAATATTAAATAACACCATTTTGAATAAAATGAATAAAAAATCAATATTACAATATTTGAATAGGGTGAACCTTATGAAATGACAGATAAAATTCAAAAATAAACATTAGAACTCATGAAATTATATTGAGTTATAAAGGGACATTATATTTTTGGTAAGACATAAATTGATGTGGTTCTATTTTTGCATTGTTTTGTCACATATTTTTACTTAATTTTTAATGATTTAATTAAATATTTAATCACTTTATACTAAATAATTTTACTTTTGTATATTTATAATTAATTTAGTTAATTAATCAAGTTTTTTATAACTAATTATGTATTTTTAGTCATCAAACTAACTTTAAATTTATTAATCTTATTTTCGTTAATTATGTCTTATATAGTTTGGTTAAATTAATTCTTCTTGACTTTCTAATAAGTTAATATCTATTTTAAACAACTATTTAATAGTTTTAATTCTATTTAATTAACTTTTTCTTTATTTAAATAATTTATCTTTTAATTACGTTACATTAGAATAGGTTAACTATATTAATTAGAATGTTCAGTCATCATGCAATTTAATTAAGGAATGAATTTAGATTTAAATTAAATAAAATATTTCGTTCTTAATTTTATCTGTTCAATTAGTTAATTAATTAATTAATTAAGAGTTTTTTAAACATTAATTATATTATTTTACATTTTCAGTTTGATTATTTATTTGTTTTCTTTTAATTTTAGTCTACCATTGAGGTAGATAAGTGTACTAATTTAGTTTAATAATTATTCAGTTTATAATTTTAATGGTGTCAATTAATAATTTTAATGTTTTAAAGGTAAATTAAATTCTTGTTTTAAATTAAGGTGTTTATCTTTCTGGTAATTATTTATTTCATTCCTTGTTTACCAAATAAATTGAGTTTTTTTTAAAGTTCTTTTTTTACAAGGGTCACCGTTAGTAAATTGTACCAGTGACCCCCATTCCTCACTGATACTTCATTGTATCTGTTACCTTTATTTTAAAAAATATAAGTGACCATTTCTTCTAATTAATGGTGAGCTTTTGTATTCTATTGGTGACCCCTTAAGTTCATTTTTTAAAATCTGGTAGGTTTTCTTTATGCGTAACAGATGCCTTTCATTTATTTCGACCAGTAGCCTTGGATTTTATTTATTTTATTGGTAACCTTTATTTATCCCTAATATTTACCGCCTCACTCTTACACCTCCAACCGCACCTTTATTATTTCTCTCTCCTCACCATTACTCACCTTTTCATCACCTCACCATTGCATCCTTTTTCTCACTATCAGTCTTCAATTTTTATTTCCTCACCATTACTCAATTACTCTCACCCTCACCGTCAGCACACTTATCACCTCACCATTATTTCCTTCGTCTTTCGCACCCTCGCTGTACATGATCCTTTAACGCCACTGTGCTTCTACCCTGTTCAGAAGAGGCGAAGTCGAGGAGTTTATTTCCCTTACAGTAGATGATCCTCACCACCATGAGTGGTTCGCCAGATACCGTTTCCACTTCGCCACTGAGTGTAGGAACCTTCAGCGCAGCAGAATATCTGAGATGATGTGGGTGTTCTTTGCTAAATCAGAACCCAGCGCTGGATGTTGTTGGATCGAAGGTATGGATGAAGGTCGTGCCGCACCTACTAGTGATGCCACGAAGAGGAGCCGCCGTGAGCAGGAGAGCTGCTGCTTTAATGATGGAAGAGGGGAGCCGTCGCTGTGGATCTGTTGTGTGTCTCCTGGTTTAAATGAGGGAAGTACCGACAGAACCAAGGAGGTCTGTGGTAACTAGTTCACCGCCGCCTGCTACTCTCTCAAGGAGGAGGCCGATCTGAGCTGTTCCGCTAGATGAGGGCGCTATCTTCAGGAGGAAGGAGGATCCCCTATTGTGCGCTGATGTGGGGATATGGAGGATGAAGATAAAAGAAAATAATAATAATAATAATAAATAGAAATAATAACAAAAGTAAAGTAAAACAAAAAGAAGATAAAATAATAAAATTAAAGTTAAAGTTAAGATAACTTTACATAACAGTTAACTTACTAAGTCAAATAAATATAAAATAATTTACAAAATTTATAAATTTAAAACAAATATAATATTAATTAATAGATAAATTATAAAATTAAATATAAATTTAAATTAATAATAAATGATAATAATAAATTAATTTTCTTTTAATAGTATAAATAGATAATTAATAATAATTATAAACAAACTATTAAATATACTTGTTAATTTAAAAATATATAAAACAAAAGTATTAACTATAATTACTAAATTAAAATAAACTAATTAATAGATTAATCGAACAATCTAACTTATTTAAAGGTAATAATAATAGTGAAAATTAAATTATTAATAATATCTAAATTGTTTGTTATTTTAATTACTTATTTACTTAAAAATCATAAAATTAATAATTTAGTAACTGTAACTATTAATTTATTTTAATAAATAACTTTTTAATTAAATTATGTTATATATTAGTAATATTATGTGGATAATTTTATAAATAAAGTAAAATTAAATAATAATTATCAATTAAGATATTTATGGATTAAATTTAGCTAACTATTAATGAGTAATATAACTCTTAATTTTTAAAAAAAATTACCATTTCTCATTGTTTGTGTTCATTTCTATTTATTTTACTTTTCTAACTTTGCAGTTTCATTCAAGAGGTAAGAAAGCGTCCAGGTGCATTTAACTAACTCAACAAAAGTTAATTATGTGGGAAAAACTAGTGCTACTTTCTTGTCGTGAAAAAACGCACATTTTGCAGTGCGTTTGTGAAGAACTTTTGAAGTCTATGGAAGATGTTCGGTGAAAAGAAGCTTATGACAGCAGGATACATAATTAGATCAGTAGCAGAAATTTGAGACTCATTCATTCACTGAGAGACTCATTTGAAAAACACACCGGACGTGAGATCAGGGCAACACTAGAGACGAGTTGGAGGCCTTGGAGCCCGAGTGCTGAGAAGTATTAGGGGAGTTCTTCTTCCTTCATGTTGTTATTCTTATACTATATTCTAGTATGATTTCATTTCCTGTATTGATAATGAACAATTTAATTGGGTAAACCTTTGAGTTCAGGGGGATTTACTACTTCTACTGGTTACTTTTCTTCCTTTCTACTTTCATACTTTAATGTGTTCAGTATCAATCGGTGAGATTGATGACGAGTTAATTCAATTGCTTTTCATCACTAGAACTTAATTTTCAAAAATCCACAGTCAAATCGGAGAGATTAATCATTGAAACATATTATAAAAACTAATCAATTCACAATTACATCGGAACTTACGATGAGTTTTTCATGTTGTCATTATCTTTTCGAACATTTCACAGTTTATTTGTTTTGGAGTGGCGAACTCCGGGAGATAAGTCACTAAATTTATGGTGGTGAAAAGTGGTAACTTTAAAGTGAATTGGAATACTTATAAAACCAAAAGAATGGAGACTTTTCCCCGGGAATTTTACTTGGTTGTTCATTTATCAGCATTTTATATCTCTGTTTCTTACTGTTTTTAGCATGTTCCTTGTTTCATTACAATTTAGAACAAAAACTCAAAAATATTGTAGTGTCTAATCTATGCACAAATAATAAAAAAAATAAAAAAAAATATAAAATATATTCCATTGCTGACAATAGGGGGATCTTTTGAAAATTTTTAGAACAATAGTTGTCAAATTCACCTTCTCTATGAGTTTGACCCTGCTTGCGACATATACTATAGTTATTAGGAATATAAATATCAAACTTTGAACAACTTCAATGACGTTTCAGGTCATGTTATTGGTTCCATTGTCAGGGAATGCACGAGACATTATTTTTTTAAAAAACCATACAAAAAACACCAAAAAAATTGAATTAAATATTAAAACTGTAAAAAAAAATCTACTTTATTTATTACTGAATTGGTACTGTTTTCTGTATTACTGAACTCCTGTTAGTTATACTTTTGTGCTATTTTGAGCTATTGTTACACTTTCCATTTTCACACGACAATTTATTGTTACATTAGAGTCTTCAAACTCCAAATTAGACAAACATTTAACTACTCCTAAAAACATTGTAATAGAGAATCATGATAATAGAGGTGATCAAAACATGAATGTGCCATAGCCCGTAGTTCTAGCCCATCAATTACCTAGACATAGAGAGTTTCAAATTCCAATGGTATCAAGTAAACCACCTTGTGTTAGGTTGACCCCTAGGTCTGGGAACTATGAAATAAAGTAGTCTCACCTTTCTTAACTTCCTTCATTCAATGGTCTTCCAGGAGAGGATTCATTTGAGTACATTAGCAAGTTATATAGTTCTGTACAACAAATACCTCTGAGAAAGATTTGTGATGAGGTGTTGAGATTGAGGGTGTTTTTATTTTGTCTGAAGGGGAGGGATAGGACTTGGTTTCAGAACATAGATGAAGAAATTCTTGAGACCTGGGAAGAGGTGTTTACTTATTTTATATCAAAATTCTATCCTAGGAACACCACCTATGAGATTAGGCATAAAATTACTGGGTTTCTTCAAGATGAGGGAGAGTTATTTCACGAGGCATCAGATTGGATTAGAAGTCTCCTTAGGCAAAGTACCAATCACCAGTTTTCTCCCAATCTAATCATGGAGACTTTCTATAACGCTCTCACCCCTTACAACCAAAATTTAGTTGACCAATTATATGGGGGTGACTTTTCTGAATCCCCTGCTGATGAGCTGGAACTTGTGTATGACAATCTTTCCCCAAAATCTCAGCACAAGTGCTCTAGGAAGAGTTTCATCCATAGAGGTGAAGACAATCCTCATGCTGCTTTTGTTAGTGATAGGGTCCTAAGGGAGCAATGTAATCCTTGTGGGATGTTTGGTCACACTCAAACATGTTGTTCTAATTTTGATCTTCCTATCCAGTTTGATGAGAGTGCCAAATTTGTATATTATATTTCTAGGAACCAAGGGATAAATGATCAATTCTCTAATCAATATATGTCTGGTTATCAAAATCTCTTAAACTTGTCCTGGAAAGAACAAGGTGTCATAAAACAGACCACTACCCCTAACTACCAATCACAATCTAATGTTTTTAACTCAAATTAATATGGGGGGAGAATCTTATAATTCTCAAGGGCAGTTAAAGGGGATGATACAACATGTTTTGGGAAAGATCAGTTCATTTAGGAAGGAAACAGATGGTAAGATTCACAATTTAGAACATCAAATAATTCAAATGGCTTAGGATCAAGGTGATAAGAAAAAGGGAAAGCTTCCCAAGACTTCAATTTATAATTCAAGAGAGAATATCATGGTTTTAACCACTAGATCTGGCCTTCAAACCCAAGAACAATTTAAGCTTCACTCTGGGAAAACTAAAACTGATGACAAAACGGAATCTGGAAATAGAAATCTTCTTGAAACAGAATCTGGGAATCTGGACAACTTTGTTCAACCAGAATAGAATGTTGAATTTACATCTTAAAAAGTTCAAGAACCCAGGAAAATTAAGTTGGAATTGATCAAAGAAAAAAAGAAAAAGATTTTAATTGAGGAGAAGGAGAATAATCAACCAGTTCTTAAAAATTATGCCACTCCCATTCCCTTCCCTGAAAGAGTGAAGAAGAATAATGAACCTGATTATTTGAGGTTTCATAAAATGATTCGAAACTTTATTATCATCATACCATTTGTAGAAGCTTTAGATAAAATCCCTTCATATGTTTTTTTTACCAAAAGGTTTCTAAAACATATAAATTATTGGAAGAAGATGGACAAATTTAATCTCAATGAGGAGTGTAGTGCCATCTTTTTAAAGAAGATGAATCTAAAATTGAAGGACCCTAGTATCTTTATTATTCAATGAAAATTTATAGCAAGTGAGAAACATAATTGTTTTTGTGACTTTGGGGCAAGCATAAATCTTATTCCTTACTCCCTGTGTAGAATTTTGGGTCTTACGGACCTGCAACCAACATCTGTTTATCTTAAACATGCTGAAAGGTCACTCACACACCCTTCCGGGAGGGTGGATGATCTATTAGTGAGTGTAGAAAAACTGAAACTACCCATAGACTTCCTTATCTTAGATATGGAGTGTGATGAAAAAGTCCCAATCATCTTAGGGAGAGCTTTTCTTGCTATAGCTGGTGTTATCATAGATGTGTCCAAGGGGAAACTCATTCTCCATGCCATTGATGATGTGGAGGAGTTTTTGTGTTTGAAAATCCTCAACATGTTGTAGGTTTTGATTTGATATATTTTGCTGAGAATAAATGTTTTAAAATTGAGGTTCGAGCTGATTATGGTTGTTTTCCACTTGAGGTCACAAAGATTTTGATTCCCCAGCCTATTGAAAATTTTCTTAATGGTTTTGTTCCTATCCCACTCCTTACTCTAGATGAGAAAAATATTTCCCTAGAAACCATTCTGGGGAGTGAATCACATTCTTGTCCTAAACTGTCTCAATCCATTTTTGAATGTTTTACTTATGAAGTAGACGGTCTAAGGATTTTTGAAGTTGGAGAATGTTCCGGTCTGAGTCCTGATGAAAAACTAAATTGTTCACATTATGAGAAAGTGTATTTTCTGGAAACATCCATTCTTGATCAGTTTGATGTTTTTTATGATGACATCCAACTAGAACTTTATAGATTTACATCTTTTGATTCGTCAGTGGATATTGCGTACCACTTGTTTGAACCTAAGTCTGATTCCTTCTTCCGAGAGTTTTTTGAGTTGTCTTTTGTGCAAGCTGTGCTGGGAATATTCGATGAAAATACTGAAGAGTTCGTTGATTGTTCTTCTTCGGATTCTGGGTTAGATCTGGCCTCTGAGTGTGGGGGAATCCATGTCAGTATTACTTGTTTAAATAGTGATTTTCATTGGAAGCTATTGAACATTTTTAAAGCTGAGGAAGTGGTCTTTAAAGGCTTAAATGGGATGGAAAGTATATTAGCAATGGTGTTGTAAAAGGAACTTTTGAGAATATTGTTTGATACTGTAGATGAAAATGTTTGGGTTGATCCTATTCATGAATCATTAGATAATAGTGATGTTCACATAATTAATAATTCATTTACATTAAATGATAATGGATATAAATTTCTAGGGAAATTGAGTTTTCCTGGGGACTTTAAACCGAGCGCTGCATGGGAGGCAATCCATGTTTTGTGTTGTGTTAATAAATAAAAAATTCTGATTAAATAAAGTCTAACTGAAGACTTTAAAATTAGTGCATCATGGGAGTCAATCCATGCTATTTCTTTATTTTGATTTTTGTATTGTTTTGTACTAAATAATGTGAAGCTTGGCTACCAACTGTCTGTTATGTCTTTGCTAGATTTTTGTTCCTGGTTTATAAACTCTATTTTTCTAGGTTGTTGTTGTTGTGTCAATAAAGGAGAGGAATTCTCATGCTGAAGGATTAATGGAAAATCTAATTTGGGAATTATTCTATTCATTAGTTTCTATTTAATTTTTCTACTCCTAACTACTATTAAAAATCTATTTCATGTCTTACTACTGTGTAAATAAAAATTCTTCTTGTATTAGAAAATTATGCTACTTGTCACTATGTTGTGCATAAATTTTGCATGTTCCTCCCTGTTGGAAACTGAATTTCATTGTTAATAAAATCTTTTAAATACTTGAAACTAAGTGTGGGGGAGTACATACTGCTAGTGATTTAAATCAGATTAATATTGGGGTGTTTAGCAAGAACTTTGTGTTCTTTATTGAATATGTAACTGAATTAATTCTGCTAAACTGGCTTACACCCAATTAATTGTGCACCCACAAATTACATGATATATCTTGAGTTAAATTGAAAATCTTTGTCACTGGACTTAATGTTAATTTGTGTACTTGTCAATGAACCTGCTAATAATTTATTCATTGTGGAAAACAATATTTTTGAACTTTAATGAGACCCTTTAAACATGTCATCTATCTACTTAATTGAAATATGTTTTGAACCTTAATTTATTAAGTGTTCTTCTCCATATTTAAAATTCAACTTTGGGGATAGAGTTGAGTTTTAAGTGTGGGGGAGGGGGTCAATTATTGACTGTGATAAACTATGCTTTAATGAAGACCATCAATTCCCACTTCAATTAATTTTTTTTGTAAAAAAATAGTTATGATTTTTCAAAGTTATGTAATTATTCTAAGGTTTACGCTGTACTCACATGGGTCTTGCCTTAAGATAAGTTCCTTGCTGGTAGTTAAGATCTACATAGAGTCTAAAATTAATGAGGTTGGATGATTTCTGAGTGGTCTTGCTTACTATTTTAATGGATATCTTGAGTTATAGTCTATTTCTAAAAGTGATATGGGTTACATGTTTTTTTAGTTATGATCATACCCTTGGAACTGGAAGTTTGATTTTGATTCTAGGGGCCTCTTTTTCTTTTAATTATTAAAATTAATTGCTTTAATGAGCCAAAGTAAATGAGTTTGATATAAAACTTTTGTAATTGGAGTAGTTTGGGCATCTGGGATCCCATTGTGAGTCTCTGAGACCCAGGATCTTGGGTGTGTTTCTGTCTACTATAAGCCCTCTATACACTTTGAATAAGTGCATTGCACAGTGCTTGGCACAATGAAACATGGATTGGGAAAAATTAATAAAGTGTCTAGGGCAAAAAATGATATCATTAAGGATAGGGGAATGATGAACACCAAATGAAGAAGGGATCAATTGGTTTATATGGGAATCATTTAGGTTGTATTATTAAGGTGACTCAAAAAAAATTAATTATTTTTAGAACCTAGGTTAAAGGTCTATATACAAAGTTCCTTGGTTAAGATCTAAATTCCATTTATATTTTACCTCATGTCATTCTTGGGCTTAGAAACCTGATATTGGATTGAAGTGAGTCGTTAAGTTGTATCACATAAGGGGAATAACATCTTCTTTTAGGGATGGTCTTTGTGTTCTTAATTGCCATTGAGTATTTTTCTTAGGCATGATTCATATGAGAAATTCATTTTCAAAGCCTGATGTTATGTTTTATCCTCTTCTTTGAGTGTTGGACATGTCACATTTTGATCTTAATCATTAATACATTCGACTATTTTTCAAAGAAAAAAAAACATGATATTTGTTTTGGAAAATAAATGATTCAGTGTTGGGGAATTTGATGTCGTTCTATTTTTTCATTGTTTTGCCACATTTTTTTACATAATTTTTAGTGATTTAATTAACTATTTAATAACTTTATACTAAATAATTGTACATTTGTATCTTTATAATTAATTCTGTTAATTAATCAATTTTTTATAACTAATTATGTATTTTTAGTGATCAAAATAATTTTAATTTTATTAAACTTATTTACATTAATTATTTCTTATATAGTTTAGTTAAATTATTTATTCTTGAGTTTCTAATAAGATAATATCTATTTTAAACAACTATTTAATAGTTGTAATACTATTTAATTAACTTAGTCTTTATTTAAATAATTTATCTTTTATTTAAGTTACATTAGAATAGGTTAACTATATTAATTAACATGTTTAGTAATCCTGCTATTTAATTACGTAAATAATTTCATTTTAAATTAAATAAAATAGTTCGCTTTTAATTTTATGTGTTCAATTAGTTAATTAATTAATTAATTAGGTGTTCTTTAAACATTAATTATATTATTTTACGTTTTCTGTGTGATTATTTATTTGTTTTCTTTTGATTTTAGTCTACCGGTGAGGTAGATAAGTGAACTAATTTAGTTTAATAAATATTCAGTTTATAATTTTAGGGTTGTTAATTAAAAATTTTAATGGTTTAAAGGTTAATTAAATTCTTGTTTTAAATTATGGTGTTAATATTTCTTTTAATTATTTATTTCATTCCTTGTTTAAAAAATAACTTAAGTTTTTTTTAAAGTTCTTTTTTTACAAGGGTCACCTTTAGTAAATTGTACGGGTGACCCCCACACCTCACTGATAATTCGCTGTATCGGTGACCTTTATTTTAAAAAAATACCGATGATATTTTCTTCTAATTAACGGTGAGATTTTTTATTTTATCGGTGACCCCTTAAGTTCATTTTTTTTAATCGGGTAGTTTTTCTTTGTGTGTAAGAGTTACCTTTCATTTATTTCGACCGGTAGCATTTGCTTTTATTAATTATATCGGAAACCTTTATTTATCTCTTACAGTTAACACCTCACTTTTACACCTCCAACCTCACTGTTAGTATTTATCCCTCCACACCGTTACTCACCTTTTCTTCACCTCACCATTGCATCCTTTTTCTCACTCTAAGACTTCAATTTTTATTTCCTCACTGTTACTCAATTACTCTCACCCTCACCGTCAGCACACTTATCACCTCACCATTATTTCCATCATCCACCACACCCTCGTTGTACAGGATCCTTTCACGCCACTATGCTACTACAATGTTCAAAGGAGAATAAGTTGAGGAGTTTGTGGCCTCTTCAGTAGATAATCGGCACCACCACGAGTTGTTCTCCAGATACCATTTCCACTTCGTCGCTGAGTGGAGGAACCTTTAGCGCAGCAGTAGATCCGACCCGATGTGGGTGTGCTTGCTGAATCTGGACCATCTTCCAGATGTTGTTGGACCGAAGGGCTAGATCTAGGCTGCGCCGCACCTGCTAGTGATGTCGTAGAGAGGGTCTTACATAAGCAGGAGAGCCGCTGCTTTTCTGATGAAAGCGGGGATTTATCGCTTTGGAGCTGTTGTGCATCGCCTGGATCATAAGAGGGGTGTACCGCCAGAACCAAGGAGGTCTGTGGGAACTAGTTCACCGCCGCCTGCTGCGCCCTCAAGGAGGAGGCCGAGCTGAGCTTTTCTACGGGATTAGGGTGCTGTTTTGGGAGGAAGGAGGATCCCCTGTTTTGTGCCGATTTGGGGAGAGGGAGGAAGATGATAGAAGAAAAAATTATAATAATAAATAATAAAAATAATAACAAAAGAAATGTAAAACAAAAAGAAGATAAAATAATAAACGTAAAGTTAAAGTTAAGTTAACTTTACATAAAAGTTAACTTTACTAAGTCAAATAAATATAATATAATTTATAAATTTTATAAATTTAAAACATATAAAATATTAATTAATAGATAAATTATAAATTAAAATAAAAAACTAAATTAATAATAAATTATAATTAAAAATAATTTTTATTTTAATAGTATAAATATATAATTAATAATAATTATAAATAAACTATTAAATATACTTGTTAATTTAAAAAAATTAAAACTTAAGTATTAATTCTAATTAATAAAATAAAATTAACTAATTAATAAATTAATCAAACAATATAATTTCTTTAAAATTAATAATAATAATGACCATTAAATTATTAATACTATCTAAATTGGTTTTTATTTTAATTACTTATTTACTTAAAAAATGATAAAATTAATAATTTAGTAACTGAAACTATTAACTTAATTTAATTAATAACTTTTTAATTAAATTATGTTATATCATAGTAATATTAAGTGGATAATTTTATAAATAAAATAAAAGTAAATAATAATTATCAATTATGATATTGATTGATTAACTTTAGCTAACTATTAATGAGTAATATAACTCTTAATTTTAAAAAAATAATCATTTCTCATTTTTTGTGTTCGTTTTTATTTTGTTTTTCTTTTCTAACAGTGAAGGTTCATTCAAAATGTTGGAAAGCATCCAGGTGCATTCAACTAACTCAACAGAAGTTGGTTATTTAGGAAAAACTAGTGTTATATTCTTGTCGCGAAAAACACACATTTTGTAGTGTGTCTGTGAAGAATGGTTGATGTTAGTGGAAGATGTTCGGTGACAAGAACCTTATGACAGCAGGATAATTAAGTAGAGTGGCAGAAAAAATTTGATACTCATTCATTCACTGAGAGATAGATTCGACAAACACACCAGGCTTCAGAGTAGGGCAACACTGGAGATGAGCAGGAGGCCTTGGAGCTCGAGTGCAAAGTAGTATTAGGGGAGTTCTTCTTCCTTCATGTTGGAATTCTTGTACTATTTTCTAGTATGATTTCATTTCTTGTATTGATAATAAACAATTTAATTGGATAAACCTTTGAGCTTGGGGGGATTTACTACTTCTACTGGTTACTTTTCTTCTTTTCTACTTTCATACATTAATGTGTTCAGGATCAATCGGCGAGATTGATGCTGAGTTCATTCAATTTCTTTTCATCACTAGAACTTAATTTTCAAAACTCCACAATCAATTCGGCGAGATTGATCATGGAAATATCTTATAAAAAATAATCAATTCACTATTACATCGGGACTTACAACGAGTTCATCATGTTCTCATTATATTTTTGAACTCTTCATAGTTGATTTGTTTTGGAGTGGAGAACTTCGAAATCAATCAGCATGTGTGACATAACTCTTGGTGAGGGAGATAAGTCACTCTCTTTATGGTGGTGCAAAGTGGTAACTTTAAAGTGAATCAGAATACTTATAAAACTAGTTGCATAGAGACTTTTCCTTGGGCGTTTTACTTGATTGTTCATTTATCAGCATTTAATATCTATGTTTCTTACTGTTTTAGCATGTTCTATGTTTCATTGCAATTTAGAACAAAAACTAAAAAAGTCTGTAGTGTTTCATCTGTGCACAAATAATAAAAAAAATTAAAAAATATAAAATATTTTCCACTACTGACAATAGTGGGATCTTTTGAATGTTTTTAGAAGAATAGTGCTCAAATTCGCCTTCTCTGTGGGTACGACCCTGCTTTCCACATATACTGTAGTTAGTAGGAATATAAATATTAAACTTTGACCAACATCAACGACGTTTCAGGTCATAAATCAAAACCCACGATAAATAAATTGATGAAGGAAACTAATGTTTTTATTTCCAACAATAATTTAGGATGATAAATGTAATTTGGGATGTAGATACACCATGAAAAAAAATATATGTGCATAACATCAAAACATGACTCTATGAAGGTATATTGAGCCTAAACACATTTAAAAAAAATAAACATTCTTATTAAACCACATTGAACGATAGTAAATAATAATTTAAAATTAAAATATGACGAATTAATATAATTATTCTATAAAAAATATAATTTAAAGTATAAAAATAATTTAAATGAATATAGGTGTATAAAAAATATGCCTCAAAGAAAGAAATTTTTATATGAAACTCGTAAAATTCTTATGAATGAATTATTCATATGAACGTAAAATCCTGAATAATTTAATAATCATTAATTTGATATATTGTTGAGAACATTATTTATCTATATTTAATTATTTTATATTTTTTATTATGTATTGATAATTATTTTTAATATAATTTTCACATACGTCTGTTACATGGGGTTGTTAATTATATTCTTCATAAATCTATTAGTTTATTTACCATTTTGTTTTTTTATATTATAACTTCATGATCTATATATTTTATTAGATTTCTTTACCTTATTATTAATTTTTTTTTATAATTATTAAATTCAAAATTTTGGCTTAAAATATATCAAAATTAAGAAAAGTACCTTGACATGTCCATTTATAGTGGATAAAGTGTATATGAATATTCATTATTCATTACACATATTCATAACCCAATATTATTATCATAGAAAATTAATTGTGTAAAATTTATCTTCTTAGATATTTAAATAAATTTTTTGAATAAACCATTATTTATAGTGATTGAAAAATGAGTACGCTATTTGTAGAGGAGGAAGTCCACAGAAACACATGATGATGTTTTATTTTTACATAATGATTTTATATGAATATAAAAAATATGTAAAATATTATAATAAAAACATATAAATATAATAATATTTTAAGTGTTATCATGCCTTCATTGATATAAAAGACATGAGGGGTGCATAATAAGAAATGAGTTAGAAATGTTATGGTGAGAGTATTACCAATACCATGGAAGTTCTCTATGGTATTTCTCCATAACACTCTAGGGTTGGTAATTTTTAAGACATAAGAGTTAGTGAACAAGGGAATTTTTTTATGATATACTAGGTTAATTTTTTGGTTAATCCATATCTTTGTAAATGGTAGAGAAATTGGGAGGAGTTGGTCTCCTATAATAATTGAAGAAAAAATAAATTTCGTAAATTAATTTTTTCTCAATAATATAACTATATTATTCCTGTAATATGGATAAAAATACAATAATAGTTTGAGGGATGATATAATGTTTTTATTCCCACAAAAATTCAATATTATACATATTTTTCAGATATTTTAACCACTTTCACTATGTTAATCCACATTTACTGTAATTTACTTTTACTGAGTAAACATCAAATTCCCCCCTTGAAAATAATTTTAATGGGAATTATTTTAATTTAAAATAAATAAATTTTAAAATAATGATATATATTATTTCAATAATTTTATAATGAAAATTTTCATTAAGTTATAGAAGTTTATTTTAGTATTACCTTTTATAACATGTAAATACTAGTGTTTAGAAAAAACTGTATTTTATTTATATAAATTATGATAAGGATAATATTATAAATTTTATAGAGTATATTAAACAAAAATGGATATTATTATCAAAATAATATTTCATTAACATTAAAATAGTTTGAAAACCTAGTTCCATTACGTGAAAATTTTATTAAATAAAGTAAATGGAAAAACAATTTTTCATAAAAACTTACACAAAATTATTAAAATGTGATGGGAGGTTTATATATCACCATAGTAATTTAAAATAATAATTTTAACTTTATAAAATATAATTCTCATTTTAAAAAGTTTTTCAAAAACAGTTATTTCAAAATTTCATAAATGTTTTAGTGTTCATAAAATCAGGGTTTTTCGACATTCACCTAAAAATTAATAGTTTCCAAAAAATCACTTAAATCCAAATAGAAATAATATTTATAGTATATATTCAAATGTTATCTTCCATTTTTTTAAAAAATATAAAAATTATAAATTCGTTTTTTAATTAAAAATATAAAATATATTGAACATTAATTTCAATTTAAATATGAATTTTGAGATATTATATATTATTTTACCAATAAATAAAAAAATATGTCTAATATTAAAAAATTATTATTGAAATATATATATAATCATTTTTTATTCATGATGAACAAAAAACCTCTGAATAAAAGTGCATATTTTTTGAAACATTTATTTTTTTGAGCAGTGTAAAAAAATTATTTTCAAAAAAGAATAAATAATTATATTATATCTATACATGTAAATAGTTCATTAAATGTTCATAAAATAAAAATTTCTAACTACCAAACCCATTATGATCACTTTAAAAGAAATTTGTATTAGATAATCACTAATAATAATTTCAGGTGGTAGTACAACATTCATGGATCTTGTGGAATCCTCTAAAAATGTAAAATTATTCTATATAACCAGTTTGTCAAACATTAGTTCCTCGTGTTCAATATGAGTTTAGTCAAGGGAAACCCTATAAAATATACATTCATTTTTAGGTAAAAAATATGGTTTTCAAATGGAATACTTCTAATTTTTTATGTCATTTCATTAAACTTCATTTATTAATTTTTCAATGTGGTTACATCAATATTCTAATATATAATTTAATGGATAGGATTTAATGTCCTATTAAATATTCAATAATATATCATGGTTTATTCATTAAATTTGTGATATTTTATGGAAAGAGATATTATTTATATATGATATAATGTTAAATCATGGTCGTTACAACCATCCATGACACAATATATATATTACTACAATGATTATTAGAGGATTATTGTTTATGTATGAATGATAAATAGATGTATTATACACTTGATTTCTATAAAAAAATTAAAATACAATATCGATACTTTACCAAATTAATCAATGAATAATCAATTTCAAACCATTTTAATTATTCACTCTAAAAAATAATTGTAAAATATATGTGATAATGCATGCTTCTTGGTTATAACCCATCAATTAATTAAGATTCAATTTAATTATATTAGCTGTGATTTCCTTTATCTTAAACATCTATGATTTTTTTACTATTAAAAAAACAATAATTGGTGATAAATTAATGGATATTCTATTGTACTATGAATTTTCATGTCCTAAATAATAAGCCTCTCAATAATTTGTAAAAAATAAAGAAGTCTAAAAAATATTAAAAAAATTCCCAACTCCAAGGTATAACATTGATGATTGGAATCAAAAACCTCTTAAACCAGGGGAGAAAGAGAGAACCTATTTAATCCATACATCTATTAACGTATGGGATAATGAAGTAGTGAACAGTACATATACTCCACACTCTATGACAATAAATTCATATACATGCTCTCATTTATATTATTCTATAATATCATGAATATTTTTTATGAATTTTGATACACCACCATAATAATTTCATAGTGAATTATCCATAAAAACACCTTATGGTGCGTTTATTGTATCCAATTCATACAATGTTTAGTCAATTAATCAATTTCTTAATTTTTTTGGAAATCACGTTCTATAATATAATAATATTGATTATACTATAAATCATGTTCTTGTTTTATTTTCTGTGCATACCAATTTTTCTAAAAATTAATATAAATGAGAAATTAATATAAAAATAAAATGAAGTGTTCTATTTCATAGATTTCAATGATTAGTATTATGATCAATTTATTGATGCACAATTAACATCATTAGAGGATGGGGATATATGATATGTTCCTTATTATATGATAATAAATATTTTTATGTGGTTATAAATATACCCAATGGAATATGAATTCAATGAAATAGAGTTTTTTAAAGTAATTTTCATAAATAAATATTAAGACTTATAAGATAAACTATATAACATGTTGTGGTGTTATGATACTTGGTTATTTTAAAGTATATGGTCATTTTGATGCTATAAAATATATTATTTCCCTGAATGTTCTTCCGATCAATGTAAATTTTATTTCTGAGAGTTATATCTAAGGGAATTTTTTTTCAGTTTTTCCTATTTAAATATTTTGGTTCTCATTTTAATTAATGTTTTTCTAATAGTTACGACATAGGGAATGTGGTAGGGAAGAAAATGTTTCAAATATTTGGATCATGCATCTAAATAGTTTGTTGAGGGATTCTTAGGGAAAGAATATTGGACATCCAGTCATCTCAACTGACGTAACTCTTGATAGAAATATAGAGAAACTTCCAATAAATTTACATTAAGGGGTTATGGGGATAGTATTACAGATATTTTTATAGTAATAAAATCTTGGATTACAAATTTTATATTCACAGACATCATTACAAAATATATTTATTGAGGGTTTTAATTTATTATATCCTTTTAATGTGTTTATGCATTTTTAGTCTTCATTCTGCATATTTTTTACACTTTAAATACATTATGATTATTATAATCACCTATGGATATTTAATTTTAAATATTTTAGTTTTATTCATATTTTTATTGTATTCTCTAATAGATTTTAAAATGATCATGAAATCATATTTTTCATCAATGAAAAACAAAATGCACGTGGAAAATTAAATTGTTCTTTATAAATAATATTCCACCAATTTTGGTGTAATATATTCATATTTGGAAAAAAATTGGCATCTGGGATGGTGTTTTCTACATTATGAAAAATAAATTAAATTCAAATAATACCAATAGTTTGTATCCATTCTTGTTTCTATAAGAAATAAGATAGTTTATAATTTCTCAATGATTCCTCAAAGTTTTTATTGTTATCCATCTTATATTAACAATTATTTAGAAGAATTATTCTAATTTATATGATAGAAATATGATTGGAAGACTCAAAATATTAAATCCATATAAACCATATATATTCTATAGCGCAAATTATAAATATTGTTTTGATTATATGAAATACATTACCATTAATTCTAGTATTTATTATTTTTTCATGATAACTGAATTTATAATGTTCCATAGAAAGTGGTAGTCTATTTTTATCATCAAATAATATGTTGCAACATCACACAAATCATAGTGTGAATAAAAATATATTACTTTTTATGATTAGAAATATGAAAAGACAAATATATTTTTATGATATGGTGAATGAAAGTTTTATAAAGTTATAGGTTTGACATTTTGGTAATTATAATGTATGAAAAACTAGAAATTAAATGTGATGAGCATACTATCATGACTTTTATTTCCCATCTAGGGAAACAGATAGTAAAAATTATTAGTTTATTATGAATATAGAAAATAGATTATAATAATTTGTTGAGAATGAAGGAGTAAAATATTATCTTATTAGAAAAATTATAGATATTTGTCTGAAACAAAGGAAGTTTAAGTAGAAAACGATCATCATTACTAAAAATTTGACAAAGAGAAGTCATAATGACTTAGTTAGAACATTAATGAAATAATAAAGTAGATTTCGGAGAGATATTACAAAATAGAAATGGAAAAATGGTGTGTCCAATGAATATAATTTTGTGATTTTAATTATAGTGTTTTTAATTTTTATGATAAACCCTCTAAACATCAATGTATAATTAAAAACCTAATAATTTCGATCAAATAAATTCAAATTATAGTGAAAATTAACTTGTTATGTATTCATAAATAATGAATTGGATATTTAAAAAAATAAATTTCATAACACACTAATCAGAAATACTGAAAGGATAAATATGATAATAAGGGATATTCAGATGTAATATTCTATGAATGTATGAATATATGTCACATTAGAAAATATTTTCCAAAATTATTAAATAAAATCCAAAATTACATAAATAATAAAAAAAGTAGAGGTAAAACATTCAGGAATGATATAAATTAGTAGAGTTTGAGTGGAATAAATACTACTTATGATAGTTTATGGAATTATTGTGGAAGCGTTGTTTATAAGATCATCTATTCTTATATTAAATTTCAATATAATGGAGAGAAATTATTTTTCTATGGTGATAATGAAATATTTAACAAACAGAAAATTATATTGAAATTTTAATTATAATTAGGATGATAATTATTCTAATTTATATGATGATATTCATTAAAATTAATTTACTAATGAAAAATTTAATTCATTATATGATGAATACTACATGTTTAATTTCAATGAAATGGTTTACTATGAAAAAATTAAATTAAATAGAAAAATATTAACAATAAATATAAATATATTAATTCAGTTATTTTTAAATTAAATAGAAGAATTTTAATAATACATTATTATGACCCTAAATATATTTATTAATATGATTCTAAGTGGAATATTAGAAATAATTTAAACAAAAATAAAATTTTTTAATCAAAAATAAGATTTTCTGAAAGTGGTTTTTGAATTGTTAATTTCGTAATATAGTGTGTGGCTTGGTGAGATTTTGAAAATAAAATAAAAATAGAATTTTTAATCAGTAATAAATATAAAGTTAATAGTATATAAAATATATTATCAAACATTACTTGTTTTAATGATAATTTTGAAAAAAAAATTAAAAAAATTAAAAAATTTAAAAATTGTAATTAAATGGGATTTATTCCTAAAAATCACTTTTTTAATAAAATTACTTTGTATTAATAAGTTCTTGATTCATCATTAAATATAATATTAGAGGTATTCCATAAATAAAATTCATTATTCCAAATTGAATCTATTGGATTTAATAGATATTTTATTTGTAATGAAATATCAATTGCTCGTGATAAAATAGTTTTTTATATACGAGTTCCGAATTTTTTTCCCTTTAGAACTGGTCAAAAAAAAATTGGGTACTAGGAAAGTTATCTATTGTTTTTAGAAAATGACGATATGTCCGAGTATCTAAAATAAATGGTACATATATAGTGGTTTCTTCTAATATATTACTAAAGATAATTAAAATATCTAAAATTTCAAAAAACATGAAAAAAGGGTTAGATGCCACGAAATACAAAGAAAAGGGTGAAATAATTATAATAAGTGAAGTATCATTCTTGCTTAAAATGTTAAAATACAATTTTTTGTATGTTTTAGGACATAGAGAAATCTTTATTAGCATTAGTGTACCATGAAATAAAGGAAACATTCTGACATTGCGGAACTATACATGAACTATTAAATGATTGGAAGGTATTTTCATTGGACCATCCAATGGGAATGAGAATGCTTAAAAAAGTGAATTAAGAGCCTTAAGACTTTTTAAGAAACTTTGTTTAAGTGAAATTAATTATTTTTCTTAGTTGTGGAAAATACTGTTAGTAGACTATCACTTTCAGTCTTTAGTTACGGATTATTAGAAATATCATGTTAAATAATATGTTGATCTTATGATCAACTATACTAGACTGTTTAAACCATTTCAATTTAGATGGAAACAAAATTATAATTCCATTTCAAAAGAGGGAATTCTAAACATTCGATGCATTGTATTTAGTACACATGGAATTATTTGGTCAATAAAAAACTTTTAGTATTAAGAAAAAATAATATTTCTATGATTTTGTTGATGATTACATTAAATGTACATGGGTTTCTTTTCACACATAAAAATTAATGAAATTTATCATTTCAAGTATTTCATATGTTATAAATTCGAAAAACATACATATTATTTTAGTGGAATTTTATAATGGTTGTGAGTTTATAAACATTGATTTTGGAGCTTTTTTTATAAGAAATTTATTATATATAACTATTCAGCACCATGAATGCCTCAAAAAACTATGCAAAACAACATCTATACATTTTTTGGACTGATTAAGTGAGTAATTCCTGATAAAATATAAATAATTATTTAATTTTTCTTTTTCATAACAAAACATCAAAATAGTTGTTTTGTTGGAATGAAAATAAAACACTCATACTTTATTTTTATTGGGTGATATGTCTTCATCCAGTATACTAAATACCAACTTCATAAATTTTATCCTATGTAAAATTATAGATTTTCCTTTAGCTACACTATAACTAGTAAGGCCTCATGTGTTTTGAATACAAGAAAAAACACTTTTAATGGAATTTTAAATGTAATAGTTGATGAAACTGACCATTTTAATATTTTAAATTGACCAGATGTTATTCTTTTGGATGATGGTTCAAAAAATATTATTTTATTTTTACTTGACACATGTTACAAACCACTAGTTGTAAATCCACATATATTAACATCAATGGATTTCTAATATTTCAATTTTATTTCAATTGTATATGTATAATATAAAATTTAGTATCAAAATATTATTCTTCATGTGAAACTGTTTATCTTATAGATTAAAACCACTAATAATATCATGGGATATATATGAAAATGAGTCAAAACTTGTAGTTTATTAAGGAATACAAGGGACAATCGTGTTATTTTACCTCTATTTGAGCCAAAATATTGTAGGTAATTCCTTCTGTGATTATTGCTAGGTAACAGTTACATAAGAAGAACTAAATAAATTTGAATAGAATCAGATTTTTAATTTGAATGAAAATATTAAAGAACATTGAATGATTAGAGTAAATTGGGGTATTATAAATAATCATGATGAAAATGACACTATATGAACAAATAACAATGGTCTTGTTTCTATTGATTATATTAAATAATAAGGCATAGTATATGATGATATTTTAATAATAATTAGTTAAATAAATCTATTTAAATCTTGATAGCCTTCATAGAACATATAAATATTATTTTATTTAAAATATACATGAGAATTATATTCCTAAATGGATTTTATCTGGAGGATGTTTATATGTAAAAACCCTATGTTTTGAGGTTCTCAAATTTTTTAACAATGTATTCAATCATACCAATGCACTCTATAGACTAAACCCCCTAAAATATTACCATGATAGTTTAAAAAAAAAATTAGTTCAAAATAAATTTGTTAAGAGAAATGTTGACCTAACTCTTTTTAAAAAAAACATTTTATAAGGAGTTCTCATTTTTTAAATGGAGGTCAATTAAATTTTATTTGGTTATACTAAAACCACTAATTCAAATAGATTCATAGAACTTTTGAGATAGGATTTTTAAATTAGAATGATGGGTGAACATATAATTTAACGGAGTTTTAATATCATTCAAAAACTGAAATGAATCATTCTTACCCAACTAAAAGATTCTAGAATCAAACAGAAAAAATTAACTTTTTATAATGCATCAATTATATATACTCCAAAAATGAATTTTATAACACCCAATCATGATGAATCTCAGATACCAATTGATAAAAAACATTATAGATGTAGGATCAAATGATATTTATTTTTAATGTCTAGTATGTGATTTATCAGACCTGCACTTCTATATATGGTGATAAAAACTACTACAATTTTTTCAAAATAAAATATTTAGCATCACCAAAAATTATGTTATTATATATTCTTTAGGATATTTTATATCTGGATCATTGGAAAATAAAAAAAACCAATTACACAACAATCTCAATATAACCCATTTTAAATTATATAATATCATAAAAATATAATTCTTTCAAAAAACAATTGCATTAAACCTCTGTTTAATCCATATAGTCAATTATTTTCTCTATATTAACTCCTACTCTTATAAATATCTATAAAAATTATTTTCAAACAAAGTGAGAAAATGTATTACTGAGGGAGTTTTAAAATCTAGTCCTCAGATTTCAATTTTTTAATAACTTTGAAATTTCTTTGTTCAATATAAATTCCTATGAAGAATATAAAAAAAGTTCTTCATCTTAAATGTTTCCCTTTTTATTAACGTTAAAAAAGGAATTTACTATTATATTTTTTGAAATATTTCATCAATTAAAAGGTTTTTTTAAAAAATATTTGAAATCATTTAAAAATACTAAACGCAATTTTTTACGAAATAAACATTGATATTTTATAAGAACATGAAATTAATTTGAATGTTTTTTGGAAATAATCCATCAAATAAACATTGAAGAATTTTTGTGTTGACTTTGTTTTTAACAATGCTGGTTTAAAATGATTTTTATGGAGGTCCCTATATATTTTTTACTAGTAATGTTGAAAAAGTTCATTGTAAAAGTAATGGATGCCTGGGAGGAAATACAAAAAATTGCGTATATAAGGTGATGTTTATTCCAAGTTCTTTACAAATATTAGGTGTCGAGAATTTGGAGGATGAATAGCATTGAAAAATATGAATTTCTTTTAAGGACTTGCAGAAATATGGAAAATTCATTTTTTTAACAAAGAATGGGTTTCATGAAGGATGTTTTGTGAAGGTATGGGTCATCGTGAATGAGCATCTTGAATGGTTGTATATTTTACAATAATCATTGTGACTATTCGATGTTTCACTAATGGGAATATACCATGGGTCTTCAAAAAGATAAGGATCATCAAAAGAAATATTATAGAGCTTCGTAAAAAAGTGATGACATAGTTGGAGGATTCTGGAATTAGAGTAAACACCTATAAATAAGCCTCCACTCCCATCAGAAATGTAGTGAGACGTAACGAGGACTCTAAGGGTCGATATTCATTATGGTGGTTCATGAAGGTAGTTCATGTGATAATGTTAATGAATAATGTTGGTTCCTGAAGGATATAAATTTGGAAGAAAAATTTTGAGCATCGTGATAATGTTTAATTTTCTAAAGTCTATAAATGATTAATGAAATTGTTCATCTTCACAAAGGCTAACAAACCTTAATGAAATAAGTGAAATTCGTGAAAGGTGGTAGACTTAGGATGTTTATTTGATCTTCACTTAAACGGGTGTGTTTCTCGAAGTTAGTGAGCATCACAAAAGTGTTGAAAATAGATTGCCCCGTAAACCTGAGGTAAATTAATATTCATCAGCAAAATGAAAGCGGGAGATCAACAAATCATCTATCTATGAATGATAATTTATTAATCATTAATAATAAAGAGACCTACATGTATAGAAACTGACTATGAATACTTTTGAGAGCTGTGAGAAAATGATGATGAATAATGAGATCCTTTCCACCAATTGTTGTCCATCAAAATAGGGTTAGTGATCGAACATTGGGAGGCACTGAGTTGTCCATAAACATTATAAATGTAGTGAGCCTAGACATAGAAGTTTTCTATCAGAAAACTTGTTATTTGGCAGTGATCCTTAATGGATTTGGTATATTTGAACATCTCTATTATATGGTCCTTGGATGTTTCTTTGTGAGGGTGAACCATGTAAAATTTTCATATCATGTGCATCATTTTATTACTATTAATACATAGTTATGGTATATAGGATAAGGAATGTTTTTTTGAATAATGAAATTGGATTTGAATAGGTAGTTTATTTAATCTATCATACCCAGATTTAACCCCCCCCCCCCCTCTCAGTGTATTTAACTATGTTGAGATAACAATTGGTATCATGGGTAAAGGGTAATTTTAGTGTTTCTCTCTAAAGAGTTTCAATTGAGTATGTCAATAATAAAGGGATTCTGATTTTTTATTAGAACAACATTAAATTGTTGAAGAATAAGATTCTTAACAACATCAGTTCTTTATTAATGGATGTAATTACATTAGAAATGAAATGTATTTTATCCAGTTTGGAGAGTATTTCTTTATCAGAAGTTGACCGAAGGGAACAGGATGTTGATTCCAAAAGAATCAATAATTTTGGGGTATCCCTATTGAATATGACATATATGAAGGTGGTGCCTTCTAATTAATCATGTGATATGTGTTAAAAGTTTCATAAATATTTATGAAGGTGACTCAATATTCATAGAAGAAAATCTACTAGTTCTTTGAAAAATTTATGAGGATCTCAGAATACACCCTAATGAGAATGTTGATGAATTATTTGATATGGGAAATGTTTTTGTGTAATACATGTGTAGTCTCAGATAAACTATTGAAGATATAATTATTATTAAGAACATATTGGGAATACAACTACATTGATTCAAAATGAATGTCTCGAAATTGGATGGTAATGATCCAAATTAGCTGATATCGGATAGCTTGTATAGTACTCTTATTGCACACAAGATCAGAAATGATGACAATGAGTCATTGAAAAATGGAAGTATAAATAAGTGTAATTCAAGTCCATGAAGAATCTATATTTTGAATATGTTCACGAAGAATAGGAAAAATTTGATGTTGATTCATTCATTTCATCAAACTCACAATGAGGAAAAGGGAAATTCATTGGGAATGTTCTATTATTATAATTTCGATATGGAATGGTTTGACATATTATAGCATTTTACCCTAGTAATTTTCATGAATATGAATATGATGAAGTTGAAATTCCAATGAATATGTCCTCATAATGCGTGAAAGAAAAGAAACATTTTAAGAAAAAAATTATTCAAATATTAGAGTCTTATTTCAACAGAATATGAAAATGTTGAAAATATGAGGCATAAGAGATAGAGGAATGCAATGATTATGAAGAAATTTATATGGTGGAAGTTGTCAAAAATTCCCAAAATTAGGGAAGAAAAAGACAATGATAAAGGATAAGTTGATGAAAGAGTTGACCTTTGGATATAATTCAAATATTCTCTTTAGAAAATAGATGTTTGGAGAGCCAAAAAAATAAATCCAACAAAGTGGTTTGTGATTGATGATTTATATGTAGTAGTAAAAAAAAGAGAATATGGGGATGAATGAAGAAACTTTAAAACTAAATTCATAAATAACAAAGATGTCGAAAAATGTTTTTAAGTATAAACAGAAAATCACAGAACAAAAAAGAGAAATCGATAGTTTCAATAACACTAGATGAAATAAAATCAAGAGTTTTTAAGAATATAAAGATTCATTCTTCGTCTGGTGAGAAAGTGTTAAGGATCACGAAAAACACCTAACTCTTAGTATAATATTGAGATGAAATATCATTTCTAAAATAAATAAGATTAAAGTGGAGTATAGATGTCTAGTAAAACAAAAGAAATATTCCAATCCAAATGATAAGGATTATATGTGTCTTGATAAAAACCAAAAGTTTTAATGGTTGAAGTTATACCACAAGATCCTTCTCTATCATATAATATTAATTTTTATTCAAATCAGAACGAGAGGATTCAAATAATCCAAGGAAGAACCAAAAGTTTAGTATTCCCACACATGAATGACCCCACATGAGATAATATTATTGTGGGAATATGGGACACTCATAAATTCTTTTTCTATAATAAAGTGGTATTTAAAGGAAAAAAACCAATATAGTAGCCATACCTAACTCAATATTCCCAAACATTATTTATTTGTAAATGTCTCAGGTGTGGAGGGTTTAAGAACATGGAAAGACACTAATCATCTACATTGCAAAGAAATGTACTAATGTTTAATGAATGTGTACAATCAAATGATATAAAAATGTAATATTTATTTGAAACATTATAAGATGATGTTGGTCCATCATACTAGTAGTAAGATCAATATTATCAATCTATTTCAATTATGATGTCCCAAACATGGATTAGAAGGAATGTAGATGAACTGGAATTGGTTTAAGTTATTTCATTTAAAGCATTAGATTGCCCTGGAATATGGATCATTGATATTGGATTCACCTCCCATATAATAGAAGATAAGGAATCAATGAAAGGAATCAGATACGATGAGGAAGTTATTGTAATATTTGGTATTGATAAATGAAGGAAAAATATTGGCCTAGGTAGAGCCGTGTTTGGGGGAAAAGACATGAGACATGATGATGTCTTGGTTGTTAAAGGTATCAGTCACAATTTTTTTATTTTCATTAAACTATGTAACTCAGGATATTCTATAATATTTTCAAATAAATTTTTAATCATCATGGAAAATGAAGATACAATTGTTTTATAGGGAATGTGAACAAATTGGAATCTTTACCATGTGACTGGTGAAGAAAATATGTGGTTTTTTATCTAGAGAGGAAGAAAATAGGATAAAACATAAATAGATCGACTATATAGGTCAACCATCCATAAAATATGTACTTTAATTTGATGTAGATCAAAGTATATGTATGTTATCATGTCATCGTACTCACACGTGTGATGCGTGTCAATAGGGAAAGATCATCTGAAATACGTAGAAACAAAAATAAAAAATCAGAGTTCTTGAATTATTGAATGATAAAATATGTGAAACTATCTCACCATGTTATATTGAAGGGAATAAGTATTACATTATTGTCATAATTTCATTTAGTATTTATTATTCCCACAAGTCAGCAATGTTTATTTTCTTAAAAAAGTAGTGATGAGAATTAGAAAGTATTCTTGGACAGAAGATCGTGGGGATTGGTAATGATACTAGTACATAATTTACAAATATCCAAGTAGAAGATTATCTCTGGAACCATGTGACAGGACTTCACATTTGAGTAATAAAGACTCAATAAAAATGAATCACTTAAAAGGATAATTAGGATCATCAAAAACGTGGATAGAACATTGGTTATTAAAAGGACATAGTAGGGAAATTTTGTGACTAATCTATCTTTATATTGGTCTACAAATATAGTAAGGATGGGTTAGGCTCAAAGAAAGAAAATATTCTTTACTAGATGTGGTACAAAAATAATCTTACATAGAAGTACTTCTGAATATTTGGAAGTAATGTTTTTATTCTCGAAAAAGAAAAAATTATAAAATTTGATTCATCTGGGGATGAGGTAATATTCGTGGTCTTTATAGTAAAAAATAAAACAATATAAATGTTTCAACAACAGGATGGTAAAAGTGGATAAAGCAATGATATCATTATAGTAGAAAATAAATGGAGCCTTCAACAACACCATAAATAGGTCCCTTGTGAATAAGACTTGGATTTATGCACCTCACGGGTAGTTGAAGTGGAAAAATATTGTTCATAATAAGACATATATGATGAGTATAAGGAATAAAAATCTATATCTTCATGAAAATCAAAGAGTTGAGTTGAAATTGATGGGCAGAATATCATTGGTGATCAGAAAGAAAAAGTTAAAAAATGTAGAATGAAGTCATTATAGTAGGAATACTCTTTATCACATATAGGGCATAAATGTTTTGATGTATCTGCTATAGTTGAAAACTAGGTACATTTTATGAATTAAGAGCCTGACCATATTGAAAAAAATATGTCATGGGAGATTGTTTTGGGGACAACATATAATAATTTCATTGGGAATAAATGTTCCTTTCACAATAAGATTAATAAATATAAAGTAGTGATTTAAAACAAATCACAACTAGTGTGCAAAGGGTACTCTAGATAGTGGTTATCGATAATGATGAATCATTTTCACATGTTACAAGACTTATGAAAATCAGATTATTTTTAGGCGTAATAGGGAAAAAATTCAATGTTTTCTAGATTAATTTCATGTGTGCATTTCTTAATGTGTTCTGGAATAAGAATTTTATATTGAGCCACTAGATGTTATTCTCATTCATTAATATGATAATAGATTTTTTCAGTTGAATAAGTCACTATATGGGTTGAATCAAGCACCAAGAGAATGGTATAAATGAGTATATTTCTTTTGAAGAAGCTCAGTTTTATGTGTGGGGGTGTCGATAACAATCTCAATGACAACTATAAATTTAATAAAAGGACGATGGTTATGGTATATTTTGATGAAATAATATTTGGTCGACTATATGTAGTGTAGTTAATTATTTTCAGAGAATTAATGCAATGTGAAATCAAAACTGATGATTATCATTGGTTTATAGGTGGTATAAAGAACCAATGGAACATTTATCACTCAAAATAAATATTCCAAGGAGTTTTTTGAGAATATCTGGAATGGATAATTTCAATAAGATGATGACTTTAGTGGGTTCCTAGATTAAAATATCATGATATGTTTAATGAAATTTAATTAATGTAAAAAATTGACAAATCATAAGTAGTCTATTGTACATGAATGTGATGAGACCTGATATTTTTTTCCACATTCCTAGAAGAACGGTATCAATTCTGTCATAAAGATCCCCAATTTCAAACATTAAAAATGAATACTTTATTATGTCAAGGGGATGGTGGATTTCTATTTTCTATATAATTCCACATATCAGTGAGAGTTATTTTTCAATAACGATTTAAATTGGGTTGGATCAACTAATGATAAAAAATAAAAATCATGTGGTGCATTTTTTGTGGAATTATTTTTTATTTCTTGGATATGATAGAAATAATATTGTATTTATTTGACCACCACAAAATATGAGTGTATTATTTCTACCCGTTCATGCATGCAGTTTTTGTGGATGAAGCACCAACTTGATGATATGGGAGTTGAAGTGAAGTCCCTGATCAGAATCCATTAGTATAATCCAAGTTCTATAAATCTTCTCAATATATTGTCATACAATCAAGGAAAAAAACATTAAAGTAAAGTGTCGAGTTATCAATGAAAATTTGATGCAAGGTCTCGTGATGTTTTAGTATATGACTACATATCTACAGGTTGTAGACATTTTGATGAAGGCTTTACCCAAAAAAAGTGTTTGACTGACAATAACTTTTACTTGGAGTTCAGTCAACTCCCCTAAATTGAAAATGTGTGGATGTAGGACCACCTCTTTCCATGGTATGATGTGTTTTCTCTAATATGCTAATATGTTATAATTAACAATTTACATACCATAACGAAGTGACTTTTAAGTTCATTGACATAGGGAGATCAATTGGGTCTATGAAAGGGGACAAAATATCCTAATCAAGATAGGTGGAGAAACTGATAGAGGTATCAGCGAATTAAGGGGGGTATTACATATGGAAATGTTTAAGGGGGTTTATTAAATGTTATATATTATGATATATTTGTTTACTAATGAAGGTATTTGGGTGATTTTAGAAGGACGTTGTTCACTAATTAACTGTTCACGCTACTCTTGTTTCTCTTGTCGAGCATTTCTCATGTTGGGTTAGAGTGTGTGTTGAGTATGTCTTTGATAACTATCTAAATAATAATAAATCAATGGTGTTATAACATGTAAGAGGCTTCAACAATGATCCAATATTAGAATAGTTGTCAACAAACCCAAAGGTGGATAATTTTGGAAAAAATACCTCAAGTTAAAAGTGCATTAGTTTTTGGTTGATTGTGTTTTATGATAATGAATATCTCTAATAAATGTTTTGTAGGTCCATTGATATTGTAGACTAAGAATGTTGAAAAATATCTTCGGTAGAGGAATGGATTCCTTTTAAGTGGTACAACAAATTTCATATATAAAGTGATGTCATTTCATAATGTTTTATGAATTTTTGGGGTCCAAAATTTATAGGACGTCAAGCACCAAGAAAGATGGATTTCATTGATGGACTTATAAAAATATAGTAAATGAGTGATTTTCATAATCAATGGGTTTCATCATGCCTTTTTTGGTTAAGGTATGGGCCATCTCAAATAAGCATCGTCAATGGTTAAACATTTTAATGTAATCTCTGCAACTATGAGAATCTTTACGAACAAGAAATTCAAATTGTTCTTTTTGAAGATAGATAGCATCAAAAAGGATATGTGACAGAATCATTAAATGGTGATGAAATGGAAGTAATATTTTTGAATCCTTGGAAACACCTATAAATAGGACCCTACCCCATTATAAAAAGTGGGATGTTTTAAAAAAGATTCTAAGCACGTGGATTCATGAAGGTGGTTCACAATGGTATTTCTTTATAAAATGTTCTCGAAGAAAGTTTGTTAATGATGGATTTAAATGGATACCAAATATTATAAAAATTGAAAATTTATTGATGTTCATGAAAGCTATGAAATCTAACAAAAGGTTGTGATCATTGAGAAGGATAGTTGATCATCATGAATGGTGGTTGATTCGCAAAGGCTATTTGGGATTCTTAAAGTCAGTGAGCATATTGAAAGATTTAGAAATGGATTTCATAGTAAAACAATGGTAAAGTGACATTCATCAACTAGATGAATATGGGACTTCAAAATAGTATTTATCTAAAATTGTTGATTTATTTATCATAGATAGTGGAGGGACCTACATGTACATAAATTGAGTGTGAATCCATTCAAAATAAGTGAGAAAAGGAAGTGGAAGAAGGTTATTCTTTCCACTAGTATTGAGCCCCAAAAAGAGAGTTATGGAGTGGACCTTGTTATATAGTGAGATTTCCCTAAATATTATAAAGGCGATGAGCCTGGGAATAGATGTGATTTACCCCAAACCTGGTTGTTTTTAAATGAGCCTTAGTGTATTTGGTATATTTGCACATCGTCATTATATGCTCCATTTACATTACCTAGTGAGGATGAACCAAGTAATATTTGTGTGTCTCATGCATGATTTAATTTATCTTCATACAATTATGTAGGGGAAAGAGATATGGGTAATTTGTTTAATGAAGAAACAATATCTGAGAGGGATGTAATTTTAATCTTTCATAGATTGATTCAACTCCCCCCTTTTACGGTATTTAACATGGTTAGGATAACAGAAATATAATTTTGTTACAATTTTGAAATGCATGAACAAATTACCTTATAAATTATTTCATATATGTTAAAATAAGAATACTTTTCCTAACTTTTAAAAAACCATTAGTTGTTTTGTAACAATAATGGCTATATTCTACCAACCAATCACATGGTAGAATATTTCCCTCGAGGTTTGGGTTCACTCCACATTCATGATCTATTAACAATTCCCAAGTTACTAATTAATAATATTATTTCATAAATATTTTTTCCACAAGTGAATTGCAACAAAATATTATTTTTAATACATTGAAATTAGATATATATATATATTTATTTATATATATAGACACACAAATAAACATATAGCCTAAAATAGTAATAAGAAACAAAAATTTCTGTTAATTAATTTCTTGAGAGAGATATAATTTTTAAAACATACATTAATAATAAATATGAAAAAATTAATGAATTGGTATAAAGAAATTTAAACATAAAGTTAATCCATGAAAAAAATCATGAAGATAAAATATTTTCAATGAGAAGAGTAAATTAAATTACTATTGAGGATCCAGGTTTTCAAAAATTATCATTTTATGAAAAAAATAATAAATTTAAGACAATAAAAATTCTAAATTAAGAAATATTTATTTCATAATATATCATTAAGATTGAAAATATTATAAAAAATCCAAAAACCTAAACTTATAACAATAAATTTCATAAAACACATTGAAAATAACTATTTTTTGAATAAAATTAAAATTTAAATAATTGCGTTAAAATTTGGTTTTTTTAAAAAAATAATGAAAAATTTATAAAATATATAATTTTAATATAATACACTCATTAATGAAATTTTTGGAAATAAAATCCTTTAAATATATTTTCCCCCTTACCTTATTTTAGTAAAAAAGATAACAGGTCTTTCTGAACACACTTCTAAATCACCTTTCATGATGATTATAAATTATATATAACTCTCAGGAATGAATCTAAGCATAATGTCCTTGGATTAAATCCCATGTTGAAGGATATAATTTTATTGGATCACATGTGATTGATATTATAAATGATATAATATACTTATTTCTATATAAACATATATATCATATTGATTGAATATGGAGAGAGAGATATGTAGTGACTTAGAAACAGTGCCCATTTCATTTGACACCGATTTAACTCTGTCATAGCTATTGAAGACCATTTAAATGTGTCGAAAACAACTTTAATCATACTTGAACCAATTTCATGGGTGTGATCAAGATCTATGTAAAATATATATATATATATTCCACTAAATAGAATAAAATAGTGAACATCCAAGAGTGAAATATATCCTTCCACTATTTGGGGCTGGTACTCTACATCAACATGTAATATATATATATATATATGATAGAAGGAACAACCAACGTAGGAGAACAATGATGGAATACAGTAAAATCCTAGGTAAATAAAGAATATGAAATTTTCATATTTATTAATATTTGTAAATAAATTATTAATTTTACTTTAAAGGGAATTCTTTGTTCAATGGTGTACCCAATACACAACAATAGGTTTTTTTGAAATAATAGGTTTCAGACAACGTTGAGTTATACTGAAAAATAGTAATATATTATTATTTTAAATGGTAGTTAACGCCTAGAAGTTATATTTGTAATAATGTATAGAACTAACTACAATATGAATATACATAGTTATTAAATGTTTTTACAATTATTCCAAAAAAAATTAGAGGATTAAAATAAGAAAGCATATGATTTTAAGCATAAATACTCTAATATTCATTAAAAGGACGATTTACCACCTTTTGATAGAGAACCATCGATAAATCTAGTTTTGGTTACTTTTATATGTTATATTTGAAAAATAAAATTCTTCATTAGAATCGGGACATCAAAATTTACTTTGGGTAAATTTTTGGAATTTTTCTGATAAAATTCATTTTTTGTTGAATAGTGAGAAATACTATGTTCTATTTCAAAATTGTCTTTTATTATAATTTATCTATATGGTTAGATTATATTTTTAATTGGTTTAAAAGTGTAATTAGATTATGTTTTTACAATTTAATCCAATGTTGGTCATTGGAATTAATTTCACTTTGAAATTGTGCATAAACAAGTGTCAATCTTTTGATATATATTGTTTCATAAAAACACGCTATTTTTTTTGACAACGGAAATTAATTTTAAATTAATTAATGCAACTTATATGTATTGAATGTTTTAAAATAGAAATCATTTTTGAATTTGGAAAATCAAATATAGCTTTGGATGATTTTTTGTTATTTTTCTGAAAAACATCAATTATTTATGAATACTCAAACCACTAAGTAGTAGTTAAAAAACTGACTTTTTCATTTAAATGAAATTTTACCACTTCTGTGGATTGAATTTCAAAAATCCGACGTACATGGTTTTTATTAGTAAGTAAAATTTGGTTCAATAAGATGAAAATAATTTTTTAGTGAATAGTAACTTTTGACTTTTATTTACCACGATTAAAGTTAAATAGGGTAATTCAAGGTAAAAAGAATGTTATAATAATAAAAATAATTACCTTACCACTTGTACTAACCTTATTTAATGAGTCATGGCCCACCACTGTCATCCTTGGGTCGATTTTGGGATCCCATGGAGCCACTTGGGAGTGATAATGATACATTATTTTAATTAACTTAATGTAAAGGAAAAAATGACATAAACAATTCTCTTTTAGTAAATTAATTTTTACATGGGGATATATAAGTTATATTTTAGACTATAAATATTAATTGGAAAGATAAAAATATTTCCAAAAACGTTGAACTTTGTTTATAATTTTTGACATCAAATAAATAAAATTATTTATGACACAAAAATGAAGCAGTATTTACCTCATTAATAAATGATTTAAATATATAAGATTATAAATATTAAAATAACATCCAAAACCTATCCAATTATAATAGGATGAATTTATTTCGGCGATGATCTATATTATCTTCCACATTAATGTGTTTTGGATCTTTAGAAACCAAAATTAATTATATAATAAAATAATATTTTCACACTTTCCTAAAGAATCCCTTCTCCACCTTATAAAAATCCCTCACTTATAACTCATTCCTCACACACATCAAGCCCCTTGGCTCATCCAAAACATTACCAACTAAGCTCTCAAGATACCTATCATCCTCCAAGATGCCTTACCTTAGGCAGAAGACACTTCAAGAAGTCATTTTTGTTCAAACCAAAGAGAGTTACCCAAAATTAAAGGTAACGGTTTCTCTTAACTTATTTTCTTTTATTTTACATACAAAATCCATAAACTCTTTTTATTCCTTTCCTTTAAAACAACACCAGTATCCTCAATATACTATGATTTTGTTATGAAATGGATTTGAACTAAATGTACACACACCTCTTGTCACGACCCCCTCCCCACAAATTGTACCCCTCCTGGGCCGGCAATGTGAAAAGGGAGATAATGACCCCTGAGTCCCGCCTCCAGTAGGCCCCGGTTTGGCGAATAGAACCGAGTGTATAATAACATACAAATGGGAGTCATTACCCTATAAGAGAACACATGCAGAAGAGAGAGATAGAATAGACTCCAATCAACTCCAACTTAGAACTAAGATATAAAAGGAAACCAAGTACATATATGAAATGTCATGCAAAAGTACTACAACTGAAAGGGGGAAAACTCAAAGTACCAAAAAGAAAGTTAAACGGCAGCGACCACAAGCCCGAACAGCTCCTCCTCCAACCGCAAGCTAGTAGTAACCAGACTGATCTCCAACCTGCTCCATGTGACCTGAAAAACAGTTTATATGTACATAGGGTGAGTATAACAGTTTACTCAGTAGGATCCTCCCCAAGCCTCTCGTGCAAAAGTAAAGAAAGCATGCTAATGCCCAGTGAACAACAAGTGAAACTAGCTCGTTACCTAAACAGGTTTACTAAGTTCCCATCCTCACCATGGCTACTCTCACCAAGTAAAGCATACAAGAATATAGAATATAGTAAAGAATATCAAGGGTACGCCACTACTACTTCCCCACTGGTTTGCCGCTTTTCCCCAACGACATACGTCCTGTGCATCTCTCTCCAAAGATTTTCCCGCAGACACCTAGGCTAAGCTCCACACCGTCCTCACAACCAAAAGTAACCAGGTAGTTTCCGAGAGCTACCACAGCTCGCATAACGTGTATCATACGTCGGGTATAATACCTCAAGCCCTTACAGCCCATACTCCGAGTAAGGATCCTCAAGCCATTACAGCCTATACACGTTACACCTATAGTAGTCCATAGGATACTATATCCAGAATATATGTGTGTGAAATAACCACAATCCATTACAGCCCTCTACACACATATATGGGAAAAATTAACCATTGTGCCTACCAGCACAAAGATCTACCATGAGAAGAGAGCGGGGCCAAAGGGGGTATTCAGCCATTCAACCTCCCATTAGAATGTTGGGGAAAACACCCCCCAGGGCTCAGAATCCCCGGGGTGTCGGTTTCCCTTACCGACAGGGTGGAGTAGCATATAGAAACACAAAAGTACAGAATATATATAACTCACAACCACACTATGGGCATTACCTTGTCATAGGCACAACTGCAGCTAACATCTCTCAGACTCCAGGCTGCTACTTCTAAGACTAGGCATCCTATAAGCACACAACCATTTGAAGAGCTTTATTAGATTACTCTATTCTCATTTTATCAGTTCCATTGTACGTTAATTAATTCTTTAAACATCAATTAACCATGAACAATTTACCACATTAAACTAAATTGGCATCACATTCAAAAACTGCTCCTTTTTAGGATTCATATCACTATTAAATTCCAGTTTCTCCATCCTCGTGGATTATCACCATTTAAACAAACTTTCATTATGGAATTACCTTCCCCATATTCCCAGGAATTCTTGAAAATAATCCTATGCAACTAAACACAAAAGGGCTCAACACGGTGAGTAGATATACTACCGGTCGAGTCTTTGTCGCCTATAGCAAGAGCATGGACCCATCCTCCATCGAGAGGCTAAACACGGAAAGCACGTGGCATACCCCACGTGTCTTCGCCTCCTTCGGAAAGTGGGTAAGCAAAACCAGCTTCCTTGAGCAGTGGGGAAAAGTAAAGAAGATAAACAACCAAACCAAACCACTAACATCAAACCATTACTTTCATCTCATACCATCATCCTTGGTGTCCTCCCCGACACCCACAAGCATAAACCGATGCATCTCGCCACACTAGGCGTCATCTACTACCACAACCACAAGTCCCCATGCCTCCACATATCACAACAACCATCCAGGATCACATAAAATCACAAGCAGCAGGAAATCAAAGATCACAAAATGGGCTCTCGGCCCTTTAACAAGGCATTCAGCCTTCATACAAGATGAGCACTCAGAGCTCCAAACCACAAGGCATTCAGCCTTACAAGCAAGCGGGTAACTCAGAACCCTTTTGAAATTATCAAACTAATAGTTCTTTAATCCATCTTGAATTAACAGATTCATTAACATGCCTCTTTATCTTTAGCCAATTATTTAACAAATAATTCCGGCTTTACGTTCTTTATCAATTTCCATCATGAACGAGCAACTAAT
Organism: Viscum album; assembly: GCA_963277665.1. Lineage (NCBI taxonomy): Eukaryota > Viridiplantae > Streptophyta > Magnoliopsida > Santalales > Viscaceae > Viscum > Viscum album. Next base: position 765,433,642 of record OY728129.1, read on the forward strand.
TAAAGAAAATCAGAAATATCACTCTATCTAGGAAAACATGAGTCAAACCGTTATCACGGTACAAAGCAACAACATGTGATCAACCAATTCTTTTAATCCGGTTCAAGTATTTAATTAGGTCAATTTCATTATGATCCAAAGCGTTAAATCATGCTAATTCTACAGTTGCACATAAACAATTAGAGAAGCCATTAATCCCCTACCTCGAAGAGTTCTTGACGTCCTTTATCCACACAACCGTTCACAGTCCTCTTCTCCTCACGACAGCTGCATCCACCGGAGGATTCCACGGTATGACAGTACCAAACAACCCCAAGAAAACCCATTAGAACCATGGAGATTACATGCTAATATGGAAGGAAGAACAAGAGAAGGTGATCCCCGAAGGAATGATGATAAAACATACCTTATATGGAAGAACGATCGACACAACTTGGTTGCATCAAACAGAGTGGAACTGATCCGAGTAACGTTTGATTGTGAAACTCCTACGGGAATGATTGCAAGGTTCTAGCGTCTCGTTGATGAGAACCAGGAGGAAGAACAACGAAGAATGATATCTCGTTCCCTTTAGAAAAATAATTTAGAGAGGCGACGGTTTAAGATCCGATTTATTCTCCATTAAAAACGGATCGCATTAACCCACGCGGTTTGACCAAGTAAAAACATCCCGGCCTTAGGAATAATTAATATAGGATTTATGGCCTTTTAATCGGCCTTAAAGTCCTTAAAATAAGGTTTTAAAAGTATTTTACGTCAAAGAAAACGTCAAATTTGCGTAGCTTGAAACACTGTTCACATAATCAAATTTTGGCAAAGTTTGGAATCGGTAGCTCTCATGAAGTCTGGAAACACTGTTCATTCGTGAAATTTGGCAAAGTATGGAATTGGTAGCTCTTAGGATTCTGGAAACACTGTACAAGTCCACCAATAGAAGGTCACCGATAGAACCTCACCGATAGAAACACTGTTCAAGTCTACCGATAGAAGTCCACCGAAAGAACCTCACCGGTAGAAACAATTTTCAAGTATACCAATAGAAGTCCACCGATAGAACCTCACTGATAGAAAAACTGTTCATGTATACCGATTGAAGTCCACCGATAGAACCTCACCGATAGAAACCCTATTCAAGTCTACGGATAGAAGTCCACCGATAGAACCTCACCGATAGAAACAATGTTCAAGTCTACCGATAGAAGTCCACCGATAGAACCTCACCGATAGAAACACTGTTCACTGAACCTCACCGATAGAAACACTGTTCATTGAACCTCACCGATAGAAACACTGTTCACCTACCGATATTATTCATAAAACTTGAAACACTGTTCCCAGAACTAGAAATTTGGCAATGTGTTAGCCGAGCTACTGCTAGACTGCGGCTACTAGTATACCGAGCTACCAGTACGCTGCGGCTACCGGTAACCGAGCTACTGGTAAGCGGTGGCTACCGGTAGGCAGAAACTACCGGTAGACCGAGCTACCGGTAGGCAGCAGCTACCGGTAGACAGCAGCTACCGGTAGACCGAGCTATCGGTAGGCAGCAGCTACCGGTAGACCGAGCTACCGGTAGGCAGCAGCTGGGGGATAAGTCACCTTGACCTCCCGGAACACCTCCAACACCACATTTTCACAAAGTAATGGACCAGGGAGGTCCGAGCCATTACATTAGATACCTCTCAAAACATTCTCGTCCTCGAGAATTAAAAACCAACCCAGAAGAAAAGAGGGGTCCGAACAACCACCCCATAAGATACCTCTCAGGGGAAAACCACCATGAATTGTTCAAAAGCTGGAACAAAACTACGACATCCGAGATTATGGAAACAAACAATCCATAACCAAACAATTCAAACATTACATTACATCAAAGGTACATAAATAAAACATGAATGTTCTAACCATAAAGGAAACGTCATTACATGAAAAGAGTTAAACATTAAACAACTCTGGGTACTGAGCACGTATCTGTGACTCACACTCCCAGGTACTATCCTCAATGCCACCGTGTCGCCACAAGACACGAACTAAGGGGATAGAACGCCCACGCAACACCTTCTCCTTGTGGTCTTGGATCTCCATAGGTCGCTCCTCGAAGGTTGCATCATCGTCAATATCGATCTCTCCCCAATCGATAACATGAGATTCATCATGAAGATAACGACGGAGCTGTGATACATGGAAAACATCATGTATCCGACTCATCTGAGGGGGAAGTGCTACTCGATACGCCACAGCTACAATACGATCTAACACCTCGAAAGGCCCAACAAACCGGGGAGAAAGCTTACTTCCATTACCAAACCTTCGCTGCCCACGACGGGGAGTCACCTTTAGAAACACATGATCCCCAACATTAATCTCTAATGGTCTCCTTCTTTGATCAGCATATGATTTCTGACGATATTGTGCTGTCTTCATCCTCTCACGAATCACCTGAACCATCTCTGTTGTATTCTGCACTAGTTCTGGTCCAAGAATTTCTGACTCTCCGACCCTAGTCCAGCACAACGGAGAACGGCATGGCCGGCCATACAAGGCTTCAAACAGCGCCATACCGATGGTAGAGTGAAAACTATTATTGTACGCGAACTCTACCAAGGGTAAGTGCTTCACCCATGAACCTCCAAAATCAAGAACACATGAGCGCAACATGTCTTCAAGAGTCTTGATGGTTCGCTCTGTCTGACCATCCGTTTGAGGATGAAAAGCAGTGCTAAGGCATAATTGAGAACCAAAAGCATTCTGGAGACCTCTCCACACCCTAGAGGTAAACCGAGGTTCTCGATCAGAAATGATCGTCTTAGGAACTCTGTGAAGCCTCACCACCTCCTCCAGATACTACCTTGACAAAACTTCCACTAAGCTCAACTCCTTGATCGCTATGAAGTGGGATGATTTTGTTAAACGATCCACTACCACCCATATAGCATCATGTCCTCCCGGAGCTCGAGGTAAACCTGTAACAAAGTCCATTGAGATGTCCTCCCACTTCCACTGAGGAATCTCTAAGTGCTGGAGAAGACCACCAGGAACATGGTGTTCGGCCTTCACCTTCTGGGAGACTAAACATCGAGACACACATTCTGCAATTGTACGCTTCAGCCCAGGCCACCAAAACTGACTCCTCAAGGATCGGTACATCTTCGTCACACCAGGATGTACCGCCAAGGGTGAACTATGGAACTCTCGGAGAACTGTCTCGCGCATCGCCAAGGGAAAAAAAAGCCTTCCATGATACAACACTCGGTGTTGTTCATCCTCCGACCAACCATCAGGGGCCTCACCACATACAACTCTGTCTCTCCAAACTTCCACCTCTAGGTCACCCAACTGAGACTCTTCCACCTTCTGCATCAGGGATGACTGCACCGTCATCTGGAAAAGACAACCTCTACCCCCAACTTCTCCCATATCAAGATGCACAGCTGATAGCTCTTCCATCACTCTCCAAGAATCACTAGATTCACGCACAACATCATTACGTATCTTTCGGCTTAGTGCGTCAGCTACAACATTCCCTTTTCCAGGTGTATATGATATTTCAAAGTCGTATTCCTACAAGAACTCCATCCACCGACGTTGCCTCAAGTTCAAGTCACGTTGGGAGAAAACATACCTCAAACTCTTATGATCGGTGAAAACCAAAAAGTGCTCACCAATGAGGTAATGTATTCACAATGTCAGAGCAAACACCACGGCTGCCAACTCAAGGTCATGGGTGGAATAGTTGCATTCATGGGGACGCAACTGCCGAGACCCATAAGAAACAACTGACCTCTGCTGCATGAGAACACAACCTAGCCCCAGATGTGAAGCATCAGAGAAAACATCAAACTGGACTCCCTCCGCTGGAAGACAATGGACTGGAGCACTTACCAACTTCTCCTTTAGATACTCGAAAGCTGTCTGACACTGATCAGTCCATATGGACGCTTGATCCTTCCTGGTCAAAGATGTCAGAAGTGTCGCAACTCGGGAGAAATTAGCTACAAACCTCCTATAATAGCCTGCGAGACCAAGGAAACTTCGCACCTCTGACACAGTCTTGGGGGCTGGCCAAGACACCACTGCTTCTATCTTCAAAGGATCTACAGCTACTCCCTGTTGGGACACAACATGTCCCAAGAAAAGAACTTCTCGAGCCCAGAACTCACACTTGGACAACTTCCCATACAACTGATGTTGGCGAAGAACTCCCAAAACGGCTCGTAGATGCTCTGCATGCTCATCTTCAGATGTGGATTACACAAGGATGTCGTCAATGAAAACCACAACAAACTTGTCCAGGAATTCACGGAACACAGTATTCATCAACCCCATGAAAACAGCTGGAGCATTCGTCATGCTGAATGGAATTACAACAAACTCATAATGCCCATGACGACAGCGGAAAGCAGTCTTCGGGATATCCTCATCCTTTACACGCATCTGATGATATCCTGACCGCAAGTCTATCTTTGAGAACCAACTTGCACCATTCAGTTGATCGAATAGGTCATCAATCCGCGGGAGAGGATAGCGGTTCTTTATTGTCACTTTGTTTAACCGACGATAATCGACGCACAACCGCAAACTTCCATCAGCCTTTTTCACAAACAAAACTGGTGCACCCCACGGTGACACACTTGGCCGAACGAAACCACACTGCAATGGACCGTCGATCTGAATACGTAGCTCTCGTAACTCAGAAGGGTCCATCCTATACGGAGACATAGAGATAGGAGACGCTCCTGGCTGTAGATTGATCCCAAACTCGATCTCTCGTCAAGGGGGTAAGGATACAACCTCTTCTGGCAAGACGTCAGGGTACTCCTCTACGTCCCTAGGAAACGCCAATTGTTGAACCTCTGAAGAACTCAGCGTCATCCCAGCCATCATGGATGATAAGGATGGAACTCGTCTATGACTCATCTGAGGTTCTCTCTCACCAATAAACACCACTTTCTCTCCATATTCATCAAATAAAACGACCTTCTTACTATAGAAATCCACAACAGCCTGCACCGAATACAACCAATCCATGCCAAGTATGAAATCATATGGTTGTATTCGCAAACATAGGAAATCTCCCCAAGAGCGGTGTTGCCCCAACACTAGCTCACAGTCTCTAAATACTTCAAACAAGTCAGCTCAACCTCCAACTGGCGTAGTCAACGCCAAGGGCACTGGAAGCCTCTCTACCTCAAGTCCCAAAGCATGGACAAGGGTAGGTGATATGAAGGAGTGTGTTGCTCCTGAATCAAGCAATGCATACACCAAGGTAGAAAACAAGAAAAGGGTACCTCGAACGACATCTGGCTCGTCTGGGGCTGGTAACGCTAGAGCATGAAGCTGACCACGACCTCTTCCATGGCCTCTCTGACCCTGATGAAGACCACCACCATGGTTGCGCTCTGCTCTCTGAGGACGGGGAGCGTCATGGGGCTGTCCTCTGCCTGCTCCATCTACCCTTTGGTGATCTAAAGCTGGTGCAACCTGCTGCTGCTGCCTCGGCTGGAACTGCCTCAATGGAGGAACCTGGAGTGGAGCGCCTGGTGCATGATGACTACTCTGAAAATTTGGGAACTCCCGCTGCTGATGACCACGACCACCACAAGAAAAAGAAGTGCCTGATCCCTTGGCATAGGCCTAAGAGTTTCTGCCTCCGGAGAAACGAGATGGGAAGGGCTGGGACCTACCCCCAGGTGAACGGAAACTCTTCTGTCCTAAAAACCGGGAACCCCGGACCACAGATCTGCTTCGTGAGGAATCATGACGATTCCCCTCTCGTGACGATCCAGTCCTGGCCAAAGTCCTCTCAACAACCTCTGCCCTCGCCAGCACCTCAAGATATGTATTTAGCATAAATGGGGTGACCTGGCGCTGGATCTCTGGACACAAAACCTCCTCGAAATGCCTCGCCCTTGCCTCATCATCTGATAACAGGTCTGAAGCATATCGTAGAAGGTTCCTGAAACAGATTCCAAACTCTCGAACACTGGAGCTCCCCTGTCAAAGGGTAAGAAGCTCCTGGTGACTAGACGCCTTCGCAGTCGAGGAAAGAAACTCGACTCTAAACCTGTCTCGAAACTCCTCCCATGAGATTGTTGACTCCTCACGATCACCGAGGAACAAGAAAAACCACTACCTTGCTGCTCCATGCAGCATCGTCACAACGAAGGACACCTAGTGTTCCTTCCGATCACGAATCGAACTGAAGCCTATCTTGATCTCCTCCAACCAGTCTTCTGTGACTGCATCTGAAACGGATCCCTCGTACTTCTGTATACTCTGGCGCTGAAACTCTCGAAGTGTCTTCCTCCAAGTGTCATCGTCATCAACCTCTACTCGGCGGCGATCTGCTGGAACAGCCTGATGGGCATCTTCTGCGCAAACCTGATGAGGACGTCGACCTGGAGCCATACCTGCAAAATAACAACTGTTAGAGCTCCTAAGCCAGGAATATGGAAGACTCAACATTAATTTATTAATTGTATTGTTTTATTTATTTTAGGTTGCCTATCCCAAGGTCTACCCATTCAAACACATGCGCAAAGAATAATGTTGCATGATCCTTTCCTAGGTCTCTACCCTGCAACCGGTATCACTTTGTTTAGTAGCCATCGTAAGCTTAAAGGTCCGTGCAATAGATCATAGGGGGACCTAAACGCCTATGTCTCTGCCGGTCTCTAGTGTTTACCCCACTTTCTAAACATGAATGACACCATTGCCCTACCATCCCATGCATCCTCACCTGTGCCTAACTCCAAACTCCATCCTATCCCTCAACCAGACCTCTGATACCACTCTGTCACGACCCCCTCCCCACAAAGTGTACCCCTCCTGGGCCGGCAATGTGCAAAGGAAGATAATGACCCCCGAGTCCCGCCTCTAGTAGGCCCCGGGTTGGCGACTAGCACTGAGGTTATAATAACATACAAATGGGATGCATTACCCTCTAAGAGAACACATGCAAAAGAGAGAGATAGAATAGAATCCAATCAACTCCAAATTAGAACTGAGATATAAAAGGAAACCATGTACATATATGAAATGTCATGAAAAAGTACTACAACTGAAAGGGGGAAAACTCAAAGTACCCAAAAGAAAGTGAAACGGCAGCGACCACAAGCCCGGACAGCTCCTCCTCCAACCGCAAGCTACTAGTAACCAGCGTGATCTCCAACCTGCTGCAAGTGACCTGAAAAACAGTTTATATGTACATAGGGTGAGTATAACAGTATACTCAGTAGGATCCTCCCCAAGCCTCTCGTGCAAAATTAAAGAAAGCATGCTAAATCCTAGTGAACAACAAGTAAAACTAACTCGTTACCTAAATAGGTTTACTAAGTTCCCAACCTCAGCATGGCTACTCTCACCAAGTAACACATACAATAATATAGCATATAGTAAAGAATATCAAGGGTACCCCGCTACTACTTCCCCACTGGTTTTCCGCTTTGCCCCAACGACATACGTCCTGTGCATCTCTCCCCAAAGGTGTGCCCGCAGACACCGGGGCTAAGCTCCACACCGTCCTCACAACCAAAATTAACCAGGTAGTTTCCGAGAGCCACCACAGCTCGCATAACGTGTATCATACGTCGGGTATAATACCTCAAGCCATTACAGCCCATACTCCGAGTAAGGATCCTCAAGCCATTATATCCTATACACGTTACACCTATAGTAGTCCATAGGATACTATATCCAGAATATATGTGTGTGAAATAACCACAAGCCATTACAGCCCTCTATACACATATATGGGTAAAATTAACCACTATGCATACCAGCACAAAGATCTACCAAGAGAAGAGAGCGGGGCCAAAGGGGGTAGTCAGCCATTCAACGTCCCATCAGAATGTTGGGGACAAGACCCCCCAGGGCTCAGAATCCTCGGGGTGTCGGTTTCCCTTACCGACAGGGTGGAGTAGCGTATAGAAACACAAAAGTACAGAATATATATAACTCACAAACACACTATGGGCATTACCTAGTCATAGACACAACTGCAGCTAACGTCTCTCAGACTCCAGGCTGCTACTTCTAAGACTAGGCATCCTATAAGCACACAACCATTTGAAGAGCTTTATTAGATTACTCCATTCTCATCTTATCAGTTCCACTGTATGTTAATTAATTCTTTAAACATTAATTAACCATGAAAAATTTACCACATTAACCTAAATTGGCATCACATTCAAAAAACTGCTCCTTTTTATGATTCACATCACTATTAAATTCTAGTTTCTCTGTCCCCGTGGATTATCACCATTTAAACAAACTTTCATTATGGAATTACCTTCCCCATATTCTCAGGCATTCTATAAAAGCATCATATGCTACTAAACACAAAGGGCTCAACACTGTGAGTAGATATACTACCCGTCGAGTCTTCGCCGCCTATAGCAAGAGCATAGACCCATCCTCCATCAAGAGGCTAAACACAGAAAGCACATTGCATACCCCGCGTGTCTTCGCCTCCTTCAGAAAGTGGGTAAGCAAAACCAGCTGCCTTGGGTAGTGGGGAAAAGTAAAGCAGATAAACAACCAAACCAAACCACCAACATCAAACCATCACATTCATCTCATACCATCATCCTTGGTGTCCTCCCCGACACCCACATGCATAAACCGATGCATCTCGCCACACTAGGCGTCATCCGCTGCCACAACCACAAGTCCCCATGCCTCCACATATCACAACAGCCATCTAGGATCACATCAAATCACAAGCAGCAGGAAATCAAAGATCACAAAATGGGCTCTCGGCCCTTTAACAAGGCATTCAACCTTCATACAAGATGAGCACTCAGAGCTCCAAACCACAAGGCATTCAGCCTTACAAGCAAGCGGGTAACTCAGAACCCTTTTGAAATTATCGAACTAATAGTTCTTTAATACATCTTGAATTTACAGATTCATTAACATGCCTCTTTATCTTTAGCCAATTATTTAACAAATAATTTCGGCTTTACGTTCTTTATCAATTTCCATCATGAACGAGCAACTAATTAAATAAAATCATAGATATCACTCTATCTAGGAAAACATGAGGCAAACCGTTATCACGGTACAAAGCAACAACATGCGATCAACCAATTCTTTTAATCCAGTTCAAGTATTTAATTAGGTCAATTTCATTGTGATCCAAAGGGTTAAATCATGCTAATTCTACAGTTTCACATAAACAATTAGAGAAGCCATGAATCCCCTACCTTGAAGAGTTCTTGACGTCCTTTATCCACACACCGGGTCACAGTCTTCTTCTCCTCACGACAGCTGCATCCACCGGAGGATTCCACGGTACGACAGTACCAACCAACCCCAAGAAAACCCATTAGAACCATGGAGATTACATGCTAATATGGAAGGAAGAACAGGAGAAGGTGATCCCCGAAGGAACGATGATAAAACATACCTTATCTTGAAGAACGATCGACACAACTTGGTTGCATCAAACAGAGCGGAACTGATCCGAGTAACGTTTGATTGTGAAACTCCTACGGGAATGATTGTAAGGTTCTAGCGTCTCGTAGATGAGAACCTGGAGGAAGAACAACGAAGAATGATATCTCGTTCCCTTTAAAAAAATAAATTAGAGAGGCGACGGTTTAAGATCCGATTTATTCTACATTAAAACAGGATCGCATTAACCCACGCGGTTTGACCAAGTAAAAACATCCCGGCCTTAGGAATAATTAATATAGGATTTATGGCCTTTGAATTAGCCTTAAAGTCCTTAAAATATAGTTTTAAATGTATTTTACGTCAAAGAAAATGTCAAATTTGCGAAGCTGGAAACACTGTTCACATACTCAAAATTTGGCAAAGTATGGAATCGGTAGCTCTTAGGATTCTGGAAACACTATACAAGTCCACCGATAGAAGGTCACCGATAGAACCTCACCGATAGAAACACTGTTCAAGTCTACCGATAGAAGTCCACTGATAGAACCTCACTGATAGAAACATTGTTCAAGTCTACCGATAGAAGTCCACCGATAGAACCTCACCGATAGAAACACTGTTCCAGTCTACCGATAGAAGTCCACTGATAGAACCGCACCAATAGAAACATTGTTCAAGTCTACCGATAGAAGTCCACCGATAGAACCTCACCGATAGAAACACTGTTCAAGTCTACCGATAGAAGTCCACCGATAGAACCTCACCGATAGAAACATTGTTCACTGAACCTCACCGATAGAAACACTGTTCACTGAACCTCACCGATAGAAACACCGTTCGCCTACCGATACTATTCATAAAACTGGAAACACTGTTCCCAGAACTAGAAATTTGGCAAAGTGTTAGCCGAGCTACTGCTAGACTGTGGCAACCAGTATACTGAGCTACCGGTACGCCGCGGCTACCGGTAACCGAGCTACTGGTAAGCGGCGGCTACCGGTAGGCAGCAGCTACCGGTAGACAGCAGCTACCGGTAGTCCGAGCTACCGGTAGGCAGCAGCTGGGGGATAAGTCACCTTGACCTCCCGGAACACCTCCAACACCAAATTTTCACAAAGTAATGGACCAGGGAGGTCCGGGCCATTACACATCTATATAATGGGTAATGAGCATACTGTTTCTTTGGATGGAAAACAAATGCATCACTAAATGATGATTGTTGAATTATCTTTTACCACCTCATATGGTGGCCATTATGATGAAACTGTATTTATATATGATATATATTATGTTTATGTAATCTTTATGCTTCTTTATTTTTAATTTATAGCATTCTTTTATGGTTTTCATTATGATTAAACGTGATAATTTCATTTGAGGAAGTGCAGACTATCACCCCTTCAAAGTGATATGACTCGTGCATACCATACGTGGAACATATAAAGGATGGAGTTATTTAAATTATATATTATATTATACTTTAATTATAATATAACTATGTATCATTATGTTTTCATTCAATTAAGATACAAAATATAAATGAAAGTAGCATTCATGCGTACGTACTACTTACCGTCTCCATGAATGGTGCATTTCATTTCTTATATCCAAATGTTATGTACTGTTATAAATACATATATATGCTGAATATATATGATATATATGATATATAAATCATTAATATCATTCTTTAGATAATGTAATTTAGACCACATGGACAACTGGTAATTATAAAGTGTTCATTTTTTACTCAAGTACCAAATATCGACAAAATGACCTTTTTTAACATATATGATTACATGATGTTTATAACATGGTAATAAGTGATATAAAAGTATAATAAACTTGAAAAATGTTTCTTAATCAAGTATATATTAACTTATGTTTATTGTTCAAGAAGAACAAGGAACAAACAAGTCAAGTCGGACATGAGGTAAGGGGTTTCTTATCTCACTTTCAATTCCTTGAGATTTCCATTGTTCGCCACTTATTTATTACATGTGGTGTATTGTGTACTACTATTCGATATATATTATCACGATTTTCATTATATTCATGGTATTCTATGTTTCATTTGGTGAATATTAAATTTTGGTCATACGACTCGATTGATTACAACTTAGTAAGGGGCTTTCATCCCACTTTTTGTTCATATGAGATTCATGCAATATTTGCCACTATTTCCTTTTGAGAGGTGGATGTAATTACCATGATTGTATTAAATGTTTAATATACTTTAATTTATTTGTATTTGCATATTTATTTAATTATCCTTCTTTCATGGGGTCTATGTTTCATATGTTACCAAATCGTTAAGAGAACTTTTCTCCATCTTCTTTTTAAAAGACTTCTTTTTGTTATGTATTTTAATTTACATATTCTTATTTTGGGATATGATACTCTATATAATTATTTTCTGTAAATATTTATTGTCCATGTGATGATATACCATTTTATCTCTCATAAATTCATTTTCTGAATTTTAATGTTATGTCGTTAGGCTGTCAAATTTCTGTAACGGAACTTCTTCACCCAATTTCAATTCTTTGGGTTAAACTTCTACTTCTTGATTATGTCATGCTATGAAAATGTGGGAATAAAATATTATTCTTTTACACTTAACATCCACTTATATGGGGTGTATTTATATTTTTCCCACATAATTATGTCATTGATTTATCCTTAATATAAGGATACTGTCTTTATAAAGGATTTAATCACAATTTACATTTCATTGAGACTTCATTGTCGTTATACACCAATTCAATTTTATACAGTGTATATACAATCCATTTGAATATTATATCATGAATACCTTTATTCTCATGATATTATAATGTTTTGATTAAATTTTATTCCTCAATTATTTGTATCCTAGCATATCTCATTTGGTTAAGAACTCTTTAACAAAAATATTGTTTTAAAGATTTATTCTTCAAAATCCTTCTCAATAATTTCAATGATTTAAAAATGATTTTAATATTAATTTATATGGAAATTAATTTTTTATAATTTTAAATTCTTTTAAAATCTTCAAAGTGGTGTGGGACACTTTGATTCAAAAATCTTTTTATTAAATGTTTTAAATGGTTTTGAAAATACTTTGATAAAGAATTGTTTATTTCAATATCTACATTTGATATATTGTGATTAGAATGTGGAAATGTTATCTTTCCTTTATGATTATGTTATTTGTTATGATTATGTTGTGGTTATTGGGCATTGTTTACGTATACGGCTGGTTCTGTGATAAACCTAGGGTAGGTGATCCTGAGATAACTATCCAATGCATTGGGTAATGTGATGGAGGTAAACATTAATGTTTCTCATAAGATATTTATGGAATATAATGTGATGGGCATTCTAAATTTGACTCCCTATGTAGTTGTGACTTCTAAAATGCATGTATGTTATGAATGCCATAAGTTACCTTTATGATTTATAATTTGTGTGTGTTATTCATAAATCTTATGATTTCATAAGGTATGTTATGATTGAAAAGTATGGTTTCATTTATTTTTATTTTATTATGGGATAATGATTTCCTTCCTTATTTTATAACTCTTACTGAGATTTTTATGCTATCCCATGTTTTTGAAGAGTTTTCCATTGGACATAAAGATGAATAGGGTCAAGGATGGGATCATGGAAAAGTCATGTTGTCTAAAACATGGAACTAGACATATTTTCTAAGAGTTTTTATTTTATGAAAAAAGTGGATACGTGGTAGTAGTGTCTACATGTAATTTTCATGTTGATATTTAATATTTATGGCCTAATTATCTAAAACTCTAAATCTAAAATGGTCCTCAATGTGAATTCTTGATATAATTCAAGATTATGTAATGTTTAAGGTCTAGTCCTTATACATTATTCTATGACTTTTATTCTTCAATGAAATTCATATTCACATGGGTATCCCATGTCTTGATTTATATACATGTATATAGGTCCCAAAAAACAATTCTATTATTATTAGAGGAAGAAGATGGTGGGCTCATGTAAATCATTAAATTGCACGACTGTAAAAAAGGAAGAAAAAAGAGGGGTTATCAGAAACGCGATGCTCACTAGGAATGTTGGCATTGTTGGGTGCATTCTTGGGGTTTTAAGGGTGTGGATACATTGTTATATTGACATCAAAAATTACAAGTCATTGTTTAGTCAGTATGAAATAGGTCGACACCAATGTGTGTGTTATTTTGTTTTTCAGTTTTTCATATCATACTTGATTCCTATATAAAAATATAATAAAAATACATATGTGTGTGTGTGTGTGTGTGTTTGTGTGTGTTTTTAATAATAATTATAATCCTTAATTATTTCATTAAATGAAAACCTTAAGTCTTATTATAAATTCTTATTAAGAATATTTATTAATTTAATAGTCTTATAGTTATCTATCATATTTCAATATAATTAAATAATTATACTTCCATTATATTATTTTTATTAATAATACACTGTTAGAGTCTAAATCCATCATCAATCTTACAAATAATTAATTAACCCCATTAAGTGATGTATATTCATTTAGAAAAAGGGCCAGTTAAATTTATTATGAAATATTACTTCATTACTAAAATTTGAACAATTAATTCTCATAACATTGCATATTAAAAAACATCCGCTTTTCAATATTTTTATTTTCTTATTATGATGTATATTTTTTTTCTAAGAGATATTTTATAGATCAAAATAAATTTCAAATATTGAAATTAATATAATCCACATATACTAATTATAAATTTTTATATATAATGATATTTGTATTTCTCAAATTATCATTGATATCAAGATATCCTTTTTATAATTTATATTCCATAAATATGTTCAAATAAAAGGAAATATTAATTTTCCCTACCATGTGTTATCTTACTATTGTATTTTATATTACATCATTTATTGACTAATAATTTGGTAATCATCTAGGAATAATTTAAATAATATAGTACTAATATTTCATATAATATTAAATTCTTATTATCTCATATTTTTAATACTACTATTATTAAAATATAAAATTTTAATAAATAGTATAAGTTGATGTATAATTATTATATTATATCTTGAATGAAACAAATTAGAAAATATATAAAAATACAAAAAAATTTATAAGTTGTTTCATTATCCACACATAAATGAATTACTACCTCATAAATATTAATTATCTATGAAAATATTTAGATCCCAATTTAGTGAAAAAATAAATTTTTCGAGTTATGATTAACTAATAATTGATAAAAATAAATTTCATAGAATATTTAAAAGAGATAACTACATTAAATTTTTTACTATATGAATTGTATACTAATAGTTCTGATATTTGAGAAACTAAAACTGTAGAAATCCAATAGGAATATTCCTCAGTCCACAAGGTCTATCATTAAAAGAACAACATGAAATATAATACCTAAAATATATAAATATAATCTCATTCATAAATTATAATTAACATAATAATACCTATCATCCTTTAAACATTTTCTCTAATACCAACTGTGATTTCTTGGACCTATACTCGCTAGTCCAATCCTATAAAACTAGAATTTTTTAAATTAACATTTTTAAAGTCACTAAAAAATATGCAGCCTTATATTCTCAATGATTGTTTAGGTCTAGAAATTTGGAAATTAAAAAATTATATTATACAAAAATAAATTTATAACCACTTTTAAATTATTAAAGATCATTAAAATATGAATTCTATAATATGTCGCTCTAGCTGCCCACTAATTAATTTTCATAATAGATGCTTATCTATAGAGTTACTCTTAATCATCTAAAATCTGTGTGATAATTAAATTAAATATGGGTTGATAAAAGGATCAATAATGGGGATTTTAAATTAGTTTAACCATTTTTATATACAATAAAACATCAGAATTTGTTTTCTATTAAATATAATCCTTTTAAAGATATAATAAAAAAAATTCATAACATTACTATTCTTATTAAATTTTAAATTAGAAAAATATTCATAGTTTTTTAAATAAACATAATTGTATTTTGAAAAAAAAATCATTGGAGACATTTAAAATCCCTAAATATAATTTCATAAAAAAAATTAAACCATGAAATATTTTGAAAATAATATTTTCTTCGACATTCAAAATACCTCAAAAAATTGCTTTATAAAGTATTCTAATGATTCTTAAATAAAAATATGTACATGATCTGAATACCAAACCATTAGGATACATGGAACATTAAATGATATATAGGGAATACCAATCCCTTGGTGAACAACTTCCATTCAGTTTTTGGTTCACTCCACATTCCTCCTCATTTTATGAGTCCCTAGTGGCTAATTTTAAATAAATCATATAATATCTTGCAACTTTATTCAGTATATTATTTTTTCAAAAACATTTTCTTTATACATTGGAAATTTATTTATACATATATTAGAATATAAAAAATATATATTTATATAGATATTTAATTAATTAAATATAAGAAACTAAATGTAATGTTTTTTAATCTTTATACCAAGATACGATTTAAAAAAACATTTATTGTCGATCTAATAAAATCTATACATGTACATGCAATATTTTAACAGTAAATTATATCAATGAAAGAAATTTTTTCCTAAGGATAACATATTTTCAATTATATGAATAAAATATTTATATAATGACAAATATTTTATTATAATAAATTAATATTAGAAATACATGATAACATCAAAACTCTTAGAAAAACATATGTATAGAGAGAGGTATTTTTTGGGATTTTAGGACTAGCGAATGACCAAAATGTGGAGGGGGTATTATCATATAATTTTCCTCTATACTGAGTTCAAACAAGAATATTTTGGCTTCAAATAAATCCTCCATAGAAGCTAAATTTTTGATAAATCAAGAATTGGATAGAAATTTGGATCTCTATATTGTAAGTAATTACCACGTTCAAATATGGATTTGCTTCTATTTGATGAGTTAGTTTTATTGGAATCTAAGGATACAATGTGATATGTCCTCCTTAGTAGGGATTCACATTCATTTGGACAAAAAATATATTACCTGAGGGGTGGACACTACGCGAGGGTAGTGGTTGAAGTTGATATGTCCAATACTTTAGTAGAAGAGGTGGACCAACTACAAAGTGATTGGTTAGGATGATTCCTCTTGTCGAAGAAGGAAATGAAAGGGAAAGAATATTCCTCTAGAAGAAAAATATGACATGGATATAGTACCATCCAGTGCTGTTACTAGTATGGATGGATTTCATATTATAATTCCAGCTATTGAAGTTGGTATGGTCATAATAGGTCCATCAGCCGATGGGAATGAGTTGGTTAAAGACATCCCAACTGAATATCTCTAAACTAGGGAATTAGTGGAATCCCTTCAGGGTTTAATCTATTATGGTTATGGATATATCCCTAGCATTGAATCTTGATTCTCACCAACTATTATTTTTGGAGAATAATATGGAACATTAAAGGAACAAATCACATAATGATCCACCTTTACAAGTCTCACATGACTCTAAAATTCAATCTGATGTTCCCTTTAAGATGACAGTTGAAGAACATCATGAACACATCAATGTTTTCGAGATTCCACTCACTAAGAAGAATGATAGGCTACGAGTGCATTGAGATATATATTCATTGATTCCTTCAAGCCTTATAGAATCAATTCACATTTTATTTCATTAATTCAAAATAAAGAATGTGCAATTAATATTATGGATATCATTCTAGATTCTATTTGGAAAACTATTCCTATGATTATTAGTAAAATTATTATGAATTGGTTGGGTAGATTTGTAAAGGATTATATTACCCATAATCAATTTGGGGTTTTCTTGGTAGAATCATTCAAAATTGCTTGTTAATGGCCACTACGAGTGTCCATTTGATGAGAAGGAAAATTAATGGGGGAAATGTTTCCTTGATAATTTGTATCTCCAAAGCATATGATACTCTAAAGTGGATCTTCCTCTCCTTTATCCTTATAAATTATGAATTTTCACACTATTTATTAGAATTTTCAACACTATTATCACCTATTCAATGTTAACCATCGTTATTAATGGATCACCCATGGTATTATTTCAATGCACAAGATGAGTTATATAAGGTGAACCTCTATCAAGGTTCTTTTTCTATTACTGATGATTATATGATAAGATGTATAAATTACCATTCATATGTTTGATTTTATAATATAATTAGATATGAGAGATGAAACTCTACTCCGCCCAATATTTTTTATGCAGATGACATTCTCATATTTTTCCAAGCATCTCAAGGATCCATTTTGATGATTAAATCCCTCTTTAAACATTATTAGGATGTGTTTGGGTAGACCATCAACTTGAATAAATCATTTATTTTGTTTCATGGGGGAGTATCTTTGGGAAGCAAAAAATATAATTACCAAAAGTATTGGAGTGAGGAAGGGATACCTCAAATATAATTATCTTAGTTTTCTATTATTTTGGGCAAGGTGAGGAGTCAATATTTTTGGAATGCTTTATCCAGAATTATCAACCAGGTATCTAGAAGGAAAGGAAAATCTATGTATCAAGATAGATGAATATTTCTAGTAAACTCGATTATTATATATAATTTTTCACCATTATTCACTTTGTACTAATTTCATAGAGGTATTATCAATGAACTTTAAGGTTTGATAAGGAATTCCATATGGGATATATCTGTTTAAGAAAAGATGTTGATAATTATTACCTCGATAGAATGCATAAATCCTGTTGAAATGGGAGGTATTGGAATTAAAGATATATTTTTCTTTAATGATGGTATTATTGGGAAAATCCCAAGGAATATTTTAAGCTCTAATGAACATACTATTGACTTTCCCTCAAAAAGGTTCCAATAGAAGATGTTCAATGGTTACTATAATCACCTTGATTTGTCTCTTGGGACTTTAATTTAATAGACCTTCAATCATATTATGTAGAATAATTTCTATTTGGTGGATAAATAGTCCATTCTTATTTTTTGGAGTACCTTATGGATATGAATCCATATTAGTGACATCATTAATTTTCATGTAAAAAGGAACATGATGTCTACTACTGATATACTTATTCATTTTAGTAGTCTTGATTGTATTTTTCCACCCGAAAATATTATTGAGATTCAAAACTACTCATTTATGGATTTCGATACCGTAGTTTGGATACCCAAAGCGAATGAAAAATTCAATGTGAAAGTTTATTATAATATTTAGTGTGATAATTCTTCTCCTGAACCAACATCGCCCTCAAAAATTGAAGGACATTTTATTCAACCATCCATATTGCTTATTTATTAGAGGATATAGAATAATAGGATGCCTGAATATTTCCAAATAAGGTGGGACAAACAATATATTGTCTTAGAATGGCACTTATGTTTGAGGAATGAATATAATGAACATAAAATATTCATGGAATGAGGAGTTTCATAGGACCTTTCAAGGTATTTTGGAGGTATTTTTGAGATTCGCAATTTCTCTAATTTGTAGATAGAGTAGCACATTATTTGTACCATCTCATTTTATCTGAGAGATAAGGTTTCTAACCTACTGTTATCACCATTAGCCTCCCATTTTATGATTTTTAAGAAATCAAAAAATTAAAGATTTTATTTAAAACCTATCACCCTCACTGGTCAATACCATTAATTTCATTCATGTGGACATATTTTCTACTTCAGATGAAAAAACAGGGACAATGAGTAACACTTTTGATGACCTGAATATTTTTTGATAACTATATGTTATGGGAAGTTCCAAAAAACCAATTATTTATAAACATTTTTGTTTGATTCATCCTCTTAATTTGTGGATCAAAATAAATATTGATGGTCCAATATCCTATATGTCAAGTTCGTCAGGTGGTGGAGGTGAATTGTTCACCCACATTGGGTTTGTCAAGGGTTGATTTTATAACTTTATTGGAATTAGATTTTCACATGAATCTGAATTGTGTTATATGATATATGATAACAAATATTTTTTTCAAAACAACTTTAATTATTTATGTTTGGCATCTAACTCTGAAATTGTAGTGCTGGAGTTAAAAAAAAGAACTAGGGATTTTCCGTATAGGATAACTTCTTATTGGATATAGTGCGTGAACCCAATAAAGAATCTCAAAAACAATTTTTTTAAATATATAGGGAAAAAAAGTAGGTGGTTGATTAATTTTATTATAAGGCAGTTATATATATGAACAACATTTTTTATTTCAAAGAACCATAAAATTGTGCACCATTGGTGGATTAAAAAATGCGAGGAGGGACTATTTCTTGAATTAGTAAAACCTACTATAAAACCTAAACTCTATTTATAGTGACCCACACTTACAATAAATTTATATTACATCAATTTAGATTTATAATAAGTAAATTAAAAGAATAAATTCTTGTGGAAAGTAACAAATTATTTTCATTGGAAACATATATAAAAAATCTTCTATCATGGTGAAGGATCTTCAACATATTCCATAATGATCTCCACCTTTATTAATTCTACCTAAAACCTTTCTTAATAAACTAGGGAAATGGAACATAAGAAATGGGTGATTTCATATTCTCAGTAAAGGTAAATAATGGAAATTTCTATGAATTACATAAAATAAAAGGGTATGGATCTTGAACATAACATTTTAAGATCATAACTTTCATATTAGAGATCATAATAATGATTAGTAGTTAATAAAACAAATATCATAAAAGCATTATGATAATTTGTAATAAAATAATAACATAATAGTAATACTTACAATGTGTGGTATGCACATTATTTTATAATTTTGTTAACATGTTTTAGTAGAAATTTGTTCACTCATTAAGTTATGGACATGAAATCAGGTCCCTGTATCGACTTATGAACATGAAACCAAGTCCATGAATAAAAATGTGAACATTGAATCAAGTTCACACATAACCTTATTGACATGAAAATATTTACATGCATAAAATTATGAACATTTAATATTGTTCACACATAACATTGTGAATATGTACTCAGGATCAAACATTAACTTATCGACATGAAACCATGTCCATGAATAACATTATAAACCTGTAATATGGTACACACATAAAATTGTAAACTTGTATTCAGGTTCATGCATAAAATTTTGGACAAGAAACTAGGTCCATGAATAAAATTGTGAACATGTAATTAGGTTCACATATAACATTGTGAACATGTAATTAGGATCATTCATAAACTTTTGGATATGCAACTATTTCCATGCATAACATTGTGAACATGTAATGAGGATCACATATAAAATTTATACTCAAGATTCATCCATAATTAACCAATTAATTGGAGGGATATATTGGTCCCACTCATCTCATAAAAAAATTATTCTTTCATTTACCATAGATAAATAAAACATCATCATATCATAACCCACAAAAATAGATTGGTTTTATAAACATTAAATCATAACACATGTAATGAATTGGAAATCATTAACATTTCCCACATCATAACCTATGGAAAATAGTTAGGTTTCATTTACTTTTAAAATACATTGAAAACATAGAAATAAGTCTTGAATACATTGTGGAATCCTTATTCCTTGAAATTCTAAAAAATAATCTTAAAAACATTTATGAAAACTATTTTCCTTGAAACATATAAAAGGTGCATGAAATTTTTTTAAAACCCATTCAATTGAAAATATATTTTAAAAAAAATTGTAAAAAATTAACCATTAAACACGAAAAAAATTCCATTGAATTAGGATAAGTCCATACATGTCGTATGAGGTCAAAAGAACATTTCTTTTACATGGTAAAAATGTTAAAAAATGGAACTTTGAGAAAGAGATAAGAAGATTCCTTTTAAAAAAATTGGTAAAAGTTCAAAAGTGTTACAATTTCATTTAATTATTATAGGTTATTAGTATAATATTATTTGAATCTTTTTTTCTAAATCATTGTTTTAAAGGAATACAGTTTTCTGACTGAAGAGAGGGTAATGCAAGGCTCTCTTAAAAACTCATTCTTAACTATCGTATATACCAATGAGTAGATTAATGGTAGATATACATTAATAAATAAACAATAACATGAATATAATGGAGTTTCATGGCATATGGGTCCTAATAATTCATCAAAGGAAGAATTAACCTAAATATTCATGGAAAGAGATGAGATTGTCTATATACACTGTTATAACATGGTATCCTGGGATCCAACTCTCCTTGTAAGGAAAGGAAACATTATGGAAGCATAAAATATCCAGAAAGTAATAATGTTCATGAAATAACATGTATAGTGTAAGTATTTAAACCTCAAAAAATAATTTTTCTGTATAACAAAACATGAGTCTCAATGAATGAAAATTGAGACATAACTATTTTACCAGTATGGTAACTTTTGAAATATAAACCCCATGAAATAAATAACATAAAATAGATATGTGAATACCAATGAATTTAAATATTATATACATATAATAAAATCTTGGGTAGCACATAAACCTAAAAAAATTGAAGAGTGGAGAAAAAAATATACATATATCACAGGAATAAAAAGTGACATAAAATCCCCTTACCATGTCCCTGGACTCTTCGTACTCATAAAAGATTTTGTATAATAAATAAAAGTTTCTTATAAATATTTTATAGAAGAATATTCTTATTTAAAATGTCATATATGTTTTTATTATGACCTGATATTACCTTATTTTTAATGATTTTATGCTAAGGCTTCACTTCGGGTAATATTCACTATATTTTTTGCACGTGACTAAATTTTTCATATCTTTGGTCGTTATACTTATATAATGATTTAAAAAAAGTTAAAATATTATATAAATATCATTTATATTAATTATATTTGTGATAAAATAACCTGTATAATATGTATGTAAGATATGGAACACACGGTTGAGGGAGAGGGTAGGTCATACGTACATAAGAACGCTATTTCGTTTAAATTTTCATAGTGAACAAAATTTAAAATAAATATACCTATATCATAATTATAGTAGAATAATGATATCATATATATCATAAATATTAAATTATACCCTCTTTAATTAAATCTATGTGGTGTATTAATGATTCAAATCCTTTTGATGGGGCGATAGTCTACACTTCCTTAAACAAAATTATCCTATTAACACAAAATGGAATGTAATAATGATATGTGCTGTAAAAAAATAAAAAATATTAAAGGCATAATTAATTTAATTTGTAACATATATAAAAATATTTTCCATAATAATGGACACCATGATAGGTGGTAATATAAAAATTAACAATCTTTTTTTCACGAGGTAGTAGATCACCGTACATAGAAACAGTATGCTCATTAACAATTAGATGATGGTGTGTGTAAGTGTAGGTAAAAAAAATTAAATAAAAACTTCCTAATTTATTTATGATAGAGGCTTTATTATATAATCTTATGATTAATATATTTGTATGGGTGGAGAAGGAAAATTAAAGAAATTACTTGAGAGAGGATGTTACATATTAATCAGGAAACTTGTTTTGGTTTGTGCTAAAAGGATTCCTTGGATTGCGATATTCCTATGTGAATGATTCTAAGAGGTGGTTAGGTATGTCAGTAATTATATTGGGAAGATAATTTAAAAATATTTTATATTTGATATTTGTGAACAAGTGGGATGGGTGGTGGCATTTTATAGAAAAGGAAAAGTACTCACTTTGATTTTTTTGAAAACAAGTTAGGTGTTCACATGTTCTTATCTAAAAAAATTCATACATAACACAAACTATATTTATTATTTAAGGTGTATGGTGGAATAATTTTTATCCAATGGTTTTTGGGTATGTGTCTAGGTTATCCCCCCCCCCTCCAAGATTTAGGCTTAGTCTATAATTAAGCCTAATTTGACCGTAATTGTTGTGATTAGTTTTAATCACTTTTTCTAATATTTTTGGTAAAAAAAATTAGTTGATATAATGAGAATATATATATTATATTTGTTATAGTGGTGTATGTTAGTTTTTCAAAATTCAATTCACATAAGGTGAAAAATTATGAATATGTCTAATCCAATAGATGGGATGAAATAAAGGGATTTAAGGTTGAAAATATTTTCCAAACTTTGTTATGTTTTTTTATTCAATTTAAAAGTGAAATTGATAATAATTACCTAAATTATATTAATAAATTTATAATTAATCTAATGTGATAATAAAGAATATATAATGTATAATTTAACCATAATAATTATTTAAACAAAATGTCAGTTAATAAATAAAACACTGTATTTTCACTAATAATAAAAAAAATGATGTTTCTTAGAAAAAACCAAAACAATTACCCTAAGATATTTTAATTATTATAATTTTTAGAAATAAATATTTTTTAATCAATTTGAATTTATAGTTGTGTCTAAAATAAATTTTATTATTAAAAGCAGTTTATTCGAGCAAATGATATTTTTAAACATAAAGTACCTTACGAAAAATCATACCTTTCACTGTCAATATGTTTTATCTATAAATAAAATTATAAGTAATATTTAAAAATTAGTTATTTATAGTCATATAACTTTTTTTCAACATCTCACTTATCATTATCTTATTTATATAATTATAAAAATAAATTACTGTTTTGTAGAAACATCAGTGTATCATGTAATAAAATTCAAGTAAATATTATGGGTAGTGCAAGGAAAGTTGGTATTGCATGTAGAAAAAGACAAGTTGGTACTACATGTGACACAATCCATACTGGTATTTCATGTAGCACAAGCCAAGTCGGTATTGCGTGTAGTAGAAGACAAGTCAGTATTGTGTGTGAAAAGAATGTTTAGATTTAGGTTTTAAATAAAACACATATATAAATCACTATTAATAGTTTCATGGGAAATGAAAAATATACAAAAGATAAATTAATTTGATAAAATAATTCAAAACATATATGGTTGGTACATTCTAACCCCCTTTAAATGAGTTTCTTCCTCGAAATTTGTCTCGGTTAACAAATGTTTAATACTTGAAATTTTAATTCATAGAAATATAAATTGTATAAATAAATAATTAATGCTCCCTTAATAGTTATATATGTAAACAAAATGGCTACCCAAAGTAACATATAACTATGTTTCCACATAGGATAACATGGTTTGGAAGTGAAAATATGGACATATAAGAAAAATCTGACTATCATGTTATGATGAAGAGTGATAGAGAAAAAGGTTAGGAGAATACTAACAATCAAAAAGCCATAAATATGTGATGAACTAAGGGAGAATCTAATTAATCAGAAATAGAGGCACTAGGATAATTTTTTTATCAAGATCATTTTAACTAAAGTTAAAGAATTTTAATGAAAATTAATACTTTCAGGATCAAAGACAGCATCACCTTTTTTCCTTGATCCACTTCACATATTTATCTTAAAAGGAATTTTACTTTTTAATTACGGAAGCAATAACAAATCATGTGATCTATGATAAGTTCACCCATCAATCATCTGTTACTATCGAAAAATATGTGATCTAGTATGCATAAGTCCTCATGTGTTGAGACAATACATTAATCTAAAAAGGATATTTGAAAAAAAAGAATTAAATATTCATTAAACGTCTAACGTTATAAACCTTCCAAAATATAATTCATCCATACTTCCTTAATTATTCTTTTATCATATACCAAAAACGTTTTTATTGAATATAAGTGTTCATAGATGCACCGATATAACATTAAATGTGATTTTATAATTCAAAAATAGACATAGAGGGATATAATCACATGAAACATCACTAAAGGATGATCAAAAATATTATCATAGGTCTGATTCATTCAAATTCAAAATCTGAATTTCCCAACAATAGGGGATAAGTTTTCTCCTAATTTTCATTATTCTCTTCATCCATTGTGATTACATAGTATTTCCCATTGTCCTTTTTCATCAGTGGTTGTTGTGTCTTATCATCCATATTGGCCTGTGGATTAGGGAATTGATTTTTATAATTCCCAAACATCATACAGTTGAATCAATGAAGTGTGGTTGGTTTATTTTTTTCATCTTTATATCCACTCATTTTGTTGAGTTTCCTCTTCTCATAACTTCTACATTAATTTTCTCAATGTCCAGGATTCCCACACTTTAAACACCTTCTTATTCCTTTCAGTAAATATCCTTTATCCACTTTCCCATAGTTTTAGAAATATGGAGTTTGAAATATTTTCTTCTCTCCATGGTATTTATATTCTCCTTTTAACTCCATCACCATATTCTTTTAAAAACCCTTATATTGATATGTAACTCAAACCTCCATAATATCTTTCATTGCACAATGTAAAATATCTTCATAACTACTCAAGTATTTTTTGGAAATTTCCTTTTTGATATAGGGTTTTAAGCCACTGAGTAACTGTAACATCCTGACCCAAAAATCCTAGAGCCGGTGCATTATTACATTACATTGGAATTATTAAAAGGAAAAAAATGTTGAAGGAACATTTAGTTTAGTAGTATTAGAAATATTTATTTCATAAATGATACCCATAATACATTGGGAAAAAAATATATAAAAACATGATACAAAGAAAGGAAATAAACTGTGTCCCGAAATGCTTATTCAAATATTTCTTCTTCATTACCTGGGGAAGGAAACTAAATAACGATCAGGTCAAATTATTAGTTAGGGTATGTAAATTTGAATCAATAATTAATAAAATTTAGTTATCTTACATGAAAAGGTATATATCTAATAACAAATTCCATTTAATAACTAGATAAGGCAATTTCAATATTTAAAGGTAAGAAAATTTAAACAAATGCCATTAAATCAATGAATTGATAATGAATCTCATCCAAATATATGTCAACGAAAAGTATCATGGATAATTAATAGCTAAATTATAAAAAAATGGTAATACTTATTTTTTATAAGTCATGTTTCTTAGGTACATGATACTTTAAAATAAAAAGATAGTTTAAACTATCTGAACAAAAAAATCTCCTCAAGAGACTGTGGATGCATCGAGTGGCTTTCATTCACCAGTCCCCAACCTGTAGTTCATTCCTCAAACGGTCCCCAAACCATGTACTGCATGTCCAAATAATTCATCATATATCAAATACAAAAGTTCCTTATAAAGTATACATATAGAATAAATAATATGGATTTATCAATATTATGTCATAGGAGGATAAGTATAACTAGGGTTGTTGACATTAAAACAATCTTGGGGAAAAATAAAATTTTAACATTCCAATGTGGCCCATACCACATTGAAAAAATTAAATCATAATTCATCGTGAATTTAATGTAGATTATAATATCATGAGAAGAATTTTATTTATTATATAACATGTCAATGGTCAGTATATACACCCTATAATAGTGATTTGGGGCATAAGAAAAATAAGTCACAAGGAAACGTAAATTGAGACAAAATGCCTTACCTTATCCTTTTTTTGTTTGGTCTTTGTCCTCCTGTATAGTGGAAAAAATATGATAATTTCTAATATCAGAAGAAAACTAATGTTTATAATATCATATATTAACTTATTACGATATTTTATTACCTGTTTGTTAATACTCATTCATTATATTAACTGTTTTGGGTGTTAATTGCCGAGTTTTCTTAGGTACGTTTTGACTTTTTATGTGTTGTTATTATTAAATATATCACTATTTCATAATCTCTGGAATTTAATCCATGAAATTATTATCATATATATTCAGTAAATATGTATTAATAATTTTCCATGACATTTGGAGATTATAAATGATGTGCACCATTCATAGAGGTTGTACGTCGTACGAACACATGAATGATACTATCATTTCATTGTTGAATTAAAATAATTAAAACTAAATGATACATATATATATATATTATAATTTACCATATTTATGTTACATATGATTCATAGATTTATTTTAACCAACCTTTATACATACCATATGTGGATTTAATGAGTCATATCACTTTGAGGGGGTGGTAGTCCAGAATTCCTCAAATGAAATTATCATATTTACGCAACTTCAAAAGCATAAAGGAATGCTATAAATTAAAATTATATAAGAATGATTACATTATAAATGAAATATATATTATATATACATATATAGACCATCATAATTTTCACCATTAGTGGCAGTTATAAAAAATTGAATGATCGTCGTTTCCTGGGGTAGTAGTTCTCCAAACATAGAAACATTATGTTTGTTACCCATTAGATTGTGGTGTGTGTAAGTTTACATATAAATCACAGAATAAAAATATCATAGTATATTGATTATATTTGTTATGTTATAAAAAAATATAATATGGATAATTTAGGGGTCATGGAATAGAAACGAAACTAAGAGATTTTGAGAGAGGTTGTTACCTCTTAATAGGATAACTTCTTTTGGTGTATACCAAAACATTTATTGGGATTGATTTCTGACCAAAGGTGTAATCAAAGTAATTGGGAGGGATATTGGGAGAATCTTTGGTCAGGTATTGGTTTAAATTAAGGGTCCTAAGAGGTGTGAGGATTGGGTAGAAGTGGAGTCCGTTTATAGGGAAGGAAAAGGACTCACTTTATATTCTTCAAACAACGTTATGTGTAAACATGTTATCACGTAACATAAGACATACCAAACCACCAAAAATCAACGATGGGAGGTTAATGGAAAAGATATGGACATAAACTGGGTGTTGGAAAACTATCTAGGTTATATAGGACATTAAACATACGGTTTCAAGCCATTTTAAGCCTCATTAGACCTTAATCAATGTAATTAATTTTAATCATTTTCACTAATAATTTTTGAAAGAAAATTAAGTTGATCTTATTAAACCCAAAATATTATATTCATTACAATGGTTTATGTTGTACTTTAAAAATTCATATCACAAATGTTGGAAAATTAGGATTGATGCTAATCGTATAGAGAGAAAGATTAATTAGTTTGTGTGAAAAATGTCCAAAAGATCATTATGTTTTTATGATAAATTTAAAATGTAAGTTGATTATAATGAGATAAATTTTATTAATATATTTATAATTGATCCAAGGTTTCTCTAAATCAAATTTACGATATAATTTAACATTAAAAATTATTTAAATGAAAAGGCATTTTTTACTAAAACACAGTATTTTTCACTATTCACCAAAAAAAGATGTTTCTCTTAAATATCCCAAATAACTCACTATAAGATAATTTAGACATTATTTATTCAAAATAAATTTTATTTTATAAAATTAAATTCATATTATTGTCAAAAAAGAATATTTAAAATAGGTTATCCATTAAATGGCAGTTAAATTGCCTTAAAAATATAGTATTTTATATGTAATATTGGGTTTGTTCTTGTCCTATTTTTATTAGAAGTGTTGAATTTTTTTAGATATATAAAATCTATAAATTTGATATAATTTAATTTAATATGAAAATATTGACTAAATATTTTTTTTGTTTATATTGGGTGTTGTCTGTATTGCAAAGATATCTAAAGGTAAATATGGTAAAGTCTTGGGGTGATACATTGTTCCCTCCTACAAAAATATCAACCATGGAATTATAAGGTTATTACCATTAAAAAGATGTTGGTAGTTTTCCCTCATTATGTCCTCTAGTTCCCATATTCCTTCTTCTATTTTGTGATTTCTTCAAAGAACCTTTACCAGAACATTCCGCAGATTACTTAATACTTGAAATATGGTGTCAAGAATCTAGATAAGTTCATTTCAATAAATAATGTTATCTTCCAATTATATTTCATCAAATGTGATAATGTGTGTTGGATCATCCATGTACATCCTCAACACGGATATATGGAACACATCGTATGCTTTTAAAAGATTTGGTTATAATATTAATCGATAATCAATAGCTCTAACTCTTGCAAGAATCCTGAAAGGTGTAATGTATATGTGTCTCAGTTTCCCTTTCTTATTAAACCTAATAACACCCTTACATGGATATACCATCAGTAAATCATGATCTCCTACTTAAAATTCAAAATCCTTTCTCTAATTATAAGTATAATTATTTTTCATACATTGATCTATTTTGATATGTGCCTGAATAGGCTTCACCTTTATCATTGTCTCTTCAAGATGTTTTGGCCCTACAATTTTTCTTTCTCCAAATTTTTCCAACCAGTTGGAGTATGATTCCTCTTTCCATATAATTCTTTATAATGTACAATTTTAATACTTGAATTGAAACTGTTATTATAGGAAAACTATACTAATGTTTTTTATTGATCCCACATACATTGAATATAATGTGAACATGACCACAACATTTCTTCAATTGTTTGAATTTTTATTTTAGATTTTCCATCAATTTTTGGTCGTTAGGAAGTGCTCAAATGAAGTTCAGTATCAAGGGCCTTCGGAAGACTCGTCCAGAATTTTGATGTAAAGTAGGGGACTCGATCAGGAAAAATTGAAATTGTTACACCATGATGTCTTAAAACATAATTAATATATAATCTTATGAGTCTATTGAAAGTTAGGTATTCTCTTATGGAAAAGAATTTTGAATATTTGGTTTGGCGATAAACAATAACCCATATTGCATCACTATTTTGAGGATTACTTGGTATTATTATGACCAATTAAATGTTAATTTCATCCCATTTAAACATATAGATAGTAAGAGTTTGCAAAAATATTTTAGGATATGGTCTTACAGCTTTCACATATTGGAAAAAAAGACATCGGGACGCATAATCCAAAATTTCTTGCTTCATGTTTTCCCACCAAAAGTGTTCCCACAAGTCCCTATACATATTTCTGCCCCCAGGGTGTATAGGTAAATTTGATCTACGATAATCATCCAACAATTCCATTTGTATCTCAGGTAAATATGAAACACATATCATATTTCCATGTTTTAGATCTCCATATTCACAGAAAAGAAGTATGCTAATTTTCCATCATTCACACATTTAATTTTCTTTTGAATTTAATGATCATTAGATTGAGAATTATTTATCCTCTCTATTAAAGATGGGTTTTCAATATTTTGATAAATGATTGATGTCTCCCATTCCTTATATATTCCAATATCCATTTTCACTATATCCAAGAACATAGGATCTATATAAATTCTCATTAGTGTTATAACTCCATTATCATTTCTACTCAATGAATCTGCCACCTTATTTTCTTTCCCTGGGTGGTAGTGTATTGATAAATCGTAATCCTTGGGTAGTTTGAGCTAGCACCGCATTCTCATGTAGAGATATTTCTTTGAGAAGATGTCTTTTAGGCTCTTATGATCCGTGTAAATCAAATATCATTATGTATATTGAAAATTTCTCTATATTTTCGAAGTGATGATTATAGCTACTAACTCTAGATCATGGGTTGGGTAGTTCTATACATGAGTCTTCAAGTTCCATGATTTATATGAAATAACGTTTTCATTTTGAATTAATACCCAACCATATGTATTATTTTATGTATCTATAAATATGAGAATCCCATCTCTACCAGATGGTAGAGTCAAGATTGAAGAATTAACTAATCTTCTCTTTTTATCATCAAAGAATTATTCACAATCCATTGTCGAGAAAAACATAACACCTTCACATGTAATTTTGGTTAAAGGTTTATATAATCAGGAAATATTATGAATGAATCTCCAATAATAACCTGCCAAACCAATGAAACTACTTACCTCAGTTATGTTTGCCGGAATATGAAATTATCTAACTATCATTGTCTTTGTAGGATCAACTGATATTCCATCTTTCGAGATAATTTGATCACAAAAGGAGACATCTTGAAGACAAAAATCGAATTTACACAATTTCCCATATTACGCTTCCCTTATAAGAGTCATAAGTGTGATCTACAAGTTATCCTCACAATTCTCATAGGTTTTTTAATACAATTAAATACCATTAAGGAATACTGAAAAAAAAAATTCTTAATATTCCTTGAAAACTCTATGATTATTTCCATAAAAATAGAGGGTTCATTTTTAATCCCAAATGGTATTACCGTAAACACATAATGTCCATACCCTATCTGAAACGTTCTCTTTAGAATGTCTTATATCATCACTCACTATTGAACATACCCAGAATGGAGATCAATCTTTGAAAAATATTGGGCTCTATGAAGTTAATCAAACATGTCATCAAAGCAAGGTATAGGAGACTTGTTTATTCATTTAACAACATTGATATCCCTATATTTTTTGAAAAAACTCATGGATCCATCTTTCTTTTCAACAAAGAGGATTGGATATCCCCAAGGTGAGACACTAGGGTGAATAAATTCATTTTACCCAAACCCACGATTTTTTTCATAAAATATACAAATTCCATGGTGGCCATTCTATTAGGAGTCTTTGACATTGGCCTTGCATCTGGGATAAAATTGATTATGAATTTAACCTCTTGTTCTAGGAGATTTATTGGTAAATACATAGGAAATACATCAATGTAATCATGCCCAATAGGTACCTATTTAATTTCAAGATTACCTCCTTCGTCAATTGACATTTTTTTCTATTATTCTCCAAAAATTCCATTCCGTAGAGTTACAGATGGTGGATCTATATATGAATTAGGTAAGGAATAATATTCTCTATAGATAATGGATTCATAATTTTCCTCAAAAATCATTAATTCCTTTCTCTTACAATAAATATTTGCATCATATTTTGAGATCCAATCCATGCTGAGAATAATATAGAAGTCAACCATAGGTATGATAATATGGTCAAAACATAAGGAATAGTTTTGTGTTATAATTGGGACTGATCGACACATCATTATTGAAATAATTCCCCCCCATGTTTTTTTATTGACAACTCGCCTATGAGATCAAAAGGGAAATGTCTTATTTTCTTAGAAAATTGGGTAGATATAAAAGAGTGTGACGATCCAAAATCAAATAATGTGTTGGATAAATTTAAATATTGAATTAATGTACCTACCACTACATCATTTGGAACATCAACAACTATTGTACTGATCATATATGATTTTCCATGTCCCCTTTTCCCCTTCTATGGTAGATTTTCTATGATTCTTTGGGAATTTAGTAGAGTAGTTCCCCATATCTATATAGGTGAAATATTAAATATTGGAATTTTGTTTATTCCCTTCGCAATATTTAATATGATGAACCTTTTCTAAAAACATAATATAGACTCCTAGTCCCCTCGATAATTTCCAAGAGTGATTTTCCCCATAGTTCCCACAAGGTGTGATTTAACCCATCACCTTATTCTACATTGACAAATTCAATTTCTCATGATGCTTGGATGAACTCTTATTTTTTTTTGGTTTCCTTTGAAAACATAGGATCTTGAGAATTTATTCTTCATCTTGATGGCATATAAAACAATTTCCTCATTTGATTACAAAGGTTGCAAAACTATTTCCCTTCAGATATTTTGATTAATACCATCAAATAAGTGGTCAATATTGCACTCAGTGTTGCGTATATAATCTATAGTATACCTAGATAACCTGATTTAGGTAGCTTCATAATCCACAACAAGTTATTCTTCATTTTTTATTAAGATAAGAAACATTCTCTTCAACTAAATTTGCTGATAATGAGGGACGTATTTATCAACGAATGTATCCTTAAATTCCTCCATTATATGAGTTCAATTTCTTCTCTCTCCCTTGTATTCTAGGTTAGAGGGCACTACTGATCAACATCACCATAGAGTCAATAGAACAGTAGTGTAACCATTCCTATTTCACTACATTCCAAGGCCATAAATATCATCTTGAGAGTCTTAATCCATTTCTTAGAAACTATTGGATTAGTTGTCCCAATAAATGATGGGGGATTATTCCTCATCAATAAGTCCAAAATTAGATATTCTCTCTGTGGAATGGGCTCCTCCATTTGAGAAAGGTTATTTGTCATAACTTGATTATTTCTCCCAAGTATCCCCATGATTTTTTTGTTCTAATACCTGCTGTATTGATTCCATCAAGAGGTAAATCTCTATATTTTCCATGAGTATTGATAGCATTCTTCTTTCAAGGTGCCATGCCTAAAAAATGGCATGCACTGGATTAGATCATAATATATAATTCATAATATGGTGTATCCCACAATATAAATTTATGCATCATAAATTCAAGAGTCATATACTTTGGTCTCATTGGGGAAATATTTACTTCTAAATCATTCATAACGGTATGTAAATAAAATGTGAATTATACAAAGGATGTCCCTAGGAATGTCAAACCATGTTCGTAGTATGGCCCATTTTCGTGTACCATGTTACCCCAAGAAAATCCTATAATACCTTGTCAGAGTTGTTACTCCTAGGTACATCTATTCCAGAACCACATCCACTTGTAGCATCCAGATTGGGATGTATTCCTAGGAATACACACAAAATCTCAAAATTACAAAAAATCTAGGATGTTCTTACACTATTATATTTAATGTCTATCATAGTTTTTTGATCCCTAATATATGTTTTATAAATCTAATTTCCATGGTTTTTACTAAACATTTGTTCATACCAACTATAATTCTCTTACCCCAAAATCCTAGATCTGGTGCAGTATTACATTACATTGGAATTATTATAAGGAGGAAAGTCCCATAGGACCATTAATTTTAGTAGTCTTGGGAATCAAAATTATATAAATGATTCCAATAATATATTGGGAAAATATGAAATACAAACATGATACCAAGAAAGAAAAGAAATTGTGTCCTTGAATAATTATTAAAATATTTCTTCTTCATAACTAGGGTAAAGAAACATAATAAGGGTGAGCTCAAATGCTCAGTAAGGGTAAGTAAATGAGAAGAAATAATAAATAAATGGATTTAAACATAAATTTCAATGTAAATAAATGATAACCTATTCCATTTAATAAGTAGACAATGAAATGTCAATATGTGAAGGTAAGAAACTGGAAACACGTTCGATTAAATAAATGAACTAAAAATGAAACTCATTTATATATATGTCGATGTAAAATATCATTGATAATTAGTAGCTGAATTCTCAAAAAAGAGAATGATTATTTGTCGAATGTCATGTTTCCCAGTCACATGAAACCTTTACCATCAAAAACATATTTCTATCTATTTGGACATATAATTCATCTCAAGATATTATCGATGCATCAAGGTGCTTTTATTCATTGGTCCCCAACCCATAGAGATTTCTTTAAACTGTCCCCAATCCATGTATTTCATGTCCAGATAATTCTTCATATATCAAATAAATTGTGTACCTTATCAAATATTCATATTGAATAAATAATATGTATTTTTCAGTAATACCTTAGATGAGGTTAAATACAAAAAGGTTTATTGACATTAAAACATTCTTGAGGGAAAATAATATTTAAACATTGAAATGTGTCCCATACCACATTGAAAAATTCAAATCTTATTTCCTATTTAATTAAATTAACATATAATATCATGATAATTGGATTAATTATATAACATTTCCATGGTCTGTATATAATCCAAATAAAATTAAATTTGTGTATAATAAAAGTAAGTATCATTAGAATGTAAATTGAGATGAAATATCTTACCTTATCCTTCCTTTTTGTTGTTTGGTCATTGTAATCCTTTATAGTGGTGCAAAATATGTTAATAACAAATAAAATAACCAAACCCATGCTTATAATATCATATATTAACTTATTACAATATTTTATTACCCATTTTTTAACACTCTTTCATTATTTTAAATATTTTGGGTGTTAATTTCCCTATTTTCTCATGTATGTTATGAATTGTTATTTGTTGTTCTTATTAAATTATTCAATGTTTTATAATATAAATATTTTAAAACATAACTACATTATATTATATATTCATTACATATGTATTGATAATATTCCTAATCATTTGGATATTATAAATGATGTGCACCGTTCATGGAGACGATAAGCCAAACGTAAGCTTGAAAACTACTTCCATTTCATTATTTAATTAATATAATTAAAACTAGATAATAAATATGTATTTTATAATTTCCATTATCATATTTATGTTATATATGCTTCATATTTTTACTATAACTATCCTTTATATGTTCCATGTATGGCATGAACGAGTCATATCGCTTTGAGGGGGTGGTAGTCCACACTCCCTCAAATGAAATTATCGTATTTAGACAACATGGAAAGCATAAAGGTAATAGATAAATAAATATTAAATAATAATAAAGAAATTATAAAATTACTATATATTATATATAAATAAATATTACATCATAATGGCCCCCATGATATTCTGTAAGGAAAAATTTAACAATCATCGTTTCATGAGGCAGTGGTTGGTCGTACACATGAAAAATTATGTTCATTAACCATTAGAAGGAGTTATGTGTAAGTGTAGGTATAACTCTCTAAATAAAAAATCCTAGTGTATTTAGGATACTAGTTTTTTTATTCAAGAATATAATAAGTTGATTTTAGTTTTTGGAGAATGGAAATTAAACATTTAGAGTTTGAGAGATGGTGTTACATATTAATCAGGTAAATTCTTTCGGTGTATACCAAAAGAATTCTTATTATTGATTTATGAGAAAATTTATCCCTCTAGGTCATGGGATGGGATGTCTGGAGACAATATGGGTAGGTCTTGTACAGACGTAGTAGTCTTTGTGTGTGAGGAATGGGTAGAAGTGGTAGCCTTTTATTTAGAAGTAAAAGGACTCACACGGTATTCTTGAAAATAAGTTAGTTGGGCAAATGTTATTACCTAAAAAATATCTAAAAAACCACCAAAACCCAATAATGAAAGGTTCATGTCTACGATATGGACATAAAGTGGGTTTTGGACAAGTTTCTAGGTTATTTGGGCCCTTAAACCTAGGTTTTAATCCATTTTTAGCATAATTGCATCTGAATCATTGTAATTATTTTTAATCATTTTCATTAATAATTTTTATAAAAAAAATCAAGTTTATCTTGTTAGACCACAAATATTCTCTTGATTATAGTGGAGTTCATAGTATTTTCAAAATTCAAATAAAAATTGGGAAAATAAGGATTAATGCTAATCTCACAGACATACGGATTAAATGTTTTAGTAGAAAAATTATCAAATGATCATTATATTTTTATGTTAAATTTAAAATTTAAAATAATTATAATTAAATAAATAGTGTTAATATATTTAAAATTTTTACAATGTGACTTTAAAATAAACATAGTATATAATTTAACAAAAATAATCATTAACATAGGAGATCGTTTTTTAATAAAATGCATCATTTTTCACTATTCACTAAAAAAAGTAGTTTCTCAGAAAAATTCAAAAGAATTCCCCATTAGAAAATTTCAACATTATAAATTAAAAGATTAATTTTAATTTATAAAATTAAATTAATAAGTCTGTGAAAAATAATATTTGAAATAGGTCCTCCATTAAATGGCAGTAATAATGCCTCAAAATATGTGGTATTTTATGTATAGTATTGGGTTTGTTCTTATCATATGCCTATTAGATGAGTGTAAAATTAATTTTTTGGATATATACAAAACAATCTCTGAAATTGTATTTAATTTAATTTACTATGACGAATTTGACTAAATAATGCTTTGTTTAGATTGGGTGTTGTGTGTATTGAAAAGATATATAAAGGTAAATATAGTAAATACTTGGTGTTCTACAAGATCCTATAAATATTACTTTTGGGTTATATGAAAATAAAAAAATCTCACCTCAAATGTCTTATGAAATTATCCTCATAGTTTCCAAAAGATTTATCATCCTCTATCTTCAACTCAAGAAACTTTATTTGAATCATAATACGAAGAACACAAGGAAAGTACTTACTAGAGAATAAGTTCTTGTACTCATCACAATCCATGTATTCAATTTCATATTTCTTCTTCACATTCATTATTGGAGTCCAACACTATTTTTCTTCACCTTTTGTCCAATAAATATCATGAATGACTTTCTCATGATCCGAAAAACTGAGAAGAGAGAATATATTTTCAGTTGTACAAATCAAGTGATCATCAACAAGTGGATTAGATGACTTGTTAAAATAATGTGGAAGATGCCTCGTGAAGGACTCAATGAAATGTTGTTCTATAATTTGTTCATTTAGAAACTCAACATAATTCATATATTTAAAAATATATTGGAGTATATCAATGAGTTTTTGATTCAACCCCCATGGCATTCAGATCTTCAGAAGGACATTCATGGCATTGTCTTTCTTAATCACCATTAACGTGGTTTGTTCGAGTTCCTTCAATTATCTAAAACCAAACTTATATAGTAAGAAATAGTTAACATAATGAGGAACCACATAATTATGAAAATTAACATATATGATGTTGAATATATGAAAACATCCTTAATATATGACACCTTAAGCTTATCCTAGGTTATTTATAGACAACATCTATTGAAATCCTTCAGGATGGTTTATGAAGAGTTTGTGAATTACCAATGAATATCCCCTGAGAGTGTCAAACTAGGTGTGCAGTAAGGCCCATTGTCATATAATATATTACCCCCATCCATACCCATAAGATCTTATCAGAGTTGGTACTCTTAGGTATATTTGTTCTAGATCCACATCTACTTGTAGTATACAAACTTGGATGATTTTTTAGGAAACCACTCACTCTATCCTTTACCAAAATTCCAATACATTTTCCTAAACATTGACTAATACTTATTATTATCGTAAGAGAGATCACATGATATATCATTGGTAACATACCTAGGGATCACGCTATTTTTTTCTCATCCTAGTTTCCAAAGGATGACTTGACCTTTCATTTAACACCAACTATAGAAACACAATCTTAACCTACATGGATATTAAATCATTTTACATGAATACTCAATACATTAAAAAATTACATGCCTAAATACCATAATAGTATAGTTTCATTGGAAATGTGGAAACAAAATATTCTATCCTCATGAAGAATCTTCCCCATCTCTTATAATGATCTCCACCTTTTGTACTTCCACCTAAAACCTTTTTTCATAACCTTGTAAGGGAAACATAAGAACAGGGTGATATCCAATGCTATGTAAGGGTAAATAAAGGAAATCATCAATAAAAAAGAGAAATAAAAGGGTATGGAACTTGGGAATACCATTTTAAGATCATACCATGAATATTAGAAATCATAATTAAGATATATAGTTCATAAGACATATATCATAAGAGGATTAAGAGAATAAGTCAAGAAAAAATAACACATTAATAAGACATAAAATTTGTGGCATGAACATTTGTTTATAATTATGTCAACATGTATATGTATAAATATGTTCACTTAGTATGTTAAGGACAATAAATTTGGACCCTTCATCAATATTTGTACATGCAAAAAGGTTCTTGAATAATAATGTGAATGTGTAATCTGGTTCACACATAACCTTATGGACATGAAAACAGGTCTGTGAAGAAAATTATGAACATGTAATCAGGTTCTTTCATAACATTGTGTACATGTATTCAAGTTAGAGAATAAACATTTGAACATTAAAATAGGTCCATGAATAATCTTGTGAACATGTAATTAGGATCATGAATAACATTTCGATCGTGTAATAAGGTTCATGCATACTATTTTGAACACTAAACATGGTCCATGCATAAGAATATGAACTTGTAATCAGGTTCATGCATATCATTATTTACATGTAATTAGGTTTACACATAATGTTCTATAGATAAAACCAGGTATATCCATATCATTGTGAATATTTAATGAGGACCACACGCAACATTTATACACATGAGTCATCCATAATTACACAATGAATTGGAGGGAGGTATAGGTCTCACCCATCTCATAATAAAAACAATCATACATGCTCCATAAGGTAATAAAATCTAATCATATCATGACCCATAAAAATATATGGGTTTTTTAAACATAAAATTATAACATATAAAATGAATTGGGAATCATTAACACTTCCATTCATCATAACCTATAGAAAATATATAGGTTCCATTTCATCAAATCAAAAAACATGAAAAGAAGGGTGTTTCAATTGAATATAAACCATTTAATATAACTGGGTTTCATAAGTTTCATTCCATCAAAATATAAACATTCAAGAAAATAATTAATGAAACCTCTATATAATATCCTTGATGGGCATGGGTAACATCAATAGATTTTATCACAGTAGGAATAGAATAGAAAATGATTTTTTGAAAACATTTCTTGAGGAAAATTTCTATTCTTCATTAGAAAAAAATATTTAAAACATAATCCATTTTGAAAAACATTTCCTTTTATAATTCTTTTAAAATTTTGAAACAAGTCTTGAAATCCTTTTCCCTTGAGAACTTATAATATAATCATTAAATTATTTTTGAAACCTATTTGTCATGAAACATATAGAAAGGAGATTGAGAATATTATGATAACTATTTATATGAAGATATATTTTAAAAAAACATCCTTAATCATTAACCATTAAACTTGAAAATAATTATTCCAAGGATTGAAGGTGGATAAATCTTTACATTTCATATGAGGTAAAAAAGAAAATTCCATTTTCATGGTAAAAAGGATAGAAAAATTCCTCAATTATACAGAGACAAGAATATTCCATTCAAAACATTGGGGAAATAAAAAGGGTACAAATTTTCATTTATTTTTCATACATAATTATTTTAATATGATTTGAAACCCTTTTCTAGAAAACATGGTTTTAAAGGAACATAGATTTTGTATCGAAGAGAGGGTGAAGTCGGGGTTTCTTAAAAACAATTTCTTAACTATATAATGTACCATTGGCGATAAATATGATACTAATACATGAATAAATAATTAATAACTACTGTATAATTACTTTTCTTGATAGATGGTTCATAATATTTCATCAACGAAATCATAAACATAAACAATTCCAAAAAATGGTGAGATTGCCTCAATATGCTCTTATAACATGGTAACGTGGGATCATAATCTCCATGCAAGAAATTTAAACATAAAGTAAGATTAAAATGTCAATAAATGAATAATTTTCATGATATAATATCTAAAATGGATGTGTAACACCTCAAAAATTAATTTTGGTGCATAAAAAAACATGAGTCTCAATGAAGGCAAATTGAGACACAACTATTTTACCGACTTGGTTACTTTTGAAATATAAACCCTATGAAATAAAGATCATAAATTTGATATATTAATCCCACAAACATATATATATATATGTATAAGACACATATAATATAATCATGGGCAGTACATACACCACAGGAAAGTAAAGATTGGTGATCATAGCATGTATCTCACTGAAATAAAAAGTGAGATGAATTCCCATAACCTTGTGTCTTGGATTCCTTTGTACTCGTACAATAATCATGTATAATAAATATAAGTTTATTATAAATAGTTTACCGAATAATATTCTAATACATAATATGATATATCATTTCAATATGTTCTTAATTACCCTCATTCTAACTATCCTTTGTTAAATCTTCACTTCGGGTAGTATGCACTTTATTCTTTGCACGTGTCATAATTTATAATAACTTTGGTCCGTATACGTATATCATGATTTCCAGAATGTAAAAAATAATATAAAAATAGTTTATATACATTATATTTGAATCCTAATAATCAGTATAATATATAAATATGAATCAGAATACACCATTCTTGGAGATGGTAGGTCATACGTCTGCATGAAATCTATTTTAATTTAATAATCGTGTTGAAAAAAAAAGTAAAATAAATTGGTTTATATATAAATGTATCATTATTAAATTATATTTACAATATCAAATATATTCTATAAAACTATCCATAATGCAATCCACATGGTTTATGAATGAATCATATTTCATTGAGGGGTGGTAGTCCACACTTTCTCAAACGAAATTATCATATTAACACAAAATGGAAAGAAAAAAGGATTGTGTTGTAAAAAGGAATAGAGAGGCTTAAAAACATAATATATTTAATATATGACATATATAAATAGAGTTTATATCATACTATACACCAGGATATGTGGTAAGGTAAAAATGAGCAATCATCATTTCGTGAGGCAGTAGTTTGTCGTTCATAGAAACCATATGTTCGCTACCCATTAGATAGAGGTGTGTGTATGTTTTGGTCAAACCATTTAAATAAACATAATAGTATATTGAGTATAATGTTTTTTTCGTATATTAATATAATAATGAGAGTTTTATGTTGTGTTCAAGGAAAATAAAATAATGGACTTGAGAGAAGATGTTACCTCTTAATCAGGTAACTCATTTTGTTTTGTGTGAAAATGATTTGTTGGATTTCCTTAGGCCTAAGTTAATGATTCTATTAGTAAGGTAGGGATGTTTGGATGTGTAATCATCAGATATTGACAGATCCGAAGTGTTTTAGATGTGTGAATAAGTGGGATAGATAGTGTAAATTTATAGGGAATGAAAAGGACTCACTTGGAATGGAAAAATGAACCCATAAGGGGAGCTAGAAATCTAGGGTTTCCCCTTGTTACCACCTCATCCCTTCAGCCTGAGTCAGCTCAGCTTCCTTCC
Organism: Viscum album; assembly: GCA_963277665.1. Classification (NCBI taxonomy): domain Eukaryota; kingdom Viridiplantae; phylum Streptophyta; class Magnoliopsida; order Santalales; family Viscaceae; genus Viscum; species Viscum album. Next base: position 765,475,479 of record OY728129.1, read on the forward strand.
TCATGCTCGGCGAGCTCGTGGTGGTGAAATCTCCATCACGATGGCATCTTGGACTTCATGGACTTGGTTATATCAGAATTCATCACTACTAACCTATTTCTCTCCTGATTCCACCTTTGGTTATAGGGATTTCCATGGTGGCTCAATGATGGTTCCGCGACTAAGTCACTACTTCCACATTTTGAGGGTTTTCTCTTCATCTTTAGCTATGTGTGTTGGGTGGTTCATCATGATTTCTGCATGCTTCCTTGATACTAACTATAACAACCATGTTCTTTTATTACAAAATTAAACATGATTTATTACATAAACATCAATTGATACAACATAGAAGATTGAGAGATCTAGTGTCTTTAGTGCTTAGGATCATTACATAACAACTTAAACCCTGAAATACAACATCATTATGGAAAGCTTCCTTTACATGACCAATACATTCCCTCATAATTAGTATTGAATGGGAGAACCTAAAGACATTCATAAGAAAACAGTGAGCTATAAATCCCAATAAGGGAATACACATGAAATAACATGAGGAATACAATACATGTTAGACAATATGAATATCGATGGAGAACAAGAGAAACATGAAAATAAAGGCATGATAATGCATGATAATCATAACATGGAAATTTGGAAACAACACTTAAAATGGAATTAGCATGAGACAAGGCTCATTGCACAAGGAGCATGAGTAAACCCTCATTACACATGAATCATGAGTATAACATCGTTTCACATGAATTAGAATGAGTAAAAACCCATTGTACATGACGTGTCATGATACTATACTTTACCCAATAAATTTGAGCATTATCATGGTGCACCCTTCTTAAATATTTCATTTCATGCATAAGTGTGCCACATGAATCATACAACATGGAATAAATAATAATCATTTATTCCACAATAATGGGATGTAGAATACATACATGAAGCCTTATAATCAATAACTAAATGTTCATAAAGCTGAATACCCTTGATAGAGAAATGGGAATGGTATTCACTACACAGAGACATTGGCTTGGAAATTCATAGTGCAATTTCAGTAGCATAACGACATGAGATAAGAACTCATAAAAAATGGTTGATGAGTGAGAAAAGGGTGCCTCATCATATTTACCTGAAATAGATAGTAATGGGTTCATATAGATACATGTCCCAACAAATGTAATTTAAAGACCCTAAACTTCCATGTAATGTTTTTTAATTATATGGTAATATTACTTGTCTGCGAAAATTTACGGCGGGTTATTCCATGGCCCGGTGTTCCCAAAATGAATTTATGAACTTATTTTTAGGTATGTTCAGTAAACATGCAAGTGGGTTTTTTAACTTTTGATCTGGTGTGTAGAATTGAAATTTGAGGCCACCGTTGAACTCGCAACGCCGATATTCTCTTAATAAGACTTTCACCTCGACCGAAGTAGTTCGATGGTAGAAGATATTTTTTCAATTTATAGGTTATAATGGAAATGAATTCCTAGTTTTATGGAATACACCTTTTGGTTCAAGTCGCCAGCCCCAGGACTATGGAAGTCCGGCTTGGGTAGTCATCGCACGGGCCCTGGGGGATGGGTCATGAAAACATTTTATCAGAGGAGTCGGTTCTATTATAGAAAATTGGACTCTGATATTTTAAAGGCAATAGTGTTATGTTTTATGAGTGTGGTTATAAGTGTAGAGAATCCAGTGTTGGTGCAGCGGCCAATGTATCCATACACCAGGACTCTGACTTCGGATTTCTGAATCAGTGCAAGAAAGCACTGATTGCATGTGTGTATTGAAAATTTTTCTATGTGATTTCTTGAGTCAGCTCACCATGCATAACTTATTTACCATGGGGCACATGTTACCTTTCAGGATGCCTCCATACAAAGAGCCAGCTAGGGTTCTGGGTATATTTCATGATGATAACCCACCGAGCGAGAGGCCTCACTGCAGGGCCCTTTATCAGTAGAGGCACCAGCAGTACAATTACCCATTGGGCCACAGATGCCACGAGCCCCATCAGTGGAGAGTACATGAAAATTAATTTCATTGAATCAGTTCTAGTGTAAGAGGACACCCAGGTTCAGGGGTCAGACCGACCCACAGGCAGCTGAGGATTTACTAGAGGCGGTGGTGAGAGTCTTCCGACTGGTAGGGACACCAGCTGATCTCAGGGTGATCCTTGTTACTAGTCTTTTACAGGTAGATGCAGGCAGATGGTGGAGCTTATTGCTCTAGGTTCATGATGATGTGAAATTTCACTAGGCAGACATTGAGAGCCTGTTTCAGGCATAGTTTTTTCTAATGAACCTTCACGCAGAACGCATACTAGAGTTTCTTCATCTACAGCAGGGAAACATGACTATGGCTCAGTACTCAGCCAGCTTCACCGACCACTCATGCTACTCCACTAATATGGTTCAGGACAAATTCTTTAGTGCCTGGACCTTCGATCAGGGAATCATGCGGGAGATCAAGGCTTCGATGATTTCTCTCAGCATCCCGACGGAGGTGGGGGTGTTAGAGAGAGCCCTCTTAGTGGAGTGTTTTCTTGCTGAGTAGTCACTAGTAGTGAGACCCACCACAGGGCATCACGTGGTTGAGTATTCTATAGCTGGCAGCAGATACATGTCACATATGTCTAAGAGGAACAGACCTACAGGTGTACGACTGTAGGATTCAGGGTCAGTTGTATGGGGCACCGGAGACAGAGCTAGTCATGCGAGGAGCATACAATGTTACACATGCGGTGGTCATGGTCACATGGCTTGAGACTTCTTGGCCCGCTATACAGATGATCAGAAGATGGTCAAAGGACTTCCCAGGAAGAGACACAGGTTCAACCGAGGAGGTCCGTAGAGAGCAGGCAGTCGTGGCAGAGGATTTGGTCATGCAGCTGACATTGGGAGACGAATCAAGATGTTACTGCCACCACCCCCAGGTGGTCCACCCCAACCACAGGGAGAAGGTGGACATGGGTGAGCTTAGCTCCAGGTATTTGAGGCCTATGATCAAGACGCCCCATAGATGATACGGTGTACGATCTGTGCTTCTCTACCTTAGCTACATTACTTATAGACCCAGGTTCGAGTCATTTTTTTATTTTACCTACCCTCTTTCGGAGCTCAGTGATTTTGACAAAGACTTTGGCTCGATCCTTATGGATAGAGACTCCTAAAGTTTAGGATTCAATGATTACACACTGCTGCCAGTAGTGTGAGCTTACTCTTGGAGGAGAGAGCTTCGGTCATTATCTTCTAGTAGTGGCGTCGAGGCCTTACGTCGTCATCTTGGGTATGGACTGGTTATGTAAAGTCCTTGCTCATATAGGCTGTATTAGGTGAAAAGTATAGTGTATCCATGTGGATGGGACTAGGTTTACCTTCACCAGCCATAATGGAGCCTTTGCAGCACAGGATGGACATACCCGAAGGAGAGTGAAGCTGATCACCCATTAGTTTGCTAGCCGTACCCACCGAGCAGTAGATGTGGAGAGTCTGATTTATCCTGTAGTGGTGGACGAGTATGCGGATGTGTTCCCTGATGATGTCATGGGTCAAACTCCATGTAGAGATGTGGACTTTTACATTGACTTGTACCCCGGGACGACACCGATATCTACACCATCATATCGTATGGCTCTTGCGGAACTTCGTGAGATGCAGGTACAACTAGAGGACTTGTAAGGGAAGGGATTCATCCAGCCCAGTGTTTCTCCTTGGACAGCCCCTATTTTGTTCGACAAAAAGGTGGATGGGAGCTTGATACTTTGTGTAGACTATCGGTGCCTAAACCTTTTGATTGGGGAGAACAAGTACCCCCTCTTGAGGATTGACGACCTCTTTCTTCAGCTGAAGGGAGCACGGTGGTTCTTGAAGATAGACCTCAGATCAAGCTATCACCAGCTCAGAGTATGAAACGAGGATGTGCAAAAGACAAATTTTATATTTTGGTATGGACAATACGATTTTTTTTGTTATGGCATTCAATGTGACCAACGCTGCTGCAGTGTTCATGGGACTAATGAACTGGATCTTCCAGCCATACCTTGATCTCTTTGTAGTAGTCTTCATCGACAACATTATGATCTACTTAGCTACCAAGGAGGAGCATGTCTATCATTTGCAGATAGTTCTAGACACACTCTGAGAGCACTATCTTTATGGTAAGCTCTCGAAGTGCCTGTTCGGGGTCCATGATTTTCACTTCCTAGGACATGTCATCGCGGAGGCTACAGTTTCCATGGATCTAGAAAATATTGGAGCGGTACATTCTTGGGACCCACCCAGGAGTGTGATATAGGTATAGAGTTTCTTGGGCTTGGCCGGATACTACCAGAGGTTCGTGCTAGATTTCTCCAAAGTTGAAGAACCTTTATCAGTGTTGACATAGAAGGGGAAACCCTTCGAGTGGTCAAAGAGATTCTAGGGGAGTTTTCATGATCTAAGGCAGAGGCTGACTAGTGCCCCCATCTTGAGGCTTACGGAGGAGGGTGTTGGGTAGGTATTTTACTACAACGCATCAGGGACCGGGCTCAGATGTGTCCTAATGGAGGAGCAACCAATTATCGCATATGGTTCTCGACAGCAGATACAGTATGAGCAGAACTATGCTACCCCGAACCTGGAATTAGCAACACTGGTCTTCTCCTTGAAGATGTGATGACATTACTTGATGGGTGAACCTTTTACAGTCTACTCTGACAACAAGTGTCTCAGGTATATATTATCTTAGATGGACCTGAACCTGAGGTAGCGGTATTGGATCGAGTTCCTCTAGGACTATAGCTTCGAGATAGTCTATATTTTTGGGAAGTGGAATGTGGTAGTAGATGCACTCAGTAAGAGATCTAGTATACAGCTAATTGGTGAAGAGATGGAGGAGCTGGCTACTTTGTAGATATCCTTTGTGGATCAATATAGAAAAGTTTTTCTTCAGTCTCTTATAGTCACTCCCCAACTTCTTCATCGAGTTAGGGAGGTGCAACATGGGGACACTAACTATGAGGCTCGACATGTTCAGATGTCCTCATGGCAGGCACCTTATTGATTTTCTGAAGGTGGGGAGCACGTCATCCTCTTCAAAGAATGTACCATGGTACCGGTGTTGTTTTAGGAGGAAGTGTTGAGGGAGTTCCACACATCCCCTCTAGCGGTACATCTAAGAGTAGATAAATGTACTAGGATCTCCGACAATAGCACTGGTGGCCGGAAATGAATAAAGAAGTAGCATAGTTTGTCTCTTGGTGCCTCACTTGTCAGCAAGTGAAGGCGGAGCATGAGGTACAAGAAGGCTTAGTTTAGCCTTCCGAGGTCCTAGAGTGAAAGTGGGAGGGTATATACATAGACTTTGTGACAGGAATTCCATATTCATCCAGGGGTAATGATTATATTTGGGTGATCATCGACCAACTCACCATGTCATCCCACTTCCTACCGATCAGAGAGTAGGGTTTATTAGAGAGTTTGGGATGCCTCTACGCGGAGGAGATTGTGCGGAAACATGGAGTACCATCGATGATTATCTATGATCATGATGCACATTTTACTTCATGTCTATAGAAGGGGATGCAGGTTGATTTTAGTACACAACTTCGTTTGAGTACCACATTCCATCCTCAGACGGATGGACAGAATGAGCAGACCATTCAGACCTTCGAGGGAATGATGCGTTCTTTCATCCTCAACATCAGTTTCAGCTGGTATGATCACTTTCCCTTGGAAGAGTTTTCATACAAAAACAACTATCACTCCACCATTGGGATGTCACCTTTCGAGGCTTTGTACGACCGACTTTGCAGATCGCCTTTGTGTTGGAATGACCTTGGGGAGTCAACACTTATAGGACCAAAGATGGTACAGGATTCCATAGAGAAGGTGAAACTCATCCAGAAGTGGATGAAGACTGCACAGAGCATGCATAAGTCTTATGTTTATAGCAGATGGAGACCTCTGGAGTTTGTGGATGGTGACCAAATCTTTCTGCGGGTCTCAACTCAACAAGGTTTGCGAAGATTTGGTCGGGATGTCACATTATCTCTGAGGTTCATTAGACCTTTTCAGGTCCCCAGCAGAGTTGGTGAAGTGTCTTACCACTTAGCTCTTCCACCTCAGCTGCACCGGGTGCACGACTTCTTCCATGTATCCTAACTAAGGAGATACATGCATGACCCGTCACACATCAATGAAGGGGGTGAGCTGGAAATAAATGATGTGGAGATGTTTATAGAGGTTCTAGTAGAGTTTGAGGATTGACAGGAGAGATTCATTTATGGGCGTTTGATACCTTTGGTGCATACTTTGGCCACACGAGAACCTCTAGGAGAGCACATAGGAGCGGGAGGCTCCGATTCGTGTTCAGTACCCCCACTTTTTTTCCTAGTTTTTGTAATGAGGCTTTTGGTGACACAAATCCCTAAGGTGGGGAGAATGTAAAGACCTTAAAATTACATGTAATTTATTTTAATTATATGGGAATTTTACGAGTCCTCGAAAATTGACGGCGCGTGATTATGAGGCCCGGTGTGCTCGGAAAGAATTTATGAACTTTTTTTAGGTACATTCAGTAAATGTGGGAGCGGTTTTTTTAACATCTGAATCGGTGCTCAGAATTGAAATATGTGGTCACCATTGAACTCGCAGTGTCAATATTCGCTTAATGAGAATTTCACTTTGACTACAGTAGGTCGAGGGTAGAAGATATTTTTTCAGTTTTTCATGGAAGAAGAAAAATAAAATATTTATCATTTTTTTGAAACCCCTCATTTTGAGTTATGGGGGTGGGGACCACCTGAACTAGAAAACCCCTATTCGAAATTCTAGTGGTGGGGACCACCCAATACCTTCTTTAATGTGGGGAAGTGCCTTGGAATCCTCCCATTTAATTGTGTCAATGCAATACAATTAATTGTTCCATTTAATTGTGAAAATGCAATACAATTAATTGTGCCGACTTTAATTGTGCCAATGAAAATTAAATTGATAAACCTATTTTAATATGTTGGCTCCTCATTTCACTAGGTAAAATCATTAGCGAAAGGGATTCTTGGGGAAAAATTTGGAGAAAATATTTCTCCAATGAAGAACACCCTCTCCAACAAATAACATACTTTGGAATCAAGAATGAGGATGACACATGAGCCCCTCTTTGGAAGCGTGTTGCGGAAGAGACGAACATTGGCATCCTCATTGCCTTCACTGACTTCTTCTCGCGACACTCCCAATGAGCAGTTGGGGCAGGGATTTTGGCTTGTTTATCCCTTTCCCCTTTCTTGATGTTCATCTTGATTTAAGAACATTTATATTCTTCTTGATTGAAGAACAAATAAGCCACCTAATATCGTTCGAACCTGGAGAGTGCGGGAAAAAAGAACATTGCCCGGCCACTCTGCAACCTTTGAAGATTTTGATGAGTTCATTGCGATGGAGGAGGATGGTGACTGGTACCATAAACTAGCACCGATAGGACTCGAGAGCGGCGGTCGGCACACTAGTCGGCCGCAAAGACGGCAGCGGCACAACTGCACAACCGGTGGAGGGTCGCGGCCCGTCGGCTGGGGAGAGTAGAGGTCACGGCTGGCTGCATGAAGGGGAGGCAGTGGCGTGCGTCCACGCCACTATCATGCAGAAGCCACGGCATGAGGCCGCAGTGGCGATGGAGGGCGGCCATCTCGCTGCCGGCCGCCGATGTGGGCACGACACGTGACCGCGCCGTGGAGGAGGGTTGGTCATCCGGCCTGCCATAGGCCACCCAATGCGGGCCACCCAACATAAGACGCCCTGTTCGGGCTGCCCAGTGCATGTCGCCTAGTTTGGGCCACACCGCGGGCCGCCTAGCGGGCCACACATTGCGGGACGTACTGCGGGCCACCCATCGGGGGACATACCACAGGCCGCCCAGTGGGCCGGGCTATACGGGTGGGCCGAGTTGCGCCGACGGGCCGGGCCGGACCCAGCAGGCTGGGTCGGACCCATGGCTGGACCCGGTTCGGGCCGGGTATACCCGAACCAGGTTGGGTCGGCCCTGGCCAGGTCGTACCAAACCTGTACCAGCTTCGACCCCTTTTGCTCTTTCATCCAAAATTTGAGCTATGGGTGTATGTGTAACAAACCGTCGGTAATACTGAGAATAATGATCGAGACAGTCCTTTTGGTATACCCCACTTTATTTTTGGATAAATTTGGGGTACGGCCGGGATGGATTGAACACGAATCCAACCAGGCCCTCGAGACTAAAATGCCAATAACATACAGACTGGGAATCTAATTGACGCACAGTCTATTTTTTTGAGACCCCTATTACATGGCAGTCCTTTAGGATACTTCTTCATGTGAATTCATGGAATTTGGAGTATCAACCTATTTCTTGATGATCAGACTCTCCCAGAATAATGTGAGCTTAGTACGGGAACCCTGTAGCAGGCTGTAAGATGAGAAAAGGATCCTATGTGGGTCTGTGCCTTAGGATCCTATGTGGGTCTGTGCCTTAGGATCCTATGTGGGTCTATGCTTTTGGATCCTACATGGGTTTTTGTTCTTGTATCCCACTTGGATCTGCTCTAGAAATCCATGTGGGATTACTATAGGATCTGACGTCGGTCTGCTGTACTAGGATCCTTAGTGTGTCGGATTATTTTGGATCCTACGTGGGTCTGCCTCATAACAGAGTAAGATTAATCTGTAGATACATCTAATCATCTATACGTTCGTACTTACGTTATAACTGGTGTGAGATAAGTCTTTACCTTAGTGGTAATCTTTTGTGTGGCATAACATTGTGGTACATACCTTCATGGTGATATCATTGTGATATTCTTATATGTTGCTGAAATGCATGACCGATTGTCTCCTTTTGACCGGTCAAAGTTCTGGTGCTCTGCTAATGTGTATAGTAGCACTCGGGTCGAATCCTCTGCGATGATGAATTGTAATAGTAGCTTTTTTTAGTTGATTGTATTTTGGTTAGGGGGTTTCTTTGCAGAGCTTAATTGAAATGATTGATTGAATATAATTGATTTAACAAATTGATAAATATTGTGGTCAGTTCATTATTAGTGAGTTAATCTTGTGATATCCTTGAGCTTTGCTTTATATTGCATTTAAATTAACACTCACTTCACAAGTTGACATCGATTAGAATTCATAAGTGTTAATTCTTTAATCCAAGGCTTAACTTAACTAGGATTCTAATCTAAATTTTTAATTATTTATGGTAGTGTATTAATGGTTCCAATAATCTATGGAAACCACATTTTAAACAAAATGTGTCATTAATCCCGGACATATTGAGTCCAACATACAAAATGTTAAATTAACGCATACTCATCGAGAAAATACTCTCAATCACTTAACAAACCTAAATTTTGACTCACCCTAATGAGATATTTGCTCATCCATTTGGGTGTTTAATATTATGGTTATAATAATTATGATGATAAATTAAGAATAGAAGAAAAAGAATGGGATTTGAAAAGAGTGGTACGTCGAACACACACACACGAACAATGATGATAATTAAAAACAGATTTTCGATTGAATGAGGTAGAAAAATATTGGATGTGGATTCAACTTAAGTAATACTTTTTTGAGAAAATTAATATTAAACTAAAGAATATGGATGAGAATAAGAGATATTGAATAAGAAATTTTCATTAAAACAGAATTAAAAAAGAAAGTACTTACAAAATTACAACAATGAAGAACATAAAAGTAAATGAAAACAAAAGGAGGAGGAACCGTATCTCAAGTGAAAACTAGAGTATTGTAGGTCCTCCCAATCCTTTTTCATGGACTTAGTTGTGCCAATGTGATCTCCTCTCTTCTGAAATTCCAACCCCTTGCATGGAGAGGAGGGGGATCTATTTATAGCCCAAGGAAGTGGACTGTTGGGATTCCCAATCTGTCCCTCCACTTGGCTCGACGATTTGGACATCCACACCGTAGACTCTCGAGATATATCCTTCTTTAAAGTTGTATATAATAATTTTTTCTAACTACTCTCAAAATTGTGAGGCATTTGGACCTTTTTATCCATTGTTATGGCCGGCTGAATAACCAATTTTAATCTATCCATTTCAATCCATTCTTTTTTATGTCCAAAATGTGAAAGGGTTTTTGAATCAGAATATGCCTTAAAAACGAATTATTTATTCATCAAAGTTGTACACCTATATCATTCCTTTCACACTGAAAAATATAAGCTCGATTTGATGATTACATTATGAGATATGTCATGAATAGTGTCCGGATTTTAATTCTTGGACATAATAGTGGACTGGACTTCAATGCTTCATTTGGGATCCTTGTTCTTAGATTTGGGCCCTAAAATTTTTACCCATGATTCGGTTGTCGAATCAAAAACGAATGTTGGAGTTTCACAAAATATGGACTTAGGGAGTGAGACTACTAACTCAATCATCATGGCTGATCTAGTTTCATCACAAATTCTTTAGGTCATCTTATGTGGTCCATATGAGCCTTCAAATGGCATAATTGGACCATGATTACTCCTAATTATATGTGAAAATTTTAATAAGGAATCCTAAAAACAATAACCACATAATTTTAATCATTATGGTGAGAGTTATAAACAAAATAGTAAACTGGCTCAATTGGACTACTTAACAAAATGCACAAAAATTATATTTAGTATTAAAACATTAATATTTCACACAAATTATGCACATTTCATATAAAATAATTAAAGGGATTATATAATAAGTCATGAAAATATTAATAACATCAACTCCCCTATACATAGTCTTTTTCATGTCCTTATGTGTAACAAATATAAAAACATGACAAAATCATTTTCACTCACCAAAAAATATTAAAATTTTGTTTTCTTCAATCAGGGAAGGTTTAGACTATTTCAGTCATCCATTTTGAATTCCACCACAAGTTGTTACAGAAAAAATGTTCCAAAACTAATTCATTTTTTCATGCTCAAATCTAGAAATGGAAAATGTGGACACTCAAAACTCACACCTCTCAAGATGATAAAATTCATTTGTGGAGGATCACTTCTTCACCAACCAAAAGTGGAAATCTTAGAGTTTGAAAGACCTCTCATCTTCCAATCCCTATCAAAAGTGCACAGGAATCAAGAGGTCATTTTAAGGGGTTTTTCTGTGGCTATGGGACGGTAGGAATATAATTTCCAAGGGAGAGAAGAAGGGGGTTAAAACACCAACATAGAAAAAGCAATGCACATTTTTTTGAAATAAAACATGGAAGGAAATGAAAACTCATATTTACAAGGGAATTATTGTGTGAAGAAAGACACAACAGAGGAAGAAAATATAAAGTTAATGAGAAGATAGAATATTTACAAAACAGAAAACTTCTCCCAATAATAATATAATACAAGTGTTCTTTTTTTCTTTTCCTTTTTTTTCTATGTTTTTTCGAATATTGTCCTTGAAACAAATCTCACACTCATATCCCAACCATTTTTTGATCTCCTCATGAATATAATTTTAATAGTTATAAAAAGATCAAAGGTTGAGGAAGAGTGATTTTTTACCTACCCAAGACACAACCCATTATTTCAATTTTTTCATCTTTTTTTTGAACACTTGTCAATAACATTTACAAAATTACAAAAATGGAAGTACATTACATTCCCCAAAACATACTGAATGACAACCTCTCCCCCACACTAAATTGATTCTTTCCCTCAAGCATATGATAACAAGGTGAAATCATCAAAGGGTACCCAAAATGAAATCCACACCCCACACTTAAATTTCAAAAAATTATGAAATGAAAATCAGTGTTGATATTGGGTGGGAAAAGGTATTAGGATTTTAATGTGGCTACCAAAGAAAAGTATTTCATAGGCTCTAAGGGCATTTAAAAAGGAGGATTAAAGTAAGGGAAATGGTAGGATATTTGGATATTGTGATTCTCGTGTAGTTCAAAAAATTCCTCTATCATATTAATGCACACTAAAGTAGGAAATTCAGCTCGAAGGTCCAAAAACTCAAGACTAAAAATGGGGTTGAAAACACAAATTTCAAAAATATGGCCATAGGTGGCCTTGGAATGAAAGAAAACTTTGTTCCTCACAGTTCAAGAAAAACATTTTCTAAATCAAAAATTGAGTATTCAAACTTTTTAATTTTGACACAAAATTATTTATCCAAAGTCATGATGAAAATAAAAAAATTTGAGATGAAGACATGCCTTTTGACGCCCCAAAATGGTTGGAAAAAATTTCAAAACTCGATGTTGAGTAAGCATAACTCTTGATTTTTTTGTATTTTTTTAAGTGCTTCTTTTTTTTAGGTTTTTTTGTACAAAGATACACCCACACAAAAGAGAAAGTGAAAAAGAATGGTTTTGATAAATAAATTGGTAAAAAAGTTAAAGAGAGAGGAAGATGAAGAAAGAGGTAGAGAGAGGAAGAGATGGAGAGAGAGTTAAAGGGAAAGTGGTGCCCCTAGTTTGGATTCGACGGGTCGCCATCTCCATCTAGTGGTAGGTTGACTGGAGAAGATGGGGATCTAGTGGAATTCGATGATGATCCTGGATTGTGTATCCTCTCATGGTGATGCTTTAACCGATGTCCATTAACCGTGAATGTCCTTTTGGAATAGGGTTCTTAGACTTGTACTGCACCAAATGGGTAAACATTAGTAATAACAAAAGGACCCTCCCAATGAGAATTAATCATACCTTGGTGAAGCCGAAATCTAGAATTTAAGAGCATTACCTTTTCACCTTCATGGAATACCTTTCCCAGGATGTGTTTGTCATGTATTACCTTGGCCTTTTCTTTTTACAGATTGGGATTCTCATAGGATTCAAGTCGAAGTTCCTCCAGTTCAGCCAATTACAACAATCTTTCTTCACCATATTTTTCAAAATAGAAATTACAGGTTTTCATAGCCCACAAAGATTTATGTTGGATTACAGCTGGTAGATAACATGATTTACCAAAAACTAGCCTAAAAGGAGACATACCAATTGGTGTTTTATTGGAAGTTCGATAAGCCCAAAGTGTTTCACCAAGTCATTCAAGCCAGTCTTTTCTGGTGGGTTTTACAATTCTCTTAAGCACACTTTTCACTTCTCTATTAGAAAGTTCAGCCATGCCATTTGTCAGGGAGTGATATGTTGTGGAAGTTTTATGTATAACCTCATTCTTTTTCAAAATAGATTATATGGTTCTATTACATAAATGGGTTCCTAAGTCACCGATCATGGCACGAGGCATGCCAAATATGTAGAAGATGTGTGTCTTTAAGAACTCACTAACAGTATGTGAATCATCCTTTCTAGAGGGTTTGTCTTCGTCCCCCTAGAAACATAATCAACTGAAAGAAGGATGTATGAGAATCCATTGGATGGGGGAAATGGTCCCAGGAAATCGATGCCCCAATCTTCGAAGATCTTGTGGAAAATTAAAGCCTTTTGGGGCATTCCATTTCTCTTGGAAATTGTGCCAAATTTTTGGCAAGTGGGACATGATTGACAAAAATCATGTGAGTCCTTAAAGAGTGAAGGCCAGAAGAGTCCAGAGTCTAGGACCTTTCGGGAGGTCCTTTGTGGTCCAAAGTGGCCACCACCAAGCAATGAGTGACAAAATTCTAAGATAGAGGCATGTTCATCTTTATCAACACATCTCTTTATTACCATGTCAGCCCCACTTTCCCAAGGATCATTTTCTTCCCAAAATAGTATTTTGAATCACTTTTCAACTTCATTTTTTGTTCTTTTGAAAAAAAATTTGGAAAAACACCAGAAACCAAATAATTTACAATTGGGGCGTACCATGGTATTTTTGGAATGAGAGATGAAAGGTGTTTAGAGGGGAATTCCGGATCGATGATTTCAGGATGAGAAGAATTAGAAATTATACTCAAGTGATCAGCCACAGGGTTTTCTTTTCTTGTTCTATCTTATATTTCAAGTTCAAACTCTTGGAGCGTTACGATCCATCTTATTAGCCTCAGTTTAGAATCACTTTTCTTGAGTAAGAACATTATAGCAGAATGGTCTGTGAAGATGATGATTTTGGCACCTAAGAGATAGAGCCGGAATTTATCTAAGGCAAAAACCACTGCTAAAATTTCCTTCTCTGTGACAGTGTAGTGATATTGAGTTCCATCCAATGTGTTTGAGGTATTATAGTTGACATGCGGAATATTTTCTCTTCTTTGACCAACAGCCCCAACAGCTCTATGAGAAGTATCACACATCAGCTCAAAGGGTGAGGACCAATCTGGGGGTAGGATTTTTGGGGAAGATGTTAGAGCAGTTTTTAGTTTAACAAAGGATCTCTTGAAAACCTCATAGAAATGGAAAGGGATATCATTTTGGAAAAACCACGTGAGTGGGGGGAAATCATACAAAAGTTATGGACGAATCTCCGATTGAAACCGGCATGACCGAGAAATGAACGGATGTCTCGAACAGAAGTGGGTTGAGGAAGTGATTGGATCACATCAATTTTGGCAGGATCAACTTCAATACCATCTTTTGAAACTATGTGACCTAGAACAATCCCATTTTCAACCATGAAGTGACATTTTTCAAAATTTAACACAAGGTTACACCTGACACACATTTGGAGGACTAGAGAGAGTGAATTCAAACAAGATTCAAATGACTCACCGTAAATGATGAAGTCATCCATGAAGACATCCATGCATTGTTCAATGAATTTGGAAAAGATACTCATCATACACCACTGAAATGTTTCTAGAGCATTGCAAAGTCCAAAATTCATTCTTCGATATGCATATGTTCCAAAGGGTCATGCGAAAGTATTATTTTATTGGTCCTGAGGTGCGATTGGGATTTTCATGTAGCCGGTGTATCCATCAAGAAATCAATAGTGTGACTTTCCGGCTAATCGTTCCAGCATTCGATAAAGAATGGAAGAGGGTAGTGATCTTTTCTAGTTTCAACATTCAATTTCCTACAGTCGATGCACACATGCCATTTGTTCTTCACTCAAGTTGTGACTACCTCTCCATGTTCATTTGTGACAAAAGTTATCCCACCCTTCATAGGTAAAACATTAATTGGACTAACCCATTCACTAAAAAAATTGGGTAGATAATACCATCTTGAAGATGCTTGGTGATCTCTTCCCTAACTACCTCAAGTATGAGTGGATTGAGTCTTCTTTATGGTTGTCTAATTGGTTTGGATGACTCCTCAAGATGGATGTGATCCATCAAAAGTGCAGGGTTGATTCATGGTATGTCTTCTAGTATCCACCCTAATGACTTTTTCTTTTCCTCTAACACCTGAACAAGTTTGGACTCCTTGGTTTCGTTAAATGAAGAAGAGATAATGACAGGATAAGAGTGATCATGGAAAAGAGTGATCATGGAAAAGGAATGCATATTTCAGGTGTTCAAGAAGAGGTTTCAGATCAGTGTTATCTTTTATTTTTTGGTTAGACAACTCAGGAATGGAGGAAGGGACTTCATTTTCTTCAAATTCATTCTTCTTAAAACTGTTCAAGGTGGAGTAGCAGAGATCCGATTTGATGTGGGATTCAAGAGATTTTCAAGTTATTCTATATTGATGGAGTCTATGAATGAGATGTCCACATCAACTTAACCATTTATTACTTGGTTAATCATGGTGAAGATTTCACAAGATCCTTTCTCATTATAACATGAAGAACATGGTGGATTGGGGTTCAATTGACTCTTAGAAGTGTCCTCAGAAGCATGGATTGAGAATGCAGAGTGATCCTCAGATGGGTATCGCATAGCGTGAAAAATATTGAACTTGACCAGTTGGTCACGGAATTCTATAGATAATATCTCTGAATGGACATCAATCTTGGTTCTTGCAGTCATGAGGAATGGTCTTCCTTGAATTAGGGGAGATCGAGAAGAGTCTCTCTCACCTTCCATGTCATGTACATAGAAATCATCATGGAAGATAAGATCATTGACTCGGACAAGGACATCCTCAATTATTCCCTTAGGACTAGCTATACTTTGATTGGCTAATTGAATAACAACACCTGTTGGATGTAAGGTTCCTAGACCAAGGTTGGAGAATATGGATTTGGGCATGACATTAATTGAGGCTCCTAGGTCTATGAGTGCATCATCAAATTTGGAACTTTCAATTTGGCATGGGACCGTAAAGGTCCCCGGATCCTTGCACTTTATGGGATTAGACTGCTAGTTGGAAACATTTTAAAATGTCTTAAGTTGCATCTTGTGGGTACACAACTCCTTGAGAAACATGGCATGCTTAGGAATTTTTTTTATGGCAACTAATAGGGGAAAGTTGACATCAACACGTCTAAACCTGTCGAGCATTTCAGGATCAGGTTCAAAGGACTTCCTTTATTTAGAAACAGCTTGAGGAAAAGGAATTTGATTCTTATGTGGAATTGAAGGAGGTGAGGGAATGGTTTCAGGTTCGTTTTCAAGTTTATTTTTCTTTTCATTTTCTAGGTAAAAATTCAATGGAGTGTTGGAGGACTTATCTTGAGTCATAGAAATTTGATTTTCTAATCTATGTTCAATAGAACATACATTACCCTTGGGGTTGGGTAAGGGTTGAGCAGGGATTTGGGAAGAATTGGATGGTTTCTGCGGACTAAGGTGGGATGCAAGTTGACCAATTTGGGTTTCAATATTCTCGAGGCTGGAATGGGTGAAGGAGGCAAGATCGTCCACTGCACTTTCCCATGGTTTCGTGGAAGAAGAGGCTTGTCCTGAATTGGGATTACCCTGATTTTGGTTCATGGGAAAGCGATTGTATTGGTTTTGGAAATGGGAAGGCTCACTAGAATAATGGAATCCAGGGGGAGGATTGTTCCTTTGAGGTTGAGGAAGAAAAGGATAATGTTGTTGGAAGTTACCAACACCTTGACCATATTAGAATTGGTTTGAGTTTTGAGGAGGGAATTGAGGAGGATGAGATATGGGATTACCATACCTATATCCTTGGTTATAGGAAGAATATAAGGGATCAGAATGGGGATGGTTGAAGTTTATAACAAGTTGATCTGATAGTTTAGGGTTGGTGTTCCTTTGAACATATGTTCCATTGATCTCCATTGGTCCAGATGAATTAGATTTATCCTTTTGAAGTTGTGGACATGTGTTAGTTGGATGATATGAAGAGTAGCAGATTGCACAATTTTTGACAGGTCCAAGAAACATTGATTGCGAAGAAGATGAGGTTGGGGATTTGGTAGCCACATCTAGTTGTCGCAAAAGTCTTGTCAGTTCACTCATCCACTCGGTCATCTTGTTCGACTCAATTGATCGATTATGTTGGTCTTGTTTGACTTGATCATGTGCTCGAGTATGGAATTGTTCTGTGTTTGCAGCCATGTTACTTATTAGATCTCTTGCAGCTGCATGAGTTTTATCAATAAGAGCACTGCCACTTGCTGGATCAATGAGAGTTCTCTAAATAGCCAATAACCCCTCATAGATGTATTGGATCAAGAGTTGGTCAGGAATTTGGTGGTGTGGACAGGTTGAAATAAGCTTTTTGAACCTCTCCCAGTATTCATGGAGTGATTCACTTGGGAACTGACAGATACCACTTATTTCCTTTTGGATAGAAGCAGTACAAGAAGCAGGAAAGAATTTTTCTAAGAAGAGTCACTTCATGTCATTCCATGTGGTTATGGAACCAGGAGGTAGGTAGTAAAACCATGACATAGAAGTGTAAGCGAGGAAGAAAGGGAATGCTCGAAGTTTGATTTGTTCTTCAGAAACCCCTTGAGGATTCATGGTAGAGCACACTACTTGAAACTCTTTAAGGAGGAGATGTGAATCCTCACCGGCTAGCCCGTGGAAATGAGGGAGAAGATGAATCAAACCCGATTCGAGTTCGAAGTCAGCTTCTATGTTTGGATATTTAATACCAAGAGGTTGGTATCAGGGGAAGAAACTTCTTTTATTGTTTGTTCCCTAGGATTGGCTATATCTAAATCAATTGGTTGGAGAAGGAATCGTTCTTGAATTATTTGATTATCTCTTAAGTTCCTCCTAAGTTGGTGAAGTGTTCGCTCAATTTCAAGGACAAAACAATCCGAGGGATTTTTTGGAAGGATACGGGGAATTTAAAAGAGATTTTTTAAGAAAGAGGAAGATGGGTTTTTCTTTGTGTTTTTTTTCATTTTTTTTAAAAAACATTTATTTTGGTTTTTTATTACAATAACCATAAACTAATGACTACTTAAATCACTATCCCCGGAAACGACGCCAATTTAAATGAACGTACTATTGTCGCCTATCGACCGGTCAAAGGTCCGGTGCTCTGTTAATGTGTATAGCAGCACTCGGGTCGAATCCTCGGCAATGATACTTTGTAATAGTCGTTTGTTTTTAGTTGATTGTATTTTGATTAGGGGGGTTTGTTTGCAGAGCATAATTGAAATGATTGATTGACTATAATTGATTAAAAAAATTGATAAATATTTGGGTGAGTTCATTATTATGGAGTTAATCTTGTGATATCTGTGATCTTTGCTTTATATTTCATTTAAATTAACACCCACTTCACAAGTTGACGTCGATTAGAATTCCTAGGTGTTAAATGTTTAATCCAAGCCTTAACTTAACTAGAATTATAATCTCAATAATTAATTGATTATGGTAGTGTATTTATGGTTCCAATAATCCATGTAAACCACATTTTAAACAAAATATTTCATTATTCCATGACACATTAAGTCCAATATACAAAATGTTAAATTAATGCATACTAATCGAGAAAATACTCTCAATCACAAAACATCCTTAAATCTTGACTCTCACCAATGAGATATTTACTCAGAAATTTGGTTGATTAATAGTCTTTTTATAATAATTATGATGATAAACTAATAATAGAAGAAAAATAATGGGATTAGAAAATAGTGGTATGTCTAACACACACACACAAACAATGATGATAATTAAAAATAGATTTTCAATTGAATGAGGAAGCAAAATATGGAAAGGTTCTTCAACTGGATTTACACTATTTTAAGAAAATTATTATTAAGCAACATAAGGTGGATTAGAATAAGAGATATTGAAGAATAAATTTGCATTAAAAAAGAATTACAAAAGAAAGGACTTACAAAATTACCACAATGAAAAACATAAAAGTAAATGAAAACAATGAGAGGAGGAAAGGTCTCTCAAGTGAAAACATGAGTATGTAATGTCCTCCCAAGCCTTTTTATTGGCTTTTTTTGTGCCAATGTGATCTCCTCTCTTCTGAAATTCCAACCCCTTTCATGGAGAGGTGTGGGGTGTATTTATAGCCCAAGGAAGTGGACTGTTTGCATTCCCAATGTGTTCCTCCACTTGGATCAACTATTTGGACATCCAGAAAGAATAATCTAGAGATATTTCCTTCTTCAAAGTTGTATATAATAATTTTTTCCAATGACTCTCAAAATTTGTAAGAATTTTTACCTATTTAGCCAATGTTATGGCTGTCTGATAAAACAATTTTAATCTATCCATTTCAATTCAGTCTTTTTGAAGTCCAAAATGTGAAAGGGTTTTTGAATAGAAATATTCCTTCAAAACCTAATGATTTATTTAAAAAAGTTGGCCTCCTATATCTCTTCATTTACACTGAAAAATCTCAGCTCTATTTGATGATTACATCATGAGATATGTCATGAATAGTGCCCGGATTGTAATTCTTGGACAGAATGGTGGGCTGAACTTTAAAGATTCATTTGGGCCCCTTGTTCTTAGATTTGGGCCCTGAAATTTTTAACCATGATTTCTTTGGAAAATCAATAACACATGGTGGAGTTTTAAAAAATATTTCATTTGGGAGTGATACTAGTAACTCAATCATTATGGTTGATCCATTTTCTTCACAAATTCTTTGGGTCATCTTGTGTGGTCCATATGAGCCTTCAAATAGAATAATTGGACCATAATTCCTTATAATGGTATATGATAAATTGAATAATGAATCCAAAAAAACAAGAACCACACTATTTGAATCAGTATGGTGAAAGGTTTAAATAAAATAGTAAACTTACTCAATTGGCCATCTTCTAAAAATGCTCAAAAATTATATTTAGTATTAAAACATTAATATTTCATATAATATAAGTAAAGCGAGTATATAATAAGTCATAAAAATATTAATAACACCATTTGCGTACCTTTGTGGTACTTACCTTCAGGGTGGTTACCTTCGTGGTAATATTTCCTTCGTGGAACAGTTTTACTTTTGCTAAGGATTGGGGCCTTGTGTTTCCTCATGATTGAGTGAGTTTACTCGATAACTTAGTTATATGTATGGGCATATACCTAAGTAGGTTTTTTAGTCGTTTTCATGCTTTGGGGTTTATCCTTTGTGGATTTGGTGAGACCTTAGAGGGTCTCGGGATCCATACTGAGTATCATTATACTCACCCCTGCATGGGTTATGCCCGCACCTTATTGTGTTTGGTGCCGGCGAAGGACAAAATTGATCAAGGTTGAGGGTACCAGGGATGGAGGTAGCTCGGAGGTGGACATTATACAAGGTGTACCGTAGTGATGACTGTTCGAGAACTGTACCTACCCTTCAGGTAGGATTCCTTGCGGGTGTTTATAGGAGTTGTTCCAGTTTACATATACATCCCAGTTTTCATGTACATTCCAGTTGGGCATGTATTCTGGCCCCTTTTTATTTCTTTACACACCCTTTTTACTATATAGTTTTACTTTGTTCTTGTATCCTGTTTTGTGCTTAGTTGTGTGAGTTTATATGTTAAAAAGGAAATGCCTTCCAAGTTTAAGGGAATACACCTTTTAGTGATAGTCGCCACCCCCTGGCCTATAGAAGGTGGGCTTTGGGTAGTCACGTCATGGGCCATGGGGGACAGTTCATGACATGTAATGGAAATTAGATTCATAACAAAAAATAATTACATGGATGTAAATGAGGAGATATAAATCCCTCGCGAAATTTGGGCATGGTAACGAGTGTACATGGGATGAATTAATGAGAGAGAAAGAGGTCTCCATCATCCAAACATAAAGAGGGTGATATGGGGGGAGATTCGGAATCATACCCCATCATTTTTAATTGAAAACAAAATCGCATTACAACTTAAAGAAAATTGGACAAAATTATAAAGGAAGAAATCCCTTACTTTGAAGTGTGATCCCAAAGGCTTGGGAAATGCTTGAGAGAGGCTTCATGGGAGCTTAGGGTTCCTTGGGATGATTCTAGAGAGAGGGGGCAGGGGTTGGTCTAACACCAAATTCTTTGAGTGAAGAGGAAGTGGGAGCATGGGTTGGTTTACATAAGAAATGAGAGGGAATTCTTTATTATTTAGGTTTGGGACACATAACATTAAACTAATCAAAACCACAAACCAGCACATGGTTTTTGCCTATGGTTTTTTCCAAATGTGATTGGAAAACAATATTTTATATGTCCAATTCCTGAACTTCTTAAAATAATAGGGTTGATTATGTGGAGGTGACTGGCAATCTCAAGGAAAACAATTTAAAAAGACAAAATGTTTTATAAGTCTTGGAGGGTACACTAAATATTTTTAAAATAAATAAAACAAACCAAAAATAACATTATTTAAATGTAAAACATATATTGTCCGAACAAAATGTTTATATAATTTTATTACACCACTATTGGGTCATTATGATTTCATAAAACACATTATATATTTAATTGGTATTAATTTTTTACCCAAAAATTCAATTATCTAAGAATATTAAATAAAATTCCCCATTGGATAATTTTGATATCCTGATTCCAAAAATAATATTAATTTTATCTAAATATTTTTCTAAATATGTGAATTTTTACTTTTTAAATAAAAACCGACGTTTAAAAAAATCATGGGTTTTGACAAAAATAACATTCAAACCTTATTTAAAATTACAATTGCATTCATAAAATTATTCGACAATTTATATTTAACAAAAATAAATTTGTTAATAATAATTATTATATTTTATTAAAATAAAATTTAATTCAAAAATCCATTAATTCATCGAAATAAATTTCTAAGATAAATATTTAATAAAAATACTATTTCTGCTTTAAAAACTATTTACAATGTAACAATAATAAAATGAATGCACATTCATTATAAAAAAAATAATGTATATAGTCATAGTTCTAGGTTCTTGTTACATAACCCCTTATAACACCTGCATAATATCGAAGGGTAAGGTGTGTGATTGTGAGAGACTCTTGGGGTGGCTCGGATAACATCTCTTGGGTGGTAATCTCTATTAACTTCCACTTTTCCTGTAGTCGGTTCCACTCCAGGATTACGTGTCCAAGTTTGGATTTATCTATGTCAAGAGAAAATCTTAGTGACGCCACCTCCTTTCTGAGCTCTGACAAATGGGCTTCATATGGGGCAAGTCTACTGGATGAGACCATCACATCATTTGTTCGAGTAAATTGGATTTGTTAAAGCCCTATATTTATACAAATCATGTGATCACTTTTCGACGGCTATATTAGAAACCGTCACAATTCATAACAGTATTTTATGATCTAGAAACATAAAACCAATTATGTTAAAATTTTATATAACCATAATAAGACATTTAATTAGATCTAGAGAAATTTCCAGTAATGAACGTTTGGGTCGTTACAATCTTCCCCCCTTAAGAAATTTCACCCTCAAAATTTCCATTTCCAATAGTAAAACAGATTTTCGTAACTCTACTTCATAATTTCCTCTGATTCTTACATAAATTATTCAAACATGTGGTTTCTCCATAACACCTTTATTAGGGGCATTTTCTTATTTCCTACAACATTTTCTCTACAATCTATGATCTTCACTGGTTTCTCCCCATAAGAAAGATCATCCTCTAGTTGTACTACCTCTAAAGAGAGTATATGTGAAGGGTCTTCTAGGTACTTACTTAAGAGGAATACATGAAATACATCATGTAAATTGGCCATGGTTGGTGAAGGTTCTAGTCTATAGGCTACATCCCTAACACGATCAAGAATCTCAAACGGGCTGATGTGCCTACGACTTAAATTCCCTTTCTTTCCAAACCTCATTTCCTTCTTCCATGGAGAAATTTGTACAAATACCATGCCTCCAACTTTAAACTCAGAGTCTCGTTGGCTGTTATCTGCATAAATCTTCTGCCGAATCTGGGCTACTTTGATATGATGTTGAATGGTTTTCACCTTATCCACCATTTCTTCGACCATTTCTAGTCCTAGAAGCTTACGCTCAATAACATCATCCCAATATGTCAGTGTTCTTCATCTATTTCCATACAAGGCTTCATAAGGTTCCATTCGGATGCTCGAGTGGAAACTTTTATTACAAGATAATTCAACCAGTGGAATATGTTGATCCCAACCTCCTTTAAATTCCATTGAACATGATATTAACATATCTTCCAGTGTATGAATAGTTCTCTTAGATTGTGCATGAGTTTGAGGATGATAGGCCATATGTAAGTTTAGTTCAGTATCCAGATCAAGTTAACTCTTCCAAAACATAGAGGTGAATCTTAGATCTCGATTGGATACAGTAGAAAGTGGTACTCCATGTTGCCTTACTAATTCACTGATATATATCTGTTCCAGTTGATCCAGTGAGAAATTCTCACTAATTGTAATGAAGTGTGTAGACATTGTAAGACGATCCATAACAACCCATATTGAATTGTTTCCTTTGGATTTCTTTGGATTCCTGGTAACAAATTCCATGGTGATGTTCTCCAATTTCCATTCCGGTATGGGAAATGGTTGCATCATCCCCTTAGACTTCTGCCTCTCTGCCTTCACTTGCTGACACACCAGGAACATTGATGTATGCTCAACGATCTCCATCTTCATATTATCCCACCAATAATTCTCTTGGAGATCTCGATACATATTCATGTTTCCTAGGTGAATAGAAAAATTTGAACAATTTTTATCATCCAAAAGTTCCTTCTATAGCACTAGACTTGATGGAACACTTAGTCTATTCCCAAATCTCACAATTCCTTCTTCATTAACATTGAACTCTACGGATTTCCCTTTTTTGATAGCTTACACTTTATTCTAAATTCCCATATCATCCTTTTGAGAATCCTTTAACTTTTCCAAAAGTGATGGTTTAGAAATCATTTATGAATAGATTGATGATGTTCCCTTATTTATGATTCCTCTGTCCATCATCATCAAATCTAAGAAGATTGGATCCTTCTCAATTCTCATCAATGATAGAATCATTGGGTTCTTTCTAATTATAACATCTTCCACCTTGTTCGCTTTCCCATGGTGGTAATTTATTGAGTAGTCATATTCTTTTATCAACTCTATCCATATTCATTTGTGCATGTTCAACTATTTCTATGTGAATATATACTTGAGGCTTTTTAGTCTATATATATTTCACACTTCTCCCCAAATAGATACAGCCATCAAATTTTTAATGTGAAGATCACCGCAGCCAACTCTAGATCATGTGTTGGATAGTTCTTCTCATGAACATTCAATTTCCTTGAATCATAGGCAATGACTTTTCCATTTTGCATCAACCCACATCCTATGCCCTTCTTCGAAGCATCACTGAATACCACAAAAAGTTCTATACATGTGGGTAAATTGATCATGGGTGTAGTGGTAAGAATCATTTTCAACTCCCTGAAGCTTTCTTCACATTCATAAATCCAAGAAAACCTTACTCCCTTCAGAGTTATCTTAGTAAGTGTCTTGGACAATCGTGAGAAATTTCTCACAAATCGTCGATAATATCCAGCTAACCCCATGAAGCTACATATATCAGTTACCAATATTGGCCTTGTCCATCCCTCAATTACATCTGTTTTAGAGGGATCCAGCGATATCCCACTGATTGTGATTATATGGCCTAAGAATGATACCTCCTTCAACCAAAACCCACAATATCTGTACTTTGCATTAATATTATCCTTCCAAAAGGTCTCTAGTTCAGTTCTTAGATGCTCCTCGTGGTCCTCCTTGGATATGGAGTATATCAAAATATCATCTATAAAGAATTCCAATAAATTGTCGAGGTAATACCTAAAGACACTATTCATGAAGTCTATGTAGATTTCTGGATCATTAGTGAGTCCAAAAGGCATTACTATAAATTCATAGTGCTCGTATCTTGAATGAAAATCAGTCTTGGGGATATCTTCTTTCTTCACCCTTACTCGATAATATCCCGAAAGAAAATACACATTGGAGAAGTATTATGCTCTACATAGCTGATCGAACAAGTCATAAATTCATGGTAGAGGATACTTGTTATTTATAGTGATTTTGATAAGCTCTTGATAATCGATGTAAAGGCTCAGTGACCCATCTTTCTTCTTGACGAAGAGGACTGGTGCACCCCAAGGTGAAGCACCTGGGTGTATAAATCCTTTGTCCAGATTATCCTACAGTTATTTCTTTAGCTCCTTAGTCTCTACAACATCCATTCTATATGGAGTCTTGAATATTGGAAATTATCTAGTTATAATATCAATTAATAATTCAATATCTCTTCTAGGAGGAAGACCAGGAAATTCCTCAGGAAACACTTTAGTGAATTCCTTCACAATAGGCATGTCATCAAGGATGGTTGCCTCCTTAGACTCAATCATTTGATCTAGATACACATGATCATATGGTAGTAATATCTATGCTTGAGATGATAGAGCTAAAGAAGATTCATCTTCCTCCTTGAACTTGTACAGAATCGGGGGTCGATTCTCCACATGGAGAGTGATTTCCCTCTCACAGGAATTTATGTTGGCTCTATATAAGAAAAGTCAATCCATGCTAATAATTTCATCAAATTCCACCAGAAATAGTATGACGTGGTTCTATGAGAAATACAATCCATAGATTATGGTAGGGGAGGAGTTATATTCATGGGATTCAATGATTGCCCCATTTTCTGTAATCACTGACATCTTTACTTCAACAATTTTTGGTGGTTATAGGATTGTTCTACTAAACTTTTGGGATATATAAGAATGCCTAGAACCTGAATTAAAATTATGTTTGCTATTCTTGAATGAATAACTAGCATACCTGTCACCACATTTTTTTGTGTTCACTTCAGCTGTAGTGATGGACGAAGCACTCTTATGCTGCCTTGGAGGTTATTGGTTGCCTCCGAAAACCCTTGGCTTAGGGAACTGATTTTCCATATTCCTTGGTTATTTGCAGTTGTAGCAATGAACAGCGTGTTGAGCTTCGAACGGAGAATTACTTTCCTCTTTTGTAGCCATGGGTTTTTTTCAGTAGTTAACAGCTAGGGGCCCTTCTCTACCAAACCTAATACATTTCCTCATCCCCTTCAAGCAATTTCTAGGGTGATTCTTTCCTCACCATTGGCAAGTGGAGTGCTGGATCTTCTTAGCACCGTTGGATTTATCCATCAGACCGCCAACATTGAATTCCACCTTAAAATTCTTATCTCCATGATACCACTGTGATTCTTCCATCTTCATTTCGACCTTGAGGGCACATCAGAAAAGTTCCTCATAGCTTTCGGAGTCATGGATTTCTAGCGCTTTCCATAGGATAGGTCTCAGCCCACCAAAGAAAAGGCCAACCTTGCATTCAGGGGTAACGACAAGGTCATAGGCATATCATGAAAGCCTTGTAAATATTTCCTTGTACACTCTAATAGATTCGTTTCCTGTTTTCTTGAGGTCAAGAAAGTCCTTTTCCATCTTAAGTCAGAGGGTGTGCGGAAAATATTTTTTGAAAAACATCTTCTGGAAATCAATCCATTCCAACACCTCGATCTCCTCCTCAGGCATAGTATTTTTGATCAACAGACACCATTGATCAGATTCACCCTCCATACAATAAGTAGCCAAGAGAACCTTCTCTTGTTCATAACATTAAAGGATGGAGATGATATCAATTGAGTTGATTCATTGTTCGGAAATTGAGGGATCATATGATCCATTAAAAGTAGGATACCTTTGTTTCATGAAGATCTCAATAGTGACTTGTTATTTCTTGGGGGGCGGGCTGAACATTCCAATTGACCCATTTTTATATTCAATTTTTGAGTTAACTGAGAGAGAATCTTGACAAAGGTCACGATTCCCAGTCCCATTGGATTGAGAATCTCATTAGAAAATTCATCACATTGATCTTCACATCGGTTGTTAGCCCGATTCCTCCTATTATCGTCCATTGGTTGGAATAAAAGAAAGGTTAAGGGTAACACATAATGGGTAATCCAAGGAAAAAACTGTTGACTTATAAATAACTTTCAATTCCTTAACTTATGAATCGATAGGCTTCAATCTATTATGTTCATCATCTACTTTCTAAAAAATATTCATAGGGATTTTTTTAAGTCCCTTAAAAATTGTTTATACTAATATTGTGAATTTTCCAAATAATATCCCTTGGGAGTGTCATAACCAAGAGTGCAGTAAGGACCATTGTAGTTCACCAGCTCCCATTCATGGTTTGCTCAAATCGGTGTTTTCATGTTTAACCCCTGGGATACATTTGTGCCAGAGCCGCCTCTACCTACTCATATCTAGACAGGGAGGTATTTTCTTGATAAACCACTTACTCAATAATCACCCAAACATAGGTATGTTTTTATTATTCTTATTATAGTCTCTATGTATCCACTAGGGTTTTCTAATCCGAATCCCAAAAATAACTAAACATATCCTCTGAAACCAACTATAACCACCATTTTCTTTTATTACAAACATAATCAAGATTTATTACATAAACTTCATGTGACAAAACATAGAAGATCAGGATGTCTAGTATCTTTGGGTATTATGATCATTACATAACATCTTAAAACATGAAATACATTATCTTTATTGAAAACTTCCTTTACATGACCACTACATTCTCTCGTACTTAGTATTGCATTGGATAACCTGAGGACATGCATAAGAAAAGGGTTAGAAATAAAGCCCAGTAAGGGAATTAATATGGAATAAAATGAAGAATACAATAAATGTTACAAAATAGGAATATCAATGGATCAGAAGAGAAACATGAACATAAAGGCATGATAAATCATAATAATCATAACATGGTAATGTGGCAACAACACATAACATGGAATTAGCATGAGCCAAGGATAAGTGCACATAGAGCATGATTAAAACCTCATTTCACATGACGCATGCATAAACCATCCTTGAAATTGAATTATAATGAGTAAAAACCTATTTCACATGATGTATCAGGATATTATACTTTACCCAATGCATTGGAGCGCCATCAGGGCACACCCTTCTTAAACATTTCATTAAATGCACAAGTGTGCCACATGGATCATACAATATGGAATCAATCATCATCATTTATTCCATGATAAATGGATATGGAATAAATACATGAATATTTATAATCAATAATTAAATTCTCCTAAAGGTGAATACCCTTGATAGAGAAATAGGCATGGTATTCACTACACATTGACATTGGCTTGGAAAATCATAGTGCAATTTCAGATGCATAAAGACGTGAGATAGGAACTCATAAAAAATGGTTGATGAGTCATAAAGGGGTGTATCATAATATTTACTTGGAATGGAAAGTAAGGGGGACATATAGATTCATTTCCCAACAAATGTAATGGAATTTATATGCATGAATCCAAATAATTACTTGGATGTAAATGAGTAGAGAGAAATCCCTCACTGAATTACGGCATGGTAATGGTTGTACGTGGGAATAATTAATGAGAGAGAATTTGGCCTCAAATAATCCAAAAATAAAGAGGTATTTATGGGGGTGGTGATAAATTATACCCCCAATATTTTTAATTGAAAACAAAAGGGCAATACAATTTAAAAAAATTTGACAAAATGAGAAAGGAAGATATCCCTTACATGGAAGTGTGACACCAAAGGCTTGGGAGAGGCTTGGGAGAGGCTTCTTGGGAGATTGGGGAACTGTGGGAAGATTCTAGAGAGAGGGGGAAGGGGTAGGTCGAACTCCAAAGGCTTTGAGTGAAGAGGATGTGGGATCTTTGGTGGGTTTATATAGAAAAGGAGAGGGAATTTTTTATTATTTAGGTTTGGGACACCTCACATTAAAATAATCAAAACCACAAACCAGACCATGGTTTTGGCCCATTGTTTTTTTCAAAAGAGGAGTGGAAAACAATATTTTATATTTAAAATGGCCTATCTTCTTCAAATAATTGGATTTGTTATGTGAAGGTGAGTCACACTCTCAAGGAAACCAATTTAAAAAGGAAAAATGTTTTATAAGTCTTCGAGGGTACACTAAAGTTTTGTAAAATAAATCAAAAAACCTAAAGTCAAATTATTTTAATGTTAAAACATATATTGACCGAACGTAATGTTTATATTATTTTATTACATCACTATTGGGTCATTATAATGTCATACAACACATTATATATTTAACCAGTATTTAATTTTTACTCAAAACTTCAACTGGCTCAGAAAATTAAAAAAAATTCATCGTTGGATAATTACGACAGCCTGATTCCAAAAATAATATTAATTTTATCTATATAATTTTATAAATATGTTATTTTAATATTTTAATATAAAAACCTCTATTTATCCAAAATTAATGGGTTTTGACAGAAACATCTTTCAAACCTTATTAAAAATTACAATTGCATTCATAAAATTATAGGATAATTTATATTTAATAAAAAATAATTTGTTGATAATAATAATAAAATATTATTTAGTTAAAAAATCGATTAATTCATCAAAATATATTTATTAGTTGAATATTAACTAAAAAATCTATTTCTGCTTTAAAAACATTTTACAAGGTAACAATAATAAAATAAATTCATGTTATTTATAAAAAATAATGTACATAGTAATAGTGCGCGGGTATTGTTACATAACCCCTTATAAAACCATCATAAGACAAAAGGCTAAGGTGTGAGATGGTGACAGACTCATGGGGTGGCTCGGATAACATCACCCGGGTGGTAATCTCTATTAACCTCCTCTTCTCCGATAGTGGGTTCTGCTAAAGATTAATGTGTTCAATCTTGTCTTGGGCTTGGTCAAGAGATAATCCCAATGATTCTACCTACTTTATGAGCTTTGACAAATGGGCGTCATACGGGGCACGTCTACTGGATGAGGCAATCGCTTCCATTTTCTGAGTAAATTAGATTTGTTAAAACCCTATATTTATACTAAACATGTGATAATTGCTCAACGAATATGTTATCAATGGTCACAATTCATAATGGTATTTTAAAATCCAGAAACATAAAACCAATAATTTTCACATTTTATATAACCATAATAAGAAATTTAATTATATCGAGAGGAATTTTTATTATAGAAGGTTTGGGTCGTTACAGCGGTGAAGAGATCTGGTTTGTGGTGGGGGTTTTTCAAGCATGTTGGTGATTCTGGTATTCATTTTTAGTTTTCATTTTTTTTGGATTATTTATTATTGTTGGTGATTATGGGTTTCTTCGGATTATTCTGCTTCGGCGTGTTTGGTTCTACAGGATCGTCATTGTTGCGGTCGCGGCATGGACGTGATGAAACGAATTCATTTTCTTCCTCTTGATCAATTGGTGATGGTTTCAAGAATCAAATTGTTGCCTTCATATTTTGGATTTGGATGTTCTTTTATTTGTGTGTGGGTTTTGGGTGAATGTGTTCCCACTGTTTGTCGATGTGATGCTATTTGTGATTTTGTTTGGGGTGTTTGGTGTTTTTTGAGCTGGATATAGTATGGATTTTCTATTTGATTTTGATTCTGAAAATTGGGTATGGTTTTATTTTGAATGTGTTTAAGGAATATGAAGGCGTTAAATGTTTGATGTTGTGATTCAGTGGTGGTTTTCATTCTACATTTGGTTTTTCTTACTTGGCCTCAGTGGTTTGCTGCTCTAAGGATCCTATAATCATATCGTCTACATGCGGTTTCTCTAGATTAGGTTTAGGGCGAAGAATTTCCATTGTACCTTTGCTTTCTAGAATTGGATTTTTGGGAGGGTATGGATATGGCCATTGGTACCAGGCCCATGATGTTTTCACAGGTCAACTAGTCGATCAGTGGTGTAAGGTGGAATTTGGATTTCATGTTTTTTATGCTGGGAGGGGATTTTCTCATATTGGGTGGGTTGTTTGGTCTTGGAATTTTAGGTCATTGGGGACTTTTTGATTTTTTTTATGTATTTGGTTTCCACATTTTACCCTTAAAAGGGTGTTTATCATATCTTAACAAAAAATAATTTTCAGTCAGAAAAGAACTCATTTGGAATTTTGGAAAACAAGTCAAGAGTACACATGTTCATACCTAAAACATTCATACCAAACCAACCTAAATCAATAATTGATGGTTTATGGACGAATAATGGACATTTAATGTGTGTTTTTCATGTTTCACGGTCATATGGTCCCCTAATATTAAGGTTTATTCCCTAATTGAGCATAATTATACCTTAATCATTCTGATTAGTTGTAATAAATTTCACTAATATTTTTGGTATAAAATTAAGTTGATATTATTATAAACTATATATTACAAGTATTTCAATGGTGTATTTTGGTTTTTCAAAATTCAATTCACATAGGTGGTAAAATTAAGAATATTGATAATCCCACAGACGGGATGAAATAACGAGTATTAAAATAGAAAAAAGGTAAAAATATTATTATGTTTGTGTATTCAATTTCAAAGTGAAATTTGTTATAATTACCTAAATGGTATTTATAGATGTATCATTAATCAACTAAAATAATAAATAAATTTAAATTACATTTTAACATTAATAATTTTCTAAATGAAAACTCAGTTATTATCTAAAACACAGTATTTTTCACAATTCATAAAAACGATCTTTCTCAAAAAAACCAAAAAACGCACACTAATATTATTTTGGTAATATAAATTAATAAATTAACTATAATTTATCAAATTAAATTTCTATATTTTTCTAAAATTTATTTTATTATGAAAATTTATAAATTTGAGAAAATGGTATTTTCAAACCTAAATGAATTTTTCAAAGATCACATCATTTATTATCAATATGTTTTAACTATATAAAATATTATAAATAATATTTGATAATTATTTATTATTATTTATAAAACTAAATTTAGTGGCTAGGTTATGTTTATACCAATTAAATAATTATAATAATAAAATTATGTTTTGTAGAATGATTTATGTTGCATATAACACAAGACAAGTCAGTATTGCGTCAATGAAATACCTATTGGTTTGGAATGTAGGGAATGTCAAGATGGTATTGTATTTAGATCAAGCCATGTTATAATTTCATGTATCATAACTAGTCTCATTATTTCATGTGAATGGAATGTTTGGATTAGTGTTTTCATATATCTATATATATATAACGTCCTGGTTCCAAGACACTGAGGAGCCCCGTACCCAGTTGGTCACATGGCCTCAAGTGCATTTTCCCGAACTCTAGAGGCTTCCGACTAGAAGTGAGGGCCTTTTGTGTGATAATGGGGATACTATGCCCTCAATGGTAGAGTAACAAAGTAGAATTTTACAAATAACAATAGCGGAAACAATAATGATACCATACAACAGTTGATAGCAAAAGACTGAAAGAAATAAATAACTAGAGCACATATATAAATGATACATGATATATAGATCTTGGAAAGAAGCCAAACAAGTCACAATGCTGGAATATCATACTAAAAAAATTACAAAGAATCCAAATAAACTCCAACAGCATCACAAGCCTCAGCTTGGTCCCATGCTCCAAAGCTCTACAACAATCATGTACTTGAAGTAGAAGGGATCTTTCCTTTATCTATACATGCTACAATTTAATCTATTTAGGCCCAAAAGAATGTCCCAAACAGGGCATGAGACTAATCCGAGTAGGAAACCACCCAAGATATGTGCTTAATAGTTTCTGAATATACATGGAAGGAAATAAACAAAATGAATCAGTAAACAAGGAAGTACACATAGTAAACAAACCTACAGTTTCAATTACAACATTTACATTAAACAATTTAATCAACCCAATACAATAAAAGAAACCATATGGGAATGTTCTCACAACCAATCCCTTTTAGTTCAATTTATAAGGATATAACAAAGACTCTCTGAGGAAGAACTTACTGTAAATTCCCCTATAGCCACGTGTAATAAAATACTCTCTAAGGAAGCTCTCATCATCAATTCCCCCTATAATCTTTTAATAGTAAACAACAAACAGTCTGAGGAAGAACTCAACGTGAATTCCTCCTGTGTTCTCATCACGTAACTATAGATAATCTCAGGGAGAACTCAACGTCAATCCCCCATATGGTCTCACAACGTGATAAATATGACAGACACTATGGGAAAGCACTCAATGTTAATTTCCACTATGGTCTCACTACACCAGGTTCCTGTATCCCCATGTAAAGAAATCGTGCACAAACAATAATCATCCACCAAAGTAAACCTCAAATTACTACATGTATAAATATCCACAAGGCATGGAATAACATATTAGATAAAATAATCACTCCATCTTAATAATAATATGAATGGAAAACAAATAGTAGCCTAATAAGCAAGGCCAAACCAAATGGTCAAAACAATAAAACATGGGGAAAACATCCATAGTCTAGAAAAGATAACTCTATTCTCGGTCAATTATCCTCTATCCAATCAAACAAGTCATAGTAGTAAAATAAAAGGAATAAAACCATATAAACACAATACCCTGAACAAGGAAATTGGGAACTTTTTCATATATAACTGTTTCTGACGCTTTCGTCGGGGTGCGTGCATCCGTCTGTTGGGACACGCAACTGTTGCCCCGCATTCCCGCTTTCCAAAGGTGGGCGGAATCCGCTCCTTGTTCAGGGACGTTTTCTCCTTGATCGAAATTGGATGATGGGATTTTGGTTCTTCCTTCCGTGGATTCCTCCTCAGAACTCGTTACCTAGTCCGGGTCTCCCTCATAGATTTAAGACGTTGTTCGTGAATCTCATTCCCATTGCCATATCTTCATGGATGCTAGTTAATTACACTACTTCCGTCAATACATTCCATAGGGTATTAACATGGTAGTGACCTTTGGTCGGAGTAGACGGCAACATCAGGCATGTCAGGGTATCTCTAAGTTCGTGGACATAGGGGAACCTGTATTATTCCTCATAAGAGGGCATCTCATGGGTGCATAACCTGAGGCATCCCGCGTCGAGTGCGGTGAATCATATTCCATAGGCATGTATCTATGTTTTTCCTCAGCTTCCCGTGTTTAACACATGGTATATTGCATGATTAACGTCTATCAGAGACGGTTACACCAAAGGCGTGACTTCTGAGGTTATCCTCAGGCATCTCATGTTTATCACGAGGTAGGCCGCGAGTATAACGTCTTGCGGAGATCGAATAAGGGTGATCAGAATTTCCCATTGATACGGATCAGATTGGTACATCCTAAGGGGGAATACCTAGAATATGGATAGATTAGTACACCCAATGAGGACGGATCCGAGTTGGTGTGCTCTTGGGAGTGGGGATGTCACAATGTAATGGATGATCTGAACACCACTGAGGGTGGATCAGGGGAATTGCACCCCAGGATGGGGTACACCATGGATTACCATTGGTTGGGATTGAACCTCTTGGAGGTTTCCTACATACCCTATATAGAGGACAGGGATCAAAACCCACGTAGTTCGAAAGGGTGATGAATCGGTGTGTACACAGAGGACAATGACCTTTAGATATGATGGGGCTTACATGTGGAAAGAAGCCCATGCGCTGCTAGGAGTAGCGAGAAGGTGGATGGCATGATCCCACCAGGATGTGGTGGCCCGGGTGAGAATCAGGATGGGTGATGGATGGATGAATGAAGTGGAGAGGGAATGAAATGGGACCATCGCAGGGGTGACGGTGAAGTTGGTCTTGAGCCTCGAAGAGACCTATTACGTATCCCCGTGGCAGGGAATCAAAGTCCGCGTAGTTCGGGTTGGTGTCGGTGGACCGACATGAAGGTGGAACTTGGTCCGATGGATGTTGTCAGCGAACCGATGTGAAGGTGGACCTTGGTCCGATGGATGGTGTCGTCAGCGAACCGACGTGAAGGTGGACCTTGGTCTGAAGGGTATTTCCAGCGAGCCGACGTGAAGAGGGTTGGAGTGACCAACGGGTGGTGGGCTTGAACCTTGTGAGGCTTCCTACGTACCATGCCTTGACATGGATCAAAGACCACGCAGTTCAAAGGGTGTGTCGGCGAACCGATGCGGGTGAGGACCTTGGTCCAGATGGTGTGGGGCTTACACACTAGGCTACCCAGGTGATGGTGACCAGACGTGAAGAAGGTCGGAGTGACCAATAGGTGGTGGGCTTGAACCTCTGGGAGGCTTCCTACGTACCATGCCTTATCATGGATCAAAGACCACGTAGTTCAGGTTGGTCACAATGACTTGCCGCTGGACTGGAATGCAGTTTAGCATCGTGCGAGACGAAGATGAACCCTAATGTGAATAAACAATGAGAGGTGGGATTGAACCTCATAGAGGCTTCCTACGTACCATGCCTTGACATGGATCAAAGTCCTCGTAGTTCAAAGGGTCTTCGTCGGTGAAACGACGTGAAGGTGAACCCGGGGGTCCACTTGTAGTGGGTGTCGGCGAACCGACGTGAAGAAGGGACCTTGGTCTGATGGGAGAAGGTCCTGAACCTCAGGGAGGCTTCCTACGTACCATGCCTTGACATGGATCAAAGTCCTCGTAGTTCGGGTTGGTCACATAAGATTTCTGTCGGACTGGAATGCAGTTTAACCTCATATTGGACGAGGATGAACTCAACGTGAATAAATGATGGGTGGGCTTGAACCTTAGGGAGGATTCCTACGTACCATGCCTTGACATGGATCAAAGACCTCGTAGTTCAAATGGGTTTACAGTTTAATGTCATGTGGGGCAAGGGAATATAGTTTAACGTCATGCTGGATGAAGTGTTTTCATGGACAATGCTTACTCTAAGACAACATGAGTGGTGCTCGGTGTGAGAAACAAGAGGCAGCAGGGAACTGATGATCACATCACGAAGGGTGCGTCCCTGAGAAACGAAGAGGGGCTTACGCGTTGGGCGGCCCATAGTTCTGGGACTTACTCTAGGATGGAGGCTCGAATAATAGGATGAAGATGGTTTTGGGCTTGAGCCTTGAAGAGGCTTCCTACGTATCCCCGTGGAAGGGAATCAAAGTCCACGTAGTTCTTCTGATGACGACTTACCGCCGATTGGGGGTTTCAACGGCTTACCGCTGGATTGGGTGTGAACGGCTAACCGCTGGATAAGGATTTGAACGGCATACCGCTAAATGGGGTCACAAAGGCTTACCGCTGGATTGGGTCACAATGGCTTACAACTGGAAAAGGATGTCAATGGCTTATCACTTCATAGGATCACAATGGCTTACCACTGATTGAGATCACAACAGTGGACGGGACTTACGTGAGGAAGCTGCCCGAGTGATGCTATGGAGCGGCAACGGTGAATAGGGATTACGCAGGGAAGTTGCCCGGGTGCCTCTATGGAGCAGCAATTGCGGATGGGGATTATACAAGGAAGCTGTCCGGGTGCCGCTAAGGAGCGGCAATGGTGAATGGGGATTACGCTAGGAAGCTGCTCGGGTGCCTCTAAGGAGTGGCATTGGTGAATGGGGCTTACGCTAGGAAGCTGCCCGGGTGCCGCTAAGGAGCATCAATGGTGAATGGGGCTTACGCTAGGAAGCTGCCTGGGTGCTGCTAAGGAGTGGCAATGGTGAATGGGGCTTCGCTAGGAAGCTGCCCGGGTGCCGCTATGGAGCGGTGACAGCGTTGTCGTGACACGTCAAATTGATTATATTTTTAAGGTTGATTTATAGTCTAGGGTAAACCCTAGGCCGTCTCTCAAGGAGCATTGGTAGGTTTAGAGTGTGTATTTTTAATAAAAATGGCTAAGAGAGGGGGTGGTTTTGAAAACAGTTTAAAACAATGACTTAGTTGAAATAGCCTAAAAAAATGAGTGACCAAGTGGATTTTGAGAAATATGAGATAAAAGGGTCGATGTGATTTCACTACACACATATCAAGTTCATTTCTCATAGAGATTCATCTTGGGTTTAGAGTAATTCTTTGGTTGGAGTTAATTAGAATCCCGATTAATTCCTAAGCTTTTATTTCAATGCTTTAAGGACCAAACCTTGACGTAACAATCGTATTGTCAAGGTCCAGTACATATTCATGGAATAAGAGCTTCCAAAGCATATTGAAATCTCAATAATTTGGGTATGAAAAGGATTCTTGTGATGTCCAATCGGAACAACACAAGTCACACACTCAAAACCTCACACCGATCTGTTTGAAATTAAGAACATATCACTCACATGTATCAAATCAAGCATTCAAATATGAAATAAAATAATATAAATGGAATGAAATGTTTAAAAACCAAAATTAATCCAAACCAGTAGCTAATGTATGCATCGGAACTCCCTTGACATGTGTGTAGCTCCCTCACAACGAACACCCAACTTTTAGCTCGACATCGGGAGGAGGAGGAAGCTCGGGTGGAACTCTTTCTTCATTGTTGATACCCCTATGAGGATAGGGGCCTCCAGAACCTCCGAGGTGATTAGTAGACTCTTCTAGGACTCCAAATTGGCAGAACTTCACTCCTTGGCCGAACTTACAAATGAGGATCCCAAGGTGTCCTTTTATAGGAAATGCGGGAGGTGGTTTTGGGCACACAGATTTCATCAATCCACTTGCATGATGCGTTTCTGCCTTCAGACAGTCTTATCTAGCTTTGGAGAAAATAGAAAAGTTGTAGTCCTACCTCTTGACTATCTCCACCGAACGTTTGGTACCATTTGGATAACTAGAGCTCAAGATATTGGTAAACTACATAACACCGCATTTGACTTGGTCTAAATTCGGTGGCTTGATAAGATCAGTTCATATGGGCCTTATGAATGCCGAATCAGGATTTTGTTCCTTAATATGAAATGTATAATATTGAATGCTGGACAGGTCCACAAAATAGCAGCCCATTTGGATGCACGGATTTCGTGTAATATTCAAAACAGTGGACAGATGTCCATGGATCCATGCAATTTTTGACCATTTTTCTTTCACTTCATCAAGGGCCCTCCAAATCACCTCTACCTACATTGTAATTTTCAAAACAAGTATCATTGACCTATTTAACAGTGATAAACACAAAATTATTTAATCAAAAATGAAGCACAATTTGATAATATTTTTATAATTTTTAATGCAAAATGTGTTTAGCACAGCGATGTAAGGGTGAAAATGAAACAGAGAATCGTGATACGATCACACCCCCACACCTAAACATTTGCACTCCTGGGCAAGGTCACATATCCAATTACAATGATGCATATATATATATATATATTTACAACATCATGAAGATTTAGCATTTGAGGGAATTTTATTTAAAGTAAATTGATCAATGCACGAATCACACCAAGGAGTTCTTCCTAGTGAAAATAGAAAAGGATGTCTCATAAATCATATCATAGAGAAATTCAAAAAGGATCATGATACCCAATTGAGAAAGGAATTCAGAAGAAAATCATGACACTAACTCTCCATGTGTGTGTGTGAAAACCATTCCATGCTATTCTTTCCACTTTCTATCCAAAAAATATTTGTCATTTTAACATTTTTCAGCTTAAATGATTTTGTCACCGAACCTGTCCTACATCCTTTGCAATCATATTTCAAGACCCACTCATTTAAGCATTCCCAGAAGTCAAACCATAAGCTCCCGACCTAGATATCCCCATATGTTTCACATTTCATCACTCCCCTCATTTTGTTTGAAGTTGCAATTGGAACAAATCTCACACTCATCTCTCAACCCTTGTTTGATCTCCTCACGACACTAATTGAAATAGTTATAAAAAGATCAAAGGTTGAGGAGGAGTGGTTTTCGACCTGCCCAAGACACAACATTTTTTTTGAGGACGTACAATAGTCGGACATTAGGTACACACGCATAGGTCAATCTGGTATATTAATGAAACAGATCGGATAAGGAACGAACGTATGGAAATATCATTTAAAGCTGAAAAATATTAACCCAACATATATTTACCTTATATTAAGTAAGAAATAATCACAGTTTGTGGTTTGGTGAATTTTTTTTTTTGGAGATATTAGTGACACAGTTTTCTCAAAAACTACTCACACAATGGGCATCAATCATCTCAAAGGTTTCACATAGATACGACCATTTATATCATTGACAGAAAACCAATTCACTAAAAATCACTCCCTGATGTTAAATTCATACAAATATTCTTTTTAGCCTTCGTTATGGTATTTTTACTTTTCCAACTTTATGGTCGCCAAATCATGGAACTTAGAAATTGTCGATGGGGAAAAATGAATATACCATAAAGAAGTCCAAAAAGAGAAAACAAAAGGAGAAAACAATGAAAATTCCTAACTATCCCAGGAATGTATCCACCCCCCACACCTAGAGAATGCAGTGTCCTCACTGTAATAAAAGAGACTGTGTGAAGGAAGGATAGAACCTGGTGAGTGTTATTCATAGACCGCTTCTTGAACATGGAGTTCCTCCATTGGGGACTCCGGAATGGCTTCATGGAAGTGCTTCAGCCGCTGCCCATTGACAGGGAAGGTTTGCTTGGTGTCTTCATTTTGAACCTGTACAACACCAAATGGAGAGACATTAGTAACAATGTAAGGTCCAAACCAACGGGAACGAAGCTTACCAGGGTGCAACTTTAGCCTTGAATTATAAAGGAGGACCTTCTGCCCGATGTGGAATTGACGATGAAGGATGAGACGGTCGTGGGCAGCCTTGGTTCGCTCCTTATAAATTCGGGAGTTCTCATATGAATCTCTTCTCATTTCCTCCAACTCATGAATCTGCAACATCCTTTGAATACCTGCACCAGAAAGATTATAATTGCATTGTTTAATGTCCCAGTAGGCCTGGTGCTCTACCTCAACAGGGAGGTGACAACTCTTCCCAAAAACTAGCCGATATGGTGACATGCCAATTGGTGTTTTGAATGCAGCACGGTAAGCCCATAATGAATCATCGAGTCTAAGACTCCAGTCTTTTCTATTTGGCAGATCCGTTTTGTCAAGAATCTGTTTTACCTCTCTATTTGATACTTCGTCTTGACCATTTGTTTGTGGGTGATAAGCAGTAGACACTCGATGCCCAACCCCATACCTACGCAAAAGAGATTGCATTGTGCGGTTGCAGAAATGAGAACCCTGATCACTGATGATAAACCTAGGTAATCCAAACCTACAGAATATTTGGGTTCTCAAAAATTCCACAACTATCTTGGAATCATCTGTCCTCGTGGCTCGTGCCTCTACCCACTTTGAAACATAATCCACTTCCAGAAGAATGTAAAGGTTCCCAAATGAATTGGGGAATGGTCTCATAAAGTCAATGCCCCAAACATCAAAAATGTCATGGAAGATTAAGGGTTGTTGGGGCATCTCATTTATTTTAGAGACATTCCCTATTCCTTGACAACGAGGACAAGATTTACAATATTCGTGGGCATCCTGAAACAATGTGGGCCAAAAGAGACCAGAATCTAAGACCTTGTGAGCAGTCCATTGGAAACCAAAGTGGCCCCCACATGCAAGTGTGTGGAAGAACATAAGGACAGACTGAAACTCACTATCGGGAACACAATGCCTAATAACATGATCAGTACATGTGCGCCAGAGGTAGGGGTCATCCCAAATGTACCAACGGGACTCATGTTTTAGACGGTTAGCCAGGTTTTTGGTCAAATCAGCAGGAATGCAAGACGCTGCCAAATAATTTACAATTTCAGCATACCAAGGAATAGCATCTTGCACTCGGTACAATTTTTATCATGAAACAATTAATTTATGGGAATACAGGGGGATGAGTCAATGTACGTGGATGGGAGAATCCTACTGATATGGTCAGCAACCACATTCTCTGCTCCTTTTTTATCCCTAATTTCTAGATTAAATTCTTGAAGTAGGAGCATCCAGCGAATGAGACGTGGTTTGGCTTCTGGTTTCATTAGGAGATATCGGAGGGCTGCATGGTCTGAGAACACGATGACTTTGGACCCTAGAAGGTAGGGCCTGAATTTGTCCAATACAATCACAATGGAAAGAAATTCTTTTTCAGTGGTGGTGTAGTTTGTTTGGGCAGGGTCCAAAGTACGTGAGGCATAGGCAATGACATGTGGAGCTCGATCGACCCTTTGTGACAAGACTTCCCCAACTGCATAGTTAGAGGCGTCACACATGAGCTCAAATGGTAAATCCCACCGAGGTGGTTGGATTACCAGGGGTGATGTGAGACTCCATTTTAACTTATTGAAAGCTTCCTCGCATTTTTTTATCAAAATCAAATTCTTTTTCTTTTTGGAGTAATCGGGAGAGGGGGAGTGAAATTTTACTAAAGTCATGAATCAAACGACGATAAAATCCAGCATGACCCAGGAAAGACCG
This sequence comes from Viscum album, assembly GCA_963277665.1. Lineage (NCBI taxonomy): Eukaryota > Viridiplantae > Streptophyta > Magnoliopsida > Santalales > Viscaceae > Viscum > Viscum album. Next base: position 765,516,886 of record OY728129.1, read on the forward strand.
CACATCCCGAATATTTTTAGGGAATGGTAGGGAGGAAATGATATCTACTTTTGATTTGTCAACTTGGATACCTTCCCCAGAAATGACATGTCCCAAAACTATGCCTTGTCGCACCATGAAATGACATTTCTCATAATTTAATACGAGATTCTTTTCAATACAGCGACGTAGGACGGAAGCAAGACTACTCAAACATTCATCAAAAGAGGATCCATAAACAGTAAAATCATCCATAAAAACCTCCATGCAATTCTCCAGGTAATCCGAAAAAATACTAACCATACATCATTGGAAAGTACCTGGAGCATTGCACAAACCAAATGGCATCCTTCTATAAGCAAATGTACCAAAGGGGCAAGTAAAGGTTGTATTTTCCTGATCCTCAGGGGAAATATGGATCTGAAAGTATCCAAAATACCCATCAAGGAAATAGTAATGGGACTTCCCTGCTAACCTCTCTAGCATCTGGTCAATGAATGGCAATGGGAAATGGTCCTTCCTAGTGTGTTGGTTTAGTCGGCGATAGTCTATACAGACACGCCAACTATTCTTCACACGAGTTGGAACCAATTCATTGTTTTCATTTTTAACTACAGTAAGGCCAGTTTTTTTAGGAACTACTTGAACGGGACTGACCCATTGGCTGTCAGAGATAGGGTAAATGATTCCAGCATCCAACAATTTTGTTACTTCTTTTTTAACAACATCAAGTAGGTTTGGGTTCAGTCGACATTGTGACTGCCTCACTGGTTTAGCCTCATCATTTAATAAAATATGATGTGTACAAATTGATGGGCTAATGCCAGGAATGTCAGCAAGTGTCCATGCCAAAGCTTGTTTATACTTCCTCAAAAGATCAAGCAGTCGAAATTCTTTCTCAAGAGGGAGTTAACTAGAAATGATGACGGGCAACTTGTTTCCATTCTCAAGATATGAGTATTTTAAATCTTGAGGCAGTTGTTTCGGTTCCAATTCTGGGGGATTTTGGATTGACAGAAGTGTGTGTGAAATTGAGAAGTCACTGATCTCATCTAACTTCTCAATGGTAACATCCTCAGATGAGGAATGAGCTTTTACAAGCTTAGCAGTATCATCGATGGTCATGTGATCCTCTGTGTTCAAGAAATCATCAATTAACAAACATGCATGACATTTCTCTAGACCGCTACAACAATCAATGCATGATTCATTTCCAAGAATTTCTATCAAAGAAGAAAATTCAGAAAGGGGATCAGGGGAAACAAATGAAGTTATTTTAGGGTAAGGGAGTACATCAATTGAATTTATCGAGAGGGAGGAATGTTTTTCTGAGGGGTGCTTCATGGAATCAAGGATGTTGAAATGGACTATGTCACCACCAAATTCCATAGATAATGTACCATTATAGACATTAATTATGGCTTTGGAAATTTTCAAGAAAGTTCTCCCCAATATAATTGGGGCATGTACATTCATCATATCATCTTCCATTTTAAACACGTAAAAATCTGCAGGAAAAATTAAATTTTTCACCCTCACAAGAACATCCTCTAACACACCGGAAGGGTGTGCCGTACTCCGATTTTCTAGTTGAACAACTATTCCTGTGGGCTTTAGTTCACCGACCTGCAAAGAAGAGTATATGAAGTAAGGCATCACATTAATAGAAGCACCCAAATCAAGCATATCATTGGAGAAAGAATACTCCCCTATGGTGCACAGAATCGATAATGTTCCAGGATCATTGCACTTGGTGGGAAGTGATGTCTCTATCAATGCTGAAACATTCCTCCCCAGGCTCACCTTCTCATCACCACGAAGCCTCCTTCGGTGTGTACACATCTCCTTCAGAAACTTTTCATATCTCGGACTTTTCTTGATGAAATCAATCAATGGAATGTTAACCTGCACTTTTTTGAAAGACTCTAAGATTTCTTTATCAAGTTTAGTTTCTTTTTTTTCCTTGGTTGGGTAGCCCTTTGAGGAAATGGAAGAGGAATGGTTGGGATAGGTGTCTCCTCAACAACCACAGTCTTTCCTTTGGAAGAGATTCTCTCAGGAAAAGGTTTTTCTTCTCTTTGACCATTTTCAACAGTTGGGATGGTGGTTTCCATTGGATGGGAGGACTCTAATGGAGGGTTCATTTGGCTTTTGAGTTGTGTCCCAATCCTAAGGGTGATGGCACTAACATTTCCTTTATCCCTAGGGTTTACTACTGGTTGAGATGGTAGTTTACCCGACCCATGACTTTGGATTTCCCCCATCGAGTTGGAAAGCTCTCCTAGTTGGGTCGTTAGGTCTTGTATGGCTGCTTGGGTGGTTTGTTGGAATTGGATATTATTAGCATCCATATGCTTCATCATATCTTATAGGCTAGGCTCGGTTTTTGGAGGGGGTGGTTGGCATGGCCTTTGTGGTGGTTGAGGATTTCTGGGTGGTGGTGGATGACTACTCTGACCCTGTTGGTTCCATTGATGTTGAGTTTGGTTTGAATACCCCCCTTGCCTATAGGGTTGGTTGTCCTTCCACCCTTGGTTTTATGGATAGTATAGTTCTTGCCTAAAGGGTTGGTTAAAGGGGCATCCTGGAAATATTGCCTCACAACTCTCAGAAGTTTCTCTCAATTGAAGACATTGGTCAGAATAGTGGGTGTCAGAAGAGCATATTCCACAATGGATGGGAGTAGGAGATTGATATTTCCCTTTGGAGAGATAAAGTTGTCGTAGAAGGGTACTTACCTCTTCGAACTTCGTGTCCAACTTCTTTTCAAACTCAGTACTTTTCACCTCATGGACACCTCGAATTGGAACACTGGACCGTGTACTGAATTATTGAGTGTTCTGTGCCATGTTCTCAATGAGGTTTCTTGCAGCAATTGGGGTCTTATCTACCAATGCACCTCCTGCAGCAGCATCAATCATATTTCGATCAATAGGAATCAATCCTTCATAAAAATATTGAATTTAAAGTTGATCACTTATTTGGTGGTGTGGGCAACTTGAACATAACCTTTTAAAGCATTCCCAATATTCATGTAATGCTTCCCCTTGAGATTGTCTTATACCACATATTTCTTTCCTTATATTTGCAGTTTGAGAGGCTGGGAAGTATTTTTCAAGAAAAAGGCATTTCATGTCTGCCCAGCCCCTAATTGGTGAATTGACATAGTATAACCAATATTTTGCAGTGTCTTCTAATGAAAATGGGAATGCCCTAAGCTTCACTTGTTCTTCATCCACATTAGCAGGTTTTAAGGTTGAACACACAGTATGAAATTCTTTTAAATGCTTATGTGGATCTTCTCCAGGCAGTCCATGAAATCTTGGTAATAAATGAATTAAACCAGATTTTAGTTCAAAATTGGGTGCATCGCCTTGTAATTGAATGTAAGTGGGTTGGATATCAACATCAGGTGAGGTTAGTTCTTTTAGTGTTCTATTATTTTCAGCCTTGTTATACAAGTTATGTTCAATTTTAACTTTGGTTTCAGAAGAAGAATAAGGATCAAGAAGAATTTTAAGATTTGATGTCTCCTCCATCAAAGTGTGGTCTTGTATGTCTCAGTTTCGTTGATGTAGGATCCTCTCCGGTTTGGGTTCGAATGTTTTTAGGTCTCTCAGAGTAGAACGCATCATACAAAGAACCTACACAATAAATAAATTAGAACGCAAAAATAAATGAAAAGTTAGAAGATAAAACAAACAAATATTCACAAAAACTACAAAAATTTTATCAAAAACACGCACAAAAAACCAAAGCGCTCCCCGGAAATGGCGCCAAAATTTGACCGCGTTGTCGTGACACGTCAAATTGATTATATTTTTAAGGTTTATTTATAGTCTAGAGTAAACCCTAGGTCGTCTTTCAAGGAGCGTTGGTAGGTTTAGAGTGTGTATTTTTAATAAAAATGACTAAGAGAGGGGGTGGTTTTGAAAACAGTTTAAAACAATGACTTAGTTGAAATAGCCTCAAAAAATGAGTGACCAAGTGGATTTTGAGAAATATGAGATAAAAGGGTCGATGTGATTTCACTACACGCATATCAAGTTCATTGCTCATAGAGATTCATCTTGGGTTTAGAGTAATTCTTTGGTTGGAGTTAATTGGAATCCCGATTAATTCCTAAGCTTTTATTTCAATGCTTTAATGACCAAACCTTGACGTAACAATTGTATTGTCAAGTTCCAGTACTTATGAATGGAATAAGAGATTCCAAAGAATATTGAAATCTCAATAATTTTGGTATGAAAAGGATTCTTGTGATGTCCAATCGGAACAACACAAGTCACACACTCAAAACCTCACACCGATCGGTTTGAAATTAAGAGCATATCACACACATGTATCAAATCAAGTGTTCAAATCTGAAATAAAATAAGATAAATGTAATGAAATGTTTAAACACCCAAATTACTCCAAACCAGTAGCTAATGTATGCATCAGAACTCCCTTGACATGTGTGTAGCTCCCTCACAACGAACACCCAACTTTTAGCTCGACATCGGGAGGAGGAGGAAGCTTGGGTGGAACTCCTTCTTCATTGTTGATCCCCCTATGAGGATAGGGGCCTCCAGAATCACCAAGGTGATTAGGAGACTCTTCTAGGACTCCAAATTGGCAGCACTTCACTCCTTGGCCGAACTAACAAATGAGGATCCCAGGGTGTCCTTTTATAGGAAATGTGGGAGGTGGTTTTGGGAACACAGATTTCATCAATCCACTTGCACGACACGTTTCGGCCTTCAGACAGTCTTATCTTGCTTTCGAAAAAATAGAAACGTTGTATCCCTACCTCTTTACTGTCTCCACCGAAATTTTGGCACTGTTTGGACAACTAGTGATCAATATATTGATAAAATACAGAACACCGCATTTGACTTGGTCCAAATTCGGTGGCTTGGACATATCAGTTCGGATGGGCCCCATGAAAGCCAAATCAGGATTGGGTTCCTTAATATGAAATGTAGAATATTGAATGTTGGACAGGCGCACAAAATTTCATCCCATTTGGATGCACGTATTTCTTGTAATATTCAAAACAGTGGACAAATGTCCATGGATCCATGCAATTTTGGCCCATTTTTCTTTCACTTCATCAAGGGCCCTCCAAATCACCTCCACCTACATTGAAATTTTCAAAACAAGTATCATTGAACTATTTAACAGTGATAAAAACAAAATTATTAAATCAAACATGAAGCACAATTTGATAATATTTTTATAATTTTTAATGCAAAATATGTTTAGCACGACGATGTAAGGGTGAAAATGAAACAGTGAATCGTGGTACGATCAAGTGGCAATGGTGAATGGGACTTACGCAAGGAAGCTGCTCGGGTGCCGCTAAGGAGCGACAATGGTGAATGGGGATTACGCAAGGATGTTTCCCGAGTGCCGCTAAGGAGTAGAAATGGTGAATGGGGCTTAAGAAAGGATGCTACCCAGGTGCCGCTATGGAGCGGCAATTGTGGATGGGGCTTACGCTAGGAAGCTGCCCGGGTGCCGCTAAGGAGCGGAAATGGTGAATGGGGATTACGCTAGGAAGCTTCCCGGGTGCCGCTATGGAGCATAAATGGTGAATGGGGCTTACACAAGGATGCTACCTGGGTGTCTCTATGGAGCGACAATGGTGAATGGGTATTACGCTAGGAAGCTGCCCGGGTGCCGCTATGGAGCAGCACTGGTGAATGGGGCTTACGCAAGGAAGCTGCCCGGGTGCCGCTAAGGAGTGGCAATGGTGAATGGGGCTTACGCTAGGAAGCTTCCCGGGTGGCGCTATGGAGTGGAAATGGTGAATGGGGTTTATGCAAGGATGATTTCTGGGTGTCGCTATGGAGAAACAATGGTGAATGGGGCTTACGCTAGGAAGCTGCCCAAGTGCCGCTATGGAGCGACAATGGGGAATGGGGATTATGCAAAGATGCTGCCCGTAATTTCTTCCTCATGTTTGGCCATGAGGGCATCCCAACATGCTGGTGGGTTGAGGCATTTACCTATGCGCTAGTGCACAAGCAGGATAATTCCAAGGGGCGTTGGAATCATGCCACTATAATCATGCCATTAGGAGTCTTATGCTTGGAGCAAAAGGAATCTCTTGTTTAGTGCAAGAGGCATCCTATGATTGGTACATAGGGTGATCACTACATTTTAGAGTCTTGTAGGTAGGACTGTTAGCATCTCATGCTGGGATCATAACTCATCTCTTATTCAGAGCAAGAGGCATCCTATGATTGAAACATAGGGTGTGCTACAGTTTAGATTCATGTAGAAAGGACTGTTGGCATCTCATGCTAGGAGCATGAGGCATCTCTCGTATTGGGAAAGAGGCATCCTATGATTGGAACATAGGGATTACTACAGTTTAGAGTCATGTAGAAAGGACTGTTGGAATCTCATGCTAGGAGCATAAGGCATCTCTCGTACAGGGAAAGAGGCATCCTATGTTTGGCATATAGGGATTACTACAGTTTGGAGTCATGTAGAAAGGACTGTTGGCGTCTCATGCTAGGAGCATGAGGCATCTCTCATATAGGGCAAGAGGCATCCTATAATTTGTTAGATAGGGAGTACTGCAGTTTATAGTCATGTAGATAGTACTGTTGTCATCTCATGTTAGGAGCATGAGGCATCTCTCGTATAGGGGAAGAGGCATCCTATCATTTGTTAGATAGGGATTACTACAGTTTATAGTCATGTAGATAGGACTACTAGGCATCTTACGCTTGGAGCATAAGGCATCTCTTGTTCGGAGTAAGAGGCATCCTATGATTGGAACATAGGGAGAATACTACAGTTTATAGTCTTATACGTAGGACTGTTGGCATCTCATGCTAGAAGCATAAGGCATCTCTCGTATAGGGAAAGAGGAATCCTATCATTTTTTAGATAGGGTGTGCTAGAGTTTATAGTCATGTAGATAGGACTATTAGCATCTTACTCTTGGAGCATAAGACATCTCTTGTTCGAAGTAAGAGGCATCCTATGTTTGGAACATAGGGAGAATACTACAGTTTATAGACATGTTTGTAGGACTGTTGGCATCTCATGCTAGGAGCATAATGAATCTCTCATATAGGTAAAGAGGCATCCTATCATTTGTTAGATAGGGTGTACTACAGTTTATAGTCATGTAGATAGGGCTATTAGCATCTCATGGTTAGAGCATAAGGCATCTCTCGTATAGGGCAAGAGGCATCCTATGTGTGGAACATAGGGAGAATACTACAGTTTAGAGTCATCTAGGTAGGACTGTTTGCATCTCATGCTAGAAGCATAAGGCATCTCTTGCTTGGAGCAAGGGGCATCCTATCATTTGTTAAATAGGGGGAATACTACAGTTTAGAGTCATGTAAGTATGACTATTAGGCATCTCATGCTTGGAGCATGAGGCATCTCTCGTATAGGGCAAGAGGCATCCTATGTCTGGAACATAAGGCATTACTAAAGTTTGGAGTCATGTAGAAAGGACTGTTAGGAAGAAGGTGCCTAGAAATGGTTGGTGTTGGGTCTTACGCAAGGGCGGCCCTTTCTGGTTCAACCTGGCATAGTAGCCAAGTGATTGGGTTTGGAGGAGTTGCTTGAGCAATGGTTCAACTCAAGGTACTCGGGGAATTGATGATGAGAATCTCAACTCATGACATGGGAATGAAACAAAGAGGAACATTTAGACTCGATGTGTTTCAGGGTGTGTGTAGAAGTATCTCAAATCATGGTATTCCATAGGTGGAAGATGGGAGCGCAATGGAAAATCCCGACATCCCGGCCCGAAAAGTTCGCGGTGAAACTATCCATTTTTCATGGGGGTCTGTGACGGTAGCGAATGGACCGGCCTGGAGGGCCGGGACCGTAGCCCGACACTGACCCTAAACGGGGGTGCGGGGGCGCAGCCCCCTGCGGTATGGACCGGTGGGAACGAAGGTAGGAGCCTCGCGAAGGATAGGTCTTCGTGAAGTAGCTTCGCGGAGCAAAGGTCTCGCGAAGTAGCTTCACGGAGCAAAGGTCTCACGGAGAAATGGTCTCTCACGGAGTAAAGGGGTCTCGCGGAGTAAAGGTCTCTCATGAAGCTTGGTCTCGCGGAGCAGCATCGCGGAGCATAGACTCACGGAGCCTTGGCTCGCAGAGCAGCAATGCGAAGGAAGCTTCTCCCAGAGCATGGCCTCGTGGAGCCGTAATGCGGAGCTCCACTTAGCCGCCCAAGGGGTGAAGTGGCCATGGACATCCGTCCGGAGAAGGGGGGTGAGCTGGGTATTTACAGGAAAGGGGCTCCGCGAAGCAAAGCTCGCTCAGCGCGAAGACGGAGCTTGCTCCGCGGCGGATCTTCACGGCGCGTCGCGAACATCAAAGCACATCGCGGAGCCGTCCCGCCTCCTTTTCATCGCGGCAGGTTCGCGAAAGTCAAATTAGTTTGAAGTGCATCCCACCTCCTGTACTTCATGGCGGGTTCGCGAATGTAAAATTCATTCGCGGAGCATCCCGCCTCCTGTGCTTCGCGGCGGGTTCGCGAACGTCAAATTCGTTCGCAGAGCATCCCGCCTCCTGTGCTTTGCGGCTGGTTCGCCAACATCAAATTTGTTCGCGGAGCATCCCGCCTCATGTGCTTCGCGGCAGGTCTTTGCGGCTCGTCGCGAACATCAAACAGGTTTGCGGCGCATCGCGAACATCAAATAGGTTCGCGGAGCTTCCCACCTCATTGCTTCACGACGGCGCTCTGCAATCGCGGAGGCAGCTTCGCAAATGGGCATTGCGAACCAGTTTTCCAGCCAAACTTCAAATGTCCATAACTCCTAATATGTAGCTCCGTTCGGGCCCTACGACCTACCAAATCGAAGCTTAGGAAATGGACTACGATCTTGGTTCATTTATGGAAGCATTTGGAAAATTTTGGGAATGCGTTTTCCAGGGTCAACAATAACTCAATGAATAACTATGGAAATGCACAAACAACCTACGTCGTCGCCATGAGATCGATATACGGGAACCTCGGGCCTTGAATCACCTAATAATTTCGTAGATCTACAAAAATGATAAAAACGTTCATTTGAGGATATCTCGTGAAAGATGAGAAATAAAGATATGAGGTTTAAGAAGAAAGGAGAACTCACCAATGCGTTTCCAATGCAATTGATGACGGTCGATTCAGAGAACAGACGGAGAGTCAGGGTCTCAGAGAAGATCTGCAAATGTATGGATTCTCCAAGATGAAATGGGTAGAGAAGAAGTGTGTTTTGTCCATTAGACGCGACCCCGGTGCATTTAATGAAATAAAAATAAATTACAGAAAATTTTCTTGTCTTTTATGGCCTCTTCTTTAGGCAGTCTCTGGGTCACCACACATGGGCATGTACTCGGCTCTTAGACAGTCAATACACAATCACCCATGGCAACTGGGTACACAGTGTGTACTTATAAGTACATGGCGTGTACTCCTGAAATTTCCAGAAACTCCTCTTTTTCTCAAAAAACAACTTGAAAAGTAAAACGTACCGTAAAGGAAGATTAAGGATTTTACAAACTTTCCCCCTTAAATAAATCCATCCTTGAATTTCCCTAACAAGGCGGCGTGGAAGAAAAATCTTCAAACATCTCCAACCACTACAATCGTACATCGACCACCCTCTCTCAGGTCTCATCCTGTACTCGCCCGTGCAGCCATAGCACTATTACCGGAGGAATAAGCCGGCCACCAAGAACCTTCAAACTTCGATCAACAATCGAGATAATATTCTCCTTGAAAGATTCATCCACCTCTAAATCAACCTCCTGGGGTTGAAATACATTAGACGAGTCTAAGAAATAATTATGTAGCTGAGAAACCTGGAATATGTCGTGCATATCCCGCTACCTATAAGGTAACTACAGCCGATAGGCAACCGGCCCGACCATTTCCAAAACATCTAACAGACCGATGTATCTTGGAAAAGGAATGACCTGTATCCTAATCCTCCTGTGTCTCAACCTTGGTGTGACACATATAAAATCTTGATCTCTGACCTCAAACTCCAGAGGCCATCTTTATTGATTTGTATAAGTATTCTTTTATGACTATACAGTAGTCATCCTCTTCTAAATCAACTATATCTGCTCTGTGGTCTCCTAGACAAGACGAAGTCCCAACATAGTTTCCTCTCCTTCCTCCAACCATTATAAGGGTGATTGGCATGGCTAACCATATAAAGCCTCATAAGGTGTCATCTGAATAGTTTCTTGCAAACTATTATTATAGGTAAACTCCACAATAGGTATATGTTTCTCCCAAAAACCTCCAAAATACAGGATGCATACTCAGAGCATGTCCTCAAGCACCTGAATCATATTCTTAGACAGGCCATCTATCTAAGGATGGTACACTGTACTCAAAAGGACCTTTGTACCCAAATCCCAATGAAGTCCTAGCCAGACCTAAGAAGTAAAATGTGTGTCCCTGTATGAAACAATTGAGTGTGGAACCCCATGTAGACATACAATCCCTCAGATGTACAACCATCCCAGACCATCAACACTTATGGTTTCCTTGATCGGAAAGAAGTGTGGAACCTCCATGATTATGTCAATGAAAACCCATACTTCGCCATTCCCTCGAGGTGACCTCGGAAAAATTGTCACGAAGTCCATTGCGACATCATCCCACTTCCACTCGGGAATGGGTAACTATTGAAAAAACCCTGCAAGTCATTGATGCTCTGCCTTCACCTGATGATACGTGGGACACCTCATGAAAAAACCAGCCACATATCCCTTCATAATTGGTAACCAATACTGATGGTGTATATCCCGATACATCTTCGTGACACTAGGATGAACTTCCCAAACTGAGGAATGAAAGTCTCGCATCATCTCCTCACGTATGTCTGCTAACAACCATATGCACCCATGAAAACATGAGATCTCACCCTCGACTATGGTCTATCCATAAATAGGGTCCTCTCCTATCACACTCTCTCGTAGGACTAGGCCTTCTGAATCTGATAGATGCTTTATTCGCACTCGATCAAGAAGAGTTAAGGTAACATCTATAGAAGATAGAAATGTCTACCCATGTCTATCGTGAACCTCCAAATGCGTCTCATAGAACAGATCCATAAGCTGAAAATCACTAATAGCCTCCTGAACTGCCTATATCTGAGTCCCCTTGTTCAGTTCATTAGCTACCGCATTGCCTTTCCCAAGCGTGTAGGCAAGATCGATGTCAAAGGACTGAAGATACTCAACCCACCTTTACTGTCTCAGATTTAGATCGCTCTGAGTTATGGTATATATGATACTCTTGTGGTCAGTAAAAATCACAAAACGCTCTCCCAACAGGTAGTGTCTCCAACAATGCAAAGCATGAACAACTACAGCCAGCTCATGATCGTGCGTCTGGGAGTTCCTCTCATGTGGCCTCAACTTCTATGAATCGTACGCAATGACCCCTTCTCCATGCAAAATAACTGCTCCTAGAATAATACCATATGCATCACAGTATATAGTATATCTCTTTCCCAGCTCTGGTAACACAAGAATTGGTGCTGAATTCAACCTTTCTTTCAGCTTCTGAAAGGCTGACTCACAAGAATCTGACTACAAGTACTATGCACCCTTCTTAGTCAGGTCCGTTAGTCGAGCTGCTCAGCATGAGAAGTCCTATATGAAACGTCTATAGTAACTATCCATCACTACAAATCTCATCAACTCAAAGACACTCTTCATCTTCTCCCATGAAACTACTTCCCTCACTTTCTCAGGGTCTACTAATACTGCTGTCTCTGAGATAACATGACCCAAGAAGCAAATTTGGTCCATCCAAAAATGGTATTTTGAGAGCATAGCATGTAACTCATTCTCTCTCAAGGTACTAAAATTGATCTCAAGATGGGTATCATGGTCAGGTTGTGTGTGAGATTACAGAAAGATATCATCCACAAAGACGACCATAAAAGAATCCAAGTATTGATGGAAAACTCGGTTCATCAGTGCCATGAAAACTGCAGGAACGTTCGTGAGACCGAACGGCATAACCACATTCTCGTATAGACCATGCCTACTCTGAAAGGTGGTAAGAGGTACATATGATGGTCTAAAATTAAACAAATGGTAACCGGACATCAAATCAATCTTAGAGAATACCCAAGCTCCTCTAAGCTGATCAAAGAGATCATCAATTTTTTGTATGGGATATTGTTTCTTGACCGTCAACTGGTATAACTTTTGATATTCCACACAAAGTCTATGCGTACCATCTTCCTTCTTTGCAAACTGGACCAGAAAACCCCAAGGAGATGTACTAGGTCAGATGAACCCCTTATCATATAACTCCTCCAACTGCTTCTTGAACTCCTGTAACTCTGGTTTAGCCATCCTATAAGGTGTAATAGACCCCGATTCCGCTCCTAGAAGAAGATCAATTGAAAAGTCCACCTCTCACTCCATAGGAAAACCTAGAAGGTCCTATAGAAATACATCCCTAAAACAATCCACCACTAGAGTAAATTCCATCTATGTAGTCCCCTGGTCATCCAAATATAGACTAGAAATATGGGTTGTAACTCATCCTAACCCATGATTCTCAGGTCCTGCTTTGCTATCCTGGACATCCCTCTCGCCCTTATGAAGAAACGATCTGCCCTCTAGTGATATGAATCTCACCATACAAAAATAGCAATCGAAAACTGATTGGAAGGTAACTAACCATTCCATTCCTAGAATAATCTCCTAGCCTGTCGTATCTTAGACGTAGAGGTCTCATAAGAAGTGGAACCCACCAACCTCAATAGGGAACTCCTTGAAATGACATACACTAGTCATTCTAGTCCCCAAAGGAGTGTCTAACATCAATATATCAGCATAAGAAAAGATACAGATCCCATGACTCTCCAAAACTACAACATATATAAATCTCTGGGAATCCCCTATATTGAAAGGAGAAGAATCTAAAACGGAGGCAACTAGGATCGTACCTAGAACTGTAGAGGGTCTGGGACCCTGCTCTTACTAGATCTACTCCATTGCAAAAGTCTGATAAACATAGTGGCCCTACGACCATGTCTGACCACCCTGAGCTAATCCAACCTGTTATCGCTGAAAGTCTAGAAACTGGCTACCACGACTACGACCTCCACCTCATCTTGAATAGCTGAATGAACTCCAATTCCTAGACTAATGGGAAACTGTTGGTGCTTCTCCTATACGCAGAGTCATGGAAGAGACCATGTCACCAGCTACTAGTGAGAAGAACTGACAGAAACGCGGAAGATGGCCCATATTTCCACATGATAGGCACTCCACTAGGTCTCTCTGGCAATTTGGCTTCATATTCCTAGCCTTCCCACACTAGTAGCATACCACCTAGCTACTAGAAGAAGTTTCATGCCTACATAGATCCCTGCATGTAGACTCCATGTGGCGCTTCCTACGGTATGCAGGAGGGGTACCAACTCCAGTTGTTGAGCCGCCCTGGATCACAACTCCAGAATCCCTCAGATATTTCTCCTTTATTAGTGCCTTGTTGACTATAGATGTGATGGAATCCAACCAGAAAATGTTCACCTAAGATCAGATATCGTGCCTAAGTTAATCCTCGAACATCCTTTTTAGGAATAACTCATCACCTCCTGGGATAGGCAGAAAGCACTATAGCTCTATGAAGTGAGAAGAATACTCCATAATAGAAAGAGTTCCCTACTCCAAACTCATTTACTCTGGGGCTCAGTCAGCCCTCAAAGTCTCCGGGTAGAAGTAATCATATAAGGAATAATTTAATTCATCCCAAGACATGACATGCTAGTGTCCATCTTGTGTGATCACATCCCACCACTTCTTGGAGGAATCTTGAAGTAAATACGTAGATAGATTCACCCTCTTCTTTGGAGTTGTCTCTAGATGCTCGAAGATAAATAGCATGTCTTCTAACCATGACTCTGTAGCCTAAAATACTTCAACCCCTGTGAAGGTGGGAGGATGCTGCTACTTGAAAACCCAAATCAAGTCTTCCATATTAGGGGTCGAAGGATGTACTCCATGGAAATTCTGCATGAACCACATGAAGCCCTCTTAGAACTGTGTACCAGCACCTGTGTCTAGAATAACGAATGGTGCCAAGATGGGAATGACTGGAGGATCTTCTAGTAGTTCATAATCTTCGGTTTCTGGTGTCTGTTCACTGCCCTGTAACTAGTGGACAACCGGAGGACATCTCGATGGCATTACATTTCATGGTCAAGGGGACACCTTAGAACAAGATTAAAATGACTGAAACATAGAAGTGAAAGAAGGTAACAAGAGAAGGAAAGAATTTATGTTCTTCAAAACATGGATACACGGCATGTATAATGCCTACAGGGCATGTTCCCCTAATCCTTCAAATGGGCATGAACTTTTTCCAACCCATGTCCTGTAACACCTCATTCACACAGCGTGTTTTCCAAACAGACAATGTGTAATTTAATCCTTTCCACCTTCCTGAGTTCTTCTACACGGCCAAGACACACGGTTTCCCTAGAACAAGACTACACAGCATGTTAGTTCCAGAAATGGAATATACTAGACAAAAATCACCATTCCATGTTGTTAGTTACACAGCTGGTTACATGGTTGACTTTGCACAGCGTGTTTGTACCAGACACGGTGTGTACCAGAAAGATTCCACTGCTTCATGTGGTTCATTACATGGACAGATACAAGGGTTATACTACATTTCATGTTCAAGTATGACATGGTGTGTATAACCTATGTTTTATCCATTCGTGTCGTTAGTCACACATGTGGACACATGGTCTACACCACACGGTGTGTACATCCGGCACATGGCATATCCCACCAAAGATTTCCCAACCCCATGTCTTTGCACACACATCCAGTGAAAAAGTTAGAGAATACACAACATTTACATACCGTACATGAAGTGTACATAAGAAAAACAGTTCCTTCCTAAACAGAGGGATATATGGCATGAATTTATCACTACACATAGTGTATTCTGAGGTTTTATCTGACAAAAAACCTCATAAACTACTCCAAAACCCATAAAAACACTGAACGAACATTAAAGTTCCATATTCCAATCTGTGAGGGCCCATACTCCCCATGAATCAAAGCATGGAATCATATACAAGTCATATACAAGGATAATAGTACAAGGATCCACCAAATTTCGATCCACGAGGACCTATAACACCTCAAGAACCAAATTTTGGTGTCCATTCAAACAAAACATTACAGGATTTAAAACCCTATCAAATAGTTGGTATTCTACCAAGGAATCTATCACAACAGCATGCATATCTAGCACAAAATCTCTCACAACAACACACAATCACTTATGCATCCTAAATGACCTGGAAAGAATGCATGACATGTGATCTCTAGCAAGGGCCTATATGATGCATGAGATGACATACCCTCATCTCATTGGGATGAAAAAGAAACAGAACCTTAATAATATCAAAAATAACAGCAAAAAACATGTGAATCACCCAACGGTGAAATCAAATCAACTGTAATAATTGAAAAAACAAAAAAATTGCAATAACGAGGTAAATTGGATTTTCCCTATACACGGGTTAGGTACTCAAGGGAAAAACTCATTACCAAGTTATTATTCCTTTTAATCCATGTCCATAGGCTCCAAACATTAAGTGAAGAAGAAAAGAGTGACCATTGATACCAATTCTTAACATCCCAGTTCTCGTAGCCGCCTAGAGGTGCCTCGTACCCAGTTGGTCACATGGCCTCAAACGCATTTCCCCAAATGCCAGAGGTTGCTGACTAGTAGTGAGGGCCTCTGGTGTGATAGTAGGGAAACTATTCCATCATTAGTAGAGAAACATAGTGGAATTTAACAGATAAAAACAGCAGAAGCAATAATGATACCATACAATAGTATACAGTGGAAGACTGAAATAAATAAATAGCTGGAAAACATATATAAATGATGCCTGATATATATGTATAGGAAAACACCCAAACATGTCACAATGCCGGAATACAGTTCTAAAATGAAGTACAAATAAGAAAGATAAACTCCAACATCATTGGAAGCCTCATGTTGGTATCATTCTCCCAAGCTCCTTAGCAATAATGTAGCTAAAGTAGAAGGGTGCTTTCCCTTATCTATACCTATAGCAATATAATCTATTTGGGCCCAAAAGCATGACCCAAACAGGGTGTGAGACTAATCCCAGTAGGAAACCATCCAAAGATCTGTGCCTAACTGTCACTGAATATATATCGCAGGAAATAAACAAAATGAGTCCGTAAATAAGGAAGTACACATAGTAAACAAACCTACAGTTTCAATTGCAACATTTACATTCAACTATTTAATCAACCAAAAACAATACAAGCAACCCTGTTGGAACGTTCTCACAACCTATCCTGTATGGTTCAATTTACAAGGATATAATAACGACTCTCTGAGGAAGAACTCACCATCAATTCCCCCTATAGTCACGTGTAATCAAAGGCTCTCTGAGGAGGCACTCACATCCAATTCCCCTAATAGTCTTTTAATGGTAAACTACTGACACACTGAGAATCACTCAATGTCAATTCATCTAATGGTCTCGTAATGTAAATGTAGACACTCTGAGAGAGAACCCAATAGCAATCCCCCCTATGGTCTCGTAGTGTGATAACTATAACATACACTCTTGGAAATCCCTCAACGTCAATTTCCACTATGGTCTCTCTACATCAGGTTCCCATAGCCCTGTGTAAATCAATTGTTCACAAATGATAATAAATAGCCAAATTAAACATCAAAGTACTACTTGGCTAAATAACTACAAGGCATGTCATAGCATGCCAAATAAAATAATCACTCCATCCTAACAACACTATGAATGGAAAACAAACAGCAGCCTAACAAGAAAGGCTATACCAAATGGTCAAAACAAGCTAACATGGGAAAAACATCCATAGCCTGGAAAAGATAACTCTATTCCAAAACAATTAACCTCTATCCAATCCAACAAGGCATAACAGGAAAATAAAAGGACATTAATGATAAACACACAATACCCGAACAGGGGTATTGGGAAATTTTTCACATATAAATAAAATAATAACTACGGAAATGCAAAAACCGCCTACCTTAGTGTTGTGATATCTATATATGTGAACCTCAGGAATTGAATAACCCTAGAATTTTTTTCATCTAAAAAATTGCTAAAAATTTTCAACCAAGGATATATCATGAAAGATAAGAAATAAAGAGATGAGGTTCAAGAAGAAAGGATAACTCACTGATGCGATTCCAACGCAATCGATGACAGTCGATTCAGAGAACGGATGACGAGTTTGTGGATCATAGAAGATCTATGACCGTACAGATGCTCCTATATTAAATAGGTCGAGAAGAAGTGCATTATGTCCATCCGATGAAACCCCTTTCCGTTTAATGAAATAAAATTAAAGAACAAGGCTTTTTATTTAAATGTATGGGGAATGTACTTTCCTTTTCTAGCCTCTGCTTTAGGCGGTCTCTGGGTCCCCACACATGGCCATCTACTCGTCTGTTACACTGCCAGTACACGGTCCCTCATGGAAAGCATGTACATGGTGTGTACTCCTAAAATTTGAAAATACTCCTCTTTTTCTAAAAAACAACCATAAAATAAAAACATAAGTGAAAGGAAGACATAGTTTCTTACAATATATATATATAGAACTATTTCCAATGTCACATGAAATGAACAATATCAAAAATATAAAATAATTAAAAATAATAATAATTCACAAAATATCATGGTGTTTCATAATTAATTTTTATTTAAAAAATTTGGGGAGCATATTAGTTAGTATTGTTCTCCTTTTGGGTAATATATACATATTTATATTTATATATATATATTTCACTCTTATTAGTGATAGAGGCAAAGTTACGAAGTGACCTAGAAATAGATTATTTTTTATCTTTCTGTAATCTAGCTTTATCAATGCTTGGTGGTATTGTTTAAATGTATAAAAAATACATCAATTATTTTTAATGAAATTTTGTTAGTGTTGACAAGATTTATCACACACACACACCCATATATATATATAGATGTCCCATCAAATACAATACAATAGTGTATGGAAATAAGACCATGATGTTAATTCACAATTTATGGTGACTCCTCTATATTGGTATGTAACATGTATATATGTATATATATATATACATACATATAGAGTCTATGACACAATCACAACAGGTAAATGATGATGGATTACCATGTTGACTATAATTATACATATGCATTTGTTGATCACATGGGTATTTCAGCTCTTGATGTAGATATATATTTATAAGGTATGATGAATTATTATAATTGTTTATAGAGGAAGAAGATAAATTAAAAGGATAATTTAATTTGTTAAGATGATAAGATAATTTTTTTATATTGATAATAAATTTTATGTTGAACATTTTTTAGGGAACCATCCTCGAAAGGGGAAGATCATATGTGTAATAAAATACATCTTCTAGGATATAGAATTTGTTATAATCAAGATTAGTGTTATTTGAATCAATTTTTTATACTAATATGTTTTTTCATATTTTGGGGGATATATATCTCTTTAATGTTTGAATTCTATTCTAGTTTTTTCAATCATAGATATAGAGTGAATATTGAAAAACTGAGAATTTTATAAAGTCTGTATGATGGTATATTTTTTACAGGGGAAATTCATCTTAAAAGGAGGAATATTGTAAAATTATTTTAAAAAGATTATTTGTATCTGGTAAAAATTTTATGTTTACTATTATTAAGGGAGGATATAAAAAGTGAGATTTATTTTTATTTAGTTATCGTTTTTTATATAATGAGTTTATATATGAATGTTTTGTGTCATAGAGAAAGATATTTAATCCATGAAAAAATCCAGGGTATTTTTTTTATACTTTTGTGTATATTGTAAATTTTCGTCACGTGTCTTGTGTTTTTATAAAACATGTAGATTTTAGATTCAATGAATTATTTTTATCATTCGTTTTGAAAATCACAAAGAAAAATATATGATTATTGATTTATCATTAAAATTATTTTAAATTATTTTTTTTAGAACTAAATAAATAATTACTGAAATATAGGATAACATAATATAATCATCCAGTGGTTTTATCTTATATGAAAAAATAGACTCATTATATGAACATCCTCTAAATCAGTGCATTTAAAACTTCATCAAAAGTTGAACTGCTAAAATATATTTATAAATATATGATGATGAGTCTTCAGATTTAGTTTCAAATTATTCCATAAAATTAATAATTTAAATTTCGGAGTTTTTTGTAATGAAATGTTTTATATGGATGAAATTTTCATGAAATGATAGTGTGAAAAGAATATTTATTATGTCACATTATAAATTAAAATCATATAGGAATTTAAAATAATTTCTATTTATCTTTTCCATAAAATAACTTCTACTTAGTGTAAATTTTTATTTTCAGTGTTTTATATCTCTATTAACAATGTGTGATATTTTCCATTTAAAATATTTTGGTTTCCAATTTAATCATTGTTCTTCTGATCATTTAGAGAAAGGTATTCTAAAAATTAATTCAGATCAACCAATTTCTGAAGCATATAGACAATATGTGGGTTGAAGGATTTTTGGGATTAGAAGAAATATAATTTGATCATCTAGATCGAGGGTTTCTAGTTTTATGAAGACAAATCACCTACTATCTAGTTTTTGTTGAGGGATTACAAGGATATTAAGACATAATATTTGATCTGTATAAAATAATGGATATCTAATTTCATGCTTACAAACATCTTTTTTATGTAATGTTAAAGTGAGTTTTTTAATTATATATTCTTTAATAGTGGTAAAAATTTTATTCAACACCCTACACATTATTTTAATACTCTTGTTCAACTATTTTTATTAACATCATCAGATTTTATTTAATTTCTTATAGTTTTATTCTATTTCTCATAAACATTGATACAATATAATGTGATTAGAAGATCAAATTTCTAATCAATCTGTAAACTAATGGTCATGGAAAATAGATTGATAATTTTAAAATATAATTAACCACCCTTATTTAAGGGTTTCTAATTATTATATTTGGGAAACTACATTTATCTTCTTTGGTTGAGGTCTTTGGGAAGGTTCATCCTTCAGATCTAGTTCTTATTCCCATATAAGAATTTGATACTATATTTAGAATGGATTAACTCTCGCTATATAGATAACATATATATAGTGGGGAAACATAATAATCATTTTATAACTAGAATTATCCTATTATCAAATATATAATTATGAATGATTCTCAAATCACTTTAATAGAAAATTTTAGAATATGCATCATGGTACCTAATAATGTGGGACTTTTATCTCTAATGGTTGTGCAGAAACACAATAATTTAAAATATTTATAATATCCAAGATAATATTAATTTATTTCCCAATTAAATTACGGTCTTCTTCCATAACTTGAAGTTTGTATTTCTGTTAAACTCAAACCAATATCTATACACATATTGAATTATCTTTATAGAATAACCACCATTAAGTTTCCAAAATTGAAGAATATAATTAATGAGAATATAGTTAGTTTATTAATATTCATATATGGTTCACCATTTGTTGAAATTATTCTATTTTTCATAAGGAAGGATTAATTTATGAATCATTACATTGATTAACATGAAATTAATAAAATAATGAACATGAATAACTTTCCTATACCTCAGACTAATGAGTTGTTCGATCAAATTAGAGGGGTAAAATAATTCTAAATAATTAATCTTTAATATAAATATCATAAATTTAGTGAATAGAGGGAGGATACACCAAGGTAATCATTTCACAAAAGCTATAGATATTATAAATTCATTTTAATTACTTATTTACATATAAATTACCATGAAATCATCTCAAATTTTATTAACTAAGACTTTATATATTACCATGAATTTCTTTTGTAGTCATTATTTAGTATGTTCTCATATATTATAAGAGAAAATAGGTGCATGAATGGAATCTTATGGTTTTTACATTAAACCTATAAAATGAAAAACTTATTACATATTAAAAAAGTGTAAATTTTGGATACAAAAAGTACCCTCTTAGTTTTTTTTTGATTTTCAGAGAGGGTATATATGTTGATCCATAAAAAATAGAAGTTATTTAAAAATTTCCAATGCTAAAAACTATATCATATATTAATAGATTTCCTTATTTCAGTTAATATTTTAAATTATTTATGAAAAATTTCTCATGATATTCAAACCCTCTAACCATGTAAATATGGAAACAATATCTCTTCTATAGACAGATTTATGTGATGAAATATTCACGGTCCATAAGAAGATATTGGTCACTACACTATCACATACATGACCCCACAAAATATAAGGTTGTTTCAAATACATTGATGTCTTGATGAAGGAGTTGTGTTGTTTTCTTATATATAATAAAATTGTAATTGCTAATTCCACACATTAATTAATGAATAATGAATAAAATTACTTAATGGATGATATTGATATGAAAACAATCATATTTTTATTTAAAATTTGGATTCATTACCTCTATATAGAAAGGTGTCATATATATGGTAATCATAAATGTTTAAAATTTGTATTCAAATTGAAAGAGTAAAACATGTTCTAAAGGATATGGTTGGAATTTGATCAAAGATTGTGAATAATAAATATATTACTATGTAGATAAATCAATCAAAGTGGATATTACTCTGAGAAGAAACAATCGTGTTATAGTATCCTTGATGTGGATTGATGGACTTAAAATATTTACTGATATTCCAATATGGTTATGAAATTCAAAAAGGAATGGATAATATAATAAATTACCAATTTGGTAACAAAATAATCAATATTTGTAATGATCATGGAAGTCCATAATTATTATTTGAAATATGAAAAGAGGATTGAATGTATTCTGGAGTTCAACCTTGATTATGGAGGGTCATGAGATTTAGAATATAAAATTTATGACTATTAAAAATGGAATTGAAGAAAGTTATTATAGATTTTACACAAATCTAATAATTACTTAATTATCCAAGAAGTATGAATTTGTATAAAGATATTAAAAACACTTCTGGTGCAACAACATGGAACCTGAGACTTATGTTTATATATTTTAATGTCTTTAATATATATATATATAAAGTATGAAAATCAAAATTACAAGGGGTTTGTGAAACCATTACCCATACTAGTATAGGAATGGGTAAATTTAATAATGGATTTTATCCTCTACCTTCCTAAAAAAGAATAATTGGAATAATTATATTTGGGTAGTATTAGATCTACATAAAAATTCTTCAAACATATTTTCCAATCTAGAATATTTTTTACAAGATCCACATTCCATGTCATACATAATTGAAGTGGAAAGGGTACATTTAATTCAACTTTAAATTGTATATAATCAAGTTAAACGATCCACATCCGAATTATCTAGTGTTTTTAAATATGCTTTAGATATAGTGATGAGATTCGGTGTATTATATCATTCCAAAATTGATAGTAAATTTTAATGGACTATTGTGACATTGATGGATATTTTATTATCATAATCATTTGAATTCAACGGAATTTTGGACTGATACCTTTTGATGATCAATTTTTTTTATAAAAAAAATATATCTAATCTAAATTCTAAATTGAAAAATATGATGATACATATGGCATGGAATCCAAAATTCTATTATATTTGGTGGATGTTTGGGAATGGAAGTTTTTATGGAAATATAATTTCTAAGAAATTTTATATATGGATAAAATCACTCAACACCTTATAAAAGATTCCAAAATATATTATAAAATATATTTCAATAACCAACAATGAGATTCAGTATTTGATGTGGGTGATATTGTATTCATATTGATACCTGCTTGGAAACGTGTTATGAGGTTTGAAAAGAAGGAAAATGTGAGCCTTCGATACATTTCCCCCATCATTATTCTTGATCATATCAGGATGATAACTTGTCTGTAAGTACTTCTATAGAACCCATATAAAGTATATGATGGGTTACATGTATTTATTTTGATTAATCACATCTATATCCTACACATCTATAAAACATATATGCTATGAAATTTAAACTTGACCTCTCTTATGAGGAACAACCAATGGATATCATTGATCAAAAAGTTAAAGTGTTTGAAACATGTTTACCAACTTTATTATTGTTTTTGGTGAAATCTTAATTATAAGGTAAATATATGTGTAATTGATGATGTAATGAAATAATTTAACCCAAATTGAATTAAATAATATGGGAAAATTTAATTTTAATGGCGAGAGAATATAAAAACCCAAATATTTATTACATATTTTTCTATTTAAATAAATATTGTTGAATAGCTTGTTTCTGATGAAACATGAAACTAAAATAGGCCTTAGCTTATAAAATAATAAATTATAAATAAATTATATGAATAATAAATCTAATAGAAATTAAATTTATTGTAATCAATTAAAATTCTTATATTTATTGAATATTTAATAAATATGGTTTAATTATAAAAATATTTATTTTTAAATGAAAATATTTATAAGTGTTGTGAAAATGTCTTGTTACATTAAAAAAGTTTTTTTAAAAATTTATAATTTTTAAAATTTTTATATAATAATTAATGATAAATTTAATTAGTAATTTATAGGAAATAAGATTACTGAAAAATAATGATTAATAAATATTTGTTTTTATAAATCTATCTTTTCATTCTATTTTTTATTTTTTTTTAATTCTTATTTTATGAATATTAGAACTTAAATTTTTAATAATTTAATTTAATTTTAAATTAATAATTTTAAAATAAATTTATTTTCTATTATAGGTATTTGTTTAAATGGTGGATTTTTATATAAATATTGAAAAAACATTTTCAAAAATAAAGTTACTTTTATGAAATTATTTTCATATAAGAATGTATTAAATATATATATAAAATTACTATAAAAATATATAATTAAAGAGTATAATAAATAGTTTAAATACTATTAAATTTTATTTTTAAACTCATGGCTGACATTTTTGAACATAAGTATTTTTTTATTCAAATAAAAATATAATATAGGTCCTTTCTATTAATTAAGTATTCTGAATGATACGGTAATTTAATATTTCTTTTAAAGTCATTAAACTCATCCTGTTTAATTTTAAAATAACAAATTTCATGTGAATCAAAAAGTTACATGATTTTAGTGTAAATTTATTTTCAATTATAAAATGGTATTTATATAAAGAACTATTATATGAAAATTTATGTACAAATATTAAAATTCATTTTTTACAACTTTATAAAATTAAATTTATAATATATATTTCATATTTAGGGTCAATATATTCATATTAAGTAATAAATTCATTTTTATTTTTAGTCATAAAGAATAGTGACCATTGTAAAAATTTCTGTCATCATTGAAAAGGTTATAATGGGTTAAAACAAAGGGATAACCACACCAATATAATTAAAATTTTATAATTATCCTATTAGTGTATTAGATTCTTATATAAACATTATATCATATAATATGGGAAATATTTTTTCAACTTCATCTAAAGAATGCAATTTATTTTTTTTATTGTGAAGATTATTTATAAGGGTGTCACTCTAATCACACCCCTTGCTTCTGCACAAGTTATGTTAACCTTATCATGAATATGATGTAATAAAATCACATCATTATAACCTTATTAATTACCCAAAACCTTTGGTATAACCATAATTGAAATCCATGAATTCTTTTGAAGTGATTTAAAGGAGGATACACAAGGAAATGTTAATTAAATTCACTGAATTATTTCATGTTTCATAATTCCTTAACTTCATCAAAATAATATAAAATAATATAAAATATTTATATAAGTATCATTAGTATACATAAATGTTATATATCCTAGGATAATCTATTACGTATCTGCATTGATCAATTGTAAAATGAAATTGTCCTCATGCATAGGTGTAGACTACCACCTCCCTGAATGATGTATTATATTTTTCATCACTGCATCACTTACTCTAATAGAAAATATTTATTTAAGGAATATATTTTATATTTATTGAATAATCAATATCCTTTATTTTTAAATATTCTTCTACCATCATCTAATCACATTTATTAAAATAAGATAATGTTTTCATGTGCACACATGAACTACCACATTCATGAACGAAATAGTTCATTTATCATTACCTTTTAACATGGATATCTTTAAAAATAAATTTAATGAGTAAATGTGATACTATATAAATTATTATTATTCATCATGATCTATATTGTCATTATATAATAACATGTTCTTACTTATCCAACTACTAAAATATGTTCTTGTTTTTGTTGGTTTTACCACCAACAAGGACATTGTTATAATGTTTCTGTCATGAATAACTAAGGAAATTTATGTACTTGAAATATGAAATAATAAAGATAAATTATGGATTCTTTAAATATTTTGTAATGTTAATTTATAAATGTATATATTTTATTATAATATATTATTTCTATGAAATCAAAAAAAACTTTAAAATTATAATTTTTAATATTTACTTACAAATCATAAGTCTAACTTCCATAAAATATCAATGTAAATATATAATAATATGTAATATTAAAATAAAAACATCACTATAAATATTTTGGTGGTGAAATAATGACTAAGGTTCAAGCACCAAAATAGACGAATCAAATTATTTATTATAAATTAGATAATTAATATATGAGTAATTGTTTGAAATAATTATTAATAACTATTTAATAGGAAATAAAAATTCAATGGTACAATTTCATGATAAATATAAACATGGTTATAATTTTTATTTATAAAAAATATAAATGTGTTATATTGGATTTTAGACAATCTTAAACTAAATAAAATATTGTGGTAATGGTTTCTCAACACAAATTTACTTTAATAAAACATGTATCAAATAGAATACATATATTTATTTATGTTTTTTATATACTACATATGTAAATTTCCAAACCTGAATCTATTTATATGCGTGTTCTCTTATGTTCCTCATCATTTCCATTATTTTATTCCATTTTTATTTTTAAAATCAGAAAGTGTTTACTTAAAATAACTATTTTAAATATTTTGAAGTCTTTACCCTAACTCTTTCTATTTCTTATTAATATTCATTATTTTACACATCGAATACTAATCCCCACAATCGAATTGTTTTTAAATTTCATATTTAAATATCTTCACCATCATTACATTGGTTTAAAAAGAAATATTTTTAATAGGTTTCATATGATTTATTTTTTTACATTCTTACAAGTGGCTGAAAAGATTTATTTTCTAAATATTTGCAATTTGACTGAATTTTCACACCCTTGGGAATATTACCTATTAAAAATATTCCTCGAAAAATTCTTTTGTTGTTTTAAATGAATGTTAAATTCTAATTATTCATTTAATTTTAATTTATAAAAAGGTACCCAAAGTAAATAATATTTATTATTATGTAGAAAAAAAATTATTTATCTTATAAATGTTTTTTCATATATAACATCATCTGTCAATTATCATTGCAATTCAATATAGATATTAATTAAGGAAAACATCCAAAATTAATCACTATATTTCTTGTGATTTTAGATTTGGTTAATTTTAAGAAAACCTACTTATTTTCCATAGGTTAATTAATTTATAATATAATTATTTATTGTATTATTATATTATGCGATACTCAAGTATGATTTTTTACTACAATATTAGTGGGAACTCAATAGTTCTACAATTAAATGGTAGAAAATTTATACCTCATGATATAATGATTTTTTCATGGTTATGACTATTTGTTATCTTTGTACACAAATTTGTGCATATTCATTATTTCTTATCATTGATTCCATCCTTTTTTGTGGAATTCATTTCATTTAGATTTATTCATGGAATTAAAAAAAAATTATGTGTATACATATGTCACATAGTAGTGTTATTATTTAAAAACACAATATATGATTTATACTTCCAAGATGGTTTTTTATAGTTATATTCCCTCATTATCTGATGATTATATCTTATGATGCAATCATCATGTTAATTTTATATATTTTTAATGGTCATTTTATCTCAAATTATTATGGTCAAACATTTTATTACTCATTGATAATTTTTCCATTTCTGTAAATTTGGGCTCACTAAATTTTCTTTCAACATCCCTAGGAAATCATTTTCTGGATTATGTGTAGAAAAAATATTCACATAAAAATAATTTTCAGATATGATGATGAACAATTTTTAATAATTAATTTATTTTTCTAATATACAAAGATAGTAAACCATTATGTTATAGTATTATGAGATGAATATGACATTTAATTCTTGAATAATGATAATTATGTAAAATATATGCATTTTTAGCATGCAGAAACTAATATAATCAAAATACCCCTTTGAATAAGATCTTTGTTTATTTCTGCAATGGTCATCTTGGGAATAAGATAGTTTAGTTAATGAGACTATAATATGGAAATTCATTACATTGAATTTTATTATCTGAAATTAAATTATTTATGATGGGTTTTCCATTATATGAAAGTGGTTAACTCTTATATATATATATTTTTTTGTCTATTAATTTAATGAATTTATAGTTAGAAACCATTAGTTAGAAGTAGATGTCTCCTGAATATCTTAATAGAATCCCTACCACTTGGTCAAAAGTTATGTTACTCTTTAATTTACACTTTTTTCCACTTGGATACCCATTTCATATTGAGTTAATCACTCATACATATAATTATGGCCTCAAGACTTATCTAATTCTATATTCTAAACTTCTTTTATTATATTACCTTCTCTTGTGAAATTATCTATTTTTCTCATAGGTTACATCTATCAATAAGGAATATTTATAGCGTTGCATTTATAAAATATCATGAAGATTATTACATAGAATATTCCTTTTAAAAAATGATTATGTTAAATAGTTAATTTTATGAATAATGAGAAATTTTTAATTTTTATAGATAATATAAATTTTTATAGATATTCCCATATTGACTCTTATATAGAAAGTACTTAGGCCAATTCATCATGATATCTTAACATCAATATTTCTTAAAATCATCTCTGAACTTCTAGAAATCACAATAATGAATCTACATCCATTGATTCATCTCAAAACAAATTAAATAATGTTTAAAAATATATAACTGTTTCTAATTCTCTTAAGCCACATTTCTATTGAATTATTATGTATATAAAAAATATCATTCATTATTTTCAATAAATATTCACCACCTCTAATAATCTATCTCCAAATATTTTATTTTTCAAATATCAAACATTGGATATTTTATTGAAATTTAATACACCAAAATTCATGATAATCTATAGATAGATTATTATTATTAAAAACTAGACATTTTAGTTTTTATGACATAACTAAATCAAGGAACTTTAAGCATTCCATTATAGTCGGCACTTCAATATCATAATTTTTTGTAAGTTTTATTTATTTTTCCTTTTTGAAAAAATTTCATTTAATAGTACTTAGTATTATATCAAAAATCATCTCATGTAAATGTTTACAAGAACTTATGTACTTCTAAGAATATTATATAGTAGATATATCTCCATATCCATTTAGCATTAGTCCTATTACAAAATATATTTTAGGATAATCAAATTCACCTTTACTGAGATCATTGACATCAACCAACACATATTGACATACCTATTAGAAATAAATGAAACCATAAAAACTATTTGGTTCACCATAAAAATTAAATTAAAATTTAATATGAGATTCCAATTTTAATCCAAACAATATTATTTCTATAGTTTTAATATGTGGTAAACATTATTAAAATTTGGAACAAATAAAATGACCCCCCTTTCATTAAAATGAATATGTTCATTAAATATTTAGTGTAATATTTCATATAAGATTAACTATTTTTTATCAATGTGGATAATCGAATAATTATAATATTGTTCCATATGATGCGATGACTGAAATTATATTTAACTATCATGTTTTTCTATTTATGGAAAACATTAATAATAAAATTATTAGAATAATGATGTTTTATTATGAATTTTATTGTCAATAACTATGAAATCATGTATGAAACTATGTACTTGTAAATGATAAATGTATAACTGATGGAAACATTGGAATAATATTCATGATTCTACAAATTGGTTTTGAAAATTTGTGGATATCTATGGAGTATTCCAATGAAAATACTATTCAACCAATTTGGATGATGTACTTTAGGGTAATATATTATCCCTGAAAAGTACATTGGGATTGTCTAAAACTATAATTGTTTATTTAGTTCAATTTTTATTCTAGTTGATATTGAGTATAATTTTGTTAGGTTGTCGAAAAGTCCATATATAGTTATTATTTTATTCTAGGTATATTTTTTTTAGAAAAAAGTAAAATCCAATTTATTTGTAAAATTATATATTTAAGTAGTTTTACACATTATAACTATTAATATAGTATGATTTGTAAAAGGATTTTTAATGGTTAAATAATGATACGTTATATGAATGAATTTTTAATAGTTTAACTGATCTCATCAATTTTGATGAAAAAGCTACTAAATTTATTTAGTTTAAGACATAAAAAATTTCAAAGTTTATAGGTATTATGAGATCATTATTGTCTTTCTTTATATGTATATTTCTTTTTTATCATCTATATTTATCAATAAATTGATGTTTTTTATTTTGAAGATCTTTTTTATAGATAAAATGTCATAAAAATGAACCCATGTGAACATTTGAGGATAATTAAAAACATTAAATAATAATTATACTATTACATATGTTTTTTATTTTTTATTCATGTAATGAACTATTCAGTTTCATTTTATGAACATATAAAAATTTAATTAAATAAAATACTATGGATAATTTAAGATAAATTTTGGGGTGTAATTTTTTAGGTATCATTTCATAGAATAATCAATTCATCATTGTTAAATATATTTAACCATTTTGAAATAATTTGGATAAAAATTTTAGAGGGATTATTTCTTAAAATTTAATTGAGAAGTGTTTAATTAACAAATATCATTGGCATGAATTAATTAGATTAAATGGACAAGAACTGAGATAATTTCATAGTTATACATGTAATATAGTTCAAAATTAGGCCAATGATGATTTGCTTCATTGATAAGGATTCTTTAACAAATAATGTATTATTCCCAATATAATGGTTTGTTGATAAATATTCCAATTCTATTCAAAATGTTAAATTCTATATTTTAATGCATGAATTATATGTATTTGGAGGACTCGATGTTAATTATAAATTTTTGCCACATCTTTAAAACATTTATGTTTTCTATCATTATCCATTTCAAAGAAGGATTAAACTCGACACTAATAGATCATTAATAGGCAATCCTAGACCATCAGGATATGTAGTTGACATAAATAATCACAACAGTGATTTCATTGGATGTAAATATATGACTAGTGGAATTTACTCCTCTCATGAATCCTCGATGCGAGGTGAAATTATTGTGGTAGAGTGAAATAAAAATTGATATTATAATTGTTCGATCAATGGTGACTCTACTATCATTTTCTAGGCTAGAAAAACATGTTCCTTTTACCTATCATGGATGTTGACAGCTAGGCAGATCAGATGCTTTGATCTGATTTTCACATATGGTTTAATTATCAAACATACATACAATTGGTCCAATTATGTTGTATATATACTTTTCAATAAGGAGTTCTAAAATAATGATCTTATCCAAACTAACAATTTACTTGTTTATTTCACCCATGATTTTCAAGAGACCTTTTTGGAATCATTTATTTTAGACCAATCTTGTTCATTTCCTTAATAAAAAAGTCATGGACACTTTTTACAAGGTATAAAATCTTATGATAATAATTTTCAACATTTTATTTAATATATAATACAAGTGGGGAATTTTTATTATTATATAATTAATAAATTAGAACAAAATTCTGTAAAATGCTTAAATATATTTATGATAAATATTTGTGTATAAAAAATAAATGTAAAAAAGAAAATAAATAAAAATCAGCCAGAGACCTAAACGATTATAACTTTTTCAATAAATACATTCTTTTAATAGATAAAATTATAATAAGTAAGAAAACACATGGATTCTATCTCATTTTACATTATTCTAAAAGTTATATTTAGAATAAAAAACACAGGAATAATAGAAAGTCATAGTTTCATTAGAATTTATTTTGATATTCATTTTATTAAAAAATATAAGATAAATTACATATAAAAATTATTTATACACATGAGTATGTTTTAGAAGCAGCCATGTTTTGAAATTCTAGGTGAAATAAAGAAACATAAAAAGGAGTGTTCCTAAATTATTGGTAAGGAAAACTCATTGGACATATTCATATGAGAACATGGTTGAAAAGTAGAAAAGACAGACCAGACACATACGAAATGATAGTCTATCATAAACATATGTTATGGACAACCACCAAGAAAATAATTAAATAGTGGAAAATTTAGACCAGACATGTACCATTAAATAGAAGATTGTGTATACTACACATGCCCCACAATATAGTTACTGAAGTTCACTAAAGAATCCCAAAATAATATTAATCTCTTAAGATGTACTGATTTACCCAAATCATTAGAGGGATATATAATTTCATTCAGATTTATCACATAGAATTCTATCCATACATATGAATTCTATATTAAAATTAAAAAAATAATACATGGATTAATAAATAGTGATTTTCATTCTAAGTTTCATAATATTTTATAATAGGCTAAACAATCATATAATAAGTTTTCAAGAGTTAATTGAATAATATCTATATCTTAGTGAGTACACATAAATCAAAAAACAAGAAGAATGTGGTCATAATAATGGAATGAAGTAAAAAATGGTTATCATTATATATAGTTTCTGATAAGGAAATTAAAATTTAGTTATGCTTAAATTTTATCATGCTGATTTTATTTTGACCTAACTAGGTACATAGAGGTGTTTGAATAATGAACCATATAATATTATTTTTTAACAGTAACATATTTTCAAAAGAAATTATTTAATAGGCTTAAAATTAATTAATTTTTAATGTTTTTATTATAAAAATATATTCATATAAATTATATATATTTCAATGAAATTTGAAAAAAAAATATAATATTAAAAATAATAATTCCTCAACTGATAAAAATTATTGAAATAATTAAAAATAAGAGATTTGTTTTACCAAAAATGAGTTAATAGTATGATAATTTTTTTAAAAAATATTTACTTATAAATGTCCATTATATAACGAATAATGAAGAACCAGTCTATTTAGAAATAATATTGATAATAATGAGATGATTATTAAATTAATTTTTAAAGGAACCCTCTTTACAATTTTAACAGTATATAAAATTTTGATAAAATATTAGTAATAAAATGTAAAATAATGAGAAATATAAATATAATGAAGTAATATAACAAAAAAAATTAAAAACATTTAAATAATAATTAAAATTAATAAGGATATAGAAGGCAAATATTAATATAATTGAGAGATATTGAAAATTTTACATTATAATAATAAAAATGGGTGATGATTGATTAAATTAATGGTTAAGAATAAATAGAATTTGAAAAAATGAATATAAGAGAATAAATGTGTAAATTGAAAAGGAATTTCAGTTTGTGTTCATTAAAGGAAGATAAGACATAAAAAATATTAGTGAAATATTTTTAAAAACCCTAGCAATATTCAATGTGACTATAGTAGTTTCTAATGGTAAAATTAATGCCAATTGTAAATAATTTTTATATAAGAATATGGTTTACATAAAAATTCAGGGCATGAAAATGGATTTAAACACCCAGAGACTTTGTATATTAACCATGGAAGTAAACTATATACCATGATAATCCACCATATTAATATAGATATATCCATGATCACTAATCATGGCTATGTATTCATATAATAAAAAAATCATATAAAATAAAAGCTATCATTTTATTTATTAATAAATACTAATATAAAATTAATAACGTTTATTAATAGTATTTTTAATTATTTATTTTCACCATATTATATCATATTATTTATTTTTTGTATGTGAAACACCAACAAATAAGCTGATAATGTATCCTAAATATTAAAACCTATAGTGTGTGTATTTGATTTATTGATAATAATTATCCAATTAATTGAAATTAAATGTGGAGATATGGAGATATGTTGAGTCATTATGGATAAAAAAATATGGTGACCTATACATTGTAAATATATATAATGAGTTTGGGTTGCATTTAATTTCTACTCAAGGATTTGGAAAGTAGTTCATTAAATATGAGATCTGAAATAGATTTTATATTAAGTGACGTAAATATTATAGTGTGATGATAAATCTATCTTAGATGAGGAAGTTATTTCTTATTCTATTATATTATTTCTTTTGTAGGAGTAAGAGTTTCTATTGATATAATTTTTCTTAAATAAAATAATCTTAGCCATTGAAACCCTCATATTGGTAATTTCATGGTCCATTGTGAAATGGTTTTATGAAAAAATGTGATTTTGAAAGACCAGTAAGTGTTTTAATAATAAACAATAATTATCATAATTTCTTAAAATTACCTAATGTATATATCATCACTAGATTAGTTTTCATTATCTAGATAAGAATTTGATATTTTTAGTGGATTTTTTATCATGGTAATTCGAAATAAATAAAATTTCACATAAAGGAGCGGAGCCATTTTTCGTATAACAAAGTATTTTGAAATAAAAAGTAAAATTTTAAAATAGTTAAAGCTAGTGGAATGTCATGGTATCCTTTATTATAAATTTTATGAAGATATTAGTGCGGATAAATGAATTTAATCTAGACATTAAGATATAACACTATTATTTCAGAAATATATAGGGCTTTATTATAGTATGAAAAAAAATATGGGGTTTTGAGAAAGGCTATGATGTGTGGGACTCACATACGATTAATTGAAACCTGATGGTGGGTGTCACTATATAGTTGAGTAATAAATTTCACCCAATATTCAGATCTTGAGTTAAAAATTAATGGGTAGGGTAGTGTAGAGTATGGTGTTTAATAGGGAGTTCTATCCTAAGAATCTTTATATCATTATATTGGATTC
Organism: Viscum album; assembly: GCA_963277665.1. NCBI lineage: Eukaryota > Viridiplantae > Streptophyta > Magnoliopsida > Santalales > Viscaceae > Viscum > Viscum album. The sequence continues at coordinate 765,550,951 of OY728129.1, forward strand.
ATTGTGGCATGGTTGCACAAAATGTTATTGAAAAAAAAAATTGATGAAAAGAAAAAAAATTCTGGATTTTGGATATTTGATGGCCATTCTATTTTGAGTCATAGACTAAGGATAACATTTAAATAACCATTGTTGAGTCCATAAACTATGTAATGGACCAAATTTTGGAAGAAAAATATATTATTTTAAAATTTTATACATATTAAAACTAGAAATTTATATAGAATTAATTATACATTATGGAGCTTATTTAAACCACTCAAAATTAGGTACTATTTTTTTATGAATCATGGATCTTTGGTTAAGTTTTAAATGATCTACAAATTTCTATTTATATCATATAATTAGAGTTTTCTTAGTTAAAATTTTCCAATAAATTATTTACAAATGGATAGGAACTAACATGTATATTATGTTTTTGATAAGAGTAAAATAAGGACATAAATTCTAAATGACCAGAATAGTATATCATTTTGGATATTTTTTATATATAAAAGAGAGATATTAATAAAAATAATAAGATCATGGATAATTTTTTTACTAAATTAAATTGTCTTATTTTGTGTGATGAGATGATAAATATAAGTTATAGAAAACTATTATTATACCTTGATATAGAAGGTGAGGCATGTAAAGGTATTAGTCTTTTTATATGATTATCATTAATAATGAAGTATTATTATTTGTCTTTTTATTTTTTTTCATAAAAAAATTTTACTATAAATTAAATGTTCACTATCATAAATATTTTTATGGAAGACATTCATCTTTGAAAAAATAGTTGATCTAATTGAGCATTGGTGAATTTGAAGTGCTGTAAAAAAGAGTGTAATAGTACATGAATTTGGGACCTGATAATGTAAATGGAATATATTATTTAGATTATTTTAAGAATACCCATATTTATTTAAATAATTTAACATACACTTATGTAAATAAACTAAAAAAATACCTCCCTAAGGTAGTATGTGATGGATAAAATGAGGGAGGAACCTATGAGAGGCATTGTTTCATCCCTAAAAAACATAAAGGTAGGTAATTTTGGCACAACGTGACCTTGAAAAATCTTAAATAAATTTTATATGTGTATACTAGATTTTTAAACATCAACACATTTTGATTTTTCCACTTTGTTTGTACCATAATATAGGTGATCCAAATAAAATCATATATTTAGTTTAAAAAAAATTAATAATTGTTTTCATAATCGGTGAAAGCTAAGGAATTAAAAGAGATATTGAATGTAATTCCTTTCATCTATTTAATGAAATCTAAAAAAGGAGATAACATTGTTAAAGAATAAGGTCTAATTTTATATCACCAAGATTCACCCATTCTTAGGGTGCAAACATGGAACATAAATCCATCATGTATTTTTAGAGAATGGTTTTAGAACAATGTTCAATCATTAAAACTATTTATAATTTTTATATATATATAATAAATGTTGAATTCCTTAGTTTTATATAATGATAAGTATTATATCTATAATAAAGAATTATTTTTTATTTATCAACTCTCATTGAAGATACCACTAAGTGCATACGTTGATATTATCACTTGAATATGAAAAATGAAATAATTAGTGATTAAAAGACTAAAAATCCCACAAATATATCAATGTTCATTGAGGTTTACAATAAAATATTATATTTTTATACTAAATTGTTTTTTTATAAACATTGGAATTTATTTCTGGAAAATTAGTATATGTAAAGTATTTTTAAATATCCGTCCCAACGGCTAAACACAATTTCCTCATGTGAAATGTAATGAATAATATAAATATTTAGTTGACACTTATAAAGGTATACTCTCCATACAAGGTGATCAATTTTGATTATATAGTAAAACAAAAATCACTTATTGTTTAAGAAGATACATTCCAATTTGAACGTTTAGATTTCAAAGAATAAGTTAATGTTGATTTAATCAAAGATATATTGGGTGATAAAATTAAATTATCAATCTGGAGAGTGTTCTTACAATTATAATGATAATATTGTATCCTTATTAATAATATTTATTACTATATGGTCATTCATAAATAAGACAATGTTTTTATAATAGAATTGGAATTGGAGAACAACTGATTGAAGTAATATGAGTTGTACTCAATGGAATCCATTGGAAAAAATGTGTCATGAAGAAGGGGTAAAGTAAAATACATACTGAAATTTCATAGAATAAGGATATATAAAAATATATAATGATGGATATCAAAGAAAACATGATGGATAATAGAATATAACACTAATAGAGGATAATATTTAGAGAAATCTATTCTCAAGGATGGAGAACATGAATTCAAATTTTTATGAAATATATGAGAAGATTTAAGTGATTGATGTGCAGTTAAAACACTCATATAAAAATAAATAAACTCATCCTAATAAATTTTAATTAATATTAGTGCATAATAAAACTACTGTGAAATTAGTGGAAATAGATAATGATTATATAAATTCTAAGAATGAATTCTCTAAAAGTAAGGTATCTATATATGTCTACTTTTTAGAATCAAATAACACACAATGAGAATGCATAATGAAGTCCAAGTTCCCAATGGTAGATTGAAATTTGTTCTATCATTATAAATGATGAACTGATATATGAGGTACTCATTATTATGAATTGATTTTTTATTTATAATCATGAAAATGTGAAAGTATCTTAATAAAATTAATGTGGAGTATCGAATATGAAAACTCAAATTACCATATTTTGGGGGAACCATAAAAAATTGAAAAAGTATCCATTACATTGAGAAATAGATTCTAAAATTCTTATAAAAATGATATAGGAATAAAAGATAGGGTATATGAAGAACTATTAATGGTATATTTTGAGAGAGAAAAATGATATAATTTAAGACAATGTACAAGAAAAATTGGATTTTTTCCATTTGGAAGAATAGGTATAGAGATATTAAAAAAATACAATTAAGGAAAAGTAAGGTGGAAGTTACTCCAATGTGGATTTAATAAGGGAATCATGATTCTTTCCAAAGTGATTTTAAGAATTATACCATATTTCAAAAGGCTAGGACTAGTAAAGGAGCCTTCATATATTGAATGAATCACATATAAGGATGATACAATGAAGCATTAATGGATGAAATTTGTACAAGTTAGATTATCCTCAAAATTAGATCAATGACCAATGTAATGAAGATGGTGGTACTAATATGAAATATACCGAATAATTTCTTTATATGTGGTTTCTCAATGAGAAATATAGTAAAGTATTGAAAGTGAGTAGTAAAAAAGGATTGGTCAAACAAAACTAACCATATTACTCAATATGAAGATTCCCTTGAAATTCCCATCTCCCTAAAATCTTATTTTTTTCAAATAATTGACATTATGTGGGTTTAATATAGGGATATAGTCTATGGGGTGAAAATAATATAATATGTTTTTGTGAATGAGGGTTAATATGGTTCAATAAGTGGTAAAGGAGGGTGATACATTTCTTTCAAACTAAAATATTAAATTACTAGTTGTTTCAAAGAAACTAATTATTTATATTCCTTACTATGAAATTGGGTATGGTGATAAAAAATATTTTTTATTATGGATTGTATTCTAAAATTCATGAGGTATCAAAATTAATATAGGGACTAATACGTCATGTCATGTATAATCTAATTATTTACAATATAGAATAATATTTTGGACATATTGAGATATAATTATTGATAGTGGTGGATAAATTCATATTATATTAATTAAAATATTTGTATAATATATTGGTTTATCATGATACTAATTTATGATGAAGGAATACTCCCATACTTTATACCAAAAAATTGTGGTATAAATTTTCAGGAGTTCTATAGATGATGGAATTTATAGGGAGTATGTGTTAAATATTTGAAGGCTACATGTCTTGTTTGATGAAGGTGAAAAACACTAGGATATAATAAATATCATCAAATATCAATGGTATAATGGGATTAATATAAATAATGATATCATTTTTTTAACATGTAGAATAAATAAAATATTTTCCATATTATTAATTATTCTTGGATAACTTCGTGTATGTTGGACTGAGATTTTAGGGAGAGTTGGTGAAATGTTGATGAAATTAAAGTATCATGTTTTATGTGTTAATAAAAGTAAATGATTTACATGAACATCACTAATGATAATAATATAATATTATTTCATACATAGTGTTCTAACATAGTGGGATTTAAAATTTTATTATGTCTCATTTATGTGAGATAAATTAGGCTGATGAAATCATTAAGAGAATACATCATCATGTGAATGTTAGTTATGTGTTTAATGAAAACTAAGGTTCTCATAACGACCAGCATATGGTTGATTGGATTAGAAGGGAAAAATGTGTACTAAAAAGCATTATTATGGTGTTTTAATCTAAAATAGAAGAACTAAATCAATAAATCTATTATTTTTATCCTATGGGTATTTCGTTGATCTCCATGATATTATTGTCGTATAGATAAATAAAATTCTAGAGTAAGGATTTTGGTGATAATGGGATAGTACGATTGATATAGATATCCCACTAGAATTCAGTAATAAAGTGATATTTCACCATAACGAATTTATAAAACACAAATAATATTATTAGTTTACGATACATTTATAACTTATATTGACAAATGTAAGATAACATTATACCAGATGAGTTGTGAATAATTCACTTTTCATTATTTTTAAAAGGGTGGGTGGGGATAATTCATTGTAAATCTACATTTTTATAATGGAATAAGGTGTTGGATTCTCTATATGGTTTAAAAGTAGTAATTTAAATTAAATAATGGTGGACAATTTTATATCAATATGGATTTTTATTTTATTTTTTAATAATTATTTATTGTTTTTTATGTGACATGTAAAGATATATGGATATGATTTCACAGAATGAATCTTGGAAATTATCCCCTATGAATTGGAACTATCTATGTTGGTATGGGGATTATGTACATTGTTATACATGGATTTATAAATTCATACACTTAAGAGGAGATCAATAATTTATTCAAGACTATGTAATTTTAATTTTGGAGTTTGATGGAAAATCTAGCATATATGAGGTGACTATTTTTTATTTTATCGTATTACATATTTTAGAGAAGAATGAGTTTATATGGATATAATTAGAGATCAATAAACATAACTTTGGAATGAAAAAACATATAATTAGAATATCTTGTGTCCCTATATTGTATAGTAATTTGAAATGGTGAGTATTCATGGGATGTGATCATTTGGTAATACATTACATTGATAAAGTGTTTTTTTTCTAAAATTTCATTATATTAATGAACTGAAATATGATTTGGTGGAATATTACATATTTTAAATACCTTTTTACAGAAATTTTAAGCATGTTTAGTCTAATTAAATTAAAATTACATGTACCCTACACCATAATGGCATATATTCTGATATCCTAAGTTGTTTTGGATGAATTGATTTAATCAAAAATAGTTGAATGAATTGAGATGACTTAGTAATTGTGGTGAAATGTGAATAAATATCATGGTGCTACTATTTGAAATAAAATGATATGTTTACATACATAAGGATCATATCAAAAGTTATACTGGTATTTTAATTTCTAAGACCCTTCCAACCCTTACATTTATAATTTTGTGTGTTTAGAGAGTTGAGGTTGGTTTTAGGTTGGAATAGGAGGATTCAGAGTTAAATATACAAATACTAAAGGAAATTGACACCATGAATCACTGATTCACTATTTTTAATGTTTCATATGTTAGATTAGTAATGTGTAATCTCTTCTAGGACAAATTCATTTGGTGAAATTCTATTCATCTTGTGAATGTTTTGAGGAGGTTTTCATATTGTTATGTATTTGAAGGTTTCATGGTGTGAAATGATATACCGATAATATTAAATTTTACTATGTTTGTTAGATCTATTGGATTGTTTTTCAAATTATATAAAATTGATGAGGATCAAGACATGAACAATCCATTAATTAAATGAATAGAGAGTTTTAATTATTTCTTATATACATTGACCACTATTTTTATCTTCATTTCTTATTTTATACACTTGGAATTTATAAAATTATCTAGAAATTTTTTTGATCCCTTACACTAGATGATCATTCACATTATTCTATGTAATCAAAGGATTTTATAATTTTGATTCTATGTGAGTTCTATTTCTTTATATCTTTATTTAATTTCATGATTATTTATTGGTTTCGCTTTGGAATTATTGTTTGTAGAATGGGGGTGTGTTTGTATGTGATTTTGATACCATATTTCCACATTTCATATAAATTAAATGATTCTATATATTGTTGTGTCACCATGTAGCATTCCCTAGGGCTTTGTTTTTTAAAAATTGATCTGAATGACTCTTATGATGTATAATATTATTGTTCTCTATTATTTTTTAATCCATATAATTGTAAGACTTTTTATTTCCCTTGGGTGGAGAGTATGGATTGGAAAATTTAATATAATACACTAGAGCAATGAAATTGAAAGGAAATAGTATGATAAATATGATGTTACCAATTTTCCTTGATTTTGTTGTTTTTTTATTGTTATTACTATGGTAACATTTTATATACATGATATATAAATTCTCTATATAGATGTGTATTTATTTAATATATGCATTAAATTGTAAAATAATTAGGCCTATTAAATGAAAACACTAAGTTGAATATGACCATTATATACTTGAATAGATGTGATCCCTTGTATAGATATGGTTGGGTAAAACATGGAATACATGGTTGTGTGTGCCTTGGTGGACCTGGTTGTCTAAAACATAGTGTAATTTGGTTTCTTCATCTTGGTGGTCTTGGTTTTTTGAAGCTTGTTTGTCTTAGTAGAATATGGGTTTTTTGTCATTATTTTATGTGGCTTTTTGGCGTTTGTTATTTTTAGTTAGGTGGCGATTTTTGTGATTCCACGACCCAATGAGGTGGTTTCATGGAATTGGATTTGTATAAATGGGTGAATATTTATGACATATAAAATGTGATTATGGCGAAATAACATTGTAGTGGGAATTTAACATAATAACTATATGAATTATGTTTAGTGGTTATTTGTTAAATTAACTATGAAAAATGATAATTGGTTTATTGGACATTTATAATGATTGTAGTTTTTTATTCATTAGTAATGATTGATCTTGATATTGTGATATCAGTAGTGACATGATGGTGATTGCAGTGGTATTTATTGTTTGAACCCATCAGTATGGGATTGTGTGAGATTGCTATATACTTATGTAGCTTTATGTCTTTTCCACACACCACAACAGAATTAGGTAACCTAATGAACACCCAATGACCCTATGGTCTTTTACCTAGAATCCAAGTCTAAGAGTACATAGATGGATGACTAACACATCTCCTTGGTCTTCCTTCAGCAGTAGCCTTGAGTGATATTTATGGTGGATGATAGGATATATGGTGGGGTATTATTCATGGTAGGAGGATAATAATAGGATGATGCCATATAATTTCATGATACTATACTTCCCGAGTTACCAAATATGAGATATGTGGTTGGTTCTGTGATGCATGATATGTGGTTGGCTTTAAGATACATGACATACAGTTTGGGCAGTTGTTGGTAGATATAGAAGGGATAAATGTAAAGGGTTTCTTCTCCTTAAAAAGTGCATCAAATAAGTGTGGCATCATTTTTAAAGAACATAAGATTTTAATATTAAAATTATGATTTTAAAGTACACGGATCTATAATTTTTTAGTGATCCTTGGTGAGGTATGTGGTCTTGTTGAACTATGTGGGCATTGATTAGTGTTTTTGTTTTTTCATTAGAAAATCGATAATATATCCACATTTTCATGGGAGACCATTTGTATTATTCTACTATGGATAAATTTTATTCTCACCCTATATATATATTTCAATATAAATCATAATAGATTGAGTAATTTTTTGAAAATATAGATTGAATCATTGAAAAAATATTCATGGTCATGGGTGATGATAATATGAGAGTTGACATATCAACGATGTAAGTTGTAATTGTTCAAAATAATTGTTTGAAAAAAGATTGTATTTTTTGACTAATTTACAAGACGAGGTAATTCCAGGACCATAATATAAGTAATGGTGAGAATAAAAGTCCCATAATTGGAATATGGAAAGGGATCACACCTATTGAGATCCCCTTGGTGAAAACATGTAATACCTATTAAAAACAGTAGAGCCCAAAATATGTATATTGAAGGTTGTAGTCTAAGAGTTTCATTAAATGGATTATAGATTTTTTAGAAGGAAAAAATTAAATTTACTACACCTTTTGTGAAAGATATGGTTCTGGTGATGACACCCAATAAGAACTAAGGATTCCCAAAATGGGTGTAGAGAACTTAAAGAGACTAGGGTCAATATATTAGGACTTGTAGTTCAAAATGAACCAAACAACAATCCCCATGACCATTGGGAATGAAGTTATGCTTTAAAGCTGGATGAGTAAGACAACATGTTTAGATATATGAGTCCATAACCATTGTTTTAAGTGTGAATATGGAAAATTTACCAAGATCACTACACTAGGCCATAGTGAATGGGGTGTCAAGATGTGACATGTAGTACTTTAGATAATTGGTTATAGAAATTATTGAATAGTCCTTGAATTCTCCCATAATAATTGGATTTTGTTTCAGGCCATTATTCATTCATAATAATGAGTTGTTTATATTGTTATTTTTTTTGGAATATGTGTAGAATTGTTCAACATTTGATGAAGATAGATAATTACATAGAGTAGTTATGTAAGAAAATTTATGGATAGTTATATAAGGAACTAATACATTAAATTATGGGTGGTTTAGATAACCAATTAAGGGGATTCTGGGGGTCCCATGAAAAGGTTCATGTCCTCCCTATTTGAGGTGTATGGTTTTCCACTAACTATAGTGAGATTTTAGAAACCAGAGGATGAGGAAATACTATGAGAGGGGATTGAATAAAGATGACATCACATGAAAATACATATGAATAATTACAGGAATATATAGTTAATTTAGAGTCTAGATTAAATATAAATAATAGAAAAAAATAATCAACAAATATTGATAATCATGAAGAATAAATGAACATACAAATATTTATCATCCATAAGATCCTAGAGGATGATAATCTAGAGATGAAGTGTTAAAATAAGTGATGTGATAATTAGGTGTTTTCTATCATTAATGGGTCATATTTTATAGACAGTTTTTGTCCTCTAGTGGATTTTGGAAGTTATGTTTGAACACTATGACAACTTAGTATTGCAATTTTTCTTGAATTAGTGGATGAATCAATGTCGTTTGGACTAACCAACATGGAAATTATCAAGAATGGTTCTCAATCTTTGGAAATATCACACATTGTGATATATCATTCACTTAATGAAATAATTAAATGTTCATAATTTATACCATGTAGATAAATAACTATTAATGGTTCAAAACTTTTAGTTAAAAATGTAGCAACATATAAAAGAAAATATGATCACTGATTTACCCCACTTCTCAGTGATAAAATCAACTTAGATCCGAACATGGGGCATTAAAGGTAAGGTTACCTTTGAATATCTAAGAGTATTTTCTTCTAAAATACAAAATCGGTTTTTTTAAAAATAACTGATGTATTATTAGCCTGGATCGATGGAATATGATGCTTACTAACCTTCATTCATTTTCCCTTGTGGTTTATGATGCTACTGGAATTGGTTTTTTCACTTATTTTTAATAATTCCCATATGAACTGTGGTGGAAAAATAAATATTTAAATGGATAGAATGGAATAAAAGAAGTTTTTTATTATTTTTTGTGACGGTATACCCCACGGTGACTAGTATTGAAACCATCAATTAGATAAGTCAGAAATTATAAAGAAATTATGATAGAAATGCCTATGTGATGGAATAAAAGCATCAAATGAAGAAGAGAATACTATATGATATTAAGATGGTTGAATATGAATATTTCTATAAAAATTCCACCATGATAAATTATATGGTTAGAAAATTTCAAGAATCAAATGAGAAAATAGAGGAGTCGGTTGTTGATAATAATCTTATGTGGTTCCTTATTGATTACTTTGATCCAAATGTATCATCTTTGTATTATTAGGAAGATCTATCATAATATATGCTACACAATATTAATATTTTGTATTAAATGAAAAACTTATTATCTCTCCATAATCTATATAAATTATAACTTTTCTTTTAATCCATAATAAAATGGTAGAGAAATAAAGTCAAACACATCAGGGATTCAGAAGATGATGAAGATATCAATTAGATAGTTTCTCTCTTATACAAAATTTTTTTGGTTAATTAAATTTAAATATTGAACATTTTCATAGATAATTTAATTTCAATGATATTTTTCATATTTTAATGATTTTTCCAAAGAATAAGGTTGAGGAATGTGAATCATATGAGGAAAAATAAATACATTTAATGATAAAAATGATAAGGAAATTGAGATATTAAACATAAAAGAAATGTTTTTTTTTTCAATGATGATGGTTCATCCAACAATTCAGACAATGAATTCACTCTTATTTATCTATTGGAGAATGTATTGAATTTATAAAAAACTAAAGATAATAGTTTATTATAAATTGTACTAGAGTGGGTACTTAATGGTATGTTTTAATATTTTATGAATTAGATTTCCGAACTCAATATAGATAATACAAAAATGGAGATGGACAATTGAGAAAAGTATATTCAAATGACTGATCATTGTATAATGTTAAATGTCTTATTAATGAAGAAAAATAGGATATGATCAAAAGGGGGTCATACAATGTTTTATAATGGTTTATGAGTTCAAAGAGGACATAATAAGATCGATAAGAAAATCATAAAACATGACAAGGAATGGAAAATTACAAGTAAAGAACAAACCCCTATGAAACATATTTCTAATATATCATAGTATCCACACCATTCTGAACAAATATGGAATCATTAATAGAAATATCAATTCATGAAATATTATTCATGTTGTGGAAGGTAGAAAAACAACACATAATCACATTGGTTCAATGTTTATTTAACTGGAAAGAGTCAATAATAAATGAGTTCTTTTATGAGTATGTTATTATGAAAAATCCAAAAAATAGTTTTTCATGGAATGTGTGGGGATGTTATTTGAAAATATATTTACATGTGATAATATGGGGAAGTGTGAATGATGTAAGAAAATTTGGAATGTTTTAATGGAAATTTAATCATAAGGAACAGAATATGTATTAATTAATGATGTGAATATAATTTCCCCAATAAATAATGATGTTGATATTGGAAGGAAAGAACATACTATGTTAATAAGAAGATCTCATCCTAATAGTTTTCCTTGAAGAACATATAGTTTCCTCTCAACTCCATTATTATTTTCTAAATCCTGTGATGAAAAATAAGGAATTGGAGGATATTTATGAAATTGTAATTTTTTGATAGCTAAGAGGTTGATCTGAACATGGAGTACATATTAATGATAAATTTTATATGATTATATCTCCTCAAAGGGAGATTTATTTAGAAGAAACGAATCAAAATTTTAATTTCTAGACAAATTGATAATTCTGTAAATAATTTCCGATAAGATCACTTTCACTCTGTTGATATGAATATGTACAAAATATTTACCAAGGGGGATTTTTGGTTGATATTTGATTGTTAAAACATGTTGAGCTATATATCATTAACATGAACAATTTTAATGATGTGTTCAGATGTGTTACATATATTCATATAAAATTCTTATCTTAATGATAAAAAATATAATGTATTTTTGAGAATATTATAAAATGATGTTTTTATGGATAACACAGATCACATTGAGTATATCTCTATTGGTTTTTACATAGATATAACCCATATATAAAATTATTATATTGATTAAATGATATATATCAAGGAACCTTATGATTTTATACCTCTATTTGATTCAACAAAATGGAGGATAATTTGATTGAGAAGAAAATATAAATAATACCCTACATTTTTTCATTAATTTCATTTTTAATAAGGGGGTAATGAATTAGGGATGATTATTAATTTGGATATGAGTATTTTCTAGGAAATTGGATGGGGGAGATTGTTATTATTCTTAATATATTTTTATGTATTTACTAACAATACAGATTGAATAATTGAAAAAGACATTGAGGTCCATCGGTGATGACCGGATTAGTGTTGAAATATCAATGAAGAATTTTTTATTTTTGGACTTTTAAATTGTTAATTTCCAAAGTGAAAATGTGTTAAAGATATCCAAACATGGTAAATTCCACACAAATTACATATGAAATGGTGATATAAAATGGAAAAAAGGAATAGTGGTATGGGGAATATTCTTTTGATGGTCCACCTTATGGATAATTTTTTATCTTGTGGAACATGTTTCCACCCAAAAATTGGTTTAGTGAATATCATATTCTAGGACTTAAACTTCATGAAAACAAGAGTTTTAATTTGACTAACCGATCCAGGTTACCCTTAATCTCATCACCCGACCCGATCCGTTACATAACCGAAGGGCATTCTCGTTCCCCATAGGCTGGAGACAAGAACCCAAGCATCAAACAACACAATAGATGGAAATATTTCGCCAAACCGTAACAAAAACATGGAATGTATATATATGTATGTAATAGTAAGTAATAATAGAAGAAAAATAAGATATATATTCCATAACTATATGAAAATAGTGGAAATAGACAGCTAAAAAAGTCATTAAAACTCTAAGACAAGTCCCTCAATGAATGATAAAAACCAAAAAAAATAATCCAAATGATTTTATGGATGAAATCCCACCAACTAACCACCTTCTACCCAACCACCATACATGAACCTCACCACCTCACTATGACGCCTTGCCATTCCATGTACTAGAAGACAAACAAAGGTTTACGCACAACTGAAGAGGTACGTAGGGTGTGAGCTGACATGCTTAGTAGGATCCCACCCAGATCATTCGTAACCAGTATCAGTATAAAAATCCATGTATGATCATTTTAAATAAAACATAGAAAGACAAGATTTATGGATTTTTTATCAAAAACACTGTAAAAATTTAACTTTTCTATAGTTCTAAAAAAAAGTAGGTATATCAATTTCAAAACACATTTTCCATTTCATTTTCCACATTCATAAACATTTATATCAAGACTTAAAAAGAAATCCATGAATTAAAAAACAAAACCGTTTGCATAACAACAACAATGAATACCATATGCCCAAGCCATAGATTAGTAATACCACAATAATTCAATCAATGAAGTGCAAAAATTCTGATCCCGGAACAGAGGAATAGGATGAAAAGTAATACACTATGAGTAAACCTCCCAAAATATCAATATTGATCCCCTGGAAAAACATTTCTAGAAGACACTGGAAATCCCTAAGACGAACCCCATGATAATCACAAAATTATGGATGCTGGTCCCTTGATAAATCTTCCTCCTAAGTACCAAAGGTAACACATGTGCTATTCTTGAAAATTCATTTCAATGATTTGAATACCATTTGAAAACCATTTCAATTCCATTTGAATGATTCAAAAATACCAATTTTTTCCCCATTTATCAACAACCATGAAAAATCTATTTATTCATCAAAAATACTTTTTAAAACACACAAAAAAAATATTTCCATTTTCAATATACAAAATAGTTTCTAACGCAAAACAATTTATTTCATCAACATAGGCTTCAGATGGAACAACCTACCTCAAAACATGGGGCGCACACTACCATAATGGAAAACCAAAATCCATGAAACCAAACAATTTAAATGAATTCCCTAAAATAAAATCCACATCAAGATCAATTAAATTGAAAATCTTAACCTAAGAGGTTAGTAAAAGAGAGGAAACCCACGTGCCTTGAGGATGAACGCCCACTGCACCACAACCAACAGCAGAAAAGGCCTTCCATGTGATATCTGAAAATAGATATAGAATAATACAATAATGAACATCCATCATAGATAAATAGATATGGTACCAAATTACTAGGGTGCTACCATGATCAACCGTAATGAAGAATTATAAATATCCCTTACCCAGAGAGACGCACCACAATCACAACGGAGTTTGAACATCGAAAGGATCAGTATATGGGGAAATACACATCTTAAAATAGACTAGGATGAGAAAAATTTTTAGAGAAAAGGGGTCTAAAGAAGGATTAATAACAAAACAGTCGCTCTATTGTTTCTAAAAATAGATGCGGGATGACTTAGGATGTGTAACTCCTAGTCACATCATGAACTCCACACTTGAAAATTATGTTGAAAACCCAACGCCTTGGATTAAAAACTGAAATTTTATCATGTCAAATTGTTAATCACTCATCATGACTTGTAACTTTTCTCAGCGTGTTGTGGTCTGTCATGACATTCCTCTAGCATCCATTACATGACATGTAAGATAGTTACATGGTGTGTAACTGCTCTGTAGCCTGCAGAAAAATCCAAAAAAATCCTTTAAATACAATTAACCAAAGGAGAACATGGAGAGAGTTAAATACATACTCAATCAAGGTATCAAGACGTTATAAGCTCCCCACCATAAAAATTTTCCATCTCTAAGAAGTCATGTGAAACATGTAATCCACGAAATGAGATGACCCCACTGCTCTATAATCAACAATTCACTTTCCGAAGTCTCATAAGAATCTGATCCTTGTTTCTATATAACTATGATCAATGGAATATATTTCCCATGTAATGTTTTCACTTGAGAGTCCATGATATCAACAGTTTATTCAGAATAAAAGCATACATCTCTCCCTCAATTTCTTCCCAACTTAGAATGTGAGCAGGACCAGGGTGTTACATTATAAGCTACAATACGTGGAAAACATCATGAATACCAGTAAACGGAATTAAGAATGCCCACCGATAATCCACAAATCCAATCCATTCTGTGATCTAAAATAGTAAAACATATCTCGAATCCAACATTCCATTTTTTCCAATATGACAGTGACCCAACAGAGGAGTATAATTCAAGAAAACCTAGTCACCTACAGAAAACTCCAAAGGTCGATGTTGTCGATCCACATACGATTTATGTCTACTCTAAGCTATAACCAAATGTCGATGTACATCCTGAATCTTCCTAGATATTTCATGAACCAAACTTGGTTCAACTAATGATACTTCACCCACCTAAGACCAACAAAGAGGTATTCTACATGGGAAGCCATACAACGCCTCAAAGGAGCCATTCTGATTGATGACTAAAAATTATTGTCATAAACAAGCCCAGCCTGTCTCAGGTGACTATCTCATGATCCTCTGAAATCTAAGACACAGGCCCATAGAATATCTTCCAATATCAGAATTTCTCTCTCTATATGAATATATGTATTTGGATTATAATCTCCACACAACTTGACTTGTGTTCCCATCACCTCTTGAGGACTACACTAGAACCTTGAAGTAATACTGGGATTCCTATCCGAAATAACTATATAAGGACTCCCATGTAACATCACAATCTCTTACATGTACATCATACCCAAATCATCAACATTAGTGGTTTCCTTGATTGGAATAAAATGACAAGACTACTTTAATCGATCAACATCCTCCGAGATAGAATTCTTCCCTTGGGGAGTTTGTGGAAATATAACAAAAAAATACATGGATAACTCATCTGATTTCAAAACCCACACCAGAATAGGACGAAGAAAACCAGAATGTTTAAAGTTATCTTCCTTTATCCATTGGAAGGTGTAACAGTGAGACACAAACTCCCTGACATCACACTTTATAAATTCCCACTAGATTTTTCTTCTCGTGTCATAATCCATGTTCGTAGTGCCTGCATGAACGGTCCATGAAGAGTTGTGATAATCAAATAAGACTAAACTATTCACAGACCCATGGATGAAAATATTTTTTTTTGAATTTATGCTTACCATATAAAGAAAAAGACCGACCACAAATGGTCTCCCCACCATAAAGCCTTTCTAGATTATTCTAAAATACATCATCCTATTGCTAACTCTGGAAGGTAGTCTCTAATAGAGATGATGATAATCGAACACTATCTATAACCATGCCTGAAATATCCTTCTGAGCATATAGTTATAGTTGAGTAAAAATCCCCATAAGGTTCCTTTCTTCATTCTATTCTATAATAACATGTAATGGTAAATTCTTTCTACGAGTGTCTGAAACAACATTACCCATTCCAGGGGTATAGGAGATATCGAAGTCAAAAATTTGAAGGTTTTCTACCCATCATCTCTATTTGTGATTCTAGTATTTCTGATAAAAGATATTACTCCGAATCTTATGAATAGAATAGATAATGATCCATCCCCAAAAATATAGTTCTGCCAACACATAAGTGCATGAATGACTGTATAAATCTCATAACCATTAGTGGGGTAATTAATTTCATGTGGTCAAAGCTGATAGGAGCCCTAAGTTGCAACATGGTCATCCTACATAACAACACATCCCAAAATATCCCCACAACCAAAAAAACACCTCGTATCCCTTTCTAAGTTTAGGTACTATTATAATAGAATCTGAAGTCATAAGACTTTCTAGTTCATTGAATGAAGTCTCACACATTTCATCCCTGGTGAATTTCACCAATTTCTTAGTAAGTGTTGTCAAAGGTGAATACAGATTACATAAGGCTTTGACAAACCGTCATTAATATCTATCAAGACCATAGAAGCTTTTTATCTCAATGATACTTTGTGGTTCCTTATATAAAAAACAACCTTTACCTTATCTAGATCAATAGACAAGCCATGCTTAGTAATTTTATTCCCAAAAACATCACTTTTTGAATCCAGAAACTACATTTCATAATATTCTCTTAAAATGGAGAATACACAAAATTTCTAGATCCAAACTCATATGGTTATCATTCTCACTCTCAGATTTAATGTAAACAATAATATCATCTACAAACACTATCAAAAATGTATATTGAAATTGATGGAATATCCAGTTCATCAAATCCATAAAAACTACATGATTGTTAGTATGAACCATAGGCATGTCAAAATATTCATAATAGTCATACCTTTTACTGAAGGATGTCTTCAATATATCATAATTTGAATCTTTGAGTTGATGATAACTTGATTGGAGATCAATATTTGAAATCAACTTGACTGCCATTAATTGATCATAAAAATCATCCACATGTGGTAAAGTATATTTTTTCTTAACCATTACCCTATTAAAATTCTTATAGTCCACACATAAATTAACTGAACCATCTTATTCCGTGGAAAAGATAACCGAAGATTCCCAATGAGAAATATTAGGGAGAACGAAAACATTTTCAAATAGGTTTACCAACTAAAACTTGAACTCTTTCTTCTCTGATGGTTCCACGTGATAGTAATCTATCAATATTCGTTGTGTACCTGTCACTAGATCAATTGTAAATAATACCCCTCTCTCTGTGGAGTAAGACTCGTGAAATCATCTGGGATAACTTCAATAAAGTCTTAATCAACAATGGGATGATCATCAATAGAGAAAAATTCCTCATGATCAAAAGCAACAGGAACTAAAAACAATTTGAGCTCTGGGAAGGGAAGGTCCTGCATGACATGACTTCAGGTCCCAATGGCCATGAAACACACACAAACTACCATCGAAATTAAGAAATGAAACACATTGATGACAACAATCAAACATCTCTCAAAGTGTGACAAGTCAATATATTCTGATGGTGATGTCAAATAGATCTAAATAAAGAATGAAAAAATCTCAGACCAACTCTCCATTGGAAATTTTCAACGAATAAGGACAACTGAACCCCTACTCTTTCCTCATAAGAATAAGTGTTTATAACTCCATTTTAAAGGACATAAGTTCCATTTCAAGTTTAAGAACATTAACCAAATGTGTAGATATAAATGAGTAGGAGGCACCAGTATCAAATAAATCTATTGCTACTAAAGATGAAATAAAGATAGTACCAATCACTATTTCTGAACCTCTATTAACTTCCTCTAGACACTCATCTACACTGAGAGAATATTTCACTCTTGAGTCTTGTGGATTGATCTCGATATTCTTTGATGCTTCCGACTACACCATAGTATCCTTTAGAGTAGAAAAACCCTGGCCATAATGAGGTGTATTCATATCCTGACAGAAGAGCTATAAGTGACCAAGACATCCATAGCTAGTGCACATCTTCAAGGGAGTATGACAAAACCGCTAGTGTATCCTCCATTTATACAATGATAGAATGTTAGAGTCATGTTATCTTCCATAAAAAATGATGCATAGAAGGCCCACTACTGATACCCACCTTCACTACTCCTATAATGAGTCTTACACTTCTTATTCTTTCCATGTGAACCACTAAATGTGCCACCCGATGGATGAGAAGAGGTGGAAAATACAACCATTTCTACCATATTCATTTTTTCATCATAGCCTGATCTACCATTACTACATAGGTAGAATGATTATGAACAAACACATGCGACCTGATATCTGGTTACAAACCCTGTAGGTTCTTCTGAGCCTTTAACTCTTCATTCTTCACCATGTCTAGGGTACAACAGACAAGCTCGGTAACATGATTAGTGTATGCCAACAACAAATTCTCTCCCTATTATAAAGAGAGAAACTCCATATAATTCACCAACATCAGTGACTCTGGACAGAACTTTTGAAAGAACAGGGCTTTAAAACCCTTCCAATCCACTTATGTGTGTCTGTCTTCATGCCCATAGAATCCAAAAATTAATTTCTGGATCCCTTGAGCCTGAACAATCCATACTTCACATTGATGTTATTAGATATTTCCAAAAAAAAAATACGATTTGACTGATTCTCTCTATCTAGTCTTTTGCCTCATAAGGCTTATTTGTTCCTTTAATTGACAGAGTCTTTTCATGCTAGAATTCCCGTGATTGATCTCTCTCTCTTCCATCTCCTAGTTGTACCTCAACCAGTATGTTTTGACCCCGTAGTACACCTTGATCAATAGGATGGACTGCATTTATGATATTCTTGATGATACTATGATTTATAGGCGGGTTACCTTGAGGATCATTAGATTCACGTTACTGAGGAACTCGTGGAGGATGTCGTAGAGGCATATTGTTGCACACTGAAACATAAAATTGGTCAGGAAAAAAAGCCAATGTCAGTTCAAACTAGAAAACCCAAAAGTGGAAACTGATATTTTTAAAAGAAAAACTAATACTAGAGATACACATCCCAGTATCCCATGACATCATGAGTTTCAATACAACATGATCTGGAAAAGAACATATTTCAACATACTTCTAATGTCCAGAAAATCCTATCTCAAGTCTAATAGATGTCCCAAAACAAATAATGTTGAGTAAAAACCTCATTTGATACCAAAACGTGATTAACCGACCTAGGATACCCTCACACCAGGCACCCAACCCGATTTTTCACATACTTAAAGGACTCTCTTGATCCACATGGGCATGCGAAAAGCACTCGGCCACCGAAAAAAACAACAGATGGAATGATTTCACCCAACTTGAACAACCACATGGAATATATATTTATAATAGGAAGCAACATCAGAAGGAAAACAAGATATATATTCCATAACTATAAGAAAATATTGCAAATAGAAAACTAAAAATGTTTCTAAACCTCCACGTCAAGTCGAATAAAAAAAGGACTAAAACCTAGAAATCTATTCCAAACAATGGTATAGAAAAAATACCACCATATCACCACCAGCTACCCAACCAAAAAATAGAAACCCCATTGCCTCACTGTAGCACATTTCTTTTCCCTACACTGGAAGACAAACAATGTTTCACACACCCTTAAAGAGGTACACAGGGTGTGAGATAACAGGCTTAGTATAATCCCACATAGATGTTATGTAACTATTCATTGTATAAAAATCCATTTATGCTCAATTTGAATTAAACATGGAATGCTAATCAGTAAGGTAGCCAAAAAGTCCGAGAGCCAGGCGGAGACCTGCTCCCACAAATGTTATATAACAAAAAATGTAAATAGTAAAAAGTACAAAGCACCTCACAAAGGGGTGAAATTACACAAAATTGAGTACACACCTCCACTTCTATCCTTTATTACAAGATCACTGCAATATTTAGGAAGAATAAAGGACCAGCCCGAACTCATCTCCATTATTGATCTTTTAGAGAGAACATCTGCCACTTGATTTTCCTCTCTGTACACATGAGACACCTCCAGGGATAAAGATTCAGCTGATTTTAGAGCACTTATCCATACTGGGATCATCTTCCAAGGAACATTACTGGATCTCTCTTTAAGAATTTGCACGGAAACAGAAGAGTCCGGCTCTACGCAAATCTTTCTCCAACCATAACGATCAGCGCACCTTATCGCCTTTACCATTGCCCATAGCTCAACCTCAATTGCATATCCATTTCCAATGTAGTGGAAGAAGAACCCTTTGACGAAGCCTCTGTAAGTTATAAACACCCCACCACATCCAGCAGATCCTGGCGTAGCAGAGGCCGCCCCATCAACATTGACCTTGAGAAAGTCAGTTATTGGTGGAATCCATCTAATATACTTCATCATCTTGGGCTTTCTTTCCCTGCCACTTACACTAAGAGTTATTAACAACAAAAAATCAGACATATCATTATTAATTGTACCCATATGAGTCACCCAAGCAAGTTTAATGCTTCGGTGAATTTCCAGAATACACACCTTGTAAGATGACATTCCCTTATTGAAAACAATGTTTTCCGAGCAAACCATAAATACAAGATAACAGAAATGACAACCACTGTGAGCAGGGATATTTCCTGCTAACTGCATTCTGCCTGCATCACAGAGGTTAACATACTACCAACTGAGCAATGATTTAAATCAGCATGGAAGATTCCTTCCAGGTAATTCCAAAAACGTATAGAAAAGGAAAATTGTATAAAGATCTGTTCACCAGTTTCATCATCTTCTAAATAAAAGTAACAAGCAGGAATGATAATCAAACCTATCCTCTAGAGTGAAGACTGCAAAGGTAGCCTCTGTTTCTATATGCGCCATATTAAGAGTGCATCGGCTGGTGGAAGGAAGGATTTCCTTACACCCATCACCCAAGAAGGAGCTCTTATTGTCACCCCACATTGCAGTAAGTATGAATCACGACTGGAAAAAGTTCCAGTTATGGATGGCTTCAAGATTAAAGTATCATGATCAACATACTCATATGAATCATTCTCACTCTGAATATGGGCTGGAATAATTGCACAAACCTGCGCATTACCCTAGATGCCAGAAATAGCATTGTTCTTCAATGATAACGGAACGGTAGTACAATGTTCAATTGGAGCAGTGAGCTAGTTTGTAATCCATAAATTCATCTGTGAGTTAACACAGACAAGCCATTTAGCATGTGACATAAGAAAAGAATATGAGTTTATGATTGATGTCCAGACAGATGATTTCAGGTGGACCATTTTCCTCTTATATAGTCTGTCATCAAATCTATCATTGAGGAATTCCATAGATATATCAAAGCCCGACAACAACCTCCAAGTAAACTTTTGAAGCAGAGCAGCATTGAAGGCCTTTACATCCTTGATCCCTATTCCTCTCAAGGGTACAGGCTTGGTGCATTCCTTCCATTTAACAGTAACAATTTTCCCCTACTGTGTTGATCCTGCCCTTATAAAGTTCATGATCATAACACAGAGCTCCTTGAGCAAGGAAGTCGGCCATTTGTAAAGTGAGAACGAGTAAACAAACATCTAGGTGATTACTGAATTGAAAAGACATATCCTTCCTCGTTGTGACATTGACTTCCCTTTCTCACTTGCAAACTGATTAATGATTTTAAGAGAAGTACCCTCTAGGTACACTCTTTTAACCCTTCCCTAAAACAGAGGCAAACCAAGATAAATGAAGGTCAATTTTTCCCTCTTTACACCAAGCCTGGAGGCAATCCTATTTTTATTCACACTATTAATTCCTTCACCAAAGATCACAAAGGACTTATGCCTGCTTATAACTTGTCCTGCAACTACTTTATAATGATTGAAAATAGCTTTAATGCAAGAGATGGTTTTCTTGTTAGCCTTAGAGAAATGCAGAATGTCATCAGTGTAAAATAAATGGGAGGAAGTGAAGAATTTACTCCCATAATTCATCCTCTGATATATCCTAGATTTAAAAAGATCATTGAGGCAGATTCTCAATTAGTCTTCAACCATAGAGAAAAACAAGCCAGACAAAGGGTCACCCTGCCATACACCGCTGGAGCATTGAAAGAATCCTCTGGGTGATCCATTGATTAATATGGATAAGCTAGCACTTTTCAGGATAGGATGTACCCTGTCAATAAATTTGGGTGAGAAGACATGAATCCTCAGGACTTTGAAAATGAAGCCCCATATGATGGTGTCAAAGGCCTTTAAGATGTTAACTTTTAGATCCATATTCCCATTCTTAACTTTGGTTATCATGATGTTGACACATTCTAAAGTAGTGAATAAATAGTTCTGAATATTTCTACTAGGTACAAAACCAAACTGATTGGACGATATGAGAGTACTTGCAATCTCACCAAGTCTTGTTACCATAATTTTTCTAATGACTTTTGGAATGGATTTTCCAAGGGCCACCGGTCTGAAGTCCTAGATTTCCAAAGCATTATCCATCTTGGGGATCAGTGCAATGAAGTTTGAATTCATCCCAAAAGGCATGTAGGACTAATATAAAAATTCCCTCACTGCTTCAGTTACCTCCTTGTGAAATATGTCCTAATAGATCATAAAAAACTTATTAGAGAATCCATCTAGCCCAACAACACTATCCATGTTTAGAGAAAATAGAGCATCATGTATTTATTTTGTAGTGGGGATGTCAATAAGCCTTTTGTTATGTGCCTCTTCCACAGTAGTCTCAATACATCTGATAATATTATCTGAAGTATCCTCCCCTGCCTCAAAATATAGCCTCTCAAAGTATCCTATCACAGAGTTAGCAATATCACTCTCAGAATTGAACATATTTTCATCAATTTTCAAAGCTTTTGAGACTCCATCTTGATTTTTTCTCCTTGTGTATACAATGGAAAAGCCTTGAATTCCTATCCCCTTCTTTAAGCCATTTGATATTGAACAGAATTCTAAGAATACTTTCCTTAAGGGACAAGAGCTTGTCAAGCCTAGAGGCAGCTTGAATCCCCTCTTAAGAGGGAAGGTCTTGAAGAGTATTCTCTTGCTGAAGGCCAGAGAGAGTTAAATCAGACTCTTTGATATCAAGATCAAGACTGGAAAAGGACCTTTTTCTCCATTCCCTTATTCTACTTTTAACAGTTTTCAATTTTCCTGTAATGATATGAAGTGCACTACCTTGTATATTCTCTTTCCATGCATCTATAATAGTCTCTCTACACCCTGTAATAACTAGCCATGCATTGTTAAATATGATAGGCAAGGGACCCGATCAGAGATTGGTAAATGAAATATCAATTATTATGGTATGATGGTGAGAGTGAAGTCGGGACAGCGTCATGCCAGATACTTCAAGTCCCTCATTGTGCTCATTTATTTGAACCAAACATCTCTCAAGTTTTCTTGCCTGTCTGCCATTATGGGTAAACCTATTCCAAGTAAACATAGCCCACAAAATTGAGACTTCAATAATTCTCAATTGATCAGTATAGGAGGAAAAATCTATATCTTATGCACTACAGAAGTTACTCCCATTTTTTTCCTCCGGCCTCAGCACTGTGTTGAAATCACTAAGAACAATCCATCTATTGTCCATAATCTCAGCCGTATTCAGCAGTCCACTACATAAGATTCTTCTTATTTTATATTTATTGAATTCATATACAAAAGTAACACATAATAAAGTTGAATGAAAGCTGCAATTCAAAGTAATAGATTGTTGGTCACTTATTGAGGATTCAACCATAGCAGTAATGTGTTTCAAAACCCATAGGGACTCTGTCTCATTACCAGAATTGGATTATGTGAAGGAGTACCCCAAGGCTGACCAATTAAAGGCCATCCAACTAGAAAATTTCATCCTAGGATCAGCAATTCCAATAAGCATTGGATTATTGGTCATGATAAGGTGATTTAGGGCTTTGACTGTGGGAGAATTCCCAAGACGCTGATAGTTCTAGAATAAGACTTTCATTTATTGGAGGCTCATAGCCTAGTTTGCGGTCCAACACAGCCAGGTGCTATGTCTTTATCTTTATATTTTAACATTTTCCCTTTATCCCCATCTTTAGTAACTCCATCCAGTTCCTGAACAACTTCATCGTCATTAGACAGAGATGCATATTTATTTTTTGAATCGATTGGTTCAATCAAGGATGTAAGAAGTTTTCTCCTTGCAGCCTTAGAGGATTGCACTTGGGTGAAGTCTCCATCTGTCTGAACACATCCCAGTGCTTCATTACCAGGATTCAATGCATTTTTATCCTGTATATCCTCTTTATCAGACTCCTGAATACTAGGAGCCCCATCAGTCAAAGCAGGCAGCACCTGGGCCTCTGTGTTCATTGGTGAGCCTTGTCCCTTCTGATCATTTCCTTTACTCTCATGAATCACAATAGAATCAGAAATCCCTCTGATCACTTTATTGACTCTCAAGAATCACAAAATGATCAGAATCATCTTTTTGTGCTTCCCCATCACCAGATTTCCCTTGTTGCTCCCCATCCTCCCTGCCAACTGGAGGTTCCACAGTATTTGGCTCAGAGTTACCATTATTGGAAGCTCCCAAGGCCTTATCCTCCTTACCATCCACAACATGTATTTCAGTACCATGAGTCTTGACCTTCCCATTTTCTTTCCCAAAGTAGTCTGTATCATCATGGCCTTTTATATTACATGTTGAACATAAATTGTTACTATTTCATTCAGATAGAATGCGACCAAATATAATGCAAATTGAAAAGAACTTGGGCCTCCTCTCATACCCTATTTCTAGGTTGATACTACCATCCCTAGTAGTGAATACAGCCTCTTCAACCATGATGCTATCCATATCAACCTCTTCTAAGATTCTAGCATAGTGACCAAAATTGGGATTATCAATTTGTTTTTCCAGCCTAATAGGATTCTCTACAGATTAAGCAATGTCCCATAGTATTTGGGGATTCCAGTAAAGCCAACTAAGTTTATGAATTTGTATCCATACCTGAGAAAAGGTGTTCATGACCAAACATGGATCAAAATTCGAATCCCACACATGAATCTGAAGGTAGCCAGGGTTGAGAGAGATAGACCCCAGGCTCCACGCTCTGCATTTTCATTCATCAGTGGGGAAGACGACATGGTAAAACCCTTTACACATCATCATCATCTTCCAATCACTAAATCCTCATATCTTTTCCATATGATTGGTGAGCTCTTGAAATTTCCATGGTCTGCCGCCCTTCGGAATGATCACCCTCATGATGATGGATAACTTTCCTAATCTGACACGCTCATCAACTGCATCCTGGTTTACAGGGACATGTGTGATACGCCCCTTCCTGATTACCCTCCCTAAATTTCCCGCATCACAGTCAATGACGGAAAAAACTCCATTCTTCTTTTCCACATCAGCGAAGGTTTTTCCCTAATTTGGGGTAACATTGCTTTCCAGATTATCTTTTTTCCACTTCGCACAGAGATCTAAGAGATCTCAATGCCCTTTCAGGTCTTCTTCTTTCCATTTGGCATCCTCCTTCTCCACTGTACTGGTGTCTCCCTTATTCAGGCTAGGGATTTCACCTATCGCCCCTTTGAGAGCTGCCATCATCTATTAAGATCGATAATCAGTAAGTTAGTTTTATATAAAACTTGGTACACATTTCCCTTTTTTACACATTTCTAAATCAAAGTAGGTATATCAATTTTGATCCAAATTTTCCATATCATTTCCCCCAATCATAGACATGAATATCAAGGCTTACTCAGAAATCCAGGTAGTACAAAAAAATAACATATATCATAACATCAAGGAATACTATAGTTCCAGGTTTCACACTACTCATACAACAATAAATCAATCAAGTACAAAAATTCTGATCCTATGACACATTCTTAGGAAGTAGAGAAATAACCTGTGAGTAAATATTTCAAAATATCAATATCGGTCCCCTAGAATAACAGGCCTAGAAAAAAGAGGAATTATCAAGACAACCCCCCTTGATCATCACAGAATCATTTATTATAGTCCAAAGCTAAGCCTTCCACCTATCTACCCAAGGTAACCCATTTGCTATTTTTCACACTTCATTTCAAAGCATTGAAAACCATTTCAAAACCATATCAATTTCATTTCAATGATTTGAAAATACCCAATTTATTTATATTTATCAATAACCTTAGAAAAAAAATCATCAAAAACACTTTTTAACAAACACAAAATAATCAATCCATTTTGAATATACAAAAAATGTTTATAAATCCAAATAATGTGGTTCATAATCATATTCTACAGACTGAACCACCTTCTTAAAAACATGGTTCACACATGTCCACAATGGAAAACCAAAATCAATGAATCCCAAAAAATTCCATTGATGGACATAGAATCAAATCAACATCAAGATCGATTCATTTCCAAATATAAACATAAGGGGTTGGAAAAAGAGAGGAAACCCACATACCTTAAGGATGAACGCCCGTCGCACCATGAACAACAAAGGAAAAGGCATATAAAATGAGATATCACAACAGATCTATAATAATACAAGAAATAATATCAAACATAGATTAATGGATCTGGTACAGCAAAGGTAGGGAACTATCTTGATCAACCGCAATGAAGAACTAGAAATATCACTTACCCAGAGAGACGCACCGCAATAGAAATGAAGTTCAAACACCGAATAGATCAATCTTTGGTGATAGTATCATCTTAAAATTTATTATGTTGAGTTACAGTTTGAGAGAAAGTGTTTTTGGATAAGAATTAATAACAAAATAGTCTAATGAATGTTTTTAAAACTAGATGTGGGTCGAGTCTCGATTTGTAACTCGTATTCATGTTGTGAAATCCATAATAGAAAAGTACATCATAAAACCCATTACCATGGGTAAAAATTAGACATGTTAATTAGTCACATCATGTAAGGCCTTGTCATTATCTATACCATTTCATGGTGATGGGTGGTCTATCACAACATGCCTCCAACAACCATTAAATTTTCTGTAACTTCTCTACAACTTCCATAAAATCCATAAAATGTATTCTAAATACATTGAACCAAAAGGGAACATGGAGATAAGTCAATACCTAATCGATCTAGGTAACATGATGTTACATTTAAGAAGGAAAAAATGCTCTTGATCATGTCAGTGGTTCAATCTTTGATTCTTCTGATGTCGCCTCATGAGAATGAAGGATTACAAAAATTGTTTTTCAATATTTTAGGTGGTTTTATAAAACATGTGATGACCTATAGATCATATTTTTACAACCATATAGCCCAACTCACATAGTGAAGGATTCCACTATTGATAGGTGTATAAACATGAAAAATTTTCTGATATAGGGGACCACACACATGGTGTTTATTTTATTAAAGGAAACACATCCATGGACTCTACACCATGACATGGTTTCAGTTGTTTCAATATGTGAAACATGGAACTGTAGAGAATTTATTATAGTGATTCTTGGATGGTTCTTGAAATATTTCGTAATAAATTAATTTTTAGGTATTTATTATTACATAATTTAAGGAGTATATAGTATTAGATTTGGTGAAAAAATAAAGAATTATTCCTTTTTGGATGAAGATAGATAAGTACATTTATTAATTAAATGTCATCAATTGTGAAATATTTCATGTGGATTTAATGTAAGTGTTTAAGGATTGATTTGATATCCTATTATGGTGATTTCGGGTATCCCATGATTAAGATAATGGAATATCTATTTGAGGTAGGAGGTTTTAAACCTATACTGGAAATATTTGATAATAAAAATTAGAAGAAAATACATTGAAAATATAAATAATGATTTAGAGCTCAAGGGGTATTACATTATCAACAAGCTGATAAGGTCTAGTTCTTTTAATGTTTAAAGAATGTGTCAAGACAAGTAGCCTCTCATCAATAACCATTAAAGATCTGGAAAATTAAGTACACATATATATTTTTTGATCGATAATTTCATAGAGTATTAGAATCAATATGGGAAGTGATAACCAAGATTTTGTGATCACCAATTTTTGTCTACCATTTTTTATAGTATTTTGAAAACACCATGTTTCCTATTGTGAATTATAGAGGTGGTGTGTAATCACTTTTAGGACTCAATAATGTAAATATGTTTTCTAATTAGTGGAAGAAAACTTATTGGGGGAACTATACAATAATTAAAAGAGTATCCATGGGTTTTGGGACTTTTAAATATCATGTTTTTTTATTTGTATTTTCAATTCTATATATGTGACAATGTTAAGAGATTATAAAAAGGGGATAATATTCCTTGATTGATATAAGATTTTTATTTAGAAATGGTGAAACATGTAAATGAAAATAGGATTTATGATTCATCCCCTCCCACACTCATTCTTTAAATAAATAAGGATAATAAAATTTAAATTGTTCTTCAGGTTTATAGAATGACTTTTGTTATCAAAACGGTCAGTACTACCTTGGAGATTGGATTGTGGAAGTAACTAAAACCATGTTTAATTGTGGAAATTTTTTGAACTTATATATTTTTTATCTATTATATATTCATTTATGATTTATGTTTTCTAATATATGATTATGGTTTATTCATTAATATTATGGTGTATTAGTGGTCAGTTTAATGCTATATTACGTGATATTGAGGGTAATTTCACCCAATTAATTATTTTAAACCCCTAGCTATAGTCTCCAAATCAGGGAAAACTATATTTGGGAGTCTTTTATCACTCATTATATTCACATATAGTCTGGAATGAGAAACCATGGAGGAGGGGGTCATGATATAGTGGTTTCATGTTTGTTAGATGGGTAATATATTTTACATTTAGAGTGTGGAATTTGTGACGACTATATGGTTTACCAAGAAAATTTGTCAGCTGGTTGTAGTTTGTGATGAAAAAAAAGGAGACCCACTAGTACATTGAATTTATCCCCCCTATGATATTACACAATGACATTATGATCTCTTAATGCACTAGGTAATGTGATGGTTCTTGAAGAATAGTGATCTAGGAGAGGTACATGAATCATCATTTCTTGACTTTTGTTTTGAATGGAATGTTTATGAGAATAAATAAATGAATTAATAAAAGAAATTTAAATAGATCACATTCGAATAAGTTTAGGTGTTTCTTGTCTTATTGTAGAGATGTTGGTCAGTTATCACCATCATGTTCTTCAAGTTAGAGAGGTTCTATAGGATGACCATTTTGATATTTATAGGGTGGATGCAAATTGGAATGATGATAAATGGTAGTAGAAATCACATTCCATTTAGTTTTATAGCATGGAAATTTATTATGTAATAATATCTGATATAGAGATAAAAAACAATCATATGGAGTTTTACATCACTTTCTCGTTGATTCGAGCCTGACATTGGTAATAAGATCCCCTTTCAGTTATCTAGTTGATTGGATTAGTGTGTTATTGGTGAATGAATTATCTTAGGGATCATTATGAAACATATGTTCCCTATGATAACTTACAATGTAATTTTAGGGTTCATATCTTTTAGATGTATTGAAGAAGATGTATTGGAATGATATTCTCTCCAATATGTTCATGTACACTTTTTAATTTTCCAATAATTTCATTCTAAAATAGGATTTCTAATATTTTTACATGGAATAGGTTCTCCACACTACATGTTTTTTATTAGTTTACCTATTTCCTTTGACTTTTTATTTTGAGGTGTACAATAAGTCAAAGGTGGTATGGAGGGTGCGTGGGAAGGCTGGAGAACCACTATTTGAGAGTCTGTAGTTACCTCTGAGGAGTAGTGTGTTATCTACGGGTGTGTGGATGATGGGATAGTCGAGGTTATAATTATTTGGGAAATATCCCCAAAATTCATCATTGTTTTTATCTGGGGATGATAGTTACCACGTGCCTACTATGAGATCTAATGTTTTTTGATTTGGCTATTGAGTTTTGGGACACTATCAGTTGAAATATCATTATATCGTAGAGTGTTTTTATTTCATGGGTAGTTAGTACCCATGTCATCACTAGTAGTAGTTTCCCATAAATTAGTTTCAATAGTAGGTCCTTCCAACATATATTATGTATCATATTTAGTTTCCATATTCTCAGATTGAAGTAGGTGGATTTTTCAGCAAGCATTTATAGGATATCACCCTCTATCAAGGACCTAGACAAGAGTGTGTAGATAAAGGCCATTAGAAGTGATTTAATGAACCAACCCAAGGTTAGATGCTTGAATAAGAGCTGTAAGTACAACAGGTCCAAGTGTTCATTCTTTGTATGTACATTTTATTTCCTTCATTGGTTTTTAACTTTTTTAATTCTTTAAATTTCTACTCCTTTGTCGCACCCATCATTTTAGGAGAACTAAGATATGATATGGATTGGATTTATTCAACAATGGGTTTATTTATGAAATTAGGGATCCATTTCTTTATTATATATGTGTCGAGGATATAGATTGATGATGGGGAAAATATAGTCACTAATATATTATATTTGGGTCCAGTAACTAGAATTCTATTTCATTATCAACATTGAATGGTTGTATTTCATTCACAGAGTATGTGACTTCTCCCATATGAGAGTTGATATTTATAATGTGGATAGATGACAGGTGGTGTTCTACAGTGATTGTGGTTTCTATATTAGTGGTAGGTGAGTAGAGACCCTTCATTCCATGATGTCCAAGTCATTGATATAGTCAGAGAGATATTAGGCAATAGAGGTACATATAGTTCATATAGAGTTTCTAGATTTTTTACACAAAGGAGTTTGTGACGCTACCGCATCTATGTGATATCGAGTTTGGGATAGAGTTATAGGTAGGAGATGACTCAATTTAGATAGATCCTTATCATATGAAACACATGAAATTTCTAGAGTTGAGGATCTATATTGATAGACTTATTTAGAATGGATTTATCCAGAGTAGTGTGTCACTATGGGGTGTTGTCGATTTTTTCACCAAAAAGGAGGATTATACTATAAGTTTCTACCAAGGAAACCAACAAAATTTGGTGATGATCTTGAATAATAACCCTATTTAGAGAATTGATGATCTCTTTGACCAGTTTATTTGAGATTTCTTCTTTTGTATGATAAATCTTCAATCTAGATATCCTCAATTGAAGGTTGCTGAGGTAGATATTCTAAATATTATATATTTCTACAAGTATAAAGACATTATGTTCATTTTCATGTAATTTGGTGTAACACATTCATTAATTGTATTACTGATACACATGTAATTTATATTTATTTAGTTTTTAGACAAATTTTTAGTCCTTTTAATTTATAAAATATTCATATACTGGATATTTGAGGAGGATCATGTTGATAACCACGTGATCGTATTATAGACTCTTCCACACAATACTTTATATGTGAATCTATCATGGTTAATTATCTAGATATGATAGGTGCATTTTATTTGGCACGTGGTAACAAAAAAGAAAGTAAAGATTCACAGAATAATGGTTGATGGGGTATTTCATTGGTAGAAAGTATGACGGTGGAAGAGTTTTATAGTATTCTTAATCTCAATGGTTATTATCAAATGAATACATTTGATTTATCTTGTTTTTCATCCCAATTAACATCTTAGAGAAGGATGAATGGGTCTTTCACTTAAACTAATATGAGATAGGATTCTTTTGACTGCATGAATAGAAATTATTCAGTTCCCCAATTAATTGGAAAACTATGGAGGGTATAATTATAGAGGAGTTATATAACACTACCCTATTGGGTTTGGGAAGTTTCTTAATAAAATTGTGTGAAATTATGTCATTCAAGTCAAGGAAGTCACACTCGCACAAGTGTTACAATTCCACCCACGATTTGTAGATAACAACAGTGGTGTATTTCCTAATTTTTGGATGCAATACCTCGCCAGGGAAAACATTGTGGTCTTTACAAATAAAATTAATAATGGGGTATATATATTATCACTATGACTTGAATGTCAAATAGTAGAGACATATTAATATTCTCTATGACTATGAATTAGTTATTTATTATATCCTTGTAAATTGGAAGCATAATATTAAATGAGTTGATTAAGAATCCATAAATATCCAATCAAGAATCAAATGATTTTTAGAGGTAAATGAAGGAGTTAGAATCATTGTATCTTGGTTAATAAGGTTTTTACAGTAGAGGATAACTATGAGAGATAGAGATAGATCCCACTTTGTTTCTATATGTGGAGGAGTATTAGTTAGGATACTTATAGGTGGAGTCGATTTGTGATAGGATCCTTCATTGTTAAGACCCTAATGGATGGTTAGTGGACTAACACCATCAGGTCATATCTGGGAAATATTTTCATCCTATTGGTGATGTGGGTTATAGTCCAAAATATTTATAATAGATCATCCCTAGTGATACACCCAAGTATATCAAAATCGTTTCATGGCTTTAAGATATTGTTTTGATGTCCATGATGGATTTTTGAAGGGTTTGATGTCTTTAAGTGGATAAGGTTAGACATATTAATGGATTTATCTAGTAGTTTAGCCCAATATTAAGGGGCATCATGTTATATGTGAAATCATAGTCACTAAATAATTTGGTTCACATAATGTTCAACCATGATTTTGGTGTTATGGACATTCTAGTGATATGGAACATGGATGATATATTATGGATTCTTGATTCCCATTAGGCATAGATTTCATACTAAGAAATATGGCTTTCATTTTGGGTATTCATAGGATTCTATATTGTATTTACATTCTAGTTATTCCTTTTCACTATTTTCCACACCATGATGGATGGGTAGACAAAGAAGACAACCAATATTCTTTGTGATATTCTTTAGGTACGTGTCATGGATTCTGATGGATCATAGGTCTGTACCTACATTTTTATGAGTTTTATTTCAATAACTAGCATCACTTATCCATTGGTGTGACCTCTTATCAGGTGTTGTGTAAGAGGCCATGTCAGTCTTCATCGAGCTAGACCAAGATAGGGTAGGAAATAATTTATGTACCTAATGTGGGGTATTGTATGAGAGATAAAAGTTTAGTGGTTCATAATAGGATGAAGGTGGTGGAAGGAATCCAAAATGATTATTCTTATCAATATATGAGTACTTTAGATATTGAGGTTGATGATGAGGTTTTCTTAAAGGGATTCCCTCGATGTGCTCGACAGAGTGTTGGTGAGGTAATCATGAAATCACTATGGTATTTTAGACCCTATGAGGTGTGGGAAAATGTTCGTGAGGTGGAATATCATTCAATGATACATCCAAAGATAGAAATATTTTATTATTCTGTCGATATATCCAATCTCTATCAACATATTTATTATGATTCCCATGCCCTTGATTGGGAGGAGTATGATATCTAGGATGATGTGATGTTTTGGGAACTACCTGTCATGGTCCAATTTGATATTGATAATATTTTTGGGGGAATTCATTCCCATTGGTTCATCTTCTGTATAGTAATTGTGTCCAAGAGAAGTGTATAGGGGATATAGACTCACATATGTGCACCATATACCAAGAATTGGTTTTTCTCTAATGTTTTGAATGTCTTGATGCAATTCTTGTGTAAATTGTTTTTGAATTATTGCTTCTAGGTTTTAAAATAATGTAATGGTTTAAGATATTATGTCATCCTTGTTTGATAGGTATCTCTTAGTTGAGTGTTTGATGATTTTTTTTGTGGTTGGAGATGCCTCAATTTTTTAATGGTCTTGATTCTTAAGGAAGAGAATATTTTTATTCGTATCTAATGTAACAGTAAAATTAGATTTGGACAATTATGTTGTCGGTTTTTGTTGTAGAAAGATTTTAGATGGATTTGATGAAGGGAGATGATGATTTGGATTCAAATATAAAACTATAGTCAGTTATTCATGCCATGAATCAATGATTGATGATCTATAATGATTCATAGGATAGATTCATATCTTTTTCTATAATTTCTTGTTTTATACATTAAAAACTTGTACTGTTTATCATTAGGGAAAAGATTTCACTATCCATCAGATTTATTGTTTTTCATGATTCTTTCTATATCTATCTACTTATATAAAAAAATTGTTAGTGTAAATAAGGATAATATTATAGTAAATCATTATATAAAGGGTTAAAACCAATCTAATGATATCATAATCTATCACACATTTGGATAAATATATGTTTCTTTTTTACCCTCAAAATATTTTTAATATAATCCCTCAATAAGGTTAAACCATACAATGATACCTTCTGAAGAACCCCCACACTCACACATCAATATTTAGTGATAAAAATACATAAATCACACACACTCTCTGATAAAAACTAATATAACCCATGGATTTCACATTATTTTACATGATATTAAATAATATTCCATGATTAAAACACACTCTTAGTTCCCAAGGAATTGGTATATTTGGAGATTAGAGAGACACTTTTATATTGCACAATACAACAACCTACACAAGAAAATCTCAACATGTGAACACCGATTATGAATTTCATTTTATCAAACTTCCATGCTAAATGAGTAATCATATGAAATGGGTCATCTCAAATGATCAGTAAGGAAAATACATAAGAGATTTAAATAATAGAAACCTGGATGATAAAAATAAAATTATAATGTACTGAATATACAATGAACATATATAAAATACTATAAAATTTATATGGTGTAATAATGTGAAAACCATGTTGATATAATAATGAAACATGGAATAATAACATGAAAATTATCATGGAAATATTGTGTAATATTTGATTATGTCACATACATAATCATGTGATATTATAAAAAATTTACGAATAAGTTCAAAAAAGTATCATAATATAATTTATCAGGTAAATGAATAATTTTTGATAATAAAAGGGTCTCATATGACTACTTCTGTCCCATGACATATTTTATTGTGTCCTCTAATAATATTCCATAAGATAATAATTTTAATAGATGTAATTATTTACTCAATGAATTAAAGATTATACAATTCCATTATCACCCATCACATAAAATAAAATTATAAAATTTATGTTCCACTTAATAATGAACATAATAAAAAAATATAGACTGTCAATCAACTTTTGGATTTAGTATTTTAATATAATAAAATTATATTTAGTTAAATATATAGTTTTCCTTGTTCAGTACAATTTTTTAGATATATATACGAGCCCCATTTATTTAGAATTAAATTTTTAATGTATTTTTAACAGAGTTTTATTAGCTAAAATATAAAATATATTCACTTTTTTGATAAGAAATAAAAAAAATAAGTGCGAAACTTTTCCTCTCGTAAGGAAAATTTTCACATCACAAATGACATTTATGATTTTTAATTATGATACAAGGGATATTTGATTATATTAATATGCTATAATATAGATGTCACGGTTAGGAATATAAAAGAATGATTTTTAAATTAGTTATAATAAAATAATAACAACCTATAATTTTAATATTAGAATATTTTACTTTATAGATAATGTGACACACAATACTGATATTAATTTAACCATAGAATATATTTATTTAAAATCTATTTTATCGATAGCTTATGAAATATGAAACCTTGAGTCTAAATGAATCCTAATATAGTATACTATAATAAAATAGACATTAAATTGGTATATTTTAATAATAATTACTTAATTATCTAGACTATTTTTAAGAATTTATTATAATGAAAATAAGAATCATTTAAAAGTAAAAATGTTTTTTGAAAAACATTATTTTTCCAAAAAAAATATTTGTCATGATTTATAACATAATTTAATATTAAATTTTTACCATTTTATATAATTTATTTGAAAAAAATATAATTTTAAATTATAAATATCCAAATTATCTTTTGGGGGAATTTTTTAATAATTCTTAAATATATCATTTTTTGGTGAATAGTGAAAAATAAACAAATTTAATTGAAATCACCTTTTTGATTAAATTTTTTAAAACGTTAAAAAATATATTTAATATATTTTAGTGTTATATTTGTTAAATTATATATATATATATATATTAATCCCATTTAGGAAATTTAATTCCTTTTCAAGTGGGATTTTGATATGAAAACATTGTAATCTTTTGAACAGTTTCTCTTTAAAACCCCAGTTTCTCATCAAGTCTATGAAATTAAACATAAATTAAAATTTTAGACTTCTTTATATTTATTTTTGAAAAATGGATTCCATATTTAAAATCATAATAATATATATTTTCTAATTAGATCAACTTAATGTTTTACTAGAATGAAAAGTGAAAACATTAAAAATTAGTTGTCGCGGCTAAGTTAAAAAATGGATTTACGATGGATTAAACTAAAAAGTTAAGGGTTAAAAATAACCTAAAAAAATGAAAAAACAAATTATATGGACATATTTACACCTAATGTCTTCTAAGTTCCATAATATTCTTTTTATAGTCTTTTTCATCATAAAAATCACAGGTATTATTGAATATTTTCAAAACATTACATGTGTGCCACTCACCTTGCTTATAAAGCACCACACCTCTCTTCTCTTATTCACACATTCACAACATTTTTTCATCCAATACCTTTAAAAATTACTTAATAACTATCATACATTAATTATATAATACTTAATTTTAAATTAAATCCATTCTACAATGTATTTAGTTGAAAACATAAGTAGTTTACCTGAATAAGAGGAAACATTCTTCAAGAAACATTTTTATTATTTTCATTCTCCACCAACCGAAAATGTTTCTAAAACATTATAATATTATAAAAATAGTACATTCCATATTAATATATGTTTTTATAATATGTTAATGACCTAAAAAATCTACACATCAATAAAATCAGTTACAAAATCAATATTCGGGTGTTTGGTGGACTACCACCTCATGAACGTGCGGATGACCACCTTCACAAAGCGATGCGACCCTCTCTTAATCACCACACCAAATTGATGATATATATAAGTATATAAAATAGTAAATATGATATTATTATAATTATTTAGTGATCAAATATTACTTATATCTTTTCCATAATTATCAATAAAAAATGGGGACATTACTGTTGCATATTTATGGCTTACTGTCTCCATGATCGCAACGTATTTAATTAATAATGACTATAATTAATGATTTTTTTTAAGTTTATAATATAAGTAGAAATATGATAATTATGTCATGTTTTATTATTCTTGATATTAAGAAAAAATATAATATTCATAAGAACAAAAACTATAATGGAAAATAATGAGTGATAGAACCGAGCAATTAACACCCAAAAGAATGAAAATAATGGTAGATTATTAATGAATGAGTGATAATATCTCATAAAAGGATGAAATATGATATTATATATATTAATATGGTTTTATATAATTTAATTAAAAGTTTAATGATTCAATAAAGGTAGTTAAATCAATTTCAACCAAAAGGTAGCGCCATGTAAGGTATTTTTAAACTCAATTTGCATTCATTGGGATAAATTTATAAATAATTGATTATGCCTTGCTATTATTTGGTGTGTAGTGAGATTTGATTATTTAATTTGTTATTTTCAGTTGTTTAAATGAATTTAAATTTGATGCCAATGATAAATTCATTAATTAATCCTCACTTCAATGATTTTGTAAATGTAAGGGACTTCATCTCAATTTCCCTTCATTGATAAATTTTGTAACAATATATATCAATTTTATTTCATATGGATTATATTATGACCATGAAATTTA
This sequence comes from Viscum album, assembly GCA_963277665.1. Classification (NCBI taxonomy): domain Eukaryota; kingdom Viridiplantae; phylum Streptophyta; class Magnoliopsida; order Santalales; family Viscaceae; genus Viscum; species Viscum album. Next base: position 765,588,789 of record OY728129.1, read on the forward strand.
ATATAATTATTCCAAAATAATTCATGGTATTTTATGGTTCAATTTTTATTATTTTATCTAAGGGTATTATATGTGAAAAAATATTATAGGTAAAAGTTATGGCACAATCTCACTTTTTTCTTTGATTGCTAACTTTTTCTTGAAATAGTCAGTAACTTGTATTAATTTTTAATTGGAATTTAGATTTATATTAAATATAAATATCATTGTATAATAGATATGGTTATTTTTTAGAACCTTTACACTTTTTAAATTTTTGTTTTACTTATAAAATTATTTTATTAACTATATAAATATTGATTTATTTGTATCCTTTACTCAATATAGGTTCTTAAGAATAAAGAACATTATTTATGAATTAAATCAATTAGTAGATATATTTTTAATGATTTTGGTAATTAATGAATGTGGTGGTTGTATCCCCTTGATACATCCATAGTCTTAGGAGATGAATCAGTTGGTCATATCAGATGGGTTTTTACCCAGTAGTTTTAAACTATCTCGATGATATATATTGAAGATAAAAGTATCATGTGCCTGAGAAACATGATTTCCTATTATTATGTATTTAAATTAATATTAATTCAATTATTATTATATCTAAGGTTTCCTTTGTGTTATTATCTACTAATTTATTTAACTCCCATATTATTGATTAAATGGAATTTATTTTTAGTTATTTACATTTCCTTGTATATCATAACATATCTTACAATGATAGTAAATCTATTTAAATGGAATGTATATTCAATTATTTACCTCTATATGTGGATTATTATAATTTATAAATGATATCTTCTAGTGTAATTTAACCCATACTAAGCATTTGATCTAACACTTATTTAGTTTCCATTCTCAGGAATCAATAATGGATACAATGATTGATATGAAAGGATATTATAGTTGAAATACAGTTATTGAAAAAAACAATTATGTTTTCATTTGTGTATTCAAATTTATCATGGGATTCATGTGTGTATATACTTCACCATAACTAAAAAACATTTATCCTTTTTGGATGTATTTCATTGTTTCTCACACTATGCTTTTTTGTTTTAGTCAATGACTGAAACATGAAGAAACCATGATAACATTTAATATTAAGGAGAAGATGGGGATAACAGGAAACAAAATAGGATAATGATAAGAGTTGAATATATTTTTATTCTTACTCATCAGTTATACCAACGTTTTTTAACAACATATACCTTAACAAACTCATATAAAAATCAATGAAGGTAATTTTGGAGTTTTCTAGGAGCTCGAGTGGTGTATACATTTTAGTAAAGAAGGTTAAATATCCATCATGTATGAAAGCCGGATGGAGACACCCAATAAAGTGTCACAATGTAATTGAAAAATAAATTATATGTGGAATGAAAGGGCATAAGGTAAAAAATGATTAGTATGACATAAGAAAATAAATCTCATACTAGGGATCTATTTATTATTCATTTCCTTAAATATAGTTAACTTTAGAATTTTATGAGTCAATTACCTCTTATAAAGTTTAATCATTATATCAAATAAGGATATATCTAGAAATAAATATTTGAACTATTTATAAAATTTTATTAAAAATTTTAATTTTTGAAGTGTTTTTACCAATGTTACATTGGTATAAGAATGATGAAAAATTAAATGATTTTGCTAAATTTTAGAATTATAGGTATATTAAATAATTATGTGTTATGGGTACAATCACATAAGTTGATCCCAATTTGAATTTCATAAACAACCTTTTTATGATTTATCTGATGATATTCTACCAAGATTAAAAAAAATTGGAGAAATTTATGGAATGTATATGCTTCATATGAATTGTAATTTAATGAATAATGCCTTTACATTTTATAGACATAACTTTAAATGTATTTATAGGATTTAGGGTTAATATATTAATTAATTACATTATAATAAAAGTCAAATAATATTATGAGACTTTGTGAAATTTTTTTCATTGAAGACATTAGTAATAGGGTGACTTAATGATTAATTTTAATTCAAGGATGTACACCATAATTTATTTTGGAAGTATTATTGAAATTATATTAATATAGTTTTGAAACAAAACAACATTTTTTGTGACAACTTTTTGCATCTGTAATAGTCATGGGGCTTAAACCAACAACTAAAGGATAATAATTGGTTTTTAACTACCACTGGATAACACAATGTCCTATTTAATATGTCATTTTTTTATTAAATGATATGAAAAATATAAATTTATGTTCATCCAGTTATGTTACTTTTTAGATTTTGGGATTAATTAATTATATTTGCAAACATCTACTAACCATATTGGAATTTGAAAATAGTTGAGGAAAGAAGCAAAGTATTTTCTCTCTTTTATTGATTTTATGATCAATTAAAATTTAATTTTTATTATGTGGGTAAAATAATTCTTTTTTTTTTATTTTCATTTCATGTAACATTAAATTAATTGAAATTGGTAAAAACATAATAGAAATATGAAATTGTTCATATAAAATAGAAATGTATCAAGTATGTATATTTAATTATATTGTAAGATAGTAAAATAATTACTCAACTTTAGACAATGAATCTTGAAAAATTTGTTATCCAAATATATTCATATTATATAAATTTTATGGCTTTTTAAGTCATCCCATATTTATGGTTTTTGGCCCCATAAGGTTCCATTAACCATTCTCTTACTTGTGACTAATGACCTTAATCACTGTTTATATTTAATTATGTTTTTCTTCCATGTCCATGTCATAAAACTCCATAAATTTTTTCATATCTGGTAACCTATTTATGTTTTAGTCTATATAACCTTTTTTACATCCCTTTCTTTCTTTTTAAGATAATTTTTAAACACTTTTTATGATAGGGGTTTTCAACAAATTAATATTCAAATATCAAACCCTTGATATCTATAATAAAGAATAAATTATGAGGATGTGATTTATTTATAGTTTAGATGATGTAACACTCATAAATTATAATTTAATAAAATTTTAATTTATAGCGTATGTGATATGCAACACTTATCTTAACTAACCAATGAAAAATATTTCTTTAAATTTAATCTATTTGATGGCTTCTTAAAAATAAAACCCCAAGTAAAAATGATCCGTAATATTGTATACTATTATATCATAAATATTAAATTGTAATTTTATAATATTACTAAATAAACTGTGAAAATTATGGTTATCACATTATTATAAATAATATAAGAATCATTTAGAAGAGAAAACGTTTTTTCGGAAAACATTGTAATATTTTAAATTATGATTAGTCTCTCTATGTGAACATAATTTAAAATTAAATATTTACAATTTTTTAAAATTTAATTTCTTAAAGAAAAGAAATTTTTTAATTTGGGATATCAATATTATCTTAGGTCTAATTTTTGGTATATTTAAATAATATTCCATTTTTAATGAATAGTGGAAAATGATAAATTTTAATTGAAAACTGCATGTTTTTATTATTTGTAAATTAAAATTTTATTTCTTATTGTTTTAAAGTACCATTAGTTCAATATTATATCTATAAATACAATTTAGTGACTAGAAATAATTTTTTTATTTAGTTTTTATATAAAAAACTTCTAATATTTTGAACTTTTTCTATAAAAAACACCACATTCTTTTACCCTCTCTGAGATTAAATTGAAATTAAAATATTTCCACTGATATAAATTTAATTTTGGAAAAATGGATTCCATAATTTTTATTAACATAATTTATAATTTCTAATAAGGTCATATTATTTTTTAACCAAAAAAAATATTGAAAATCATAAACATTAGTTATCATGACTAAGGTAAAAATGTATTTACTATGTTGTTAAACTAAGATGATAATGGTTAAGAATGACGTAAAAACTTGTCCAAAACACATTCTATAGACATATCTCAATCCTATCTCTTCTAGGATTGATAATTTCCAATTTCTTATGATTTTTCCATGATAAAAACGTGGGTATGATTGAATATTTTCAAAACATTACTAGTGTGCCACTCACCTAACTTATAATGGGAAACACCTCTCATATATTATAATCACATTAAACCCCATTTTTTATCCAATACTCACCCGAATAACTTTCCAAATTCTATGTTATCATCATAAAATCCATATATTTCCCATAATTCCATCCTATGAAGGCATTCAATGCAAAACTAAAGAGTTTACCCAAAGAAGAGGCAACATTCTTTGAAGATGGTATTTATTTTATTTCATTCTCTACATCCCTAAAAATATTTTAATCCATTATGAAAAAAATAAAATTATATTACATATTATGAGTTGTTTTTATAATATTTAAATGAAATTAAACCATATTAAATTCCATCAAATGCGTTACAAAATCATCATTCATCTGTATTAGGGACTACCACCTCACGAATCAATATCATTTTTTTATGTTCCCAGCCCTCACAGTTGGGTATAATTATGGTTAAAAAGTATACATATTATGTTTATAATTTAATTATAAATTTTTCATCATTATATAATATACAATTTTTTATGTTTTATTACAAAGGATACATGATAACATCTCTCTTGTGTTTGGAAGACTACCACCTCATGAAGAGATCTGATTCGTATTTCACTATTTCCTTACATCAAATGTTATAAGGATAATTTTTAAATATTATAAGTGATATAATTGAAATAATTATTATATTAATAACAAATTTATCATTCTGAAAAGATAATGTATCATTTTATTTATAACCCTTTCACTCACTAAAAGATGATAACATCATTCGCGTTCGGATGAATTATCGCATTCATGAAGTGATGCGACACTATTTTCATTACCCCCCCTCATTTATGATATATATAATTATATAATATTGTATTTATTATATTATTGTCACTGTTGATATATAAAATAATAATTACCTCATTTCCAAAATTATCATTGAAAAATGGGAACGTTACTCACTCATACATAGGACATATCATCTCTATGGTCGTAACATAATTCATTTATCAAAACCATAATTAATTCTTGGTTTTAAATGTATAATTGATGTAAAAACATGATAACTATTTAATGATTATTATTATAAATATTATGAAACTATATAAAATCCACTAGAATCAGAACATTCATGAATAAAACTAGTGAGAAAATAAGGAAATTAAAACTTGAGAACAATGAAAATAATTAAATATTATTAATGATGGCGTGATAAGATATTATAAAAGGGTAATATATGATATTATAAATATTAATAAATATTTTTTGTAGTTTAATGGAATGTTTAATATAACTATATGTAATTTTAATTCACATTAATCCCAAAGGAATTGAGTTTTATGGGATTTCATAAATCAATTTTCATTTATTGGGTTAAACTTCTTCTTTATCCATCATTTCATTCAAAGATTTTGTATATAATTACCAAAATTATTTTATGTGTTTTTTATACTCTTCATATATGTATTTAGTTTTTTTCCCATATTTAATTCATTGATTATTACTTAATTCAATGATATGATTTGTGTATAGAACTTCATCTATGTTTCCCTTAATTGATAAATTTTCTAATGTTATATAACTATTTTTTATATGGTGTAAATAATACTCCTTAAAATTTAATATTGAAATAATACTCCTTAATTTTCATGGTTCATTAATATTTCCAGTTAATTTAATATTTAGTTTGAATTTTTTCATAAAAGAGGATTTGACATAAAAATTACCAAGTGGAAAAAGTTATTGTGGACTTTGACTCTCTTTAGTAATTGTTAACCATATATTGAAAAAAATAAATTCTTTGTAATAATTTTTCATTGTAAATTTAATTTATCTGAAATAATAATATTCTAGTATAATGGGTGTTATTATTTCTTAAACCATATTCAATATTTTCTATATGCTGTTTATATTGATAGTTATTTGATTAATTAGGGTGATATTAAAAAATTCATATCCTTTAGTCAGTATGGATACCTAGTTTTAAGGAACATTGTTTATTAATGAAATTGATTATTATATATGTGAATAATTTTTTTGAATATAAAATACATGGGTAGTTCCTAATTACAGATACCCCCTTGATGCATTAGTAGTCTTATGAGACAAATTAGTTGGATAATCAGATAGGTTTTCACCAAGTAGTTTTAAACTATCTTGAGGATAGATATTGAAGGTAAAGGAATATTTTTCATAGGAAACAAGATGTCTAATAATTGAGCATTAAAATTATTGAGAATTATGTTAGTATTATTATCTATGAGATTTTCTCTATGAAATTGTCTATGGATTCATTTCATTATAACATTGTTGATTAATGGAATGTGTTTTCAGTTATTAACATTATCATACTGATTCATCCTAATTTACCTTGATTTTATGGTTATTTAAATGTAATATATATTAATTTATTGAACATTTAATGTTTATTATTCTTATTAATTCATTATTTCATTCAATGTACATAACCCTTATTGAGAAATTGATCTCACCCTTATTATTTTCCTTCTCAATAATCCATGAAGTGTACTTGATTGATAATCAAGGATATTCTAGAGGGAATAATATTTATCTCAAAAAAAACTATTGTAATTGGAATTCAAATGTAATATGGGAATCATATATGGATATAATTTACCAAGACTACTAACCTATTCGGTCCTTTAAGATGTGGTTCCTTGTATCTAATTCCAATGTAATAAAGCATACAATGGATCTGGGTGACTCGGTTTGAGTCTCTAAAAAATCATATTCACATTGATAATAAATCTTTTAGAATCAGATACGAAATCAAATATGATTTATAAAAAAATTACCAAGGTTTTATCCAATGTTAAACTAATTAAATATACTCAAAATTTCAATTTTCATCATTTCAAATAATTTTAAGAATATCGCTAAAAAGAAGTTTTTTTTAATTTACAATGTTTTGAATATTTAATATAGGTTAATAATATATAAGTGAAAATTTTTAAAATATTTTTTGGAAGAAATATCATTATTCATTACAATAAATATAAAATCTATATGAGGTAAAATTAAATTAATTTAATGTATAGACAATAGGAAATATATTTAAAATACTTGACACCATAAAAACTTACAAAGTAATTTACATAAAATAAAGAGAATGAATTTTCTTATGGTATATGATGATCATGTAAGGAGAGAGATAATGAAAATTCACCTTTGTAAATGTCTCAATACGTGAAGTGTGAATATATATTAAGGGAATAGTCATAAAATAAAAAACATAAAATTAAAATATGATAAATAATATAGGACCTCTGTTGGATCTGTGTAGTCCTCACTAGCTCTCGGATGACTTGCATCTTCTCAGTAGTAGCATGTACCATCTCTAGACCCATGACTGTTGACTCCCCTAGTTCTTCCCTGATTAACAGTGATCGACATGTTTGTCCATAATGTGCCTCGAACGGTGCCATACCGATGGTGGAGTGGTAGTTTTTGTTGCATGCAATGTCCACCAGTGGTAGGTGATCCTCCCAAATGAGACCAAAATCATTAAAGCAAGAATGAAGCATGTCTTCCTAGGTTTGTATGGTATGCTCCATCTGACCATCCATAAATGGGTGAAAGGTCATGCTCAAGCGCAGCTAAGTCCCAAACGCCTCATGTTTTCCCTTCCACAACCGGTATGTAAAGTGTTCATCATGATCTATGAATATCGTAAATGGGAATCCATGAAGTCAAACTATCTCTTGCATGTATAAGAATCCCAATATCTCTACTAAAATCTCTTCTTGAAAGGGTTTGAAGTGGTCCGGCTTGGGGAGTTAATCTACGATCACCCATATGATATTATTCCCCCCACCCCCTTGGATGTGCATTGTATTCCCATCAAGAAGTCCATTTATATACCATCCCACTTCCACTATGATACCTCAAGTGACTAGGCCAAACCAACTGGAACCTCATGCTCATCCTTCACTTGCTGACAAATGAGGCACCCTGAAACAAACTCTACCACTACTTACTTCATCCCTAGCTACTAGTACTAATGTCAGAGATCTTGGTATATCATTTCCACTCATGGATGTACCGCCAAAGGAGTGTTATGGAACTCCCCCAATGTATCTTCCCACAACGCCATAGGTACTAGAGCGCATACTCTGAAAAGAATGACGTGCTCCCCTCCTATAGAAAATGCATCACGAGACTATTTAGAGGATAACTAAGAATGTTGGGCCTCGCTGTCAATATCTAAAAGTTGTGCTTCCCTGACTCAGTATAAGTGTGTGGGAGTGATAGTCATCGATTGAAGGTAAGCTTCTCCATCATCATCCATGAATGATATCTGCATCGCGGAAAGCTACTACATCGCCTCACTCATCAACTTCAAACCGTACCTCCTATTTTGTGTGTCTTCCACAAACTTCTCCTTCTTGGTAGTATAAACTATCCTGAAGTCATAGTCCTAGAAAAACTCTAGCCATCGCCACTGCCTCATGTTTAGGTCCTTCTGGGAAGATATACTTGAGACTCTTGTCTTCAGAGTAGATAATGAATTGTTTTTCTATAAGGATTGACACCACATCTTTAGTGTTAATACCACATCTTTAAATTCAAGGTCATGAGTCAAATAGTTTTTCACATGTGGTTTTAACTGTCATGAGCCATATGAAATCACTATTTCCCCTACATCAGGACACAATCAAGCCTGGTTCCTGATGTGTCATAGTACACCATGTAGTTAGTTCCCCCCTCTAAAAACCTCATTATAGGAGCACTTTTCAATCTCATCTGTAGCTACTGATAGCTCTACTGGAATCCTTATGTCCATGTGATGGGTTTTCTCTTTTTCATCAATGTTTTATGGGTGTTTACTATTCGATGAAGTCAGGTACAAACTTCCAATAGTACGCATCCAACCTGAAGAAACTCCGCACCTCGATAATGATCTTGTGTGGCTCCCAAGAAAGCACCACATTGGTCATTTCTAGATCCACCACATCTCTAATATCTAATATGACATGACCTATAAATTTTAACTCTCATATATAGAACTAATACATTGAGATCTTACCATAAATCTGGTGCTCTTGGAGTGTATCTATAAGGCCTCAGCCTTAAACCTTACTTAATCTTGAGTTATTACAAGATTACACATTGAGGATCTTTTCGGGTTTAGAGTTTTAGAGAATTAGATCATAAAACTTGCATTACATTCCACATATAAACAAAGTGGTTACATAAAAATAGTATTCTTCTTTCCCATCAATGGAAAAATATTTAAAATAAAACATGGATTCTTTCTTGACACTTCCTTGACACTATCATCATATCATGTACCTTTCCCTTGACCTGTGAAAACATTTCAAAAAACATAGGATGACCATAAAAAGCTCAGTAAGGGATATAAAAATATGGAAAGGAAACAGGGTACATATATACATAATAATGAAATCATAAATTACCCATAAAACTTAAGAACTTTAACATACCTCATCAAATCATGAATAAATCATAGAAATCATAAGACATAAAGGTAACTTGAGACATTCATAACATTCTTACGTAGGGAGTAACCCTCTTGGTTACGTTTGGAATACCCATCACAGTATATTCCCTAAATCTCTTCGGAGAAACCTTAACGTTTCACTCCTTCACGTTACCCAATGCATTGGAGAGCTATATCCGTCTCCCCACCCTTAGTTTATCACGGAACCACCCGTCTTCATAATAATGCCCAAGAACCTCAACATAATCGTATCACATAAAACATGCATAAAGGAAACATAACATTTCCACATTTCAATCACAAGATATCAATACAACAAATTGATATAAAAACATTATGAAAACCATTTTCAATACCAAAATAAAAGAAAGTAAAACATGGTATTTATTTTTCTTTTAAAAAATTATGGCTTGTAGAGGAATCCGAAACTCAAATAATGGTCACGGCGGCGGAGAAGTCGTTGTCACCGCATACGTACGACAAAAACATTCCCTTTTGTCGTTTAGTAAATGCTTCGTATAAAAATATTCCTTTTTGAATAAATGTAAAAGTCAAAGTGGTTTATACACCGTATAAAAGAAGGTTGTGTATAAAACAAAATATTCCTCAATGAAAGGAGATTGAGACGAAGTCCCATACCTCGAGTTCGACTTGACTCGGTCGTTCTTTAATGTCCTGAATAATAAAATTGAGTTAATTTCTACTTGATTAAGATCCTTTTCAAGTTCATTATTCCTTTTATATCACTTATTTCCATGTCATGAACACTATGTAATTATTTTAGTTAATAACGGTCGTTTTAACGATCATTGGTACTTGAGTCAAAAATAACCCCTTTATAATTACAAGTTGTTCATGTATCCATTATATCCAGCATGGTATTCATGATGTAGATATCATAGATATCATAAATATCCAGTACATGCATGCATTTATAATATTATATAACATTTAGAGGTAAGAAATGAAATGCACCGTTCATGGAGACGGTAAGTCGTACGTACGCATGAACGCTACTTTCATTTATATTTCATATTTTATAGAATGGAATCATAATGATATAAAGGTATATTATAATTTCAGTATAATATCATATATAATATCATAACTCCATCCTTTATACATCCCACATATGGTATTTAACGAATCAAATCACTTTGAGGGGGCGGTAGTCCGCACTTCCTTAAATGAAGATATCGTGTTTACCCATAATGGAAACCATAATGGTATGACCAAAATGAAAAATACAGAAGCTTAAGGAAAACATAAACATATTATATATCATATATAAATATAGTGACATCTTAATGGACACCTTTAAAGGTGTTAAAATAATGTTGAACAATCATTATTTCGGGAGGCATAAATTTTCCATCCACAGAAACAGTATGTTCTTTAACCATTAGATGTAGGTGTGTGTAAGTGTAGATCGAATCCTTCTTATAAAAACAACCTGGTATATTGAAGATACTGGAGTTGTTTTCAAAAGAAATGAATAAAAAGAGTTTAGTGGGTTGGAGAAGCAAAATAAAACAAAAGGACTCAAGTGAAGACATTACCTTAAAATCGGGTAACTCCCTTTGGTTTGAGCTCAAAGGCTTCCTTGGGAAAACTTTTGCCCTATGTAAGGATTCAAGGAGTAATAGAGGGTTGTGGAGAGACAAAATGGTCAGGTTTTGGCTGAGCCAAAGGCTTTGGAAGTGTGGGTAGGGAGGTAGAGGTGGGGGCCTTTTATAAGAGGAGAGGAGGGGCACTCATGGAAAGTAAAGAAATGTTACTTTATTTGAAAATGATTTTCGGATTCAAAAGGACCCACATTAATATAATTTGAGGGTAAGGTGATAAGAGTTCAAAATCCACCCATCCAATAGGTTTTCGACATGTGTAGGTCACATATTGTTCATTATCATTTCATTTTATTTAAATCCTTTATTAATGAGGTAATCGCTGCATCATCATGATGTCATAAATAATTTAATTTATTTAAAGTCTAAAAATTATGAAAAAAATATCATAATATCGGAAATCTTTTTATATTTCTAATGAATATTTATAGTCCAAAAGATAATTTATGTAGACAAAATTAAAAATATTTTACTTAGGTGATACATTCTTTGTCACATTTACCATTCTTTAAAAATAAAAAGATAAAAAGTCACTTTCTCACAAAGGTGACTCTATGGGGCCCCCAAGTTTGGCACAAGGCATCCCATGGTCGGCCATGATTCAACCAGTAGCCTTAGGACACATGTTGTGGAATTTTTGTATTATTGTGATATCATTTTATTATCTTTAACTACCTGATTACTCATTAATCAAGATAATTAAAGATAATTACCGTCGTTACTATTCATAATGTCCAAAAACAAAAGAGTCTTGATTAAATAATTTGGAACTTCTGATTCCAAATATGTAGTCCATTTTACCAAATTCCAAACACATAAATTGCAATAATTTATTTAAAAATAATTCCCGTTGTGAAAACAAATGACGGGTTTTTTTGAAACAATATCTATGAAACATTTGGCATTAGTTTATGCCCAATTCCAAAGTAAAATTAATCCTAATGACCACCATTGGATTAAATGGTAAAAATATATTCTAATTTAACTTTAAAACCAATTAAAAAGATAATCTAATCATATAAATAAAGTAGATTAAAAAGCAGTTTTGATGTAAAATGCAGTATTTTTCACAATTCATTAAAAAATAAACATTGTCAGAAAAATACCAAAAATTCACACAAAGTAAATTTTGATGTCCCAATCATAAAGAATAAGTTTATTTTGACAAAAATATCTTATAAAATTGTAAAAATATAGATTTGAAAATGGTTTTCCATCAAAAGCCAGTAAAATAATCTTTTTAAAAAAAATATTAGTGTATTCCATGCTTAAGATTGGATTTATTTTCATTTTAAGACTCTAAAACACTATCTAATTAATTAATAGACATAGATAAAAATATATATTATTCATTACTGACTTGGGATGTAACATCCTTCCCCCTTTAGAAAATTGTGTCCCCGCAATTTATTTACTTATCGAATAAATGGGGGTACTTATCCCTCATTGCATTTTCAGATTCTCACGTTGCCTCTTCCATCATGTGGTTTTTCCACAAAACCTTTACCTGATTAATCACCTTATTTTGTAACACTTTCTCCATGTGGTCAAGAATCTGCACCGGTTGTTCCTCATAAGATAGGTTCTCTTCCAGCTGAACTACCTCTGGACTCAAAACATGAGATGGATCTGGCATATACTTTCTCAAAATCAAAATGTGAAAAACATTGAGTACCTGAGATAAACTCGGAGGTAAAGCCACCCGATATGCAACTGATCCAACTCTCTCCAGAATTTCATATGGTTCAATGAAACTTGTAGTGAGCTTTCCTTTCTTACCAAATCTCATCACACTTTTCCATGGTGAGACTTTGAGAAAAACATGATCACCTACCTCAAAAGTTAGATCCTTCCTCCTGTTGTCTGCATAACTCTTCTGCCTACTCTGAGCTGTTCTCATGTGTTTCTGAATCAGCTGAACTTTTTTTGCCATCCCTTCTACCAATTCTGGTCCCATCAACTTACTTTCACCCACTTCATCCCAGAAAGCTGAAGTTCAACACCGCTTCCCATATAACGCCTCAAATGGTGCCATTTGTATACTGGAATAAAAACTGTTATTATATGAAAATTCAACCAAAGAAAGATGTTGGTCCCAACTTCCCTGATAATCCATCGAACAAGCTCGTAGCATATCCTCCAAGGTCTGAATTTTTCATTCTGACTGCCCATCTGATTGAGGATGAAATGTTGTACTAAAATTTAATTCAGTACCCAACGACTTCTGAAGGCCTTTCCAAAATTTAGAAGTGAACTTGGGATCACGATCAGATACAATGGAGAGGGGAACTCCATGTAACCTGACTATCTCTTTAAGATACAAATGGGAAAGTTGATCTAGGGAAAAAGTATCTCGTATAGCAAGGAAATGAGCAGATTTAGTCGAGCGGTCAACAATAACCCAGATTGCATTATTACCTCGAGATGTCTTCGGTAATCCCAGAACAAAGTCCATGGATATATTCTCCCATTTCCACTCTGGCACTGGTAAAGGATGAATCATCCCTTTTGGTAACTGCTGCTCTGCTTTAACCTGTTTACATGTCAAACACATCACAGTAAAATCAGCAATTTCCCTTTTCATTCCATCCCACCAGTAATACTCCCGCAGATCTCTATACATCTTAGTGCTGTTAGGATGAACTGAAAACGGAGAACTATGAGCTTCACATAACAACTCTCTCTTCAACTATGAATCACAAGGCACACACAATCTCTTCCCAAATCTCAAAACATAATCATTATCAATGTTGAATTCCAGCAACATACCTTTCTGAACCATCTCTACCTTTTTCTGCAACTCACTGTCTTGCTTCTGTGCTTGCTTGATTTTATCTGATAGAGATGATCTCACTAATACCTGAAACAAAACAGAATAACTTCCTGCACCAACAACTTCTATGCCAAAGTTCATCAAATCCTTAACCAAAGGATCACGTTCCAAATGCAACATTGTTAATGAAGCATAACATTTTCGACTCAAAGCATCAGCCACTTTATTTGATTTTCCCAGATGGTAATGAATTGCACAATCATAATCCTTGATTAATTCCATCCATCTCCTCTGTCTCATGTTTAACTCTTTCTGAGTGAATATATACTTTAAACTTTTGTGATCAGTATATATTTCACACTTTACTCCATACAAATGATGCCTCCAAAGTTTTAAAGAGAAAACAACAGCAGCTAATTCCAAATCATGTGTAGGGTAATTTACCTCATGAGTTTTCTTCTGTCGTGAAGCATAAGCAATTACCTGATCATTCTGCATTAGGACGCAACCAAGTCCTTTAAATGAATCATCACTGTATATAACAAACTCACCATTCCTGGAAGGTAGTGCCAAATCTGGAGCATTCACCAATCTTCTTTTCAATTCCTGAAAACATTCATCACATTATTTTGTCCAGATAAACTTAACACCCTTCTGAGTTAGCTTAGTCATTGGGCTAGATAACCGTGAAAAAATTATAACAAACCTTCGGTAATAGCCTACAAAACCATGGAATCTACGAATCTCAGTTACATTTGCGGGTCTTGGCCAGTCTTCCACAACTTTTGTTTTTGCAGGATCAACAGTTATCCCATCTTTAGAAACAATGTGACCAAGGAAAGAAATTTGTTGCAACCAAAACTCACACTTGCTGAATTTTCCATACATTTTCTTTTCTTTTAAGGATTGCAAGATAACCCTTAAATGTCTTTTATGATCCACTTTACTTTTATAAAACACCAAAATATCATCAATGAAAATCACCACAAACTTATCCAAGAACTCATGGAAAATTCTATTCATTAAGTCCATGAATACAGCAGGTGCATTGGTTATCCCAAAAGGCATTACTACAAATTCATAATTTCCATATCTTGTACGGAACGTGGTCTTCGGAACATCTTCTTCCTTTACCTTTAGCTGATGGTACCCCGATATCAAGTCAATATTTGAAAAATACTGAGCTCCCTAGAGCTGATCAAACAAATCATCGATATGAGGCAAAGGATATTTGTTCTTAACAGTGATGTTATTCAAGGCTCTATAATCAATTCAAAGTCTCATTTAACCATCTTTCTTTTTAACAAATAAAACTGGAGCACCCCATGGTGATGTGCTAGGTCGAATGAAACCTTTCTCTAATAAATCTTGCAATTTCTCCTTCAACTCTAAAAGTTCAATTTTAGCCATTCGATAAGGGGGTTTTGAAATTGACTTAGCATCAGGAACTAAGTCAACTGTAAACTCAACTTCCCGATATGGTATTATCCCAGGCAACTCATCAGGAAAAACATCAGGATACTCATTTACCACTGGCACATCATTAATCTGAACAGTTCCCTTGTTTCCAACGATGTGTGCAAGGTAACATTCATTTCCATCTTATAGAAGTTTCATGGCCTCTTGAAAAGTTATCAATAGTAAGGGTTCATTATTGTACACAAACTGAAAGTCTTTCTAAAAAGAAACTTCTTTAGCTCTACAGTCAATCTTAGCATGGTAAATAGAGATCCAATCCATACCCAGGATAACATCAAACTCTACTAGAGGTAGAACAATAAGGTTTGCAAGTAGGTTCTTTCCAACGATAAGGATAAGAAGATTCTTATGGATTCATTTTGCCTCAACATTTCCCCCAGGTGTTTTTACCAAAAGTTCAGTAGTCATTTTTTGAGATGGTATTCCCATTTTACTAGAAAAGGTTTCAGAGATGAAAGAATGTGTGGACCCCAAATCAAACAACACACTGGCATAATCTGAAAAAACAAACAAAGTACCTGATATAACTTAATTTGATGGCCCGACATGTGCTGAAGTAGTTACAAAGGATTTCACCACCCCTTTCTGCTTGTAGTCTAACTGCTTCCCATCACTCAAGCTCTTTGTCGGACACTCATTTTCATAGTGACCTATATCATTGCACTTAAAACATTTCACTAACTGTAAATAAAATTTGGTCTTACCTTCACCTTGATCTTTTTCAGTGAAATCATGAGCCTTCTGTCCCATCTTACAACATCGGTAGCACTTTTCAGAATTTAGAAGACATTCCCCAGCATGCCTTTTGCCACATTTATCGCAAACTGGAAACTTATATTTATTACCATCAGACTTTTTTGAAGAATTCTTCCCTTTCTCATGCCACCTCGGTCTCTTCTTCTGCTGGTTGTTATAGAAAACTTGATCATCAGAAAACTCCATTTCTACCTTCTCAACACATCAAACAAGCTTTTCATAAATTTTAAAATCACGAGAAGCTAATGCCCTTCGATATTTTGGCTTTAATCCTGAGTAAAACGATTGATTTTACTATCACGGTCTCGGATAAAATTTGGAGCATACCTTGCCAATCGAGTGAACCTTTCTTCATAGGTAGCCACTGAGTCTTCCTCTTGCCTCAATTCCAAGAATTGATTTTCCATCCTATGTTGAACATCCTTAGGAAAATACTTCTCAAGAAACATACCTTTGAATTCATCCCAGTCAAGAGCATCAATCTCATCGGCATCCCTGATATTTTTAACCATCGACCACCACTGATCTGCTTCACCCTCCAAACGGTAAATAGCAAGAATAACCTTCTGATTGTCTGAACACCCCATGACATCAAAAAGCTTCTCCAGTGCATTAATCCACCCTTCAGCTAGCACAGGTTCAGATGATCCTCTGAATGATGGGGGGATGTTGTCTCATGAAATGTTCCACCACTGACATGTTCCTCTACGGTTGATCTGGCCGATCTCGTGCATGGATACCACCGCCATTTATCGCTTGAGTCAACTGCGCCATTACTGCAACAAACTGTCCAGTTCCAATTCCGACCATCTCAAGATGCTGATTCGGAAGGTTATTTCCTTCTGCATGCCTTCCTAGCACTGCTTCCATGTTTCCTCTGCGGAAAACCATTCTGAACAAACATGTCTTAGATGAAGCAACATGGTAATCTTAAAATGCTATATCACTTCAATTTGACAATAAAAAATATATTTTTGGATAATCATTTAATAGAATTATATCTCCTAAAGTTATCTAAATTGACCTATGATACCAACTATAAATCCCCAGCCTTAAAACATACTTAATCTTGAGTTATTACAAGATTACACATTGAGGATCTTTTCAGGATTAGAGTTTTAGAGAATTAGATCATAAAACTTTCATTACCTTACACATATAAACAAAGTGGTTACATAAAGATAGTATTCTTCTTTCACATCAATGGAAACATATTTAAAATAAAACATGGATTCATTCTTGACACTTCCTTGACACTATCATCATATCATGTACCTTTCCCTTTACCTGTGAAAAACATTTCATAAAACCTGGGATGAGCATAAAAAGCTCAGTAAGGGATATAAAAATATGGAAAGGAAACATGGGTACATATATACATAAGAATGAAATCATACATTACCCAAAAAACGTAAGCACTTTAACCTACCTCATCAAATCATGAATAAATCCTAGAAATTATAAGACATAATGGTAACTTGATGCATTCATAACATTCTTACGTTGGGAGTAACCCTCTTGGTTACATTTGGAATACCCATCACAATATATTACCTAAATCACTTCGGAGAAACCTTAATGTTTCACTCCTTCGCGTTACCCAATGCATTGGAGAGCTATATCGGGCTCACCCGCCCTTAGTTTATCACGGAACCACCCATCTTCATAATAATTCCCAGGAAACTCAACATAATTGTATCACATAAAATATGCATAAAGGAAACATAACATTTCCACCTTTAATTTACAAGATATCAATACAAAACATTGATATAAAAACATTATGAAAACCATTTTCAATACCAAAATAAAAGAAAATTAAAACATGGTATTTATTTTTCTTTTAAAAAAAAGGTATGGCTTGTAGAGGAAGCTGAAACTCAAATAATAGTCACGGCGGAGGAGAAGTCGTTGTTGCCGCATACGTATGACAAAAACATTCCCTTTTGTCATTTAGTAAATGCTTCGTATAAAAAGATTCCTTTTTGAATAAATGTAAAAGTAAAAGGGGTTTATACACCGTATAAAATAAGGTTTTGTATAAAACAAAATATGCCTCAATGAAATGAGATTGAGACGAAGTCCCATACCTCGGGTCCGACTTGACTCGGACATTCTTTAATGTCCTGAATAATAAACTTGAGTTAATTTATACTTGCTTAAGAACCTTATTCAAGTTCATTATTCATTTTATATCACTTATTACCATGTCATGAACACTATGTAATTATTTTAGTTAATAACGGTCGTTTTAACGATCATTGGTACTTGAGTCAAAAATAAACCCTTTATAATTAGAATTTTTTCATGTATCCATTATATCCAGAATGGTATTCATGACATAGATATCATATAAATCATAAATATCCAGTACATGCAGGCATTTATAATATTATATAACATTTAGAGGTAAGAAATGAAATACACCATTCATGGAGACGGTAAGCCGTACGTACGAATAAACGCTACTTTCATTTCTATTTCGTATTTTATAGAATGGAATCATAATTATATAAAGGTATATTATAATTTCAGTATAATATCATATATAATATCATTACTTCATCCTTTATATATCCCACATATGGTATTTAACGATTCAAATCACTTTGAGGGGGCGGTAGCCCGCACTTCCTTAAATGAAGATATCGCGTTTACCCATAATTGAAACCATAAAGGTATGCCCAAAATAAAAAATACCAAAGCTTAAGGAAAACATAAACATATTATATATCATATATAAATATAGTGACATCTTAATGGGCACATTTTAATGTGTTAAAAGAATGTTGAATAATCATCGTTTCGGGAGGCATAAATTTTCCATCCACTGAAACAGTATGTTCTTTAACCATTAGATGTAGGTGCGTGTAAGTGTAGATCGAATAATTCTTATAACAAAATCCTAGTATATTGAAGATGCTATAGTTTTTAGAAAATAAATGAATAAAAATATTTTAGGGGGTTGGAGAAGCAAAATAAAACAAAAGGACTCAAGTGAAGACATTACCTTAAAATCGGGTAACTCCCTTTGGTTTGAGCTCAGAGGCTTCCTTGGGAAGACTTCTGCCCAATGTGAGGATTCAAGGAGTAAGATAGGGATGTGTAGAGACAAAATGGGAAGGTTTTGGCCGATCCAAAGTCTTTGGAAGTGTGGGTATGGAGGTAGAGGTGGGGGCCATTTATAAGAGGAGAGGAGGGGCACTCTTGGAAAGTAAAGAAATGTTACTTTATTTGAAAATGATTTTCGGATTCAAAAGGTCCCAGATTGATATAATTATAGGTTAAGGTGATAAAGGTTCTAAATACACCCATCCAATAGGTTTTGGACATGTGTAGGTCATATATTTTACATTATCATTTCATCTTATTTAAATCCTTTATTAATGAGGTATTCACTGCATCATCATGATGTCATAAATAATTTAATTTATTTAAAGTCTAAAAATTATTAAACAAATATCATGATGTAGGAAATAGTTTGATATTTCTAATTAATATTTATAGTCTAAAAGATCATTTATGTAGACAAAATTAAAAATATTTTACTTAGGTGATACATTCTTTGTCACATTTAACATTCTTTAAAAATAAAAAGATAAAAAGTGACTTTCTCACAAAAGTGATTCCATGGGGCCCCCAAGTTTGGCATAAGGAATCCCATGGTCGGACATGAGACAACCAGTAGACTTAGGACACATGTTTTGATCTTTTGTATTATTATGATATCAGTTTATTATCTTTAACTACCCGATTACTCATTAATCATGATAATTAAAGATAATTACCGTCGTTACTATTCATAATGTCCAAAAACAAAAGAGACTTGATTACATAATTTGGACCCTCGGATTCCAAATATGTAGTCCATTTTACCAAATTCCAAACACAAAAATTGCAATAATTGATTTAAAAATAATTCTCGTTGTCAAAACAAATAGCGGGTTTTTTTGAAACAATATCTATGAAAAGTTTGGCACTAGTTTATGCCCAATTCCAAAGTGAAATTAATCCTAATGACCCCCATTGGATTAAATGGTAAAAATATATTATAATTTAACTTTAAAACCAATTAAAAAGATAATCTAATCATATAAATAAAGTATATTAAAAAGCAGTTTTGATGTAAAATGCAGTATTTTTCACTATTCATTAAAAAATGAACATTGTCAGAAAAATACCAAAAATTCACACAAAGTAAATTTTTATGTCCCAATCATAAAGAATAAGTATATTTTGACAAACATAGCTTATAAAATTGTCAAAATATAGATTTCAAAATGGTTTTCCATCAAAAGGCAGTAAAACCATCTTTTTTTAAACAAATATTAGGGTATTCCATGCTTAAAATTGGATTTATTTTCATTTTA
Organism: Viscum album; assembly: GCA_963277665.1. Taxonomy (NCBI): domain Eukaryota; kingdom Viridiplantae; phylum Streptophyta; class Magnoliopsida; order Santalales; family Viscaceae; genus Viscum; species Viscum album. The sequence goes on from OY728129.1 coordinate 765,609,240, forward strand.
AGCCTCTAAAACACTATCTAATTCATTAATAGACATAGATAAAAATATCTATTATTCATTAATTACTTAGGATGTTACATTATTCAGGATGATCTCCATGTGTGTCGTGTGCTCCTCCTCGGACGTATAGTACACCAGGATGTCATAAATGAAGACCACTAAAAATTGTTCTATTATTGGGAGATACTATTAATGAGCCCCAAGAACACTACGGGGGAATTGGTCATGAAAAATGGAATCATTAAGTACTCATAGAGGCAATAGTGATATCCAAAAGTTGTCTTTTATATTTCCTTATATTGTAAATGAAGTTGGTGATAGCCTGATCTGATTCTATCTTAGAGAACCATCTCACTCCCTTCAGATTATTGAAGAGTTCATCAATCCTTAGTAGAGGATACTTATTCTTTATGGTCTCCTAGATTAGGCACTGACATTCTACACATAACCTCATGTTTATTTTTTCTTTCTTGGAAAACAACACTGGGGGTGCCCTATGGTGAAATGATGGGCCTTATGAACCCCTTCCTCCGGAAGTATTCCTACTATACCATTATCTCCTAGAGCTCTATAGATTACAAATGATATGATGGTGTAGATATCAGTTCCATCTCAGGGTATAGATCAATGCATAAATCTTCCTCTATGTGAGGAGTTAGTCTTGGAAGATCATCTTGAATGATTTCCTCATACTCGTCCTTATCTCAGATACTAACATTGATTTCCTGATTTCCCACTAATAAAATCCACTAGTTGTATCTGCTCAGCCAATGAACTTTCAACCACTATGTTTCTTTCTAGAACCCTAGAATAAGTAGTGATGTATAGACGAATATTGATGTCTCAGATGTCCCTAAACACATCTCGCTCGGAGTTCTGAGCCTTGAAACACTGGTCACATTATATTCCTCGAGTACCTAGAAGGGTCGGTATTCCTCATTGAATACTAATCTACCGACATGTCATCCCACTGGAGCTATTGCAGATCTTATGCATGCATAGCCCTTTTCTTTTATGGCAAGACCCCCTTTCAGAAATAGGTTCCCAGGCTCTGTCCATAGAAAATTCACCTTATCATATGATCGAGTGATCTCAAACCTATCATCACCCTACTGAGGCATGTAGATGGCTCACTTCCAGGACTACCATATGATATAATGGTGACTTAATTAGAGAGAAAACATGATCAACACCTCATGTTAGTTCTTAGACACATTTGAGTTGGTATTTCCTCAGAACTTGAGGGGTATCTATCACTGAAACTAATTTAAGGCACTGATCCAACATGATAACTCTACCTATAGCACCGATAGTAACTACTGAACAAAGGGCTGTGGAAAATATAGGACACTTCTCAAAGGTTCCATCTCTGGAAATGGACCATGTACCGAAGCCTCATCACCTTGTGGACCATCCTTGTGGTCACATAATGGAATCCTGGTTAGCTGTATGCATGGGGACATCTAAAAAGAGATCAAGATGAATCGAGATTAATAGATTATACCTGGTGAGCTGACTCTGACATAGAAATATCATGATAAAACATTTGATGATGCTTGAAACTAAGGTTTTCATGTATCGAGTCTGAAAATAGAATTCAGGGCCCTAGTTTATGGATAAATCGGCCACCGCACTAACATTGGATTCCCTATCCTAAATTATGAAATCAAAACACATAACACTATTTTCCCTTAAAAAATTTACCCACGCTTAGTTATTATGGTATAACTGACCACTTTTGATACCACTTTCTTTAGGAAAAATGCTCACGTTCACTATATAAAACAATACATTTTTCAATAGATCATTCTGGCCACTTTGGGCCTCAAAATCCCATTTCATCCCTGCGCCTGGTCTGAAGAAGATTTAGGTTCTATCTACAATTTTACCCTGAATCAAAACTAATAGAATAACCACCCTACCGCAATAAAAATAAATCCATGGATCAACTTGTTCATGGGTTGATCTGTGTACGTTGTTTTAGAATGTAGAATAGAGAAACTAAAACCAAAAAATAAACCCCTGCCTGCAGAAGCTTCGATCGGAGGGAAGGCTTGTTGATGGGGGTGATCCATACATGGGGATTCGAAATCCACTCAAATCTATTGGAGTTTGTCGATATCTAATCCCGAGTCCATTCTTCAAGAGTGTCATCACCACTTTCTGATTCTCTAGCATTAATTGTTGGAGAGAATTCTTTCCTCACTCATGAGAGGAATTTCCAAATCTAAATCTATTTCACCAACCCTTCAACTCATTAAAATGGATATGTGTTACATCATTCCTGTTACAATTAGTCATTTCTTTTTTACTCTATTTCATTTATGAAACAATGTTTCTATTACACATTAGTTAAAGATTCGTTACACGGTTTCATTTGTGCAATAAAACTGCCAGCTCATCGTTGTGTGGTAGCGAAACAATTTTTTGAATAAAACAAAATATTTTGGATTATTATATTTTTCTTAAAATGCCCAAAAATTAATTTTTTTCCCTCGACCCATGCTAGTTGAGGTTTGGTACATTCATAGGTAATGTCATCATTCCAGACGCAATGGTGCCCCACTATTTACAATCTGGGCCCCCGTTTAGAAGTATCTGAAACCATGCACACATGCAATATTAATTCTAGTAAATGAAGTTCCATAAACTATCTTTCACCATCGACCCACACTGATCATGTTTATTCTCCTCCTAAGGGAAACACGCCCTCACAACGGTACTCTCATATTTTCAATATGAGTTACCCTTTAGGATTTATAAGTATTTTAAGATAAAATAATTTTCACTTAATTATTTTATTTACAGCCAAAAGCTAACTTCCAATGTTATCTCATGCCGAACAATGTTAAACTCTGCCTAAGGAAAGAATACATGAAGTAAAAATAAATCATAAGGTAATAGTAAGCAAATAAAAGACATAAAATTAAAATATGATAAATAACATAGGAATTTTAACTAATTGAAAATATAAATTGGTTAATATAATATTATTTATAGAAAATATCAAAAATGAAGGGAGATTATGAATAAAACTGAGGGGACCTAGGAATAACAAACATATATATTATGTCGTTTTATATGAATATTCAATATATATCACAATATAAACCATCACGAATTGTAAATTATTAATATCATTTGATAATAGAAAATTTTTTAACATATTTATTAAAATATATTCAAAAACATCCACAATGATTTTCATATTGGTACCCTTCTACATATATCAAACTTATAACCTTCCATCAAAACAAGAGTAAAGGAAACATAAGAAAGGGTGAGATTATATGGTCTATTAGGATAAACATGGGAGATAAAAATCCTATGAGAATAGGATAATTATAAGGGTTTGATAACATAAACAAGTGTGTCTTCTCATCATAAAACATTTATACCTAGAAAATCATTGACCAAAAACATCAAAACAATGTCATGTCAAGAATAAATACAAATAAAGTTTTCAAAGTAGTAGTGGTCATTCATGATTCATTATATAGACATGTATGATTATAATAATAGGTAATTGATTTATTATAAGGATAGATATATTTGTATGTATATACAGTCATAATATTTTGAGAATAATTAGAAGAAAGCGTATTCACATATAAAATGTGAATATATCAATTCTAAATCATGTCTAACTTGAATCTTATGAGTATGTAATGGTCTAAATTTTGGACCGGAATAAGATGTGATGTTTTTTAAACTTTTTCAACTACTAAATGGGTTGTTTTGAAGAGAATGTGATAGAATTATATTCCTAGATTTTGGAATGATTTTATGTGATTTTTATGGACTTCGGTGAAGGATTGTTATGTTACCCGGTGTCTTTAAGTGTTTTGGGAGTTCCAAATCTGAAAACATTATGTTTTGAAGGACTATAGAAGGTTCAAAATATGCATGAAATCATTTGTCCAACTATTGAAGATCATGTGGCCTAGTTTAAAGGGGATAATGGTAGTACCCACAGACCGTACAAGGTTTTCCAAACCATGTGTCTTGCCTATATAGAGTACCCAGAGTTCCTAGTAGAGGGTACACAGTTGGCACAAAGCATTCTAAATTTTGCAGCCCAAAATGTGCACTAGGACATGTATTAAAATTTTGTTTTAATTAAATTAAAGTAAAAAAACAAAACCTAAAACTAAATCTAACTCCCTCACCCCATCAATCCAAATCATGACACACCCCAAGGTGGGTTTACCCTCTCACACGTGCGAACCCCTCCACGCACCACCACTCATCCATGAATTTTGGATTCATTTCTTTGTGTTTCTTTTATTATCCACCATGTTAATGATTTATCTCCCTTCCCCCTTTTTCGGGAAATTTCTAACCTATCTAATGGCCAGTGTAGCTTGGATGAATCTGGGGTATGGTGGGATGACCCAATTTCAGTTTAAAGGGGATAATGGCAGCACCCACAGACTGCACAAGGTTTTCCAAACCATGAATCTAGCATTTGAAAATTACCCAGAGTGTCTAGTCGAGGGTACATAGTTGGAACATAGTTTTCTAAATTGTACTGCCCAAACCATACACCAAGACTTGTATTAAAAATCAGTTTCAATAAAATTAAAAATAAAATTAAAATCTAAAACTAAATCACACTCCCTAACCCTTCAAACCCAATCATGACACACCCCAAGGGGGGTTCACCCTCTCGCGCTTGAAAACCCCACCACACACCTCCTCCCATCCATGATATTTTGATTCATTTCTATGTGTTTCTTGTATAATCTACTAAGGTAATGTTTTATCTCTATTACCCCATTATTCTAGCCATTTCCGACCTATCTGATGCCTGATGTAGCTTGGACAAATCTAGGGTCTTGTGGGATGACACGATTTTGGTTTTATTTTTTTATAGGATTGTGAGAATGGTCTCTCTGGAAACATTGGTGCATGTTCTGACAAACACCACTTAAGGTGAGGTTTTTCCTATTGTTTAAGTTGGTAGACACTAAATAAGGTGAGTTTTAAATAATGTTATTTGGTTTCACAACATATAAATTAGGATCTTTATTTTCTTCATGGTTAATATTAATTATATTGATGTTTTTTAGCCCATACTTTACGATTTCGAGTTGTTGGGTCTAAGGTGACTCACCTGCATGTGAGTTGTATGAACTCAGATCTTCTTTTCATGTATATATCTTGAAATCATGTGGTTTTTTTATGAAACATGATGATTTGGTATTTTTTTTAGTATACACCATGTACTATTGAGTACATTGCGTGTACCTAATTGCCACGTGTAGCTGTGTAATGGCCGAGTAGATGGTCATGTGGTGACCTGGAATCCCACCAAAAGTGGGGGTCAATTGAGGCTAGTAAATGGCATGTACATTAAAGGAACATGCTGTGTAATTTTATGTTTCATTGAGTAATTGAACCAGGGTCACTTCTAATCTCCAGAAGTGTCTTATTCTTCCTGTGTTTCATACAGAAGAGCAACGAGATGACTGAGAACTTTGAACCCCTACCGTTCTTCCTTACGATATCTGATTGAGACACTTCCAGGTGCATTGGATTCTGATAAAACATTATTTTGTTTAATATTTTAATAATAATAAATGACATTATCTAATGACCCAAAATTTTGAATAAATCTTGTTTCCTAATATTCTGTGTTATGTTTTTATTTTACTCAACAAAACTGTTTCAATGGATAACATGAGTATAATTAAAAAGAGACTGTTGGGTTTTGGCTATTATATGACCATTGGTCAATATGACCGTTAAAACTAAACATTTTGATATTTGTCTCTAAATACAAGTGATCTTAGTTAATTAATATATAAAGAAGATTTGATGGCCTCACCAAGTAGTCTTGGACCAATCTAACCCATCTAACGGAACTTGGGAAGAAGGTAGCACCAATGGGCTTTGCTCTGGACCAAACCCAATCCGATCTTCATCGTGTGAAGCGAGAACGGAATCGCCTTCGCGATAAGTTCAAACTGATGGAAATTACTACTTGTGTGATGTTGGCCGAGCCTCCCTCAGATTCTCTCACCTTAGCACATCTTACACTTAGGTCCTATTCTGGTGTGAAAAGGGGCTATGTAAGGAGATCGTAACTGCCTTGTGTAATCCTTTATTTTAAATAAAAATTTTGATTTCTTCTTATGATGAAGTTTATGAATTTTCAAATGTCTGGATAAATATAGTATGCATATTCTTGGTGAATTTTAGAGAAATTATATTTTAAAAAAATGTTTATGTAAACCTTAAATAACTAAAAATGTGTAATTATTTTCAAAAAATGGTCTTCTACAATTATATTCAGTACAAAATTTAGATTCTAATAAGATCAACTTAATTATTGATGAATAATAAATTATGAATAGTGATTTTATGCTTAGGATTAGTAATGTGACCAAATGGATTAGTAATCTCACTTAAATAAAGCATTAATATAATCTAGGAACCTTGATTAAGTAATGTGATTCAATAAAATGGTTAAATAATGGTTTCAATAATTATTAGTCAAGTATTAGTTTTTTTGGCTGATTAGTGTTTTTTAGTTATAAATTTAATTAAAAATATTTAAAAAATTATTTTTATAAAATGGATTTCATTTTTTAACTCATAGCATTGATATTTTGTTAAGATAATTTTTGGGGATTTTTCTAAAAAAGATAGATTTTCGATGAATAGTGAAAATACAGTTTTTAAATTACGGGTATTTAATGACATGATTAAATGATGTATTAAGTTCATAATCAATATGTTAGACTTTTGAATAGTAATATAAGGTATGAAGTGTACCAAGTGGACAATACCATTGGCAAATACCATGGGCAAGCCCATGGTTTTTCCAAAACCACTAATGAGGTGTCCCTTGGCCATTAATGCCTTATTCCCTCACTTTCCCTATAAATACCAATCCATCCTCTCATCCATTCGACTCCTAACTCTCCCCCAATGAGGCTCCAGTCTCATTTCCTCCCAAGGAGTCCTTACAAGGTGCCCCCAATCCCTCAAGGTCCCAAACATTGAGTTTTAAGAGTTACGTTTTAAGGTAAGGGATCCTATCTCCCTCTTTCTTCTGAAGTAATATTTTTTGTGTCATTTCTTTTATGCTCCATGGTATCATGTTGGAGGATGTTATTTTATTTTCATCATAATATCTTTTTAATGTTAATATGATGATAGACCCCCTCTTTCTCTCATCATTTTATTTTAATAATGTTAAAGTTGTACCGTTAGGCTGCCGAATTTTTAAGGGATTCTTTCACCCTTCTGAAGTTCTATTTTCATGTCAAGTATTTCAAGTTTATTTTTATTTTGTTGGGGTATGATATCTATATCTACCATAATAATATTTTCTGTTCATATTATGAGAGACCATATTTGATCTCGTCAATTCATTTTTGTTGAATTTTAAGTGGCGTCGTTAGGCTGCCGAATGTTTAAGGGATTTGTTCACCTTTCTCATTTTTCAAAGTTCTACTTTCATGTCAAGTATTTCAAGTACTTTTTTATTATTTTGGGGTATGAAATCTATATCGATCATACTGATCTTTTATTTTCATATGATAAGAGACCCTATTTTATCTTTTCAATTCAGTATTTTGAAGTTTTAAGTGGCGCCGTTAGGCTGCCGAATTTTTAAGGGATTTGTAAACCTTTCTCATTTTTCAAAGTTCTACTTTCATGTCAAGTCTTTCAATTTCCTTTTTATTATGTTGTGGTATGATATCTATATCTATTATACTGATCTTTTATGTTCATATTATGAGAGACCCTATTTTATCTTGTCAATTCATTTTTTTTTATGTTTAAGTGGCGCCATAAGGCTGCTGAATTTTTAACGGATTTGTTCACCTTTCTCATTTTTCAAAGTTATACTTTCATGTCAAGTATTTCAAGTTCTTTTTTATTTTGTTGGGTTATGATCTATATATCTATAATACTGATATTTTATGTTCATATGATGATAGACCCTATTTTATCTCTTCAATTAAGTATTTTGAAGTTTTAAGTGGCGCCGTTAGGCTGCCAAATTTTTAAGGGATTCGTTCACCTTTCTCATTTTTCAAAGTTCTACTTTCATGTCAAGTCTTTCAAGTTTCTTTTTTATTGTGTTGGGGTATGATATATATATATCTATCATACTGATATTTTATGTTCATATGATGTGAGACCCTCTTTGATCTCGTCAGTTCATTTTTTGAAGTTTAAGTGATGCTGTTAGACTGCCGAATTTTCATAAGAGAAATCTTATTTCTGTCTTCCTTTCATGTTCTTCATTTCATATGTTATATCATTAAAATTTCATTACCATGTTCATAAATCCTTCATATTATGTCCATATACTATTTTATGGGTCATTTATGAATGTTTTACCCATGTCCCCTCTCTTTTCAATGTTTTCTATAACCTCGAAACATAGTCGTTATGTTGTAGAATTTCCGTCTCACAATGTCTCTCTCTCTTGTTCTAAAGTTATTTTATTTTACTAAGTTAATACTAAATGATATCTCTTCTATAGGGGTATTCACATATATATCACAATGTTCTATTTTAAATTCTGGGATTTACATAAATGAGACCCACATTTCTTTTCTGTGGGTTTTAAAGTGACATAAAGATCATGTCTTTAAAGCAGTTTTTAAAATGTTATGATTATGAAATGAAACCCATTACTTTTATTCTATATGGGTTGCTTATGAAATGATTGATGATGATATATGTGGATCACGTGATAATAAATACATGTAAAGGGTGCTCCCTGATAGCGCTCAAATGCATTGGGTAAAGACTTAATCTCTAGAGATGACTATTTTTAACGACCCCTTGGTTAATAACCTTGGTTATTTTTAATGACACATTGGGGATGGACCTTGGTGAAACATAAATAATTTTAAATGTTAAATTTTGTATCCACATATTCAGGTTATGAAAAACGTTATTTTTATTAAGATATGCCTCATGATTTCTTTCTCTTGCCTTAAAGTTTTTTTCATGACCTTATTGAAGTATCTTAAGTTCACATGTAAAATGCTTCTCTTGTTTTCCTTACTGGGCCTTCTGCTCACCCTTTCTTTTGATGTATGTCCCCAGGATATGAGATATAGTAATGAACCCAGTATGAACTTAAGGAAAAGCCTCTCAAGTGTTTAAGAAGAATTTTTTATGTTGTTTTCATGTATTGTGTTCCTTGTTTCCAAGACACTAAACCTTAAAGACCCTCAGTTTTGTGTAATGTAATGAAATTTTATGTGACAAAAAAGGCGGGATTCTATAGTTGGTATCAAAGGGAGGTTTAGTTATTTGTGGAAATTAGGATATGAAGACTCTAGGAAGAACCCTATAGAAAATTTTAAATATAGGAAATCTTCCTTGTATTTTGGTGAGTATTGAGTAAGGGATTTTCAAACAAATACATCCCTATCTGGATACGAGCAGGTAGAGGTGGCTCTGGCACAGATGTACATAGGGGTAAGACCCGAAAACACCGCTTTGAGTGATACTCGAATAGGAACTAGTACATGAAAACGGGCCTTGCTGCACTCTTGGTTATGACACTCCCAGGGGATATGCTTTGGTAAATTCATAAGCTTAGTATGAACCATTATTAAAGGAACAAAGATAAAATAAAATAATGATTCACATAAGAATATATGTTCATGGATAAACTATATTGGAACCTAGGGGATCACATTTTAGGGTATACATTCCTTCTACAAGTTTATCCATACATGCTTAAAGTTTCCTTTTAATGATTATTGGCTAAGTATTTAAGCCCCATAATTATACGTTCTTTTCGTAGTTAATGGAGGGAAATGGAAGAGCATGTCCCAACGACCAATGTGATAGAAAATGTGATGATTGACATATTAATATGATAGAGATGATTAGGGGATTAAAATATTATTATTATTTTGGAAGACGTTCACTATTTTGGGAACCCTATTTGATAGAGGTAAATAGATTACTACAGTATTTTCATTGAGGAATAAAGGTTGGCTTATATTTTGAAGAATATATGAATTTAAGGTGAAATTATGGTAATATAGGTTACTTATGGAAATGATTAAACTATCTTGGTAAAAATATGTTTAGGTTATATACTTTTGTGATAATATGTTAGGAGTGGTTGATGTTGTTTGGAGATGACCGATGAAGTTTATTTTGGAAGACAATGTTATCAAATCCTTCATGTATTTGGGTTTCAATCTTAGTTTGGTTTATTTTGAGGAATGTTAAGGACAGTTATTTATGAAATGGTCTATGATGAACTCTGAGTAGTACCGTGGAACTTCGAAGATTTAAAAGTATTTTCCCTTCCTATGGGATTCTTTCTTTTTGAAGAGTTGTTTTATCTTACCCATTGTGTTTTTTGGATAATGATTAAAGATAGAAGAAATAGATAGTTAATCTTTTTTGGATTATGTGTTTCTCTAGAAGATGATTATTGTGCTTTTGATGAGACCAAGTAGTTTTGAATGTTCATCGTTTGGAGAAAAGATTAGTTTTGGTATAAACTTGTTAAAGGATGAAACTCTACTTGAAGGTAAATATATTTACTTATGTTTTTATTCTATATAGTAAATGAATTCCTTAAAACTATGAAAAGAAACATAAAACAAAAAACATTGTCTGTTAAAGTTTCCTACTAGGAAATCAAATACCGGTTGACCCATCATAAGTTTGTGATTTTCTTGTTGTTAACTTTCTCCTAATGATGTTTTCTATCACTCTCCCTTAGAACGTGACCCTTTGTTTTTCCCTCCATTTCCATGTTTTCCTACATGGGATCCTAGTATGGGTTAACTCAGGTGACCATTTTACTTCCCTTTCATTCTTTTAAATTAATATTTTTACTGACTCCTTTTCCGGTGTGGGACTTTCAATGAAATTTCAAAACCCAGTTTTAAAAATTGCGAGGACGCAATTTCTTAAGGGGGGGGAGATTGTAACGACCCGAAATTTTGAATACATCTTGTTTCCTAATATTGTGTGTTATTTTTTTATTATACTCAACAAAACTGTTTCATTGGATAACATGAGTACAATTAAAATGAGATTCTTGGGTTTTGACTGTTATATGACCATTGGTCAATATGACCGCTAAAACTAAACATTTTGATATTTGTTTCTAAATACAAGTGATCTTGGTTAATTAATATAGAAAAAAGATTTGATGGCCTCACCCAGTAGTCTTGGACCAATCGAAGCCCATCTAATGGAACATGGGAAGTAGGTAGCACCAATGGGCTTTGGTCTGGACCAAACCCAAGCCGAACTTCATCGTGTGAAACTAGAATGGAATCACCTTCGCGAGAAGTTCAAACTGATAGAAATTACTACTCGTTCGATGTTGGCCGAGCCTCCCTCGGATTCTCTCACCTTAGAACACCTTACACTTAGGTCCTATTCTAGTTTGATAAGGGGCTATGTAAAGAGACCATAACTACCTTGTGTAATCCTTTATTTTAAATAAAAATTTTATTTCTTCTTATGATGAAGTTTAGAAATTTTCAAATGTCCGGATAAATATAGTATGCATATTTTTGGTGAATTTTAGAGAAAGGATATTTTAAAAAAAAAATTATGTAAACCTTAAATAATTAAAAATGTGTAATTATTTTCAAAAAATGGTCTTCTATAATTATGTTCAGTGCGAAATTTAGAGTCTAATAAGATCAACTTAATTTTTGATGAATAGTAAACTATGAATAGTGATTTTATGCTTAGGATTAGTAATGTGACCAAATGGATTAGTAATATCACTTAAATAAAGCATTAATATAATCTATGCACCTTGATTAAGTAATTTGATTCAATAAAATGATTAAATAATGGTTTCATAAATTATTAGTCAAGTATTAGTTTTTTTGGGTGAATAGTGTTTTTTAATTAAAAATTTAATTAAAAATATTTATAACTTTTCTTTATAAAATGGATTCCATTTTTGACCTCAGAGCATCGATATTTTGTTAAGATAATTTTTTTTGATTTTTCTGAAAAAGTTGGATTTTCGATGAATAGTGAAAATACAGTTTTTAAGGTACGGGTGTTTAATGACATCATTAAATGATATATTAAGTATGTAATCAATATGGTCGACTTATGAATAGTAAGATAAGGTGTGAGGTGTCCCAAGTGGCCAATACCATGGACAAATACCATGGGCAAGCCCATGGTTTTGCCAAAACAACTAATGAGGTGTCCCTTGGCTATTAATGCCTTATCCCCTCACTTTCCCTATAAATACCAAGCCATCCTCTCATCTATTTGACTCCCAACTCTCCCCCAACTAAGCTCTGGTCTCATTACCTCCCAAAGAGTTCTTCAAAGGTACCCCCAATCTCTCAAGGTCCCAACCTTTGAGTTTTAAGAGTTACGTTTTAAGGTAAGGGATCCTACCTCCCTCTTTCTTTTCAAGTAATCTCTTTTATGTCATTTCTTTTATGCTCCATGATCTTATGTTGGAGAATGTTCATTTATATTCATCATACTATATTTCTCATGTTAATATGATGAGATACCCCCTCTTTCTCTCATCATTTCATTTTAAGAATGTTAAAGTGGCGTCATTAGGCTGCCGAATTTTAAGGGATTCTTTCACCCTTCTCAAGTTCTATTTTCATGTCAAGTATTTCAAGTTCCTTTTTATTTTGTTGGGGTATGATATCTATATCTACCATACTGATATTTTATTTTCATATGATTAGAGACACTATTTGATCTCATCAATTCATTTTTGTTGAAGTTTAAGTGGCACCGTTAGGCTGCCGAATTTTTAAGGGATTTGTTCACCTTTCTCATTTTTCAAAGTTCTACATTCATGTCAAGTCTTTCATGTTCTTTTTTATTATGTTGGGGTATGACCTATATATCTATCATACTGATATTTTATTTTCATATGATGGGAGACACTATTTTATCTCTTCAATTCAGTATTTTGATGTTTTAAGTGGCGTCGTTAAGCTGCCGAATTTTTAAGGGATTCGTTAACCTTTCTCATTTTTCAAAGTTCTACTTTCATGTCAAGTCTTTCAAGTTCCTTTTTATTATGGTGGGTTATGATCTATATATCTATCATACTGATATTTTATGTTCATATTATGAGAGACCCTATTTTATCTCTTCAATTCATTTTTGTTGAAGTTTAGGTGGCGCCATTAGGCTGCCGAATGTTTAAGAGAATTCTTCACCTTTCTCGTTTTTCAAAGTTCTACTTTCATGTCAAGTCTGTAAAATTATTTTTTATTTTGTTGGGGTATGATATCTATATCTATCATACTGATATTTTATGAGCATATGATGATCAGCCCTATTTGATCCCTTCAATTCAGTATTTTTATGTTTTAAGTGGCGTCGTTAGGCTGCCGAATTTTTAAGGGATTCGTTCACCTTTCTCATTTTTCAAAGTTCTACTTTCATGTAAAGTATTTCAAGTTCCTTTTTATTGTGTTGGGGTATGATATCTATATCTATAATACTGATATTTTATGTTCATATTATGATAGACCCTCTTTGATCTCGTCAATTTATTTTTTGAAGTTTAAGTTACGCCGTTAGGCTGCCGAATTTTCATAAGAGAAATCTTATTTTTGTCTTCCTTTAATGTTCTTCATTTCATATGTTATATCTTTAAACTTTCATTACCATGTTCATATATCCTTAATATTCTGTCCCTATACTATTTTATGGGTCATTTATGAATTTTTTACCCATGTACCCTCTCTTTTCAATGTTTTCTAAAACCCCGAAACATAGTCATTATGCTGCAGAATTTCCCTCTCAAAATGTCTCTCTCTCTTGTTCTAAAGTTATTTTATTTTTTATGTGAATACTCAAATCTATCTCTTCTATAGTGGTATTCACATATATACCAAAATTTTATATTTTAAATTCTTTTATTTACATACATGAGACCCACATTCCTTTTCTGTGGGTTTTAAAGTGACACAAAGATCATGTCTTTAAAGCAGTTTTTAAAACGTTATGATTATGAAATGAAACCCATTAATTTTATGCTATATGGGATGTTTATGAAATGGTTTATGATGATATATGTGGCTCACATGATAATAAAGACATGTCAAGGGTGCGCCCTGATAGTTCTCCAATGCATTGGGTACAGACTTAATCTCTAGAGATGACTATTTTTAACGACGCCTTGGTGAATAACCTTGGTAATTTTTAATGACACCTTGGGGATGGACCTTGGTGAAACAGAAATGATTTCCAATGTTAAATGTTTTATCCACATCTTCAGGTTATGAAAAACTTTATTTTTATTAATATATGTCTCATGATTTCTTTCTCTTGCCTTAATGTTTTTTTTCATGACCTTATTGAAGTATCTCAAGTTCACATGTAAACTGCTTCTATTGTTTCCCTTACTGGGCCTTCTGCTCACCCTTTCTTTTGATGTATGTCCCCAGGTTATGAGATGCAGTAATGAACCTAGGATTAACATAAGGATAAGCCTTTCAAGTGTTTAAGTATAATTTTTTATGTTGTTTTCAAGTATTATGTTCCCTGTTTCCACGACACTAAACCTTAAAGATCCTCAGTTTTGTGTGATGTAATGAAAGTTTATGTGACAAAAAAGGAGGGATGCTATAATTGGTATCAAAGGGAGGTTTAATTATTTGTGGAAATTAGGATATGAAAACTCTAGGAAGAACCCTATAGAAAATTTTAAATATAGGAAATCTTCCTGGTATTTTGGTGAGTATTGAGTAAGGGACCGCCAATCAAATACATCCCTGTCCGGATACGAGCAGGTAGAGGTGGCTCTGGCACAGATGTACATAGAGGTAAAACCCGAAAACACCACTTTGAGCGAGACTGGAACGGGAACTGGTAAACGACAATGGGCCTTGCTTCACTCTTGGTTACGACACTCCCAGGGGATATGATTTGGTAAATTCATAAGCTTAGTATGAACGATTATAAAAGGAACAAAGATAAAATAAAATAAAGATTCACATAAGAATATATGTTAATGGATAACCTAGATTGGAACCTTGGGGATCAAAAGTTAGGGTATACTTTCATTATAAAGATTTATCCTTCCATGCTTAAAGTTTCCTTTTTATGATTATTGGTTAAGTATTTAGGCCCCCTAATTATACATTCTTTTCTTATTTAATGGCAGGAAATGGAAGAGCATGTCCCAAAAATCAATGTGATAGGAAACGTTATGATTTACATATTAATATCACCGAGATGATTAGGGGATTAAAAGATTATTATTATTTTGGAAGACGTTCACTATTTTGGGAACCCTATTTGATAGAGGTAAATAGATTACTGTGGTATTTTCTTTGAGGAATAAAGGTTGACTTATATTTTGAAGAATCCATGAATTTAAGGTGAACATATGGTAATATAGGTTACTTATGGAAATTATTAACCTATCTTGGGAAAAATATGTGTAGGTTAGCTACTTTTGTGATAAGATGTTAGGAGTGGTTGATGTTGTCTGGAGATGAATGATGAAGTTTATTTTGGAAGACAATGTTATAAAATCCTTCTTGTATTTGGGTTTCAATCTTATTTTGGTTAATTTTGATGCATTTTAAGGATAGTTATTTATGGAATGGTATATGATGAACTCTCAGCAGTACCGTGGAACTTTGAATATTTAAAATTAGTTTCCCTTCCTATGGGATTCCTTCTTTTTGAAGAGTTGTTTTATCTTAACCCTTGTGTTTTTTGGATAATGCATAAACATAGAAGAAATAGATAGTTAATATTTTTTGGATTATGTGATTATATAGAAGATTATTCTTGTCCTTTTGATGAGACCAAGTAGTTTTGAATGCTCATCGTTTGGAGAAAAGATTATATTTGGTAGAAACTTGTTAAAGGATGAAACTCTACTTGAAGGTAAATATATTTCCTTATGTTTTTATTCTATATAGTAAATGAATTCCTCAAAACTATGAAAAGGAACATAAAAAATGTTTTTTGTTAACGTTTCCTACTAGGAAATCAAATACCGTTTGACCCATCATAAGTTTGTGATTTTCTTGTTGTTAACTTTATCCTAATCATGTTTTATATCACTCTCTCTTAGAACGCGACCCTTTGTTTTTTCCTCCATATCCATGTTTTCCTACATGGGATCCTTGTATGGGTTAACTTAGGTGACCATTTTACTTCCCTTTATTTCTTTTAAAGTAATAGTTTTACTGGCTCCTTTTCCGGTGTGGGACATTTAATGAAATTTCAAAACCCAGTTTTAAAAATTGCGAGGACACAATTTCTTAAGGGGGGGAAGATTGTAACGACCCGAAATTTTGAATAAATCTTGTTTCCTAATATTGTGTGTTATTTTTCTTATTATACTCAACAAAACTGATTCATTGGATAACATGATTATAATTAAAATGAGACTGTTGGGTTTTGACTGTTATATGACCATTGGTCAATATGACCGCTAAAACTAAAAATTTCGATATTTGTCTCTAAATACAAGTGATCTTGGTTAATTAATATAGAATAAAGATTCGATGGCCTCACCCAATAGTCTTGGACCGATCGAAGCCCATATAATGGAACTTGGGAAGGAGGTAACACCAATGGGATTTGCTCTGGACCAAACCCAAGACTAACTTCATCGTGTGAAGCTAGAACGGAATCACCTTCACGAGATATTCAAACTGATAGAAATTACTACTCGTGCGATGCTGGCCGAGCCACCCTCGGATTCTCTCACCATGCCACACCTTACACATAGGTCCTATGCTGGTTTGATAAGGGGCTATGTAAGGAGACCGTAACTTCCTTGTGCAATCCTTTGTTTTAAATAAAAAATTTTATTTCTTCTTATGATGAAGTTTATGAATTGTCAAATGTTTGGATAAATATAGTATGCATATTTTTGGTGAATTTTAGAGAAAGTATATTTTAAAAAAAATGTTTATGTAAACCATAAATAATAAAAAATGTGTAATGATTTTCAAAAAATGGTCTTCTACAATTATGTTCAGTACGAAATTTAGAGTCTAATAAGATCAACTTAATTTTTAATGAATAGTACATTATGAATAGTGATTTTCTGCTTAGGATTAGTAATGTGACCGAATGGATTAGTAATATCACTTAAATAAAGCATTAATATAATCTAGGCACCTTGATTAAGTAATGTGATTCAATAAAATGGTTCAATAACGGTTTCATAAATTATTAGTCAAGTATCAGTTTTTTCGGGTGAATAGTGTTTTTTAATTAAAAATTTAATTACAAATATTTATAAAAATATTTTTATAAAATGGATTTCATTTTTGAACTCAGAGCATTGATATTTTGTTATGATAATTTTTGGGCATTTTTCTGAAAAAGTTGGATTTTCGATGAATAGTGAAAATACAGTTTTTAAGTTACGGATGTTTAATGACATCATTAAATGATGTATTAAGTATGTAATAAATATGGTCGGATTATGAATATTAAGATAAGTTATTAGGTGTCCCAAGTGGCCAATACCATGGGCAAGTACCATGGGCAATCCCATGGTTTTTCCTAAACCACTAATGAGGTGTCCCTTGGCCATTAATGCCTTGTCCCCTCACATTCCCTATAAATACCAATCCATCCTCTCATCCATTAGACTCCAAAATCTCCCCAAATTAATATCTGGTCTCATTAACTCCCAAGGAGTCCTTATAGGGTTCCCCCAAGCCATCAAGGTCCCAACCTTTTAGTTTTAAGAGTTACATTTTAAGGTAAGGGATCCTACCTCCCTCTTTCTTATCAAGTAATCTCTTTTATGTCATTTCTTTTATGATCTATGATCTTATGTTGGAGTATGTTCTTTTATATTCATCCTACTGTATTTATCATGTTCATATTATGAGAGACCCCATCTTTCTCTCATCATTTCATTTTAATAATGATAAAGTGGCGTTGTTAAGCTGCCGAATTTTTAAGGGATTCTTTCACCCTTCTCAAGTTCTATTTTCATGTCAAGTATTTCAAGTTCCTTTTTATTTTGTTGGTTTATTATCTCTATATCTACCATACTGATATTTTATTTTTATAGGATTAGAGACCCTATTTTATCTCGTCAATTCATATTTTTTGATGTTTAAGTGGCGCTGTTAGGCTGCCGAATTTTTAAGGGATTTGTTCACCTGTCTCATTTTTCAAAGTTCTACTTTCATGTTAGGTCTTTAAAGTTCTTTTTTATTATGTTTGGGTATGACCTCTATATCTATAATACTTAGGTTTTATGTTAATATTATTAGAGACCCTATTTGATCTCTTCGATTCAGTATTTTGAAGTTTTATGTGGCGTTGTTAGGCTGCCGAATTTTTAAGGGATTCGTTCACCTTTCTCATTTTTTAGAGTTCTACTTTCATGTCAAGTCTATCAAGTTCATTTTTATTATGTTGGGGTTTGATCTCTATATCTATGATACTGATATTTTATGTTAATATGATGAGAGACCCTATTTTATCTCTTCAATTCATTTTTTTTTTGAAGTTTAAGTGGCACCGTTAGGCTGCCGAAGTTTTAAGGGATTTGTTCACCTTTCACATTTTTCAAAGTTCTACTTTAATGTCACGTCATTCAAGTAAATTTTTATTATGTTGGGGTATGATATCTATATCTATAATACTGATATTGTATGTTAATATGATGATATACCCTATTTTATCTCTTCAATTCTGTATTTTGACGTTTTTAGTGGCACCGTTAGGCTACCAAATTTTTAAGGGATTCGTTCACCTTTCTCATTTTTCAAAGTTATAATTTCATGTCAAGTCTTTCAAGTTTATTTTTTATTGTTTTGGGGTATGATATCTATATATATCATACTGATATTTTATGTTCCTATTATGAGAGACCCTCTTTGATCTCGTCAACTCATTTTTTGATGTTTAAGTGATGCCATTAGGCTGCCGAAATTTCATAAGAGAAATCTTATTTTTGTCTTCCTTTCATGTTCTTAATTTCATATGGTATATCTTTCAAATTTCATTACCATGTTCATATATCCTTCATATTCTGTCCCTCTACTGTTTTATGGGTCATTTATGAATGTTTGACCCTTGTCCCCTCTCTTTTAAATGTTTTCTAAAACCCCGAAACGGAGTCGTTATGCTGCAGAATTTCCATCTCAGAATGTCTCACTCTCTCTTGTTCTAAAGTTATTTTATTTTATTAAGTGAATAATAAAATCTCTCTCTTCTATAGGGGTATACACATATATACCAAAATGTTCTATTTTAAATTCCGGGATTTACATACATGAGACCCACCTTCCTTTTCTGTGGGTTTTAAAGTGACACAAATATCATGTCTTTAAAGTAGTTTTTAAAACGTTATGATTATGAAATGAAACCAATTCCTTTTATGGTATATGGGTTGTTTATGAAATTATTTATTGTGATATATGTGGCTCACATGATAATAAATACATGTCAAGGGTGCGCCCTGATAGCTCACTAATGCATTGAGTAAAGACTTAATCTCTAGGGATGACTATTTTTAACAACGCCTTGGTGAATAACCTTGGTAATTTTTAATGACACCATGGGGATGGAACATGGTGAAACAGAAATGATTGTAAATGTTAAATGTTGTATTCACATATTCAGGTTATAAAAAATGATGTTTTTATTAAGATATTCCTCATGATTTCGTTCTCTTGCCTTAAAGTTTTTTTTCATGACCTTATTGAAGTATCTCAAGTTCACATGTAAACTGCTTCTTTTGTTTCCCTTACTGGGCCTTCTTCTCACCCTTTCTTTTGATGTATATCCCCAGGTTATGAGATGTAGTAATGAACCTAGGATGAAATTAAGGAGAAGCCTTTCAAGTGTTTAAGAAGAATGTTTTATGTTGTGTTCTTGTATTATGTTCCTTGTTTCCAAGACACTAAACCTTAAAGATCCTCAGTTTTGTGTAATGTAATGAAAGTTTATGTGACAAAAAAGGCAGGATTATATAAATTATTTCCTCACATTGTTCTATATATGGTCATTTATGAAATATTTTGGATTAGATCATTCATTTGAAATTTTGAAGAAAATTCTAGTTTTAACTTTTTAAAATTCACTGTAGTATTTCGCACATAAATATTTAAATATGAATTATTTGAAAGTAATATTTTTTAACAGGGTTCCTAACATAATTTGATATTACTTTTATTCAGGACACTAGATCTAAATAGTGAACTTGGATCGAGTAAATGGGACATTAAGTTAATGGTAGGCGAGACACATGAGATTGGACATCACTTTAGTGTCTGGTCAATATCTTCTACATTCGTCCATTGATTGAGGCCAAATTTGATAGGGGATGGAACAACCAAAGTCTCAAATATTAACCATCTTCAAGTACAGCTAATTCAAGCATTTTGGGTGGTCAAGTAGGTGGTGAAATTGGGATTAAAATATTTTGCAGAATCATCCCATTCACACTTGAAACCAATTTTATCCTTGCCTCCCCTCCATTCAATAAATATTTATTTTTCTCATTTGTAAGGTTTTGGACATGAATTAGGAGATTTAAGGTAGAGGAGAATTTTTTTCACTCAAATTATCTAACCATTATAATATGGGTAGCTCTTGAAGCAAGGATCTCCTCATTAAAGCCTTCGTCTCTTCTTCATGTTGCAATGTTTTTATTTGAGTAATAAAATTATTTTCTCTTCATTTATTTCTTCTATTTTCTTCTTTTTTGTTAAATTATATTCTTCTTTACTAATACTATTTTGGTTAGAATTAATAGTGGAGATGATATTGGGTTATAACCTTTCAATCTTTTGCTCATGAAAAACGTCTCCACGATGACCACATCACCCATGGAAGAATAGTTCTCTTAGTGATCAATCTATCTCTTACCTTCTTCATTCATTTGCTTTGAATCAATGAGATACTATAATTCAATAATGTGATATATTAATTGAGTTTTCAAGAGAAATGAATCTATGCAAAAAATTAAACAATTGATACAAAAACATGCGATGTCGAGGTTTGTGTAAATTATGAGAGCACGATCTTAATAGGTTATACAAGACCATGTGGGATAAGTTGGTAGAGTTAAAATATAATCCCTCAACAAAATTAATTATCATATCTAGAATGGAAATGTGATTTAATTAACCACTGACCATAAGATAAACTTTTAACATCAATCAAATCAGGGTGCTACAATTGCATGTCCCGAAGCTAGCCTAGGGTTTAAGTAATTTCATCTTTGTGGTTAAGTTAACTCCCGTAGGGTTCGATGGTTAAATAATTATGGGATTATAATTAATTGGATGTTAATTTAAATGATAATGAAAAATAAGTGATTGTATAGTTATTTTTAGATTGATTATTCCTTTTAAATATTTTCTAAAAAAACATCTTCTTGTAATATCATTTTAATCAAACATCGTTTCAAAAACTAAAAACAAAACAAAAATACAATATTCTTCTAGAAAACTTCATCTAGATTTATAAACTATAAAAACCCACATCCTTTTATTTAATTTTATTATTTAATTTTAATTTACATTAAAAATACCTTTAATATGTTGTTACATTTACTTCCTCCATTGAGAGACGACCTAGGTTAGCCAATCTACAGTACCTAAGTAAACAATAATCATCTATCATTTGAAAGAACCCATGGAGCACCTTCTAAATTCACACCATTACCAGGGAGGCAGGTAATCATTTCATCCAATTAGAGTTATTTATTTTATTTTACATTTTATAATCTTCTTTTCTTATTTCATTCTATTTTACCCATCTGTTTTCTTTTTCTTTCTTTTTCTTCTTCTATTATTTTGTTCTTATTTTTGGACCATCAACTCAAACTTCTCTCTTTTTTACCATGGTCCACTTTCCTTATTTTCATTTTTATTTGATTTCTGACATGAACTAATATCAAAGATCTCTTAGATCTTTACCATTATATTGAATGCAACCTTAGGGCTCGAATCAGACATTCTCAATCTATGAGAAGTTTCGACATTCAACCAGTAGGAGAATTCATCCACACCAAGATCATTAAAATTGGAAACCATTCTATATAAAACCTAAAACAAGAACCAATTTCTGAAGAGATAACGATGAACTTAATAGAACCATTTGATATTTGGCATCACCAGATATTAACTATCAACCAAATTTTATTGCATACCCAAATCTCAAATTGGAATTTTAACTAAAATTTGGGTAAATTTACCTTCTTCCAATGTTTCATGGATTATCTGGTGAAGAGCCAAACAAACACCTAAAAGAATTTAATATAGTTAACTTAACGCTGAACAAATAAATATTTCTGAAGATCAAATCAAACTAAGATTATTCTTATTCTCACTATATGGAGCTTCAAAAGATTGGATGTATTATTTACAACCTGAAGACGTAACTTGTTGGAATGATTTGAAACTCCTTTTCTTGTAGATAATTTTTTCATAATCAAGTACCACTTCCATTCATAAGGAGATCTCATGGATCAATCAAGTACAAGGGGAGTCAATGTATGAGTACGGGGAATGATTCAAGAAGTTGTGGGAAAGCTTACCACATCACCAAATTAGTGAGAAACTCCTCATCCAGTACTTCTATGAAGGAATCACACCTATGGGGATGAGCATGGTGGATGTCATGGCTGGATGAGCATTGGTGAAAAAAACACCAGTAGCTGCACATGCATTGATTGACAATTTGGTCCAAAACTCCCAACAATTTGGCGATCATGGTACACCACATGTCAAGGAAGTACATCAGGTAAGTCCTTATTCTCCTAAGATTCATTTGATTGATACCATGTTAGAAGAATTGACCACTATGGTGAGGCCAATTTCATTGGATTAAAAGACAAATCAACCCACTCCTTGAAGGTCTTGTGGCATTTTCACTGAGAAAAGCCACCCAAATGACTACTACCCCCAACTACAGGAAACATAATATTGTGCATTAGTGTTTCCTAGGAGACCATATCAGTAGCAGCATCAAACATATCCCTAAAGGAAGCTTGATTCATTTTCTACAACATACAACCATGGGTGGAAGGATCAATTAGACATGAGGTATGGATCTATACAACAACCAAGACCCCCTTTTTAAGAAAACTTCCAGCAACCTCCACCTTACAAATAGGGTTTCCAAAAACCCCAAAGGTGATTTGATGCTCAAGTATCAACAAGTGAACAAAAATGAAATTATAAAACAAAGGTATATTCTAACACTGATGATCTTTTGAAGAAACTTATTCTTAATCAACAGAACAAGCTGAAGAGTCAAGGTTCAGAGCTGAGGGAGTTAAAGACTCAAATGAGCCAGATTTCCATCGCCCTTCATAAACTGGTAAGTAAGAACTCCAGAAATCTTCCTTCCCAACCAACTCCAAATCTGATGGGGAATTTAAGTGCCATCACATTGAAAAGTGGGAAGAAAACAACAGATATATCTGCACCTATCGTTCCACTGGGATTCACCTCAACTCCGGAGAAGCCCCATTCAAAATTGGCTGATGAGAAACCCAAGGAGACATATAAAGCTATGAAAACGATTAATGAAGATCCTTTTAAACCCCTTCCTTTTATAGAAAAGGTTTTTCAAACGATGAATATGGATGAAGAGGCAATGCTAAAGGAGGTTTTGGACACTTTCAAGCATTTGTAGATCAACATTACTCTACTTGAAGCCATGAAGCCAATCCCAAGGTATGAAAAATTCTTAAAGGAAATTTGTACTAATTGAAGAGGGATTAATGGAAAAGAGATTATTAGTCTTGGAAGAAATGTGTCAGCAGACATGACACCAACTCTAGTGATGCCAAAAAAATGCAAGGATCCTGGGACATTAACCATCCCATGCACCATTTGGGAGTTACACTTTTATGATGCACTTTGTGATTTATGAGCTTCCATAAATTTTATTTCTTACTCTATATTCTCTTCATTACAGGATGGTGAGTTGAAGCTAATGAGAGTAGTGGTGTAGTTGTAAAAAGGAGTTGTGACAAATCCAGCAAGAGTCCTTGAGGATGTACTTGTTCAGGTAAGAGACATGATCTTCCCAGCAGATTTCTACGTACTTAACATGGATAATGATCAGTTAAGTTCTCATTCTCCCATTATCTTAGGTAGACCCTTCCTCAAAACTAAAAATATTATCATAAATTTCAACGAGGGTACACTTTCCAGGGAGTTTGGAGATGAATTTGTGATATCTGATTTCATAGAATCCATGAAGTACTCCTCAGAAGGCCATTCTTCTTTTTTTATCTCCCATTTCAAACCACCAAGTAAAAACCCCTTGGATTTTGATTGTTATATGCTTTGGGATATTATGATCATTGGTTCTACTGTGATGTCAAAGATTACTTCCACACTAGTTTATAATGCACAAAAATCGCTTAGATTTGATTTTGAAATGGATTCAAATTTTGATTTGCATCATGTTCAATCTGGTTAAGACATGGTTGTGGAGTATGCTGATGGATTTGATGCTTTATTCTTAGATTTTGTTTATGTACACTCTGATATTGATGTTCATTGGGAACAAATTTTAGTTCCTTCAAATTCTACATCCATACATCACCCTCTACATTGGAACTCTATCAATTACCACCAAATCTAAAATACTCATACTTGTTAGGTGGTAAGAGATTACCTATTATAATTGCTAATAATCTTCCTTTTGAACATGAAGAAAAGAATTTAAATATTGTTAGGGAGAACATCAGGGAAATTGGGGGACCTTGGCTGATATATCAGGTATTATCCCCTCTATTTGAAAGCATATTATTCTTTTGGAGGATGGAGCTAAACCAGTTAGGCAGCCACAAATGAGACTGAATCCAACTATTCTAAAAGTCGTAAAAAAAGAAGTTGAGAAATTTCTCGACGTAGGTATAATCATTCCCATTTCAGATTCTCATTGGGTAAGTCCTATTCAAGTTGTTCCTAAGAAAATTGGTGTTACAGTTGTTAAAAATTTGAAAGATGAGTTAGTTCTGATGAGGGTTTTAAATAGTTGGCGTGTGTGTATTAATTATAGGAAACCAAATCAGTTTACTCACAAAGACCATTTCCCCTCCCATTTATTGATCAAATTCTTGACAGACTAGGTCAAAAAACACATTATTGATTCCTGGATGGATTTTCTGGATATTTTTAGGTTCCTATAGCTCCGAAGTATCAAGATAAGACAACATTCACTTGTTCATTCAGCATATTTTCCTACCGGAGGATGCCATTTGGACTTTGCAATGCCCCCGGTACCTTCTAAAATGTATGCTGAGTATTTTTTATGATTTTAATGAAACCATCATAGAGATATTTATGGATGATTTTATAGTGTATGGATCCTCATTTGATGAATTTATACATAGTTTGGGAAAGGTGTTGAATCGTTTTATTGAGAAGAATTTAGTCTTGCACTTTGAAAAGTTCCATTTTATGATAGAGCATGGCATTGTTTTAGGGAATGTAGTGTCAAAACATGGGATTGAGGTTGATAGATCTAAGGTAGATACCATTTCATAATTACTATATCCTTCATGTGTGCGTGATGTTAGATCTTTCCATAGGCATGCAAGATTTTATCGGTGCCCCATCAAATATTTTAGTAAGATTGTTATTCCTATGTCACGATTACTTCAAAAGGATTCTGATTTTGTGTTTGATGATTATTGCAGGACTTCCTTTGATGAGATAAAGAAGTGTCTGACCACTCCACCAATCATACAAACTCAACGGTCGGAGCTTCCTTTTGAGCTTATGTGTGAGGCCTCCAACATCGCAATTGGAGCTGTCTTATCTCATTGGGTGTATGGACATTCAAATGTGATTGCCTATGCATCAAGGACAATAGATTTAGCCCAGTAAAACTACAGAACCATGGAAAAAGAGTTTCCTACTGTCATATTTTCATAAGATAAATTTTGTTCATATTTATTGGGCTTTAAAGTAGTTCTGTTTTTAGACCATGCATCTCTAAGGTACCTATTGAAGAATCCAGACACAAATACCAGGATAATCCGATGGATGATCCTTCATCAAGAATTTTATATTGAGATAAAGTACAAGAAGGGGTAGGAAAACATGGTGTAAGACCACATGAGTAGGCTTACTCACACACTAGAGGATGACACCTTGTACCACGTACCACTTCAGGAAATTTTCCCTAATGACCGTCTTTATTCCATCTCATGTACACATCCTTGTTATACAGATATAGTTAACTACCTTGTTTCCTCTAAAATACCTAAATATTGAAAGAAACATCAAGTCCAAATATTAAATAGTGTGTAAAAATTTTATGTTTTGGATGATCCATACCTATGGCACATGTGTAGTGACCAAGTTATTAGGAGGTGTGTTCCTGATCATGAGTTTGAGTATGTTCTTCAATTTTTTCATACACTTGCTTATGGTAGACAGTTTGGATCCCAACAGATAGCTATGAATGTCTTAGACTCTGGATTATATTGTATAGATTATTCCATGATGCCCATGTGTTTTGTAAGTCATTCTCTCTTTTCCAACACACGGGGAACATTTCTAGGAGACTTGAGATTCCATAACAACCCATACTATTCTGTGAGATTTTTGATGTATAAGGAATCTATTTTATGGGTCATTTTCAAATTTCATTTGGTTTTTTTTTATATTTTGGTTGATCCTGATTATGTGATAAAATGGGAGGATGCTAAGGCCACCAGGACTGATGATTCTCATGTTGTTGTGGACTTTTTCATGGCACCAATTTTTTGCATGTCTGGAGTACCAAAGGCCATAATCATTGACCAAGGGACACACATTTGCAATAGTAATTTGGATTCCCTGCTTTAGAAGTGTGGGGTTACACAAAAAACATCATCAACATACCACCCTCAAACAAATAGCCAGGGTGAGGTTTCAAATAGGGAGTTGAAACAAATTTTGGAGAAAACCGCACAGCTGGATATGAATGATTAGAGTAAGTGCTTGGATAATTTGATATGGGATTATATGAGAATATACAGTACTCTCATTGGTATGTCCCCATTTCAGATTGTCTTTGAGAAGGCATGTCATATCCCCGTGGAATTTAAGCATCAGGCTTATTGGGCTATATAGAAATGCAACATGGATTTAGCCCAAGCTACAATCCAAAGGAAGCTGCAAATTCAAGAGATTGAGGAGATTCGAGTGTCTTCATATGACAACTAAATTCTCTAAAAGGAATGATCAAAAAAATCTCATGAAAATATGATCCAGAAAAAAGAATTTAAAGTTGGAGAGAATGTCTTTCTTTATAGTTCACAACCGAATTTGATGCCTGGTAATTCTATTCCAAGTGATTAGGTCCTTATATTGTAACTAATTTTTTCCCTTATGGTTCAGTTCAGATCACACTGGAGTAAAATGGAATGATATTTACCTTCAGCAGTCAATGTTTGAAGAAATACCTTGAGGGACATCCTACTGATGCAGTTGATTTCATCACTTTGTATGACCCTGTAATCACTTGAGCATAACAGGTTGTTCCTAACCCTTTCACTTTTATATTATTTGTCCTATTTAAAATTCTACATTTCATGTGAATATATCATCTCATGGGTTCACATTGAGTACAATGCAAAATTTTAATTTTGGTGGAGGGAACCTTTAGGTTTAGTCATTTCAATTGTTTTCTTGTTTTTCAATTATTTTAAAAAAACCAAAAAAAATGTGTGTTTTTCAAATTTTTTATTTTCATTTTTCAATTTTTTTGTTTTTTTGTTTTTTTTTTGAAATAATTGAGCTAAAATTATTCTCATCACCATTTTAAAATCCATATCAATAAGTGATACAATTTATCCCATGATATTAAGCTTAAATGAACGCTGAAAATGACTTTGTTTCAAGTTCAAATCTTTAGTAATTCTATTTAAAGTACTCTCAATTTTGAATCCTAGGCCACATCTCACTGTCTTAATATTTAAAATTACTTTCATGTTAGGCTTATGAAACATTCTTTTCATATTCTTTATATTTACCTCATTTATTGGAAGAACCAAACCATGCTTGATTTAACCAGAATTTGATTTATTCCTACCAAAACTTGAGGATTTTAGGTACATATGTTTAAATGCTTGAGTCATTTATTTTGTATTAAAGCCTCTATTTCAAGGAATAATTTTTATAATGACCCGTCATGATAATTTAATCCTTTTATCACTTATAATCCATGAATTAACTAATAGGTTAGATACATTACAAGCCAATTTTCCCTATAAAATCAACTCTAGATGTAAAATTGCATAATCTATTTGAACTTAACTATGGGGGAAGCAGTCTTGTGTTGTGCTACCACATTTTGTGAAACTTTTGGTGGAAAATTAAATTCTGAAGATATATGTTTGGTGCGGAATAAAATCATTATATTGAAGGTTGTGCCTTTTCTAGAGCATTCATGATAAGTGAAGCTGTGCATTTCGGGAGCTTCTAATACCGGGAGAAAGTTGTGTATATGAACTTAAAAGAAAATAATTTTTGAGAAGATTAAAATTTTTACTACTAAAATATTGAATGTTGTTTACATTCATTTATTTTTTCATGATGATGAACATGAATCGATTCTAAGGGGATTGAGGAGGAGACCATATTTAAGTGAAAATTAGATTAATTCAATTTTCTTTAAAAAGAGTCAAGCTCTCTTCATTCAGCCTTATAATTTTTCACATCAAAATCATACCAAACGAAAGCCACAGAACAACCCTGAAAACTTCTCATGATAAACATATGTCCTTGACTCATATAGGGTGGCGATGTCGGAATTTATCAAGCATATGGTTACCCTTATATGAATTTGGATGATACATACATTGCTAAAAAATTGACATTTGTGTGATAAGAGAAAATTCAAGTGAGGTAAGTGTTCTGTTCATGGGAGGATAAATGAAGTGGAAATATATTGAATGATATAAATGGATAACTTTAAATAATGGTTTTTTATGAGGTGTAATATCTTTTGTTTCATGGTGTGTAATTGTTGGATCTCAAGAATATGTGTTCTAAAATTTGTTTTGATTTGATATTGATGTTTACTTAATATGAGGTTTTTCCATGGAGTGAAAAAGGGTATGTGTGGGGGAGTTGATGAAACACTATTTTTTAAACAATATATTAGTAATAAATTACATAATTTCCTCACATTGTGATAAATATGTTCATTTATGAAATATTTGGGATTAGATCACTCATTTGAAAATTTAATAAAAAATCTAGTTTTACCCTTTTAAAATGAACTGTAGTATTGCGCACATAAATATTTTAATATGAATTATAATAACATGAAATTTTATAATAGTGTTAGTCACTTAATTTGATACAACCTTTATTCAGGATAGTAGAGCTAAAGAGTGCATTTGGAAGGAGTAAATGGTCCATTAATTCAATGGTGGGCTGGACACGTGAGATTGGACATCACATTATTGTTTGGGCCATATCTTCTACATATGTGGGTGGATTGAGCCAAACGTTTGAGACGGTATCAAAAACACAATTTCTCACATATTATCCTTCTCGAAGGATAGCAAATTCATGCGTTTTGGTGGTCAAAATGGCTGTTCAAGTGGGATTAAAATATTTTTTATAATATTTTCATTCAAACGTGAAACCACTTTTAACCTACCCTCCCCTCAACTCTATAAATATGAATTTTTATCATTTTTAAGGGTTAGTACGTACATTAAGAGATTTAATGTATAGGAGAATTGGTTTCACCACAATTCTCTAACCATTGTAAGAGGGGTAGCTCTGGAAGTAAGGATCCCCTCATCGAAGCCTTATTCTTTTCTTCATGATGTAATGTTTTCATTTGTATAATAAAATTATTTGTTCTTCTTTTATTTCATCTATTTTTTTCTATTTTTTCAATTATATTCTTCTTTACCCATCTTATTTGGCTTGGAATCAATAGTGGAGGTGATAGTGGGTTCTACCCTTTCAATCCTTTTCTCATGAGAAACATCTCCATGATGACCACATCGCCCATAGAAGAGTAGTTCCCTTAGTGATCGATCTATCCTTTACATTATTCATTAATTTACTTTGAATCAATGATATACTGTAATTCACTTAATATGATCTATTAATTGAGTTTTCAAGATAAATGAAACTGTGAAAGAAATTGAATAATTGATACAAAAAACGTGAGGTCAAGGTTTGTGTAAATTGTGAGAGCGCGATCTTAATCGGTAAAACAAGACCACAGGAGATAAGTTTATAGAGTTAAAATATAACCCCTAAACTCAATTTGTCATAATATCTAGAATGGATATGTGCTATAATTAACCAATGAATATAATCTTACTTTAAAACATCACTAAATGTTGGGTGGTACGATTGCATGTTCTAAAGCTAGACTAAGGTTTAAGTAATTTCATCTTTGTGGTTAAGTTAACTCCCATAGAGTTTGAGGGTTAAAGAAATAGGGAATTATAATTAATTTGATATTAATTTAAATTATTATGATAAACAATTGAGTGAATAGGTATAGTTAGATTGATTACTCCTTTTAAATATTTTCTAAAAAAAAATCTTCTTGTTCTGTCATTTTAATTGAACTTCATTTCAAAACTAAAAAAATACAATCTTCTTACTGAAAATTTCATCTGGATTTATAAACTATAAACAACCCCATCCTTTTAATTAATGTTATTATTTAATTTAATTTTACTGTCAAAATACCTTTAATAGGTTGTTAAAGTTTATTTCCTCCTTTGAGAGACAGCCTTGGTCAACCACTCTGATGCACCTAAGTAACCAACAATCACATGTCATTTGAAAGCTCCAATGACAGTGCCTTTCAGATTCCCACCTGCGAGTTCCCTCTTCCCCTAGAGCATGTCTTCATAATTTCTTCTCCCTAATGAGTTATTCAAGGTTGAATTTTTTTTACCTTTTAGTAGATCTACTACATTTTAGTCCAATTAAAAAACTGAATTTCAATAGAATTCATCATAGAACATCGAGGTTGGCGGTTTCTGACTTTGTTTTATCGTATTTGGATTATATATCCATAAAGTGACAAATACCCATGTTTAGGGAATTGCTAGTTTTGTAATTTTACCCTGTTTAATTCCTGTTATGGTTTGTTTGTTTTTTTAGAAATGGTTTTTTATTATGAATAAAAATTATTACATTGATTATGGATGTGTTTCCCATGTCTGTTTAGTTTTTGTCGTTGGGTACAGAAAGCATGTTAGGATTATTTTTTTCATGCCTAGTGTTGTTAAGATGGAGTTTCGGTTTATATGAGATCCATGTGTTTGGAATTATGAAATTATGACCAGGGGAAATTGACTTTGAGAGATTCCTAAGGTAGGGTCTTTTAATTATGAATTGTTGTTATGAATAACCAAAGGTATAGACTATGAGAGCTTTTATGAGGTCAAAGACAAGAGGGGTTGGACCGTGAGAGCTATACAGAGGGTCATTATTAAATCAATGTTGGACCATAGGGAATTGACTGTGAGAGCTTCCATAAAGTCATTATATTATTTTATATTGCTTTTATACAGACCAAGGGGGTATTGACTGTGAGATATACCCAGGAAGTTGTTTGTAAATGATTAGAGTTATGTGAGACTAGTGGGGTTAGACTGTGTAAGATTTCCCAGAGAGTCATTGTTTTATGATTTGATGATATGTTGAACTAGTTGGGCTAGAGTGTGAGATCTTTCCAAGAGGGTTTCTTTTGAATGATTGTGACAAGTCTGCCAAGCCAAAGCACAAGCTTGGACTCAGTCTTAAATGTTTATTTAGATGGTCTTATTTTACATCTATAGTTATAAAACATAGGGGGATATAGAGATTATGTTAGATCTCAAGATTAACTTATACAACATTTTTAAGATATAATAAATGAAAATGAAATTAATTGAAACTATAGGATTGTTTACTTTTGAGAACTCCCTTTTTTATTGATTCATTTCGTATATTACATTATATATACATTAATTTATAGTTAGGAATAGATCATTTAGTGGTTTACGACTTGGATTTTTCTCACACACTTTTTGGGTCATGCTTTTGGACCCAAACAGATTATATGGTTGTAGGTAAAGATAAGGGAAATCTCCCTTCTTCATCAGGTACTTGGTTGTTGTTGGAACTGGAGAGCATGGGACTAAGATGAGGCTTGTGATGCTGCTGGAGTTTACTATTTTATGTACTTTTGTTTCAATATTGTATTTCCATTATTTTGGCTTGTTTGGATTCTTTCCTAGATACATGTGACATGCATCAGTTATCTATATATTTTCATTAGTTCTTTATGCTATCAGTCTTCCATTGTTTACACTTCTTGCATGGTATTACTATTTCTGCTACTGCTTATTATCAGTTTTCCAATGTGTTACTCTACCTATGAGGTTATATCTTCCACACCATCACACTCATGGACCTCGCTTCAAGTCAGTAGCCTCTAACATTCGTAGAAATGTGCTTGAGGCCATGTGACCAACTGGGTAGGGGGCATCTTTGGGCGGCACCTGGAACTCGGACGTTACAAAGTGGAACTAGAGGAAAGTTCTTTTCTGTTTTGTCTTACTATTTTCAGAATATATAATGGAATATGATGGAAAGATTTTATGGTAATAAGTTCTTCCTAGGAGTAGCTAACCAATGTATAGGAAAAATCAAAGTTACCCTAAATATTGAAATTTTTATAGTTTTGAAATTTTTACATTTGATTTGATTTTATATTTCGGTGACACACTTATTATTTTATGTTATTGTTGATATCATTGTAGTTCTATTTCTTTTGAAACATGATGAGATAATGGTATTCCATATCTTTCATCATATATGAACTTTCAATATTTCACATGGCATACATTCTTGTCATGCCATTTAGGGTGGATTAATGATTTCATGTTGTTGTGATATATGTTTTGCGAGATATGAATGTTGTTGGGATAGAATAATTGATATTTTGATAGGGTGTTGTAAATTGTAATGTTTCATTTGGATGGACACCAAACCTTGGTCCCTGTGGTATTATGGGCTCTCTTGGATCAGAATTTTGTGGATCATGTTTTAACTTTAATTGAAATTTTTCAAGTTATGATATGAATAAGTATGCCAAACATTTATTCGTGGTAGTATGAGCTCTCACAGGTCAAAATTGTTCATATATTGGACGAAATTATAAGTATTCAAGGGTTCTGGGGAAGTTTTATAGGCTTACTATCCAAAAATCTAGGCAACATGACATGTGGTGTTATGAACACATTCCATGTGGTCTTTTGTTCTTGAAGAAACAATTTTTTTATGTACATGTGATGTATTGTATGTACACGTCGTGTAGTCTTTAATCGTGTGACTGAATGAGTGAGCAGAGACATGGGGTTGGGAAACATTGGTAGAATACGCCATGTCTGGATTGTACATGTCGTGTTGTAGGGACTATGTGTCTGACCATGTGACTAACAACACGGGTGGATGAAACATGGGTTGTACATACCATGTCACGTTCATGGATGTTGTGTAGAGTCGAAAGTGTCTCTGACCATGTGGCTAATGACACGATTGGTCACAAATTAAGTAGAACACTCTATGTCTATGGTGAACATGTTGTGTAGTGTTAACCAGGAGAGAACCGTGTGGTTTACCCATGTAGAAGAACATGGGCATGAGGAAAAATTCAAGTACATGACATGTATCAGGAGGAACACACTGTGTGTATGGGTGTTACACGATAGTGTTGGGAAGAGGTATGCCATGTATAAAGAATAAGGTAACACATTCTATAGGGGTTATACAAGAAGTGTGACCCTATTTTGTAAAACATTAATTTTCTTATCATGTTCCTTTTATTGAACTAATAATTTTTTGTCCTTGATAATATTGTTCTGTGGTGTGCGCTTGACCTTGCAGAGTCATGCCTCCAAGACATCCTTCGATTGTATGACAAGTATTGGGTGGTGATTGCACACTAAAAATGGTAGATCAGGGACTACCAATAGATCCTTTTATGGTTCCTATCTTGGCACCAACTATTATACTGAACGAAGGTGCTGATATAATGTTTTTTGAATGATTTTTTATAATGTTTTGAATTTCCAGGGTGAACCACATCCTACCCCATCTATGGAAGAGGTGACATGGGTGTTACAGCAGTAGTATCCTCCCACTTTTTATGGGGATTTAGGACCATAGGCTTCAGATTCATGGATGGAGGCCATGCCTACTATCATTGAGCATCTAGAGATACCTCCAGAGAGGAGGGTGAAGCTTTTGATGTACATGTTATATGATTCTACCAAGATATGTTGGGATGTTATCTCATAGGAGGGATGTCATTGGTATTTGGTTTGGGAAGAGTTTCAGAGTATCTTCTATTATTAATTTTACCCCGAGACGTTAAGGTCCAATCAGGCTCAAGAATTATTTCATTTTGAGTTGGGTGCTCTTTAAGTGGACTACTCATCTCATTTTACTGATATTCAGTGTTTCAAACCTATTCCGAAAGGTGTAGAGTTATCTTTGGCTAGGCTATTTGAGGATTTTCTGAGGTACGACATCCAATCATAGGTGAATGTTTTTAGGCTGACTTTAGTGATGGATATAGTTAACTAGTAGTTGATTATTGAGCATAACATAAGATAGTTAGGAGCTGTGAATCAGGACAGGTCGGCATGCATGGCTGGTACACCGTTGGAAGATAGTAGGAAGTGTAGTAGGGAGACATAATGAGATGTTTCTTCAGGTATCTAGTTGGTATGATAGCAGTGTGGGGAGTGTGGGAATATGATACCACATTGCCCGAAGGACCCATTTGAGTGGCAATCTTGTAGCAAGATGGGTCATATTCAAGGTTTTTTCCAGGTTTTTTCACCAGCAAGGAGTGATAGGGGTTCTATTATGACTCCAAATTCAGGAGAAGGACCCCCAGTTTCTCAGAAGTTAGGGAAATTGAGTTTGTCTAGTAATCCGGGCTGAGGAGGAGGTCGTGGTTGTGGTATCATGATTACATGATTTCAGTGACAACAGGGTGGATCAACTCAGGGTAGTCAGGAAGGGTCACAAGGCTGTTGTACAGGTAGAAATTTTTCAGTGGAAGAGACCCAGCAGAAGTAGGATTCCAGGCCTCCTGTAGTTAGAGGTACAATTCAAGTTTCTACAGTTTCATCTTCTTCTCTTTTTGATACAGGGGCTTCCCATAGTTTTATATCTATTACCATTGTTGAGAGCCTTGGGATCCATATATTTACATATGAGTATATTGTGATTCTAGACACTCAGTTGGGGATTAGGACGGCTAGTGTACATCAGTTCAAGGAGTACCCTATTGTGTTTGATAGGTGTTACTTCTTAAGGTATCTCTATGTATTAGAGTTGAATGGTTATGATTTCATTCTCAGAATGGAAAAGTTAGTCTCTTTCCTGGTCTTTTTGACTTTTATCGTCATAGGGTGAGTTTCACATCACTAGAGGGAAGGTATTTTTTATACAAGGGAGAATGGGATGTCCAATCAATTTGAGCTGGACCCAAGAATCATTGGTTGGGAGGAATTATTGACTAGATTTCTAGTTTATATCTGGATGAACATGGGACTTCATAGATGGACTTTCCTCCAGCGGTCGATCATTTCATTGATTTATTTCCAGGTGGCATTTCAGGATTAATGATGGAGCGTGATGTAGATTTCTCTATTGATATTTTTCCAAAATTTTAACCATTTCCCATTCCTCCATATAGAATAACTACACCAGAGTTACAGAAGCTCAATAAAAAGTTAGAGGAGGTGCAGGAAAAGGGTTTCATCTGACACAACACTTCTTCTTGGGGATCGCCTGTTCTTTTTGCAATGAATGTGGATGGTACCCTTAGGATTTGTGTAGATTATCTAAAGCTAAAAAAATTGATGGTGAAGAACCGATAAGCCTTGTTGAGGATTGATTATCTATTACAACAACATTGAGGAGACCGGGCATTCTCAAAGATTCACTTCAGATCCGATTATCATCATTTGTGCTTTAGACCATTTGGCATACCCCTTATAGACATTCCGAACAGGTTTAGTCTATATGAGTATGTGGTTCTACCATTAAGTCCAATTAATGTGCCAATACATTTCATGGAATAGATGAACTGAGTGTTGCATCCTTACTTGGATACTTTTGTGGTAGTCTTTGTGGATAATATGTTGGTGTACTCTCACACTCGACATGACCATGCCATCTATCTTGATATATTTTTCAGTACATTGAGAGGGCATCAGTTATATTTGAAGCTCCCAAAATTCCACTATTGGATACATTAGATTCACTTCTTGGGTCATGTTATCTCAAAGACATGAGTATCATTAGACTGATAGAAAGTGAGAGAAACAGTTTATGGGGAGAATACAAAGAATTTCTTTGAGGTATGAAGTTTTATGGGGATAGATGGTTACTACAGGTGCTTTATATAGGACACTTCACACTAAGAAGCACCGCTAACATGTCTAACTAAGAAAGGTGCATGGTACTTGTGGGAAGATTCCTACAATTCATCATTTCAGGAGCTGAAAGGGAGATAGAATTCATCACTGATACAAGTGTTGCCAAAGCCGGGAAAGAGTTGCACCATTTACTGCGATGCATCAGTTATCGGTCTGGGATATATACCTATATAGGGGGATGAGTCATTGAGTATGGGACTTAGTAGTTGAATCCAAAATAGAAGAATTACCCGATTCATGATCTCAAGTTTGCTATAGTTGTGTTTTCTTTATGTTGTTGGTGACATTATCTGTTGGGGGAGCATTTTTTGGTATACACTGACCAAAAAATTATCAAGTATATATTTATTCCGCATTATCTGAATTTGAGACAGCGGAGGTGGTTTGATTACCTTCAGTCTTTTGAAATTGATCTTGCCTACACACATGGAAAAGGAAATGCAGTGGTTGATGCGTTGAGTAGGAGGAATCAGATACATGTAGTTCAGGAGGCCAATATTGAGTGTCAGCTTATGGATATCTTCTCTGAGATGCATTTGGAGGTTCATGAAAGACAAGGGAAGATGTTTCTTTCTTTTTTAGTTGTTACCTCAATTCTATGGGATCAAGTGTGAATGAGGAAACAATCAAATTCTGAAGACCTAGTCATATAGAAGTGTGTGTCAAGAGAGGACCCTACTCCTGGGTGAATCGTAGGTGACAATGATATCATTCATTTTCATTGGTGTGTATCGGTGTCAGGAGACATACGTGAGGAGTTGATGTAGGATTTTCATTCCTAACATTGGGCAGTTCATCCTGGTGTCACTAAGA
Organism: Viscum album; assembly: GCA_963277665.1. Lineage (NCBI taxonomy): Eukaryota > Viridiplantae > Streptophyta > Magnoliopsida > Santalales > Viscaceae > Viscum > Viscum album. The sequence goes on from OY728129.1 coordinate 765,646,468, forward strand.
TAATCTACATTGTTAGTATTGGTGGCCAGGTATGAAGAGATGTGTTGAAGGTTTTTCTATGAGATGTTCCACTGATCAGTAGGTGAAGGTGGAGAATCAGCGACCAGTAGAGCTTCTACAATAGTTTCCCATTCCTGAGTGGAAGTAGAGTGATGTTGCGATGGGTTTCATGACAGGTGTACTGAGGTCACCTCGAGGAAATGATGTAGTTTGGGTTGTAATCGATTGGCTCACACATGTTTCACATTTCTTGTCGATCAAAGAAACCTTTAGTGTTGATGAGCATGGAATTTTGTATATCTAAAAGTTTGTACGTTTTCAGGGGGTTTTATACTCTATAATTTCAAATAAGGATGCCCATTTTACTTCTCTTGTTTGGAAGGGACTATAGTGGGCTTTGGGTACACAGGTACATCTGCATACAACTTACCATCCCTAGATAGATGGCCAATCCAAGCACACAATCTAGGTTTTGGAGGACATTCTTTAAGCTTGCATTTTGGATTTCTAGGGTTCTTGGGAGAGACACTTACCTCTAGTGGTGTTTTTCTTAAATAATAGTTTTTAGGCGATGATTTAGATAGAACCTTATAAGGCTTTGTACGGTATTCCATGTCGATCACCCCCAATGTTGGATGGATGTAGGAGAGGTAGCTATGTTGGGACCTCATCTTTTCTAGGAGACCACTGAGCAGGTGGAGTTCATTTGAAAGACGATGGCTACTTCATAGTCTCAGCAGAAATCTTATACTTATCGATGAATAGGACCTCAGGAGTTTGAGTTATGAGATCATGTTTTCTTGCATGTTACATTGAGGTTGGGACTAGAAAGGATTAGGATATAGGGGATGCTTTCACTGAGATGCGTCTGACCTTTTGAGGTTTTGGAGAAAGTCAGTCTAGTTGCCTACCAGTTGAAGTTACCTCAGTGGTACCAAGTGATGCATGCCTTCTTTCATGTTTCTCAGCTATGACGTTACTTTTCAGACCAGTATCATGTTTTTCAACCTGAGGAGGTTTAGTTAGAGGTGGATTCATCATTTGAGGAGCACACGATTCAAATTGTGGATCGTAGTATGAAGGTTCTCTGTGGACAATCTGTTCCTCTTGTATGTTTGCTACAACATCACAGTTTAGAAAAGTATGATACATGTGAGAGGGAGGTAGACTTACGATCATAGTGGCCAGAGTTATTTAAATTTTCTTCTTCTCCACCATTATAAGAGAAATTTGTGGATGAATTGCTTTAAGGGGGACATTTATAAGAACCCAGATTTCATTTTAGGTACGTCTATTGAATTCAATTTTCTTTATATAAAAAAAGATGTTTTGGAAATTTTTTGAGTATTGGCCATGTACTCTTGTGTACAAGATGTGTACCCAATTTATGTGTGTAGCCGTGTACTGCCCGTGTAACAACCGAGTACAGGTCAGTGTGGTGACCTAGAAAAATGCCTAATGTGGGGGTTGGTTGAGGCCAATACATGGCGTGTACATTAAATGAAAAGCTATGTACCTTTTTTAATTTGATTAATTGGACTGGGGCTGTGTATAATCATCATAAGTGTCTTCTTCTTCCCGTGTTTTGTATAAGAGATTGGCGAGATGGCTAAGAACATCAAACCCATATCATTCCTCCATCCGAGCTTTGATTGAGGCACTACCATGTGTCTTGGATTCCCACTAGTGAGTTCTCACTTCCCCTAGATCCTCTCTTCTAGATTTATTCACTCTCATGAAATATTCAAGGTTGAATGTTGTTGACATTTTTTGTAGATCTATGACGTTTTAAACCGATTCAAGTGGCGAAGTTAATGTGTATTCATCTTAAAACATAAATTTAGTGGGTTTGTTCCATTCTTTGATAGTCCTTGGATTATATATGTTTATGTGATGAATAACCATGTTTAGGGTATTGGGTGTTTTGGAATTTTACCATGTTTAATTCCTGTTATGTTTTGTTTGTTTGAGAAACTGTTTTTGATTATGAATAAGGTTTATTACATTTATTATGTATGTGATCCACGTGTTTTTATGGTTGTGGATGTTGGGTCTAGAAAGAATGTTAGGGTGATTTTTTTCCATTCTTAGTGTCACGACCCGCCCTCGGGGCCCGTGCCGTGACTACCCCAAGCCCGCCTTCCATAGGCCAGGGGCTGGCGGCTAGCACCAAGGCGTAAATCCCAACAAAAAGGGAAGGCATTGCCTTTGAAAAGTAAACAACCACCACAGAGTAAGCAAGCGGAAAAGTAAACACTAAGTAAAAACAGAGTACAACTGAAGTGCGGAAAAGTAAATGGGTCAGTATACAAACCCAAACTGAAAGTAAAGTACAACTCGAAAGGGAAAACAACAACTGTAAAGTAAAAGCCACTACACCAAGCTATCCACTGGAGATCCCACCTGAAGGGTGGGTACAGATAGCTCCACTGCTCCTCGGGTCCCGCCGTCCGCTCCGAACACGTCACGTCCAGTGGTCCACCTCTAGGTACCGTCCTGCTCTGCAAGCCTCAGCCAAGATCAACGTTGTCCGTTTTCTGCAACCAACACAACATAGTGCGGGCATAGCCCGTGCAGGGGTGAGTATAAGATACTCAGTAGGGACCCCGAGACCCCTGAAGGTCTCCCAAAATCCAAAAAGGATAAACCACAAAGGTGAGATACAAAAACGAAGTAACAACAGACACAGCTTAGGTATATGCCCATACATATACCTAAGTCATCAATTCCAATACGCTCCAACCTTCGAGCCCAAGTACAACTCAGTCCACACAGGAAAGTATACGTATTCCACATAGGAAAGAAAAACGAAATCCACACAGGATAGCACAACACAATCCACATAGGATAGCAATAGGATTCAGCTCACACAGGTATACTTCATCGAAAGACGATAAAGATGATATCTGATCCATCAAAGTCATCGGACCCACGAAGGATCGATAGGTAACTAACCCCTGCAAAGACCCACACAGGATCGGGCCCACACAGGACCTGTAGCACTGATCCACGTAGGATCGCTGAGTGCTCTAGTCGTCGTCGAATCCACCAAGGATCTCTGTACTGTCATCGTCGCAGTCACAATAGCAGTAGCAGTAGCAGTAGCAGTCACAGTCGCAGCCAGCACTAGGGTTCCCGCACACAGCAAGCTCGTTCGGGAGGGTCCGCTCCACGAGCCGAGAGGCTGATACATCAACTGTCACAAAGTCCAGAGTTGATGTATCCAAAAGTTCTGTATCATCAATAGGAACTCAACGCAACAGACGGCACGTCGATCAGACGCCCGGTCTGAGAGTTATTGGCTTTTTCGTCCCAGGGGCCCGGTTGGTTTTTAAGGCAAAACCAACCCGACTGTACTCCACCTGCATCCAAACCTCGGGCGGAGTATGCCAAAAGATCCGTCTCACTAGGAGGAACACAATAAAGCTGACGGCACGTCAATCAGACGTCCGTAGCTCAAGATATGAGCGTTTCCGCTCCGAGGGCCCGGTTGGTTTCGTGTACGAACCAACCCGGATGAACTCAAAGTATTCCAAAACTTTGAGTCTGATATACCGAATCGACCGTCTCGATCCAAGGATCGCATTGCCGCTGACGGTTCATCAATCGGAGGTCCGTAGCTCATGTTATGGGCAAAAGGCCGAAATTGATTCGAAAACGGGGGGTCCGGGTCCGGCCCGACCCGGCCCGACCCCCCCTAGGTCGACCCGAACCGGGTCGACCCGACCCGGGTCCGACCCGGCCCGGCCGGCGGCGGTGTGGCCTGGGCGCCGCTTGTGTGCCACGCGCGGGGGGCAAATCCCCCGCTTAATCTCTCTTGCGGCGCGGCTGAAGTCGCGCCTTTGAGAAAACCGGCCCCACACGTGGGGGCCTTCTTTTGAGAAAATTGGGGGGCGCTGCCCCCCCTTTGTGTAACTGCGGCCACCCCTTTATGGGGGGCCGGTTTTGGCCAGCCGGGGGAATTTATTCCCCCGGTCCTTCTCCCTTCCGGCCGGCCCAATATGGCCGGCCGGTTCTTCCTCAACGGGACCGGCAAGGTCGGTCCCCCATCCGGCTTCTGACACCGGCGGCCCGGCTAGCCGTTGGTCCTCTCGTCCCGCCGTGGCCCAGAACCGGTCGCGGCCTTCGTCGTTCGGCGCGGTGCGACGGCACCGTGCCCCTCCGCCGCGGCCCCGCTCCGGTCGCGGCGCCTTCGGTTTCCTTCGACGCGGCGCGACAGCGTCGCGTTCTTGATAAATTTTCCGGGGCGCGGCGCGACGGCGCCGCGCAATATTTGCCGTGATGATTCCCGCGTGGTGCAACGACACCACGCCATCTCGTTCATCCTCAAGAAAAATAATAATAATCAAGAACAAAGGAGGGGGAAAATCCGTCCATGTTTGTGCGGTCCGGCCCCCCTCTCGTTAGACGATAACACATAAATATTTATCCTTATGTTTGTCATGATAGAACCAAGAACGAGGATAAATAAATAATCAACAACAAACCCCTACCTCGGTTTCAAGATCGATGATCGTCAACGACCCGCGGAAGACGCGTCGCGGTGGTCGGCGTCACGGAAGAAGGACGTCGATGTCGTTGGAGCGAGGATTCGAAGTTCTTTGACGACGATTTCGTCGCGGAAAATCGTCGCGGAAGAGTTGACGTGGAAGGAGGCGTTGTCGGTGTCGCAGGTAAGGCGTTGCGGAAGACGATTCCCGATAACGTGGCGTTCTTCGTCGATGCTCGAAGGTTCTTTGCGTTCTTCGTCAAAGCTTGAAGAAGAAGAAGAAGAAGGAGGATTCAAAATCTCTCCAGGAGGATAGAGAATTCTAACCAAATAAAATAAGCTAAGGGATTATTTTATTTACTCAACCAAACCATTTGAAAATCAAAGGTTTGAATTAAGACAACTCAACCCATTTAATAACCCAACTTGTCAAGTTAATTAAAGGAGAAGGTTAAGGGAGTTTTAAAAGAGAAGAAGAAGAGTTATGCTTCGGGTGGGCCCCACCACACTTAATCCTCCCAAGGGAGGTTAAGTGGATGTGGGTCCCACTACTAACTCCCTTTGGGAGAAGTTAACCAATAAGTTAAAATAAAAATTTGTATTTCACAATTTTTATTTAACTTATTCTAAACTCCCAAAAACTAACTCTCAACCCGAAATAAACACAACCTCGGAAAAGGTCTCCTTAAGTGAATATCGGCGCTGCGAGTTCATCGGTGTCCTCGGATTTCAATTCCGAGCACCGGATCAAGAGTTAGAAATTCCCGCTCGTTCGTTCACTGAACGTACCCGAGCCAAACTTCGGAAATTGATTCCGGGCACTCCGGGCCTCGGAATCAGGTGCCGTCAGAAATCGCGTTCTTGTAAAATTCCAAAAAAAATTAAGAAAAAATTTCCCTTGAAATTTACGGGTCTTTACATTACTCCCACCTCAGGGTTTTATGTCCCCGTAAAGAAACATCAAAAACTAGGGAAACAAATGAGGGTACTGAGCACGCATCTGAGCCTCCCGCTCCCAAGTGCTCTCCTGGAGATTCCCGTGCTGCCATCTGATGCGCACTAGAGGTATCGATCGTCCATGTAGGACCCGCTCCTGTCGATCCTCGATCTCCACCGGAATCTCAGTAAAAGTCGCCCCATCGTCAACGTCAAGCTCCTCATGGTCAATGATGTGCGTCGGGTCGTGCACGTATCGCCTCAGCTGAGATATGTGGAAGACGTCGTGCACCTGGTGCAACTGAGGTGGTAGAGCCACGCAAAAAGCCACCTCGCCAATCCTGCTGAGGATCTGGAAGGGTTCGATGAAGCGCGGAGATAACTTGCCGCCTCGGCCAAATCTCCGAATACCACATCGAGGTGAGACCCGCAAGAAGACATGGTCGCCATCCTCGAACTCTAGTGGCCTCCGCCTCCTGTCAGCGTATGACTTTTGCCAGCTCTGAGCTGTCCTCATTCACTCTTGGATGACCTGGACCTTCTCTGTCGTGGCCTGGACCATCTCCGGTCCCACAAGTGCTGACTCCCCAGGGTCTTTCCAGCACAAAGGAGATCTACAAGGTCGGTCGTACAATGCCTCGTACGGTGCCATCCCGATGGTGGAGTGGTAGCTGTTGTTGTACGCAAACTCCACCAAGGGTAGGTGATCCTCCCAGCTACGACCAAAGTCGAGGACACATGCGCGGAGCATGTCCTCGAGAGTCTGAATGGTCCTCTCCGTCTGACCATCCGTCTGAGGGTGAAAGGTTGTGCTCAGACGTAGCTGCGTCCTGAATGCCTCCTGTAACCCCTTCCAAAGCCGGGAAGTAAAGCGAGCATCTCGATCGGAGACGATAGATGATGGCATGCCGTGGAGCCGCACAATCTCCTGAACGTAGAGACGTCCCAAGCTCTCCACTGAGCCCTGCTCTCTGATGGGTAAGAAGTGTGCCGACTTGGTGAGTCGGTCAACAATCACCCAAATGGAGTCGTGACCTCTGGAAGTGCGTGGAAGTCCAGTCACGAAGTCCATAGATATCCCGTCCCACTTCCACTCCGTGACCTCCAAGGGCTGTAACAAGCCTGCTGGTACCTGATGCTCTGCCTTCACCTGCTGGCAGGTGAGGCATCAAGAAACGAACTCTGCTACAACCTTCTTCATGCCCGGCCACCAGTGGTGTCGTCTGAGATCCTGGTACATCTTCGCCACTCCAGGATGTACCGCCAAAGGAGAAGTGTGAAACTCTCTCAGCACCTCCTCTCGCAAAGCAACTGGTACCATGGTACGTCCTCTGAAAAGGATGTCGTGCTATGATCCAAGGTAGAAACCATCAAGTGCATGTCCCAAGGATATCTGTGCACGTCGTGTCTCACAGTCAGCGTCCTCACGCTGTGCCTCTCTGAACCACTGTAGTAGTGGAGGGGTGACTGTGAGAGACTGAAGGAAGGCTGCTCCATCTCTTTCCACGAAGGATATCTGCAAAGAGGCTAGCTGCTCAGTTGCCTCCTCAAGTAGACGAATGCCCATCCTCCTGCTGAGGGCATCAGCTACTACGTTCCCCTTCCCAGGAGTATAGACTATCTAAAAGTCATAGTCCTGGAGGAACTCGAGCAATCGCCGCTGTCTTAGGTTCAGGTCCTTCTGCGAGAACATATACCTGAGACTCTGATGATCAGAAAAGACTATAAAACGCTCGCCCATCAGGTAATGTCGCCATGTCTTCAGAGCGAAGACCACTGCTGCTAACTCCAGGTCATGGGTAGCGTAGTTCTGCTCATGCGGCCTCAACTGACGTGATCCATAGGCGATCACTACCCGCTCTTGCATCAAAACACATCCGAGTCTGGTCCCTGATGCATCGCAGTAGACTACGTACCCTACTCCCTCCTCAGGCAACCTCAAGATAGGTGCGCTAGTCAATCTCTGTCTCAGCTCTTGGAAGCTCTGCTGACATCTGCCTGACCACACGAAGGGTTTCCCCTTCCTCCTTAACGTACGGCGAAGCTGCAAAGATTTCTCCTTTTCCAAAAAGTGAAATCTGGTCTCATCCCCTGGATGAACCACGTTCCTTGCCTAATACAGTCAATCCCATCATGATTAGTTAATTCATGGCATGGATGACTTCGTAAGGCCTCGACGCTGCTACCAAGAGATCCAACCGTTACCCTCGCCTCCAAGGGTTGAGTCACACTGTCAGCATTAGTGTGTGGTCACTGGGTTTCCTCCAGTAAGAATCTCGCAAGTGAGGGTCAAGTCAACTGTTTTTAACCGGCACCTCTTAGTAAAAAAAACAAAAGACAAGAAAACAAAAGTCACCAAGGCAAGTATCTTTTATTACTTCAACTTAAAGTACAAGGACACAAGGCAACACAAACTATGAAGCTAGAGGCATTATGGGAAAAGGCCTCTATGCCTGGAGCTAGTCCCGTAATATTCCACCCGCTTCCGGAGCTCCATGATCGTAAGCTTCAGCTAGCTGAAGTTGTGCTCTCCCCTGAGGTCGGGGTGGACCTCCTGGTGGTGGTGGTGGTAGAGCCTCAAAGCGTCTTCCACCACCTGTTGCTCGGCCAGCTCCTCTGCCTCATCCGCCTGATCCCTGCAGACCGACACGGTCGAACCTCTGCCTCTTCCTAGGTGGTTCCTCAACCGTCTTCTTCTCCTCTGCACGGTGGGTCGGGCAGTCATGAGCCATGTGGCCCTGCCCGCCGCACGAGTAGCACTGCCTGCCTCTCGAAAGACTGGCTCCGTGTTGTGTGCCCCGCACTGCTGAGCCAGTGTCCTGAGGTTGTCTGCCTGAAGGTCTGGTCTACCTGGACCCCTGAGTCATCCGTCGACTACCTACCGCAGAAGACTCTGCCACGTGCCGCCCTGCAGTGGGTCTCGGCGCTGGTGTAGACTCAGCAAGGAAGCTCTCGATCAAAAGGGCCCGCTCCAGTACTCCTGTCTGAGTCGGTATGCTGAGGGAGATCAGCGATTCCCTGATCTCGTGTCTCAAACCCTGCTCGAAGGTCCGGGCCCGGAAGAATGGGTCTCATACCATGTCGGTCGAGTAGCGCGAGAGATCAGTAAATCCCACCGAGTACTGAGAGACCGTCATGCTGCCCTGCCGCAGCTAAAGAAGCTCCTGGATACGCACCGCATGAAGGGTGGCTGGGACGAACTCCGAGTGGAAGATGCTCTCAAAGTCCGTCCAAAGTAGAGATGCCTCATCGTGCACCTGGAGCATCAAGCTCCACCATCGGCCCGCTGCTGCGTGTAGTAGGCTCGCAGCGAGGATCACCATGAGGTCTGCAGGTGTCCTCACTAGCCTAAAAACTCGTACCACTGCCTCCAGCCAGTCCTCGGCTGCCTGGGGATCCGTCTCCCCGCGAAACCTGGGTGGTCGATGGCACTGAAACTCATGCAGTGCGCTGAGGCGACGTGCATCGTCAGCGGCTGGTGCTGGAAGTATCGGTGGCTCGGTGAGTAGTGCTACCGCCGGTGCCACTGCTGACAAAGGGCCCTGCACCGAGGCCTCGTCACTCGGTGGGCTGTCGTCACACTCGACTCTCGGAACCCTAGCTGGCTGCCGTCGTGGGGCCATCCTGAAAAGGTAACAGGTGCGCCACGGTCAGAACAGTATACCTGGTGAGCTGATATAAAGTAATCACAAAGAAAACTTTGAAACACACACGCAATCAATGTTTTCGTGCATTAAATCAGAAATCAGAAGTCAGGGTCCTGGTGTACGGATACGTCGGCCGCCGCACCAACACTGGACTCCCTGGACTGATAACCACACTCAATACGCTAAACATTATTGCTTCACATAGAAAAGATCATAGTTCGCGGTATAACCGAACTCCTCTGATACCAATTTGTCACGACCCGCCCTCGGGGCCCGTGCCGTGACTACCCCAAGCCCGCCTTCCATAGGCCAGGGGCTGGCGACTAGCACCAAGGCGTAAATCCCAACAAAAACGGAAGGCATTGACTTTGAAAAGTAAACAACCACCACAGAGTAAGCAAGCGGAAAAGTAAACACTAAGTAAAAATAGAGTACAACTGAAGTGCGGAAAAGTAAATGGGCCAGTATACAAACCCAAACTGAAAGTAAAGTACAACTCGAAAGGGAAAACAGCAACTGTAAAGTAAAAGCCGCTACACCGAGCTGTCCACTGGAGATCCCACCTAAAGGGTGGGTACAGATAGCTCCACTGCTCCTCGGGTCCCGCCGTCCGCTCCGAACACGTCACGCCCAGTGGTCCACCTCCAGGTACCGTCCTGCTCTGCAAGCCTCAGCTAAGATCAATGTTGTCTGTCGTCTGCAACCAACACAACTTAGTGCGGGCATAGCCCGTGCAGGGGTGAGTATAAGCTACTCAGTAGGGACCCCGAGACCCCTGAAGGTCTCCCAAAATCCACAAAGGATAAACCACAAAGGTGAGATACAAACACGAAGTAACAACCGACACTGCTTAGGTATATGCCCATACATATACCTAAGTCATCAATTCCAATACGCTCCAACCTTCAAGCCCAAGTACAACTCAGTCCACACAGGAAAGTATACGTATTCCACACAGGAAAGCAAAACGAAATCCACACAGGATAGCACAACACAATTCACACAGGATAGCAACAAGATTCATCTCACACAGGTATACTTCTTCGAAAGACGATAAAGATGATCTCTGATCCATCAAAGTCGTCGGACCCACGAAGGATCGATAGGTAACTAACCCCCGCAAAGACCCACACAGGATCGGGCCCACACAGGACCTGTAGGCGCTGGTTCACACAGGACCGCTGAGCGCAAGGACCCACACAGGATCGGACCCACACAGGATCGGGCCCACACAGGACCTCTAGCACTGATCCACGTAGGATCGCTGAGTGTTGTAGTCGTCGTCGAATCCACCAAGGATCTCTGTACTGTCGTCGTCGCATTCACAGTAGCAGTAGCAGTAGCAGTAGCAGTCACAGTCGCAGCCAGCACTAGGGTTCCCGCACACAGCAAGCTCGTTCGGGAGGGTCCGCTCCACGAGCCGAGAGGATGATACATCAACTGTCACAAAGTCCAGAGTTGATGTATCCAAAAGTTCTGTATCGTCAACAGCAACTCAACGCAACAGACGACACGTCGATCGGACGCCCGGTCTGAGAGTTATTGGCTTTTTCGTCCCAGGGGCCCGATTGGTTTTTAAGGCAAAACCAACCTGACCGTACTCCACCTACGTCCAAACCTCGGGCAGAGTATTCCAAAAGATCTGTCTCACTAAGAGGAACACAACAAAGCTGACGGCACATCAATCGGACCTCCGTAGCTCAAGATATGAGCGTTTCCGCTCCGAGGGCCCGGTTGGTTTCGTGTACGAACCAACCCAGCCGAACTCAAAGTATTCCGAAACTTTGAGTGCGATATACCGAATCGACCGTCTCGATCCAAGGATCGCATCTCCGCTGGCGGTTCGTCAATCGGAGGTCCGTAGCTCAAGTTATGGGCAAAAGACCGAAATTGATTCGAAAACGGGGGGTCCGGGTGCGGGCCGACCCGGCCCGACCCCCCCTGGGTCGACCCGACCCGGGTCCGACCCGGCCCGACCGGCAGCGGCGCGGCCTGGGCGCCGCTCGGGTGCCACGCACGGGGGTCAAAGCCCCCGCTTCATCTCTCTGGCGGCGCGGCTGAAGCCGCGCCTTTGAGAAAACCGGCCCCCCACGTGGGGGCCTTCTTTTGAGAAAACGGAGGGGCGCTGCCCCCCCTTTGTGTAACCGCGGCCCCCCCTTTATGGGGGGCCGGTTTTGGCCAGCTGGGGGAATTTTATTCCCCCGGTCCTTCTCCCTTCCGGCCGGCCCAACATGGCCGGCCGGTTCTTCCTCAACGGGACCGGCAAGGCCGGTCCCCCTTCCGGCTTCCGACACCGGCGGCCCGGCTAGCCGCCGGTCCTCTCGTCCCGCCACAGCCTTCGTTGTTCGGTGCGGTGCGACGACACCGTTCCCCTCCACCGCGGCCCCACTTCGGCCGCGGCGCCTTCGGTTTCCTTCGACGCGGCGCGACGGCGTCGCGTTCTTGATAAACATTCCGCGGCGCGGCGCGACGGCGCCGCCCAATATTTTCCGTGATGATTCCCGCGTGGTGCGACGACACCACGCCATCTCGTTCATCCTCAAGAAAAATAATAATAATCAAGAACAAAGGAGGGGGAAAATCCGGCCGTGTTTGTGCGGTCCGTCCCCCCTCTCGTTAGACGATAACACATAAATATTTATCCTCACGTTTGTCATGCTAGAACCAAGAACGAGGATAAATAAATAATCAACAACAAACCCCTACCTCGGTTTCAAGATCGATGATCGTCAACGACCCGCGGAAGATGCGTCGCGGTGGTCGGCGTCACGGAAGAAGGACGTCGATGTCGTTGGAGCGAGGATTCGAAGTTCTTTGACGACGATTTCTTCGCGGAAAATCGTCGCGGAAGAGTTGACGCGGAAGGAGGCATTGTCGGTGTCGCGGGTAAGGCGTCGCAGAAGACGATTCCCGAGAACGTGGCGTTCTTCGTCGATGCTCGAAGGTTCTTCGCGTTCTTCGTCAAAGCTTGAAGAAGAAGAAGAAGAAGGAGGATTCAAAATCTCTCCAGGAGGTTAGAGAATTCTAACCAAATAAAATAAGGTAAGGGCTTATTTTATTTACTCAACCAAACCATTTGAAAATCAAAGGTTTGAATTAAGAAAACTCAACCCATTTAATAACCCAACTTGTCAAGTTAATTAAAGGAGAAGGTTAAGGGAGTTTTAAAAGAGAAGAAGAAGAGTTATGCTTCAGGTGGGCCCCACCACACTTAATCCTCCCAAGGGAGGTTAAGTGGATGTGGGTCCCACCACTAACTCCCTTTGGGAGAAGTTAACCAATAAGTTAAAATAAAAATTTGTATTTCACAATTTTTATTTAACTTATTCTAAACTCCCAAAAACTAACTCTCAACCCGAAATAAACGCAACCTCGGAAAATGTCTCCTTAAGCGAATATCGGCGCTGCGAGTTCATCGGTGTCCTCGGATTTCAATTCCGAGCACCGGATCAAAAGTTAGAAATTCCCGCTCATTCGTTCACTGAACATACCCGAGCCAAACTTCAGAAATTGATTCCGAGCACTCCGGGCTTCGGAATCAGGTGCCGTCCGAAATCGCGTTCTTGTAAAATTCCAAAGAAAATTAAGAAAAAATTTCCCTTGAAATTTAAGGGTCTTTACACTTAGTGTAGTTAAAATGTATTTGTTGTTTATATGAGATGAATGTGTTTCACATTATGAAAGTATGACCAAGGTAATTGACCATGAGATCTTCTCAAGGTAGGTTCTTTTAATTATAAATTCTTGTTTTGAATGACCGGGGGTATTGACTATGAGAGCTATCATGGTGTCATAGACCAGAGGAGTTAGATTGTGAGAGCCACCAATAGGGTTGTTATTAAATGTATTTTGGACCATATGGCATTGATTGGGAGAGCTTCCAGAGGGTCATTGTATTTTATTTATATTTCTTTTATGCAGACCAAGGAGGTATTGATCGTGAGAGCTACCAAAGAAGTCATTTGTAAATTTTTACTATTATGTGGGGCCAAAGGGGTTAGACTTCGTGATATTTCTCAGAGGGTCATTATTTATTGATTTCATTATATGTTGAACCAAAGGGGTTATACTATGATAACGTTCCAAGAGGGTTGCTTTTGAATGATTATGATGATTCTTCCAAGACAAAGCACAATCATGGACTCAGTCTTACATGTTTTTTTATATGGTATTTTGAGATGTTGTTTTTCCTATTACACAGGGTGATATAGATCTTATGATAGATCATGAGTTTTCCATATTCAATGGTTTGAAAAATAAATATATGAAAATTAATGTAATTGAAACTATATGATTGTTTACTTTTGAGTATTTTATTTTTTATTGTTCTTTTTTCATATTACATGCTATATATTTTCACTTATAGTTAGGCCCAAATATTTTGGTGGTTGCATACTGGGATTCATCTCACACCCTGTTTGGGTAATTATTTTTCACACAAAAATATTATATGGTTTTCAATATAGATAAGGTAAAGCGCCCTTTACATCAGGTAGATGATTGTTGTTGGAGTTGAAGAGCATGAGACCAAGCTGAGGCTTTCGATGCTGCTGCAGTTTATTGTTTTCTGTACTTTTGTTTCAGTATTGTATTTCCATCATTGTGGCTATTTTGGATTATTTTCTAGATACATCTGAAATGCATCATTTTTCTTTATATATGCTTTAGATGTTTATATTATCATTATTCCACTATTTACCATTATTTCATGGTATTATTGTTTCCTCTAATATTTACTATTCATTTTTTTCTATTTTACTCTGCCTATAAGGGAACAGTTTCCCCACTATCACACCCAAGGCCCTTGCTTCTAGTCGGCAGCTTCAAGCTTTTTGGGAAATTCACTTGATGTCATGTGACCAACCGGGTACAAGGCACCTTTGGGCAGCACCCGAAACTAGGACGTTACATGCATAGATAAGTATGTATATATGTAGGTTACCTCGTTATGGGAATATTCATCCATGGAATTGAATATACATGTATGGGGATAGGTGTGCCTAACTATATATATGAAAATTCACGAGTAGGTGAGTGGAGATGGGTATATGCATATAAAAATATGTGTAACGATCCCCTTACACATGTTCATTGGCCATTTTAAAATTTTCATATGTGGTACGTGTCCTTACATATATGTGTGAAGATGCAGATTCTTAGTGGGGGAGTAGAAGCTTCTAGTTATAAATCACCAATAGTTGAATGTTCAGTTTTGTTCCACTTTGAGGTAGGGTCCCTCTCTTAGCCTATTTAATTAATGAATACCTTAACTTTCTTTTAGATGTATTCTTAATTCCACAAGTTTATATTTCATTGAATTTATAGAATATGTGCCTAGTTTTGATAAATGTTTGGATTGAAGAAAAAAAATCATGCTTTTCTAATAAAACCCCTATAACAGAGGTGTGCTATCTATGAAGACCCATAGTGGTAGTTATGCTCATTTAGATTTCTTGGAATTATTATATTGATGTTTAATTTATGCAGTTTCTTTGGTTAGTAATAGCATGTTTAGTGTTTTGGCATATATTATCCACATAATTCCTTGCCTCTTTAAATGATGTGAATATTGTATCATATGTATTTTAATGAGCCTAAGAAACCCCATGGTTGTGTGGTCCACATGGACTTTGAATTTCCCAAGTGGGTAACCGTTTTGGTTTCTATAGCCCCCTACCATGAACATGGCCCTTAGGTTTATACATGGTATTTATTTGCCTTAGTTATAGCCATTTATTTGTTTAATTTTATTGAATTTGGTTGGGATGGTCTAAATGAGTTAGTACCACCACTTTATAGAATCACCTCCATACTTGACTCTTCAAACAATTTTCAATGTTTTGTAAAATTGGACGAGATGACCTTGAGTGGGGCGACTCACCCCACAAGGCGTGTTTTGAATAAATATTTTGAATAAGTGGTTTAGGCTTAATGAAATTCTTTCCTTGTATTAAAGGGTTTACATGATGTGGATTCCATGAAAATGGAAATAAAATATGGATAATGAGATGCACTAAAAGCCTTTACCTCATGTATTGAATTGAATGGGACTATTCCTGGAAATATGTTTAATAAAAAATACATGAGATTATTTTTCTTTAAGAATAATTTTAAGGGTGGTTTTTAATATGTAATGTTCTATGGATATTGAAAATACATAAGAGATAATCCCATATGAATTATAATATAATTATGTCAGTGATTTTATATACTTCTATAGATGGGAGGCATGATTTCCATGTTCCAGTTTTCTTCTAAGTATAGGGGTGGTTTTACCCCATGCCTATATTATAAGTGTTCACAAACTGATGCCACATAATGAACTATTATCTTCAAAGGATGGGTGGCAGTTTTACCCAATTCCTATATTAAAATTGTGCACATGTTGATTCCATATAATGAACTATTATATTCTATTATGGATGGGAGGCCTTCTTACCCCATGCCATCATATACATCTATGGATGGGAGGAATTCTTATCCCATGCCAGTTATCTTTTATTATGGATGGGAGGAATTCTTACCCGATGCCATTATATACTTCTATGGATGGGAGGTATGCTTACCCCGTGTCAGTTAACCTCTATTTATGGGTGGGAGGAATGCTTACCATACAACAATTATGGTATAAATATATATATATATATATATATATATGTTTCTATATATATATAGTGACATTATTAGACATACTAGCCATGGGATGAAGCAGGTATCAGCGTCAGGTGTCCCAAATAAACCAAGACAGGTGTTTTTTATTTAATCAATTTTGTCATTAATACTTCATAAATGCACACTAATAAATAAATATCACACTATCTGGATTGGGCTAGAAATTGGTGGTATCGGATTACTATGATTTATATCTCACACCATAATTGGGATTCCATTTCATTGGGGTACCTAAGTAGACCTTTGTTGTTTGCAGGGCCATGGACTTTTTTAGTGATTTCCTTGATTTGATTTCTATATAAACTAGCATTGGTTTCTTGTAATAAATTGTTAATTATTTTATTCTCCTTCTTTGTCAATTATTTATTACAATTTTTTCTATTTTATTCTACTTATACTCTGTTAAGATTTTTTTAATCTCAAATAAGAGGGTGTAGCCTACCCATTAACACCTCCTGGGACCCTTTCTAGTAGTCAGAAACCTCTTGTATATGGGTAGATACACCTGAGGCCATGTGACCCACTAGTCCAACCCTCGTATTATAGGTGATTCTGGATGGGATGTTACAAAGATGTATCTGAGGATGTATTTTTTCTTTTTTTCTTACTACTTCAGACTAATATACCAGATATTAGGAATTTTTCAGTGCTTGGTAAATAGGCATGTCTGGGACTGATCACTTCACATATATGGAAATGACCAAGTGGTCATGGATGGGAATTGATGTTCTTGTTGCTTAATATTAGAATTTAATTTTATTTCACCTCGAGTGACCGTTGTACATTATGCTGCTTATTGATTTATGAGTTATGGTATTTTTACCCTTGGCCAATTTTGGAAAGGATGTTTCATTACATACATCATACTAGGAACAAATAAATTCACATGACATGCATATGACATGCCATGTAGTTGCATATATAGGATTCTTGTTGATTTGGAATTTTTACCATGATTGTTATGAATTTTTATGTATTCTAATGACTTTATTATATTTTTACCTTATTAGGCGATTTGTAATCATGATTACCAATTAATATAACTTTCCTAGTTGTTTAGTATGTTTTTTTTTTGTTTCATTATCAGGACTTTCCTTTTTACATGAAATTATTTTGGGTTAAAGCCTGAATCTATTTTTACTACTTATGATAGCATGCTTGTCATGTTTTTATTTATGTAAAGTGGTAGTGATTATGTCAGGAGGCAATTTTCAATTGTAAGGGGGATGGGTGACTTGTATCTGGGAAAGGCTAACCCAGGTATTCAAACCTTTGGGAACAGATTCTAAAATAAGATGCTAAACTGAATTGATTCTGATAAAAGGGAGCCAAATGACAAAATGTAAAGGGTATGGGAACATTACAGTTTGGGGGATGTACACCCATGTGCTGGACCGTTGCTTTAATTATATTAAAAATCTGAAATGTAAATTGTTCTAATAAATGAGACCTAATATTTAATTTATGTAGTGCATGTGCACTTCATGTTTTGGGAAATAACAACCCATGTTAAATGTAAATACAAGATTCATTCTCAAATTATTATTATGTGAAAGTTGTTTAATTTTTATTTGAAATGACTGGAGGAACTTCTATTGGGTTGTCTTCTGTAAAACCCAGTTTGTCATCATGGTACCTTCATCATTTTCCATACTTCTTAACAAGTAATTTAATGAAACTTTCCTATTTTTATTTAAGTATATTGTTAAAAATAAAGTTCCATGTGATTTTGTTTTCAAAGGTACTTGATTTTCTTGAATTAAATCATATAAAGTATCTATTTTTTAATATGTTTAAATGAAAATAGGATTGCATATGTAACCTGTTGAGGTTTCCTCTATTGGAGACCTTTGAAAAGGTGTAGTCGAGTTCCTCTAGAGATGCCTTATAATGGAAATGGTAGTGTACTCCATAGGCTATTTTATTGTTATCACCAACATATAATTTTTGGATTCAGAGCCTAGTGATGTTAACTGGTGTGAAAAATGATTGGGTCGACACTTTTTCATCATAATGGGGGCTAGCTCATGGTTGGTTACACCCATAGAAATTAAATTATTTGATTATATCATGAGTTTTAAGACATGTGGTTCTATTTCGGGGTAATCATCCTTAGTAGATCTTTTAGTTTCCAATTAAAAACTTATTCAAATTGGTGGTAATTCTTTTCTTAGACACTTGATATGGGTGTAATCATATGGTAATGTCTTTCTTCAGCTGGTTAGACATTCAACAGTCATGGTTGGATACTTCTTCTGTCGTTTGACCCTTTTTATTTCCTCGAGAAGTATGTGTTAATATATGTGGTACCATCATGTGTTAAATATTCTAACAAACATGATGTGGTAAGATAAATATTTGAGCCTTGTGCCCATGAGTGCGGTCTTAGGGTCTTCTCTAGGTAGAGTGACCTGAGCCTTACCTAAACTGGTACATCCCAATGTCTGGGATGATTTTCTGAATACATGAATGTTTTTACATGCCGATAAATTTGTTTGGGTTTTTATATCATATTTCTTATGCCTGTTTTTAATATAAATGTTGATTAGTTTTCTTGTTAGCAGTTGGTCTTTTCTTATTTCTATGAAACCGACACTCCTTAGGTGGGAAGAGTTTTTTTGATTTTCTAAACATGTTTCCTTCTAGGTATAAGGGGCACAACCTAATGGGACCATTTGGAAATGACCAGATCTCTTGAATGACTTTGATACATTAATATACAAAATCATATCGGTGCATGCTTGGAAGCATGAATCTGGTGTGGTTGGAAGTATCCAACCATTTAGAAAATAATGATAGTATTGGATAGAATTTAGTGGTGGAATCTTGAACAATCAAGGAATGTCATTGAGTGGAAAAGGCATGGTGATTGGTTTGAATGATGGTGTGTTTCTAGTAGAAGCTATGTTTTCCACTTAGAAGATGAGTAGTTTTGGTTCCACTATTCTTCCTTCTATAAAATGGGTATGTTTGACTGGAAAGTGTTAAAATCCTCTTAGTTTACTCTTCTAGGTGATGAGAATGTCCCCTTTCTTTTCCTCATTCATGATTCACTAAGAGAACATCGATCTTACATCGTGTTGAATGCTTTAATGTTGTTGAGATGGTTTTTGTGGTCCTATTTTTTTGTTTTAGAATATATGTGTGGTTTCTTGGGAGATTTGATCTTATAAACATCACCATAAGTCATATATGAAATTAAGTGAGAATTTGTATTTTAAACATTGGATTCCTTTGTAGAAGGCATCATAGTTTATTCGGAAAGGCGCTGACCCTCTAAGACGATAATCCTTTTTAATACTTGGCGAAGAGGCTTGACTCATTTCTTCAATTGTTTAATGAATATAATTGGTTATTAAATGTTTTAAGGAACATTTTCAAGTGAAGATGAGTATAGTTGGTGTCAGATGGTGGTTTTCATGAATAGTCTACTCGACCTCAGCTTTGAGGTCGATGGGGATTGTCTATTTTAACCATTTCCGGTATCACACTATGAGAGTCATTATAAAACATAGATTCGGTATTATAAGTAAATTACAATGTGGTTGTGAATAATTTTTTTAATTGACCACTTAATGTTAAATAATATGGTAGGAAGTATCTTTGGAAAAAATCTTAACAAGGCGATGATGGGATTGTGCCTCCAAGTGAACGGGATTGGGTAAGTTTCTTCTTGGTGTTTTTTTTGGAAAACAATTGTTGGATCGAGTCTTGGTGGTTTGAGTGCCCCGTGTTCAAAGGGTGGTCAATGGTGCATTGGAAATTTGTAAATTTAAGTAGACCATTTGATTTAATCTTCACAACCATTGTAGTTTAGGTGATGTATTATGTTTTTCTCGAATCCTTCTCGAGGATGAGAAGTTCAAATTTGGGAAGTTTGTAATGAAGTACATTTTGTATAGGACTAAAAAGTAATGTTTTATGAAATATTTCAATTAATGAGCAGGTTATTTAAAAAATTGAGCATCAGAATTGAATTTAGAGAGTTAGAACACATTTAAGTGATGTTTCTAGACTTTGTTTAATCCTCGTTATTTTTCTTGGGTGGCTCAAAGAGTTTTAGGAGTGCTGAATCCAAAAACATAATTTTTTGAAGGACTATAGAGGCCACGCTATTTGTCTAAAACTGTGCAACCCAATATAGTGGACCATTCATACTATCTCAAAGGGGACATTAGTGGTGCACAAGGGATGTTCATGATTTTCCAAACTGTGCACCTAGCTTATGTGGAGTACCCATTGTGCTTAGTATAGGACGCATGGTTGGTTCATGATTTTCTAATCCGAGTGGACTAAATCATGAACCAAACTTATTTTTAAAAAAATGGTTTTAATTAAATTAAAATAAAAATTAAAACCCTAAACTAAAACACACTCCCTAACCCCTGAATCCTGATCGCAACACGCCACGAAGGGGTTCCCCCTATCGTGTGCACAACCCCCTTCACACACCACCTCGAGTCAATGCTTTTTGGCATGATTTAATCATGTTTCTTGTGTTATCCTTATAGGAAAGGCCCTATATTCCTTATCCCTGTTTTATGGTAGTTTTCACTAATCTGGTGCCCACAATATCTTGAATGAATCTAGGGTTTGCGGTTTGACATGATTTCAGTTTTCTTTTATTCTAAGGTAGTGTGAATGGTCTCTCGAGACCATTGGGTTCTTGTTTAGACAGCTTCCGCTGAAGGCGAGAAAGTTAGGCTTGTTTCCATTGGTCGCTTCAATCCCAGGTGAGGTTTAAATCATGTTCCATGGTTTCTCATTTTATAGATTATGATATTTAATTATATTAAGGTATATATTAATTGACTTGTATTATGTTGGTCTCTACTTTGTGATTTTGAGTCGTCGGGTGTAAAGAGACTCGTCTGCATGTGGATAAGTATGTATATGTATATTTTGGTTACCCCATTATGTGTATATTCATCCATGACATTGAATATACTTATATAGTTCTTGGTTATCCTATTTAAATATATAAAAATTTATGCGTATGTTATTGGAGACACATATATTTATATAAGAACATCTGTAAGGATACCCTTGTACATGTTCATTGGCCATGAAAATATGTGCATAGGGGATAAGTGTCCTTATATGTATGTGAATATGCATCTTCTTTGAGGGAGAGAAACAAATTATTTTTAGAATGTTCCATGTGTTGAATTTTCATTTTGGTTCTACTTTTACGTAGGGTCACTCTCCTAGCCTATTTAATTCCTGAATGCCTTAAATTGCTTATATCTACCTTCTTAATTTCACTTGATTATATTTAATTTCATTTCTTGAATAAGTTATTATCTATAATATATGTTTTCATTGATAAACAATTCATGTTTTTTCTAATAAAACTCCTCCAATAGAGGTGCTCTATCTGTGAAAACCAATAGTGGTAGTTATGATCATTTAGCTTGCGTGGCATTATTGCATTGATGTTTACATTATACATCGGCCTTGGTTGGTAATGACATATTTAGTATTGTAGACTATTTTATAAATTGAATGGTCTTCCTCTTAAAATGAAGTGACATTTTCAACATTTTTCCTTCAATGTGCCCAAGACATCCCATGGGTGTGTGGTTTTTATAGACTTGGAATTACCCAAGTGGGTAATTATGTTGTTTTCTATAACCCCTTCCTTGAACATGGCCCTAAGGTTTATACATGGTACTACATTGCCGTAGTTGTGTCCTAGATTTGTTTAAGGTAATTGGATTTGGTTCAAATGGTCTAAATTATTTAATACCACCTATTTATGGAATGTTCTCAATACATGACTCTTAAAACAATTTTCCATGTTCAGGAAAATTGTGTGAGATAGACTTCAGTGGGGTGAATCACAACACAAGGTATGTTTAAATAAAGGTTCTCTGTATTAAAGGGTTTATATGAAGTGTCGTCCTTGAATATTGAAATTGAATATGGATAATTAGATGCACTAGATTCCTTTACCTCATGTATTGAATTGAATGGGAAAATGCCTTGAATTGAGTTTAATAAAAAATAATTGAGATGGTTTTCCTTATATACAAGTTTGAATGTTATTTCTTATATGTATTGTGGTATGGCTATTTTAAATGCATAAGATGTATTTCCATATGCATTATTATATAATTATGTCAATGATATTATATACTTCTATGGATAGGAGGCATGCTTACACCATACCAGTTATCTTCTAAGGATGAGATGTAGCTCTACCCCATGCCTACACGAAATGTGTGAACATGTTGATGCCACATAATGAACTATTTTATAATAAGGCTATAAGGAATTTTTACCCATTTTCTATATTTAAATTGGGAACATTCTGATTCCACATAGTGAACTATTATCTTCTATGTATGGGAGGCGGTTTCACCACATGCCTATATTAAATGTATGCACATGCTGAGGCCACATAATGGACTATTATCTTATATTATGGATGTGGTTCATTCTTACCCCATGTCAGTATATACTTCTATGGATGGAACGCATGATTACCCTAGCTAGTTGTCTTATATTATCGATGGGTGACATTCTTAACCCATGCCAGTATATACTTCTATGGATGGGAGGCATGCATATCCCATACCAGTTATCTTCTATTTATGGGGGGAGGCATACTTACCCCACATGATCTATGGTATAAATATACATATATATATATATTCTTATATTTATATATAGAGTCACATGATCAGAAATACCATCCATGGGATACAGTAGGTATCACTATCAGTTGTAGCTTAGAAACCTGGATGGGTGTTGTTTATTTAATCAATTTTTTCATTAATACATCATACTTACACAATAATAAATTTATATTAAACTGTTTGAATTAGGATAGACATTGGTGGTTCCAGCATACTAAGATGTATATCTCACAGACTACTTGGTTCGCCATTATGTTAGGGTACCTGAGTAGGCATTTCTGGTTTATATGTCCTTGGACCTTGATTTTCATTCTATGTATGTACCTAGAGTTAGGAGCAAAGGACTGAGCTGATGTTATGGATGCTCGAAGAGACTGTCATAGGCCTTTTTTTAGTGCTTTCATTGTTTTGAGTCCTATATTTATATATATTAAAAAGAATATTGAACTGTTTACTACATTCAGTTCAATGACATGACATAAATATATTGTATAAACTGGAATTGAATGCTTCTATTAAATTGATAATTATTACATTATATGGCTTTGTCAATTATTTGTTACTGTTTTTTCTATTTTATTCTACATATACTATATTGTGACACTGTGAAACTATGAGAAGAGGGTATAGCCTCCCCACTATCACCTCCTGAGATCCTCTATAGTAGTCAACAACCTATTGTGTATGGGGAGACATGCCTGAGGTCATGTGACCCACTGGTATGACTGTCGTATTAGAGGTGATCCAGGCTGGGATGTTGTAGAGTATATGTAGAATCAATCAAACTCACATTTATATTTTAACATTTCCATTTCATATCATGTATAATATTTTTTTACCATATCATGAGATATTTATATCTTATTACTCAATTCATTAGAGGTTTAAAATCTACCCAACCACTATTTAATCACAATCCATTCATATTCATTACACAAGATCATGAAAGTATTAATCATTTCACCATATCTTAAACCATAAAAAAGAAAAATATTTTCATCAAGATTTCATTATCATAATAATATACTATCTTGGGAAAGAACAAGGATGGTATCAATGGATCATAACTATAGTAAACCATACTAAAATCAATCATTGTACTCATAGATTAAAATATAATTTTAAAAAAACATGAATAATTCATGAAGAAATAACTATTTTAGTTTTGAAATAACAAATATAAAGCCTGCTAATTTCAACAAAAAACAAGTGGAAAATTTTTCTATAAAAAACATTATGAAAAATGTAACGGTCACATCAAAATAAAAAAATTCATGATGATGATAATATTTTTTTAATGTAGTATACATTAAAAAAAATACATTGATCGCACTATTGGTAAAAAGCACCTCATTCAAAAATTTTAAATAAGATTAATTATATAGTTTTTTATTAAAAGTAATATATTGGTAAACATAATTTTATTGATAAAATTGCAATAGGGAGAAAAATTCTAGGACATAGTTTTAATGAAAATATTGATATGATAGAAGAATATTTATAATCCAAGAGGATACAATTTTAGTTTATCATAAATACATTTATTGATCACTTTAACAAATAAAGAAAGTAAAATAAAACGAAAACCATAAAACACATGAAATAACCAAAATATAATACAATATTTTTTTATGGATATATATAATATAAATTCCTTAAATGGTAATTTAAAATAAACAATACCAAAAATAAATGAGATTATATCATAATTCCCTTACCTCAAGCCTCAAATTCAATTTTTCATGTATAAAAGTATAGTATAATAAATATTAATTTATAATAAATATATTATTGAACCGTATTTAAACATATATTATAATTTTTTATTTAATTAATTCTTTTATTTTCTCTTTTATCAACAATTCATCTTTAAAATTTATATTCAAGTGAAAACTTGATTGTTTTCCATGATTTTTTCAATTTAATGGTTCCGATTATTGCACCTTGGTAATGGTTTCATCATGTGTAAAATATAAATAATTAAATAAGTATCATATTTATTCATTTTATTTAGTTTTGTAACCCGTCATATGAAGTTATGAGAAAAAATTAATTACTTCACTTTGTGGATATAGTTCACTACATATGCACGAGCAATGCTTCCAATTTTTAATGCATAGTACATGAGAAAAATAATTTATAATTCACCATTTATAAATCCTTATAATATCATTTATTATATATATATATTAAATATAATTATATTACAAGTTATGTAAATAGAAAATGAAAAAACTGATGACATTACTTTTTGGAGTTAGTAGTCCACAGATATGCACAAGTGGTGTAATTATTTTCAAATGATAGTTTAGGTAAGAGGGTTGACTATATTTTATAATTAAAGGAATAAGAATTTAATAAATATAATATTTATAAATTAAAATATTATAATATAAAACCTTTAAATATTATGATGTTAAATGATACATATCCCTACGGGGAGGCGATAGTCCACATGTACGCTCGAGTGATGATATCCTTTCTCATTTCATGGGAAGGAGGTGGAAAGTGTAATTTTCTTAATCATAATTATATATTACTATATTAATGACACTATATTAACTATTTTCTGAAATACATGGAAAATTTATAGGAATTATAAGAATATATAAATATTTAATGAGTCCTATAACATGATTAACTATTCTTTGAGAGACCTTCATTTCCTTACACTTTAAGCCTCCATAGGATGGAATTAGTGTGAGAAAATGTACTCAAGAACAAAGGTAATAATTATAGTAATATAATATTTATTTGATTACAAAAAGGATCAAATTTTTCAATAATAATGGAGAAGATGTTCCATTTTATAATTGAATGGAGGGACACACATGGAATTACATAATTATTTTAATAATGAAATGTATCCTTCAAGTGAGATAGAAAATAATGAATATTAATTAAAAGTAATTATAATTTAATGATGAAATATATTAAACTAATAATACATAGGAAACTTTTGGTTCCACTTATACCCTTATCTCATAGTTAAACCCCTCATAAACTAGTTTTAACATTAAAGGAGATAAAATAATTATTATTTTCAATATTCATTATGAATAATAATAATTATATATCTTTTGAATTATATAAATTATATTTATTTATAATCATAGATTGCATTTTAGAAAATCAAACTTATATAAGTGGTCAAATTCATTTCATTTTTTTCAAAATGCAATAAAAATGGTTTTTAGGAAGAAAAAAAATTTATGCATAAAACTGAAATTAAATTCATTCCATGGATTGTTAAAACCACTAAATGAATGTGAAAATATTTTAATGAATATACTATATAAAAATTAAATAAAAAACATTCCATCATTATAGATTAATTTATTTTATTAATATTGAAAAACATTGTCTGCATAAATTATTTTGTGGAACAACATCTCTTTTTTCCTTCAAATGGTTTTATTTAAATATATATCTAATTTAAAACCATTAAGAGTATTTTATACATAAGAAAAAATTATTTATTAATATGTTTTTTTTATTATTAATAACATACAATCCAATATTTTAGTAATAGAAAACCCATTAAATAGTAATATTTCAATAGTATATCATTTTTCAATTAACCTTAGCATTTCCTATAAGAATGTTATCATAGAAATAATATTTATTTGAAGAGAAATATATCCTAAAATATAAGGGAGTTAATCATATCCCATTATATATGGGAATTAAATTTCCCTAATTTTCTTATATCATGGCCACATATAAGCAGAGTATAGGTATACAATATCACTAAATTCAAGCTATAGAAATCATCAACGACAGTCATCATAATGTTTTTAGGAAATATGGGACTCCCAAATGAAGTTATATATGAATATGTCCTACTATTCCATTTCTGTTTCCATGATAGGTTTGAATAGTTTTATTCAAAAATATCATCCCAACAAATTTTAGTTTTTTAATTATGGATATATATGGATTTTTAGGGATCCCTATTAATGGTCGAGGAAAATCTATTATTATAAAACAAAATATACAAATAAAGTTGACGATACCTAACTCATTTAAAATAAATTTCACATGTTCTCAATATATACTCTCAGGATTTAATGTTCCAATTATGTTGACCATATTTCTAAGAAGGACTTATAGTGTTAATGTTCAAATTAAAATTTGAATATTACAAAATAATTATCTAGAACATTGATGTAAACATTGATAAAAGTAATACACAATAGAATGTGGTAATAAATGAGACCATGCCACATTGTTAAAGTATATCATGGAATCTTACTAAATTTATGAATATTATCCTATGGAATTAAAATTAATTTATTTCCTAAGGGAATAAACTACAACCCAAATATAATTGTTCCCTTTTGTTGTTTTGAGGATTCCAATTATGAAATATATTGTAAATATTTCATATTTCCATTCTACTATGGGAAATTTTTATAGAGTCCTATTATAATTTTATCTATTATAATTAATATACTAACATAATAATAATTATGTTAAATAGAATGTAATAACCATTTTCATGTTTTCCCACCTGAAATACAGTTTCATATCCCCATACATCATCATAATTCTAGGATTAATAGAGAATAATGTACTATGAGCTTCATATAGTAGGTCCGTATTCAAGTATATTATCAACAAGATAGAAACATAGTTTTTGATGATTATAATTCAATCCAAATCATGGTTGAACTTATAAAAATTCATTAACTTCCTCTTCAGTTTCACATCCTTCTTCGTGAAACCAAGATAATGATATTAAAATCAATGATCAATATTGGGAAAAAATTTCCTCCATGTAATTGATTAAATAAATTATTGTTATGGGGTATATGAAAAATTTTCTTGATAGTGATCTTTTTTTTTCTAAATAATTAAGGAAAAAAATAATTGACTATATTTTTTCTTCACAAAAAGAGTATGTGAATCTCGTGATGATGAACTAGGTTAAATTAATAGCATATCCTGATTATCCTAGGGATTTTTCTGAAACACTTAATACTAAATTTGGGAAATTAAAAAGGTATGATTTAAAATTAGTATAACACCATGTATAAATTCCATTGAAAACTAAACATTATGATTCCATGAATAACTATGAAAGTATTTATGAAATACAATAGTACAATCCCAATCAATATCCATATACATATTATTGAGTTTATCACCAACCATTTGAGATAAATATTCATTTTTAATAAGTAGTTGAAGCCATACAATGGATTTTATTTCCATAATATTATCATGTTCAACCTCACATTGATAGATAATAATATGTTTACATGGAAAATAAACATTTATTTACCTTCCTAAAAAATTCATCAAGGATCTATAAATTCTCACTATAACATAAAACAAAATAATAGGGACAATCACAGTATTTATATGAAGATAATTCCACAAAACATATATAGGATATGATCTATAAAATTTATATTTGATAATTCTTCCACATGGATTATTTTGTGGAAAGATATGAATCTAACCGTCATGGTGTTGATGGAATAATATTTAAAAATTATTTACATATAAATTTGTGGGTAAAGATTCAATAAAGTAATATATACTATCTATATTGGATAGAAAGTGAACCTTTAAATATATCTTTCTTCTTAGCCACTTCAAGTGTGATAGAAAAATCATTCCTTTTATCCTTTTTCATAGGGGATTTTCGAGGCAAACCATAACAATTTTCTCTTGGAATATAGAATTGATAAAAATAATTTCAAAAATCATTGCATTTAAAATATTATAGTTCATTGGTTGAATCTTTATTCTCTTATATTTAAAATTAATGTGTTCTCAAACCCCATTAACAATATCTCGATCAATTTAAAACTTTCCATAATTAAAACATTTCATAGTTTCTTTCAAAACATTTATGGAATGATTTCCCCAATATTTTTTCATGTAGGTTAGTTAAATTTATTTTCTCCATGGGATTTTTCATCCAAGTAACCATGAACCTTTATTTTTATACTCTAGTCTTTAAAACCAAATTAATAATTAGAATTCCCAACATCTATTTCTCCATTTAGAGAGCATTAGATGATTTCATCATCGTAAAAATAGTCTGTAATGGATAATTCATTTTGAGGAATTTATTTTAGGACACTGAAGAATCAATGAAATTTTCCCATAGTTTCGATTATCAATACACATTCATACCGTTTACATTTTTTAATGTTTTATTTTTATATACTAATGGATTCATCACCCTTCAACATCATATTAAGAAATTAAAAGTTTTTATTACTATAAAGAGTTCAAGTGATTTATTTTTTTGTGAAATGCCATATCAAACTCTTCCAAATACATGGAGTTCATTTTATACAATTTCCTTGTATTCTTTATAATAGTACAACATTGATAAAAATCATAATAAAAGATATATACTTCTAAGAAAATGTTGTCATGGTCTGTGTACTGATGAATGGAAAATATATTTTTCATCACACTAACCCATTTCAGAATAAGTATTGCAGCATCATTCCTATAGAAGGTGGGAGTCCTTTTCTACATGAAATAATATAGGGTATGTTTCTCCATCCTTGTTGAATTTAGAATCATTATATTACTCATTCTATATCTTAATGGTTTAGAGCGTTGAGTGAGAATAGTCATGAGATATTTCATCCGTGATCCAAATAAATTTGTTTGTTTACGAATAATCCCATTATATTTTATATCATATAAATTTTAGAATGATCCCTTCTAGTTACACCCATTTTAAAAAATAAAAATTAGATAACATTGATTTTGGTCAATAATAAACACAATAATAATGTAGAATAAAACAATTTCTGATATTTCCAAATTTATGACAACATTTTATCACTTGATGATACATTTGGTTCATCCTACATAACTTTTGGATTGCTGTATTTTTGCATGGGCTCTATAGTGATATTTACCAAAACCAAATCTAAAATAACTAAAATATCCTCTTACAATAATTCAGGTATCCACATAATAATATATATAAATACTACATCATTCTATATGAAATTTTTATAGATATCACAATTATACATGTGTGAAGACTATAATGTATTTTTTTGTTTGAACACTAGATCCATAATAAACATATTTCTTAAAAAAATTTACATCTCCTAAAATAATCTACATATTAGTACTATTAATTAAATATCATAATTACAAATTTCTAATCAAACCCTAGGAAGGGAAACATATAAATGATGAGATCATATTTATTGAAAGGGTATACATGATAAGTATCCATCATAAACATATATGATAATCATAATGGCATGATAACATAATAAAGTTATTATTCTTAATGAATAATATTTCATCATATAAAACCCATAGATCGTAAACTCCTATATAAATTCAGATCCATAAGCATGATTAATAACGGTGTGAATGTAGTAACCATCATTTAAGTGTGAATAGATTAACACCTAGAATTATAATCTTGGGAAATATAAAACATGTGAATATATTGATTCACAGTCATGTCTATCCATAATGTTATGATAATTTTTATGTTCAGTCATACTCATACACCATAATGTGAACAAAACTATTCACAAGAATTTCTATGCATAATATTATGGGAATGACATGAAGAAATCAAACTAACCAATAAATGTGAACATATTTATTTCCAATCATTTCCATGATTATCTTTATCATCTCATGATATATATATATATATATATATATATATATATCTCATTACACAATATGTTATAGGTATAAAACCACCCCAACCATCAAATAATAATAATACAGCCATATGTATACACAATATCAAGAAAACATGTAATATTTTATCATAGATGAACCCACAGAAATGAAAATGGGTGTCATGAATATTAAATCTTCACAAAAAGTACCCATAAAAAGAAAAAATAAAAATGGTATCATTTGATCATATCCCAAGTGCTAATAGGCAACACCATTGGTTATTTTCCTTGAAAAAAATATCATTAAATAATTACTGGATCTTTTCTTGTGTAAAATAGCCTTTTTGTATTTAAATCACTTATTTAATGGAATCAAATTTACATAATATTAGATTTTTGAAATGAAAAATGAAAATTATAGTTTGAGAATCAAAATAGAGTAGTCCTTAATGATAGAAAAATCATTCATGTAATGTACATTAAATCAATGCCTCTATTTTACATTTAGTAGAATGGTCCGTATTTAAAAAATGATAATAATATTACATTAAAATTTTTATAGATAAAAAATGTTCTTAATTTTTAATTTATTCAATACTTTTAAAATAATTTAAAAAATATTTCAACAATTTTAAATAAAATATTTACATGGAATAAAAATATTTCTGACCCTAGAGGAAAATGATTTTTTTCTTAATAATATTTTCTCATTCATTTTTTTCATAGAGTGGAATATACAAGGATAATATAAAAACAAAAAATAATGACAAAAATATAATAGGTTATATAGGTTTTAATGTATAAGTTTTATATTGTTTCCCCTAATGAAAATTTAAAATCATCATTATTGAAAAGAAATATGAATGTATAATAATTTCCTAACCTCATGTCTAATATTCATTTGCACATGTTCAAACCTGTTGTATAATAAATATATATTTATTAAATTTATATTATAGAATATTATTAACATTAAAAAAGTACTATTTATTTCCAAATTTTAATTATCCATTTATAAATAATTCATCTGAAAATGGATATTCGAGTTAAAATTCGCCCATTTTCCAAGAAAATTTGTGTTTAATGATTTATTTACATGAAAATTATGTATGGTTTCATGATATATAAAATATTAACCATGAAATAATTACCCAATTTATAAAATATATAATCATTTATGACAATACAAATAAACTAGGGCTGGAAAATGTATTACATCACCTCATGGAGATGGTAATTTGTACGTACTCATGAGTTTACTCTATATTTCTTGATAGAAGGAAGAGAGTGAAAATTTAATTATAATTTTCTTTTATAGAATATTAATTATATAATAAATATCAAAAATTAAAATTAAAATTTTCATTATTACAAACCATTCAATATGGAAATTAAAAAATCACATTGCTCCTTTGTGGTGATTTTCTACACATACGCATGAACAAGGATGACATTTTCTAAAATATGTGAATGTAATAAGGAAGACATGATAATATTATTAATGAAGAAAAATTATGTATTAAAAAACATATATAAATATTAAATAAATTATAATAACTAGCCATCAATTATGGTGATATAAAATAAATCACATCGCTACATGAAGTAAGTATTCCATGCATATACACGAGCAACACATTCATTATAGGATTTATTTAAAGAGAAAGAAAATGGTTTTCCAATTATTATAATTACATATCGGTAAATTTATAATACTAAAACATTATTTTATGATTTATAAATTTAATTTAAAGGATTTCAAGTAATAAATAAAGTTTCAAATAGTCAGGCAAGACAATTACCACTTTATAAAAAACCTCCTTTGTATTCCACCTTAAGCCATCATATGATGCTATTGTGGTAATACCAAGATCCCAAGAATGAATGGAATTAACTTTCTAATGTTTTTGGGTTGTTATTTGTTAATCTTCATGTCTAAATGTTTGTCACTAATAAAGTAGAATAAGTTCCCTTTTATATGTACATGGATGGGACACATTGAATTACTTAAAATATTTAGATAATATATGGATAATCATAATAAAAGTGTCACAAAATGGCTGATAAATACATTTTAGGATAATATAAGGTCATAATATTTTTCAAAATAAAGTGATATATTCAATTTTTAGAGATATGTTTACCATTAAATCTTAGTTTAATCTTTTGGTAATCATGTTTTAACCCTAATTGTGGTAGGAAGTTTTGTTTTCTACATTTACTATTAATTATGACCAAAAACTAATTTGACCCATTTAAATTATATAAATAGTGAATATTTTAAATTATAAATAAATTTTAAAATTTCAATCATCAATATGTTGAAGAAAGTCATTTTAAAAAATGTGTGCAAAATGCAACACAACCATTTTACAAAAATACATTTTGAAGAATAAAAATGAATTTAACTTGATAACATGCATAGTCAAAACTATTAAATGAATATTAAATTATTTTATATATTATATTTTTAAATAATTTAATTAATTACATTCATCAATAGATATAAATTTATTTATTAATATATAGAAATTGTTTTGTTTTAAAACCTTTCTTTACGAAAAACATCTCTTTTTATCATCAAATGATTTTATTTTAATTTATAACCAACTAAAACCCCTTAAATTCACTATAATATTTTAAGAATTATTTTTTCATAATTTAGTTAGTCTAATGGAATTTATCAATCCCATGGACTGGTAATAAATGACACATTAAATAATAACATTCTAATATTATATCAATGTTCATTTAAATTTTGAGTTTCTAATAAAGAATCATATAAACAAATTAAATTGATTTAATGAAAAATATATCATAAACCCTCTAAGAGTTATATAGAATATTTAAAAAAACATAATTCATATTTAATTAAAGACAACTCAAACATAAAATATGGAGATAAAGGTAAATGATAAAAATTTATGAAAACAATTTATATTATACTTCCATATGATATTATATGTATTTGAGAGGAGTATAGTTCAATTTGAGTGAACATAGTCCAATTAGTTTTTAATTAGATAAAAATCCATCAGATATTTTTTAGTTGAAAAAAATAGCCTTTGAAAATAAATAAAAATACCAAATTAAGGGAATAAATATAGTAGTATACATAAATTGGGTGGAATATAATACAAGAAAAAAAATAGGTAAACAAATAATTTCAAAACCCAAAGAGAGACAATTGGTTAAATAATTCCAATATTTTTTTTTAATTTTTTATATAAGAACCAATGAATGAAATAGTAAGTAGATAAAAAACTAAATAAAATAAAATATTATATTTTTATAGTTTTACAGAAGTTTTAAAATACATGTGATAAATAACTATGGATGAATACGATAAATAGTTATGATTAGGGTAGGAAATAGCTAAAAGACTAGCAATGAAATTTCATAGTAAGTTAAAAATGTTTTAAGTGGACATAAGATAAAAGATGACAGTAAAATAACTTCAAAATTAAATTTATATATATAATAGATTTAATTTATGATTTTCATATTTTTAATATTTGTTAATATTAAAAAAGAAATAATATTATTACAAGTGAAATACAAGAAGAGGGATAATTTTAAAAAATAAGAGAGGGAGGCTTGAATTTGACATCGTAGATTATAATATATGTAATATAATGTAGAATATATGCTTCACAATGAAGACTAAAATGTGATAAGATATATCTAAAGGAAATTATATATAATACATATAAAATTATAGATAATACATAAGTAATATAACTGCTAAGAGGAAATATTGAGAGAGATGGAGAAAACCCATTATATTCACTTGTTATTTTCATGAACACCATCTTACTTTGAATATCACCAACATATAATTAAGAGTAATTTTTATAAAAACCTTTTTTAATATCTATTACCATCCAAATAAGTCACATATAAACATATATTAATTTATTTTTTATTTTTTATTTAGTCAGATTATTTTTATCATTAGATATCAATATTTAAAGTTCTTTCATTCTTATTTCGGCATGGGGTCATTATCACTATTCCTTATACATATGTTTGTCCTTTAAAAAATAATCAATTTATCGTAATAATTTTTTTTATTTATTTATAAATTCCCAATCTTTTTATATTGATTTAAATTTATTATTAAACTATAAATAATAAATGATTTTGTAATTTTTTATTATTTATTCAGATGGGATTATTTATTTTCATAATAATTTTCATCTTAATATTTCCATTCCACACCATTAAAATATCTTGACTAAATATTATATTCCATTGTTTCTTTTTATTAATTTTCTAAAAATATATAATTATTATTTTGAAATTGTGGCATCATTATTCTTATAGGTGGTTGGACTGACCTAGACACAGATGTTCTCCAAATAAAATGTGGTTGTTAATAGAATACATATTGTATCATTATATACTTATTATTGATCAATATTTGTATGAATTAAATGTTGTTTAGGATATGTGTAAGAATTAAAAATAGTTATAAGTTAAAGATAATGGAAATATATTAAATTTTTATTATTCATAAATTGAAGAGTAAAATATTACCTTAAAATTTAATTTTTATAAGCCTTTCAAAATTAGTTTTGTGATTAAATTATCCCAAATGTGAGAGTTACTTGAAGAGGCTAACTTTTGGTAATATTATGTATATAAAGATGAATATTATGGGTTTCATATAAATAATAGAGAAAAACCCCTTATATATATATGATAATGATTTGAATTTCTTTAAATATTAATTTCATAATGTAAGAGGTATAATATTTTGAAAGGAGGGTGAATCAACAATGATCATAGAATAAAGACTATCATTTGTTATAATATAATCATATTAAGGAGTTATAGATTATAATAATTTTATTAATTCATTCAATAATTTAATCATTTAATGATTTTTACTCTTCAACCTGGTAACAAAATTTTTAACTCTGTAAAAAAGTTTTTTTTTCAAAATAAATTATATTTACCGTATTACCCAATTTTAATTTATTAAATCCAAATTTGAAATCCATTATAGTATAATAATATTATATATTAAATAAAAATTATTTACTAAATAAAAATGTATGACATATAATTTTTCTATATTTAATTAATATTATTTAATTATAATAAAATAATTTAATAGTTATTGTATAAATTCTAATTTATTTACTTATATATAAATATGATCCATTTTTATTAAAATAATTCTCATAATGTTATCAAAACAATTTTTAAATAGAATTTTATGACATAAAAAATAATTTGTTAACTACAAAATAAATTTTTAAAAATGCATTTTTAAGTTTTTATTTGGATCAACAATTAATTATTATACATCAAATAAATGTAAAATACTTTAGTTATAATGTTAAAATATATTTTCATCCTGATAATATTTTTCAATCTATAGTAGTTTTATGTCAATAATTTAAAATGTGACATAATTTTATAGTTAATATATATGACAGATATATATCCAATGTCTATATATCCTCAATGACCACATAATGGAAATATTAGCCTTTTTCATTCTTATATATATCCTTATATACATATTAGAAAATTTTTCATATAATTATATCAAAATTATCATTATATTTCCTATGTTTAAAATTATTTCCATTATCGTGCTCAGTGGTATGCTTCTTATGGGTGAAAATAAGGATGATTATATCATGCTTATTGTATTGTAATTATTTTTAGTTATCTACCCATTTTAGTTTTTTTAATTAATTCTCACATACATTTCTTATATTATCTAAATATTTATACCATTTTATGTTTCAAAATTTCACCTCAAATAATTATTTTTCACATTATATTCTTATATCTTCTCAACCAAATAATTTAATTTCAAATAATATTCATATTAAATAAATGAATATTTGTATAAAAATATTGATTATAACATAAAAATTATAAAATTAAAAAAGATTAGTTAATTCAGGTTACTTTTTATGATTTCACTATAAAAAATAATATTAGAGGATGTTTGTTGATGTAATTAACTATATTTATGTAAATATAGGTTTATGTTGAAACATCCCATATTTATAGTGATATTTTTATAAATTTAATTTCATAAATTAAATATTAAAATGTTCAATTGATTTATTCATTTATATTTTTTAATGTAATACAACAATTTATAATCATATTTAACACCTATGTAGATTTAATTATTTAATACATGTTTCTCATAAAAATATTAATTCAATTTTATGAATAATATATATCTATTAAAATTATTTCATAAAATCTAATTTATTTTATTAATTATTTTTTAAAATATAAAAAAATATTTCATTAGAAATTTATAATTTATATAATAATCCACTTAAGGTTTATGTATTTTCATTTATATTTTGATAATGTAAAATTTCCATTACAAATAATTGTTAAAATATCTTAAATGGAAAGAATTATGTAAATTTCTGATTATATTGGTTTGAAAACATAATTTCAAATTAATATATAGTTATATGATTACATTATAGAAATTATATATTTTTATGGTAGTCATTATAATATTAGTAATTAGATTAAAACATCATTAGAACTAAAATCTTAAGTATTCATTAAAATAAGTCTATTTTGAATATTATTTAATAAAATAATGATTTCACATTTATTAAATAATTATTATAAAAATGGATATACAGTTTTTAGTGTATAAACAATTAATTATCAATAAAATAATAATTAACTAATAATTAAAAATATAATTTTTTCACTCATAAAAATGCCTATGTTTTTGTTCTAAATAAATTATTTTTCTGTGTATTGTATTATTTATTTCAAATAAATAAAAATAAAAAATAGAGTAGGAATATAAAAAAATGGAATATATTTTTGGAATTATTTTGTAAGAATTTTTTGTGGTCAGTTTTTTATATTTTTTTAATAGAAAAATTCATTGTTGAATATTAAAACGATGTATAATTACTATATAGATATCATATTTTATCATTGTGTATACTAATGAAATTTATATTTTTCATGAAATTAAATGTATTTTGGGATTTTACATTTATTTCTTAATCCAAACCTCCAAAATATTTAATCACGTGATGGTTTATTATTTGATTATATAATATTTTATTCAAATATTATATTCTACAACAATCTCTATCATCCCATTGTAAATACTATCCTTCACCACCAAAAATATCCCCACACATAATAATATTTCCCAACGAAGATATACCCAAATAAAACTACAATACTCTTATGTACATACTATAGGCTTTGTCCATATCTAAAGTACACCCTTTTAAGGCCGAATCCAATTAGAAATTGAGTCTTACTAATGAGTAAGGTAAAAATTCAAGTTTTATCTTTTCTATTTTTTCCATTATATATTTTTATTATACCCAAAAATATATTCTATGCATCCATAGATAATGACATTAGTGAAATTAATATACCAAAATGCTTATATAATGATTGAATAATCCTCATATATGTTTCTCTCATTTACTATAAAATGTAATTTTCATCCAATTTGTTTTTGGTTAACCACCTCCATGAATCATGTATTCCATTTCTAATCACCATATCTATGTTTAGATTGAATATGATTTTATATATTATTATTTTAAAACAAAATACATATAAACATGAATATTAAAATGTAATATGATTTTTGAAATATTAAATTGAACATAATTGTTATTTTTTAAACAAACATCCATTAATGGAAGGTATGATGGATAATGACGATGATTCCTATAAAAAACATTATAAAAATACTTATCTAACTTCTAAAAAATTAATTAATAAATTAAATATTTGTAACATATTTAGTATTATGTAAAAAAGAGTTTCAATTTATATTAATAGTACTACGAAAAAATTGTTTTTAATTTTACCCACAAGAATATGTGTATTATGTCTTCTAATTTGAATTTATTTTTTGAAACTATATTTAGCATTATTAATTTTATAATAATGTTATGAATAAAAAAAATTGCATGTATGGTTCTATATATTATATTATGATTTAACATT
The DNA here is from genome assembly GCA_963277665.1 of Viscum album. Classification (NCBI taxonomy): domain Eukaryota; kingdom Viridiplantae; phylum Streptophyta; class Magnoliopsida; order Santalales; family Viscaceae; genus Viscum; species Viscum album. Next base: position 765,684,476 of record OY728129.1, read on the forward strand.
ACTGTTGAATGTGATAAACATACCTAACCAGTTTCAGAGAAATTGAAAGATCAACCACATGTAACTAGAAAAAGAAGAAGTTATATAATAAATAAGAGACATATAAAAATATAAAAATATAAAAATCACTAAAATTAAAAATTACCTAATAGTTACTTATTAAAGTATTTAATAAAATTAATACCACTATTCTAGAGTAGTCATGTGTATTTAACCATGTTAATACACGACGAAAGGGTTTTCATTTAAAGTCTCCATTATTTCAAACCGCTGTTGTGTTATTTTAAATATATTCATATATGTATAAAATTAATAATCCTTAAAAAAGGACATAATATATTTTATTCAATTTAAAATTAATTTTTTATCTCTTTATCTCAATTCTGAATTTATATTTCACACATTATCATGTTTAAAAGGGTTCTTTTCTTACTCAATCACCTCATCAAAAATTTATTATCCATTATAATCTATCCATTTATTACCATTTACTAATTTATAACAATCCTAAAAATTTTACCTCTATGATTCCCTTTCATTCATTTTAGATTTATGGAATTCATGACTTTTTTTCCCTTTTGATGTTGTTCAAGTAAAATACCACAATATTTATAAGTACAGTCTTTCCACTTACTAATTCCACTCCATATTTCTATAACATTACTTTTATTTATCATAATGGAAAAAAATATTATGGGTTTCGTATTATTAATATAATGTTTTAAAATTAATTCTATTTACTTTTAATATTTGTTTTCAGAAGTTATTCATTTATTTATTTTTTGGAAACCTCAAAAAATGTTATCGAATTTCATTTCAACAAGTCCTTTCAATTTTTATCTCCATTCATACAACGAATTGTTTCAAATAATTTATTTATTTTTTATGTTATTTTCATTATTAATGTTATTCAAAATAGTATTTTATATCATATGTGTCCTTAAAAAATAAGGTTTTTAGTTCATTTTAATTTCATATTAAAACTAAATAGTTTTTTCTTAAACTTCATTGACATATTATCATCCTATTAATGATTATTTATCAGTTATAATATTATCTTATATTCCCCTGAATTTTTATTTCTAATGAAATATTCTCTTGTTTTGAATCATTTTAAATAATGATTTTTGTGTTAAAATAACATTTCATTTAATTTTTAATGTTTCTATGCATCTGTTGTGTACTGGAAATGAAGTATCGATAAGAAAATTTATTTGTAAACATTTTTTTCATGCTTTACAGTCAATTATGAAAAAAATTCATCCAAGGAATTTCCTTCGTAAATACCATTATTACCTTGTTTTTATTAAATCATGTTCACCCATATACCCATAAATTTGATTGAATATGGAAATTATTGATTAATAAATATATCATTCACCTAATACAGTGTGAATACTTTATACTTAATTGTCTTTATTAAAGGGTATTTACCAATAGTGTCACCTTCTTTAATTAGATTCTTATTTAAGTTCCAATTCCTATTATGTTTGGATTTTTTTGTGAAATTATGATTATTTTCAAATTAGTGTGTCAGAGATATTCATGATGAATTATGATGAGATAGGTGGGGTTAAAATTATATATTCTTATATTCAATTATTTAATGTATGGTATTTACATAATGTTTTGAGTGAACGTAAGGATTTTTTTTACAAAATCTATAGAATGATCTTTGTACTCTAAGTTAAAGTTGGAACATGATGTTATAACTGTTTTAAATTTTTTTGTAGTATTTCAGCACAATGTTATGATATCTTAGTAGTGAGAGTTTCCATTTTATAATTAAATTATTTATGTTTGTTCCAAAATGGTTTTTTCATGATTATCATTTTAATATGACACCTTGAATCATATACTATATTTACATGTGATGGATTATAATCCAATCTATGATTCACTATTATGTTAAAATTCTATATTTTCACTTCTTATTATTTCATGATCTTATTGAATTAATAATTCCATTTATTATATGTGTGTAGTTTTAAATTATTTATCCCTTATTGAGCCCCTGATCTCACTTATTTTTTATGTTTATCCATTTAACTATGTGATTGCAGTTGATAAAGGGTGTATCATAAGGTTATAAGTGTTCTAAAATAAATTACTTCTTTATACAATATGTTATAATATAGTTTACCAATTTATTTCATTCCCTGTTACCAATGACACAAAAATATTGATCTTAGAATTTGGTTACAATTAATATTTTATTTATGTTTAATATTATTAATATAATTTCCTTTCTGAAGATAATATTATTTATTTCTTAGTAATATAATATTTTATATTTTTCATGTATCATGTGATAAAACCAAGAAAAAATATAATATTAGTTTAAACATCACCTTTTGAGAAAAATATGACCCTATGGTTTTTTGGCATTATAGTGGGACAAAAATATAACGAAGATAAAAATAATTGTAAAATTTAGATCATAATGATCCAAAAATATAATCACACTCTCAAACAACAGTATAATAAAAAAGTAGAATGTTTTATAGGAAAAATTAATTTTAGAAAAGAAAATATATATATTTTGGAGAGAATAAAAGTGATTGAAATCTGAGTTATTTATAGAAAGTACTTAACTTATAAAACTATTACAAATCAAACCGTACAATATGAATATAACCATTTTAATACTTATCTAACCATTGAAATATTAATCTGACCATGAGGAATAGTATCATGGATTTAAGAATAGTATCATTACATATGAAGGTTTAAAATAATATTTATCCATTGTAAAAAAATATATATGGACTATTTATATCATTATACATGAAAATATTTTTTCAAAAATGATAAAATAAGTGTTTTTATTTTTGAAAAACATAAATGTTTCATCTATATTTTTATATCAAATATAATGATTTGAAATAAATTTTGGTCGTATAAAAACATGTTTAAAAATTATTATTAATTTTTTTATAATTAAAATATATTTTTATTAAAATTTAATTAAATTTTCACTACACTAGAAAAATGTTCCTAATATAAAAATTTGTATTTTTCAAAATAAATAATAATTTTATTTAAATATTATATATATCATAATAATTAAATTATTTCCGTTAAATGTGTTTCATTTTTTATCCACATATCAAAAAATGGCTAGGTGGGTTTTTGGTATTTTTTGAAAATAGTAGAGTTTCTTTTGGATAATGCAATATAAAATAATATTTAATATTATAAGAAATAGTCATGATTTTTTGAGTCATATATGATGTAAGAACCCATTACTTTTAATAAAAATATACTATTTATTTTATATCATCACAATAATATATTTTATTGTTCGTGTTGATCCATGATAACAAAATAATGAATTTAATATTTAAAAACACTCATTTATTCCACTTATAAAAACTTCCTCACACCACCCCTTCTCGTAAAAACATCTAATACTTGATGATTTCAAAATATCTATATAATTTAATTTAAAATAATTTCTATCTTCTCCTTGTATTGGTATTATAATGAAAAGATAATTTAGTGGAGCCTTAAGTGGGATCCTTAGAGGATACGACCAATGAACGATATATGATTCTCAGCTAATCTCCTTCAATTTTATTATTATTATACCACACTCATATGATCTACTTACACCTAAAAATAATAATACAAGTATCATAAATATATTGACATTTAATTATTATTTTTTTATCACAATAATAACCTTCCTTTTTTATCTAGAAATGAAATTGTTGTCTACAATATGGTTGGTTCACTGCCTCCATGAACAAAGTATTTGGTTTTTCTCCATCACCTTTAAGGATGCTCATAAAAATAAAAAAATTGTTAAATATAATGATTATAAGTATATAATATATGATTTAGAAATTTTTAATGAATATATATAGATAATAATAAAATAAAATATAACTTTTTCTTCATTATAGGTAAAATGGCATAAATGAAATAATCATATATCACTAAGGACTTTACAAAATGAATCATTACAATTTTAGAAAACCAAAAGATATTTGGGGCCATTTAAATTTATGTAATGACATGAATATCATTTAATTTTAATTCTATAAGTATATTCCAATTTTAATAGAATAAATATATTTATGCACAAGGTATCTTTCCATGGAACCCTAAGAACAGTGATCTCAAAATGAAGAAAATAAACTTTAAATATATTTAAAATGGTAATAAATGAAAATAATATAATTATAGTAAATAAAATATAGATGTAACGATTATTAATTATTTAAATTATGAATCTAATGTTTTTATGTACGAAAATATTTTCAAGTGAGGAATGATTCTAGAACCTATAGTAAGTTATCCATCCGAACCACCGTATTTTCATTGAGGCTAAAAATTATATCTATTACATTAATTCTCACTATAAAATTATTATTTAATATCTATATATTCTATATATATGTCCAAAACATATATACCTATCTTAATTCAACATTCGATGATGTTCCTATAAATGTTTTAAAAGTATTCCTTCCCAATTTCATTCATAAAAAAACCCGATTAAAGGAAACATATTTGTTTCTTACCCAATTACATGTACCACTACCTAAAATGTTTCAATGAACCCCTGTTTCAAAAATATATCATTTGAACATGGATTTTTTTTTATTTGGGGTTTTATGGAAATTATTCTTCTCATACCCTCTTCAATGACTACCTATAATTTTTCTTAAACCCCTTCTTAGGAGGTATATTTCAAATGAGATTTCTTCACAAATTTTTTATTATTAAATTAACATGGACATAATTTGTCATTAAAAATGATTATGAATATCTATTAATGCATAAAATAGTTATTCAATTCAACACTTTATGATATTCTATCTTTTTATTCTATATTTCATTGTTATGAACCCTAGTTCATTTCATAGGTAATCCTTATGTTTATGTCATCTGTAATATTTTGTTATAAACAAAATGTATGAATGTAAATGTCTTGATGGGTGAACCTATATATCATTCCAATTCATTGGATGGTTTTTTTTATCTTGAATTATTATGTATGTGATTAGGGACTAAACCTAATACATGATGGGTCTTTATTGAACTTGTGATTTTTTAGGGAAGTTATCCTTTTATTATGATAATATCATATTTTATATTCTTGAAACAATATTATGTGGTGATGATATTATGATTCTATGATCTTTCTATTTTTCCTTAATATTATTAAAATAATCCTTGAGTTTTGTGATATAATGTTATGCCTTTTGACTCATATGTTGTGGTTCATTACAATTTCAATCCCCTTACATGGATTTAAAAATAAACCCATTCATCTATGAATTCCTTAATATATTGTATATATTTTTAAGACCTACAAGTGATTTTTGATCTCATTAATTATAATAAAGTAATGATGTTGTTTTTTAGTTTTCTTTTGATGTATTATATACCTAGTCTTCCAAATACACTAGGCCTTCCAATAGCTGGCATGTGTTTATTGGAATATTATATTAAAAATCTTGTAATATTTTTTTTAAAATGAATTTATTAGTAAAGTTTATATCCGAGAAAGGTATACTTATTGTATTAACACTAGAATAATTTTTTGGTAACCCTAGGCAAAAGTCTATGTGTAGGAAATAATCCTTACATTATTGTGAAGTACATAGAGAATGTATTCTAAGAAATTACGTCCATATATAGATTAAAAATTTCATGTGGATATAGTACCATTTTACAAAGTGTTAGTAACCCCAAAAAGGGAGCATTAATATTAACTTGATCTTTACATGGTGAATAACAGAGTCCTTTTAGTACACATGGTTTGAAACACCCATGGGAAATTGTATAGAAAATAAAAAACTCATTATTAACCAATATAAAGGACTTGAATAAATTGTTAGGTAAGAAAACCTAATAGGAAACATTACCCACGATTGAAAAGATTGATTCCTAGTGACTAATAATATGTGATTTAAATTTTATTTATATGTTATTCCATCTAACTTCATCGTTAGCCTCTATAATTAATTTTTAGTTTTAATTTTCTCATCTCAATGGTTATTTTGGATATAGTAAATGAATATAACCGTATTAAAATATTTAAAGGTGGACCTATTATCCATAGATGGGCATAAAATGACCCATATTATTATAGTTCTGTGAAATCATTCATATTTTATAATTTACATAACTATTCAAACGTCACCTCAAAACATGGGGGTTCAGCTATCTATAAGAACAACTAATGGAGAATTATTGACTCCCATGAATAAAATTAATCCATAGTAAATATTTCTAGAATGATCCTTCTGAAAATTCTTCTCATACATCCATTAGTGAAGTTTATGATATATTTGGAATGTATTGGATATTTATACATAAATCCAAATTCAAATATATTGAGAGGGAGACCACTCTTCACAACCCAATTCATCCTCAAATTCTATAGATGTGTGATTTGGAGGGTTAATATCTTTTAGAATAGTCATCTAAAGAGTGAATTTTATTACCAATGTGAAATTATATCTAGGTGAAATGAATGTTACTAAAGATATAATCATGAATGATGACCTACCCATTGTGTGGGATTGAACTCATTTATTTCTTGGTGAATTGCATTGTCTTCCCCCTGAATGAGAGTTGAAGTTCCCAATTGAACTTTTACATGGATCCCTACCTATATCAAATATTACCTAATAAATGGATACCATAAAGTTAAATGTATTTTAGGTGAAATGAAAAGAAAATGGTGGAAAGGGTTTTATATGACCGAGTGATTCTTTGTGGGGTGTTTCAGTATTCTTAATCATGAATAAGAATCAATCAATTTTCTTCTATATTGATTACAATGAACACAAAAAAAATCTTAATAAATAAATTTATCCTCTATCATGGATAGATGGATTGTTCAATAAACTATGGGGGACCTAGTATTTTTTATGGTGGAAATTTAGTCAGGATATCTCCAAATAACGGTATATAAGGATAGTATTCCAAAGTTTCTTTTCTAGTTACATGTGAACAATATGAGTTCATAGTGATTCCCTTCTGAATCATTAATTATCCAGAAATGTTTATGGAAATAACAAATAGGTTCTTTAGAGATTTGGTATTCTTAATGAATTATATTATGATATAATACGAAATAATGAGAATCATGAGGATAATTTTAATACTATGCTAATGAACTTATGAAATTTGAAGATATATGAAAATTACAGTAAAAGTTAGTTTAGGATAGAGGTTTCATCATTCTTGGTGCATGTTATCACCAAAAAAGGGAGATATTTGGAACATTCGTAGATAAAGAAAATAGAGTGGGCCATACCGATATTTAAAATGGATATATATTTTTTTCTTGTACTAGTTAGGAATTAAAGATGATTTTTGAGAAATTTGTCATGATTTTCAACCCCATATAAAAAATGACTCAGATAAGAGACTTTTTTAGAATGGTGAATGAAAAGAAAGCATCAATAATTGAATAAGAGGATTATCATTACAAAAAATTTCACAGTAACCTCAATTGAGGATCTTTTCATAGTAAATAATTATTCTTTAACGAATGTAATGTGTTATAAACTCATGTATAAGGATATGATATAGCCATTTAATTAATTAAATTGAATGTGCATGATATTCACAATCCTACACATGATATAGAGTTGGTTATAGTGATCTTAGAAATGAAAATATAGTTAACTTATCACTATGTGAAGAAGTGTGAAATATATATGAATCATAAGAGCCTAAAATATATATTCACACAAAATGAGCTTAATATGCTCCAATGATTATTGTTAGTGAAGATCAAGGACTATGGATTCACAATACACTACAATCATGGGAAAGTAAGTAATGTTACAGATTCTTTTAGTATAAAGGATCCCAAAACCATAATAATGATGAGAATTGAGAAGGATCCAATCTTCCTAAAATGGGAATTTTGTACATGGAGATTATAATGGAAGGAGAATCATCATTCATTTCAAAAATTATTACTCAAACATACCATCATGAGAATATAAAGGATTATCAAAGAGATAAATTGGAACATTATAATAAGGTTAAATCTATAAGAAAATCTAAATACATAGAGTTTATAATATGTGAAGAAATAATATTAAGATTTTGGCCATGAATATATGTGCCTTCAAATCCTGTTATAAATAATAGGTCATTTAATGATTAATATAGATTGACATTATATGTACACCCAGGGAGTAATAATAGGTCACAAGATATCTGAGATCACCATCAATGGGAGAATATGATAAAGTAAATGCCGGAATATACAGAAAATTTCTTAGTATGTCCATAGGCGCTGACTCAAAGAAAAAATTTCAAGGGGATGATGTTACCATTACCCATACCTATAAATAAATTGTAATACATCACTATGGGATCTTTCTAGTTTCCTTATAAATACTTCTTATTGAAATAATACTAAATAAGTTTTGATTGATCATTAGACATAACTTCTTATTTCTTTGCAATTGGAGAGGAACTCTCAATCAGTCATCATGAAAAGATATAAACTAGAGAAGTGTAGAGGTTTAATAGAAAACTTTTCTCTATTATATAATATTGAGAACCTAGATTTAACCCCATCTTCTATAATATCAAATGACTTGATATAAAATTTGAGTTTAAATATAGAATGGATTAGAATCCGTAATCTAAGAGAGAATCTAAATAGTCTATCTAGAAACTCGAAGACATGTTGAGAGTATACTCAATGAACATCAAAGTAGAATATGATAGAAATATTTATTTGGATGAGTTCATGTACAATAATAAAATTCAATCCAGATTTGAAATGGATCCATATGATACTCTTAATAGGAATTGTTGTAGAACGTTTGTACAATAGGATGAAGGTCATGAACGCAAGCTGCGTGGACCTGAAATGATAGAGAAAAATTATCAAAACTTTAAATACCATTCAACCACACATAAAGTTTACATAAATAAAACAAAAGATCTATGATGATAATTATTGATGAGATGTGATGTTTGAGGAGATACATAATGATTTCCTTCACATATATCCATTGAATAGATTCATGAGATTTTAGATTAAGGGAATGTAATGTCCTAGGTACATCATCCCCATTTATATTCTTAATCATTTTAGAGTTGTAGATTGTTTAAATGTAATCCTAAAAACCCATTCCCAAGTAAATTATTTCTTTCAAATATCCTTATTAAGGAAATAAAGACTACCTAGTCACATATATTGAGTATAAAGGTGGCAGAATTGGAAAATGATATCTCCTATGAGGGTGAACTCATGAAGACATTGGATGGTAGAGATATTTTTTAATAGGATAAAGAAAATTACCTATTCAATGTATTATGGTGAAACCATATGTATAAGGACCGTACATGTGGACCAGTGGAATCTATGAATCAAAACTATCAGAATCTATTTCAACATTAGTATGTAAAATGAAATTTATAGGGGGAAATTTCTTAGGGGGTAATAATGAAACAAATAAATCATTTATCATTATTATTTCTCTTATGAATATTCTTTTTATAAATATAAATATTATATTCTACAATGCACATAGAAAACATGATAAGTCCAAAAAAATTATTAATTTAATTTAAAATTTTCACTTAGAGAATAAATATGATGACAAGAATTAAACTATTAAAATTGGACAAAAAATAGAAAATAATATATCAATAATTTGAAGGTTTGGATCTATAAGGCCCCCTTAAATAATTTCACTGGTGAATAAAATTGTTGAAATAAAGAATAATGTTAGCAATAAAACAAAAATTTTGAAAATGAAAATGTATATATATGTGATATAAAATAGATACAAATGAATAATAAATAAAATGTGATGTATTTATGGAAATTATGGAACCCATATTATAATTAGAAACATGACTGAAAATTAACTTCTTATTATCAAAAATACTTTGATGGGAAAATTGAGAAACAAAAAGGTTCACCCAAATATAACTATAAAGGATACCACATAAATTTTAAAAGATAGCTTAAGCCAAAATGAATAATTCTACCTAAACAATTTCGAAGAGTGGTTGGTTACCAATATCTTTGGATTATCCTTTATAAGATCTTAAATGTGGAATGAGAGTTTGTTCTAGGTTTTCGTGTGCCGATATTTGTTGATCTTACCTTCATTAAAACCCTTTATTAGTATAAGATCCTTCTTTTCAATCCATAAAATCCTCTCATTGTTATTTCTAATGTTTATCAGTCTTAACATCATCTTTTCCTCTTCCTATTTGGTGTAATTGATCCTAAGAACCTCTCCCATAAATTCTTATCCAGAGTATGTGAGTAATTACATAGATTTATTATAACCATAAACTAAATCCTAATACTATTCAGGTGGAAAGGACACTATGTGTGTAACTTCCTCTTATAGATGCACATCTTTAGAGTGTATTATAATCTCCCCATGGTGTTCGATTTCTTCCTCTTATTAATCTCCTTGACTGACCACTAAGACTGATAAAAATTCCTCCACTATTTTATCGACCTTGTCTTCGTCTATGGTCTTAGTTTCTTCTTTTTATTGATCCTCTTGGATTCCTCCCACTACCTAGAGCTCTTGTTCCTTTGAGTGACCATGTTTTTTGTATGACCATTCCTTCATTGGTCTAGGTAGGCACGACAAGTCTTTAAACACCATGGATTTATGTTTTTTAGTGACGATGAAACTCCCAGGGTCGCTATATTATTTATGTCCCAGCTTCCTTCTTGGGTTGTGTAGACCTTTACTATATCCTCCACTTTCATTGTTTTATGAGGTTTATCAATAACTCTCCATATAACAACCATGTTCTTTATTACTAACTTAAACATGAATTATTACATAAAACCTCCACTTGATACAACATAGAAGATCGATAGGTCTAGTGTATTTAGGGATTATGAACATTACATAATAACTTAAAGCATATAATGTAACACATTATTGAAAACTTCTTTTACATGACCACTACATTCCCTCATACTTAGCATATCATAGGATAACCCAAGGACATGCATATGAAAAGGGTGATATATAAAGCACATTAAGGGAATAAACATGGAATAACATGAGGAATATAGTACATGTTAGATGGTAGGCATATCAATGGATAACAAGAGAAACCTGAACATAAAGGTATTATAAAGCATGAAAATCATAACATGGAAATGTGGCAACAACACTTAACATTGAATAAGCAAGATCCATGACTCATTGCACATGGAGCATGAGTAATCCCTCATTGAACATGAAGCACAAGTAAACCCTTTCTGCACTTGAATTAGCATGAGACAACACTCATTGCACATTATGTATCATGATACTATACTTTAACCAATGAATTGGAGTGCTATTAGGGCACACCCTTCTTAAACATTTCATTTCATTCATTAGTGTGCCATAAGATTATATAACATGAATTAATAAAACATCATAAATTATTCCACGATTGAGGAATGTGGAATTAATACATGGAAATCTTACATAAATGTGTAAATGTGCATAAAGTTTAATACCCTTGATATAGAAATGGGCATGGTATTCACTAAACAATTATTTTGTCTTGGAAAATTGCGGTGCAATTTCGGCAGCATAACTGCATGACATAAAACATCATAAAATTGGTTGATGAGAGGGAAAGGGGTGTCACATCATAAATACATGAAATGTATAGTAAGGGTATTAATATAAATACATGTCCCAACCTAGGTAATGTAATTTAGATTCATAATAAAAAATCATTACTTGAATTTAAATTAGGAGAGAGAAATTCCTTATGGAATTTTGGCATGGTAACAGGTATATATGGAAGGCACCAATGAGATAGAAAGGGTTATCTCATAATTCAAACATAATTAGGACAGTATAGGGGTGGTGCGAAATCATAACCCAACATTTATAATTGAAAATAAAAGGGCATATAAATATTAATAAACATGGATAAAATGAGAAAGGAAGGAATCCCTTACTTGGAAATGTGATCCCAAAATCTTGGGAGAGGCTTGAGAGAGGATTCTTGGGAGCTTGGGGAACATTGGGAGGATTATAGAGAGAAGAGGTCAGGGTTTGGTTGAACTCCAATTTCTTTGAGTGAAGAGGAAGTGTGAGCTTGAGTGGGTTTATATAGGAAAGGAGAAGAAATTATTCATTATTTAGGTTTGGGACACCTCATAATGAACTAATCAAAACCACACACCATAACATGGTTTTTGCCAATGGTTTTTTACAAAGAGGATTTTATAAAAATATTTTATAATTCCAATGGCTGAAATTTTAAAATAATAGGGTTTCTTATGTGGAGGTGAGTCACACTATCAATGAAAACAATTTAAAAAGACAAAATGTTTTCTAAGTCTTGAATGGTCCACTAATGCTTTATAAAATAAATAAAACAAACCCAAAATTACATTATTTTAATGGAAAAACTTATATTGGACGAAAACAATGTTTATAATATTTTATTACATCACTATTGGGTCATTATGATGTCATAAAACACATTATATATTTAAACGGTATTTAATTTTTACCCAAATATTCGACTGTCTCAGAAAATTTTGGAAAATTCACCATTGGATAATTTCGACGTCTTGATTCCAAAAATAATATTAATTTTATCAAAATAATTTTCTAAATATTTTAATTTTTACTTTTAAAATAAAAACTTACATTTATCGCAAATTCATGAGTTTTGACAAAAACAGCTTTCAACCCTTAATAAAAATTACAATTACGTTCATAAAATTATATGATAATTTATATTTAATAAATAGTAATTTAATAACAATACTAATATTTTATTAAAATATTATTTAATTTAAAAATCAAATAATTTATCACAATATATTTCTTAGTTGAATATTAACTAAAAATATATTTGTTCTTTAAAAACTATTTACAAAGTAACAATAATAAAAAGAATTTATATTCTCTATAAAAGAATAATGTATATAATTGTATTACTAGGGTCTGATTAAATAACCCCTTAAAGAACCCACATAATACCTTAGGTTAAGGTCCGTAATGGTGACAGACTCTTGGGGTGGCTCGGATAAAATTTCTCAAGTGGTAATCTCTATCAACATCCTCTTCTCTCATAGGTAGTTCTGCTTGAGGTTAATGTACTAAATCACGGCTTGGGCTTGGTCATGATCGAATCCCAATGACTCCACATCTATTCTGAGCTCTGAAAAATGGGATTCATATATGGAATGTCTACTGAATGAGTCCATCTCTTCCTTTTTCTGAGTAAATTGGATTTTTTAAAGCCCTATATTTATTCTAATCATGTGATCATTGTTCAATGGCTATATTAGCAACAGTCAAAATTATTAACGGTATTTTAAAATTAAAAACATAAAACCAAACAAGTGCATATGTTTTATATAACCATAAGAAGATATTTAAATAGATCAAGAGGAATTTTCATTAATAAATTTTTGGGTCATTACACTCCCCCTATGAATATACAATTCAGATACATTACATGATGTTATCTACCCCTATTTATATAACCAGGCTATAAAAATATTTATTTAGGTTGACACCTGACAAGTTACTTTTTAGGATGGACCCATGTTCAGCATTCAAAGGACTATCAGATCCATTCCTTGGTTCCTCCTAGTCTTGACCATCCATAGAGATTTACTAACTAGTCAGTTTTATCACCCCTTTAGAGTTGGTACAACTTCCTACTCGCACTTCAATTTAATGATTTCATGTACTTTAATTCAGGGTTCCATTATCACTTACTTCATTATTACCCAATGATCCCAATGGTGCCTTGTTCAATAGAATTGGGATCACCTAGTTTATTACTGTTTTGATTGAAAATATAATCCTCATTGGGTTTCCCTCCATTATCTTTTCCTATATCATCTACACCATATATAGATCCTTGGAGACACACTGGGGTGATTTCTAAATTGAGCCTTCATGAGAAGTAGTGAACAAACATTTATCACTACCCACATATCCTATAACAATCACCCTCTCGTGCCTAAAAACAGTCATTGAATTACCCAACATCTTGCACGTAGAGTAAAAATATTTCCATGACACAAAATAAATGGGTTGTTTATATAGGAATTATTCCCCAACTATAGAAAAATGAAATCAATTGTCCTTCTAGAGATGTTCACTTCCACAAATAATTGATAGAGAAAAAATGACAAACCGACCTAGTTCTACTTTCTGAACATAGATATCTTCAACCATATTTCCTAACATGATAAAAATATAAAGGTTTTGAAATGATAATGGAGTTTCAAAGATAACAACACATATTTCTATTTTAGGTACATCACACATCATGTGGACATCATAGGAGTAAATGAAAAAATGAATCGAGATCTATTGTATGTGTAGGGAGTGATAGACCATACATTGAACAAGTAAATCTCTATTTCAAATTGAATCTTGATTTTATTACTTTCAACTAAGACCAATATTTCGTGATATTGAATGTACCATAATCCAAACACTTTCTTGTCAGATGCATCCACTAATGTACGTCATTGTTTTAATTATGTAATCAGATTTAGATCTAAGAGAGATATGAGGACCCAACCTTAAATGTTATATAATGTAGTTAAATCAACTAGATTTAACTTCATTACATTCCCAAAGAAATTTTTAGTTATGAGTTTTAGAATGTTAGGACATAATTCAAACATATCATCCCACAATCATAAAAATTGGGTACCACAAAAAAAACATCCACTACTTCGATAAAAAAAACATTAAAAATATAACATTATTTTTTAAAAAAAATCATCATAACATTTAGTTATACTTCCTTGTTTCTACTACAGAACCTTATAACTTTTTAAAACATTTAAAAACAAGGTATAAGAATAAAAAGATCTGTAAGGGATATAAAATGAAGGAAAGAAATCATTAGTCTAGTAATACTTATAAATATATGAAATCATTTCCACAAATACATACTTCTCACCCATAAAGTATTATATACTTACTTAGTGAAACATGATATATCCATAGAACATAGAAAACCTAAATAAAACCATAAAGGTATCTTGTCAAATTAATTACATAATATTGTAACCATCATGGCTACCTAATTATTTGTAACTCTCACGACTACCTTACAATGTAACCCTCATGGCTACTGTATGCTGTATCCATCGTAGTTACACTTGGAGTAACCATACGGAAGACCTCCAACTTACACAAACCCAATGCATTGGGGGGAGATATAGGTCCCCCAATTCATCATAAAAAATTAACAAGAACTATAACATAATCATAATACAAGAATAATTTCATAAATACATCCCTTTTTTATTTTTTAAAAATCGATGTTTAAAAGAGGATTTTAAAAGAAAAGTACCTTAGAAATAACATATAATTGAAGTGAGAATTAATAGAACGAATGCAATTTCTGTATATACTGTAAATCCACATGATATAACATAATATTGAAATGAAATTAATTATAAAAAAATATTTTTACTTTATAATCAGTGAATTATAAGGCCAACCCAAATAATGGAAATTGGGTTAATAATTTCCTTACCACAGGTCCATCTTACTTCAAATGTTTTTTGACCTCCTTTATAATGGTTAAAATAGTGTTATTAATATTTTATAGAAACATATTAATATTTATAACATGTTATATGATCATTTTACAACATCATTCCACATATTTATTTATAATATATTTTCCATTGTTTTGAAGGTGTGCTTCTCAAGGTTTCCATGGTTGTTTTGTAATGGATTTTCTTGGTGAATGGAAGTGAAACTATAGAAGTCGAATGAAATGATATTAGTATATTTATATAATTTTAAATGATAAAATAAATCATTTTGATTTCAAATATGATAATTATTCATTAGATAAATCATTTATGATATTCTGTTAGATTATTTTTTCATTTCATCGATAATCATGAACTACTTTTGTTATATAATTTAATATTATATATTTATATGATAATTCCAAAACATAAAAGTTTCTTTATCATAAACATTATAATCTTTATTAACCATTAAAATCGATCTATAACCATCTTTTATTGTGGTAATGGAATTTGAAAACACGTCATATATGATGTTGGTAAATTGACACATCACAGATGGTGTTTTTTTAGAATAAGAGAATGATGAGATGAACTATGATGATGTATTTTTCCATAAAAATGATAAAGTTTTAGTATATAAATGATACTTAAGTTTAATGATTCTTTCATAAGGGGAGGTCAAGAGAGGATAACAAAATAAAAATAATGGAAATGAAATTAAAAGGAAATGATAGAGGATTTTTACCTCTTTATCTCGTCTCATAGAGATCCTCCTTAAAGCCCTTGCTGATCTAATTTTAGGGAGAAAAGAAGGTATTAGACATGTGGACAATCCTTGGGAGAATTATTGGGTATAATATGGTCAATTCTCAATTATTTAGCGGTGTGATTTGAAGAGGGGGTGACGGTGGTATTTATAGTGAATGAGAAGTGAGGGTCTATTATTTTAATCGTTACTTTATTATTTTTCTCACGACAAAAAATAATGTTGTTCCTTATGACAAAAAATAGTAAAGAGATAATTTTAGTTCAAACCAAGGGTTCTTACATCATTGATGATGTTAGGAATTGTGTATTTAACATATAATATACATATATATACAATAAATTATAAATTATCACTATTCACCAAATAATTATGTATTTTAGAAAAATACCGAAATTATCCTTAACTATTTATCAATGTGTATAATTCAAAAAAGAACTCCATTTTTTGAAAATATTTTTCTAAATATAATAAATTTAATTTTTAAATAAAATCATTTTTTTATTCTAAAAATTAAATTTTAAAATTACAACAGAT
Source organism: Viscum album (assembly GCA_963277665.1). Lineage (NCBI taxonomy): Eukaryota > Viridiplantae > Streptophyta > Magnoliopsida > Santalales > Viscaceae > Viscum > Viscum album. Next base: position 765,701,293 of record OY728129.1, read on the forward strand.
TTTATAACTCATTGAAAAAATAATAGAGGTCTCCTAAAATTATATTATAACCATAACATTAAAAAGTTTATTATTTATGACTACATTTTATGAAACAAATAATTTAAATTCCCTTACCCAAGGTTTGTCTTATTTAATTGTGTTTAAACCACTTATATAATGGTTAAAATAGTGTTGTTAATATTTTATAGAATCATATTCATATTTATATCATCATATATGATCATTTAATAGCATCATTAAACACATTTGTTTATAATATTTTTTTATTTTCATTCTTTTGGGTGTGTGATTTACACTGTTTGCATGGTTAGTTCGAAATTGATTTTCATACAGAATGGAAGAGAAAATACATAATTGATATAAAATTGTATTATCATGTTTCCATAATATTATGTGATAACATAAATAATTTATTTTTCAAATATTATGATGAATCATTAGATAAAACATTAATGACTTTCCTTTAGATTATTCTGGTGGTTCTTTGATAATCCAAAACTAGCTTTGTTATATAATTTAATATTATATATATAATAATAATTAAACAATGTAAAAGAGGTTATATAAAAAAATTAAAAATATACTTCAACCATTAAATTTTTTTGATAACTATATTTGTAGGAAGTATGGAAATTTAACACACATTTTCAAAGATGTCGATAAATCAACACATCAAGGAAGTTGTTTCTATTTTTATAATATGAGGAAGAAGAGAAGAAAAATGATGCTTAATATTTCCATAAAAATTATACAATTATAGTATATATATGATTCTATAGTTTTCAATACTCTTGGATATTGGCATAAGAAGAGAGGACGATAAAAGAAAAATAATTGAAATAAAATTTATATGAAATGAAAGTGAATTTTTACCTCGTGATCAATTCTCCTTGAGATTATCCTTAATGCCCTTGGTTTTGTCCTTTGGGGATGCAGTTAGGTCTTGTACATGGTCAAGAGCCTTGGGAAGTGGATTGAGAAGAATTTGGACAATTCTCAATGCTTGATGGGTGTGAGGAGAAGTGGGGGTGGGAGTGGTATTTATAGAGGAGGGGGTCAATTATTTTAACCATTATTTTATTATTTTTCTCAAGATAATAAATAGTGATAGTTCTTATGACCAAAATTAGTAATTAGAGAATGTGAGTTTGAACCAAGGGTGCATACATCATTAATGATTCTAGGAATATTTTATTTAACATATAATGTTTATATATGGAAAATAACCATGTTTCACTATTTATGAAAAATTACAGTATCATAAAAAATACCAAAAATTCAATGTAACCATTTTTCGGCATGTCGAGTTTAAAAATGTTCTAAATTATTAGATATTTCTTTGATTACGTGTAATGTAATTTTTAAATAAAATAACAATTTATTCGAAAAATAATAATTTTAAAACTATAAATCATTTTTTACACCTTGAATAATTAATCAAGGTCTCATAAAATTATTTAAAAATAATAAGATAATAAAAAAATTATTAGTAAATTATATGAAAAAAAATTTTAATTTAAATTATTAAATTAATTATAAAATTGTAATTAAATATTTATGACATATAAAAATACCAACACATATAATATGATCATATTTTCAATTTTATTATGAATAAATATTATTTATATACTCATGGGTGTGGTTAATATTAATTTTCATGATTTTCTATTCATAAAGGTCACATTATAATTCATAAGGTTCAATTCAGTATTCACCAAAAATTATGTTAATTATATCAGGCTCTAAATATATTACTAATCGCAACTGTGTATGTTCATTTTTCAAAATTCAAATCATAGAAGTGGAAAAAATATGTTTAATGTCTAGGATATAAATATCTCCTTAAATAAAGTGTCATTAAAAATAGACTTAGTGTTTTATGAATTTTATTATTTATTAAAATCTATTTTTAAATATTTGGGGGTTTTCAAGAGATGAGGCTTCATTAAATTTCACAGATAAGATCAGAAGAGTACGGAATCCTTCTAAAAGGTACTGAAATTTTGAACTCAGCTAGACATTAGGAAGGATGGAAGGATTTCAATATTAGAGATTGGAGAAATGGAGCACGAAGGACCTTTGGGGATGGCAGAGGTCCCTCACCCTTATTGGGGGGAGGGACCAGTTGAATTACTATTTTTGGATCAGTAGGACATCAAGAAACCCTAGCCCAGTTACTAATAGAATATTTATATAACCATTTTAATAATAATATGACCATTAGTAATAGTAACATGAATATTTTTATCATTCCCCCACCTATATAAGTGTAAAAAAATATATAAGAACATTATAAAATGAATCTAAGAAATATTTATATCATTATAAAAAAATAATAAATTATAAAAAATTGATAAAATTAGTGTTTTTATTTTAATATAATAATATTCGATGAACTGGATAGGCGTGTCCTACATACCCCAATATCAGGGTGCATTAATGAAAGAAATATACTAGAGATATTACATATTAGAAGATGTATTGATGAATGGGCCTTAGTACCCTTATGGAAATGGAGGCCAATAAAAATGAATTTTCATATCTAGATAATGGGGAATAGATCCCTACAAACTGAATATAATATCTAGAAAAAATGAATCTCACTTGCCTCCAAGTGTTGGGGTTTCAGCCAACCTAACCTCTAATCAATTTGAAATCTCTTTTTCTGTAGCGATATGTGAGGAGCATATGGAGTTTTATTTTAGGAAGTATGGGTGTTTTAGTAGTCTTGTAATATGTTCATAATTTTATGAAATCCTAGTTTCAAGGGACCTATCTAAATATCGAGGTTGATAGAGCGAGAAGTATGGTCTTTTTTCCTACCTGCTAGATTATATTCGAGGCCAGCAAGAAGTTTAGGGGGGTAGAGCATATTCCCACATATTCATTAGAATTTGTATTAGGTTTATTTTGGGTGAGATAGGTGGTCTTAAAATACACATTGATAATTCTCTAACTCTATGATATTTCATATTGTGAGTTTTATTATCAGTAGAGATGAATTCAAGAACCAACATTGGGGTGTGGGTTTTCTAGATACCTAATACAGTGGGTTTGAAACTCAACATGGATTTTTTATGTGATTAAGGGTCAATGAGAGGTTGATTTATTATTATGTATCGAAGGGGAGAAGTTAGTTGTTCGTATAACACATGGTATAGATCAAACAACTCCCATTGGACCTCAAGTGAGGGTTTTATTTAGCGGTTTCCAACTATGAAAAATATATAACATTATACTAGTGAAGGTGGAAACCAATTAATATGTATTGTTTGAGATGATTTATGTTTGGTTCAGTCCTATTTTGAATTTGTATTAATACATCAAGAAGGGGGGAGGGTTTTTGGATAATGGCGTGATGGTTGGTCAAACCTAGAGAGAAGGTAACTTCAAAGAAGATGATTTAGAGTGCACAAGTGCACCTGATCAAGAGATAATTGTGTATTTTACTTTGGGATCGTTACTATAGATTTTTAATAACATTGTTAGGGGAGATTCCCTAGTTCTCCATCATTTCAGGCCACCTTCATTGTTTTTACCTGACTTTTAAATTAATGAAAAATAATTTTTCATTTAGTTAGGAAACTTTTCATAATATTAAAATTGGGATTTTGTAAAAAAATTATTGATTTATTTAAAATGTTATATTTTTCATATATATGAAATTAATTTCATAAATTGGAATTAATTTTCTATATAATAACATGAAAAATTTGGTAGAGTAAAATTTAATTATTTTTATAAAATGGTATAATTTCTTTTGAATAATGAAATGTAATAAAATAATATGTTTACAATTATAAGAAAAATTCCTGAATTTTGAGTCATGGATGATACGTAAACCCATTATTCTGATCTGACATGATTCATATTCATTATATAGTCACAAGAAACAATAATAATAACATTATAGATTGTAAATAATAATCTAATGAATATAATATTCAAACCACACCTATCCTAACCTTGTAAATATTGTATCTCGCAACCCCTTGTCCTCAAAAAATCTAAGAATTAGATAATGAAAAATTTTATTCAAATTTAAATACCTTATACTATACCCCAATTCCTATAACTACTTTTATCACTAAAAGATCCTTTTATTGAGATGTAATGGGTATCCTAAGAAGAAACAACCAATGGAAGAGCTATGATCATCAGCTAATATATTTCAATTTTATTCGTATTCCAAAACCCTTGTATGATCTACATAAATCTAAAAAAGTAACATAATCACCAATAATATAGTGATACATTATTATTATAGTGTAATATCCATCTTATACCATCCCTTACTTCAATTATAAGATGATAACTTGGTTTAACATAAGGTTTTCTCATCGCATCCATGAGCTACATTCTCCATTTTTCTCCACTACCTCCAGGAATATTCATAAAAATTAGAAGACACTAGTTTAATAAGATGATAATAAATATATTATATCATATTTAATTATATGGAATAAATATAAATCCATAATATTTTATATGATTATACTAGTTCGTGATGGTTATCAAAACTACCTAAATGAACTAACCATAGAGTGTTAATGTAATTACTATATATATGAATCATCCCTATATCATAATAGAAAATTATATCTTGGAAATATTAATTTTTTAAAGAAATTAATACTATTTTATTTCACCTTCTGAGTTTTATTCCTATATTACAAGAAAATCAATAATTATTCACAGGTGATCTAATAATGGAACCATGAGACAAATACTCTTAAAAATATTAAATTGAATATTATATCTCATTGAAATGTTATAAATGAAAATAATATTATTATATAATAAATAGATGTGAAATTTTAAGAATTATATAATTAATGAGTCAAATTTTATTGTCCAAAATGTTTTCTGTAAGTAAACAATGATCCTGAACCTAAGTTAACAGATCTTTCTAAACCAAAAAAAAATTATTTCATGTCATTCTTTATCAGACCCACTGTACTTTTCACTAAAATATTATTATTTAATTTTTCAATATTATTTATATATTTCCCATAAATACATACCTATATTAATTCGTATTTACTTGATGGTGATACACAAATTTTGATGGGTTCCCTTATCAATTACCTTCGATAAGTGAACCTGATTAATGGTAAAATATCTTTTTCTTAGCCTATTACATGTACCACACATTAAAATGAGTTATAACTCCCATTTTTATAAAATTATAACTTTACCATAGAAAATTATTTTAATTCATTTTTAGTTTTATAGAAATTAATATTCCTTTACCCTCTTTAATAATTCATAATTGTTTCCCTAAATCCTTGCTAAATAATTACATTTATAAGGGGATTTATATACTAATTTAATAGTATTCACATCATATGAAAATTTTTCTCCAGATAATTTCATATGAATTTCCAATAATTATTATATCCCTTATTTCATGTAACCCATCATGATATGTCATTTTTAAATGTTATATTTCAAGGTTGTGAAACCCTTATTGTTTCATGGTTAATATAGATGACTATGTCATATATTTTATTTCCTTATATTACACATATATGAATTTATGTGATATAAAGGGTTAATATATATTTCACTCAAAAATATTGGGTAATGTTTCTTCCTTTTGAGATGTTAGGTATGGGATTATAGAGGAAACCTAATTCATGATGGGACTTTTTCCAATATGTGATGTTCCCATTTAGTTTATCCTTGACTTATGATTATGAAATGTTTTATATTAATTTAAATTTCCTATTATTCTATTGTCCTTTCATTCCGTGTTTATTATTCTATTCCTTCATAATATTAGTAATTAGACTTTTCTTTTATTATATCAGGTTATGCCTTCAAAACCATATGTTATGCTTCATTACCATGTTTATTCACTTATAAGACATTATACCTCACAAGTCCATTTTATGTATTCCATAGGTTATCCTATGTAGTTTTGTAAAATCAAATATATTTATGAGACCATAATATAAAATAAAATAAAAATGTATTAATTTAGTTTCTTTTTAATATATTATAAAACAAATATTCCAAGGAAACTACCCCTCACGATCTTTGTGTTGTCTTTATTGTATTCTTATATTAAAAATCATGTAAAAATTTTCTAACAGCCTAGGAAACCATTAATATGGACTTCGATAAGTATATATGTTTAGAACTGAAGTAGGGAGTGTAGGCATGGGAGTTTCTTATATGTTCTTGAAAGTTTAAATGAAACTATACCCCTCAAATTGTTCCATTATTTTAATGAAAAATTGTGAGTAGAACATAATTGTGGGAATTAGAGTTTATATACGTTTCAATCTACTATATTGAAAAAAACAAATGGAAAAATAAAAAATTATAATAATAAATAAAAGAAAAATAAGTTTTATTTTTTTGACATATTATATAATAATGTAGAGAGAAATAGTGCTAAATAGATTAAATAACGTAGAATAAATGTATATTATAATATTATTTAAATAAGTGTAAAATTTTGGGGAAATTTAATATATTGATCTAATTTATTTTAAAGGATTATTAATCATAGAAAATATAGTTCATGATCCTTATATAATAGAAAAAAACATTCAATATTATAAAATTCATTAACTTATTCCTCAAGAATGAGAATTTTATGGCTTAATATTTATATTGTACTAGAAATTTATTGTTGGAAATATATATATCTCAATTAATGGAGTGAATTTTATTTAAATATAAGTGATTTATTCTTTTATTACCATAATTGGGTAATTAGATGTTTCATAAAATACAAATCTCAACATTAAGTATAATTTATATTAATTACCCTTTAGAAGTTATATATGAATTTGTATAAACATTTTAAATAGTTATGGTGGATTTTGGATAATTCTATTTTAATTTTTGTATATAGAATAGTTTGGATATATTATATTTTTTAAATTAACATTATTTTTAGGAATTTATATTATTATATACTAAATAAAGTGTGATGTTAGATATTTTTTACTTTTGATCTTGGAAGAATTGTTAAATACCCAAAATTTATATATTATATGGACAAATATATGTCGATTTATATTACATTATATTATAATATATTTATATATTCTATAGATTAAAAGGAAATTTTTTATGTTAAATAAGACAAAACTTTTATTGAATCAATCTATTTTTTTGTTTCAATATTTCCTATTTAATCATTTTGAAAATATTAACATATCTTATAAGATTCTGAAGATTACATTTTATAAATGAAAGTGTAATGTTTTTTATGTATTAGAAAATATAATTTGAAAAAGAATAGATATATTGTTTTTAATGATTAATATTTTATAATCATGGAATAAACATTCCCCATTCCATGAAAGATTTCTTATTCAATGGAAAGTTCAATTGAAAATTGAAAAATATTACATGTTTTGTGGTTTAATAGGGAATTTTTTTTGAGTTACGACATTGAAAATGTTTTGTATAACATTTTTTAATCATTAGTGGTGATAAAATTTATTATAATACCCTAAAACTAAACTCATTAATCAAGTTATATAAATATACATTTTTCATACATGACTATAATTTATTGCTTTTTAACACTTCTGATTTTTTTTATTTTAGTATTTTTAGAAGAATAATATTTATATATGAAATTTAAAAGAAAAACATAAAATAAAATTATAGGGGATATATATTTTATTTTATAAACTATTTATCCAAATAAAGAAAAGTTATTTCCAAAAATATTTGGGATACATATGAAATGGTTATCTTTAATGGTCTTTATGGGTAAAAATATTCTTGGTTGTATGATATAAAAGATACCTCCCTAAAAGATAGGATAATCATGAATAAAGAACATGAAAGAGATGGAAAACGTAATACATTAGTAAATAAATATAGAAATATATTTCATGATACATATGAATTACATGTCAACTCGAAGATCATAATGATCTTTTAAATACATCTAATAATAGGGCTTCCTACTAAGGTTGTGTTCTCTAAATGGAACTCAGGGAAATCATGCATTCCAATACCATGATAGGATAATCATTCCAAATATATATATGATATCTAGATATTAAATATTACCTAATGCATTGGAGGAAAATATAACCAATATAACCCATTTTATAGCATTCGATTGTAAAATTCATAACACGTAGAAAATATTATTAGGGACCAAAATATAAAAACTTCATAATTAATATTCACATTAAATGTTAACCTGTGGTTAATAAATTTGAGATTTAATATTATAAATACATATTTAAATGATCATAATGAATTCTATGTGAAAACTCATCAATCTATATGTGGGAGTTCAAAGTACTGATAGTTTAGTGTTAATATTGAAGGTATCCTTTAAAACATTTAAATGGATTTTATGAACAAATTATTAATTTAATACTGAAATATATTAACCGAGGAGGATAATCCAATGTCTTGATTCTATCATGGTCCCTATAAAAAATACATAATTCATGTGATAATTCTATAAAATTCTATAGAGTCTTTGTGCCCCCATCTCTTCTTTGGAATTACCCTTTCAAACTACACACCCTTGACATTACATTATAGGAGAAAACATGAATATTATTATTATAATTGTTATTCGTATGATTTTATTTCAAAATGTGTCTTTGGTATAAATAAATAACACCATGAGGTGTTAATAATAAGGTTATATTGAGGATGTCATGAATCAATCCCTTTAAATATATTTTATTTTTATTGCATAAAAAGTGTATATGAACATCGAAAATGAGTCTTAGTTCATGGGATCATTTTTTTCTAAGTGATAATTTATGAGAAATGAAAAATAAATGAAATGGGTAACATTATATGAATATTAGAAAAAAATTATGATAGTATATTTGAAATAATATTATTTAATCAAAGTAAATTAAAATAATAAAAATTTTGTAACAAGAGATTCTTAATAAGAAATAAAAAATTAATGAATATAAATATTTTAATTGGACATGATATACATTTTGTAATTAATATAAGGAGAATTAATTTAAGTAAATTCATGGGTAAAATGTAAAACAAGGATGATAATACCACTGAATAATGTTCTAGGAATTTATAAATCAAAATTTTAATGGATGTTTAAAACAAATAATTTCACATTAAAAATAGATGAAGTGGATTATCAACCAAAACATTTACATGGTAATTAATAAAGAGGTAATAATGGGTAAAATAGTAATATCACAACAAAAAAACCAAAATGTGGTGGTGATATTCTATAAAGATAATAATTTAATCACTAGAAGGGAATATTGAATGATTTTATAAAACAATATTTGCATTAGGTACAATTAATGGAGGTAAATGGGAACCCTTAATAGAGCTAAATTTTTTCCCTTAGAACTAGCTATTCTAACCACAAAATATATTTAATATTAAATAGGTAAATATACTATAGATTATTTTATAAAGATATAAAGTGAATATTTTCTAATAATTTTAAGATACCTTAGAGGTGTTTGTTGATTTTAATAGATGTGGTGAGTGGAATTCATTAAATTCTGTTATTCAATAATTTATTATTATATAATATCATGTAATAGAGTAAAAATATAGTACATAATAATATAATTTAATGATACATTATAATTCCAAGTACAATATTATTTCGAGAGATCAAATATTGTTGAATTTCCTATTTCAAACCTATATATGAAGTAAAATTTATCATTTATTACCTTATTCCATTATTTTATTAAATATATTTTACAATTATTATAAATATTTATTATATTTTACATCTTAAGTAATTATAAGGAACTTATTAAAATATAAACTCCATTTTATCAAATTTAGTTCTTATGTGTTGGAAGTTTATCATTTGAATAAATACTTTTGGAAATTGTTTCAATGTGATATATGTTATTCAAAATTTCACCATTAAAATTTCATTAATGACATTATTATTCTAACTTTATTATAATCCAAATATGATAGCTATTTAATTTTAAAAATCCTTTCAAAAAAAAATTAATTTTAAAATTAAAATATAATATACTTTATAAAAATTATTATTGTTCAAAATATGTTTCTTACCCATTAAAAAAAAATTTGAGTATAAAAAAATCTTACAAAATCATGTAATAGATTTTAACTATATAATATTTTTTATAAGATAAATTATTTCCATTTGAAAATAAATTCCCCAAACAATATTCATCTAGAGTAAAAATATATCATCTAATAATTTATTTAATCCTCTTATACATACAAAAAATAATTTAACTACATAAATGTCCATAATTTATAGAATTATTTTACAAGGTTACATATTAATATTAAAAAATTTAAAATATAGCTATAATTATTATTTTTCATTACTAAAACAAAATATGTAACAATTATTATTTTAATTAAACAATAAGGATGTCTTTGGTTACATATTTTTTAATAAAAATATTTTATAAAATATTTTTTTATTGATATATATATATATATATATTATTGTACATAAATTAATGAAACAACTTATCAAAAATATTAAAAATGAATAAATAGTAATAAAATAATGTTTTTTTTTCTAACATATATAAGGTATGTTCATGAGCCCATTTTTCTGGGTCCTATATATTCAAACAACAGAAAAAAGAAGTCATGTAAAATAAATAGTATATTATTGAATAATCATTTGAGGGTGAATAATATTTTCATACACTAAATGTATTTTTTAAGATAATGTTTCTAAGAAAAACTAATATGTAATTTATAATTAATTCAATATATATATTTATATAACGATTAAAATTAAGGATTATATGTTGATATTTTTAATTTTCTTAAAAAATAATAAGTTATTTAAAAAATGTACAATCCATATTACTTATTATCTTTTTTCTTATAATTCTAAATTAACATTTTTTTAAAAAAATTCATGACTTGTTATATTTTTCATAACTATTATGACTCTTATATAAATAAAAATTTCTTTAAAATTTAGGACATATGATATTATCTTGAATTTATTTTATATTTCATGTTTAATCTTTACCCAAAACTATAACGTAATAAACTAAATATTTTCTAATGAAGTTACTCCTATAAAAAATTATTTTACATTTTAATTTTTTAATGACTCTTAATTATTATGATAGTAATGACAGTTATGTATTATCATAATATTTATATCCCTTGATCATATTTATAATTTTTTTATTCACATTTTCCATATTGATTTTGGTATGTCTATATTATTTAGTTATTTTTAAGGTACATTAATAATATAAAGAAATAATGTTTTTTACATAGTAACATATATTTTCTATTATATTTCATTTAATTAATAGTCTATTAGCTTTTCCATGTCCTTTAGTCCGATTTGATGGTAATTTTAAAAAATTTAAGTTGCAGCACATGTTTGTCATTACTAAAAACAATGAAGCTAACCCTACAAATTAATTTTTTTCAATAGTAAAAATTTTCATGGTTAGATCATGGTTTCCCAAACCATGCGACCAAACTATATGGGTTATTTCTTATGTCTAATAAAGGATAGATGATTGAAATATGGTTCGGTAACCCTTGTAAAGATGCGATGATTATCCTAGTTTTCCTAAAAATTGAATTTCACAAAATATTATTATAAAAATTAAATCTGTAATCACTCCTCCCTAACCCATCATGGTCATGAAACCTAATATACACCATAGAGTACCCTTAGATATATCTCCCTCATCATCCTCTCCTCCAATTTTTGGTGTTCTTACATGTGATGTTCAGTGAGATCTCTTTTGGTTAAGGTTATATCTTCCATTTTCCTTCATTAACATCATCCTTATTGATTTTTTATTCCCACTCATTCTACATTTCACACTAATTCTATATAATAAGTTATTTTAGGATTATAATAATTTGTTGTGCTTATTTTTTGGGTGTATTATCTCCTCTCTAGAACATCCTCTCTTAATATTTAATGGTTTCCATCATCTCATCATGTTTGATATTGGTGTTTTTATCCAATAAATTCCAATAAACTCCATGAAGGTATTGATGATTTATAAATTTATTTATAATTTATTACACATTTCTATTCAATCTAAAAATTATTCTTTAAATCCATATGTCTGAGAGAGATAATTTAAAAAACAAAAATTTTCATGATTATACTGTTTTGTTGAAAATAATATAACTTTTTAGTTTTTTCTAAAATTATTAAGAACCTCTATGAAATAACATTAATTTTTTTAAATGAAAACTCTCCCTTAATATATTATATAATATTTTTTATATTAGATAATAATTTGCGTGTGATTTCCTAATTTTTTATGTTTGGTGGTGATACTTAGAATCAATATTCTTTAATCGGTTACCATAGATTTTTCATTTAGTTGTAACATTTCAGCCATTATTAATGAACATATGTATATTCATGTGAATTTATACACTTATAGTTATTCATTAGAAAATATATATACACTATAATATATATATATATATATATGGATTTTTATAGGGTTATTTTGTTTAAATCATGTATTATTAAAATATAATCTTAGTCTGTAAATTTATTTTCAAAAATGTTATTAAATATGTGGGTCCTATGAAAACTTTTAAATGATTGTTCGGATATTTACTAAATAGTTTGAAATTACAATTAACCTTTTAAAAAATTAAATATTTCTTTTGAAATATATTAATAGTTTTAAATTTCAAGGCCTGATTGGAACCTAGAAACGATTTTTATTAAATTATTACACCTCTAGGAAAACAAACTACCTTGAAGTTATTTTTGGATTTTACAAATTGATTTTAAAGAGGGTTTTCACCTCAAGTAGTTTTGAGAAACTGACATTGATTTTTTTTGCTTATGTTGATTTATGATATAGATATTTTATGTAAAGGATCCACAATGTCCACTATTATTATCATGATGTGATTTAAGCAACATTTTTTAAATGATTGATTGTTTTTTAGTAGTCCTAATTAGAAAAATTAAATCCACTATTGTATTAGATGTATATAAGGGATTCCCATAAATGGGGATTGTATAGGGAATCTAATTGGGTATAGACATTTGAATTCAACAAGATTATTTCAAATGATTTCAAACCAAGTACGCCTAAGATTTTATCGATTAATGATTAGGAATCACTAAGACTATATACATATCATTTAATCACTCCAATTAATATTTGTTTCATTACCACTCCCCTATTTTATGTGTATTTTATGTTATACCCTTTTGGATTTAGTTTTACAAATTTATCTTACATTTCGGATATGTTGTATTAATTTAACTTATTTTATTAAAAAATATTTTTGAAAATGTTTAATTATAATCTTAATTTTATAATTGATTTTAATTATCGATTTTGGTGAAAATAAATGAGATCTGGGAATTGATTTTTTATTGATTTTTTCATTTTATTATAAAGAAAAATAATTTTATGAATTGGGTTGAATGTGATATTGGATTTTATATAATTATGAATTGAAAACCTATTTTATAATTTTATTTTCATACTAGTGTTTATGAACTATTGTAGGAAAGGATAAACATAGACTCTAAGGTGATTACCTATAGGGTTATTTATGTTCAAACATAACTCACATAACATATTATTGTTATACAAAGTGGATTTTGTAAGTTCATGTTCTGAATATAAGGAGTGAGACCCCAAGGGATCCATTGACCATGTTTCTCCTTGAGTAAGTTTTTGAGTTGGTTGATGGAATTTTTTCCTATAAATATGGGATAACATTATGAGTAATGTTATTTTATTTTTCCTCCATAGGATATCTAGCCAAATATTCTATTTTTAGTTTTGAGTATTTTGGTCCCCCATTTCATTAATCATAATGGGGGTTTCATTATATTTTTTTGAGATATGGATATTGAATTAATGAGAGTTTTGTGTGAAAGGGAGCTAGAGTTTATCATTCCTATTTTATTTGTTTTATTTCTATAAATTTATTTTGAATTTTGTTATTTTATATCACTTTTTTTATATTTTTTAGTTTGAATGTCTAGTAAAAGGATACAAAATTCCATAATTTTTTTTAAATTATGCTATTTAATAAATTATGTTTTATTATTTAAAATAAACTAAAATGATTTTATATAATTCCATATATCATTATCATAAAATCATGTGGACTAAAGAGTCCACTTAGGTTCGTGGAAAGCTGGTTCAGGTAGTGGTTTAGGTGGCCGCTTGAGTTGGTTCAATATAATAACTATTAGATCCTATCTTATTAGGAGGGAATTAGTTCTTAATCGCAATTTTTTCTATAGTAGAAAAAATTTAGGATATTCAGAACTCAATAGTCTTATGGGAGAGTGTAATGAGAACTTTCTTTCCTTGAGCCATTATTTTCTATAGGTGTTAGGGTTTCGATTCCAAAATTATCATTTTTCTTTGTATGTTCCAATTTTATTTGGTATTATATCAATGTTATTATATATTATTTGATTAATTGATCTATTGGGGTGATAATTGGAGTTGAACTAGTGTGACATGTTGATATCACAAAATATTTAAGCCCTTATAGAGCATGAGGGTATAGTTCAGCATGAATTCTTGTGGGAGTGTGTGGATTATCACGTGGTTCAATAAACCATGTGGTCATGTAATGAAAATCCAATGGTGCCACCTAATTATTTTTTGGTTTTTTATATTTTTATTGATTTTATATTGAATGGTGTTTAGTAATTAGATATGTGGTTTCAAAAAAAAATATTTGGATTTTTGAAATTAATAATAGGGTTTAAGAAGAAAAACACTTTTTGAATGTTAAAATATTTTATTTTTGAAGAGTTAATATAAAATTATTTAATATGGGTATGATGTTGAAAATGGATTAATTAATTTTTCTAATGAAATGCTTGTTGGTTCAAAGTTTATTTTTAGTTGGATTTAGAGGATATATTGATTAAAGTAAGAAAATATTGATATTTTACTAAAAGGTAGCTTTATAATTTTTTCCATGTATAATGGATTTCATGAGTAGCATTTTGAAATTATAATTTGGAATTAAAAACTAGTTTTTAAATATCTATTTAATATTTAACAATTTAATGTATATTTGAAGCACAAAAAAATATGTATTTCAATTTATTTTCAATCTATATTTATTTTAAGGTGATTGTCATTAAATTTACTGTTTTTTTGTTCTGTGGTTTTATTAACATTTATTAAGTTTACATTTTACCTTTATTTTCAATATTCCTAGAAGACATTTTTCAAGTAACATTGTATAAGGGAATAGTCTTAATGTACATAGAAATTAGATCCCTTTTGTAGAATACATAAAACATTAGAAAAATAGACACTGAAATACTGTATTTGATTAGTTCCTTTAGAAAGATGGAAAGATAAACACTGGTACATAATTGAGATATATTATCTCCCAAAACATTCTTCATTACTAGAACCCTCATTAGAAATATCATACATAATATAAATCATTATAGCATGTTTAAGGGAACACAATAATGGGTGAGCTTAGAAGATCAATAAGGGTAATCAAGGGTGATAAATTAGAGTAAACATGAGAATTCGAGTATCAAAACATGATCAAAACATTTAAAGATTATACACATTGTATCCTTGATCATAAAAATGGATCAGGGAATAAATCTTGATAATTAATAAAACATGAATCATAATGAAATAAATCATATGACCTAGAAAATCATAACATTGGAATAAAACATGGAATTGTGGAAAATAGATAAGTATATAATATGATTTCTACAATATCCAAGGAATTAATTCCTATACCTTATTATTAGTATGGGTCCACCACCCATACTATCATGGTATTCATATATTACTCCAATGTCCATATTATTAGCATGAGATCACTACTCATACTATATTGGTTGTCATGGTTCACTATCTTAGCTATCTTAGTATTTAACATTCACTCCCATGACCAAATTATTTAATTTCACGAGATGGAAATATTTACCCAATTCATTAGAAAGATATATAGATCCCACCCATATCAAAATAAAATCATACAAACATGTTCCAAAATATTATAAAAAATCATACCATAACCCATGAAATGAAATCGGTATCCTGACAATGTAATCATCTCTAAACCTTTGGAAAAGATAAAGACTTCATAATGAATTCATCAAAGAATAACCTTTGAAATGAAGAATGTTTGAAAACCATATAACTCATTATTGATAAATGGATTTCGTAAACATCATGACATAAAATTTAAACCATTCATAGAAACAATATGAATGGAAACATTGAAATATCTCCCCAGAAAGTCATGAGTAACACCAATATATGTTATATTAGATGGGAAATAATTTTTAAATAACTTTTAAAAACACCTCATGATAAAATTATTCTTTTTTCTTTGAAAATTGATTCTTAATAAGGAAGAACTTTTTAAACCATTTTCATGAAAATAAACTTGAAACTTATAATGTAATCATTTAAAACATTTGGAAAGCATTTTTCCTTTGATAACCTATATAAGAGATTGAAAACGTTTTGAAAAACAGTTTTTCCTTGAATGTTTATAAAATAATCTTCAAGACATTTTGAAAACCATATCTTTGAAAATATATTTTTGAAAAAAATTTCATAAAAATTATGATTTTAAACATGCAAAGGAATATCTATAGAAATGACGATGGGTAAATCCAAACATGATTTATGAGGTAAAAATAACATTCCATTAGTATGATAAAAAGGTAATAAAAAATTAAAATTTGGAAATAAAAAAGAATATTATTTTGAAAATATTTTTAAAAGAAAAAAAGGTAAAATTTTATTTTATTTATTATTGGATATTAGTATAATATTCTTGTAATACCTTTTATGGAAGCATGGTTTTTAATGACTACAGATTTTTGATTAAAGAGAGAGGTAAGGTTATATATTTTTGAGACCTTTCCCTAATTATCTTAAGTACCAAAGAATGGATAACATGGTAATAATACATAAAGAATAACTATAGAATAAGAAAATTAATTACTGTTCTTGAAATATGTATCATAAAATTTAATTAAGTAACACGTAATCAGAAACAATTTCGATAAACAATGAGATTGTTTCAATAAAATATTACCACATGGTAACAATTAATTATACTACCCATGTAGTAAAATTAAATTAAATGTAGAATTAAAATATCATGAAAATAATTATATTCATTTTATAACATGTAAAATATATTTTATACACATTATATAAAAATATAGGTGTATAACATGACTTGTGTCTCAATGAAGGAAAATTGAGAAAAACATACATTAACCATTTGGTAAAATTTTAAACTCACCATGATATAAATATCATAAATTAGTTATGTAAATACCCATATATTTAAGTATAATAGGTATATAATATATTCATGGGAAGTATATAAACCACACAAAATAAGTGAGCAATGAATAAGGCATGTATCTCACGGTAATAAAGAGTGAGATGAAATTCCCAGACCTTGAGTTTGACATATCTTATGTGTCTCTGTATTACTGAATAAAAAAATTATGTAAATTAATTACATGATTCAGAAACATATTCTTGGTTATCATTAAATTTTATTAAATTATTACCATGTTGTATAAAAATATATAACAGTTATGTTTAACTCGGGTGTTTTGACCATATTTAGTTCATGTGTTTAAAACAACATTAGTTAGCCAACTATGGTCAAAGGGGTCATTATATTAAAATAAAAAGAATAATTATCATGAAATAACTATCATATTTATATATTAATTATACTTTTACACCCAATCTTTAAATATTGCTTTGAAAAATGAATCAATGATTTAATCATGGAGACTGTAGGTCGTACGTATGCATGGGTAACGTTCTCATTTCTGAATGATCAATATGGAAGGAAGTTAAGTGAAATTTTTATTTAAATAATTATAATTATATAAAAAATACCACATTATTTAATTATTTAAACTTATAAATAATTCTTGTTATGTAAACGGGATAAAATCATGCCGAGGAGGTTGTTGCCCACACATCCATGGATGATGTTATCCCTTTATGAGTGTGTAAATAGGTAATAGAGAAAATGGTTTATATTATATTTAAAGAAAGTTAAATGTTTAATTATTTTCATATAGATTTTCTATGTCACATATTTACAACTAAAACCATCTTTTATACGTTTCATGTATTCTGTGAACGAATCACATCACATTGAGGGGGAAATAGTCCACACATCAACAAATTATGTTATAATGTTTACACAAAATGGAAATAATAAAGGAATGTTTTATAAAATAAATAAATAAGAATAAATACATTATATATATCATATATATCATATATAAATATATTGTACATTATAATTCCCAACCATGAAAGGTGGGAAAGGAAAAATGAACAATCGTTCTTTCATGAGGTGGCACTTTGATGTACCCAAATGATAAGTTTGTTACCCATTAGATGGTGGTGTTTGTAAGTGTATGTAAGATCCTTAATATACCAACATATCAGTATATTAAGTATAATTTATTTGTTATAAAATAATGAAAATTGGTGTTTAAGTTGGTGGATAAAAAAATAAAAGAAAGGAGTTATAGGAATGATGTTTCCTCTTATTTGGTTAACTCCTTTTAGTTTGAACCAAAGGGATTCCTTGGATATATATTTATTCCCAAAGGGAGGATTCAAGGAGGAAGGGGGATTTTAAGGAGTTATTTGGGTGGTGTTAGGTAGAAAAAATGTGTATTGAGTAGTGTGAGGAAGTGGTTGGAGAGGAGGCATTTTATAGTAGAAGAGGAGTGGCACTTTTGTAATATTTTTGAAATGGGAAAAACCACCCATGTTTTTATGGAAAGTGGATCCAATAATGGTCTAATTTCAATAAAAATGAGTATTGGATCAGAATATGGCCAAACATTTCTTTTTTACAAGTTTCATGTTCATATCTGGCCTTACGTTTAGGCTTTAGTCACTTGTTAAGCTAAATTTAATCATAATCATTGTAATTAATTTTATTTACCATTACTACTATTTTTGGATAAAAAACTATGTTGATACAATTAGGAATTAATAATTATATTAATACCAAATATGGAATCCAATTTCCGAAACTCCAATCACATATTTTTCGGATATTAATTTAAATTTAATCCCATTTACAGTTCAACAATGTGGGGTTTTGACGTAAACACATATAAAGGGTTGTTAGGATTCTATAACCAATTTTAAAGAGAAATTGACTAAAATGAGCTTAATTAGATAAATTTTAAACAAAATTATCTAATTAATATTTATAATTAATTAAAAATATACTTTAACCTATAAATATAATAGATGAAAACGTAGTTTTGACTAGAATTTCATTGTTTTCACTATTCATTACAAATGAAATATCACAAAAAAAGAAACTACCATAATTTTTGTTTTTATATTTCAAAAATAATTGTTTTTACATATAAAATTTTTAAAAGGATGAGAAATTAGATTTAAAATAGGGTCTCCATCAAATTTTATTAATAGTGCCTTAATAAAAATATAGGTTCTCATGTGTAATATTTGGTTGGTTCTTATCTTATGATGATAAAATATATTGAAAAAATATAAAATATATTTGATTTAATATAATATATATATATATCATTAATATCTCTAAAAACTTTCAATTATATTAACTTATTAGGATAAAATAACTTTATGGGCATAAAAATAGTTTCCTAGAAAATATTCCATTGATATTAAATTTATTCTTATATTTATTATAACTAATGAATTCATATTTTACTTTTATAAAACATAGGTTTTTATAAGTTATTAAATACTATTTATATCTTCTATATTAATGTATTTGTTATGTCTTAATATAAATAATAATAATAATTTAATAATATATTGTTGTTTGGTAAAACATAGTATTGCATGTTATGTACGCCATAGCGGAAATTTTGTATTGCGTATAATGTAATATAACCTCATTGTTCAATATATAGAATACAAACCTTTATATTGCTTGTATTGAATAATGATCCAGGCATTTCATATAATTCAAGTCAAACATAGTCCTTTAATATATATATATATAATATCTATTTTCAGTGTTACGTGAAATGAAAAATATCAAAAGAATAAATTAAATCAAAAAACATAATTCAAAAAATTAGGAGGTGTTACATTATAACCCACCTTAAAATCTATTTCACCCTAAAAATTCATCCGGGTTATTAAATTTTTATTACTTAAAATTTCTTTTCTGGGAAACCCACATTGTAATAAGGACTACTAAAACATCCTTCTAAAAAGGAAATTTAGAAACATAATGGTTACGCAAAGTAATATATAATTGTTTTTTTACATGGTACAATATAGGTTGAAATCAAAAACATGGAATTAGAATAAAATCATAATATTAAGGAGTGATTGAGTTCATCAATCAAAAAAATAATATTAATTATTTAAATTTATTTTACAAAAAAAGTACACATTAAACAGGATATCATGTAGTCCAATGATAGGAATGAAACACTTATCATCATCCATCCATGGTTTATAGACATTTTTCCTTTCCAGACATCATGGGTTGTCACCCAATATATAAGAATTCCATTTCCAAAACTACATTAATATAATTTACTAAATAAATGTGATGGGTAGCCTTGAAATATTTTTAATCACTAGATATCCTTTGAACTAATATTTTCAATACCAACTCACTGCATAAATACTTCATCCAATGATTATCTTAAATAGTCCATAACTGGTTAACCTTATAACCCTTTCAAATATAATAAACTAAAATAATTTATTAATAAGGTCACAAAATATTATTAGCATTGATCCCCATTATATCCCAAAGTATGTCTTGGTTGGAATATTCCAAATATGTGAATACCATCCTCATTTATTCTCTTGATACAAGGCAATGAACTGAATTACCATAATTCCTTATTAGAACATGCATGGTTCCTTATTTCAATTTATATTGGATATATTCCTTAAATCAAAAACGTTTTGTAAACCTAATACATAGACCAATTGTTACGAAGTCCTTAATTAGTTCCAAGGTAATTACTACATTCCAATTTACTTATTACTATCAAAAATATCTTTATCCAAACAACATTATCTTAACATAAGAGACATATTAAGGGTTATCTTCAAAATATCACAATTTTATTAAATCACATTTCTAGTCCCTCATAAACATTAAATATAATCATGAAAATCCTTATTGAAAAATGTAAACTGAACAATATATGAATATTTCACCATTATTACTAAAGAATTATTGAATAAAAATGAATAGAAACAATTATTATTACCCTTTATTCATAATCCATAATATGGATACATCATTATTTTACTTAATACCTCTTAAATTTCACAGTGACTCTATAGTATCATCATCACCAGCAATATAACCATTACTCATACCAACTTGTTGATTCAACTCAAAATATTTCCAATTAGGACAACTATTTTCATAATGACCATTCATTACACACTTAAAACATTTAACCTTTTATTATTTCTTAGAGAGGCCAACATTCTCATCCATTTGGTTATCCAAAGCCTTAATTTTTCCTTTGGAGTTACTTGATTTGTGTTATTCTTTTCCACAGTGAAAACACTTTCCTATTCCTATATGATATTCACTTTGGTTATTCCTTCCACATTCATGGAACCAAAGAAACCAAATATTATTTCCATCATGGTCTCCATTACCTAAATCTCCTCAAACTCCTTCCTCTATTCTTTGGTGAGTCCGAATGTGGGTTAAGGTACATGTTCATGATAATGTCCCTTGAAAACTAATTAAGAATTACCACTTCATCCTTAACTCAAATGCTCATCCCATTACACTTCACATTATTATATTTTTTGTTACATTCAATGTTAATTTGCTTTCTTTTGGTTCCCTCCATTGGCTAAAACTACAAATCATTGAATAAGAAATTATTATCATAGTGAGGAACCACATAATCTGGAAACGTATCTTATATGATTTGAATTTATGAAAACTTCATTAATATACAAAAAATTATGTTTATCCTAGGTTATTCATAGTCATAATATATTTAAATCCATAATTATGGTTTGTGAAGGTTTTGTGAATTCCCAAAGAATATCCATCAAGATTGTCAAACTAGGTGCATAGTAAGACCCATTATCATTTACTAGGTTACCATGACTCTGACTCAGGATACTATGTAAGAGTTTCTACTCCTAGGTACATATGTTCTAAAACCAAATCCACTTGTAGTATCTAGACAAGGTTGTATTTCTATGAAACTATTCACTCTATCCTTTACCAAAATTTGAAAACACATTTCTATACTTTTCTTTATAATTATACTTATCCTTAGTTATTAAACTTCAAACTAAGGTTTTCCCATCCATGTTTTCATATATTAACTGTGAATTATTTGTAATACCAACTATAATGACCCAGTACTGACGTACACATAAATTTCATCACTATTGAAGAATACTTAAAACATTAAAAATAGACTCCCAAACACCTTATGAGTTTACTGCCATTTGAAACATGGAAACATAAACACTAGTAAATAATTGAGCTAAATAATATCCTACTAGGTTATTCATGACTAGAACACTTCTTATACAAATCATAATCAATGAAAATCTTCTTACCCTGATGATGGATACCTAAAAATAGGTTATATTTGATGCTCAGTGTGGGTAAACAACGGATACATGTCTTCATAAACATGAGAATATGAGTGTGAGTACATGATCAAAATAGTTGAAGATCATACCCTTTATATAAAATATTATAAACATGAATCCTAGAATAAATCTTGATAGTTTAATAGACATGAATCATAATGAAATAAATTATATAATCCATGAATTCATAACAGATGAATAAAATATGGAATTTTTGAAAACACGTACATATAATACTATTTCCATAGTAGACAAGGAATCCTTTACAAGACCATCTTATTAGTATTAGTTCACTCATCATACCATCATAGTAGTCATGGTTCACTCCTAGGTTCGACTTAGTAGCATTAGTTCACCCCATATACCATCTTGGTATTCATGATTCACTCTCATGCCATTTTAGTAGTCAAATATCACTCCCAAGACCATATTAGTATATCTCCGGATATTTAAATCATTATGTAATGCATTGGAGGGAGATATAGGTTCCACTCATCTAAAAAAATATATAAATATATGTGATAAAATATCATAAACAATGATATCATAACCAATTAAATTAAATATGTGTAATAAACATGTAATTATATCCTAACCTTTGAAAAAAGATATGTTTTTTAATGATTTCGTCAATGCATAACCCGTAAAAAAAGATGGTTTTATAATCATATAACCCATGAAATAGAAATGGATTTCCTAAAAATCATTCCATAAAACATAATCCATTAATATAAAGAATATAAATGGAAATATTGAATCATTTTCCAAGATATGCATGAGTAACACCAAAAGATGTTATCTTAGATGGGAAATAATTTGAATGTTCTAATAAAAACTATTCGTGATGAAATTAACATTTATAATTTGGAAAATATATCTTAGTAAATAAACAATTTAAAACAATTTTTTTTTGTAAATAAACAGTAAAAATTAAAAGGAATCATTGAATACATTTTGAAATATTTTTTCTATTTAAAAACATATATGGGAGATTAAAAACCTTTTGAAAAACTATTTTCCTTGAAAACATATAAAAGAATCCTGAAAACCATTTGAAAACCATATATTTGAAAGTTTTCATTTAAAAAGCTTTCATAAAAATTATCCTTTTAATCATGTAATATATGCTTCAAATAAATGATAGTAAGTAAATCCATACATGTCGTACGAGGTAAAAATATATGGAAAAAAATTTAGAACATATCATTTCTTTGAAATCGATAAAAATATAATTTTGAAAACATTGGTAAAATAAAAAAGGGTATAAATTTATTTTAATGATCATTTGATATTATTATAATAATCATGTATTCCCTTTAAGAAATTACTATTTTTATAAATCATTGATTTCATTCCAAAGAGAGAGGTAATGTCATATTTTCTTAAAAACATTTTTATAATTATCTTATGTACCAAAGAGGATTAAAAAGGTAATAATACATGATTACATAAATAATAATAAGATGATAATAAAATTAATGAAATTTTTTGAAAAATGGATCATAATATTTCATTAATGAAAACTTCATTATAAACAATCTTTATAAATATAGAGATTGTTTTAATAAACTCTTACCACATGGGAAAACTCAATAGTACTCGCTATATAGGAAAATTGAATCACATGTAAGTTTTAAATTTCATGAGATAAATTTGATTCCTTTTATAAAATGGCAATGGTATTTTATACTCCTCATATAAAAATTTAGTTGTATAATAAAACATGTGTCTCAAAGAATGAAAATTGAGACAGAATTACTTTACTAATTTGGTTACTTTTAAATCAAAAACCCCGTGATAGAAAGATCTTAAAATGGTTATATAGATACACATATATTGAATTATAAGTGGCATATAATACATTAATGGGTAGTATAAACACTAATCAAAATAATTGAGCAGTTAATAAGACATGTATTTCAAAGATATAATGTGTAAGACGAAATTCCCTTACGTTAATTTTGAATTTTCTCATTTTTCATTATATTATTGAATAATAAATAAATGTAAATATTTAATTGAATAATAATTCCATTTATGTTTATTAATAATTTTACTTCACTTATTACTATGTTGTATACAACTACTTAAATAATCATTTTTAAGTCATTGGTTTGGACCAAATTCTACTCATCTGCTAAAAATAACTTTGGTTATATGACAATTTTGAAAAGGGTCCTTATATGAACATATATAGAATAATAATAATTAAATAATAATTATATTTATACAGTAATTATACTTTTAAAACGAATAATTAAATATAGTTTTGATAAAATGAATCAATATTGCAATAATAGAGACAGTATGTCATACGTATGCATGAGTAAGATTCGCATTTATCAATGATCATTATGGACAGGAGGAAAGTAACAATAATATTTATATAAAAATAATTATATCATTAATAAAATATTATTTAATCATTTATACTTATAAATATAATTACTATGATGTAAAGGTAATCACATCATGTCGAGGAGGCGGTAGTCCACACGTCCTTGAATAACGTTATCTCTTTATATGTGTGTGAAAGGGTAATGAAGAAAATGGTATAATTTATATTTCTAAAAAAATAATATAATTAATATCATATATATTTTCTTTGATTCATATATTTATAATTGAAAACATACTTGTTAAATTCCACGTATCGTATGAACGAATCAGATCACTTTGAGGGGCGATATCCAAACATTCACAAATGATGCTATCAAGTTTAAACATAATGGATAGAATAATGGAATGTGTAATAAAATAAATACATGAGAATAAATATTATATATATATATATATCACATATATTATATATAAATAGTTTTTTATCATAATTCCATCATTTAATGGTGGGAAAATAAAAAAGAACAATCTTTGTTTCGTGAGATGGTGGTTCGTCGTACATGAATGTTAAGTTCGATACCCATTAGAAGGTAGTGTGCGTAAGTTTAGGTAAAAACCATTATATTAAAACATCTCAGTATATTGAGGAAACGTTTTTTATATTAACATGACATAAACATATTTTAGGGGGTGGAGAATAAAAATAAAAGAAAGGTGTTTGAGGAAGCATGTTAACTCTTCTTTGGGTAACTCCTTTTGGTTTTCATCAAAGGGATTACATTTATGGATTTAATCCAACTTTTAAGTTTAATTAAGAAATTTATGGCTATTTTAGAGATAGTTTTTAATATTTTTTCAATCCAATGAGTCTAGAGAGGTGTGAGGAAGTGGTAGGAGTGGATGACCTTTATAGAGGAGGAGTGGAAATCTTGTAATATTTTGGAAAAGAAACACCTTACCAACCTTTTTGTATTGAACATGGATCCAAAAATGGTCCAATGTGGATACAGGGAAGGGTAGGGTCGAAATTTTCCATCCAATAACTTTTTTAAATGTTTCTAAGACTTATTATCACTTATGTTGAGGGTTTATTCCATTTTAAGCAATGTTTAATCTTAATCGATTTAATTAATTTTAATTATAATCAATAATATTTTGGGGAAAAATAAATGTAATAATATTAGAAATTATAAATTATTCTAATTCTAAATATGTAGTAAATTTTTCCAAATTCCAATAAAACAAGTGGCATAAATTAATTTAAATTTAATCTCTCAGATAGTATGACAAAGTGGGTTTTATTGTAAAAACATTCAATTTTTTTCTAGATTTTTAACCAATTTAAAATGTGAAATTGATTCCAATGAACTTAAGTGTATAAATAGTTAAAAATTGATCTAATTAAACTTTAAAATCAATTAAAATTAAAATTTATCAATATAAATAAATTATATGAAAAATCTATTTTGAGTTCAATTTAAATATTTTCGGTCTTCACTAAAAAATAAAATATCACAAAAAAGTTCACCTTAACCTGATTTTTATGTTTATATTTCAAAAATGAAGTTTTTTTTTACATATAAAATTTTTAAAAGTACCAAATGTTAGATTTAAAATAGGTTCTCCAATAAAATGCGTTAAATATACCTTAATAGAAATATAGGTTTTTATCTATAATATTTGGTTTGTTTTGACCTTATGCCAATAAAATATATTGAATGAATATAATAAAATATTTTATTTAATATATATATATATATATATTACATTAATATCACTAAATAATTTTAATTAATTTAATTTATTAGGATAAAATAACTTTGTGATCATAAAATAGTTTTCTATAAAAGTATTCCATTTCCATTCAATTGGTTCTTATATTCCTTTTAACTAATAAATTCATTTTATATTTTTTAGTTGTCTTAAGTTAGTTAATATTATTTATATCCTCTAACTTAAAGGCTATTTAACGTATTAATATATTAAAAAATAATATTTTAATAATATATTGTGTTCTCGTAAAACTTGTTCTTGTGTGCTATGAATGATGTCACAGAAACAGAGTCTTGCATATAACATAAGCTAACCAAACTATTACATATAGAAAAATATAACCATTATATTTCATTTATTTCATGATTAAATTGTAATTATATATAACTGAATCCAAAAATTGTTCTTTAATATATATATATATATAATAATTGTTTTTACTGTTGTGTTAAATAAAAAATATCAATGGAATAAATTAATTCAAAAACAATAATTCACAAAAACATAGGGTGTTACATGAAAGTTCTAAAAGACCATATGATTCATGTTGATAGTTATTTTTTATGGATTTTATTATTTATGGTTATCATTGATGGGTGGTGTGAGGGATTTTGGGGCTATATCTATAGGGATATTTCTTTCTGATTCATTGATTTTAGGTAAAACTAATTATGTGTTTCTCTGGTGAATCATATGATGATAAA
This sequence comes from Viscum album, assembly GCA_963277665.1. NCBI lineage: Eukaryota > Viridiplantae > Streptophyta > Magnoliopsida > Santalales > Viscaceae > Viscum > Viscum album. The sequence continues at coordinate 765,728,708 of OY728129.1, forward strand.
CCTATTATGACTATTAAATAGATGGTTTTAATTACATCATGTCTGGGTCAACATAGTTTGTTTCCCAAGAATTAATAATAAGTATACCATTTAATTTTCGTCAACCTGAAGTTAGTGAAATCCTATATTGATGGGGAATTATAAAATTTTGTGCCCCGTCCATTTTTTCTTCAGTTAGAGTGATGTCATTTAATGTCTTGATATTCATTTTAATTTTATTATTTTTAGTATTATTTTATGCCTCGTTATCATTTTGGGAGGAGTTATTAATTTATGATATTGATGATGTGTATTTAATTTACGATCATAATTTGAGTTAAATTTACTCGAAGCAAGTGTGGGTTTTATTGAAATTCATAATTAGTGTTTTGTAATGTTAGAATACCATTTTTTTTGAAATCTTTAAATGTTGGACAGACCCATCAATTATCTCAACATTCTATTAACTCCTTATAATTTTCAAATGTCAATTTTTATGTTTAAAAACACGGTATGTTTGGAATATTAATTTGGTTTTTGTTCATCTTGAGATATTTCTTTTTTAGAGGTCTCTTCATATGGTTCCAAATTTCGTATCACATTTGTCTATTTGGAATTATGGGACATTCTAAGTGAAAAAATTATTATTATTTGGATAATTATCACACAATTAAATTAGATTTAACAACCCAGGTACAGAGAGAATACATTATTTTAATATTTTTAGGAATATAAAATTATTTATTTATTTTCGTTATACATATTATATGTAATTATTAAAATACAAAAGAAAACTGTTTTATTAAACTCATTTGATGTAATATTATATTTAAATGCTTAATTTTTAAATTGTTTCATTTTATTTTAGAAAAAATCTAATTTCATTCTAAAATTTCAATATTATTATAGGATCATTTTTGGAGAATCTTATAAAAATATTGATTTTTCAAGGAATAATAAATAATTATGATTTTTATTGAAAGAATTATTTTATAATAAATAATTCAAAAGATAAAATTATTTTTGTGTTAATTTAAAATTTAAGTTTTTTTATTTTTTATTTTAAATATTACTATATGGTTTTTTTGAAATTTATTTTATACAGTAATTTATCATAAAAACTTTTTTATTTTAAAATGGTGTTTTTCTAAAATATTATTAATCATTTTTTCCCCTGTATTAATATTAAATTAAAATATGAAACCTATGTGTACTGAATTTTGAAAAAATGGATTTCATTTTTGGAATTAGTGTGTCAAAATTTATTAAATAGGTCCATTAATGTTTTTTATACTATATGAATAGCAGCATTAGTAATTTTTATTACCACAATAAAGGGTAAATCAGTTAATTTAGGTTAAAAATAAATTATAAAAACAATAATATGACCCAATAATATACCTATATTTTACATGATGATTATATATATACTATAATCATACCAGGGTTTAATTTATAAACATTTTCTTCACTTTTATGCGATTATGACATTAGTGGTATTTCATTTAATGTTTTGCCACACATTTAGTAATATTGTTTTCAATAAGAGTAATATTTTTAATATGGTGTTATACAGATGATCTATTTGACTATAAATTCTATTTTTAATTCTCAAAGATATATATTGTTCATCATAATTTATTTTTAATTTTTATTGATGAAATGGTTATCTTTAATTCATGCACAGCGTTGATGTGGTAAATTAATAAATACTATCAAAATAAAATATTGATAATGAAAATATTTATTTAAATATAAATGGAGATAAATAATTTTTTAAATTTATTTTATATTTGGAAAATTTATTTTAGGTATATAATAACGTATTTTATTCTTTTAATTTTATTTTTCTTCATGATATTAAAAAATTAAAAATAATGAATAGGTGTAAAAATTAACATTATGGATATATTATAAAAAAAATAACATTTTATTAAATGATATAAAATTACTAAAAAACATTAATCCCTAAAACGTGATTATGATATGGTATAAAATATCATCTATGGTTCATTTATTCATATATTTTCATTTTATAGTAACAATAATGACCCTTAATGTGTAAAAATCTATTTTAACATGGTAAAAATTAAAGGTATCGAATTGGAATTAAAACCAAAAGATAAGGGTAGAAATATAGTCAAAATATATCTAATTTTATTATGCGAGGATTGAGAAACATCATAATATTTTATTTTAAAACCCCAATTTTTAAAATTCTTTTCAATGTTAAATTTTATTATTTTACTATTTTGAAAAATGACAAGAGTGTTCCTCCTATCTCTTATAAAATGGAAGCTCATATTCTCATTTCACTACCTATAAAATCCATATTGTTTCTAAAATTACCTATAAAAATACATTAATATAACCCATACCCAAATTTCATAGGTCTCATTTTATGTAGAATACAAATATTATATATAATAAAGTGTCAATGAAAAAAAGTTTTTCAAAGAATAAGTATATGTTTATCTGTAAGTTTTAGTTTTGATTCTTCATTTTAATCCTTAAAAAGTAATTAATACTTGATAAATATTAATTTTATTATCCTAAATATACTAATATATTATTTGGTTTGTTTCATGACCCATATCCATCATCTCTTCCATCAAATGGGAAACAAATTCAACATTTTTGTGTAGAGAGGACTACCACCACACAACCATATGTAACTCATTTTCCATGAACATCTCTAAATATTGGGTATAATAAAAGAAGTAATGTTTATATATGGTATTCATGACATATTTATATTTATTAAAAGATAATATTTCATTTATATTGTTCTCTTTTTATGTAATGGGAGATGATAATGTTTTTTATGCGTACGTGTGGAGTACAACCTTAATGATGTGATGTGACTCATTGTTTTAACTCCACATAATTCACATGATATATTGAAGTATATTAAAAGAGGTAATAATAAATATAATATATTATTATCTTTATATAAAGATAATGTGATACATAACTTCTTTCAATAATGATAATTGAAAAATGGAAATGTTACTCATGAATACAAATGACTTACCGTCTCCATGATTGTATCATATTTAATTATTAATAACCAAATTTAATTGTTAAATTTAAAAGAATAATTTATTTATAAATTTTTTGATTATGTAATTATTATAATTATGAAGATGTTGGTATGATGAATTATTTTACCATAGTTGACTTACCGAATCCATTTTGGACATATATAGATAATATCATCAAAACACCTGATACGAACTTAAATGATTATGTCATTTTATGTAATATGGATGTAAGTGATAAAAAATGAACAAAAAATTTAATAAAGGATATTAAATATGTAAATAAATAACCTAAGTTAATTTTTTTGATGATAAATCAAGTTCCTGGTGAATTAGTGTAATACCCTGACCCAGTTACCCAGAGTCGGGGAATTATTACATAACATTGGCATGATCACAAAAGATCAAGTCTTGAAAGACCGATTAGTTTAGTATCATTGTAAATACTATATATATTCATAAGGCTTACATTAAATCATAAAATGGAAAAGTAAAATAAAATTGTTTCCATATACAACACTGAGATCCCATAGACTATCCCAGCAGGCCATTCAAAATATACTTCTTTGCATCCTGGAAAAAATAAAACATAGAAAGGGGTGAGCTCAGATGATCAGTAAGGATAAAAATATAGTGGAAACTTTCATAAATAAGCATAAACATTTAAATAAATTTATAAGATTAAAATAAACTCCTTTTAAACAAGAAATTCAGCATAATATGGAAAAGGTAATATCAAATAATTCCATTTACTTACTCACATGGATATTCTACTAGTCGAATAATCACATGCAATATCAATAGATTATTTCATAATGATGGAATAAATAATGCCAGACTTTCATAACCACATAGTCAAGGCCTCGTGCCAAGACTACAAATAAGATTTTTTCAAGGCCTTATGCCAAGACACTAGTTTGACTCATGAGACCTACAGATGCATTGAGGTGCTAAAGCGGGCTCCACCCATCACATACTAAGTCCAATTCAGTCCTGATATGAAAAAGTTTAAACATAACATAATCAATCACATTAAAACTAGAAAAAAAATGTCAATACTTTATCCATAAACCATGAATGGTATGAAATAACACATCCACAGTAAAACATATCACAAAATCTTCAATACAATATGGAATTTTTCTATCATAATAAAACAACTTCAAAAAAACATGAAATCCATCAAAGGATGTTGACATAGATGAAATCAAAACCTTTTTAAAGAAATATATCTTTCTATTTAGGAATAATTTAAAATTCACGTAATTATAAATGAAAACATATATATTTGAAAATATTCATATAATCTTGTACGGGAAACTTTGACGATGTTATAACGGACAAAAATAGCTGCACCCGCCATATAAGTTTAAAAAAAGACATTCTTACCTTAATTTTGGATAAAAGGTTATCAAGGACCTGGTTTGGAAAATGATGGAATGATTCCTTTAAAAACATATAAGGCTAAATAAGGGTATAAATGACTTTACCCCATTATCTAGTAAATAGTAAAAAAAATTGAAATACATTTTTAAGAAACATGGATTTGGATGACAAAGAGTCCCAATAGATAATCACGTATAAACATCCTCAGATAATAAAGAGATTGTGAAATTAACCCTTAACTTGTACATTTACATGTTTGAGGGTAGTTTAGCCTCTTTTATAATGGTAAAATAATTTTTATTTAATTATACAAGAATCATATACATTAATATGATATCATATATGATGTTTTAACATTGCTTTGTTAATAATATCTTAGTATTATCGTTGTTTCGGGTGTTAACTGATTCGTTTTCCTTATTATGCTTTGTTATGCAAGTAATGTTTATTATGTATGGGATTTATATTATTCATATTCAGAAATTAAATTAATTTTTAAACATTATTTTTAATCATCTAATGAAAATTAGTCTTGAATGGATACGACGGGGAATGAATCTCATCATGTTCATGGAGACGGTAATCTGTACGTACGCACGAGCGACAATATCATTATTTTGATATTTAAATAATATATAATTAAATGGTATATCATATATATAAGAAAATCGAATGGTATATCATTATTATAACCATCCAAATAATAATGTATTGAATAACAATTACATCACGACGTGGAGACGGTTAGCTGTATGTACGCACGTATAGTGACATGTCATTCAAAGGATGGATAGAATAATGAATTTGGTTGTACCATATTTATAATAACATCACAGTATATAGAATATATTGGAGTAATTTTTTTTAATGGAAACAACAAAGAAAGAGGAAGTGGAAGAAGAAAGGAACTTGAAAGAGGTGGTGAGATATTTACCTCTTCTTTGGGTTCTTCCTTTTGATTTGATCAAAAGGGCTCCATAGGTTGGCTTTATGACTAAAGGAAGGCCTCTAGGATTAATGGAGGATAGTTGAGAGGGTATTTGGGAAGGGTTTTGCTAAGCCAAATGTCTTTGAAGGTGTGATTTAGAGAGAATGGGGAGTTCCCTTTTATAAGAGGGTGAGGGGCACCTTAGGAAAAGCTATAAAAATTATTTTATAATAAAATCATTTTCGGTTTCTAATGGATTCAAACTGTATTACTTAAAGGATAAGGTGCGTATGGTTTGAAAACCACTCGACTAATAGGTTTTAGACAGTTTTGGGTCACTATATTAAATTTATCTTTTAGATTTAACTCTTATTTACATAGTTTGACATTTACCATGTCTCTTTGTTTTTTAATATTATATTATTAATAAACTTACTATATACTTTCAAGCGAACCCAAAGTGGTTCATTAATGATAAAAATATTATTATAAAAGTCTTTTGGAAGAACCTTATTTTTTTAGGAATAGAATATCAATTAATAATATAATATTTGTTTTAAAAACAATTTTATGTCAACTTTAAAACTATTTCGTATTTTGTTTTTGGTAAAATCATAAAAGCATTATTACTTCGAAAACAATTTATCCAACCAACCCTAATATCTCATATTAACCTATATATTTAGTGGAATTCATAAATGTCTCAAATTAAATTTATTTGGATATTTATAATGTCAATTATTTTAATCTTTTATTAATTAGGTAATTACTACATCATAATTGTGTCAAAAATAAATTGAATTATTTAAAGTCTAAAAAATGTAAATAAACTTCCATTATGTAGGAAAAAAGTTTATCTTTATAATAAATATTTATAGTTGAATATATCTTATGTGTAACCTTATATTAAAAATGTTTTAGTTATTAAACTTAGATTTTAACTCTTTTAACTCTTCTTTGAATTAAATAATATTAAATGTCCTTATCTAAACCAAGTGGACCAAAGAGGTTCATATTTTATTCCTAAGATTTTTTGGTCGAATTATACTTATCCAATAGAATTATGACATGTGTTAGGGTAATAATAACATCATTTTTACCCTTAATTACCCAATAAACTTTTAACTGTGGTAAATAAAAGTAAAAAGTTACTATTCACCAAAAATTATTTTCATCGTATTGAACCACATTTTACTTACTGATATCAACTGTGTCTCTCGGAATTTTTAAATTACATTCATAGAAGTGGTAAAATTAAGATTTATGTGAATTTGGAAATTCTCCTAGGAGGTGGGTAAAAGACGATGAAAAGTTCAATAAAATTTTTATATATCTAAAATTATTATAAACTGACTCCAATAAATTAAATTAAAATTATATAGGTATTATGTATCTATTTTGACCTAAAATAAATTTTAATAAAATAAATAATTATTTAAATAAAAATTTGGTTTTTAAACTATAACCTAGTGTTTTTAATTATTCATGAAAAATTGAATGTTCTCAGAAAAATACCAAAAATTCAAACTAAGCTAATTTTGATATTACGAATCCAAAAATGAAGTCCATTTTGAGTGATAAAATTTATAAAATTTCAAAAAGTGGGTATTAATATTCGTAATGGCTAGTTTTAATGGTTGTAGTGTGTTAGAACTCGAAGTTGCGTACAACACATGTTATTGTATTATTCAAAGAGAAGCGTACCATAGAAGCTTGGGGAGTTACATTATCCCCTCCTTCAAATAATTTTGTCCTCAAAATTTCTAGAATATTACTGTATAAAAAGACTTAGGTGGTTCTTCATCATAAGTTCCTCAGGTTCCCACGTTTCCTCTTCCATCTTATGGTTTCTCCATAGAACTTTTATCTGGCGAGTCGTCTGGTTTCTCAGCACATGTTCTCTTGTATCAAAAATCATGATAGGATTTTTTCAATAAGATAGATCGGGTTCTAGCTCTAATTCCTCATAGGTGAGTACATGTGTTGTGTCAGGAATGTATTTTCCCAATAGTGATATGTGGAACACATCGTGAACTTTGGAGAGACTTGGCGGCATTTCCAAATGGTATGCTATATCCACAATGCGTTCTATAATTTTGAAAGGTCTGATGTACCTGGGACTCAATTTACCCTTCTTACCGAAACATTTAACACCCTTCCATGGAGATATCTTCAATAAGACATGATCTCCTACCTAAAATTACAAATCTTTCCTTCAGTTATCAGCATAGCTCTTTTGTCTACTTTTAGCTACCTTGATTTGGTTTTGGATTACCTTCACATTTTCCATCGTTTCCTCTACAAGTTCTGGGCCTACGAGTTTTCATTCACCAACATCATCCCAACAGGTTGGTGTGTGAAATCTCTTTCTATATGACGCTTCATATGGTTCCATCTGAATACTTGAATGGAAGCTATTGTTATAGGAAAATTCAACCAGAAGTAAATATTGATCCCACATACCATGAAAGTCATGTGAGCATGATCTCAACATGTCTTCTAAGGTTTGAATAGTCCGTTCTGATTGTCCATCAGTTTCAGGGTGGTAGGAAGTGCTCAAAAGAAGTTCAATATCCAGGGATTTCTGATTACTTTTACATAATCTTGATTTAAAAAGGGGATCACGATCAGAAACAATCGATATTGGTACTCCATGAAGTCTTACAACTTCATTGATATATAGTCTTGCTAAACATTCATGTGATAAATCTTCTCTTATATCAATAAAATGTGCTGACATGGTAATACAATCAACAATGACCCATATTTCATCGTTCCTTCTAGGAGTCTTTGGTAGTATCATGAAAAAGAATATTGTAATATTATCCCATTTACACTCAGTTATGTGAAGAGGTTGCAAGACTCATCCAGGTTGTTGCCTTCCAGCATTCACTTATTGACAAACTATACATCTTGACATAAAATCAGAAATCTCCCTCTTTATGTTGTACCACCAAAAATTTTCCATCAAATCTCTATACATATTAGTGCTACCAGTTTGTATAGAGAAACAACAATTCCCTTTTTAGATCAGGTATATTGGGAACACAATGTCTCTTCCCATATTTCAAAATTCTATATTCATAAACAAAGTCACTCAATATCCCATCATTCACAGCTTTAATATTATTTTGAAACTCATCATCATCGGTCTAAGAACTCTTTATCCTTTCTAGTAAAGATGGTTTGGAATCCATTTAAAAAATTATTGATATTTTTCCTTCCATGGTGATTCCCATATCCATCTTTACTAGATCCATGTATATAGGATCCATTTCAACTCTCATCTTGTTCAAAACTCCATGATCCTTTCTTCTCAAAGCATCTTCCACATTATTTTCCTCCCTCGGGTGGTAGTGTATTGTGAAATTATAATCCTTGAGTAGTTCAAGCCATATCCTTTTCCTCATGTTCAGTTCTTTTTGTGAGAAAATATACTTCAAACTCTTGTGATCTGTATAAATCCCACATTTTTCACTAGAGAGATAATGTCTTCATATCTTCAAAGAAAATATTACATCTGCTAACTCAAGATCATGAGTAGGATAGTTTTGCTCATTAATATTTAGCTGTTGCGATCGATAGGAAACATCCCTATAATTCTGCATTAGGAGACAACCAAGTCCTTTCTTTGAAGCATCACTATAAATAACAAACCCATCATTCTATGATGGTAGATTAAATATAAGATCGTTGACTAATATTCTCTTCAGTTCTTCAAAACATTCTTCACATTATTTTTTCCACACAAATTTAACCCTTTTCGTGTGAGCTTTATTAATAGGTTAGCAATTTTTGAAAAACTATGGATGAAACGCCAATAATAACCAGCTAAACCAATAAAACTGCATACCTAGGTTATACTCATTAGTGTTGGCCTTTCTTGGACTTCCTTGGTCTTAGAAGGATCAAAATAGATTCTATCCTTAGAGACAATATGGCCAAGAAAATAAATCATCTGAATCCATAATTCACACTTTCTAAACTTCCCATATAATGCATGTCGTCTAAGAGTCTTCAGGATAATGCGCAAGTGATTTTCATGATCTTCGTAGATTTTGGAGTATACCAAGATATCATCAATAAATACCACCACAAAGTCATCAATATATTCTTTGAAAACTCTATTCATTATATCCATGAAGACATAGGGTGCATTAGTCAATCCAAAATACTTTACTGTAAACTCGTAGTGCTCATACCTAGTTCGAAATTCTATTTTTGGAATGTCTTCCTTCTTCACACAAAACTGATGATATCCATATCGAAGTTCAATCATTGAAAAGTATTGAGCTCCATGAAGTTATTCCAATAAATCATCAATGCCTAGTAGGGGATACATGTTCTTTATTATTATACCATTTATCTCTATGTAGTCAATGCACAACCTCATAGATCCATCTTTCTTCTTAACAAAAAGGACTGGGGATCCCCATAGAGAAACACTAGGGAGAATAAATCCCTTATTACTCAATTCCTCTAGTTGTTTCTTTATTTACACTAATTCCATAGTGTCCATTCTATAAGGGGTCTTTGATATGGGACTTGAACTAGGAATTAAATCAATGGAAAACTCAATTTCTCTCTCTGGAGGATGTCCAGGTAAATCCTATGGAAACACGTCGTCATATTCTTGCACAATAGGTACTTCCTCTATTCGAACAATCTTTTCCTCTCCCATAATTATTTCATTCTCTTCCTATCCAATAATTTAATTTAGTTGAGCTACTGGGGGTGGATCTAGATAAGAATTTGGTGGTGACATTTCTGCTCTAAAGATAAGTTTTTTTATCATCATCATAAAAAATAGTAACTTCATTCTTCATACAATAAATTTTTTCATCATGGTATGAAAGACAATCCATACTAAGTATTATATCAAATTCAATCATGGGTATTATGATGATATCAGCAAATAAAGAACATTTATATGCCCTAATGGGGACTGATTCACAAAACTTTGTTACAATGATACTTCCCTTAGTAGTTTTTACTGACAACTCCCTTGTAAAATCAAATTGGAAATATATAATTTTCATAGAAAATTGGGAAGATATGAAACAATGTGATGATCCAGAATCAAAAAAAGGAATTTTCTAAAATGGAGGAAACCATTAAATTACCTGCCACTACATCTTTTGTAGATTCAACCTCAACAGTAGGGATATCATATGTTTGGCCTTGATCCCTTGGCCTTTTCTGAGGTAGGTTCCCCTGACGCTTAAGACATTCATTCGCATAATTCCCCCTTTATCAAAAATTGTAGCATTCAACATCAAAAACCCTTTTCTTCCCCTTTCAATCGCGAGTGTGGTGGTATTTTTCACCACACTTGTAATAGGGTGGTGGCCTTTTTCACAAGCATGGTGGCCTTTTCCCTTCAGGGAAGTAACATGGTGTTTCTTCACACATTTATTTCTGGATGGATATTTAACTTTTCCCTTCTTCCCCTTATTTCCATTTCCAAAGTTTTCAGCAGATCTCTTCTTCTATTTCTTTTCTTTAAAGTTGTAAGACTTAGAGAATTATTTTTCTATCTTGATAGTAGATGAGACAATATCTTTGTACGATGAGAAGGATTGTGAGACTAATGCTTGACGAAGAAATTTTTTTACTCCATCAAAGAAACTATCAATCTTACTTCTTGGGTTACGTATATAATCTACAGCATGCCTCACTAACCTTGTAGAGTTAACTTCATACTTTGCGACATTCTCATACACTATTTTCCTCAGTCTTAGAAATTTTATATCCATATCTGCTCGATGGTCCTGAGGAAGTTATTTTTCTAAAAAAAATTATATAAACTCCCTCCATTGCAAATTTGATACTTCATCATCTTCCTTTATATTTTGAGTCAATGAACACCATTGATCAGCATCTTCAGTGAGGCGGTAACTGCCATGAAAACTTTTCCTTTTCATTACTCCCCAAGGCATGGAATATTTTCTCTAAAGAATTTATCCATTTCTCAGCTACTAGTGGATTTGTACCCCCATTGAATGTTGGTGGTTTTTGCCTCAAGAAGCAATCTAGTTTTTATCCTCCATGTTGTGGATCAGGGTGCTCCATATGGGTAAGGTTATTATTCATAACATGAGTGAGTTGTCCCAATATGGTGATTAGCTGATCATCACCAGTTGCATCTCCAGCTCCACTATAATTATCTTGAGAAGGAGTGAAATCCCTATATGGGGTGCATTCATTGATACGGTTTCCATTCCTTCCACCAGGTGCCATTTCTAAAAAAATGTCATAAAATAGATTAGTTTATGTACCGAAATATATAGATATAAACTTGTAAAACATTTAACATAAATTGAAAAGACTATAGATATAATCCATAATCATAAAAATGTTTTCTTTGAAGAATTATATACTCATAAACCAATCATAATGATTTATAAATAAAATGATAATTATCCTAAGCATATCCCATGGGAGTGTCGTAACCAAGAGTGTATCAAGGCCCGTTGTCGTGCACTAGTTCCCGTTCGAGTCTAGCTCAAAGAGGTGTTTTCAGGTTTTACCCCTAGGTACATCTGTGCCAGATCCGCCTCTACCTGCTCGTATCCAGATAGGGATGTATTTATTGGAAAACTCACAAAATCTCTACAATATCAAAATTCTAGGATGTTCTTCTATACTAATCCCCAAAGTCTATCTTTGGGCTATGTGCTCTAATCAGAGTTTATCAAAATCTAGTTTACCAGGTTTTTACTAAACTTTCTCTGATACCAATTGTAACGCCCCAACCACAGTTACCCAGAGTCGGTACATTATTACATAACATTGGCATGATCACAAAATATCAAGTCTCGAAAGACCGATTATTTTAGTATCCTTGGAAATACTAGATACATTCATAAGGTTTACATTAAATCATAAAATGGAAAATTACAACAAAATTGTTTCTATAGACAACATTGAGATCCCATAGACTATCCCTGTAGGTCATTCATAATATACTTCTTCGTATCCTGGGAAAAATAAAACATAGAAAGGGGTGAGCTCAGATGCTCAGTAAGGAGAACAATACAGTGGAAACTTTCATAAATAAGCATAAACATTTAAGGCAATGTATAATACTAAAACAAAAGCCTTTTAAACGTGAAATTCAACATAATATGGCAAAGAGAAAATCAAATAATTCCATTTAATTACTCACATGGATATTCTACCAGTCGAATAATCACATGAAATATCAATAGCCACTTTCATAATGATGGAATGCATAATGCCAGACTTTCATAACCACATAGTCAAGGCCTTATGCCAAGACTACAAATAAGATTTTTTCAAGGCCTTGTGCCAAGACACTAGTTTTTCTCATGAGACCTAACGATGCATCAAGGAGCTATAGCAGGCTCCACCCATCACTTACTAAGTCCAATGCATTCCTTATATGAAAAGGTTTAAACATAACATAGACATTCGTACTAAAACTGGCATACGAAATGTCAATACTTTATCCATAAACCATGAATGGTATGAAATAATACATCCACAGTCAATCATATCACAAAACCTTAAATACAATATTGATGTTTTGTATCATAACAAATCAACTTCAAACAAACATAAAATCCATCAAAGGATGTGGACATAGATGAAATCATAACCTTTTTAGAGAAATATATATTTCTATTTGAAAATCATTTAAAATTCACGTAATTATAAAATAAAACATTTATATTTGAAAATATTTTTATAAGATTTTATGGGAAATGTAGATGATGTTATACTGGTGGAAAATAGCCGTACCCACTATATAAGTTAAAAAAAGACATTCTTACCTTAATTTTTTCGAAAAGGTTATAAAGGACCTTGTTTGGAAAATGATGGAAAGATTCCTTTCAAAACATATAATGTCAAATAAGGGTATAAATTACATTTTACCATTGTCTAGAAAATAGTAAAAATGTTTTGAAATACATTTTTAAGAAGCATGGATGTGGATGATAAAGTGGTCCCAGTAGATAATCATGTATAAACAATCTCGGATAATAAAGATATTGTGAAATTAACCCTTACCTTGTACATTTTCTTAGTCAAGGGTAGGTTAAAATTTTGTATTATGGTGAAATTATTGTTATTAAATTATACAAGAATAATATATATTAATATGATATCATATATGATCTTTTAATAATTCAATGTTAATAATATCTTACTTTTATCGTCGTTTTGGGTGTTAACTAATTCGTTTTCCTTATTATGATTTGTTACATAATTATTGTTTGTTATGGATGGGATGTATCTTATTCATATTTATAATGATATTAAGTCTTTAAACATTATTTTCAATCATATAATGATTATTATCATTGAATGGATACGATGGGGAATGAATCTCATCGTGTTCGTGGAGACGGTAATCCGTACGAACGCATGGGCGACAATATCATTCTTTTGATATTAAAATAATATATAATTGGATGGTATATGATATATACAGAATAATTATCATTTTATATTTATTATTTACATCAATTACACATCATTATTATAACCATCCAAATAATAATGTATCGAATGACATTTACACCACGGCATGGAGACGGTAAGTCGTACATACGCACGTATGGTGACATGTCATTCAAAAGATGGATAGAATAATGAATTTGGTTGTACAATATTTATAATAACATCGCAGTATATAGTATATAATCGAGTTATTATTTTATAGTGTAAACAACAAAGAAAGAGGAAGTAGAAGAAGAAAGGAACTTAAAAGAGGTGGTGAGATATTTACCTCTTCTTCGGGTTCTTCCTTTTGATTTGATCAAAAGGGCTCTTTAGGTTGGCTTTCTGACTAACATAAGGACTATAAAATGAAGGGAAGTCGGTTTAGAGGGTATTTGGATAGGGTTTGGCCGATCCAAATGGCTTTGAAGGTGTGAATTAGAGAGAAGGGGGAGTTCCCTTTTATAAGAGGGGTGAGGGGCACCTTAGGAAAAGCTAGACATATAATTTTATAATAAAATAATTTTCAGTTTCTAATAGCTCCAAAATATATTATTTAAAGGATAAGGGGAGGATGGTTTGGAAACCACTTAACCAATAGGTTTTGGACAGTTTTATGCCATTATATTAACTTTATCTTTTAGATTTAACTCTTAGTTAAATAGTTTGACATTTACCATGTCTCTTTGTATTTCTATATTATATGGTTAATAAACACACTATATAATTCCAAGAGAACCCCAAGTGGTTCATTAATAATAAACCTATAATTATATAATTCTTTTCTCCAAACCTTATATTTTTATGAAAATAATATCAATTAATAATATAATATTTTTTTTAAAAAATCTTTTATGTCAATTTTTACACTATTTGGTATTTTGTTTTTGCTAAAATCATAAAAGCATTATTAATTCGAAAAAAATTTATCTATCCAACACTAATATGTCATATTAACCTATAAATTAGTTTAATTTATAAAAGTCTCAAATTACATTTATTTTGATATTTATAATATCAATTATTTTAATATTTCATTAATTAGGTAATTATTGCATCATCATTGTGTCAAAAATAAATTACATTATTTAATGTCTAAAAAATATAAATATAATACCAATATATAGGAAATATTTTTATCTTTTTAATGAATATTTATAGTCAAATTTATCTTATATGTAACCCTATATTAAAAATTTTGTAGTTATTAATCTTTGATTTTAACTCTTTTAACTCTTCTTTGAATTAATTAATAATAAATGTCCTAATCTAAACCAAGTGGACCAAAGTGGTTCATATTTTATTCATAATGATGTTTTTGGTCGAATTATAATTATACAATAGAATTATGACATGTGCTACGGTAATAAAAACATCATTTGTACCCTTAATTACACTATTATCTTTTAACCGTGGTAAATAAAAGTAAAAAGTTACTATTCAAGAAAATTTATTTTCATCTTTTTGAAAAACATTTTACTTAATGACATCAATTGTGTCTCTAAGATTTTTAAAATTCCACTCACAGAAGCGGTAAAGTTACATTTTATGTGAATTTTAAAATTCTCCTAGGAGGTGGGTAAAATACGGTGAAAAATTCAATAAAATTTTTATATATCTAAAATTATTATAAACATACTCCAATGAATTACATTGAACATATATAGGTATTATGTATCTATTTTGAACTAAAATAAATTTAAATAAAATAAATAATTATTAAAAAAATGGTTTTAAACTATAACTCAATGTTTTTCATTATTCATGAAAAATTGAATGTTTTCAGAAAAATACCAAAAATTAACCCTAAGATAATTTCGATATTCCAAATCCAAAAATGAAGTCCATTTTGAAAGATAAAATTTATAAAATTTAAAAAAGTGGGTATTACTATTCATAACGGCTAGTTTGATTGGTTGTGGTTTGTTAGAACTCAAAGTTGTGTACAACACACGCTACTGTATTATTCAAAGAGAAGCGTACCGTGGAATCTTGGGGTGTTACAACCAGAATCAATATAAGAGTATTTATATTAAATTTTATCTTTTTGATGTTTTCCTTAAAGATGTAGTTTTCTTAAATAACCATGTTTTATAAAAATGTTTTCAAAAATGACTTGAATGTTATTATATGATTTTTTAAATTCATTTTTTCTATGTTTTAATTGTTACAAAATGGATTGAAAGGATTCTTTTTTTTCATTTTCAAAATGAGGTGCTTTATGACATTTCCAAAAAAACATGGAAAAAATATTTTGTTAACTTGTATGGAATGAGGATTTTTTATTTCCATCATGATGATTTAATTATTTTATGTTTAATTTATTTTTTTCAATGATTATTTCTTAGAAATATGTTTCTTTATGATGTGCATATTTTAACAACATTAAAAGTCATTTTTACAAGAAAATGGTATTTTTATATCCCAATGTATTTTTATTTAAAATATTTTTTAGAATGTTTTAATGATAAAATGGTTTATGAATAAAATATTTTATTCATGACATTGTAATTGATAATTATTGGGAAAATATATGATCCGGATACAACTTATAATGTGGGTTAAGCCCCATTATAACTGATTCATGATCCCGATATAGCTTATATGAAGGGATGATCCCCATTATAGATAATGAAATACTAGTGATCCTTATATATATTATATGAAAGGCAAAACCCATTATAAGAATATAATTAATTGGTTAATTTTAATGTTCTCTAGATAATTTTATTGGAAGTATATCATATGGATATTCTAAAATAAAAGGGTTTTGAAAGGGTTTTATGAATATTATTCTCTATGTTTCCCAAAAAATGGTTTCTATGGGGTTTAACGGTTTTCTATAAGACAAAAGAGTCTATTTTTCATGTGAAAACATTTTACATAATATACTAAATGATATTTTAGGGAAAAGTTAAATATTATATGAGTTTTCAAGTTTGTCACATGACTACTAGATTTCTTCTTTTATTTGTTCCTAGTAGATAATTTTGTTATTATACAACAATTTAAATTTTTTTCACATGTTTCAAGGATGGGTAATCAAAAACAAGAAATAAAGTTAAATTTTCTGAATATTTTTCCTGAAAAATAACCATTTTTTATTTAAAAACACATTTTATTAGTGGGAAAAGGATATTGAGTTGAAGTCTCTACTTTGAAATAGCTGAGTTGTTATGTATGAGTTATGACCTAATTCTCTAATACAATAAACTGAAATGTTCCTCAAGATTTTAAGAATGTGAATTCTCATTTAAAGACACTATAATATGTAATTTTTATGGTTGTTTAATTACAACAGTGTTCCATAATATTTCAATTATTTATTAACCATTACAATTCTCCTTATTTTTCAAGTAAATATAATGATTCTTTTTAAATTTCTGAAGTTGTAGTGAAATTATATAGGTGGAACATATTTAGATCCAATTATACTATTTACCATGAAAAATAATAAATTTTTAACAATATATTTTATCTTGGTTGGTGTAAATTTTATTAAATTGTGATTCTAAACAATAAGTGTGGGCTAGTGTGTCTAGGGAGGGATACATAGTTGGTGCAAAAATTTTTAAATTATGAAACAACCACAAAATGTTCCTTGTTTTAAAAAAATTATATTTAAAGAAATATAAAATATAAATCATTGATTACTCAAAAATCACCCCTCAAGGATGAGACACAAAATTAAAACATTGAAAGACCCCGAAACATGACTCCCTCCTTATAATTCCAACTGATTTCAACTATAATATTTTTATTTTAAGGTTCCATTTTATTTTTATCCTTTCACTTCTTCTTTGATCATAAATTTCCTCTGTCACTACATTGTGAAATAATTCAATCCATAGATGGTTTTATGGTTTTAAAACCATGGGGTTTTTATTTTTATGGTGTAAAATCTCTTTTATGACCATCCTATCTATGTATTTGAGGGTTTGACATTATAAATGTATGTTCCAGTTATGTTTTTACATCGCACCCCTTCCAATTTAGGATATGAAATGTATAAAGATATATAAATTTATTATTAATTAATTCCTTATGTTTTTTAATTAATAAATTTATTTTGAAAACCTTATTTCCTAGATCATTGATTTAAAATTTTGATTTCTTATTTATTATTGTTTTTCTGAAAAGTAGGTAGATTTATATTATATACTAATTTTAATAAGATCCCTATATAAAAAACTTTGGTTTTTTCAAATGATTGTTGGCTATATATATATTACAGAAACTATATTTTGAAATTCAATATATTTTTGAACTCTTTTTCCAATATACAAGTTTAAATTGTTTTATATGGAAACTCATACATTCTGATGGACCACCATAATTATGTCATATTATTGTTCTCATATCACCTCAATGAATACACAAACATATATGCATGAAAATTCATAAAATTATAAATATTAATGAGAAAAAATAAATAATTATGGGAATTTATATTTATGGAATGGTCATATGGTTAATTTGTTTAAATCATTATCATTTAAAATTGAGTGATGGTATTTCAAATTATTTTCAAATAATTCTTTGAATATTTAATTCGTAATATAATATTTAAATAAAAAATTGAAACTTTATAAAATGGTAAGAAATTTTCACTAGGTTTAAAAATTATGTTAAAATATGTAACTCTTCAAATAGATATATAAAAATAATTTTAACTTCCAAATCCCTACATAAATCATGAAATGATTTTTAGGAAAATTGTTAAACACCATGGAATTCATCTACAATAATGTTTTGTTTGAATGGAACAGATTAATTTATATGGTGGGTTTTACATTAGTGAGTATAGATAGATTGGTTGATCAATGGTGTTAGATTATGTTGATTCCATGATGAGATTTTTTAGGTGAAGGTGACTTTATCTTACAGAATTATTATCATCATAGAATCCAAGGCATGTGATTGTGGGATGTGGGATGGTTACTCACTAGTCCTAAATAGGTGGACTAGAACCAAAATGGAATTTGAAGGATGTAGCGGTACTCTAGATGTAAGGATAATTAAGGGTATCCAGTTCAGTATAGAAATATTTATACATTTATATGTATATATATGGGTATAAACTAAGAACATCTTGGGGATCCTTATTGGTTGTTTTGAAATCACTGTGAATATGTTTAACTACTTATTTTGGACTATTAATGTTATTTTAATTACTTATGGACTATTTAATGGTAATTTTTTTTCATTATTTGATGAATTCAATTTAACATTATGGTCCAGATTTCTGGATATGCTTTATTCATTATTCATATTTTATGTAAATGTTTATTTATATATATATAGTTTTAATTATATTATTTCTTTTAAAAGTGGGTTAGAACTATTTATTTTGGTTGAAAGGGGTTGAGTCTATAGAAATTAATTTTTACTAATTATTTTCTTTTAGTCTAATGAAATTTAATTTTTTTTAAATGATTTGAATGTGATATTTACTTTTATATACTCTTGACTCGAGAGGTTATTTTCAAAATTTATATTCAAACCAGTTTTTATTTTCTACATTGGGAATGGGAACACATGGAATCTATTTTTCTAACCATTTTTTATGTTAATACCTACACTCTACTCACAATAATAATTATATACGGACATTTTAGAAATTTATTTTTCAGGTTCTAACTTAGAGGTGTCCCATTTACACCTTTTTACAGGATTTAACTAGAGCCGGTTTTTTATTTAGTTGATGAGTGTGATCTAGATAAAATGGGATAATATTATATTTTTAAAAGTTTGGGGTTGAAGCATCAATTTATTATTAAATCAAAGACCTCTTTAGACTGGGTAGATGGAGACCCATTACATATCTCTAAGTCCTAAGTCCAAGTATCCTGAATACAAGGCTTAAAAGCCCATTTTTTGGCCCAAATGACCCCTCGGTGAATAGTACTACTATAGTGACCTCATTGCTATAATCCCTGCTATAGTACCACCACTCCTATAGTACCTTCTATAGTTCCTCCGCCATTACAGTGACATCGATTCTACAGTTCCACCACTACTATAGTACTGCTACAGTACCCTGCTACAGTAACAGGAAATTCACCGCTACCCGGATTTGATCCTAGGTCTTTTGGATTCCAAACAGGAGCTCGTACCACTAGGGTAAAGGATAGTTGGCATAAATTGGGATAATTTTCTTTAATAATAATAATTTATATTTTAGATTTAGTAGATATTCCCATATAATGACCCATTCTTAATGTAAATAGACATTACATTGTATTTTTGGAATAGTTAAAACATTAAAAAACAGATTCCCAAAGACTGTATTAGTTTACTACCATTAGAAACATGGAAATGAAAAAACTGATATATAGGTAAGTCAAATTATCCCCCCCATGGTTCTTTGTTACTATAACCCTTCTTAGAAAAATCATAATTAATAAAAATCATCATATCCTGGGGAATGAAACACAGAATGGAGTAATCTTGGATTCTGGATAAGGGTACACAAGGGTGACATGTAATCATAAACATGAGAATAAGGGTATAATAATGTGACCATAAGATTAGAGGATCACAACCTGCATATAAAAGATTATAAACACGAATCTTGGAATAAATATTGGCCATTTAGAATACATGAATCATATTTAAATATAGAACATACTCCATAAAGAATGACATATGAATAAAATATGGAATTGTGGAAAACACATAAGCATATAAAAACCAAAAGTCATGGATTCCTATAAAGACCTTTGTAACATGTTAGTCCTGGTATAATTACCCATGTAACTACTTCGGTCTTGGGATTCCCCTTCATTCACCCTCTAGTTTTAAGCTTAAGATTTCTACCCCTCTACCTTCTTATTTCGGTCTTGGGATATCCTCTCATGTACCCTCTTTTTATAGGCTTGGGATTTCTTCTCATGTACCCTCTTGTTTTAGGCTTCACATTCCCTCCAGTGTACCCTTTGAGATCATAAAACATTTATCAATACCCAATGAATTTGAGGTAGATATTGGTCTCATCCATATCATAATAAAATCATACACACATATGCCAAAAAATTATAAAAATTGATATCATAACACAAGAAATTAAATGGTTATCATATATATAAAATAATATCTTAGACTATAGAAGATGAAACAGGTTTCATGATTATTTCTTCAAAATCCTAACCCATGGAAAGAAGCGAGTTTGAAAAGAGTATATCTTGTGAATGGGAAATGGGTTTCATAAAAATCATTCCATTAAAACATAAACCATCCAAATAATGATTTTAATGGAACCATAAATCATATCCCTAATATGTAATGAGTGACCCCAACTGATGTCATATTAAGTGGGAAATTATTTTTAAATATCCATAAAAAAAATATGAGGAAATTATCCTTTATCATTTGAAAAATTAATCAAAGAACATAAAAACTTTTGAAATCTATTTTAATGAAAATTAAACTAAATACTTATAAAGGAATAATTGAAAACATTTTTAAAGCCTTTTACCTTTGAAAACCTGTAGATGATCCTGAAAACCATTTTAAATTTTTTTTCCCTTGAAAACATATAAAAGAAGATTGAAATCCTTTTGACACCCATTTCATTGAAAATAGAATTTTAATACATTTTAATGAAAATAAAATATTTAAACATGCAATGGAATCTTCAAATAAATGATTGAGGGTAAATACGTAAATTTTGTGAGAGGTAAAAGGAATATTCCTTTTTCATTGTAAAAATATTAGAAAATAAAAAATATTGGTTCAGAAATCCAAAAGATTATTCCTTTAAAAACATTGTTAAATGAAAAAAGGTAAAAAAATTATTTTAATGATTTTAAGAGATTAGTTGATTATTAGTGGAATCCCATTTGGGAATTAATGGTTTTGAATAAAAATAGATTTTTTACAGAAGAGAGGGATAAATATATATTTTTTAAAAAAAATTATTAATTATCTTCAGTACCAATTAGTAGAAATACAGGTACTATCACATGAATACAACAAGAATAACTAGAGTAGGATAAAATTCAGGAGTGACATTTAATGATGGATAATAATATTTCACTAATGATAACATGATCATAAATAATCTTGATAAACATTGAGATTACTTTAATAAATTATTACCACATGGTAACATTGAATCATATTCCCCATATAAGAATATAAAATTACCTGGAGATTTAAAATATCATGAAAACAATAAGATTTATGTTATAACATGTCAAAGTCAGGTTGTACACCCCATAAAATAATGTAGGTGTATAACATTGAATGTGTGTCAAATAAGGAAAATTGACACAAAATTACATCACCGATTTGGTAATGTTTGAAAATTATACCCCATGACAGAAATATGATAAAATCATTTTGTAAAAACACATATATTTAAGTATAAGAGGAATATAATACATTAATGGTAAGTATATAAATTACACAATATAATTTATTAATGAGTAAGGAATGTATATCATGGAAATAATCATTGGGATGAAATTCTATTGCCTTGTATTTTAACCCTCTTTGTACTCGTACACGCTTCCTCTTCTTTGGGAAAATCCATTTGGATTTAACCAAAGTAATTCCTTCGATTTCCGTCATATAATATTAAGTCTTAAAGAAAGAATGAATTGATTTTGGAGATATATTTGGTTTGATCTTGTTTGAACAAAAGTGGCTTGAGAGGTGTGTTGATATAGAAGTATAAGATGTCTTTTTATAGTGGAGGAGGAGTGGCACTCTTGAAATATTTTGGAAAAGGGAAACCCCACAAATGTTTTTTATCAAATGTGAATATTATAATAGTATAATGTAAATATGAGAATTTATAGGGTAAATATATGGCCATACAAAGTCATTTGGACATGTTTCTAGGTCATATTAGGTCTTGATATTAATGTTTAGTCCCTTTTTAAGATTAATTTCACCTTAATCGTTACAAATAATTTTAATTAGCTTCCCAAAAAAATTTAACAAACTACGTTGATCATATTAGAAATTATAAATATTTATGATTCCAAATGTGGAATAAATTTTTTCAACTTCTAACAAAATAAGTGTCAGAAATTAATTTGAATATAATCCCATAAACGGGATGACCAAACATATTTTTGAAGTAGAAATGTTAAAAACAATTTATAGGTTTTTATAACCAATTTCAATGTGAAATTGATTCCAATTACCCAAATTGGATAAAATGTTAAATTTTTTATCTAATTCAACATTAAAAAAAATTAAAATAATAATTTACCCTTATAAATAAATTATATGAAATAATAGTTTATAGTTAAGTTTCAATATTTTCATTTTCCATTAAAAAATGAAACTTCATAGAAAATAAACAAAAATCACCATTACCTAATTTTAATGTATCTATTTAAAAAATTATGTTTATTTTGACATATAAAATTTATAAATTTTATAAATTTTATATTTATAATAGGTTTCCCTCATAAGGTGGTAAAAGTACATTAATAAAAAATATATGTTTTTATATGTAAAATTGGGTTTGTTCTTATATCAGGCCTATGAAATATATTGTATTGATATCAAAAATATGTTATTGAATATATAATATATATTAAATTAATATCTATGACTGATTTTAATTAATGTAATTTATTAGGATAAAATGGCTTTTGAGCCTAAAAATAGTTTCCTATAAAAATATTCCCTTCATATTAAATTGGTTTTAATATTCATTGTAGCTACTGAATTCATTTTATACTGTTTTATACCATGTTTATTCATATGTTTGTTAATAATATTCATAACCACTAACATATTAGTTAGGTCAAGAATTAATTTATTATATAATAATATTTTTAAAATATATTCTTGTTTAGTAATACTTGGACTTACGTTTTACTCATGACATCAAAGAAGTCATTATTGTGTGTAAAGTAACATAACCTAAGTGTTCCATATAAAGAAAGGTTACGATTATATTTCATTCAGTGCACAATTAACTTGGAATTAAATATAACAAAATCCAAATATAGTTTTTTAATATATATGTATATATAATAACAATTTTTAGTGTTTCATGAAATGAAAAATACAAAATAGAATAAATTAATTAAAAAGAATATTTCAAAAAATATTAGGGTGTTACATTCTACCCCCATTAAAATTAATTATTCCATCTAAATTCATATATTTTATCAAAGGATTAATACATGAAAGTTACATTCTTAGAAAACCACAAAGTAAATATGAACTGTCAAGCTTCCCTTAACAAAATAATTTTTGAAACATAATGGTTACCCAAAGAATCACATAACTAGGTTTCCACATAAGAGAACATGAGTGAAAATAGAATACATGGACTTAGAGGAAAAGTATTATTATTCATAGGGAGTGACTAAGTCCATCATTAAAAAACAATTGAATGATCAATTAAAAGTTTAGGGCCTCAAAGTCATAAATTTATGATGATTTAAAAGGCCAATAGTTCAATAAAATAAAGGTATTAAGAAAAAATTTTATTTTTAACTTTTTCCTAAAGGTAATGAATTTACATGAAAATATATACATGCATGATTTTAGGAAAACCTCACCCTTTGTTGTTCATTGATCAACTTCACCTCTTTATCCAAAAAGGAAAGTGAATTTACCATTCCTAAATTAATAATATATAGTGAAATCCATGATATTTCATCTCATTTGTCATCTATTATTATCAACAAAAAGTTTTTTGATCAAGTTATCCAATATTAAAAAATCCTCATGTGGTGATATAACACTTTAATCTCACTGACTTCATCAGATGATTAACTTAAACATTCCATAAATGGTTAACCTTATAACCATTATGAAAGATTAAAATCCTAATATTTAAAAATAATGACATGAAATCAAATTAATATTAATCCCCATATATCACAAATTTTATCTTGGTTGTCACATTCTAAACATTTGAACACTTGCATAGTATATTCCCTTGAAATATGGTAATAACCTAAATAACCATAAATCCTTTTGTAAAACATGCATTCTTCCTTATTCAGTTAATTACTATGTTGGAATACTCATGTATTAATCATGTTATAATGATCAAAAATCATATATATTCATTAAAGAATGTTAATCTTTTGTAATATATCTCATATCATATGTAAAATGATTAGTATCATTATACATTAATTAAATCTATCCAAGATCTTAATTTCAATACATTTAGTCTGATTACTATAGACTATATTTGATTTACTTTATAATGATTTCTTTGATGAATGATTAAGTCTAATCCATTCTAGTAATATCACTGCTTAAGTCTGAATACAGATATTTGGATAAGTCTGAGACACTGTGATTCAGCCACTGGTTATATTTTACTGCCAAAGAACCAGGACACCGTGACCAGACATCGTGATAAGACACCACAACCAGACACCATAACCAGACACTATGACTAGACACCGTGAACATACACCGTGAACATACACCGTGACCATCCAGACACCATGACTATCCAGACACCATAACCAGACATCGTGACCAGACAACATGACAATCTAGACAACAAGACTATCTAGACACCATGACTAGACACTGTGACCAGACACCGTGACCAGACACCGTGACCATCCAGACACCATGACTATCCAGACACTGTGACTAGACACCGTGACCATCCAGACACTGTGACAATCCAGACACCATGACAAAACATCGTGACCATCTAGAAAGCATGACTATATAGATACCACAACCATATACACACCATGACTATCTAGAAACCATTTTCAAGGAGACACAGTTTCATAGAGAAACCATTTACAAACAAACTGTGACACCATTTCTGTCACGAACCAGCCCGGGTCGGCCCTGAACCGGTCACCCGATCCGGTCCGCGGCAAGTCCCGAGGGGCGTTCCCGATCCCCCCGGGATGGCAACAAGTGCCGGGCATTAAAATTTGAATCGTTGGTAATCATTTCAGCCCAAACTAAAAACAGGATCAAAAGAACGAATACAACTTAAACAAACAAACAAACACTAAAGACATAAACAAATGATACCACGACATACCTCCATGTGACCTCGCGGGTCACCAACCAACTACAACCAACGTCGCTCCCACATTGAGCGACTCAAGCAGGAGAACCTGAAAAAAAGGAACCTGCAACTGAAAAGGTAAAAGATAGGCGTGAGCACAAAAGTACTCAGTAGGTGAGCCCCACAACAAATCCCAATGCACCGCCAGTAAATAAAGAATCTACATAGTCCAGGTTTGAACTTTAATGTATAAAAGTAAGTTTTCATAATGCTTTACTTGAAAAATCAAACACGAGACATTTACCTTATTCCTTTTTGAAAGTTAATTCCCTTTCATCAGTTTTAAACTCATTCTAAAAAGCAAAGTGTTACATTTTCAAATCTTACCCAAAGAGAGAAAAGCATTTTCATTTGAGAACCATTTTTTTCAAAGTCTAACAGTATAGGCTGTGAAGGATGACTGAAAGTAAACAAGTAGAGAAAACAAGTGCAAGAAAAGGTAAACAAGCAAGGAAAACCAAGTGCAAGCAGAAATAAACCAGATGTTATCAGCAATAACCATGGGCGATCCTGAACATCCCTAGAAAACCCCTGGACGTACTCGGGTTCAGACTACCTGCCGGCATGGTACTCCACAGTCAATAACCAACTGGCCGCCCTAATAGGAAACCAGTGGCACATCCCTCCTGGCCTGTCTACAACTCTAGGGGGTACTAACCCGTCTAATCAGGGTTAGCAAGAAACCGTCACTCGATAATCTACAAGACGCCCAGGAACCCGTGGTGGTTTTAGTAACACTGTGTAAGTGGGAGACCCTCGCACGCGTGACTCATCTCACCGTACTTGCCAACCCCTTACACGGACATCACTACACGACAACCCTCGAAGGGAAGTACCCCTGTAGAGATGCCCTCACAAGTACATATATATATATATGTATAATCACTTCACATTTCATAAAGTGACAACCGGGCCGTCATGTCACTTACATTTTGATCATTTAAGACTAAAACATTTTTAAAGAGAGATGACACACGCCATTTCATTGAAAACCAAAAACACACTTAGAACTTTGTTTAAGAAACCCAAATCAGCATATCAACCCTGGAACACAATTGTTTCACAAGTAGAGTTATTTTCTAATATCAAAACGCACCCCACTTTTATCAAGAGCCAAACGGGCCTTTAATCACCTTTTTAAGGAATACTATTTCTCAAATGAAATCCAAACTTTCGTTCACACAACAAAGGAAAACATCTTTCATCAACCAAGAATCACACATGAAGTTTCCAAAAACAATTTCAAAGGGTCACACGACGTTTTCTCTAATCAAGGTTCTCAGAAAACACCATTTTCCATAAACAATACATCTACTAATTTACACACGCCAAAACATTTCAAAACCCAATTCAACATGTCTTTCATTATTCAGGAGAAACCATCTAGCAACACTACCATGGAAGCACACAATTAAATCCAAGAAAACGCTTTTAATGAAACGTTAGAATTAAAACAACTTTTATCATCAACAGATCACCTAACTATAGATAACTACTTAATAACACTTTCGAATTTACTGAAACTTAATAAAAAGTCAAGGAATAAATAAATTCTAAATTTAAAGGTGAGTGCAAAGGGAGACCTACCTCAAGATCCAAGCGCGACGGTAAAACGACCTTGAAACCAAGGCGCGATGACACGAAGTGTGTCCGAAGCCATGTGATAAAGTCCAACACTCTCGAAACTGAGGCACGGATACGGCGGAACCTCGGAAACAAGGCGCAGCGAAAACGCTCTCTCGGAAGCGCCCTGCGTGGGTCCTAAAACAGTAGACCGTTAAACGGTCTCAACGATATTAATAACAGAATAATATTAATAATAATAACAATGTGAAAATAATCGCGGTGATAACAATAATCACAATAATAATTATAACACAACATAATAATAAAAATGATGTTATAATAATAATAACAATAATAATATAATTATCATAATTATAATATATCAATAATAATAATAATAATAATAATATCATAATATTAATACAATAATAATAATAGGAACAATGCCAATTTAACATAATCATAATATATTAATAATATAATAATGATAATAATATAAAATAATGTTAACATAATAATATTAATAATAATAATATAATAACAATAGCATAATAATAATAATAATTTAATAATAATAATAATAATATCATAACATAATAATAATAATAATAAAGTAGTAATAATAATACAACATCGCAATATTAATAATAATAATAATATTAATAACATATTAATAATAATAATAATAATAATAATATTAGTAATAGAAAAATATTAGCATTATAATATTAATAATAATATTATTATTTATATGAAAAAAAACAAAAGGACAAAACGTGATAAAAACAAAATGAAGGAAAACTCACAGCGTAGGGGGGGAAGGGAGCGCGCAGGGTGGGGTCGTCGGACGGCGGTCCGTCGGACAGGCGGCAGGAGCAAGGCCGGCGGCGCGGTGATCGGTGCGGCGGGAGGAGAGGCGGAACAGGGGGAGACGGCAGCGGCGGCTGCAGAGTGCGGAGGCCGGGACGGAGGCCGGAGGGCAGGCTGAGAGGGGCGGAGCGCCGGAGGGCCGGGATGAGCGAGCTGCGCGGGGAGGCTGTGGATCGGCGAGGTGCAGGGGGAGAGGAGAGGCCGGGGCGGCGCGGCGCTGCGCTGGGGTGGAGAGCGGCGGAGAGGGCAGGGGAAGGATGGCTGGGCGCGGCGGGGTGCTGGCGGGAAGGAACAGGGATGGCGGCGCGGGGTCGGCGCAAGGCGGAGGAGCAAGGGGGAAGCGGGGCGGGGCGGGCTGCGCGGAGGGCCGCGATGGAGGTGCTGGCACCGGAGGTCGGGATGGAGGTCGGTGCGGCGGAGCGGGAGGCCGGGTGTGGCGTACGCAAGAAGGAAGAGGTGGGGGAGGCGGCTCGTGAAAGAAAGAAAAATGAGGGAAAGGGTAAAAACGGGTTAGGGTTTCTTTAATATATATATATATATAATAAAAACATAATAATAATAATAATAGTAAAGCATTATAATAATAATGACAAAAAGTATAATAATAATAAAACCTCTTAATATTAAAAATAATAATAAAACGTTATAATAATAATAATATAAAAACTTTATAATAATAATGATAATAATGATAAAACTTATAATAATAATAATACAACTTATAATAATAATAAATGATAAATTAGCTAATTATAATAATAATTATTTTGATCCAATATTTAAAATAATAAAATAATTTTAAGATACTACACATACATATATTTATACAAATATAGATATATACATAACCATATATAGACCTATATGTATATATACATTATTATACGTATATATATAAAACATACATAACATCTATAAAATAAAATTAACTATGATATTAATAACACAACTTAAATAGCGTTAATAATAAAATTTCAACATAAAACTTATAACATTTAAAACACCGGATGAACACACTGTCGCCCGGGCTGAACGCACGGTCACCGCTAACGATGCGGTGACCGCGCACCGGCGCGAAACCGCCAATGCAATTAATCTCTGAAAAATTTAAACCGGGTCCAAGAAAGGAGAACAATTACAGACATCCGCGGTCGGGGTGTGACAATTCTCCCCACCACAGACACTTTCTGCCCCCAGAAAGTCACCAGGCCAAAAGTCGATCAAGATTTAAGTCCATGCCCCAACGGAACTAAAGGAACCAGAGAGAACTGAGAATCTCGGGGATGACCTTACTCAGCACCGGTCACACCCGACCGATTCAAGAGAAACCTGGGGTCCGAGATTGAGGGGAGAACGCGAAGGGGTTCTCCCCCCCACAATAGCTCAACTAGTGCAGGAAAGTTGGCCATCTAAATAGAAAACCCTAGGAAAATGGAGGGGGGGTCGATGCGGGAACTCCCAACCAATTCAAACCAACTCTTATAGCACGATTAAAACAACACTTCCGTCAAGACATTAAATCCTCGTCCAGAGTCAACAACCTTCAACACCAGGGAAAATCCATAGAAAAACATTTAACCATTATCAAATTGGAGACATGATCCACCGAAGTCCACAAAGCATAACCACATCAACAACATAACTAAAATGAGGTCAACCCACACGAGAGTCAAACACACTTTTAAGAAGGACACACGATTTAGAATATTACATTCACATGACAAGTCCACTTAGATTTACCATAGAACAAGTCCATTGTCACTTTTTAGAAAAACAACACATTTACATAAACCAGACTACTTGGATTATAACAGAACAAGTCCATGATAACCCCATGGTAAAACAATGAACATACAATAACGTCAAAACTTAACAGCAGAAAAACAAGTACTAAAAGATCTTGATGGTTCCACTGCTAACACGGAACACAAAACCTGGACCAAGGCTTCACACCCCTGGGGACTCCTGACTGTGCGCGAGCTTCGCCCCGATACTTTTGGCTGGGGCTCTGATGGCTGAAGCATCTTCTACCTCACAGTCAGGTACTGACATTCTCCCCTCACAGCGTCCTCTTCAAGCGATGCTTCCTGCAAAACTTCTCCAGATGACCCAGACAGCCGCATCGATGACACGTCTTCGGAGGGTTGCGATAAGATGGCTTTAAATGCCCGAAACGACCACACTGATAGCATACCATCGAACGACCTGATGAACTGGGAACTGGGACCAAAGGGGATAACTTCTTAGGAGCAGATATCTCTGGCGCATCTTCCTCACCAGATGGGGAATTCTTACGAACAATAGGGGACGCTAAAGTATTAACCACCCGCACAACGGAAACCAACTCAGCCAAGAAAGCTTCCTCCACCAGCTTCTCGAAACAAAGGTCTTTAGAAGGGAGGACTCGCTCCTTGATCTCTGGACGAAGACCCCCAGTGAAAAGAGAGGCCTTCATGAGAACATGCGACACTACATCTGGAGAAAAGGGAATCAGTTCCTTGAAATGGTCAACATATGTCTTCACCGTTCGTTGGCCTTGTTGAATATGCACAAGCTCTCCCTTTTTCTCCAGCTTCACTTCCTCAGGTACAAACCATTGGATGAAAATGGTTTTAAAGACATCCCACGTCATTTCAACCTGTATTGACGGTGGGGTAACCATCTTCCACCAGTCCAAAGCAGGACCCTCAAACAACTCCATAATTGCACGAACCTTAACATTATCGGGAGTTCCCAATATTCTAAAGACACGCTCCACTTCCTTGAGCCATTTCACTGCTTCTAACGTACCCTGATCACCATGGAGAATAGGCAAAGTCTGAGGAGGACCAAAAACTAGGCATGAACTATCAGAATCCTTAGAGACCTTTCTGGGCGGCATTTCCTGAGCAACAATTAAAACACGAAGCCAAAACCAATATCAAACCGAAGCAACATCAATAAAAGTGCCTTCATCAAACAGTCAGCACAAAGACCAATCAAATACAACACAACCCAAAATAAAATCTCCTCTTTAAAATTCCCTTTTTCATTTTTGATTTCAAAACCACCCTTTCTCAAGATCACTTTCCAAGAACCAATCCACTTTCAAACCAAAAACTTTCCAAAACCATTTCCCCCCCCTTTTTTAAACCAATTGAGAAAACAAAGTCAAGCCTTTAATTTCAAATACGCGCCCAGGTAATCTCATGAACCGTTGCAAATGTCTTTATCCACTATCCATTAATACTCGTACCAACATGCATTTTCCATGAATTCTCACACATGTGCAAATGTTCATAAAGAGGACCTGAGGTTTCACCCCAAACCATTCTGAACCAACTCCAAGCAAACAACAGATTTTCAAATCAAGAGATTTCAGTTTCTAAAACCCATTTCATACATTAAAAGTCTTTTAAAAGAAACCAGTCCAATCTTTCAAAAACCTTTTTTCATTTCCAACAACGCCCTCACACAAACCAAAACGAAAGCAGCAACCAAATTTGCATCAACCACTGAAGTGAGGGAATAGTAGTCACGCTCAACCTGGCGACATGGTAGTGGGCCATGTCCGAAGTCAGTGTCGACCACTAAGAGGATTTCAAACCATTTACTCAGACTCCACATGGGTCACTACTCCATGTAAAATCGCGATGTAACACCGGCTTGCCTCCATTATCATCTCTCAATCCAAGACAAACCAGAAAAGACAAGAACACAATTCCCGAACTACCCCTGGTAACTCGAGGATCAGTGCGAGCAAGAGTTCGCGACGCTCTTCCCGTACCTACCCCTCGAGTTCCGACAGTCCTAATCTCCTTCTACCGGACAACCCAAATAACAAAACCTGCCTCTGATACCATTTTGTCACGAACCAGCCCGGGTCGGCTCTGAACCGGTCACCCGAGACGGTCCACGGCAAGTCCCGAGGGGCGTTCCCGATCACCCAGGGATGGCAACAAGTGCCGGGAATTAAAATTTGAATAGTTGGGAACGATTTCATCCCAAACTAAAAACAGGATCAAAAGAAAGAATACAACTTAAACAAACAAAAAAACACTAAAGACATAAACAAACTATACCACGTCATACCTCCATGTGACCTCGCGGGTCACCAAACAACTACAACCAACGTCGCTCCCACACTGACTGAATCAAGCAAAAGAACCTGAACAAAAGGAACCAGCAACTGAAAAGGTAAAAGATAGGCGTGAGCACAAAAGTACTCAGTAGGTGAGCCCCACAACAAATCCCAATGCACCACCAGTAAATAAAGAATCTACATAGTCCAGGTTCGAACTTTAATGTATAAAAGTAAGTTTTCAAAATGCTTTACTTGAAAAATCAAACACGAGACATTTCCCTTATTCCTTTTTGAAAGTTAATTCCCTTTCATCAGTTTTAAACTCATTCTAAAAAGCAAAGTGTTACATTTTCAAATCTTACCCAAAGAGAGAAAAGCATTTTCATTTGAGAACCATTTTTTTCAAAGTCTAACAGTATAGGCTGTGAAGGATGACTGAAAGTAAACAAGTAGAGAAAACAAGTGCAAGAAAAGGTAAACAAGCAAGGAAAACCAAGTGCAAGCAGAAATAAACCAGAAGTTATCAGCAATCACCATGGGCGATCCTGAACATCCCTAGAAAACCCCTGGACGTACTCGGGTTCAGACTACCTGCCGGCATGGTACTCCACAGTAAATAACCAACTGGCCGCCCTAATAGCCAACCAGTGGCACATCCCTCCTGGCCTGTCTACAACTCCAGGGGGTACTAAACCGTCTAATCAGGGTTCTCAAGCAACCGTCACTCGATAATCTACAAGACGCCCAGGAACCCGTGGTTGTTTTAGTAACACTGTGTAAGTGGGAGACCCTCGCACGCGTGACTCATCTCACCGCACTTGCCAACCCCTTACACGGACATCACTACACGGCAACCCTCGAAGGGAAGTCCCCCTGTAGAAATGCCCTCACAAGTACATATATATATATATATGTGTATAATGACTTCACATTTCATAAAGTGCCAACCGGGTCGTCATGTCACTTACATTTTGATCATTTAAGACTAAAACATTTTTAAAGAGAGATGACACACGCCATTTCATTGAAAACCAAAAACACACTTAGAACTTTGTTTAAGAAACCCAAATCAGCATATCAACCCTGGAACACAATTGTTTCACAAGTAGAGTTATTTTCTAATATCAAAACGCACCCCACTTTTATCAAGAGCCAAACGGGCCTTTAATCACCTTTTTAAGGAATACTATTTCTCAAATGAAATCCAAACTTTCGTTCACACAACAAAGGAAAACATCTTTCATCAACCAAGAACCACACATGAAGTTTCCAAAAACAATTTCAAACGGTCACACGACGTTTTCTCTAATAAAGGTTCTCAGAAAACACCATTTTCCATAAACAATACATCTACTAATTTACACACGCCAAAACATTTCAAAACCCAATTCAACATGTCTTTCATTATTCAGGAGGAACCATCTAGCAACACTACCATGGAAGCACACAATTAAATCCGAGAAAATGCTTTTAATGAAACGCTAGAATTAAAACAACTTTTATCATCAGCAGATCACTTAACTATAGATAACTACTTAATAACACTTTTGAATTTACTGAAACTTAATAAAAAGTCAAGGAATAAATAAATTCTAAATTTAATGGCGAGTGCAAAGGGAGACCTACCTCAAGATCCAAGCGCGACGGTAAAACGACCTTGGAACCAAGGCGCGATGACACGAAGTGTGTCCGAAGCCACGTGATAAAGTCCAACACTCTCGAAACTGAGGCACGGAGACGGAGGAACCTCGGAAACAAGGCGCAGCGAAAACACTCTCTCGGAAGCGCCCTGCGTGGGTCCTAAAATAGTAGACCGTTAAACGGTCTCAACGATATTAATAACAGAATAATATTAATAATAATAACAATGTGAAAATAATCGCGGTGATAACAATAATCACAATAATAATTATAACACAACATAATAATAATAATGATGTTATAATAATAATAACAATAATAATATAATTATAATAATTATAATATATCAATAATAATAATAATAATAATATCATAATATTAATACAATAATAATAATAGGAACAATTCCAATTTAACATAATCATAATATATTAATAATATAATAATGATAATAATATAAAATAATGTTAACATAATAATATTAATAATAATAATATAATAACAATAGCATAATAATAATAATAATTTAATAGTAATAATAAGAATATCATAACATAATAATAATAATAATAATGTAGTAATAATAATACAACATCACAATAATAATAATAATAATAATAACATATTAATAATAATAATAATAATAATATTAGTAATAGAAAAATATTAGCATTATAATATTAATAATATTATTATTATTTATATGAAAAAAAAAGGACAAAACGTGATAAAAACAAAATGAAGGAAAACTCACAGCGTAGGGGGGAAGGGAGCACGCAGGGTGGGGTCGTCGGATGGCGGTCCGTCGGACAGGCAGCAGGAGCAGGGCCGGCGGCGCGGTGATCGGTGCGGCGGGAGGAGAGGCGGAACGGGGGGAGACGGCAGCGGTGGCTGTAGAGTGCGGAGGCCGAGACGGAGGCCGGAGGGCAGGCTGAGAGGGGAGGAGCGCCGGAGGGCCGGGATGAGCGGGCTGCGCGGGGAGGCTGTGGATCGGCGAGGTGCAGGGGGAGAGGAGCGGTCGGGGCGGCGCGGCACTGCGCTGGGGCGGGGAGCGGCGGAGAGGGCCGGGGAAGGATGGCTGGGCGCGGCGGGGTGCCGGCGGGAAGGAACAGGGAGGGCGGCGTGGGGTCGGCGCAAGGCGGAGGAGCAGGGGGGAAGCGGGGCGGTGCGGGCTGCGCGAAGGGCCGCGATGGAGGTGCTGGCGCCGGAGGTCGGTGCGGCGGAGCAGGATTCCGGGTGCGGCGTACGCAGGAAGGAAGAGGTGGGGGAGGCGGCTCGTGAAAGAAAGAAAAACGGGGGAAAGGGTAAAAACGGGTTAGGGTTTCTTTAATATATATATATATATATATAATAAAAACATAATAATAATAATAATAGTAAAGCATTATAATAATAATGACAAAAAGTATAATAATAATAAAACCTCTTAATATTAAAAATAATAATAAAACGTTATAATAATAATAATATAAAAACTTTATAATAATAATTATAATAATGATAAAACATATAATAATAATAATAAAACTTATAATAATAATAAATGATAAATTAGCTAATTCTAATAATAATTATTTTGATCCAATATTTAAAATAATAAAATAATTTTAAGATACTACACATACATATATTTATACAAATATAGATATATACATAACCATATATAGACCTATATGTATATATACATTATTATACGTATATATATAAAACATACATAACATCTATAAAATAAAATTAACTATGATATTAATAACACAACTTAAATAGCGTTAATAATAAAATGTCAACATAAAAATTATAACATTTAAAACACCGGATGAACACACTGTCGCCCGGGCTGAACGCACGGTCACCGCTAACGATGCGGTGACCGCGCACCGGCGCGAATCCGCCAATGCAATTAATCTCCAAAAAATTAAAACCGGGTCCAAGAAAGGAGAACAATTACAGACATCCGCGGTCGGGGTGTGACAATTTCTTAATCTGGATTTTCATTTATCATTTTAATTTCTAACGGTCATATTTGATGCTTTCAAATGCACTGAAATAATTAATGTTTCTTTGAAGACATGTCACCTGATAGTAAGAGGGACGAGGTGTATAATACATGCAACATATCTGCTCCAACACATGCACTCAAATAATAAAATAAAATCATATCCCATAAATAGAATAGCGATACATAGAGAGAGTAACCACAAAGAACACACGAGCTTTCCTGAGAAAAGAATTGACACATGCAACTCAACATTCCTAAAGAAGACACAAAGCATTCTTGAATCCATATTATAGAAACCATAGATCAGAATCATTGAGCTCATATTCGCGTTATCAATACAACGAAGAACACAATCCAGATCTAGATCACTTACGATACTCTGTTTTTCCATGAGAGGACTCGATTTCTACGTATGTTTCATCTGAGAAGTCCAGAGCTGCATAGACTAACGATCAGAGCACTGCTAACCTTATCTCTATACTTCTTCTCTATTGTGTACTGTTTTCAGCTTTCGGCCAGTGTGTATGTGTCTGTATAAAAACACACAATATCTCCTTCATTAATCTGGACGATACAAGATATCCTTTCTCAATAGTCCTTTTACACTTGTGTATACCCACAGATAAATGTGGAAGAGTTTGTGTGTAACCTGTTGTTCATACCCACGAAGAACTGTGGAAGAGGTTGTTTGACTTGGACAGTCATGTGTACTATTGTAAATCCTGATACAATTTGTGTATCTAGTTTATTTATATAAACTTCTTAGTGGAAGGTGATCACCATGTGGAGTGCATTAGGTCTCGGCTTGAGACCGAACCACTTGTTTAATATCTATTCTGTTGTCTATTTTAGTTGACTTTGTTTTACTGTTTAAAACAAAAATCACTAAATTTACTTTGATGGTTAATCTTGGAAATAAGTTATAATTTTATTACCTTATTATAATAGCTTCAAAAGTAATGTTAATAACCAATAATAATATTATTGAGAATTAATCAATCTTCTAATAAATTATTTAAATAGTCAAGCTTCCATAGCAGTATAACCTTGGTTAATTGGGTTGTATTTAACTATTAGGGAAACATTTTAAGAATAATTTTTAAATAGTTATTTTGAATAGATACTCAAGTCACCTCGCTCTTGAGTACTCTAATCCGACCAAAATTTGGTATCAAAGGATTGTTTCTAAAGACTATATTTTTAACCCTATTCAAATGTGATTTCAGTTGTACTTTAAAGATCTATAAATTTATGTAAATTCTAAATTTCAAGCACTTTTAAGTTATTTATTTATCACGGATAATAGATTAGAAGGTGAGGAAACCAAAAGACCCCCATTCTTTAATGGAACCCATTATGCTTAATAGAAAATTAAAATGAAAATGATTTTTGAATGTATGGGCTTTGAAATATGGACTTCAATTATAAATGAAGATAAGATTCCTAAAACTGATTGAATAACTTGGGATGAACCTACCAAAAAAACTTATAATATTAATTTTAAATCTATTAATTATATATACTGCTCCTTATGAGATGTGGAATTTAATAGAATTTTTGCTTGTAAAACTGCCCATGAAATTTGGGATAACTTATCTATTTCACATGAAGGAATAGTGAGTGTGAATGAAATGATAAATAATACCTATATTTTTGAATGTGATAAATTTAAAATTAAACAAGATGAGCCTATTTCTGACATGTATCTCAGGTTCAAAGAAATTATCAAAACAATGATTTCTATTGGAAGAGAAGTCACTGCTAAAGAACAGATCATGATAATTTTCAGATGCCTACCAAACAGATGGAGAAGAACCTCTATCTCTATTAGAGAGTCATGCGTCTTCAGAAAGATACCTGTAAAAGAACTCATTGGGATACTAATGATGTTTGAAGAGAATCATAAAGTCAACAAGGAAGGGGAGGATAAACTAGAAAGAAAATATTTTACACTCAAGACCACCACCTCTAAACACAAAGACAAAGAGAAATTAGATGTTTCTGTAGATAGTTCCAGCAGTGAACAATCATCACCTAATAGTGATGAGGAGATGGATCAGTTAGCTAGAAGGTTCAAGATATTTTACATGAATAAATTTTTCAGAAATCATAACTTCAACGGAAAATAAGATCACAAAGATAGTTGGAAGTAAGATTGAAAAAGAAGTGACAAGTTTGATGAGATTATCTGCTATGAATGTAAGAAAAAAGAATATATCAAGGCTAACTATACAAAGATCAATTAAAAAAATAAATATAAGGAAAAATATAGAAAATATAATAATGCAATGAAATCAATGTGGAGTGTTTCTGAGGACAGTTCAAGTGACTCAAAATCTTCGCATGATAAACAGGCTAACAAATCCAATATGTGTTTTATGAAAAACACATCTGAGGTAACATTAGAATCTACTATACACAATTCATACAATTTTGGAGATGAGGGTGACTCTGAAAATATGTCTAATGAAGAAATGTTTGAATACTATAATATTCTAGAAGAGACATGCAATGAACTAAAAGATACATACAAATATTTGAAGAAATATCATGCTCTTACCTAAACTATTAAAACTGAACTCACAGTATACAGGGAGAAAAATGAACCAATTACTCAAAGATAACAATGAACTAAAACTATCTAATGAGAAATTGAATAAAAATTTAGAAAATTTTAAAAATTGGAAAAATACCCTTACTCAAATTCTAGGTAAACAGATTTCTCCTAAATATACTACTGGAATTGGCTATCAACCTAGTAATGGAAATTTCAGAATAACTAATTATTTTTCTAAATCTAGGACATACAACATTACTCCCTATTCTAGAAAATATTCAACTAGTTCATGTTATGATGCACACTCTACTGTTTCAAGTTTTTTTAGACCAAATAGAGTTTATTTTTCAAATACATAACATAATGCTTATAGTAAACCTATTAGGTAGATATGGGTTCCTAAATCACTTATCACTAACATTACTGGACCCAAACAAGTGGGGTTACCAAAATCTGTTTTTGTTTGACTATTTTTTAAGAAAGCTACATAAAGAGTTCCTATAAGAGAATATGGTACTTGGATAGTGGTTGTTCAAGAAA
Source organism: Viscum album (assembly GCA_963277665.1). Lineage (NCBI taxonomy): Eukaryota > Viridiplantae > Streptophyta > Magnoliopsida > Santalales > Viscaceae > Viscum > Viscum album. Next base: position 765,767,775 of record OY728129.1, read on the forward strand.
AATGATAGGAGACTACTCATGCTTCAAGAATTTAAAAACAAATTGATGGAATTCATGTCACCTTTGGTGATAATGCCAAAGGACAGATTATTGGACTTGGCCAAATCAGAAACTCTAACTCTATTTTGATTTCTAAAGTACTATTTTTTGATGGATTGAAATATAATCTTCTTAGTATTTTACAATTATATGATGATAGATTTCCTGTTAAATTTGAAAATGATGCCTGCATTTTTTTAATTCAAAAGTTGAATTAGTGTTTTCTACATTAAGAAAAGAAAATGTTTATTCTATTAACTTGCATTCTTTATCGTATCAAAATGTCTCATGTTTAAGTGTGTTTCACAAATAGTCCTGGATTTGGCATAGGAGACTAGGACATTGTAACACTCACTCCTTTTGAATGTTAACCAGAAAAAACTTATTCAAATACCTACCCAAACGTGAGTTTCCAAATAGTAAAGTGTGTGATCCTATTCAAAAAGGAAAGCAACAAAAAATTTCCTTCAAACCAAAGAAAAAAGTGTCAACTTTTCAACCTCTCAAATTGGTTCACATTTATTTGTTTGGACCATCATGATTTTCTAGATTTAATGGGAAGCACTATGTTTATGTTATTATATATGACTTTTCAAGATATATGTGGACTTTCTTTTTGTCTCACAAAAGTGAAGCTTGCTCTCATTTTACCAAATATGCCAAAACTGTAGAAAATATTAGTTGACATAAAATTAAATACTTAAGAATTGATCATGGCCTTGAGTTTGAAAATCAAGAGTTTAAATCCTTTTGCTCACAAAATGGATATAGTCATAATTTCTCTGCCCCTAGAACACCTCAACAGAATAGAGTAGTAGAAAGAAGAAATAGAACCATGTAAGATATTTTTAGAACCATGCTTATTAAATATTACCTACCTATTTATTTTTGGGATGAAGCTATAAATATAGCATGCTACATAATAAATATAGTGTTGATTAGACCTATTCTTTAAAGGATGCCTTATGAGTTATGGAACAATAGAAAACACAAAGTTAGCTACATCAAAGTTTTTGGTGGAAATGTCTACATCATTAATACTAAGAACAATCTTGAAAAATTTTAATCCAAGGGGATGAAGGTATATATTTAGGACATTCAATTTCTAGTAAAGCCTATAGAGTGTTTAATAAAAGAAAAAAATATGTGGAAGAATTTTTCCATGTTAAATTTGATGAAATATATACACATGAGGCTAATAACAATCTATAGAACCTATTGGGTGATGTACCAAATCTGGAAATAAATTCAAAATCCTCATACCATCCTGTGAAAGAATCTGTGAAAACTTCCAGTTTGGGAAATTCCTTATACTAAAGTCACAATGAGCCTGAACCTGTTGATGAACCTGATATCACTAGTCCTTATTTGTCTAGATCTATTAGAACTATTAATAACCATCCCATAGATGTTTTTGTATGAGACTTAGATAAAGGAACTCAAACTAGATATTCTCTTAGAAATTAGGTTGAACATCAAGTCTTCTTATCGTAACATGAACTTAAAAACATTAATGATGCTATCAAAGATGAATTTTGGGTGATGGCTATGCAAGAAGAACTTAATCTATTTGAAAGAATCCAAGTTTGGAAACTTGAAGAAAGACCCAATGACACTCTCACCATAGGCACTAAATGGGTATTTAGAAATAAGAAATATGAAACTGGTAATATATTTAGAAATAAGGCTATATTGGTTGCACAAGGGTATAGTCAAGAATAAGGAATTGACTATGAAGAGACCTTTTCACCAGTATCTAGACTTGAAGCCATCAAGATTTTTTCTTGCTTATGTAGCACATCCAAATTTCAAACTATATAAAATGGATGTCAAATGTGAATATCTAAATGGGTATATAGCTGAAGATATCTTTGTTGAGAAACCCCCTGGTTTTAAAAACCCTCTTTTTCCAAAAAAATATTTTTAAATTTTCAAAATATTTATATGGTTTAAAACAAGCTCCAAGAGATTTGTATGATAGATTAAGTACTTTTCTTATTTCCAAGGGTTTTACAAAAGGAATAGCTGATCCTACCCTTTTTATAAAACAAATTTTCAAATGATATTTTATTTTTTCATATCTATATAGTTAAAATTATTTTTGGATCTTCAAAAAATAATTTATGAGATGAATTTTCTTAAATAATGAAAAAAAGAAATTGAAATGAGTTTAATGGGTGAACTCAAATTCTTTCATGGATTTATAATCATTAAAAATAATTATGGTATATCTTTAAATCAATGTAAATATACTAGAAACCTTTTAAAACGTTTTTAATTGGATAACACTAAAACTGGTGACACTCCAATGAGTACCACTTGTATGTTATATCTTGATGAATACGGAAAACTTGTTGATCAAACAACTTACATAAGAATGATTAGAATTTTACTCTACATAACTACTAGCCAACCTAAAATTATGTTTAGTGTGTGTATGTGTGCTTGTTTTCAAGAAAATCCTAAGGAATATCATTTAAATGATGTTAAGATAATTTTCAAATACCCCAAGCATACACCGAATTTAGGACTATTCTATCCCTGAGGAAAATCCTTTTAATTAGTTATCTATTCTGATGCTGACATCCGTGATTGTATGTTAGATAGAAACAGCACCTCTGGAACATGTCACGTTTTAGGAAAGTCACTAGTATCATGGTGTTGTAAGAAACAAAATTATGTTTCATTATCTACTTTAGAAGTAGAATACATAGTGGTTGGTAGTTTTTGTGCACAAAGATTGTGGACGAAACACACATTTCAAGATTATGGATATCAATTTAGCCATTTACATATAAATTTTGACAATACAAGTGCTGTTAATATCTTGAAAAATCATGTTTCACACTCTAGGATAAAGAATATTGATGTAATACATCACTTTTTGAGAGACCATTGTTAAAAAGGTGATATCACTTTGGAATTCATTAGAACTGAATATCATCTTGCTGATATATTCACCAAACCACTAAATTCTAAAATAATAAATTACATCAAACATGAATTGGGTATGAAAAATCTTAAGTAGTTATCTTACTATTTCATATCATATTGATTCATATCTTACTATTTCATATCTTACTATTTATTATCTTACTATTTCATATCATTTGGTTTCATATCTTACTGTTTCATATCATTTTGTTTCATATCTTACGGTTTCATATCTTACCGTTTCGCACTTTACGGTTTCAAAAATCACTATCTTCATACTACTATTTATTTCTAACAATTCTATAGTTTTACTATCGTAAAACTTATTGTTTCATGTTTATGGTCTCATAGTTACTACTTCTCGGCTATTTTCTGACAGTTACTATCTCAAACAATACAATCGCACAGTTTAGAAATCGCACTGTTACGATCTCACCGTGAATGACTATTATTATCTCATCGTTAATGACTATTATTGTCTCACCGTGAATAATTGTTATGGTCTCACCATAAAAATTTCATATTGTTTTATTTATACATTATATCTTATATCTCAGTAATTACTTATTTCACCCTTTCACATTCCATCACTTTTGTTTTTGCGATGATTGGTATTAATAAATGATAAAATTAAAATAAGTTCCACATGTTCTTCACTCGAGCACTCTTATCTTATCTCAAACTGTAACCCTTCCTCAACTATTCTCTCTCTCAAACCTTCTTTGAATTCCCATGTTTAAATTCCCTTTGTCATCAACTCCTAAGAAATTTATTTCAAATAAGAAGAGAAAAATTGTGCTAAAGATAGCACCCGAGGGCCCTTTGAATCTGAACCTAGTGAACAGAGTAGTGGAACTTGAAAATGAGACTTTACCTAAGTGGATTCTGTCAAGTAAGTATTTGGTTTTAAAATTATTAACAGAGTAAGTATGGATAGACTAGTTTAAAATGGAGGATCATCCTATCTACCCGAAGTTAGTTGCAAAATTTTACTAATATGTTAAATTTTCTTTTTATTTTGAAGATGTTTATGTTGTAAGAAGCTGGATAAATGGATAGAGATATACTTTTTCATTGAGTTTATGGGCTGGTTTCCATAATATACCTCATGAGGTTATTTTTGAGGAATATTAGAGAGGTCCTCCACCTCCAAGTGAATTTTTTTTCTTGGATGAAGCTTTGACAAGTTTAAGTGGAATTGGAACCAAGAGGAGAGCCATAACTGCTGAGCTGGATGGAGAAACTAGACTCCTGTTTAAATTTATTCATAATTTGATTAGCCCCAAAAAATTTGATTTCGTAGTAATCGAGTATCAAGATGTATTCTTAACGCATCTCACAAAAAATGTACATAAGATCAACCTTTGCAAATATATTATACACCATATGTGTGATTTGATCAAAACAACCTCTAAGTAAAACTCCATGTTTTATTCTAGAATTATCTCAGCCATGCTTCATGCCAAAGGATTGGTTGGAACAAATGAACATGTTATCAATGATTATGAGTTCATTATTTAAACATTTAATGTAAAGATAATGAAAATCAATTGGAATCCTTGGAGAAAATCATGGGCGGAAGACAATGATAGGGTCTATGAAAAGTTCAATCCAGTTGAACACCCTTCAAGACCAAAATATTTTTCTGATCCTGGTTTAGAACTAGATGAATTTGTTGAGTATCCTAAAAAGAAGAAGAAGAAGAGGATATTCCAACTACAATAGAAACTATCCTGAATGAAGAGGAAAGTGAACCTGTTTTTCAATACCTAGCTGAGAAAGAAGTGCATGTTCCTGTAATTGTTGTTGATTTGGAAGAACAACCTTCCTCAAAAAAAAAATTATATTGTTTTTGAAATAGAAAAGGAAGTTTTTCAAGAGCATATAGAAGTAGATCTGTCTATTTTTAAAGAAGATGTAGGTGAGGACCATGTAGAGGAAACAACTTTTCCTAAAGTTATTATTCTGCTAAAGAGATAATGGAGCTAGCCTTTTAGTTGTCTAGATAGGAAATTGATGAGGAAATGAGGGATAAAATAGTGTAAATTGATCAAGGATCTAAACCTCTCAATCCTAGGAAGGATGCACCTGTTGAGGGGGAGAATCCCCCCAGTCTGGAATCTGTTGAAGTGTCAAATCCACTTGATCCTAGTTCACTGGATACATGGTATAAATTTCCCAGTTATTTCGATGTGAATGATTTATTGGAAGTCACAGTCAAAGCTCTTGATATGTCTACTGTGTTTTAGTTGAAAATGGAATTTACTCCTGAAGCTATTTTTACCAATGAACCTGATCTTGTCTTAGCTTATATCACTGATCTCTCATAATAACCTTCACACTTGGTGAATAAGGATGATCTAAAATAATTTGGAGAAACCCTATTGGATGGAGTTGAGAGACTTATGAAAACCCAACAAGATCCTATAACAAATCTATGTGAAAGAGATGCTTCATTGTTGTTAGAAAAAGTCATATGGCATATTTAACCCAAAATGCATCATGAGATTCAAGAAGTCAGAGTTGAGAATAAACTTATTAGTGATGAAGTAAAGACTCTAAGAGGTACGGTTGAAGATATGCAGAGAGTGATGAACTCAAGACCCGAACCTGCTTCTCATCCTATTGAGAATATTGTCACTCAGTCCCCACAAAATGTAGCCTCACTAAGTCAACATCATCTAACCTCTTTAGCTAACAAAGTATATGAATGAAACAAGAATATTATTGAAGATATGTGTGAACTTGTTATTTGTCATAACAAGATAACTGATGAATATAAGGGGTACCTCCAGAAAGTGCTAAATCAACTGAAATATCTTACCTCGGCTTCCAATACTTCTCGTACTACTGGATAATCCTCTCAACCTTCTTTAGACAGTAATCTGCTTAGAATACTTTTCAAAGAGGAACATCAAGATGTGCTTAGTGGTTTGTGAAAAATAATCTCTATTTGAAGTTATCAAGAATAGTGATAGATTTCTTGATTTGGTGATAATCCATTCCATGATTTCTAATGATGCTCAACAAGAAATTTCTATGAAAGTGGACATATACTTCAATCGTATATTTTCTAAGAATGATATGGCCAATCACTTCATGTATCTTGTGGAGAATTTGAGGATTCCTCCTATTACTCAAGCATTCAAAACTCAAGTCCTAAAGCTCATAGATTTCACTCAGTTGTTGGAAAATTTTATGGAAAACAATGATGACTTTGAAAAGGTCATGCAGTATAGTGGAGAGATCATTGTTGATTTTATTAAGCTTTTATGGCCTTATCTTCATGTTTAGAGTAATCCCATTATGGCTCCTACAGCTGCACCTCTAAGATCTAGTTTGCCTATCTTCACCTCTGCCTTAGCCTCCACATCTTTATCTATCAGTCAGACCCTGAGTCAAATCAGTCCTATAATCCTTGATCAACAGTTTCCTCATTCATCTACTACCCCTACCTTGGCCCCTTTTTTCTTTGAGGGTCTTCCTTTACCTTCTCTTTCAACTAGTTCACTACCTTCCTCCACTTCAACCTCTCCTCTTATGGAATCTTCTTCTGATGCTACTACTAAGGTAAATGAGAAGGAAATCCAGTTATAAAGAATAATGACAACTATCTTTTGATAGGTATTCCTTTTACGTTATTATTAGATCATGTTTTTATTGATATCTTCTTTATCTAATGCATTGTGCACCTTTCTTGTCTATTTCTTACTCACTATTTTTGATAAATCCAAAAGGTGGAGAAATATGACCATTAAAGAAATAATAGAGAAATGTGTATTTTTTTATGTACACTAGAGACATATGTATTCTCTCACTCACCTGATTTTTTATCATCAAAAAGGGGGAGATTGTTGGACCCCTCATGTATTAATCATGTTTTAATGATCACAAATCATATATAATATTTAATGTCTTTTAATCCTGTGTAATCTATCTCAAATCATATGTACAGATGATTAGTATCATTATACTTTTAGTAAATCTATCCAAGAGATTAATTTCTATACATTCAGACTGATTACTATACACTATATTTGATTTACTTTATAAGGATTTATTTGATGAATGATTAAGTATAATCCATTGTATGAATATCGTTGCTTACATCTGAATACATATATTTCGCTAAGTTTGAGACACTGTGAGTCTTCCACCAGTTATGTTTTTCTGGCAAAGGACCCAGACACCGTGACTAGACACTATGACCAGAGACTGTGACCAGACACCATAACCAGACACCGTAACCAGACATCGTAACCAGACACCGTGACCAGAAAATCGTGACCAGACACTGTGACAGGACACCATGACCAGGCATTGTGACCATACACACATTGTGACTATCCAGACACTGTAACTAGACACTATAACCAGACACCATGACCAAACACTGTGACCATCCATACACCATGAGTATTCAGACATCGTGACCAGACACCAGGACCAGACACCGTGACCATCCAGACATCATGACCATCCAGACACCGTAAGCAGACATCGTGACCATCCAGGCACCGTGACCATCCAGAACCCATGACCATCCAGACACTGTGACCATCCAGACACCATGACCATATAGACACAATGACAATCCAGACCCTATTTTCAAGGAGACATTTTTTCATGGAGACACTGTTTACAAAAAAACTGTGACACCGTTTCTTAATTTGTTTTTTTTCACAATTTAATTTCTAATGGTCATATTTGAAGATTTTAAATGCACAAAAACAATTAATGTTTCTTTATAGACATATCACCTAACAGTACGAGGTACGAGGTGCATAATACATGCAACCTGTCAGCTCCAACACATGCACTCGAAGAATAAAATAAAAGTGTGGCCCATAAATATAATAGTGATACACAAAGAGCGTAGCCTCAAAAAACACAAGATATTTCCTTAGAAAAGAACTAACACATGAAACTCACCATTCCAAAAGAACACACGAAGAATTCTTGAATCAATGACATAGACACCATAGATCAGAATCATTGAACACATATTTGTATTGTCAATACCACGAAGAAAAAAATCTAGATCTAGCTGACATACGATACATTGTTTTCCATGAGAGGACTCTATTTATGCATCTCTTTAATCATAGAAGTCCAGAGCTGCATAGACTAACACTAAAAGCACTACTAACCATATCTATATACTTCTGCTCTATTGTTTATTGTTTTCATCTTTCGAGTAGTGTGTGTTTCTATATAAAAACACACACTGTATCATGCATTAAACTGAAGGATACGGGATATTATTCCTCAAACATCATTTTTCACTTGTGGATACACACAGATAAGTGTGGAAGAGGTTGTGTGTAAACTATTATTCATACACATGAAGAACTGTGGAAGAGGTCGTGTGACCTGGACAGTATTATGTACTGTTGTAAGTCTTGATATAGGATGCGTATCTATTTTATTTATATAAACTACTTGGTGGTAGGTTATAACCAAGTAGAGTGGATTAGGTCTCAACTTGAGACTAAACCATTTGTTTTATATCCATTGTGTTGTCTGTTTTAGTTGTCTCTATTTTACTGTTTAAACCAGAAATCACTAAATTTACACTGATAGTTAATCTTGGAAAGAAGTTATAATTGTATTTCTTTATTATCATAGATTCAACAGTATTGTTAATAACCAATATTAAGATTACTAATAATTAATCAATCTTCTAAGAAGTTATTTAAGTATTCAAACTTTCATAACAGTATAACCTTGATTAACTGGGTTGTATTTAACTATCGTGGAACCCTTTTAAGAATAATTTTTAAACAAAACTTTTGAATAGATATTAAATTAACCCCCCCCCCCACCCCTCTTGAGTACTCTACTCCGAAAAACATACTGAATACATTTTATAAATCCAAGAAGTTGTAAACTTCATCCTTGATGATATAGACCACATTTTCAACAATATGTTCCAAATCTATGGTAATTAGTACATTCCAATTTACTTATTCATGTCCAAAATATATTTATCAAACATTCATTATCTCAAAATTATTCATTAATTATGTTTTACCTCACCATAATCAAAATATCACCATTCCATCAAATTATTATTCAATATATCCCTTTTTAATCCTTAATGAAATCTTATACTAATAATTATTATACATTTCATGATTTATACAACATAATCTTAGAATTCCAAATCATAAATAATACATTCATACAATTTTTTTTAAACCATTACTATTATGAACTTGTATAAATGCACATAGACATTACATAACATTTGAGGAATACTTAAAAAATTATACAAAATGACGCCCAAATACTGTATTAGTTTAGTTCCTTTGGAAACATAGAAACGTAAAAATTGATGTATAAGAAAGATAAATTATCTCCCATTAGATGCTTCATGACTATAGTCCTTCTTAGATACATCCAACATAATATATATATTGATTACATGGGGGAGGAAACATGAAAAGGGGTGAGCTAAAATTCTATGTAATGGTAAACATGGGAGATATATAAGCATAATCATGATCATAGAAGTATGAGAACATGATCATGAAAATAGAATATCATACCCTTCATATCAAATTTCATATACTTGAATCATAGAATAAAGCATGGAAGTTCATAATACACGAATCATAAGTGAATAATGAACATAATCCATGAGATAATATCATAGGAACAAGAAATTAAATTATGGAATAAGAAACAAGTGATATCATTACCTATAAGTCAAGAAGCATGTCTTGAAATTATCACATAACTTCAGGGGAACTACACCTACTACACGAGACATACCACCATCCTCATTCACATTTACTTCCATTAAAGGTATTGGGTTCCTCCATATTCCCATAATGGATTAGGTTTCTTTACCATCCTTCTTCAAGTTGACTACTCCTACTAGGTGGGTCACACCACTATACCCAGTTGTAGTCCTTTCCTTATAAGGTAATGAGGTTACCCATCTGCCCATAGTGAATAAATCTCATCAAATTTATTCACATCATTATATCATAAGATATAAATAATTACCCAATGAATTTAAGGGATATATATATACCTCCCATATCATATTAAAAGTATACATACATGTGCAACGAGATCATAAATAATCATATAATAAACCCTATAATGAAATAGGTATTATAAACATGTAATCATATCATAGCATATTTAAAAAGATATGTTTCATAATCTTGTCATCATAAACATACCCCGTGAAAAGAAGTAGGTTTTAAAAGCATATAACCCATCAAAGAGAAATTGGATTCCCAAAAATCATACCATCAAATCATAATTCATTCAAGAAAAGAATATGAATGAAAATATTGAATAATGTTTCTTATAAAAGAATGAGAAACACCAACATATGGTATCATAAATGGGGAATAATCTTGAATGATCACATAGAAACATTTCTTTAGGATGACATCCTTCATACAATGAAAAATAATGTTTATAACATAAAACATTTTCGAGAAATTTTTTTTTTTAAAATAGGATTAAAAAGTTAAAAAGATAGTTTTGATAACCTTAAAAAAACTTAATATCATTTTCCCTTGAAAATTATCATAAAGGATCATTATAAATCATCTTTGAAAACATTTTTTAAAAAATGGTTTTTGAAATAAAATAGATTTCCAACCATAGAAAGAAATACGATCAGTTTGTTCTTTAAAAGGTTTTATTAATTATAATAAGTACCAAATTTTGTAAAATGGTACTAGTACATGGATACATATTTAATAAACATAGGATAGGTAAAATAAATATTTTTCTTGAGGGGTGGATCATAATATTTCATCAAAATATTCATAATCATTAACAAACATGAAAAGCGATGAGATTGTTTCGATAAACTCTTACCACATGGTTACTTGATATCATAGTCTCCATATAAAGAAGGTAATTAAAATAATATTAAAAAATATCATGAAAATAATTATATTCATTATATTACATGTAAAATGTATGTATGTACACCTTAAAAAATGTAGGTTCATAATAAAATATGTTTCTCAAAGAAGGAAAATTAGTACAAAACTACTCTACTAATTTGAAATCATTTGAAACATAAACACCATGAAATAAATATTATAAAATTTATATGTAAATATTCATATGTATAAGTATAACAATCATATAATCCATCTATGTGTATTATTCAAATCACACAAAAGGAATGGGTGGTGAATAAAGCATGTATCTCATGGAAATAAAAAGGGGGACGAAATTCCCTTACCTCGTATCTTGACTCTCCTCATACTCATAAAATATTCCTCTATAATAATTTTATGTTCTTATAAATATTTTTATGAATAGTATTATTATATCAAAAACCATATCTATTTTGATTATAAATTTATATTACCTGCTTATTAACAATCCAATATTAATTTGTTATATCTTTGAACTTTATACTTATATAATGATTTAGAGAATGTAAACCATTACTTAAAAAGCATTAATATTCACTATATTTTAATTAAAATAATATTTAGAATATACAAGAATATAATGGAATACATCCTTCATGGAGATGGTAGGTCCTACGTACGCATGAACACTACTTCTATTTTATTGACGTATCTAATGAATGCAAGTAAATGAAATATATGTATATTTACATATTTATATAATATAAATACATTAGAATTATTATTTCATATATATAATATATTTTCACTAAACCTAACCTTAATATATTCCATGTAGTGTGTCAACAAATTACATCACACTAAGGGGGTGTTAGTTCACATATCCTCAAAAAAAATTATCATATTTAGAGGATGTAAAGAAAAAGGGTATGTTCTAAATAAAAATTAGTCAAGTATAAATACATTATAAATGTCATATATATCATATATGAATATCATGGCCATAATAATTTCTAATATGAGTGGTGGTAATGGAAAATGAACAATCGTCGTTCCATGATGTGATAGATTGTTGTAAACATAAATAGTATATTTGTTACCCATTAGATGGACATATCTGTAAGAGTAGTTAGAACCCTTAGAATAACTACATCCCAATATATTTATTATAATTTATTTTGTTTAACAATAATGGAAGAATAATATTTTAAGGATTGGATAATGAAAATAAAATAAATGTGCTTGAGGGATGATGTTATCTTTTAATCGTGTAAGTCCTTTTGGTTTTCACCAATGGGATCCATTGGAAGTATTTATTCCCAAAATGAGCTGCCACAGAGTAATTTAGGGTTTTTGGTAATTTTATTGGGAAGATATAGGCTGAAACTATGTTTTCTGTTAGGTGTGAGTAAGTGTTAGAGGTGGTGGCCTTTTTTAAGGATGGGAATGGACACACTAGGCATTTTTAAAAAAAGTTAGGTGTACCCATTTTCTTACCTACCAAAATCCATAAAAAACAAACCCAACTCATGAATGGAAGGTTCATGGAAGAATAATTTCCACCCAATGGGTTTTGGAAAAGTTTTTAGGTTATTTAGAACCTTGAGATTAGGTTTTATTCCATTGTTAAGCTTAATATTTCCTTAATCATTGTAATTAATTTTAATTACTTTCAATAATATTTTGGATAAAAAATAATTATAAATTATTAGAAATTATTAATTATTATGATTCCAAATATGGAATCCAATTTTTCTAAATTATAATCTCATAAGTATATAAAATTAATTTTAATTTAATACAACAAAAGGTATGACAATGTATGTTTTTAAAGTAGAAACTTTCAAAATATCGCAATGTTTTTATATTCAATTTCTATGTGAAGGTGATTCCAATGACCTCAATTAGAATTTTTGAAAAATGTTAATTTATTTAAATATTAAAACCAATTAAAAATATAATTTATACATATTAATAAATTATATTAAAAATTATTTATGAATTAAATTCTAATGTTTTAACTATACATTAAAAAATGAAACCAAAAAAATACAAAAAATAAATAATAACCTAATTTTTATGTTTTTTCATTCAAATATGATGTTTATTTTGACATATTATATGTATATATAAGTTTAGAAAATTATATTTTAAATGGTTTATCCATTAAAATTGTATAAATGTTCCTTAAAAAATGTATAGTTTATTATATGTGAAATTATGATTATTCTGGTAATATTTTTCTCAAATATATTGGATGAATAAAAAAATATTTTACTTGAAATATAATATATATATATTATATTAATAACCCTCACTAATTAATTTAATATATTAAATTAAAATATATTTGGGATCATAAAAATAATTTTCTAATAAAATATTACCTTTATATTCAATTGGTTATTATATCCATTTATAATTCATTTGTAACTAATGAATTAAACCATGAATTTCAATAAGTAAGTAATTCCTATTCATAACCATCATCTAAACATCTAAGTTATATCTTAATATATTAGATAATAATATTTTTAATAATATATTATAGTTTTTTAACACTCATACTTTCATGTTGTGTAAGCCATCGAGGAAAGTCAATAATTCTTATAATGTCTGCTAACCGTGGTGTTCCGTGTAGACAATGCTAAAAATTATGTTTCTTATAGTGAAAAAAACATGGAGTTGTTGATAATGAAATCCAGTAATAGTTATTTAATAAAAAGTAATATATTTTCAGTGTTTTGTGAAATTAAAAAACTTAAAGATATTAAATTAATTCGAAAATAATAATTCCCAAATCTCGGGGTGTTACGTTCTATCCCCCTTAGAATGAATTTAAACCTCAAAATTCATCTAGCTTATAATAAATATTTTAATTTTATATTCCTTTAATAGAAACCCACATTGTAAAAATGAAAAATAACTCTTCCATTAAAAAATTAAGGTTTGAACCATAATCGTTACCTAGAGTAACACATGGTTGGGTTTCCATATATGAGATCATAGGTGGAAAGAGATTACATGGACATAGAATAAAAATATAATTTTTATGTTTTGAAGGAGAGTCATAGAGAAGTTGGTTAGAGGAGAGTTAATAATTACATATCCATAAGTCTATGATTATCTAATGGACCATTTGATTCATTGGAAAAGAAGGTACTAGGATAAACTTTTTGATTTCAAGATTATTTCCCTAAGGTAGACGAATTTTCATAAGAAGTTATACTTACATGATTTCATTCCCATTCATAAATAAAATCTCAAACATCAGTCATGTCTGGGTCAATTTCCACTTCAACTATTTCTCCAAAATTAAAGGGCAATTTTTCATTCCTGAGTCACTAAGAGGTCATGAGATCATGAGAACTAATCACAACTCTATTCAGTTACCATGAACACAAAATTATTAGAAAATTTTAACACTTATTCATAATTCCTCATGTCTTTATATAATACATTAATCATAAAAAAATCATCTGATGTTTAACTTAAACATCCCATAAATGGTTATCCATATTACCCAACTAAAAGATGAAAATCTAAAACATTAGAAAGAAGTTCATGAAATCAACTTCACATTGATCTTCAATATATTAAGAAGTATCTTTTGGTTTTCACATTCTTAACCTGTGAATACCCTCATCATAAGTCTTGTTAAAACATGGTAATAACATAAATTACCTTAAATAATTTTGAAAAACATTTTTTCTTCCTTATTCCAATGTTTGCTGGATATATTCCTTAAATAAAATAAGTTATAAACTTCATCCATGCTGACATAGAACACATTTCAATGAATCTATAATAACATACAGGTTAATCCTTGATATATAGATTAATTTATCCAAATAATTGAAATATTTATCCATTCAAAACATAATTTTCTAAAAATATTGATCACATTAATGGTTACCTTCCCTTATTTCAAAATATCACTTTTCAATAAAATCAATTTTTTACTCAGTTAGAGACATTAATCATATTCTTTAAAATCATTAGTGAAAAACCTAATCCTAAAAGTCCTTATATAATTCAACATTCATAATTCTGTAATCCAAATACATAAATACTTCCACTTTAATGATCAGAAAGGAATAGGTCCTTCATTTATTTATAAGTAAATTATTAGGTTAGTTCATTGAGTTGGTAATGCTTATGTTCTCTATAGATAATATATTATACTCTAGGAAAATTCATAACTCTATGAACTTTTTTCCCTCGTAGATAACATCTTCCCCTCCATTTGAGGTATTCTTTAATGTTATTCTAAAATTATTCTTGATATGTAGGAAGTTGAATTGCCTTTACTTTATATTCCTTACCATGTAACATTTATAAAAGGATATCATTCTCTTGTTTGATGTGTTAAGAAAATAACCCAATATAACATTCTTAATCATATATTGTGATATATAATTCATTATAATCACATTATTTTTATCTCCATTGATCATCCAACTTGACTGCATATCATAAAATTGACCACCCCATTCAATGTTAACATAGTTCATTATTGTTCCCTCCATTGACTAAAACCAGAATGCATAGTGTGGAAACACATATCATAGATAAAAACCACATAATAATGAAAATAAATAAATTATTATATTTATAAAATATTAATCCTAATTATTTAATATATGATACATTAAGATCATCCTAGGTTATTAATAGTCACATTCTATTCAAATCATTCATAATTATTCTTAAAGAGTTTCTGAATTTCCAAAGAAAATATCTTAGGAGTTTCTTTTACTATGATATCTTATTGGAGTTATTACTCCTATGTATATATTTTCTAGATCCACATCCATATTTAGTATCCATAAAGAGATATATTTCTAGGAAACCACATACTCTAGTCTATTTCAAAATTTTAGGAAATTTTCCAAAACATTTACTCATCCTTATAATTATCCTTATAGACATCCCAAGACATATCATTTGATATACTATTAGGGTTCTCAATAAATTTTTATCATACTATTTTCCAAAGGGTTACTAATCCTTTTCTCTAATACTAAATATAACAAAACAGTCTTAATGTAACATCATAAGAAAATAAAGAATATGACATTTTCAAATTTATTAATATTTTTGATTTAAATATTAATTTTATTTTAAAGGGGATTCTATATTCAATGGTGTACTTTACATGCAATAATGGGTTTCTCCAAAGTCTTATGATTCACACAATTCTAAGTCATACTAAAAAACAATAATATATTATTATTTTAAATGGTGGTTAATGTCTAGTCGTTGTAATGTGGGTAATAAAAAAACTAACTACAATATTATTATACATGTTTATTAAAAAAAAATTACATTTATCCAATAAATTTTAGAGGCTTAAAATGTGAATGAATCTAATTTTAAGCATAAATACTCTAATATTCTTTAAAAGGTCGATTTACCACCTTTTGATGGAGAAAACTCTTGAAATATAGTTTATGTCCCTTTTATTTGTTCTATTTGACAAAATAAAATTCTTCTTTATAATTGGGACCTCAAAATTCACTTTGGGTAAATCTTTGGTATTTTTCAAATAAAATTCATTTTTTTAATAAATAGTGAAAAATACTGCATTTTAATTTAAAACTGCCTTTTAATCTAATTTATTTATATGGTTATATTATTATATTAAATGGTTTTAAATTTTAATTAGATTATATTTTTACAATTTTATCCAATGTTGGTCATTATAAGTAATTTCACTTTGAAATTGGACGTAAACAAGTGTCGGTCTTTTGCTAATTATTATTTCTTAAAAACACGCATTTTGTTTTGACAATGAGAATTAATTTTAAATAAATTAATGAAATATATATATTTTGAATTTGGTAAAATAGACATTATTTTTTAATTCAGAATATAAAATATAGCTTAGGCTGAGTTTTGGGTATTTTTCTGAAAACCTTCAATTTTTGATGAATAGTGAAAAAATGATGTAGTAGTTAAAAACGAACTTCTTCATTTAAAAGAAACTTTTCCGATTATTTGAATTGAATTTATAAAATGATAAATACATGGTTTTTATTAGTAATCAAAATTTGGTTCAATAAGATGAAAATAAGTTTTGCTGAATACTAACTTTTGACTTTTATTTACCACGGTTAAAGGTAAATAAGGTAATTCAAGGTAAAAATAATATTATAATAATATAAAATTACCATAACACTTTTCCTAAGCTTATTGGATGACTATTGTACGGCCAATACAATCCTTGGTTAATTTTTTTGTCTTTTTAAAGCCATTTGGGTAAGCTAATGAAATTAATAAATTTTTATTTAAAGTAAAAATAAAAATATCATAAACATATGTTGTTTTTCTAAAAAAAAATTAATGTGGGGTTCTATAATTGATATTTTTTACTATAAATATTAATTATAAATCTAAAAATATTTCCTACATCTTGGTATTTTAATTATTTTTTTTATACATCATATAAATAAAATTATTGATGACACAATAATGATGCGGTGTTTACCTCATTAATGAATGATTTAAATAAATAAGATTATAAAAATTAAAACAATATCCAAAACCTGTAAAATTATTATTGGATAATTTTATTTCAAAAAACAATCATCATATCTTTGAACTTAATAATGTTTTGGACTTTTAGAAACTGAAAATCATTATATAATAAAATAATATTTTCAAACATTCATAAAGAGACCATCCTCCCCCTTATAAAAAGCTTTCACCTTTAATCCATTGATCACACATATCAAACTAATTGGCTCATCAAAACTCTGACCAAATAATCACTCAATATCCCTATCTTCCTCTTATAATACTTACCTTCAGCATAAGGAACTTCAAGAAAACAATTTGGTTCAACCCAAAGGGAGTTACCCAATTTAAAGGTAACATCTTCTCTTAAGTTCATTTCTTTTATTTTACTTCTCCAACCCCCTAAACACTTTTTATTCCTTTATTTTATAACCAAAAAGTGTCATAAATATACTAGGTTGTTTATATGAGAATTATTCGAACTAAACTTACACACACCTCCGTCTAATGGGTAAAGAACATACAGTTTCTATGGATGGTGAACTACTACCTCATGGACCGATGATTTTTCAATCTTCTCCTACCACCTATTATGGTAGCCATAATTATTTAAATCTATTTATAAGTGATATATATTATATTAATATTTTCTATATAACTCTTTATTTTTCTTTTATAGCAGTCTTTTAGAGTTCTATAATGGGTCAACTCGATAATTTTATTTAAGGAAGTGTGGACTATCGCCCACTCAAAGTGACATGACTCGTTCACGCCATACGTGGAATGTATAAAGGATAGAGTTAATGAAATTATATATGATCTTATACTGGAATTAAAATATACATATTTATCATTATGTTTTCATTCCATGAAATCTGAAATAGATACGGCTTGCCGTCTCCATGAACAGTGCATTTCATTTCTTATCTCCAAATTTTATGTAACATTATAAATACATACATATAATGGATATATATGATATATATTATATCTAGATCATGAATATAATTCTGTACATAATGGAATTTTGACAACATGAACAACTTGTAATTATAAGAAGTTCATTTTTTACCCAAGTACCAAATATCCACAAAACGACCATTGTTAACATAAAAGATTGTATCATATTTATAACATGGTAATAAGTGATATAAAATGAATAATAAACATGAAAAAGGTTATTAAGAAAGTAAAAATTAACTTTAGTTTATTATTAAGGATATTAAAAAATGAATGGGTCAAGTCGGACCCGAGTTAAGGGATTTCTTATCTCACTTTTAATTCCGTGAGATTTCCATCATTCGCCACTTATTTATTGCATGTGGTGTATTGTGTACTTACATTTGATATATATTATAATTATTATATTTATAATCATGGAATTTTGTGATTAATTTGGTGGTTATTAACGTTTTGTATTTGGACTTGATTGATTACTACGTGGTAATGGGTTTTCATCTCACTTTTTATTCCCAAGATATTCATGCTATGTTGCCACTATTTCATTTTGTGTGGTGTATTTACTTCCTATTATTGTATTATTTGTGGAATATAATTTAATTTATCGTTATTTTCATCTTCATTGTATGAAATTTCTTTCATGGGGTGTATGTTTCGTAAGTCACCAAATCGGTGAAGGAATATTTCACCCTACTCTTTTTAAAAGACTTAATTTATGTTATGTATTTTAATTTCCACTTTATTATATAGGGATATGATATTCTATATCGTTATTGCAGTAAATTTTGTGTCCAAGTGATGATATAACCTTTTCTCTCTCATCAATTGATTTTATTAATTTTTATGTGATGTCGTTAGGCTATCGAATTTCAGTAAGAAAATTTCTTAACCCAATTTTAATTATTTGGGTCAAACTTATACTTCTTGATTATGTTATGATATGAATATGTGTGAAAAACCTATTATTGTATTACAATTAATATCCACTTTTATTGGATGTATTATTATTTTTCACACATAATCATGTCATTGACTTGTCCTTAATCTAAGGATATGATCGTTGCAAGTGACTTTGTCTCAATTAACATTCCACTGAAACTTATTTGTTGTTATACACAAATTCACTTCTATATGGTGTATATACTTCCCTTTGACATATTATATCATGAATCACTTTATTCTCATGATATTATAGGCTTTGATTAATTTTATTCTTCAATTATTTGTATTCAAGCATCTCTCATTTGGTTAGGAACTCTTTAATTACAATATCGTTTTAAATGTTTTAAAGATTTATTCTTCTAAATCTTTCTCACTAATTTACATGTTTTAAAAATAGTTATAGGGATTTATTTATATGGACATGAATGTTTTGAAATGAAAATTTATTTCAAAATCTTCAAAGTGTTATGGTACACTCTGATTCAAAAATCCATTTATTAAATGTTTTAAATGGTTTTGAAAATGGTTTGATAAAGCATTTATTATGTAAATATCTTCGAATGATATATTGTGATTGAAATGTGGAAATTTTATCCGTACTTTATTTTTGTTTTATGTGTTATGAATCTGTTATGGTTATTGGGCATTTTTTATGTATACAGGTGGTTCCCTAATAAACCCAGGGCCGGTGAGCTCGAGATAGGTCTCCAATGCATTTGGTAATGTGATGGAGGTAAACGTTAATGTTTCTACTAATAGATTTAGGGAATATAATTTTATGGGTATTCCAAATTTAACTCCCTATGTATCTATGAAAGATACAATGTAATTATGTTATTAATGACACAAGTTAACTTTATAATTTATGATTTACATTTGATATTCATAAATCTTATGTTTTTTTTGCGGTATGTTAAAGATCGAAAAGTATGATTTCATTGATTTGTATTTATTGATGGGATAATGTTTTCATTCCTTATTTTATAACCCTTAATGAGATTTTTATTATCATCCCATGTTTTGAAATGTTTTTCATAGGACTAAAAGATTACTAGGGTCAAGGATGGGATCAAGGAAAAGTCATGTTGTCTAAAACATGGACCTAGACAAGTTTCTTTTATTAAGAGTTTTTATTTAATGAAAAAAAGTAAACTAAGTAGAAGTGTCTAATTTTTAATTTTTGAGATGTAATAGTTATGGCCAAATTCTCTAAAGCTCTAAACCTGAAATATCCTCAATGTAAATTATTCACTTAATTCAAGATTATATAATGTTTAAGGTCGAGTTCTTATAGTTGGTATCAGAGGTCAGTTTAGATAACATTATTGGTTAGGGTTTTATTTAAGAATAAGTTACATAACCATAATTGTTAGCATATTAGAATGAGTCATAGTTATTTTAGAGTTGATAAATGGTTATTACATTTTTTGGTGCAAATTTAAAGGTATTAGATAACCTTTGGGGAAAAAATATGTTATGGTTATTTTTGAATTATTTGTCTCAATTTTTTTGGAATTTTATGAAATTGTATAGTTTTTGAAAAAGTACAATACACAGACCGTGTGACAACCCTTCGTGTCGGACAAAGTTGTGGGAATCGAACCCAAAACCAAAGTACAATTGGGATTTATCTCCTACCACTAGAATATGTGAAGTCCATGGTTAGTATGACAAATTATTTTTATTTAAATTATTTTATGGATCAAGAATAAGTTTATTTGGGATATTATGTTTTATAAAATGGAAATCCTTAGAATAGGAAAATGATTTGGTGATTAAGTGATAAATGTTATTTTGGAATACATTCTCTCTTTTTGGAACACTATATGCTTAAGGAAAATAGAATACAATGGGATTTAATTTCAGGAGTAATGGTTGAATTATTATTTTTGATGAATCTATGTTTTTATTGTGGACATAAAGTGATTTGGGTTATTTATGGAAATGATTAACCTATAATAGAGAATATGTGATTAGGTTAATTACACTATAGTCTAAGACATTAAGAGTAGTCTATGTTTTTGGAGATCAATGTTACAGTTTATTATTGAAGACTGTGTGATTAAATCCTTCTTAGTTTTGGGTTTCAATATTAGTTTCAATTATTTGGAAGAATTTTTAGGAAAATTTTATATTGAATGGTCTTTCATGAACTTTGGGTACTTTTTGTTGAATTTTGGAGATTAAGAGTAGTATTTCTTTTTATAAAGGATTATCATTTTTTGGATTTTTAGATCTGGTACTAACCAATTTTGGTTTTGACTAATGTATAAATATAGGTAAAATATATTGTTCATATTTTGTGGATCATGTTATTCACAAGAAGTTGATTCTATCACTTTTTATGTGACCAAGTCATCTTCAATACTCGTCATTTGGATAAAATAAGAGTTTGTGGTAGAAATTTAGTAATGGATGAAAGTCTACATGGAAAGTATGCATGTTTCCTTATGTTCTTAGTCAAGCTCCTAAATAAATTCCTCAACTTTATGAAAATGAACTTAAAACAAAAATGTTTTCTATTTACTTTTCCTACTAGAAAGCCAATGGCCATTTAACCCACCACAAATTTGTGGTTTTATTATTCTTAACTTTCTCTTAATCATGTTTTCAATCACTCTATATCAGAACTTGACACATAGATTCTTTTCTATATACATGTTTTCATGTATTCCAAGTATGGGTTATCTTGGGTGACCTTTTTACTTGTATTTATTCCTTTTATAGTGATAGTGTTATTTACTCTTTTTCTAATGTGGGACGTTAAATGATGTTTCCAAGCCCAATTGTAAAATTGTGAGGATGCAATTTCTCAAAGGGGGGTAGGATATAACATCCCAGGAAAATAAAGAATATGATATTTTCTTATTTTTTAATTAAATATTAATTTTATTTTAAATGTTATTCTATATTCAATGGTGTACCTGACATGCAACAATGGGTTTCTTTGAAGTCTTATGTTGCACACAATTCTGAGTCATACTAAAAAATAATATATTATTATTATTTTAAATGGTAGTTAACACCTAGCCATTGTAATGGAGGGAATGAACAGAACTAACTACAATAATATTATGCATGTTTTTTAAATGTTTTTACATTTATCCAATAAAAATTAGAGGCTTAAATGTGAATGAATCTAATTTTAAGCATAAATACTCTAATATTATTTAAAAGGTCGATTTACCACCTTTTAATAGAGAATCCTCTTTAAATCAAGTTTTTTCACTATTATATATTCTATTTGAAAAAATAAAATTCTTCTATAGAATCGGGACATCAAAATTTACATTGGGTAAAGTTTTTGTGTTATTTTTTTTTGAAAACCTTAAATTTAAGATGAATAGTGAAAACACTAAGTAGTAGTTAAAAAAATGACTTCTTCATTTAAATGAGATTTTGCTGCTTGTGTGAATTGAATTTTAAAAATAAGACACACATTTTTGTTATTAGTAAGTAATAAAATTCAATAATATTAAAATATTTTTTGGTGGATAGTAACTTTTGACTTTTATTTACCACGGTTAAAGGTAAATAGGGAAATTCAAGGTAAAAATAATATTATAATAATATAAAATTACATTAACACTTGTCCTAACTATAAAGAACCTAAGCTTGACGTACATGGACATTACATTACTTTTGTGTAATACTTAGTACATAACAAAAACACACACACAAGGACCGTAATAGTTTAGTGTCTTTGGAAACTCGGAACGTAATCTTCTAATCATGGTGAAAGATCTTCAACATCTTCCATAAAGATCTTCCCTTTTTTTCTTACCTAAAACCTTTCTTTATATCTTGGTGAAAATAAAACATAAAAGGGTGAGCTCAAATTCTCAGTAAGGGTAAACAAAAGAAATATCAGTCACATCATATTCATAAGAACATAACATTTTGGAAATCTTAACCTGAAAAAGAGATCATAATATCATAACATGGGATAAATCATAGTAGTGAAATGTAATCCCAAAAATCATAACTTAAAACATGAAACTTTTTGGCGTACACACATAATCATAGATAATCATTTCTTATTAGTCTAGACTCATTACCAAGACTATCTTAGTGGACAAAGTCCATTTCTGAACCGAGTTCATTCCTCGTTTTAGTCTTGTTTCACTAAACTGGTTTAACCTGCCGTTCCATCCATGTCTATCTCATGAGATATAAAAACATTACCCAATGAATTGGAGGGAGATATATGTCCCACCCATCTCATAATGATACCATTCTTATGTGTGCCACAAAATCATAAATCATACATCATTTCATAACCCATGTAATAAAACTGGGAATCTTAAACATCATGACATCATAAAACAATTCATATAAGATAAATGAATTCATAAAAATATATCCATCACAACATAATAATATCAATGTAATGATAAACAAAACCCTATATTATCTTAGATGGAAAATAGTTTTGATAAAACACTTGAACTCCATTCTTGAAGAAAATATCCTTTCTACTTCAAAAACATTTTTCCTTTCTTAACATGTCATACAATTTTAATCTAAAATAAGTTGATTAAAAATAAGCTTGAAAAATTTTAATGGAAGATTCTTTGAAATAATGTTTTAAAAATCCATTCATGCCGTATATGTTAAAAAAACATTCTTCCCATACTTTTGTCGGAAAAGTCAAAAAGTACCTCGTACGGAAAATGACAAAATATTCCATTTACATATTTTACTAAAAACTCACCGAAGGGTAAAATTGGATTTAAAAAATTGTAGTTTTATGGAATAAATATTACATATTGAGGAATCATGGTTGTGGATGATAAAATAAACCCCAGTAAATACCAAAGTATAAACAATCTCGGATAAAATGAGATTGTGATATTTTCCCTTACCATAGGTCTGATTTGCTTCATAAGTGTCTGAACCTCCAGTATAATGATTTAAATAATGTCATTGACTTATTCAATAATCATACTCATTGTTATGATATCATATATGGTTTACTTATGACTTTATTTTACCCGTTCTTTTGTAAATTCCATGTTAAAGAGCGTTTTTGGTAAAATCATTTCATTTACCGTCCGTGTTTTGACTTGTAATTATTCATATGATTACTTAGATAATGATTACATAATTCGAGAATATAAAACATTATTTATATATAATATATATTTAGAATATACATATATATAATAGATCAGTAAATGGAAAGAAATACACTGTTCATGGAGACGGTAGGCCGTACGTACGCATGAACACTGTTTTCGTTTCCTTATTGAGTTTAATGGAATTAAGTAGATGAAATACATATATATACACATAAATCTAGTGTCATTATTATTTCATATATTTCATGATTACTTACTATATATACTTTATAATCATTCATGAATGGTTAACGTGGAGAATGAATCTCATCGAGTCGTGGAGACGGTAGTCCGTACGTACGTACGAGCGATGATATCATTCTCATGATCATGGAATTGTATTGGAGTGTATGTATACTATTTCAGAATCAATATCAATTTAAAATAATCATATATATTCATTCTTTACACCATTATACCCATCCAAGTAAGGTGGTGGTGGAAAATAGATTACACCACGGCGTGGAGACGGTATTCCGTACGTACGCACGCGCGGTGAATTCATTTTCCGTAGGATGGATAGATAGTGAAATGGGTTTGTTTCATACTTATAATAACATATCTGTATATGAGTGATACTGATGTTATTACTTCATAATGAAACAACTAAAGAAGAAGAAGTTGAAGAAGAAATAAAGTTGAAAGAATTGGTAACAGACATTACCTCTTCTTTGAAACGCCTCTTTGAGATCTCCTTTTAGGGCACTAAAATTGGTCTTTGAAAAAGACCATGACCTCTAGGATGTTTCTAGGGAAGTGTAGAGGAGAAATTGGCAGGGTTTTTCCGATCTTGAAGGCTCAAAGTGGTGTGAGGAAGATGTGGAGGAGGTTCCCTTTTATAAGGGAGAAGAGGGGCACCTTTGGAATAACTAAAACTATTATTTTATTATAAAGTAAAATTCGGTTTTAAATAGCTCCAAATTGATTTATTTTGAATCTAAGGTGGGGATGGTTCGAAATCATCTAATTAAATAGAATTTAGACAAGTTTAGGTTCCTATTTTAACCTTATCATTTAGATTTAACATTAAGTAAAATAATTTTACTTTTACCGTGTCTTCTTGTATTCTTATACTATAAGGTTAATAAACGTACTATAAGCATCCAAACGAACTCAAAGTTGTTTAATATTAATATATATAACCTTATCTAAGTCATATTTCCGAACCTTAGATTTTTAGGAATAAAATAACAATTACTAATATAATATTTGTTTTCAAAACTATTTTATGTCAATTTTGAGACTATTTAGTAATTGATTTTTGTGAAAATCATAAATGAAAGATTAGTTCAAAAAACTTTAATTAAATCAATACTAACATGTCATATTAACCTATAAAATTAGTGGAATTCATAAAAAGTCTCAAATTATATTTATTCGGGTATTTAAAACATCAATTATGTCAATATTTCCTTAATAAGATAATTACTGCATCATCTTTGGGTCATAAATAAATTAAATTATTTAAAGTCTAAAAATTACAAATAAAATATCATTATTTAGGAAATCTTCTTATCTTTATAAGGAATATTTATAGTCGAATTTATCTTATGTATTTCCCTATATTAAAAATTATATACTTATTAAACATTGATTTTAACTATTTGAACCCTTCTTTAAATAAATTAATAATAAATGTCCTAATCTAATCCAAGTGGGCCTAAATGGTCATATTTTATTCCTAAGGTTGTTTTTGGTAGAATTAAATTGTCAAATAGAATTAAAAAATGTGTTAGGGTAATAATAATATCATTTTGACCCTTAATTACCCTATTTACTTTTAATCGTGGTAAATAAAAGTAAAAAGTTATTATTCACCAAAAATTATTTTCATCACATTGAACCACATTTTACTTACTGACATGAACCGTGTCTCTATGATTTTTGAAATTCCACTCACAGAAGCGGTAAAATTATGTTTTATGAAAAATTCATTTTTTTAACGACCACTTAGTGGTTTCACTATTCATCAAAAAAATGAAAGTTTCCAGAAAAATACCAGAAATTAGGCCTAAGATATATTTGATATTATGTACTAAAAAATGATTTCTATTTTACCAAATTCAAAACATATCAGTTGCATTAATTAATTTAAAAATTAATTCCCGTCGTCAAAACAAATAGCATTTTTCTTAAGAGATAATAACTATCAAAAGATTGACACTTGTTTATGTCTGGTTTAAATGTGAAATTACATCCAATGACCAACATTGTTTTAAATTGTAAAAATATATTCTAAATATAATTTAAACCCACTCAAATTAATAATTTATCACTATTAATTATTTCGATTAAGAAAGTTGTTTTTAATTAAAATTTAGTAATTTTCACTATTCATCAGAATATGAAAGTTATCTGAAAAGTACAAAAATTTCACCCTAAGCTAACTTCGATATTCCGGATCCAAAAATGAAGTCCATTTTGAAAAATAAAATTCAAAAAATTTCAAAAAGTGGTTATTACTATTCATAACGGCTAGTTTTAATAATATTTTAATAGCATATCGTTGTTTAGTGAAACTCGATATTGCATACTACACTCGCTATTGAGGAAGGTCACGATTGCGTGTAATACAAGGCAAGTCAAGGATGTGTGTTGTGCAATCTCCTTTTAGTGTTGCGTACAACACAAGACATTAATGAAACTAAAAAGAATACTTTTCATAAAATATCGGGGTGTTACATTCTACCCCCCTTAAAATGAATTTCGCCCTCGAAATTCGTCGGGGTTATAAATTGTTTACTACTCAAAAGTTCCTTTAATAGAAACCCACATCATAAAAAGGAATACCAAAACCAATCTTTAAAAACAAAAGTATGAAACGTAACAATTACCCAAATAAACTAATCATTGGGTTTCCACATAGGTGAAAATATGGATATGGAAGAGAAACCTAACCATCACGTTCTGATGGAGAGTGGTAGAGAACATGGCTATGGAAAAGCCAGCAATCACAAAGCCATAAATTTGTGACGATCTAAGGTACCATCCGATTCATCAGATATAAGAGCACTAGGAAAACATTTTTGGTTTTCAAGATCATTTCCCTAAAGTTGAAGAATTTTAATTAGAATAAATACTTACTTTATTTTGGTATAATCTCACTGTTGTTCATGCCTTGAAAAATTTCCACTTCATCTCTTAAAGAAATGATGTTGAATTTGTTATTTGTGAAGTGTTATCCGATCATGTGATAGAATGACAGGTCATTCCATCTGTCTCAAACAAAAGGTTAGCAAAAGTTATTAAACATACAGAAGTCGATATATAGTGATATTAATCATATATGGTTCCTAAAATGGACTTATACTTCATATATCATACTGCTTAATATAATAAAACTAGTTTATACTAAATAGAGACTTCCTGTAGGCCAGTGGTAGGCGATAAAGGCCAGTTGCACTTCGGTTGTGGGTTCGATTCCCACAGCCTTGTCCGACGTGATGGGTTGTCGCCCGTCCGGCAGGTTGTCCTTTTTCTAAAACTATATTACTATAACATCCCATTAATAATATCGAAAAATACTAACTTATGTCCAACATAATCCATTCCAATATTTAGGCTTATCGAAAATACTTCGGTCCAAGCTCATTACATGAAATTTCACATAACAATCATGTGAATGCCATCATTTATCCCATATATCATAAGATATATCTTGTTTGTCAAATTACAAACATGTGAATACCTTAATCATGTATACCCATTGAACCTTAGTGAAAACATGAATGCAGTTAAAAGTTAACACTTTTTACAAACCAAAATCCTCAAAATTATTTATACTCAAACCATGATATAACCTTCTCCTTATATTAGTCATGAGCTCATTAATACTATCAAACATTTAATTTTCTCCTTATCCCTTCATTATGCGCATATCATCTATATTCCAAAAATATCTGAATGGCCTTTAATGGATAATGTTACCTTTAATCATACACTTTCGAAACTCAAGGAAAGACTACAGTGTAACAATCCTTAGATGTCTCTTTATTCCATAGTACCATGAGATTACTTATACAACATTACACTTGATAAACATGTAATCATTCCACTACCTTCTTAAACCATTGACCGAGCTTCAACAATTCTTTCATCTCACATACCATTTGTAGTCTCTTCATCATCATCAACATAAATACTACCCATATGGCCGTACTAATTCTCTTCATGATACTTTCCCTTAGGGCATTGGTTTGCATAATGCTCGTACATTCCACATTTAAAACATTTAACCATTGTTGATGTCATAGCAATACCATTATCCTCATCTATGGTGTTAACTGAACCTTTTCTTTTTCTCTTACTAGTTTGGTGTCCTTTTTTTCCACACACAAAGCATCTTCCAGTTCCCTTGAAACAATCTCCTTTATGCCTCTTCCCACATGATTTACATGTGGGAAATTTAACTTTATTTCCTTTATGATCATCATGAAATTCCATATTTTCTTATTATCTGAGTCGGGAAACTTACCAAAGTCGAGATTATTGAAAATATTATGAGATTGCTGATTAGGCATAATAACGATGTTTGGACTTCCAGATCCCATTTCATTTGGTTTCTCATGAATAATATCATTCCATTGTCTGTCATATCCTCCATTATCATGAATCTTCCTGTTTCTAGCCATTTTCTAAAACCCAAAAAGAATAGTGTGAGAGGAAAAAATCATTCTAGGGAAAAAACATAGTAAAGGGAGAGTTCCCTCAATATCTAACATCTTAGGATAAATTCTAAGATTGTTACCATAGTTCTAGGACTATATCCTATACGTATACTTATCCTTAGGGACATCCATAGACATACCTTAGAAATATCTCTAGGGATCTCACTAACGTTTTTGCAACCTAGTTTCCAAAGGATTACTAAACCTTTCCTCTCATACCAACTATAGAGACCCGAATCTTGACGTACATGGACATTACATTAATTTTTCGGAATACTTAGTACATAACAAAAACACACACACAAGGACCGTAATAGTTTAGTGTCTTTGGAAACTCGGAACATAATCTTGTAATCATGGTGAAAGATCTTCAACATCTCCCATAAAGATATTACCTTTTTTCTTAGCTAAAACCTTTCTTTATATCCTGGGGAAAAGAAAACATAAAAGGGTGAGCTCAAATGCTCAGTAAGGGTAAAAAAAAGAAATATCAATCACATCATATTCATAAGAACCTAACATTTTGGAAATCTTAACCTGCAAAAGAGATTATAACATCATAACATGGGATAAATCATAGTAGTGAAATGTAATCCCAAAAATCATAACTTAAAACATGAAACTTTGTGGCGTACACACATAATCATAGAGAATCATTTCTTATTAGTGAAGACTCATTTCCAGGACTATCTTAGTGGACAAAGTCCATTTCTGAACCGAGTTCATTCCTCATTTCAGTCCTGTTTCACTGAACCGGTTTAACCTGCCGTTCCAGCCATGTCTATCTCATGAGATATAAAATATTTACCCAATTCATTGGAGGGATATATAGGTCCCACCCATCTCATAATGATACCGTTCTTATGTGTGCCACAAAATCATAAATCATACATCATTGCATAACCCATGTAATAAAAATGGGAATCTTAAAAATCATGACATCATAAAACAATTCATATAAGATAAAGGAATTCATAAAAATATATCCATCACAACATAATAATATCAATGTAATAATAAACAGAACCCTATATTATCTTAGATGGAAAATAATTTTGATAAAACACTTGAACTCCATTCTTGAGGAAAATATCCTTTCTACTTTAAAAACATTTTTCCTTTCTTAAGATGTCATACAATTTTAATCTAAAAGAATTCGATTAAAAATAAGCTTAAAAACTTATAATGGAAGATTCTTGGAAATAATGTTTTAAAAATCCATTCATGTCGTATAAGTTAAAAAACATTTTTCTCGTACTTTTTTCGGAAAAGTCAAAAAGTACCTCGTACGGAAAACGAAAAAATATTCCTTTTACATCTTTTACTAAAAACTCACTGAAGAGTAAAATTGGATTTAAACAATTGTAGGTGGATGGAATCAATATAACATATTGAGGAATCATGGATCTGGATGATAAAATACACCCCAGTAAAAACCGAAGTATAAAAAATCTCAGATAAAATGAGATTTTGATATTTTC
This sequence comes from Viscum album, assembly GCA_963277665.1. NCBI lineage: Eukaryota > Viridiplantae > Streptophyta > Magnoliopsida > Santalales > Viscaceae > Viscum > Viscum album. The sequence goes on from OY728129.1 coordinate 765,798,296, forward strand.
CCTTACCTTAGGTCTTATTTGCTTCGTAAGTGTCCTAACCTCCTGTATAATGATTTAAATAATGTCATTGACTTATTCCAGCATCATACTCATTGTTATGATATCATATATGGTTCACTTATGACTTTATTTTACCCGTTCTTTTGTAAATTCCATGTTAAAGAGCGTTTTGGGTAAAATCATTTCATTTGTCGTCTGTGTTTTGAATTGTAATTATTCATATGATTACTTAGATCATGATTACTTAATTCCAGAATATAAAAAATGATTTATATATAATATATATTTAAAATATACATATATATAATAGATCAGTAAATGGAATGAAATACATCGTTCATGGAGACGGTAGGTCGTACGTACGCATGAACGCTGTTTTCGTTTCCTTATTGAGTTGAATGGAATTAAGTAGATGAAATACATATATATACACATAAATCCAGTGTCATTATTATTTCATATATTTCATGATTACTTATTATATATACTTTATAATCATTCATGAATGGTTAACGTGGAGAATGAATCTCATCGAGTCGTGGAGACGGTAGTCCGTACGTACGCACGAGCGATGATATCGTTCTCATGATCGTGGAATTGTATTGGAGTGTATGTATACTATTTCAAAATCAATATCATTTTACAATAATCATATATATTCATTCTTTACACCATTATACCCATCCAAGTAAGGTGGTGGTGGAAAATAGATTACACCACGGCGTGGAGACGGTATTCCGTACGTACGCACGCGTGGTGATTTCATTTTCCGTAGGATGGATAGATGGTGAAATAGGGTTGTTTCATACTTATAATAACATATCATTATATGAGTGATACTTATTTTATTACTTCATAATGAAATAACTAAAGATGAAGAAGTGGAAGAAGAAATAAAGTTGAAAGAATTGGTAACGGGCATTACCTCTTCTTTGAAACGCCTCTTTGAGATCTCCTTTTAGGGCACTAAAATTGGTCTTTGAAGAAGACCAGGACCTCTAGGATGTTTCTATGGAAGTTTAGAGGAGAAATTGTCAGGGTTTTGCAGATCTGGAAGGCTCAAAGTGGTGTGAGGAAGATGGGGAGGAGGTTCCCTTTTATAAGGGAGAAGTGGGGCACCTTTGGAATAACTAAAACTATTATTTTATTATAAAGTCAAATTCGGTTTTAAATAGCTCCAAATTGATTTATGTCGAAGATAAGGTGGGGGTGGGTCGAAATCCTCTCATTAATTAGAATTTAGACAAGTTTAGGTTCCTATTTTAACCTTATCATTTAGATTTAACATTAAGTAAAATAATTTTACTTTTACCGTGTCTTCTTGTGTTCTTATACTATAAGGTTAATAAACGTACTATAAGCAGACAAAAGAACCCAAAGTTGTTTATTATTGATATATATAACCTTATCTAAGTCATTTGGCTGAACCTTAGATTTTTAAGAATAAAATAACAATTACTAATATAATATTTTTTTTAAAAACTATTTTATGTCAATTTTGACACTATTTAGTAATTTATTTTTGTGAAAATCATAACAGAATTATTAGTTCAAAAAAAGTAAATTAAATCAATAATAACATGTCATATTAACCTATAAAATTAGTGTAATTCATAAAAAGTCTCAAATTATATTTATTTGGGTATTTATAACATCAATTGTTTCAATATTTCATTAATAAGATAATTACTGCAACATCTTTGTGTCATAAATAAATTAAATTATTTAAAGTCTAAAAATTACAAATAAAATATCATTATATAGGAACTCTTTTTATCTTTCTATTGAATATTTATAGTCGAATTTTTCTTATGTATAACCCTATATTAAAAATGATATACTTATTAAACTTTGATTTTAACTATTTTAACCCTTCTTTAAATAAATTAATAATAAATGTCCTAATCTAATCCAAGTGGGCCTAAATGGTCATATTTTATTCCTAAGGTTGTTTTTGGTCGAATTACACTTGTCCAATGGAATTAGGACTTCTTTTAGTGTAATAATAATATCATTTTAACCCTTAATTACCCTATTTACTTTTAACCGTGGTAAATAAAAGTAAAAAGTTATTATTCACCAAAAATTATTTTCATCTCATTGAACCACATTTTACTTACTTACATCAACCGTGTCTCTTTTATTTTTGAAATTCTACTCACAGAAGTGGTAAAATTATGTTTTATGAAAAATTCATTTTTTTAACTACCACTTAGTGGTTTCACTATTCATCAAGAAAATGAAAGTTTCTAGAAAAATACCAGAAATTAGGCCTAAGCTATATTTGATATTATGACCTCAAAAATGATGTCTATTTTACCAAATTCAAAACATATCAGTTGCATTAATTAATTTAAAAAATAATTCTCGTCGTCAAAACAAATAGCGTGTTCTTAAGAGATAATAACTATTTAAAAGATTGACACTTGTTTATGTTTGGTATAAATGTGAAATTACATACAATGACCAAAATTGTATTAAATTGTAAAAATATATTCTAAATATACTTTAAACCCCCTCAAATTAATAATTTATCACTGTTAATTATTTAGATTAAAAAAGTCATTTTTAATTAAAATTTAGTAATTTTCATTATTCATCAGAATATGAAAGTTATCCGAAAAGTACCAAAATTTCACCCTAAGCTAATTTTGATATTCCAAATCCAAAAATGAATTCCATTTTGAAAAATAAAATTTACAAAATTTCAAAAATTCCAAAATTGGTTATTATTATTCATAACGGCTAGTTTTAATATTATTTTAATAGCATATCGTTGTTTAGTGAAACTCGGTATTGCGTACTACACACGCTATCAAGAAAGGTTGTGATTGCATGTAATACAAGGCAAGTCAAGGATGCGTGTTGTGCAAGCTCCTTTTGGTGTAGCGTACAACACAAGACATTAATGAAATTAAAAGGAATACTTTTCATAAAATATCGGGGTGTTACACTAACAATATTTTATAAGTAATGTCTGACCAATACAATGCTTGGGTAATACTTTTGTCTTTTTAAATACATTTGGGTAAGATAATGACATTAATAAATTTTTATTTAAAGTATAAATAAAAATATCATAAACATGTATTATTTTGCTAAAACAATTTTAATGTTGGCTTATAATATATATATATATATATATATATATATTACTATAAATATTAATTATAAAGGTAAAAATCTTTCCTACATCATGGTAGTTTATTTATAATTTTTAGACATAAAATAAATAAAATTATGTATGATACAATAATGATGTACTGTTTACCTCATTAATGAATGATTTTGATAAAAATAATTATAAAAATTAATAAAATATCCAAAAACTGTCCAATTCATTTTGGATGATCTTATTTAGAACAAAAGTCATCTTATCTTTGACTTTAATATGTTTTGGACCTTTAGAAACTGAAAATCATTATATAATAAAATAATATTTTCAAACTTTCTTAAAGAGCCCCTCCTCCCCCTTATAAAAAGACCTCACCTATAACCCATTACTCACACCTATCAAGCCCCTTTTATCATCCAAACTATACGTAAATAAGCTCTAAAGATCCATATATTCCACCAAGAAGCCTTACCTTAGTCATAAGGAACTTCAAGAAATCCCTTTGGTTCAAACTAAAGGGAGTTACCCGATTTGAAGGTAATGTCTTCTCTTAAGTTATTTTCTTTTATTTTACTTCTCCAACCCCATAAACTCTTCTTATTCCTTTATTTTATAACAAAAATTGTATCCTAAATATACTTGGTTGTTGGTATGATAATTATTCTAACTACACTTACACACACCTCCGTCTAATGGGTAAAGAACTTACTATTTCTATGGACAGCGAACTACTGCCTCACGAAACTATGATTGTTCAATCTTCTCCTACAACCTATTATGGTGGCCATTATGATAGAAATTTATTTATATGTGATATATATTATATTTATATTGTCTATATACATTTTTATTTTTCATTTATATCATACCTTTATGGTTTTCATAATGGGTGAACGCGATAATTTCATTTAGGGAAGTGCGGACTACCGCCCCCTCAAAGTGATATGACTCGTTAATGCCATACATGGAACATATAAAGGATGGATTTAATAAAATTATTTACGATATTATAATGTAATTATAATATAAATATTTATCATAATTTCTTTATTCCATTAAATATGAAATAGAAATGAAAGTAGTGTTCATTCATACGTATGGATTACCGTCTCCATGAACGGTTTATTTCATTTATTATCTCCAAATGTTATGTAATATTATAAATTCAAACCTATAATGGATATATATATGTGTGTGTGTGTGTGTGTTTGTGTGATATATATGATATAATTATCATGAATATCAAACTAGATATAATGTAATTTTTACCACATGAACAACTTGTAGTTATAAGAAGTTCATTTTTGACTCAAGTACCAAATATCGATAAAATGTCCATTATTAACTTAAATGGTTTCCTAATATTTATAACATGGTAATAAGTGATATAAAAGGAATAATAAACATTAAATTGTTTCTTAATAAAGTATAAATTAACTTTAGTTTATTATTTTGTAGATTAAAGAATAAACGGGTCAAGCCGAACACGGGGTAAGGGGTTTCTTATCTCACTTTTAATTCCGTGATATTTCCATTGTTCACCACTTATTTATTTCATGTGGTGATTTTTGTACTGAAATTTGATATATATTATCGTGATTGTCTTTATATTCATGGTATTATGTGATTAATTTTTGTGTTATTAACTTTTGGTCTTATAACTCAATTGATTACAACGTGTTAAGGGGTTTTCATCTCACTTTTTATTCTCATGAGAATCATGCTATATTTACACTATTTCCTTTTTTGGGGTGTACTTACTTCACATTATTGTATTATTTGTGTAATATAATTTAATTTATGGATATTTTCATCATCATTGTATTATCCTTCTTTCATGGGGTGTATGTTTCGTAAGTTACCAAATCGGTGAGAGAATCTTTCACCCTCCTCTTTTTAAAAGACCTCATTTAAGTTATGTCTTTTAATTTCACCATTATTATGTTAGGATATGTTATTATATATCCTTATTTATATAAATTTGATTTCCAAGTGATTATATAACCTTTTCTTTATCATCAACTCATTTTCTAAATTTTTAAGTGACATTGTTAGGCTGTCGAGTTTCGGTGAGAAACTTTCTTAACCCAATTTTAAATCTTTGGGATAAACTTATCCTTATTGATTATGTCATGATATGAATATGTTTGAATGATCTATGATTTAATTTCACATAATATCCACTTATATTGGGTGTATTCTTATTTTTCACACATACACATGTCATTGATTTGTCCGGATTCTAAGGATATGATCTTTGCAAGGGACTTTGTGTCAATTTAAATTTCATTGAAAATTATTTGTTTTTGTACACCAATTCAATTTTATATGGTGTATATACAAAAATTTGACATATTATATCATGAATATTGTTATTCTCATGATATTATAGGCTTTGATTAAAGTTATTCCTCAATTATTTGTATTCATTCGTCTCTAATTTGGTTAGAAACTCTTTAATTTCAATATTTGTTTACATGTTTTAAAATTTTATTCTTCTAAATATTTCTCATTAATGTACATTTTTTTAAGGATTTAATTATATGGAAATGAATGTTTTGAAATTAAAATTATTTTTAAAATCTTCAAAGTGGTATGGGACACTTTGATTCAAAAATATATTTATGAAATGTTTTAAATGGTTTGATAAATCATTGATTATGTAAATATATTAAAATGATATATTTTGATTGCAATGTGGAAATTTTATCTTTCTTTTATTCTTGATTTATGTGTTTTGAATATGTTATGTTTCTTCAACATTTTTTATGTATACAGGTGGTGCCATGATAAACCTAGGGCAGGTGAGCCTGAGATAACTCTTCAATACATTGGGTAATTTGGTGGAGGTAAAAGTTAATGTTTCTCCTAAGAGATTTAAAGAATATATTGTGATGGGTATTCTAAATGTAACTCTTTATGTAGCTGTGAAATCTACAATGTAATTATGTTATGAATTCTATAATTTACCTTTATGATTTATGATTTCCATTTGTTGTTCATAAATATTATGATTTTGTGTGGTATGTTAAAGATCAAAAAGTATGATTTCATTTATTTGTATTTATTGATGGGATAATGTTGTATTTACTTATTTTATAACCCATTTTGAGATTTTTATACTCATCCCATGTTTTGAAATGTTTTTCATAGGACTTAAACATGAATAGTGCCAAGGATGGGATCAAGGAAAAGTCATGTTGTTTAAAACATGGAACTAGACATGATTTTTTAAGAGATTTTATTTTATGAAAATAATGGAAACTGAGCAGAAGTGTCTACTTTGTAATTTTTGAGATGTAATGGTTATGTCCTAATTCTCTAAATCTCTAAACTTGAAAATATCATCAATGTTAATTATTCACTTAATAGAAGATTGTTTAATTTTTAATGTTCGGTACCTATAATTAATATACATTGACTTTACATAACTTTTTTGGAATACATAAAACATTATACACACAAACACCTAGAGACTATATTTTTTAGTTCCTTCAGAATCATGGAAAAATAAAAAATTATACAAAAGAATGAAAAATTATCTCTTAATAGGTTATCCTTCACTATAACACTTATTTGTTACATAAAAAATTATAAATATCTTCATAAAATATGGAAGGAAACATAAAAATGGATGATCTCAGATACTCTATAATGGTAAACAAGGGATACATGTAAGCATAATCATGAGAATATGGGTATGAGAACATGATCATGGAAATAAAATAACATACCCTTCATATCAAAGATAATATACATGAATCATGGAATAAAAATTAGCTTTCATTATATATTAATCATAAGGAAATAAAAAAAATAGTCGTTGAGTGCATGTCTTAAGAATAAGACATTAAACTGTGGTATGCATAAAAATGTGATATCATTCCCTATAAGTCAATACACATAGCTAGAACATATTAGGGAACTTAATGGGAACTCCACCTACTAGTCGACACACACCACCTTCCCCAATCGTAGTTATATCCTTATAGGTTTTTGGGTTTCCCCATATTCCCATAATTAATCTAGTTCCCTCATATTCCATCTACATGGAGACTATATCTACTGGGTGGGTGTTGGGAAAAAATCCCACGAGGTATCATTGAAGCATTTTTGATGTGATTGTGTTTGTTGAAAGAGTGGACATCTGAGTGGTGATTATTGACAAATCATAACAATGACATAATAACTTGTTGAAAAACAGTATTTCATGGTGGAATGTCTATTTCAAGAGTTGTGGTTAACGATCCATGTTTTATTCAAGAACGTTGACAAAGAGATGGATGATCTAGAAGTGTTACAAAAACAACAGATAAAAGGTGGTACCGTTTTCCAGTGTTTGCCAAATTTTTGGGCCTGAAAATCGTCAAATGAAGAGAAGTGGTTTTGGGCAAAGGGACTTTTGTGCCATGTACTTGAAGTCTTGGAAACTTGCCCGCCATATGTTTTTCAAGATCAGATCATAAAAATGTGGCAAAGGGACAAGTGTCGTGCAAGTATTGGTGGTGTCGTGCAAGTGACTTGTGCGCCGTGAACGAGACTTGTGCATCGATGCCTTGGAATCATGAGAACTTGCACACCTATGGTTTTTCAAGATCAAAAGATCAAAATATGGCAAAGGAAAGAGGTTTGCGCAAGGTTGGAATTAGGTCGTGCAAGTGACTTGCATGAGGAGAGACTTGCGCGCCATCGCGCAGGGGTGACCAAATGCCTATAAATACTGGACCACCCCTCTTCATTCTTCAATGGAGTTCAACACTTTGAGAAATCATAGCCCCCGTCACGCGGGTGTTGTGGTCGTGCAAGTGGTGGTGTGTCGCGCAAGTGGGACTTGCGTGCCAGATTTGAAGAAAGGCGATTGTCGGCAGTTGCGCGCCAATATTGGATTGGGCATAAAATGAAGTGAGTTGCGAAAGTTTGCAGTTGAAGAATCTTGTGTCACGCAAGTGTTTGAGGTGGACTTGCATGCCATTTGTGACTTTAGTGCCGATACTTGGGTGCCTAGATAGACTTGCACGCCAAGAAAAGGTTTATTTCTGGCATTGATTTTCGGGATGTGTGGAAACTGGAAGTTTACCTGATAACTTCGGTGAAAAGAGAGATTCATCTACGGGTGAAAGTTTGGCTTCAACAAAGCATCTACTTATAGAGGAAGATGCATTCCTTCATGAAAATGAAGAGACCTACAGGTCAATATGCTGTGAGTGGATCCTTTCCGATGCAGTGAGAAAAGGATGATGAAGAAGGAGATCCTCTCCACCAGTAGTGAGCCAGAGAGAGAGAAACTGGGAGTGACCCTTGGGAATGTAGTGAGCTGTCCCTAAATCTTGGAAAGGCAGTGAGCCTGGGACAGAGTGACTGTACCCAAACATTTTAATCCACTTCTAGTGAAGTTTAGTGGAATTTGGTATGACCAAAAACTTTTCGTCGTATGCTCCTTGGACGTAGCCCAGTGCGTGTGAACCAAGTAAAAATCGTTGTGTCCTGTGCATGCTATACTTTCTGTTTACGTTGTGAAACAGGAGAGAGAGAGAAGAGTATTTTTCTTAACAACAAAACAAGATCAGAACGGTCATTAATTTTAAATCTGTCATACCCTGATTCACCCCCCCTCTCAGGGTATTCAGCCTTGTGGACCTAACAATTGGTATCAGAGGGAAAGGTTGACATTAGTTATTCCCTCAATTGAGGTCAATAATCATAAAGGGATTCTGTTTTTCGATGGAATCAATTTTCAACTATGGAAGAATCGGATGAAACACTACTTCCGATCTTTAGGAATGGATGTGTTCACAGCAGTAATGCATGGTATAACATCTAACATCAACAGTGGTGCAATATCAGAAGCTGAGAATAGAGAGATGGATGATGATGCCAAAGCAATCAATGCCTTAGGGGGAGCCCTATCCAATCCTATATATACAAAGGTGATTTCTTTCAAACCATCACATGCCATGTGGGAAAAAACTATTGAATATATATGAAGGGGATATAATGTTGAGAGAGGCAAAGCTGCAAGTGTTGTGGAACAAGTATGATGATCTGAGAATTAACCAAAATGAGTCTGTTGATGCATTCTTTGACAGGGTAAATGTTGTGGTAGAAGACATGTGGGGTCTTGGAAAAATTATCGAAGATATAAAAATTGTGAAGCGCATATTGAGAAAACATCCACCTCGGTTCAATCCGAAAGTTTCTATTTTGGAAGATAAAGACCCAAAAGAACTGACATTGGATAACCTACACAGCACTCTTGTTGCATATGAAATGAGAAATGATGATAACGATGCTGTGGAAAAGGGGAAATACAAAGAAGTTGAATTCAAGGCCATGAAGAAGCTCACCATTGAATATTCTCAATAAGAAGAAGAGGCAGATGAGGTGATTTCATTCCTTTCTTCAAATATGAAAAGAGGAAGAGAATAGTTTAAAGGGAAACTTCCACAAGCATGCTTTCGATGTGGAAAGGTTGGTCATCTTGCGGAAAGATTCCCTAAGAAGTTTCAAGATAACGATAATGATGATGATGAAGTTGAAATTCCCAAGAAGAAGACTTCATCATTTGTGAAAGGGAAGAAACAATTCAAGAGAAATTTCTTCAAGAAGAAGAATCTTCTTCCACAAGAATTTTAATGTTCATATGAGTCTGAGGGTGAAGAGGCTGAGGAGATAGAAAATTGCAGAGATCGTGGAATAAATGCCTTGGTGGAGATTGTTGGTAGTTCTCAGAAAAAGGAAGAAGCTGACGCTAAAGAAGAAGAAGAAGAAATTAAAGGGGGAGTTGACATGGAATTTGAATTAGAAGCAGCTCTTGAAGAGATAGATGTTTGGAGAGAAAAAACAAAAAAAGCCAACAAGGTGGTACATGATGCCAAACTCTACATGCAACAACAGAAAGAAGAGAAGTCTGAGTTGATGGAAGAAATTAAAAAGCTCAATTTATGAACACCAGATAACTCAGAATCAGTTAGTGAGTATAAGCTCAAGACTGAAGAACAGAAAATGGAGATCAATGGATTGAACAAAAAAGTAAAAGATCATGTCAAGCGTATCTAAGAGCGTGAAGAAGAAGTTGTCGGTCTACGGAGAAAAGTTAAATACCAGGAAAAACCCTTAATTCCCAATACATTATTGGGAAAGAAGGACATTATTAAGACTGAAAAGATGAAAGTGGATCCTAGTAGTTCATCAGGAAAGAATCAGCAATTGAGCTCAAACATTAAGGCAGATTCCGGGCTTGATCAAAAGCAAAAATCTGTAGCAATTGAAGTCAGGCCGCAAGTACCCGTCCCGAGATTGAAAGTTGATTTGGGCACAAAGCAGAATCAAAATATTCAGAGATCCCAAGGGGAAACTCGTAGTGCTAAAGTATCACGAAGGAATGCACTTTATATCAGGTGTTATTATTGTGGTAATGTGGGACATTCACAGTATGTGTGTTCCATAGCCAAAATATACTGAAGAGAACAAGAACAGAGGTGGCAGCCAAACAGAGAAAGGTTTTCCAGAACATATTTTTAAGGACTCTATTTTTGGTGCGGAAGATTTGGGCACATGGATAGGTACTACACTTCGACCATTCAGAGAAATGTGCCAAAGAAAAATCAAAATGTTCGCAAGCAGCATATCAATAAACTGACAAGTGAGTTAAAAGTTCAGAACAGATTTATAGCTCTGCAAGATGAAGCTGGTCCATCGTACTCTGAGAATGATCATGAGTCTCAATCTATACCGATTATGGAGACAAAAATTTGGACCAAGAAGAATAGAGCAGAGAAGACAGTAGTTGTTGAAATTTCCTTTAAAGCATCAGATCGTTGTGGTGTGTGGATTATTGATAGTGGTTGTACGTCTCACATGACAGGCAACAAGGATCTAGTTACAGGCATAAAATATGTCAACGAAGGAGTTTTCAAGTTTATAAATGATGAAGGCCTGAAGATAATTGGATCAGGAAAGGCTAGGTTTGGGGGCAAAGAAATCAGACGTGCTGATGTCTTGGTTGTAGAAGGTCTCAGTCACAATTTTCTCAGTGTCAGTCAATTGTGTGACTCAGGAAATTCTATATAGTTTACCAAGAAGACCTGTATTGTCACAGGAAAAGATGGGGCAATTGTTCTATAAGGAAAAACGACAATGGGAAATCTTTACCTTATAAGTGGGGAAGAAGATATATGTCTTTTATCCAGAGAGGAAGAAAACCATCTGTGGAATAAGCGACTTGGTCATCTATGTCAACCATCTATAGATGATCTGGTAAAGTGTGATACTTCTAGAGACCTTCCAAAACTATCTCGTGATCGTACTCATACATGCGATGCTTGTCAACAAGGGAAGATCATCAGAAAAACATACATGCCAAAGGAACAGAAATCATCCAGAGTGCCCGAATTGGTACATGCTGATGTATGTGGACCTATTTCACCACGAGCTATAAATGGAAAAAGGTACTATGTCATTTTAATTGATGATTAGATCAGAATGTACTAGGTATTCATCATTACCCATAAGACAGAGGTGTTCAGTTTCATAAAGCAGTATAGGAGGGAATCAGAAAAGATGCTTGGGCAGAAAATTATGATGTTTCGTACTGATAACGGTATGGAATTCACAAACAGTCAAGTTGAAAACTATCTCGAGAAACATGGGATAAGGAATCAAGTTTCATCAGTAAGAACTCCCCAACAGAATGGAGTGGTTGAAAGGATAAATCAAATCATCAAAAACATGTCCAGAATGATGTTTATTGATAAAGACCTACCCGAAAAATTTTGGAAAGAAGTAGTTTTAACATGGGTCTATGTTTCGAACAGGTCTTTGTTGTGTCTGAAGCAAGGGAAGACTCCATATGAACTGTGGTATGGAAAGAATCCAACATTGAAATACTTTCGAATATTTGTAAGTAAGTGTTTCATTCTCAAAAAAGAAAATCACAAGAAGTTTGAAGCACGAGGAGATGAGGGGATATTCCTTGGATACTCAGGGAAAAGTAAAGCATATAAATGCTTTAAAAAGAGGCTAGGATAAATTGTTGAGAGAAATGATGTCACTATAGTCGAAAATGAATAGAATACTCAATGACCTAGTGAACAGTTTTTTGGATGAAAGTGATGATGAGGTAAGCGACACAGGGGGGAGTAGAAGTGGCAGAGTCAGACTCAGAAGAAGATACTGATGATGAACAAGAAAGTGTCAAGTCTATGTCTGCAAGGAATCCAAAGAGTCGAGCTTAAATTGATAGGTAGAATATCATTTGTGATCAGACAGCTCTAGTTCAGACTCAATGAATAAAGTCATTATAGAAAACATCATTTTTATCTCAGGTGGAGCCGAAATGTTTTTCTGATGCAACTGAAGATGAAAACTGGGTTCAGGATATTAATAAAGAGCTTGATCAAATTGAGAAGATCCAGACATGGGAGATTGTTTCGAGGCCAGCAGACAAGAATGTCATTGGGACTAAATGGGTCTATCGCAACAAGATGAATGAAGATGGAACTGTGATTCAAAACAAAGCATGGGTAGTGTGCAAGGGATACTCCCAGATAGAGGGAACAGATGTATATGAGACATTTGTACCGGTTGCAAGGCTGGAGACAAACAAATTATTTTTGGACATAACAGTGAAAATAAAGTTCAATGTGTTCCAGATAGACGTCAAATCTGCATTTCTAAATGGGGTTCTGGAAGAAGAGGTGTACATTGAGCAGCTAGATGGTTTTTTCATTCATGAGGATGAGAACAAAGTTTGTAGGCTGAATAAGGCGTTTTATGGGCTGAAACAAGCACCAAGAGCATGGTACTCAAGGCTTGATCAGTACTTGAAGAAGCTTGGTTTCCAGCATGGTGGAGTTAATTACAATTTCTATTTCAACAATAATAGTAATAAAAGGATGATGGTGATGTTCTATGTCGATGACATAATATTTGGTGGATCAGATGAAGCTCAGTGCAGACAGTTTTCCGAATTCATGAAAAATGAGTTTGAAATGTCATTTATTAGAGAGCTTGCGTTTTTTCTTGGTCTACAGGTGACACAAGGAAGGAATGGAACATTCATTTCTAAATCCAAATATTCCAAAGAGGTTGTAAGAAGGTTTGGCATGGAAAATTCCAAAGAGATGAAAACTGCGGTTTCTACCCGGATGAAATTATCAAAATATGAAGATGGAAAGGCAGTTAATATCACAGAATATAGGAAACTTATTGGAAGTTTATTGTACTTGACCGCTACAAGGCCTGATATTGTTTTCGCCACATGCCAAGTAGCGAGATATCAGAGTAATCCCAAGGAAAGTCACATGATCGTACTGATGATAATACTTCGGTATATCAAGGGCATGGTAGACTTCGGCTTGACATATAACGACAAATATCAGAAAGAGTTATTAAGATATACTGATGCAGACTGGACTGGTTTAGTGGATGACAGGAAACCAACATTTGGAGGTGCATTCTATCTTGGCAGAATTTGTATTACTTGGTTAAGAAAGAAGTAGGATTGCATTTCATTAAGCACCGCAGAAGCTGAGTATATTGCGGCCACTCAAGCATGCACACAGTTATTATGGATGAACCAACAGCTTGATGATATGGGAGTTGAAGTGATGTCTCTGATCAGAATCCAGTGTGATAACTCAAGTGCTATCAACCTTAGAAAAAATCTAGTTCATCACTCAAGGACAAAGTACATTGAGATCAAATATCATTTTATCAAGGAGAAATTGGAGCAAGGGCTTGTGAAGTTGGAGTATGTGCCTACAGAGTTACAGGTTACATACATTCTGACAAAGACCTTACCCAAGGAATCATTCGAAAGGAATCGACTGGCTCTGGGAGTTCATTCGATTCCTCACACTTAAAAGCATGAGGATGTGAAATCCCCCTCTCCCTGAGGTATGATGTGTTTTTCCCTAATGTGATGATATGTGTTCTCTACTATGTTACAGACTACAAAGGATTTCCATTTGGGTTCGTTGAAAAAGGGGGAGAAAATAGTGATTGTTCAAGGGGGAGACAGTGTGGCTATTTTGAAAAATCATGATAGATATGGGGAGGAGCTGACTAGTGGAGCAGCCAGATAGGGGGAGAAATGAGAAAGGGGGAGATTTTTTTAAATATGACGATGCTAGAAGTGATCGATCCAAGAATATATATCACGACAGCTGAGGATCGTCATAAAACCAGAAGAGTGGTGGTGGAGAGTGGTACGAATATTTCAAAAAATTGGTATCAGTTTGGAAAAAATTGGTATCAGTTAAGGTGTAAACAGAGTGCGTCAGAGTTGAAGTTATTCATTGATGAAATTTTCATTTACTCTTTTTTCTGACATCGAGCATTGCTCATGTGGGCTTAGACTATGTGTTGAGTAAATCCTTGATCGCTATCAGAATCGCGATAGGCGAATGGTGGATAAAGAATCAATGACGTATATTTTTATGGAAGAGTTGTCAACAAACCAAAAGGGGGAGATTGTTGGGTAAAAATCCCTCAAGGTATCATTGAAGCATTTTTTAGGTGATTGTGTTTGTTGACAAAGTGGACATCTGAGTGGTGATTATTGAAAAATCATAACAATGACATACAAAGATGTTGACAAATAGTATTTCATGGTGAAATGTCGAGTTCAAGAGCTGTGGTTAACGATCCATGTTTTATTCAAGAATGTAGACAAAGAGATGGATGATCTGGAAGGGGTACAAAAAGAATAGATACTAGGTGGTGCCGTTTTCCAGTGTTTGCCAAATTTTTGGGCCTGAAAATCATCAAATGAAGAAAAGTGGTTTTTGGAAAAGGGACTTGCGCACCGTGTACTTGAAGGCTTGGAAACTTTCGTGCCATATGTTTTTCAAGATCATATCATCAAAATGTGGCAAAAGGACAAGTGTCGCACAAGTATTGGTGGTGTCGCGCAAGTGACTTTTGCACCGTGAAAGAGACTTGTGTGCGGATGCCTTGGAAACTTGAGAACATGCGCGCTTGTGGTTTTTCAATATCAGAAGATCAAAATATGGAAAAGGAAAGTGGTTCGCGCAAATTTGGAATTACGTCTCACAAGTTTGGAATTAGTTCGCGCAAGTGACTTGTAGGAGGAGAGACTTGTGCGCCGTTACGCAGGGTGACCAAATGCCTATAAATACTGGACCACCCCTCTTAATTCTTCACCGGAGTTCAACACTTTGAGAAATCAGATCTACCGTCGCGCAGCTATGGTGGTCGCGCAAGTGGTGGTGTGTCGCCCAAGTGGGACTAGCTCACTAGATTTGAAGAAGGGCGATTGTTGGCAGTTGCACGCTAATATTGGATTGGGCGTAAAAGGAAGTGAGTCGCGCAAGTTTGGAGTTGAAGAAGCTTGTGTCGCACAAGTGTCTGACGTGGAATTTTGAACCAGTTGTGACTTTCACGACGATACTTGTGCGTCGAGATAGACATTCATGACAACAAAAGGTTTATTTCCAGCAGTGATTTTCGGGTTGTGTGGAAACTGGAAGTTTGCCCGATACATTTGATGAAAAGAGAGATTCATCTACGGGTGAAAGTTGGGATTCAACAGAGCATCTACTTACAAGGGAAGATGCATTCCTTCATGAAAATGAAGAGACCTACATGTCAATAAGATGTGAGTGGATCCTTTCAGACACAGTGAGCTGACCCTAAATCTTGTAAAGGCAGTGAGCCTGGGACAGAGTGACTATACCCAAACCTTGTAATCCACAGCTAGTGAAATTTAGTGGAATTTGTTATGACAGACAACTTTTCAGTGTATGCTCCTTGGACATAGCCCAGTGCGGGTGAACCAAGTAAAAATTGTTGTGTCCTGTGCATGCTTTACTTTCTGTTTCCATTGTGCAACAAGAGAGAGAGAGAAGAGTGTTTTTCTTAACATCGAAACAATATCAGAACGAGTGTTAATTTTAAATTAGTCATACCCTAATTCACCCCACCCCCTCTCAGGGTATTCAGCCTTGTGGACCAAATAGTGGGACACACCACCATCCCCAATCATAGTCACTTCCTTATAAGTGATCATGTTTTCTTATCTTTCCATAGTGTACCAAGCCCATTGACTTGATTACCATCATTATCTCTTGCCACATTAATCTTTACCCAATTCATTGGAGGGAGATATAGGTCCCACCCATATCATAATGAAATCATATATGCATGTTCCACAAGATCATAAATAATGATTTCATAACCCATTAAATGAAATGTATATTATAAACTTGTTATCATGTCATAACCAGTGAAAAAATAAATGTTTAATAATTATTTCATTATAAAAATAAGCCTTTAAAAGAATTGGGTTTGAAAATCATATAACATGTGAAAGAGAAACATGTTTCACAGACAACATGCCATCAAAACATAATCCATTCAAATAAATAATTTGAATTTAAATAATGATTAATTTTATGAAGAAATAATGGAGTAAAACCAAGGGATTTTATCTTATATGGGAAATAAGTTTCACATATATTTCAAAAACATTTCTTGAAGAAAATATCTTTTCTTCATTTAAAAATACTTTTTCAAACATAAAACATATTAAAAAACATTTTGATTGAAAATAGCTATGATAAAATTTAAATAAAGCCTTGGCGATCATAAAATACTTTTAAAATCATTATCCCATGAAAATTATCTTCAAGTATCAATTTAAAACCTTTTTGAAAACATGCTTTTTGAAAAAAAAAATATTTCTAACTAAAGAGATAAATATGATCCAATTTTCCATAAAAAAGTTTTCTCAATTACCGTAACAAAAATGGAGTAAAAAATGCTGCTAGTAAATGGATATGTCTTTAATAAATATATGATAAGAAAATCATTATTTTTATTGATATATGGGTCATAATATTTCATCAAAATAATCATATTCTTTAATAATCTCAAAAATAAAGGAGATTGTTTTAATAAACTCTTACCACTTGGTTACTTGAAATAAAAATATACATGAAAAATAATGGGAAATAAATTAAACATAAAAAATATAATTAAATAAATTATATTCATGATATAACATGTTAAATGAAACTATATACAAATAAAAATAATGTTAGTGAATAACAAATCATGTGTATCAAAGAAATAAAAATGATTCAAAACTAATTTACCGATTTGGTAACATTGGAAGCATAAAACCCATGAAATAAATATCATAAAATGGTAATGTAAATACAAAAAAATATAAGTATATTAATCATATAATTATTCCAGGGTTATTATACACACCACAAAAAATTAATGAGTGGTGAATAAATCATGAATCTCACACAAATAAAAAGTGATATGGAATTCACTTATAATGTGTCTTGACATCATTCATACTCATAAAGGATTATATTATAGTAGTTTTAAGTATATTATACAAATTATACAGAATAATATTATTATATATAATAGAATATATGGTTTTATTATTACTATATAATACCCTCTTTTTATCAATCCTATGTTAAGTTTTCACTTTGGGTATTATTCATTTTTTTGTATGTGTCTTAATTTGTTATATATTTGATCCTTATATTTGTATCATGATTTAAATAATATAAAACATTATATAAATATCATTAATACTCAGTATATATGTATTAAAAATATCTATATAATATATAATTAGGAAATTTAATACATCGTTCATGGAGATGGTAAGCTGTATGTACGAATGAACGTCACATCCATTTTATTAATGTATCGAAAGAAAAAAAAGTAAATGAAATATATATATATGTATAAATTTATATAATATAATTACATTAACATTATTATTTCATATATATCATATTTTTTCACGAAAAATATCATTAATACATTTCATTTAGTTTTTGAATGAATCTCATCGCTTTTAGGGGCCGGTAGTCCACACATCCTCAAATGAAATTATCATATTTACAAAAGATAAAAAGAATCTAGGTATGTTATATACTAAAATTATATAAAAATAATGAAATTATAAAAATAATATATATAAAATAAAAAAATATTGTTCATCATAATTTCAACCATCAGCGGTGGTGATGTAAAAATTAACAATAATCATTTCGTAAGGCAATAGTTCAACATACACGTAAATATTATGTTTGTTGCACATTAGATGGATGTGTGTGTAAGTGTAGGTATAAAAAATATCATTAAAATCCTATTATATTTATTATACCATTTTTTGGTAAAATCATTGAATAAAATGAATTTAGGGAGGGGAGAATTAAAAAAATATTAGGGAGCTCGAGGGTGGGTGTTACCTATTAATCAGGTAACTCTTTCTGGTTTTCATAAATGGGATTACTTGGAAGTAATTTTGCCCATAGGGAGGAATAGAGTAGTTATATAGGGTTTCTTGGAAGATTATATAGAAGATATTGGCTGATCCTAATAGTTTTGATATTTTTCAGGAAGTGGGAGAGGTGATTTCTTTTTGTAAGGAAGGGAAAGGACACACATGGCATTTTTTTAAAGAAGTTAGGTGTACCAAAATTTTTACCTAAAAAACTTCTTCAAAAACAAACAAAACTAAATAATGGAAGGTGAAAAGATGATTAATGTCAAGAAAAATAGTATTGGACTAATGTATAAGGTCATAAGGGAACTTATGTTTAAGGTTTATTCCCTTGTAAATCTTATTTTTCCTTAATCATTGTGATTATTATGAATTACTTTCACTTATTTTTTTAGTAAAAATAAATTCAACTTATTTGAAATTATAAAATACATTGATTAAAATTTTGGAATCCATTTTTATAAATTCCTATCATACATGTGGTAGAAAGTAATTTAAATTTTTTCCCCTTGACGGGATAACAATGAAGGTTTTTAAAGTAGAAACACTTAAAATTTTCCTAGGTTTTTATATTCAATTTCAAAGTGAAATTGATTCCAATGACTTAAATTGGAATATTTGATAAAATATTTATCTAATTATAATATTAAACCAATTCAAAATTCAAAATTTTTATATAAATAAATTATACTATAAAGATGTTTTGCATTAAAATATAATATTGTTAACTATTCATTTAAAAATAAATCCTTACAGATAAATACCACAAATCAATAATAACCAAATTTTTGTTTAAAATTAAAATATGAACATTATTTTAAAATATTATATATAAATATATATTCATTCCAAAATAAAAAATTTAAAATGTGTTCCCCGTTAAAAGGTGGCTAAAGTGCCTTAATAAAATTAAAGGTTTTTTAATCTGAAATTGGGTTTGTTCGAATCTTATCTTTATCAAATCTATTGGATGAATATAAAAAATATTTTTTTGGATAATATATATATATATATATATTAAGTTATTATAATTCACTAAATAATTTAAATTATTATGTTAAAATAAAATTTTTTGATTATAAATATTTTTCTATAAAAACATTCCCTTTATATTCAATTGGTTATTATATTTATTTCTAATTTTTTTGTAACTTTTTTTTCAACCATGTATTTCCACAATATAGTTATTAATACTCATAAACATTAAATAAACATGTATTTTATAACTTATTATATTAAATAATAATATTTTTAATAATATCTTATAGTTTATTAACACTCGTTCTTGCATGTTACGCAAGACATCCTAGAAAGTAAATATTGTCTGTAATTTACACTAATCTCAGTGTTCTTTATAGAGAATGTTAAACATTATGTTGTGTGTAGATCATGATAACATGGTGTTGAATATAAATTAATCCATGAATACATATTAAAAATAAAATAATCTATTATTTGTTTTGTGTGAAATAAAAAAACCAAAAAAATTTCAAATCACAATAATTCACAAAATCTCATGGAGTTACAATTACCCAAGATTCATTAATATGTTTATTCAAACCTATTTCCTATAATATGAAATATGAATCATGTATTAAGGGTCATTGACCTCAATATAATCATTGTTTGTACGTTTAATGTAAAAAATACAACAATAACATCGCATACCTTTCTCATGTCGTTTGTGGTCTTTTATCATTATAATTATAACCAATACTCACACCACATTACTAATTATCTTTATTAGAATTACACTTGGGAAACAAATTTTTATAATTCCCATATATTATAAATTCAAAATATTTAATTTTAAGAATGTTCCTTCTAGTTCCCTTCACTGACTAAAACTAAAAGACATAAGGTGAGAAACACATATCTTATAGGAAAACCTCCTAATCCTAAAAAAAATTACATATTGGATGTGTATATCATGACACCAAATTTTTAATTGATGAAACCATAGTCTTATCCCAGGATATCCATAGTCATATTCCATTTACATCCCTCATTATGGTTTGTGAATTATAACATCCCAAACATTATATATAGATTTAAATTCAACATTGAAGAATATTTATTACATAACATAAAAACTATGCTAGGACCGTATTGGATTTGTGCCTATAAAACTGGGAAAAATAAACAACTGATTCATAAACCATCCACCTTGTCTCCCACTTATTTCTTTATAACTAGAATAATTTTTTACATAACATACTTAATACCCTTCTTCATAACCTGGGTAAATGAAGCATATGAAAGGGTGAGCTTAAATGCTCAGTAAGGGTAAACAAGGGAAGTATCAATCATATCATAATCATAAGAACATAACATTTGAAAATATTATCCTCTATACAAAATATCATAATATCATTTCATGGGATAAATCATAAAATTTCAATGTAATCCCAATATTCATAACATAAGACATGAAATTTCATTCCATACACACATATTCATAGAAAATCATTTCATATTAGTCATGGCTCACTAGCGAGACCATCATAGCATACAATGTCAATTACTGAACTGAGTTCACTTCTTGTTCCAACCATGTATTACTAAATCGGATTTACCTGTCATTCCAGTAATGTATATCTCATGAGATATAAATATTTACCAATGCATTGGAGGGAGATATAGGTCCCACCCATCTCATAATGAAATAATTTTTACATGTTCCACAAAATCATAAAAACATTCACCATAGCATAACCCATGAAATAAAATGGGTTTTTTTAAAATAAATTCATCATAATTGATATATGAAAAAAAAAATTCATAAATAAAAAACTATCAAAACATTTTAATAATTGGGTTAGAAATATAACCCTATTTAAATAGTGTCATCTTAGATGGAAAATAATTTTTACAAAACACTTGAAATTAATTCCTGATGAAAATTTCCTTTCTTCATCAATATTTTTTCTTTCCTTAAAATTCCAAAGAATTTTAAAAGAAATTATATTATATGAAAATAACCTTGTAATATTATAGGAGAATATTCATGTAAATAATGAATAATGAAAGTGTAAAAATTCGTTCATGTCGCAAGAGTTAAAAAAACATTCTTCTCATACATGTTGGAAAATTCAAAAGAACCTCGTACCGAAAATGAAAAAAGATTTCATTCACACCTTTTAGTAAAAATTAACCATTGTGTAAAATTATAGAGCGATATAAAGAATATTCATATATATACATATTTAGGAAACATGGATATGGAGGATAAATATAACCCCAATAAATACTTATGAATAAACTATCTCTGGTAAAAATGAGATTTTAAAGAATTATCCCTTACCATTGGTTTGATATCATTCGTATGTATCTAAAACTCATATATAATGATTTCAGTAATGTTATTTACTTAATCCAAAATCATAATAATTTTTATGATATCGTATATTATTATATTATCATCTATTTATTTGTAACATTTCATTGTCACTCATTATTCGGATATTGACTGCTTTATGTTCTTATGAAAGATTTGTCAGATGTGTTCCTGGTCCAATTATTTGGTTATAGTTAAATATTGTACCAAATGATATTAGTATAATATATATCATATTAATTCATTCAATTCAATTATATAATCATGGTTTAATAAAGATCATGTAGAATGAATCGCATCAAATCATGAATCTGGTAGGTCGTACGTATGAACAAGCGATGATATCATTCCAAAAATTATTGAATAGTATTGAATTGGATGGTGTATGATATATCATAATTTGTATCATGTTATAAAAATAATATATAGTTATTATTTCCATCATTATACCAATCTAGGTAAGGTGGGGGTGAAAAACAGATTACACCACAACGTGGAGATAGTAAGTCATGCGTACGCACGCGCAGTGATTTAATTTTTCATAGGATGGATTGAAGGTGAAATATGGTAGTTTCATATTTATAATAACATATTAGTATATTAGTTATACTGATGTTATTAATTTATAATGAAACAAGTAATGAAGAAAAAGTACAAGAATAAATAATTTTGAAAGAATCCGTAGAAGAGATTAACTCTTGCTTGATGTGTTTCCTCCAAATATCTTCTTAGAGCACTAGAGTTGGTTTTTGAAGATAACAAGAACCTATAGAATGATAATAGTGATGTTTATGAGGAAAATTAATAATTTATAATAAAATCAGAACCTACACAAAAAACCAAAAACAATTGTCACAATTTAGAATATGTGATGATATAGGGTTGTAAACTCATCAACCAATAAATGTTTGACACGTAATTGTGTCAATTTAAAACATATATATTTAATTGACACTTAGTTATTCTATTTTATTTTAATTGTGGTAATAACATTCTAAAAATTTAATGGTCATAAATATTTTCATATCTGGTGTTAATTGACCATAAATGAATATTTTAAGAAATTTGAGATCTTATAATTATTACTTTTAAATTTTTAAATATATTTATGATTTATAAATAATTTAATAAAATTTTATGTTAATAAAACATCAATAGTCTCAATTTTTACAATATTCATTTATTTGACTTTAAAAAATCCATATATAAGATAATTTCAAACCAAAACATTAAATACACTCTGATCATGTCATAGTCACCAAGATAATTCGTGGATAACATTAATTAGTTCATACGATATTTATTTTAATATTTATAGGACCATTTATTTAATATTTCTATTAATAAATTAATTTTTAGATTACTATTGTGTCATCGTTAATGGTAATTATTTAATCTTTATAGATTATAAATAAATTTATATGATGTAGGCAATTATATTATATTTCTAGAGACTATATATAGATGATAATATCTCCAAGTTATACTTATATTAAAATAAATATATTTATATAAAATGAGATTTTGACATTTTGTCACATTCATTAGTTTTTATTACATTCATGTCATATTCATATGTAAGTGTCCATCAAGTGATTCAATTTTGAAAAATAGATGATAATAGACAAATTTAGTCATCCAATAGGATTTTTACAGGTTTTAAGGTAATTTTATAGTAATATATTTACCTTTAATTACCCGATTTCCCATTAACCATGCTAATAAAAATAATTACCAAAGCCACTATTCATTATGCCCAAAAATAAAAATAGCCTATGAAAATAATTTAGACCAACTAATTACAAATATGGAGTCCTTTTTTAGGAATTAAAAACACATAAATTTAAGTAATTAATTTAAAATCAATCCCATTGTCGAAATGAGAGAACGAATTTTCGAAAAGATAAAACATTACAAAAGATTGAAGTGTTTTTACATATGAATTCAATATAAAATTGCTTCTAATTTCATTAATTATATTTAATGATAATAATATCTTATATTTATACATTAAAACCATTTAATATTATAATTTATCCTTATAAATTATCTCGATGAAAATTGTTTTTTCACTTAAAATTTATTATGTTTTTTACTATTCACCAAAACGTGAATGTTATCTGAAAATATAATAAATTAAACCAAACTAAATATTTATATACCTATTTAAAATGAAATTTTTATTTTTTAGTAAAAAAATTAACAGTATTTCATAATCTTAATTTAAAAGGGGTTCTCCATTCAAAGGTATAAGATTACCCTTTTTTAAAGTATGTTTTTATACAACAAATAAGGTTTATTCACACCCTATGATTCAAATATCTATTGAATAAAAAATATTTTATTAAGTATATAACATATATATCTCATTAATTTCATTACCAATAGTAATTAAATCAAAAATACAAATATCTAATTTATATTTTTCATAAAAAATCACAATGTATTCTCCTAAGATAGTTATAATTATTCCCACTAATATAATGGATATTCTATATTGTTAATTTTATACTAAGTTCATATCTTCATTCATTTAAAATCATGATTTCATGCAATGAAAGATATTAAATAATAAAAATAATTTAAAGAATATATTTCATAAAAAACATCCAATTGTTACTTTTTACCCCCTTAAACTAAATTTTTCCCTCGAAATTTGTCACTTGAAAATAAAAAGATGAGGAAACCTCTCCCATAAAATTTCCTCATGTTCCTATTAGGCTTCTACAAATTTGTGTTTCCTCTATAAAACATTAACCAAGCAAGTGGCCTTGTTTCTTATAACTTTTTCACTACAATCCAAACTTTCTATAAGTTTTTCTTCATAAGAAATATCTTGCTCTAATGGTATAACTTCTGATCTTAGTACATGTGAAGGATCAGGTATGTACTTTATCAGGATAGATACATGGAACACATCATGTATAACTCCCCAGCCATAAACATTACTTAATCTTGAGTTACATCATGAATACACCAGGAGGATATTTTCAGGTTTAGAGTTTTAGAGAATTAGATCATAAAACATGCATTACATTCCACATTTAAACAAAGTGGTTACATAAAATATATTACTCATTTTTTCCATCAATGTAAACATATTTAAAAAAAATGGATTCTTTATGGACACTTCCTTGACACTATCATCACATCATGTACCTTTCCCTTGACCTGTGAAAAAGATTTCAAAAACTTGGGATGAGCATAAAAAGCTCAATAAGGGATATAAAAGCACAAAATGAAAACATTAGTCCATGTATGAAATCATACTTTACTCATAAAACATAAGCACTTTATCATACCTCATCAAATCATGAATAAAACATAAAAATCACAAGACATAAAGGTAACTTGAGTCATTCATAACATTCTTACGTAGGGAGTAACCCTCTTGGTTATGTTTGGAATACCCATCACAGAATATTCCCTAAATCTCTTTGGATAAACCTCAACGTTTAACCCCTTCGCATTACCCAATTCATTGGAGATCTATATCGGGCTCACCCACCCTTAGTTTATCACGGAACCACCCGTCTTCATAATAATGCCCAAGAACCATAACATAATCGTATCACATAAAACATGAATAAAGGAAACATAATATTTCCACTTTTCAATCACAATATATCAATACAACACATTGATATAAAAACATTATGAAAACCATTTTCAATACCAAAATAAAATAACATTAAAACATGGTATTTATTTTTAATTTAAAAAAGGTATGGCTTGTAGAGGAAGCTGAAACTCAAATAATGGTCACGGTGGCAGAGAAGTCGTTGTCGCCGCATACGTACAACAAAAACATTCCCTTTTGTCATTTAGTAAAACGCTTCGTATAAAAAATATTCCTTTTGGATAAACGTAAAAGTCAAAGGGGTTTATACATCGTATAAAAGAAGGTTGTGTATAAAACAAAATATGCCTCAATGAAAGGAGATTGAGACGATGTCCCATACCTCGGGTCCGACTTGACTCGATCGCTCTTTAATCTCCTGAATAATAAACTTGAGTTAATTTATACTTTCTTAAGAACCTTTTTCAAGTTCATTATTCCTTTTATATCACTTATTACCATGTTATGAACACTATGTAATTATTTATGTTAATAATGGTCGTTTTGTCGATCATTGGTACTTGAATCAAAATTAAACTCTTTATAATTACAAGTTGTTCATGGGGTAAAATATCCATTATATCTAGAATTATATTCATGATTTAGATATCATATATGTAATATATATCCAGTATATACATTCATTTATAATATTACATAACATTTAGAGGTAAGAAATGAAATGCACCGTTCACGGAGACGGTAAGTTGTACGTACGCATGAACGCTACTTTCATTTCTATGTCATATTAATTGACTTAAAACTAAATGAGAGATATGTATATTTTAATTCAAGAATTTTATTCATAATTTAGATGTGACATACATAATTTATACCTATTATATATATGTACTTATAATAGTACATTACATTTGGGGATAAGAAATGAAATGCACCGTTTATGGAGACGGTAAGTCGTACGTACGCATGAACGCTACTTTCATTTCTATATCATACTTTAATGGAAAGAAATAATAATGATATAAAGGTATATTATAATTCCAATATAAAATAATATATAATAACTTTAACTCCATCCTTTATACGTCCCACATATGGCATTAATGAATCAAATCACTTTGAGGGGGCGGTAGTCCGCACTTCCTAAAATGAAGATATTGCGTTTACCCATAATGGAAACCATAAAGGTATGCCATAAATGAAAAAAACAGAAGCTTAAGTAAAACATAAACATATTATATATCATATATAAATATAGTGACATCTTAATGGCCACCTTTGAAGGTGTTATATGAGTGTTGAACAATCATCGTTTCATGAGGCAGAAATTCGCCATCCACGGAAACAGTATGTTCTTTAACCATTAGATGTAGGTGTGTGTAAGTGTAGCTCGAATACTTCTTATAAAAACATCATAGTATATTGAAGATACTGGTGTTGTCACAAAAGAAAATAATAAAAAGAGTTTATGGGGTTGGAGAAGAAAAATAAAACATAAGTACACAAGAGAAAACACTACCTTTAAAATGGGTTACTCTTTTTGATTTGAGATAAAAGGCTTCCTTGGGAAGACTTCTACCCAAAGTGAGGCTTCTAGGAGTAATATAGGGATGTGGAGAGACAAAATGGGCAGCGTTTGTCTGAGCCAAAGGCTTGAGAGCTATGGGTAAGGTGGTAGAGGTGGGGTCCTTTTATAAGAGAAGAGGAGGGGCACTCTTGGAAAGTTATAAAAGGTTACTTTATTATAAAATGATTTTCGGATTTAAAAGGTCCCAAAATTATATATTTCAAGGATAAGGTGATAATAGTTCGAAATCCACCCATACAATTGGGTTTTGACATGTTTATGTCCTAGATTTTACATTATCTTTTTATTTTTTTAAATCGTTAAATAATGAGGTAATCGCTGCATCATCGTGGTGTCATAAATAATTTTATTTATTTAATGTCTAAAAATTATAAAAAAAATATCATGATATATGAAATATTTTTATATTTATAATGAATATTTATAGTCAAAAATATTACTTGTATAACCCCATTTAAAAATTGTTTTAGTAAAACAACTCATGTTTGTGACATTTTTATTTTAACTTTAAATAAAAAGGTAGTAATGTCATTTTCCTACCAAAGTGGATCCATGGGGTCCCTAAGTTGACCCATGGATTTTCATGGTCGGCCATGACACATCCAATAAGGGTATGACATGTTTCTAGGTCATTTCATATTATTAAAACATTATTTTTACCTTAAACTACACTAATTACCTCTAATCGCGATTAAAACTTAAAAGTTACTATTCACCAAAAAATTATTTTAATCCCATTGAACCACATTTTACTTCTTAATGAAAACCATGTATGCCGGATTTTTTAAATTCAAAACACACAGGTGGTAAAATTGCATTTAAACGGAAACTCTATTTTTATAAGTACCACTTAGTGGTTTCACTATTCATCAAAAATTGAAGTTTTTCAGAAAAATACCAAAACTTCACCCTAAGCTATATTTGATATTCTGAATTCAAAAATGATGTCTATTTTAAAAAATTAAAAATATATAAGTTACATTAATTAATTTAATAATTAATTCCTGTTGTCAGAGCAAATAGCGTGTTTTTATGAAACAATTAGTATCAAAAGATTGACACTAGTTTAAGTCCAATTTCAAAGTGAAATTAATTTCAACGACCAATATTGGATTAAATGGTAAAAATATATTTTAATTTATCTTTAAAATAAATTCAGAATATAATATAATCATATAAATAAATTATATTAAAAAGAGGTTTTGAATTAAAATACAACATTTTTCACTATTCATTAAAAATGAACTTTATCTGAAAAATACCAAAAATTCACACAAAGTAAATTTTGATGTCCCTATTCTAATGAAGAATTTTATTTGGTCCAATAGAATTTATAAGAGTGACCAAAACTATATTTATAGACGGTTCTCCATCAAATGGCGATAAGTCGACCTTTAGTGAATGTTAGAGTATATAGCCTAAAATTGAATTATTTTCGTATTTTAAGCCTTTATCTTTTATTGGATAAATGTAAAAACATTTAACAAACATATATAATCATATTTTAGTTATTTCTATTCATTCCCGCCAATACAACGGCTATGTGTTAACTACCATTTAAAATAATATTATTTTATTACTAGTTTGCAACATAAAATTTCAAAGAAACTCTTCGTTGCGTATCAGGTATGATATCGAACATAGCAACCCCTTTAAAGTAAAATTAATATTTAATTCATAAATATTAATAAAAATGAAAATTATTTATTCTTTATTTACCTAGGATGTTACATCCTTCCCCCCTTTTTGGGAATTGCGTCCTCGAAATTTTATTCACTTATCAAAATAAGTGGGGGTATTTATCCCTCATAGCATTTTCAGATTCTCGTGTTGCCTCTTCAACCATATGGTTTTCCCATAAAACCTTTACCTAGTGAATTACCTTATTCCACAACACTTGCTCTCTATGATCAAGTATCTGGACCGGTTGTTCTTCATAAGATAGATTCTCTTCCAGCTGAACCACCTCTGGACTCAAAACATGAGATGGATCTGGCATGTACTTTCTCAACATTAAAACATGAAAAACATTGTGTACCTAAGATAAACATAGAGGTAAAGCCACTCGGTATGCAACTGATCCAACTTTCTCCAGAATTTCATATGGTCCAATGAACCTTGGACTCAGCTTTCCTTTCTTACCAAATCACATCACACTTTTCCATGGCGAAACTTTGAGAAAGACATGATCACTTACCTCGAAAGATAGATCCTTCCTCCGGTTATCCTCATAACTCTTCTGCCTGCTCTGAGCTTTTCTCATGTGTTTCTAAATCAACTGAACTTTTTCTGCCATCTCTTCAACCAATTCTAGTCTCATCAACTTCCTTTCACCCACTTCATCCCAGAAAGATGGAGTTTGACACCACTTCCCATATAATGCCTCAAATGGTGCCATCTGTATACTGGAATGAAAACTGTTATTTTAATAAAACTCAACCAAAGAAAGTTGTTGGTCCCAAATTCCCTGATAATCCATTGAACAAGCATGTATCATATCCTCAAAAGTCTGAATTTTTCATTCTGATTGCCTATCTATTTGAGGATGAAAAGATGTACTAAAATTTAATTTAGTACCCAACGACTTCTGAAGGCCTTTCCAAAAGTTAGAAGTGAACCTCAAATCATGGTCAGATATAATGGAGAGAGGAACTCCATGTAACATGAATATCTCTTTAAGATACAAATGGGAAAGATGATCTAGGGAAAAAGTATCTCGTATGGAAAGGAAATGAGCAGATTTAGTCAAGCGATCAACAATAACCCAGATTGCATTATTACCTAGAGGTGTCTTCGGCAATCCCACAATGAAGTCCATGGATATATTCTCCCATTTCCACTCTGGCACTGGTAAAGGCTGAAGCATCCCTTTCGATAACTGTCTTTTTTCTTTAACATGTTGACAAGTCAAACACTTCATAGTAATATCAGCAATATCCCTTTTCATTCCGTCCCACCAGTAATACTCCTGAAGATCTCTATACCTCTTAGTACTGCCAGGATGGACTGAAAACTGAGAATTATGAGCTTCACATAACAAATCTCTCTTAAACTATGATTCACAAGCCACACACAATCTATTACCAAATCTCAAAACACAATCATTATCAATGTTGAATTCAGGAAACTTACCCTTCTGAACCAGCTCTACCTTTTTCTGCAACTCACTATCTTGCTTCTGTGCTTGCTTGATTCTGTCTGATAGAGAAGATTTCACTGATACCTGAAACAAAATAGAAGTACATCCTGCACCAAAAATTTTATGCCAAAGTTCATCAAATACTTAACCAAAGGATCACGTTCCAAACTCAACATTGTTAATGAAG
Organism: Viscum album; assembly: GCA_963277665.1. Classification (NCBI taxonomy): domain Eukaryota; kingdom Viridiplantae; phylum Streptophyta; class Magnoliopsida; order Santalales; family Viscaceae; genus Viscum; species Viscum album. Next base: position 765,828,522 of record OY728129.1, read on the forward strand.
CATTACTTTTTCGACTCAAAGCATCAACCGCCTTATTTTCTTTTCCTGGATGGTAATGAATTGTACAATAATAATCCTTGATTAATTCTAGCCATCTCCTCTGTCCCATGTTCAATTCTTTATGAGTGAATATATATTTTAAACTTTTGTGATCAGTATATATTTAACACATTACTCCATACAAATGATTCCTCCAAATTTTTAAAGAGAAAACAACAGCAGCTAATTCCAAATCATGTGTAGGGTAATTTACCTCATGAGTTTTCAACTGACGTGAAGCATTAGAAATTACCTGATCATTCTGCATTAGGACATAACCAAGCCTTTTCAATGAAGCATCACTATAGATAACAAACTCCCCATTCCGGGAAGGTAGTTCCAAAACTGGTGCATTCACCAATCTTCTTTTCAGTTCCTGAAAAAAATCCTCACATTCTTTTGTCTAGATAAACTTAACACACTTCCGAGTTAACTTAGTCATTAGACTATATCACCAAGGAAATAAATTTGTTGGAACCAAAATTCACACTTATTGTATTTTCCATACAGTTTCTTTTCTTTTAAGTTTTTCAAGATAACCCTTAAATGACTTTAATGCTCCTCTTTACTTTTAGAAAACACCAAAATATCTTAAATAATACAACCACCATTTAGCACCTAATTCAACTGAGCCGTCAGTGCAGTAAACTGCTCAATTCTGATTCCGACCATATCTGGTTGCTGATTCGAAAGGTCATTATACTTTGTATGCCTTCCTAGAAAATCTGTTCTATTTCCTCTACGAAAAACCATTCTTAACATAGAAATATCTTAGGCGAAGCAACATGGTAATCTTTTAATTCTATATCATTTCAATTTGACCATAAAAAAAATATTTTTGGATAATCATTTAATAGAATTCTAACTCCTAAAGTTATCTAAACCGACCTATGATGCCAAATATAAGGCCCCAGCCTTAAACATTACTAAATCTTGAGTCACTTCAAGAATAAAAGTTGAGAATCTTTTTAGGTTTAGAGTTTTAGAAAATTAGATCATAAAACATGCATTACATTCCACATTTAAACAAAGTAGTTACATAAAATATAGTACTCATTTTTTCCATAAAAAGAAACATATTCAAAAAAACATGGATTCTTTCTTGACACTTCCTTGACACTATCATCACATCATGTACCTTTCTCTTCACCTGTGAAAAACATTTCAAAATCTTTGGATGAGCATAAAAATCTCAGTAAGGGATATAAAAGCACGAAATGAAAACATTAGTCCATGTATGAAATCATACTTTACTCATAAAACATAAGCACATTAACATACCTCATCAAATCATGAATAAAACATAAAAATCACAAGACATAAAGGTAATTTGAGGCATTTATAACATTTTTACGTAAGTAGTAACCCTCTTGGTTATGTTTGGAATACCCATCAAAGTATATTCCCTAAATCTTTTCGGAGAAACCTCAACGTTTAACCCCTTCGCATTACCCAAGGCATTGGAGAGCTATATCAGGCTCACCCGCCCTTAGTTTATCACAGAACCACCCATCTTCATAATAATGCCCAAGAACCATAACATAATCGTATCACATAAAACATGCATAAAAGAAACATAACATTTCCACTTTTCAATCACAAGATATCAATACAACACATTGATATAAAAACATTATGAAAACCATTTTCAATACCAAAATTAAATAAAAGTAAAACATGGTATTTATTTTTCATTTAAAAAAAAGTTATGGCTTGTAGAGGAAGCCTAAACTCAAATAAAGGTCACAGCGGTGGAGAAGTCGTTGTCACCGCATACGTACGACAAAAACATTCCCTTTTGTCATTTAGTAAAATTCTTCATATAAAAAGATTATTTTTGGATAAATGTAAAAGTCAAAGGGGTTTATACACTTTATAAAAGAAGGTTGTGTATAAAACAAAATATGCCTCAATGAAAGGAGATTGAGACGAAGTCCCATACCTTGGGTCCGACTTGACTCGATCGCTCTTTAATCTCCTGAATAATAAACTTGAGTTAATTTCTACTTGCTTAAGAACCTTTTTCAAGTTCATTATTCCTTTTATATCACTTATTACCATGTTATGAACACTATGTAATTATTTAAGTTAATAATGGTCGTTTTGTCGATCATTGGTACTTAAGTTAAAATTAAACTCTTTATAATTACAAGTTGTTCATGGGGTAAAATATATATTATATGCAGAATTATATTCAAGATGTAGATATAATATATGTCATATATATCCAGTATATTCATGCATTTATAATATTACATAACATTTAGAGGTAAAAAATGAAATTCACCGTTCATGGAGACGGTAAGCCGTACGTACACATGAACGCTACTTTCATTTCTATGTCATATTAATGGAATTAAAACTAAATGAGAGATATGTATATGTTAATTAAAGAATTATATTCATCATTTAGATGTAACATACATCATATATATGCATTATATATATGTACTTATAATAGTACATTACATTTGGGGATAAGAAATGAAATGCACCGTTCATGGAGACGGTAAGCCGTACGTACGCATGAACGCTACTTTCATTTCTATCTCATACTTTAATGGAAAGAAATAATAATTATATAAAGTTATATTATAATTCCAGTATAAAATCATATATAATAACTTTAACTCCATCCTTTATACGTCCCACATATGGCATTAACGAATCAAATCACATTGAGGGGGCGGTAGTCCGCACTTCCTAAAATGAAGATATCGTGTTTACCCATAATGGAAACCATAAAGGAATACCATAAATGAAAAATACAGAAGCTTAAGTAAAACATAAACATATTATATATCATATATAAATATAGTTACATCTTAATGGCCACCTTTGAAGGTGTTATATGAGTGTTGAACAATCATCGTTTCGTGAGGCAGAAATTCGCCATCCCCGGAAACAGTATGTTCTTTAACCATTAGATGTAGGTGTGTGTAAGTGTAGCTCGAATCCTTCTTATAAAAACATACTAGTATATTTAAGATACTAGTTTTTTTACAAAATAAATGAATAAAACTAGTTTAGGGGGTTGGAGAAGCAAAATAAAACATAAGTACACAAGAGAAAACACTACCTTTAAAATGGGTTACTCTTTTTGATTTGAGATCAAAGGCTTCCTTGGGAAGACTTCTGCCCAACTTGAGGCTTCTATGAGTAAGAGAGGGATGTGGAGAGACAACATGGGTAGGGTTTGGCCAAGCCAAAGGCTTGAGATGTCTGGGTAAGGTGGTAGAGGTGGGAGCCTTTTATAAGAGAAGAGGAGGGGCACTCTTGGAATGTTATAAAAGGTTACTTTATTATAAAATGATTTTCAGATTTAAAAGGTCCCGAAATTATATATTTTGAGGTTAGGTTCTAAGACTTCGAAATCCATCCATACAATAGGTTTTTGACATGTTTAGGTCTTAGATTTTACATTATCTTTTCATTTTTTTTAAATCGTTAAATAATGAGGTAATTGCTGCATCATCATGGTGTCATAAATAATTTTATTTATTTAATGTCTAAAAATTATAAAAGAAATATCATGATGTATTAAATATTTTTAGTTTTATAATTAATATTTATAGTCAATAATATGACTTGTATAACCCCATTTAAAAATTCTTTTAGTAAAACAACTCATGTTTGTGACATTTTTATTTTAACTTTAAACAAAAAGGTATTAATGTCATTTTCCTATCAACGTGGCTCCATGGGGTCCCTAAGTTGACCCATGGATATTACTGGTTGGCCATGACACATCCAATAAGGGTAATACATGTTTCTAGGTCATTTCATATTATTAAAACATTATTTTTACCTTAAACTACACTAATTGCCTCTAATCGCGATTAAAACTTAAATCTTACTATTCACCAAAAAATTATTTTAATCCCATTGAACCACATTTTACTTATAAATGACAACCATGTATGTCAGATTTTTGAAATTCAAAACACAGAGGTGGTAAAATTTCATTTAAACGGAAAATCAGTTTTTATAAGTACCACTTAGTGGTTTCACTATTCATCAAAAATTGATGTTTTTCAGAAAAATACCAAAACTTCACCCTAAGATATATTTGATAATCCGAATTCAAAAATGATGTCTATTTTACAAAATTCAAAACATATAAGTTACATTAATTAATTGAATAATTAATTCCCACTGTCAGAGCAAATAGCGTGTTTTTATGAAACAATAAGTATCAAAAGATTGACACTAGTTTAAGTCCAATTTCAAAGTGAAATTAATTACAACGATCACTATTGGATTAAATGGTAAAAATATATTCTAATTTAACTTTAAAACCAATTCAAAATATAATCTAATCATATAAATAAATTAGATTAAAAAGGGGTTTGAATTAAAATACAACATTTTTCACTATTCATTAAAAAAATGAACTTTATTGGAAAAATACCAAAAATTCACACAAAGTAAATTTTGATGTCCATATTCTAAAGAATAATTTTATTTGGTCCAATATAATGTATAAGAGTGACCAAAACTATATTTATATAAGGTTCTCCATTAAAATGTGATAAGTCGACCTTTAGTGAATGTTAGAGTATATATGCCGAAAATTGAATTCTTTTCGTATTTTAATCCTTTATCCTTTATTGTATAAATGTAAAAACATTTAACAAACATATATAATCATATTCATTCCCTCCAATACAACGGCTACGTGTTAACTAGCATTTAAAATAATATTATTTTATTACTAGTGTGCAACGTAAGATTTCAAAGAAACTCTTTGTTGTGTATCAGGTACGCTATCAAACATAGAAACCCCTTTAAAGTAAAATTAATATTTAATTCATAAATATTAATAAAAATGAAAATTATTTATTCTTTATTTACCTGGGATGTTACATCATGAACTTGAGAGAGATTTGGTGGAAGCACAAATTGGTAAGCTACTTTCCCAACATGATCTTGAATTTAAAAAGGACCGATATACCTAGGCCTCAGCTTTCCCTTCTTTCCAAATTACATTATTCTCTTCTAGGGAGATATTCGTAGAAACAATGTATCGCCCACTTCAAAATCTAGGTCTTTTCATCGGTTGTCAACATAAATATTTTTTAGACTCTGAGCTTCTCTTATGTGTTGTTGAATAAATCTGACATTTTTTCCATTTAATCAACAAGATTAGGTCCTAATAGATTTACTTCCCCAACTTCATCACATCATTTAGGAGTTATGTACTTATTTCTATAGAGGTCTTCAAAAGGAGCCATCTAAATATTGTAGTGAAAGCAATTATTTTAAGAAAATTTCTTGAAAGGTAAGTGTTGATCCCAAACACCTTTGAAATCTATAGTACAAGATCTAAAAATGTCTTCTAGAGTTTGAATTTTCATCTCAGACTAACTACCCATATAAAGATGATATGTAGTACTAAAACATAACTTTGTATTAGAGCATGCTAAATAATTTTTCAGAACCTGGAGGTAAGCCTCATATCCCGATTGAATATAATGGAAAGTGGTACTACATGAAATCTCACCACTTCTTTTACAAATATCCTAGAAATATGATCACAAGAGAAATGATCACTAATAGCAATGAAGTTTTTCGACTTCATAATGTAATCAACTATAACCGATATATCATTATTTCCTTTGGATGTTTTTGGAAGTCCGATGACAAATCCCATAGTGATGTTTTCCTATTTCCATTATGGTATAGGTAATGGTTGTAACATCCCATTATACTTGTGTCTCTCAACCTTAACTTTTTGACAAATCAAACATCAAGAGACATATTCAGTGGCATCTCTTTTTATGAAATCCCACCAGAAGTACTCTTTCAGCTCCATGTACTTCTTTGTGCTTCTATTGTGAATAGATATGGAAGAAATATGTGCCTCATCCAATAGATCCTTCTTTAATGCTGGTATGGGAGGAATAAAAACCCAGTTCCTAAACCCTATTATTTCATCAAAATCAAGGTTTACTTCAAGAACATTCCTATCATTCTTTGGTAACTCTACATCTACCTTCTACTCCTACTTAATCATCACTTTTATAGATGGTTGAAAATTCATTTGAGAAACATATGATTTCTCCCCTTTCATTAAAATTTTTAGATCTATCCTTGGAAAATCCATAAATATTGTATCTTTCATGATCCTCATCATGGATAAGCTAGCATGGTCTTTTCGACTCAAAGCATCTTCCACCTTGTTCACTTTCCTAGTGTGGTAATGTTTTGACCCTTCGTAATCTTTAATCAACTCCAACCATCTTCTTTGGAGCGTATTCATCTCCTTTTGTGTGAAAATATAAATTAATATTTTTTTTATCATTATAAATATCACATGTTCCACCATAAAGATAATTCATCTATATATTTAATTAAAATATTACCGCATCTAACTCCAAATCATGGTTTGGGTATTTTTTCTCATGAATATTCAATTATCATGAGGAATTTTATATCACCATATCATTTTGCATGAGAACAAATCCCATACCCTTCTTGGATGCATCATTGTTGATCAGAAACCATTCTCCACTACAAGGCAGTGTGAGCACAGGTGCACTGGCTAACATTTTTTTTATATCTTGAAAATTATCTTCACATTCCTCTATCCAAACGAACGTAACTCCTTTTCGAGTCAACTTAGTGCATGGATTAGATAATCATGAAAAATATTTCACAAAACATCGATAATATCCAGCCAAACCAAGAAATCTTCATATCTCAGTTATCATTGTTGGTCTTGACTATCTTTTAATAAACTACTTTTTTGGGATCTACAAATGTCCCCTCTCTTGAAATTATGTGACCAAAAAATGAATCCTTTTGAAGCCAAATTTTACACTTGGTAAATTTGGTATAAAGATTCTCCTTTCTTAGGGTCTTTAGTACAATTCTCAAGTGATCATCATGTTCTTCCTTTCTCTTTGAATGGATAGTAATATCTTCTATAAAGACTGCTACAAACTGGCCAAGATAGTCTCTAAAGACACTGTTCATTAGATCCATGAATATAGAAGGGGAATTGGTAAGTCCAAAAGGCATCACTATAAATTCATAGGGTATATACCTTTTACAGAATTCCATCTTTGGCATATCCTTTTTTTAGCCTTAATTTATAGTATCCTGAATAAAGATTAATCATTTAAAACTATTGAGCTCCTAGTAGTTGTTAAAATAAGTCATCAATATGAGTAAGAGGAGATTTATTCTTGATAGTGATAGTGTTTTGTTCTTGATAATCAATGAAGAGTCTAATAGATCAATATTTCTTCTTAAAAAATAGAATATGTGCTCCCTAATTAAATGCACTAGGAAATATGAATCCCTTTTCAAATTCTCATGGATTTAATTTTTAATTCCTACAACTCAATTGGGGCCATTCAAAAGGTTTATTTGAAATATGAATAGCACCCGATATGAGTTCTATTGAAAAAAAACATCATGATTTTGTGGAAGACCTAGAAATTCCTCCAGAAAGACATCATCAGTCTCCCGTACAATGGGAATATTCATAATTATGATTTTCTCTCCAACCATTTGAGATAAATAACCTCCATTTATAGGAATCAAGACACATAAGATGGAATAAATTTATACTCAAAGGTTATATTCATGATTTAATCGATATATGATCATAGATTGATCAGGAATTTGAAATGTGGCTTCCCTTCCTTGGAATTTGATATAATCTCCATATAGATAAATCCAATTCATGCCTAGAATCACATCAAATTACACTATAGGAAGGATCACAAGATTTTCAGGAAGCACTTTCCTGAAAACATCAACTGGAGAAGAATTATAATATTTTGATGCAACTGTTGTTCTATTAAGTGTTGTCACAGCTAAATAAACGTATAATTGATGAGGTAATATGAAGATACACTTAGAAAATTATTCAGAAATAAAACAGTGGGTGGATCTAGAATCAAATAAAACATTTTATACATTAGAGTGGATGGTAAGTGTACCTTTCACCACTTCATTATTTTACTCCACATCGCCAGTAGTGATTTCTTTTAACTTTCATTTATCTTTGTCCTAAAGGGTTTTTTGTCTTCAATAATCATCAATAACCCTTGTATTAGAGAATTTATTGGAATAATGCACAATTTCCATGCACTTGCAACATTGAAGTGTTGGAGGTGCATTTTGTGTAGTGTTTTTTTTGTTCGCTTCATTAGAAATCTTCTTCCCATAACATTGGAATCCAACTACCTGATGACCCTCTTTTCCACACTTAAAACATTAACTGTTCCCTTTAAGAAAATTCCCTCCATGTTTCTTTCCACACATTGAGCATAAGGGAAATATCATCTTCTTTTCAGTGTGGTATTTATATTTTTCTTTGAATTCAATTTTTCTATTCATAAAACACCCATATGACTGGTGGGTTACTTCAATATCCATCTCATATTAGAGATCACAGTGAAAAATTTCCCTATAGTTATTTAAGTAAATTATGGTTAATTCCCTTAGGATACTTGGTTTTAAGCCACTATAGAATCAATCAATTTTAATCTTAGGTTGGATAATAATTGTAGATGTATACCATGAAATTATTATAAACTTTTCTTAGTAGGTACAAACAAAATCATCATCCTTTTATTAAGTTCACGAATCTCCTTCTCCATCTCAGTTCGAAGAGTACGAGGGAAGTACTTATTGAAGAATAATTTCTTGAACTCATCCCATTCCATGGAATCAGTTACATCTCTTTGCCTCGAATTCTTGATAAGATTCTTCCATTTTTTAGATTCACCTTCTAAATGATATATTGATAAGATTAATTTATCATTTTCACAACATCTTAGAACTGAAAATATCATTTCACTTGTACTAATCCATTGTCCAATGACTAATGGATCATAAGACCTATTGAATGAAGGTGGTCACAACCTCATAAAGGGTTTAACAGAATGTTTCTCCCTCCATTACTTGTTTGGAAGAACTAGATGCTTTATAGCTTGAGAATGTTGTGTGATAATGGCTAAAATATTATTCATTCCAGTCCCCATAACATTTGGTTTCTAATTGGGACAATCATTTCATTTCCCATCACATTCAATATTATCATGGTTCCTTTGGGTTCCACCCACTGACTAAAATGAAGAAACATAGTGTGAGAAACACTAATTATAATAGTAAAACCACATAATAAAGAATAAAATTTAAATTTAGGATACATTAGGTTTTCCTAGGTTATTCCTAGTCATTTATAAAACACTAGGATTGTATCCTATAATTAGATATATCTTTAGGGTTCTTATTAAGGCTTTCTCATCTATGTTTCCAAAGGTTAACTATACCTTTTCTCTAATACCAACTATAACGGCCCATAATTTACATATAGATAATACTTCAACATTAAATAATATTTTTTACATAACATAAAATAAAACCATGCTAGGACTGTATGGGTTTGGTGTCTTTAGAAACAGGGAATCATAAACAACCGGTTCCTAAAACATCCACATTGTCTCCCACTTATTTCTTCATAACTAGGCTCTTTATTGACATATCTTACTCAATAACCCTCTTCATGACCTGTGGAAAATAAATATATGAAAGGGAGATCTCAAACTCTGAATAAGGGTAAATAATGGAAATATAAATCATATCATAATCATAAGAACATAACATTTGAAAATATTATCCTGTATTTAAAATATCATAATTTCATGTCATTGGATAAATCCTAAAAGTTAAATTTAATCCCAATAGTCATAACATAATACATGAAATTCGTGGCATACACACATAAGCATAAAAAATCATTTCATATTAGTCAAGGCTCATTATCGAGACCATTATAGTGGAAAAAGTCCATTGTTGAACCGAGTTCACTTCTCATTCTAACCCTGTATTACTGAGCCAGATTTACTTTCCATTCCAGACATGTTTATCTCATGAAATATAAATATATACCTAATGCATTGGGGGTAGATATAGGTCCCAACCATCTCATTATGAAATAATTCTTACATGTTCCACAAAAACATAAAAATAGTCACAATAGCATAACCCATGAAATAAAATGGTTTTTTAAACAGCATTTCATCCTAATTGATATAAAAAATAGGATTTCATAATTAACACACAATCAAATCATAGTAATAAAAGGGATAGAAATATAACCCTATTTAAATAATGGCATCTTATACAGAAAATAATTTTGAGAAAACACTTGAAATTAATTCATGAGGAAAATATCATTTCTTTGTCAAAAATGTTTTCCTTCCTCAAAATACAACACAATTTTAGATGAAATAATTTTATGTGAAAATAACCTTGTAATATTTTTGGGGATTCATCAAGTAAATACGAAATTATGAAATCATAAAAATCCATTCATGTCATACATGTTTTAAAAAACATTCTCCTCGTACTTTTACCAAAAATATTAAAAGTACCTCGTATAGAAAATGGAATAAGATTTCATTCAAACAGTTTAGTAAAAATTCACCAAAGTGTAAAAGTATAGAGGGTTATAATGAATATTTTGAAATATATATTTAGGAAACATGGATAGTGATGATAAATATACCCCCAGTAAATACTAACAAATAAAAAATTTCGGAAAAAATGAGATTTTCCAACATTATCCCTTACCTTAGGTATGATATACTTTGTATGTATCTGAACCTCATTTATAATGATTTAAATAATTTTATTGAATTAATATAGATTCATAATTGTTTTTATGATGTCATATATGATAATATTATCATCTTTTTTTTAGTAACATTTCATTGTCACTCGTTATTCGAATATTGACATCTTTGTGCTCTTATGCCGGATTTGTTGGATAAGATCATGTTCCACTTCTTTGGTTATAGTTAAATACTTTATGGAATGATATTAGTATAATATATATCATATTTATTAATTCAATTCCTATATATAATCATGGTTTAATGAATATAATGTAGAATAAATCACATCGCATCATGGAGACGGTAGGTTGTACATACACACGCGTGATGATATCAATCCCAAATTTATTAAATGGTATTGAAGTGGATGGTGTATGGTATTTCAGAATTAGTATCATGTTATAATAATCATATATAGATATTTTTTCTATCATTATACCCATCAAATTATTCTAGGGGTGAAAAACATATTACACCACGGTGTTGAGACTGAAGCCGTATATATGCACGCACGGTGACTTCGTTTTTCATAGGATGGATAGAAGGTGGAATATCATTGTTTCATAATTATAATATAATATCATTTTATAATTGATACTAGAGTTATTAATTTATAATGAAACAAATATTGAAGAGGAAGTATAAGAAGAAAGGGATAGTTATGTTCATGATTCATTGATTATCTGTATACAAAGGTCATAAGTTTATCATTCGACATAAGGACATAACAAATTCTCTTCCCCAGTGGATAAATATTTATCACAAATCCATAATTTATTTAAGGTAGATTAAAAATAGTGTGACTCACCAATCACATCTTCAATTCATCAAAACATTATTCATAGTCCATTTTCCATAAAACATAATCCCTTTAAAAGTAATCTTGGGTAACGGGATAGAAAATCATTAAAATCATTGAAAACATCACTAATAATAACTTTAAAACCCATTGAAACTATGTACCCCAGTAATGTTAATTTTTTCATTCCATTATTGGCACACTTTTTTCTTCATCATATTGACTGAGATTCGATCGATGGAAACAATATGGCCAATAAAAGAATGTTGTTAATGACATAATTTACTCTTGTCAAATTTCCCATATAACTCATTTCTCTTAAAAGTTTCAATAATGATCCTCAATCTATTTTCAAAATCATAAATGATCTAAGAATACAATAATATATCATCAATAAATACTAGAAAAAATCATGAATATAATCCTTGAATACTCTGTTTATTACATCCCTAAAAATGGGGTGCATTACATAGTACAAATAACGTAATTGTAAATTATTAATTTGTATACATTATTTGAAATTATTTATTTGGAATATCAACCTTAATTATGAAAAATGGATAATATTTTAAATGATGATAAATTATAGAAAAATATTAAAATATTTGATGCTGATTGAATAAGTCATCAATACTAGGTAGACGATTTTTTTTATCATAATAGAATTAATTTCACTATATTCAAGGAATAGTATCATAGATCGATATTTTTTCATAGTTAAAATACCAGAGGCTACCATATTTGAAAAACTGGAAAATATAAATACCTTATTACACACCACCTATGGTTATTTGTTAAATTCCAAAAATTCCCTATTGGATATTCTATGTGGAGTGTTTCATATTTGTATAGAATTAGAAATTATTTCAATGTAAAACTCATCCTCTTTCTTTGGTGGGTGTCTAGGTATTTCCTCAGTGAATAAATCATTTTATTCCTAAATGATAAATACATCCTCAATTCAGGATTACATTTTCTATCCATAGATTGTATCTTCTCTTATTTCCTATGAATCAAATTCATAAGATCTATTGGGGTGGATCTAGACATGAAATTGATGAAGTATACCCTTTAAAGATATGGAATTCTACACCTTAATCCTGAATTATATTTCCTCATATTTTCATAAATAGTTTTCATTATATGTTGAAATACTGTCCATTCCAAGGACTATATCAAAATTTACCATGTCTATAACAATAATTTCAATAAATAAGTCATGTTTATCTATCATTATGGGAACCGGCTAAAAATCCTAATTGATATGAGACAACCACCAAAACTCTTGACTAATAACTCTTTTTTATGGATCTAGGTAAATATATAATTTTCGTGGAAAACATATAATATTTTAAAGAATGCGATAAACCAGATTCAAATAAATTATAGGAAAAATTTGAGGATATATTTTATGTATCTCCCACAATATCATTAAGATGTTAATATATAGTAGTTGGTACTACAAAATCATGGAATTTCTCCCTTATTATTTTGTAGGGATTGTTCTCTTGATGTATGGGATATCTATTTTCATAGTGTCCTATCTCCTTGTGGTTAAATATTGACCATTTTCAGCATCATTAATTATGTTACAATCGTGATCTGTGTGGTCTTTATCTCTAGTCTTATTGAAAACTCACGTTCCCAATTAATATATTCTATGGTGTTTATTTTATCATTTATTTCATGTTAAAAATTCACCCTTCCCTTCTTCCCCTTTGTATTATTTCTTTTTACTGGCTAATCAACCACCATATTCTTATATTTCTCTCCTTTATATCCATAATTCTTGGATTATTCATTCTCTATCTTGATATATCATAATACTATATCATTATATGATGATAATTCTTGGTAGACTAGTTCACTTATAAGGATTGGTTTAATCCCCTAAATGAAATGACCAATATTGCTAATTATATTAAATACATAATCCATTACATGCCATGCTAACCATTTAATTTTTTTGTCAGTTATTTGATCATTTTTCTCCTTTTTTGTATTAGATTTGGGATTTTTGTCTCTATATCCACTCATTTTAATTAGGAAAATATTTTACAATGAATATTCCTTGAAATCCATCCGCTTCATGACCACAAATTCATCCTCACCCTTAGAATTTTAAATCAATGACAACCATTGATCCTCATCACTTGAGAGATGATAAAATTTCAACTTTCTACCTTTTATTAGTTATAAAATTGAGAAATCAATACTAGAAAAAAAACCTATACCTACAGTTCAAAACCATTGGTATAGCCCCCAAAACCGTTGGTATAGGATATACCCATGGTTTTGGGAACGGTGGGTGATGGAGGAGTCGGGATAGGTCCATAACGTATACCCACGGTTCAAAAAACCATGGGAATATATTTTTTTCCACTATTTCAAAGACACAAGGCCTTAAATACATGATTTCAAAGCCTTATAAATGCGGTTTTAAAACCATGGGTAAAAATAGTACAAAACATGAACTAGCAGGTATTGAACCTGCGATGTCCCGTGACCTGCACTTCAAATTCAATGCTTCTCACCACATCATCTATGCCACTTTTATTAATATATTTGTATGTTTCTAATATATATTAATCTCCACCATATTATGAAAAGAAAAGGGTGTGGGTTTTGAAATCATGTCTGTCTCATTAACATTTCAGTGCCAAAACAACCTAGCTACATAGAGTATGTTTAAATATATCTTCATTTATTATAATATATTAATCCTTCTCTTTGTAAAAAAGTGCAGCGGGATTCGATCCCACATTCTTTGTAACTAACATGAAATGCCTTAGCAACCCACCCACAGAACCTATATGCTTATATATTTCTGTCAACCTAAATATACTAATTCAAACCGTGGGTATTGGACTGTGGGTATAGGTTTTCCCACCAAATTTTTTTTGTGTCTCGTGGATTTTTTTCTGCCATAACATGGGAAAGCTATACCCAGGTTTTTAAAAATCTTTGGGTATAGGGCTTTGAGAAAAGACTTTATTCCCATATGTTTGCCAAAACCATGTGGATAGTCCTTGAAAAACCCACATATACCCATGGTTATGAGCCAAACTGTGTGTATATGTGTTTTTCCCCATGGTTTTAGAAAACGATAAGGAAATGCAATCCCAAAAAAAATTATACCCACGGTTTTGGGAAACCCCATAGGTATAGGTTCCCATACTATACATATACCCATGGTTTTCCTAAACTATGGGTATAGTGCTATTTTCCAGTAGTGAGTGTATTATCTATTAAACATATTCATTTTTCATCTACCAGTTGATTTTTCGTTCCATTTAATGATGGATTTTTATGATGCATGAAATGGTATAACATTGGTATACCATGTTGTCGATTAGTAGAATACCCCATATAGGTATGTCTATTAGTACAAACACAAGTCATCTGTCCCAATATAGTTATAGTTTTTTTGGAAACTACTCTTTATATATCTTTATTATCTTTTCTTACATGGAAAGTCCTACATTAATTATGTTCATTGAGAATATTTCACCTCCTTCCTCTAGGTTCTATTTCTAATCAGTTGAAAAACTATATTAGATTATGAATCATAATGAATAATTTTGAAATTAGTGAAACACATAATGTAAATTGAAAATTTATTTATAATTTAAATCATAATCATAATCTTGGTTTCGTTTGGAATATTGTAAGAGGATATTATAGGGACATGTTACCTAATCAGTGTTTTCTAAATCTTGTTCCCCATGATTCAAATAATATTTCTTTGATAAAAGTTATAATGACCATGACCTTAGTATCTGAGAGTCAGAGGTTATGTGGCTACATTGGAAAAATATATATGAAATCACATTCCTAAGGACTGAAGATTTTATAAGTATTAGAATATAGATACATATATGAATATTAAATTACATTTGAATACATAACATAACATATAATTTTCATTTATTGCATTATTATTCCCATTAGCATATCATTTCATGTCAATCATAATTTAATTCTGGGCATCCAAGGGATAGATAAACATAAAAAATTGGTGATATTTTATGCTCATTTAGGATAGAATACAATAGACTCTATCATGAAAAAATAAGACAAAAAAATTATAAAAAGGTAAATATATGATAGCACATTCTATTTAATCGATAACATAAACTTGGAAAATAATATTTTATGAATAAATAATAACTAAATAATCCCATATAAATAATAACGTGATCTTGAAAAATATTCATGGATATCATAAAAAATAAAATAATCACATGGGAATAAAATAATTAAAACAATAATGAAGAAATAAATGATACTAAACATCATAAACATGCCATTGTGTACTCATGCAAAGACACACTACTTATATATGTAAGGCCTCGGCCAACACCCGTTCTTTTTTTTCTATAGAGTCATATCGATGAATTGTGGGGATATAGTGGGCATTGCCTATCAGTTATAAAGTCCAATGAATTTATAATATTAATGTTGTTGAATATAATTAGTATAAAAATTAATATTGAATCAATTATATGAATTACTAATAATTAACCCAATCAATAAACATAATCACAAAATATCCGGAGTGAGATGTAAAATTTTATCAAAATACTACATCCCCAATAAAAATGATCATAAATTATTCAATAAAAATAATAGACGGTATAAAAATTAATAACCTTAGTAAATAATAAAAATAAACAATTGATATTGAAATAACATTAAATAATTATAAATGACCTCTGGAAAATTGTGTCATCTTGATGTCATCTCTCTGGTAATACCATTATATTTACTTGTTCTTCTGCTTAATTGGGTGTGTCTTGGGACTCCCAACGATAGAGAAATTTATAGGTGAAAATAACCTAAATATCATCCATAATTTTTTTTAATTAATATATTCTGATTATAAATGTGTATTGAATTTTTGGGGTCCTAATTCTGCTCAGATAATTCATGATGTGGGTTCAATTTTTGTGTAACAACCAACTATTTTTGTAGTATGTTCGGAGAATACACCGCGTGTAACTATTTAACACATTAGTTATTTGATCTGTAGTCTCATGTTTTGAGGTTAATACATAGAATAAATGGTTACATGTTGTGTAAGGGTCACACAATGTGTAATGGTACAAATATGCATTTTTAATAAAAAAAAGTTATGGTTTTTTCAGTGTATATGGACCTAGTGGATTGCACGATGTGTAAAGGGGTTACACACAAAGTATATATAATGAATAGTGCATATAGGTTTCTACATGTATGATTTATATTTAATTATTCTGATTCTGTCATCCCTATCAACTAGAATCACCCATCGATGATTTGGGGTACCTTTGCTCCCACAAAATCATTTTGTTTAGTGAATGATCTCCATTGCAGCTGGGTTGCATCACTCAGGGTCCATAGTATTTTATTCTTCTTCATTTCCAGTGATCACAGTTTTATTGTTTCATTGATTTATCATATCTATAGATTTTTTGATGTATTTTTGTTGATTCGTTCCTAGATATGTTTTGTGATCTTGTTTATGGGGAAAATTTATTATTGGTTGTGGTTTATTTGGTATTCTTTTTTGAGTTATGTTGTGATATTTACGCTTCACTAACCCTTTTGATAAATTAAATCAACTATGAGATGTGTATATTTATTATAGTGCATCAATTTTCATTTTTGTGTTCAATTTGTTCCTATATCCTATTGTATGTGTATGTGACCTGAGTTTGAGGTAGGTGGTTATATCACTTTCCAGTTTTGGATGAACTTAATTTCTTTGGATTTCATAATTTTTTTATAAATATAACATCAAGATTGAATGATTTTATTTGCATGTGTGGATATTGGTTATTAAAAGAGATTGTTTCCCTTCATTGTGTAAAAAGAAAAGTATTTTCAAATAATTTTGAAATGGATTTGTAAAATACTTTTCAATGAATTTTTTGAAGGAATTGTTTTCAAAATAGATCACATTGTAATACATGGGTATGTATTTCGAATGTGTAGTAATAGGCCTCATACACTATAAGGGGGATTTCTCATAAGACATTCCTTTACTCCCAAGGCCTATTATTCTAGGTACATGTTAAACTATTGGGGGTTTACTTTCTTGGGTGATACTATGATATCTAGATTCAATTCATATGAATTGAGATATTATGTGCTTGATTTTTTATGTAAAGTAAGTGTGTCGTAGTTTCCCTCCCCTAGTGTGGACTTTCAAGTAAAGTTTCATATGTTTTGTCTTGTACTTTTTTGGTTGTATTTCCATAGACTTGATACGATATGTTATAAATTTTTTATTTTTTCAATGTATTTGTTTTGATATATATACCTGAAATTATTTTAAATTTTTTTACCAGGATTTTTTGGAAGTATTTAAAAATTGATAATTAAATGTTTTCCTATTATTTTGATGTAGAAACAATAAATTGTTTATCATGCCTTGTTTTATTTTAATTTTGAGGATGCTTATTTTATTGTTATTATAACTCCCTGACCATAGTTACCCAAAGTCGATGCATTATTACATTACAATGGAATGATCACAAGAGATCAAGTCTCGAATGGCTGATTAGTTTAGTAGCCTTGGAAGTACTAGAAACATACATAAGATTTAAATTACATCATGAAATAAAAAAAACATTTTTCCCCTTTGAACACACTCGTATCCTTTGGCCTATCCCTATAGGTTAATAATAATATACCTCTTCAAATCCTAAGAAAAAGATAACTTTAGAAAGGGGTGAGCGCAAATTCTTAGTAAGGATAACAATTTAGTAGAAACTATCATAAATAAGCATAAACATTTAAGGAAATTTATATGACTAAAACATAAGCCTTTTAAACATAAAATTTAGAAAAATATGGAAAAGATAAATCAAATAATTCTATTTACTTATTCACATGTATATTCTACCAGTTGAATAATCACATTTAATATCAATAGAATGATAGAAGTTATAATTCTGGGCATAATTACCACATAGTCAAGGCCTCATCCCAAGACTACCAATAAAATTTTGTTAAGGCCTTGTGCCAAGAAAAAATTTCTTCTCATAAGACCTACAGATTCAATGAGGAGTTATATCGGGCTCCGCCCATTACTTACTAAGCTCAATGCATTCCTCATATGAAAAAGTTGAAACATAACCTAAACATTCATATGAAAAATAGCATATAAAATGTCAATACTTTAAACATAAACCATGAATGGTATAAAAATATCACATCCATAATCAAACATATCAAAAAACGTTCAATATAATATTGATGATTGTATCATAATAAATCAACTTCAAACAAATGTAAAATCCAATGAAGGATGTTGACATAGATGAAATCAATCCAAAAACAATTTGTGTGAAATATATCTTCTACTTTTTATTCATTTAAAAGTCACATAATTATAAAAGTAAAAAGTTATTTTCAAAATATTCTTATAAGCTTCTAATGGAATCTTTTAAGGTGTTATAATGTCAGAAAATAGACACACCCTCCGTATAAGCTAAAAAATATTACCTTAATTTTTTGAAATGTTCATAAAGTACCTTGTTTGGAAAATGATAGAAAGATTCCTTTAAAAACATTTATACAAATTTAAACAAGGGTATAAATGACTTTAACCCATATTCTAATAAATGGTAAAAATGTTTGGAAACAAATTTTTAAGAAGCACGAATGTGGATGATAAAGAAGTCCCAGTAAATACTTACGTATAAACAACCTCAGATAAATAAAGATATTGAAAAAATAACCCTTACCATGTACTTTTCGTTAGTTGAGGGTAGTTTAACCTCTTTTATAATGGTGAAATAATTGTTATTAAATTATAAAATAACCACATACAAAAATATGATATCATATATTATCTTTTAATATTGCTTTGTTAATGATATTGCAGTAGTATCATCGTTTCGGGGGTTAACTGATTCGTTATCCTTTATATTTTTTGCTATGTAAGTCATGATTGTTATCGATAGGATGTATTTGATTCATAACCAGAATGATATTAAGTTGTCAAACATTATTTTTAAATCATAAAATGAAATTTATTCTTTAATGGTTATATTAGGGAATGAATCCCATCGTGTTTTTGGAGACGGTAATCTATACGTACGCACAAGCGACAATAACATTCTATTGATGAAGGAATCATATGTAATTGGATGATATATCATATATAAAGAATCATTAAAATATTATATTTATTATTTACATTAGTTATACTCATTATAATACCCATCCAAATAATGAAGTGTTGAATAACAAACTACACCAAGATGCGGAGACGGTAAGTCGTACGTACGCACATATGGTGACTTTGTAATTCATAAGATGGATAAAATAATGAATAAGGTAATACCATATTAATAATAACATCATTTTATGTATACAGTATTGGATTTATTCTTCTAGTACGGAAACAGCAAATAAAGAGGAAGTGGAAGAAAAAAAACATTGAAATAGGTGATGAAATTATTACCTCTTCTTCAGGTGCTTCTTTTTTATTTGATAAAATGGCTCCTTAGGTCAGATTTCAGATCAAAGTAAGGGCTCTAGGTTGAATTGAGGGTAGTTGGGAAGATATTTGTGTAGGGTTTTTCTAAGACATATGGCTCTGGAGGTGTGATTTCGAGAGAAGGGGAAGTACCCTTTTCTAAGAGAGTTGAGGGTCACTTTAGGAACAGCTTGAAATATTAATTTATTATAAAATCATATTTGGTTTATATCTGCTTAAAAAAGATTTATGTCTAGTATAATGTGGGTTTGGGTCAAAAAAACTCTCAAAAAATTGGTTTTAGATAGGTTTAGGTCACCATATTAACCTTATCTTATAGATTTAACTCTTAGTTAAGTAGTTTACCCTTTACCATGTATTCTTGTATTATTATAATAAATGGTTCATAAACCTACAAAAAAATACAAGAGGACCCAAGTGGTTCATTACTGACATATCTAACCTTATATAAGTCCTTTGTCCTATTATTAGTTTTTTTGGAATATTATATCGATTAATAATATACTATTTGATTAAAAAACTCAATTATATCCATTTTGACTCTATTTAGTATTTGGTTTTTCTGAAAGTCAAAAAAACATTATTACTTCAAAAAAAAATTAAATAAATCATAAAATTCCATATTAACCTATAAAATTAGATGAATGAATCAAAGATCTCAATTTACATTTATTTTTATATTTATAATATCAATCATTTTAATCTTTCATTAATAATTTAATTACTACATCATCATTGTGTCATAAATAAATTTAATTATTTAATTTCTAAAAATTATAAATCAAATACTATTATGTATGAATTATTTATAGATTTATAATGAATATTTAAAGTAGAATTTATATTTTGTATAACATTATATTAAAAATATTGTAATTATGAAAATTTGAATTTAACACTTTTAACTATTCTTTAAATAAAATAATAATAAATGTCCTAATCTAATACAAGTTGATAAAAGTGGATCATATTTTATTCCTAAGGTTTATTTTGGTTAAAAACCACCTATCCAATAGAATTAGGACTTGTGTTAGGGTAATTATAATATCATTTTTACAATTAATTACCCTATTTACTTTTAACTATAGTAAATAAAATTTAAAAGTAATTATTCATCAAAAATTATTTTCATCCTATTGAACTACATTTTAGTTACTGATTTCAAATGTGTCTCTTATATTTTTGAACTTCAATTCAAAAAGGTGGTAAAATTACGTTTTATACAAATTTGCAAATGTTCCTAGAATGTGGGTAAAAGACGTTAAACGTTCAATAAAATTTCATACATCTAATTATATTATAAAATGAATCCAATAAGTTAAATTGAAATTATATAGGTATTATGTATCTATTTTGACCTAAAATAATTTAAATAAAAAAATTATTTAAATAAAAATTAGGTTTTAAACAATAACACATAGTTTTTCACTATTCATCAAAATTTGTATGTTTTCAGAAAAATACCAAAAATTCAACCTAAGATAATTTTGATATTCCAAATCCGAAAATGAAGTCCATTTTGAAAAATGAAATTTCTAAAATTTCTAAAATTGGGTATTAATATTCATAACGGCTAGTTTGATTGGTCGTGGTGTGCTAGAACTCGATGTTTTGTACAACGTAAGCTATTGCATTATTCCAAGAGAAATGTACCATTGAATCTTGGGGTGTTACATATATAGATACTTGATATTCAACACCTAAGTGTGACCCTACTGATACTATTCATTCAAACACTATGCTCCCATTCAGTGGTATATAGACCTTATTATGACCTTGGGTGCTTGGAAAGTCAAGGAACTATAGTTAGGCGGTGAAGATTTATTTTAATTGGTTTTAGGGTAGCTATCAGTGGGATTTGTGTGTTTTCCCATGTTAACACATTGATATATTGGATTAACTATGTATTTTAGTATTCCATTGTTGTTTTAATTTTATATTGGATATTATTTTACTACATTTTCCATCATGTAAATCCTATAGTTCTCTATTTTTCATGGAATATATTTATCTCCTCTACTATTTCAATCTATTATGTGTACATATTCCATGTTGTTACTTTAGGTTAGGATAAATAAGCATGCTAACTATTTTTTTGATTCCCCATTCTAGTCTCCATCCTGTGGGGATCTAGAATGCCCTTTGGGTATATAGAGAATCGGGCCAAGTTCCAGTTTTGAGAGGATATCTATTTTGGTTTGTTACAAAATGGTATTAGACGTAGTTTTTCCTAAGGATTCATTATTCTTGTATGATTTATAGAATGGAGAAAGGATTTTATGGGACTTGATAGGTAGGTTGTGGTGTGTTCCTCACTAGCTTCTTCCCCTAAGAAACTCTTGATACCATGGGATTTTGCGATATTTGTCTAATGTCTTTAGTTTTTATCATAATCCTAGTTTTTTATTATGGATATTCTAGTTTTAACAAAGATCATTATATTAGATATAATTTCATTTTTTCAAGGTGTAGTATAATTCCTTATAGACATCTATGAAGGGTTCAATAGGAGGGTTCATCTAATGATCCTCAAGGGAATTTGTCCCTCGATAAGAATTTTATAAAGGATATCATGCGGGTAGTTTATTTTTTCAACCAGAATTTATAACACGATCAGAACATAGTGGTATAGGTACATATAGAAGTTATATGAGATGGATTTAGATCACAAGAGTTCTTACAAGAGAATACACTATCCTTTAAAAATTGAATGAGCCTCAAGAGGCATAGGACTGGCTTGAAATAATCAATCATATTTTCGACATCCTAAATGCACCTAAGAGTATCCTGTATATGAGTGTATCATTCAAACTTGAGGGTCCTAACAAGAAATGGATAGATTACATGGTATAATAATATTGTCATATCATATTTTAATGGAATGGTATTTTGAATATCTTATTCTAGGAGTTTCTTCTAGAGTCATTATATATGGAAAATTATATGGAGATACCCTATTTGTAGTAAAGAGGGAGTAAATTGTATGCATACACCAATAGGTTTATTGAGATGGTTTGTTTTTCACTATAGGTTTTATATATTGACCATATGAAAGCTCAAATATACATGCATGGTTTTCAATTTGATATCAGTTTAATGGAATTTCGGTTGAATTTTTCAACCTCTATAGAGATGGTGGGAATAGATATGATGGAGGAGGGGATTATAGAAGGAAACGTGGGATATTATATATCTTATCCTATACCTGTTTGAATAATTTTTGGTTCTCCAGGGAAAATAGAATTGGAAAGATCATTGTATTAGTGGTGGGTATGGTTTTTAGGGCATGCAATCCTCTTCACCATCAGTTACATTTAGTAGTGTGACCCTAACATGCAATCAGTGGGACAGATGTTAATAACCTATAGTTTTTTCCATCATCTGATAAGATGTATAATTATTTATGAATTTATGGTCATATATATTTTTTTAATGTTATATCTACTCATCAATATGTTTAGGTATCATCGAATCCAAATCCATTGAGAATTTAGATTCTTTAAATACTATAGTTCTCCAGAAATAAGACTCTGGAGTGAGTCACCTATATGTAGTATATGATTTTATATTGGATGAATATGTGGGTCCAATTATAGTTAAAAATAACATCATTATCACATATTTTATACAGATTTCATTATTTGATATTTTTTCTCCCCAGACATTTATATAAGGATATTTTTATTTGAAATTATTAATCATCCAATGGGGATAATGTAGATTTTATGATGTTGCAAACACTTATAGGGAATTGGAAAGAACATGAGTTTAAATTTCATTCTTATGTTCTATCTATATATGATGCAGATTTAGTCACAAATTTTGTTGATCTTAATCTTGATCCATTTAATGTCATCATCAATATGTATTTTATTGTTACTAATCATGAGGAGGGTGATTGTTATCAATATATTGAATTTTTTATTGCCTAAGGGATATCACATTATTTCAAGGGAGGGTGGGATTTGAGATCTGGCTTTATAGGACCTTCACACCCAGAGATCAAGATTTTTTTATTGGCTGTAGATGTAGTGAATGATAAAATGATTTCCATTATTTATCTTAACATTTCATTTTGTGACTATATTGATTTTTTTTTCAAATTATTTATCTTAAATTCCACCACATGTGGATGTTTTTTTTCTGATTGACATAGTGCAATGTTAACATCCAATTTCGATGCATTATCACCACACGACACTAGAGAAGATGAAAAGTTTCAACATTCAGTTGGATGGTATGATAATAAAGGGTTGTGTTTATCCTATTGTTTCTCCTTAGGTATTCATGGTTCTATTTACAAAGAAGGTATAAATGTCACTCCAATTATGTGTGGACTATCATAAGTTGAACCATGTAATGTTTAATAGAAAGTATCTTTTTCCTCATGTGGATGAATTGATTAATCTATTAAAGGGGGAAAATTAATTTTTGAAGATTGAACTTCGATCAGAATATCCTCATCTCAGTTTTTGAGAGTGTGATATATTGAAAATGTATTTCAGGAGAAGGATTAGTTATTATGAATATATTTTTATGTTTTTTAGTCTTACCATGGATTTGATGAATCATATATTCAACTAGTACCATCACACATTTTGGTAGTTTTTATGGAGGATATTTTTTTTATTCAAGATCTGAGAAAGAGAACAAGAAACATTTGGGTTTTGTTTTAGAAATTTTTTAGATTCACTATTTGTATATAAAACTTTTGAAATTTAATTTTCCGATTCAAGAAGTTATGTTCTTGAAGAACGTGATTTTTGAGATTGGAATGTCATTTGATCACAAGAAGGTGAAGGTCATTTTTATAGAAAGAACAACAGAATGTATTTGATATTTCAGAGATTCCTTTTTCATATAGGATGCTACTGATGGTTCATCAAGGATTTCTCAAAGATGGTGTAACCTCTAACATCTTTTACAAGGAATGTGGTGCAATTCACATGGGGTGAAAACATTCATTCTTTATTAGATTACTTGAAAATGATTTTGACATTAGATCTTATTCTAATAATACCTAATCTTGTTAAGGGTGGTATAGTTTTCTGTAATTCTTATGGGAATAATTACCCCACTCATTATTTAGATCTTATCGTAGTTATGAATGCACATAGGTTTTAGTGACACTATATTTTTAGGGATAGTATTAGTGTATTTTCTGATCATAAGATTTTGTTTTATATATTTTCTTAGAATGAATTAAATATTAGATAGATTAAATTGGTGGAATAACTTCAAAAGTATGACTTAAACATAAACTACACTCTGGTAAAGGGGAATGATGTTGCAGAAACTCTTATATGGAAAGTTCTATCATATGCTATTTAGGAATTAAAGGAATAATGGATACTTATGGGACATTTCAGTCACTTGCATCTAGATGAACATGAAGATGATTTAGTTATGTTTCTAACCAATTTTCATTTATTATCATCCTTACATGAGTCTATTCTATATAGTAATCATTAGTATTAAACGTTCATAGTAATTTATAATACCCTATATGATAGAGAGATCATTTCTAGATAGATACTCTCTTTATAGATAATTCCTTGTTTTTCTGATTAGTTTTCATCCCATCTTCGGTAATGAGATCAGTTTTATTATTTTCATAATTATTCATGGGTAATTCATATGATGACTAAAAATATGTATGATGACATGAGATAGATATTCTAGGAATGAAGCATGACATTGATTATTATTTAAACCATTATTACACCATCCAATAGATAATGGCAGGGAATCTAAAACCGTCAAGTTTGTCCCAGTCTCTTCTGGTTCCAGCTTGGAAATAGGAATAGGTATCCAATGAATTTATTGTTAACATACCTTGGACTCCCTGAGGGGTGGATTCTATCTTTGTGATGATTGATCAGTTAATAAAATCATATCACTTCATTCCAATGAAGCACACTATTGATGTTTATAAACTGGGTAATTTCTATATGAAAGAGATTATGATGGTAAATGGGGTTTCTTATGAAATTGTTTTAGAAAGGGATATTAATTTCACTTCAAGGTTATAGATAATTCACTTTGAGATGATGGGGACTTAGGTTTGTCTGACCACATCTTATCATCCACAAATAGAAGTTCTGATGGAGTCTTCTATTCATATCCTGGAGGATATGAACCAAGCATGTCTCATGGGTTTTTATTGTTCCTAGATTAGAAAATGGGGCCTTGTTAACTTTTTTATATTAATAGTTATCGTTTGTTGATTATAATTACCCCTTTAAGGGATTTGTATAGTCACCTATATAGATTACTTACGTGTTGGGCATAGGTTGGTGAAGCCTCTTTAGTTGGACTGAGATCGGTTTAGGATATTTTTGTTAGTATTTACGATAAATGTTTGTGTTTTGTTGAATATCAGAGCTTATATAAATCGTATATAGATCAGTAGAATCTTCATTTTTAGTTTTCTATATGTGATTGGGTTTACATGAATGTTTCTCCTCTGTTGATTCACCATTTTATTGTGAAACAAGGAATGTTGTATTCAAGATTTTTTAGA
Source organism: Viscum album (assembly GCA_963277665.1). NCBI lineage: Eukaryota > Viridiplantae > Streptophyta > Magnoliopsida > Santalales > Viscaceae > Viscum > Viscum album. Next base: position 765,855,011 of record OY728129.1, read on the forward strand.
TGTTTTGAGGTCACTGAGTAACTTGGAAACATTGATTAAGAGTTTTCATTATTGATTCAGAGGAAAATAAATTCATGATGTATCTGCATATTATATATTAGAAATTCTGATCATGATCCCTCTAATGTTATGATTTGGGAATACATTGAGTTAGAGATAGATCTTTTTGTTTGTCGAGAAACTAGTGGATACCATTGACTCTCAAGGGAAATTGTTGTGTGAGAAGCTGATTCCAGTTGTCCAAGTGTTATTTCCACAAAAATAATATTCTCAAGAGACATTAGAGTATGATTATTTGATAAGGTAAATGTGGCCTCACATATTTACCAAATTCATTCTTCAACATGAAATATGGGGGATGGAAAGTCTTATGGTGGTGATTTTTTAATACCTCATTCCAATCTCTTAGGCAATACCATTCTCTTTACATATTTTCCTATTTAATTGGGTTTATATTGGTACTCCCAAGGATGGATAACTTTTTTAGGGAAAATAACCTAGTGTTCAAGATTTTATGTTTTTTTAATTAATGGAGTCCTTGTATAAACATGTAGTGGATTAGTCGAGATATCCCAAAGTATTGAGAAAACATGATGTGGTTTTTGTTTTCATATAAGAATGTACTCTTTTTACTGTTTGGTTAGAACATACAAACAGTGTAACTATTCTACACGTCATGTATTTTATTTTTAGGGTAATGTCATGAGATGAATATATAAAATGAATGGTTACACACGAAATAATATTTACAACCTGTATAATTTTAAAAATAATATTTTTAATAAAAATGAAGGGGGGTCTAGTGTATATGGAACCCATGAATTCCATGAAATGAAATGGTTTTACACACTGTGTATATCTTATGAGATGTTTATTTAGGTTGTTACATTGAAGATTCATATTTCATTCTTTTGCATCCCTCCTCCCTCTCAACCTATAATCATTCTATGATAATTTTTTGGACCTCCACTCCATCCGAATCATTTTTTATAGAAATTTATCTCCACTATAGTTGGTTTTCATATCTCCAAGTTATTAATCCTTAATTCTTATTCATTTCATTTTATCATGATATTTTAATTTAATTATGTTACAAGATCATTTGATCTATGGTGTTGTTTATCTTTATTCCTTTCAATACATTGTGTGATCTTGTTCATGGGAAAAGTATTTGGTGGGGGTTGTGCGGAAGGTGTGAATTCTTAAGGTATGATATGATATTTACTATTCTATGATCCTTTTGTTAAATAGAATCAATTATATGATTTCAATGTTGATTTTAGGGCCTCCGTTTTCATAATTATGTTCTTATTGTTAGTGGATCCCATTCCGAGCATTTGCAATTCGAGTTTGAGGTAGGTGGTCTATAACTAGCATGTGTTCAATAAACTACATTGATTTGGGGTTTATAAATTGTTTTATAAATTAAATAAAATTATTTACGGATTTTATTTGTCTCTTTGATTTTATATTATAAAAAATGGTTTACAACTTATTTTGGTAAATGGAAAAGTTATTTTCAATGAATTATGAAGTGGATTTCTGAAGTTGTTTTCAAAGCTTGGTTTCAATGAATTATTTTGGAAAATAGAGCACATGGGAAACCTTTGATACCTAGGTGGACGGTTTATTAATAGGTCTCATCAAATTCAATGGAATTTTATCATGGTGATTTTCTCAGATCCCTGTTAAAGGTGTTCTGGGGACATGTTAGACCTATTGTGGGGTCCACTTTGTTGGGTGTTTCTTTCTTGGGTGTACTATTTTGGTTGTACTATCTAGGATTTGATATGATATGTGATACCTACTTTTTTTTATTTGATATATATTATTTGATATATGTATATGAAGTTATTTAATTTTTTTACCTGGATTGTTCTATGAATGTGGAAAAATGTGGAATTTAATTTTTCTCAAGAATTTATATAAATACTCTAAACTGATTATCATGCCTTTTTTTCTTTAATGTTGAGAATTCATGATTTATTTTTATAGAGACTTGATATAGAACACCTGGGTGGGAACCTACTGTGCTATTTATCTCACACCTTATTCACCCCTTCTATATGGAGTAGAACTGGTTGTGTCCTTTATTGTATGTAAAGAAAAGATGATGTGGTGATGGGGATATTTTTCTATCATCTAGGTTTTGGTTTGTTAATGGTGATATAATCAGAGTTTTACCATAATATGACATGGAAATATGGTAGTATCTATTTATATATTTCATCATTTTTAGTTAGACTTGTCTCTTAGAGATTTTTTCTACAATTTCAGTTGTATCAATTCATTTTTCTCTATCTATTATCGAATATATTTATCTCTTCCACTATTTCTCTTGGTTATGTGTATATATTCCATATTTTTCTTCTATTTGGGGGAAATAATTACCTCTTTTTTTCTTCCTAGGTGCTAGTGACTACCCCATGGTATCGGGAACACCCTTTGGGTATGTGGAAGACAAGTTCGTGTTCCAATATTGATAGGTTATCCAGGTTAATTATTTATAGGAATTCTTGAGTAAAATGACTTTTTTAATTTGAAATCAATTATTTTTAACAAAACAGTAATTTGAAGTAAAACATTTTTTGAAAGGAACCATAAAAATTGATAAGTAATACTCAAAGAAATGATTAATCATAATGATGGTAAAATCTATTCATTATGAATTTGTTAAAAATAACATTTCTTTCACACTATTGAAAAAGATTAAAAAGTATATATTTTAGAAAAATGACAAAATATTCCTCTCAAATAGTTTTGTAAAAAGTAAAACATGGGTAAAAATGTCAGTAATAGTTTTGTGGAGAGTAAAAGATATATTATTTGAAAATATTTATTTAAAATAGGGATGTGGATGAAAATTATTCCCCTATTAGGGACCTATTCAAAAATAATCATGATTAATGATGAGATTCTAAAATCAATAGTTACCTCAGGTCTTATTTCCATTATACATGATTGGAACTCCTTTATAATAAATATATATTTTTTATATATCACTCACATATCTATAATCATATATATATCATCCCACTTGCTACTTCCTTATATTGATTAATTAATGGTTTATTAATAATTTTTTGTTAAAATCACTATTTTAGGATATGATTACTTCATTTTTAGGTATGTTATGGTTCAATAGATTTTTTCCATTCACATTGATCAACTTTCCATAAAATCAAAAATATATTAATTATATAAAGATCATATAAATTCATTCAATATTTATTTATAGTAATCCACAAAAGTAATAGATAAAAAATTAATTAAATGGTTCATGGAGAAGTCATGCCTTACATATGCATGAACATTGTTTTCACTTTTCGATGGATGTAAAGAACGAAAATTAAATAATAATAATAAAACTGCATAAAATAATTAATATATCATATAAATTATATAATTTAATCAAATCCATCTCTATATCCACCCATGTAAAATATAAATTAAAAAAATTAATTCATTTCAGGGAAGTGGTAGTCAACTTGCACAGATGAGAAACATTATCTTTTCCTAATGGATTGGATCGTAATAAGGTAGATATTATATTATCAATACAGAGGAATAAAAATTTTATATTTATCATATATAATTTTTAAAACCATAATAATACGCTTTGATGAAATTTGGTGATAAAAAATGAATTTTATCTCTACGTGTAGATGGTAAGTCGTACATACGCACAAGAGAAATAGTCACTTTCCACATGATGGGAAAGAGGGTGGGTAATGGTGGTTTCATAATAATAACAAAAATTTAGTGTATTTATGAAACTTAATATATTATTTTATGATAAATTCAAGATATTTAGAAGAGTTAGAATTATAAATTAATTGAAAGATGTTGGTTAATACAATTACTTATTCTTTGGGTGACCTTATTTAGATACTTTCTTAAGAAACATAATGTTTAACTTTTAGGGTGAAAAAACATCCTGAACATGGATACATATTTTGATAAGTGGAATTATAAGTCTTTTGGCCTAATATTTTTTTCAATGTTGTGTAATAAATTGATTGAATGAGTGTCATTTTAAAATTGAAGTGATGGGAATTTTTGAATTTATTAAAAGATAAATTATAATCAATTCATTATCTTGCCCAAATGCTGCCAAATAGTTATGGATTTAAACCAAGGGCATAATATGGTGGAAAATTAATCTACCAATAAAATTTTTAGAGGATTTTTTAAGGTTTAAAACTTTTATTTTATGTTAATAAATTATTTTATCTATTTTAACTTTAACTAAGGTAGTGTATTATTCACTCTTAAAGGGTTATAATTTATCAAATACCAGGAAGGTTCTGATACCGAGTGAATTCAACCCTAAAATTTGTTAAATAAAAATAAAATTCAAATGTATTAATATTTAAAAATGGCACATCAATCCCCACCGATCCAGAAAAGATGAAGAAATAACACCAACCAAAATCACAATAATAATTTCTTGAAGCAGCACCAAAATCATCCCAAAGGCCCAAGAGAAAAAAACAATACCAAGACCAATGCCCACTAAAAATAAATAAAAAATATCATATCTCTAGTATGTCCAAAATCACTCTTGAGGACATCCAGCCCCACAATCCAAGGTCAAACCTCAACTAGGACTCAAGTTCTACACCCCAGCCACATCCCGAGGTCGTGTGGCCCGTACCATCATGTGAGATCCTCTATAGAGAGATATTTCCTATGGAGGAACCCAAATGAAGAAAACCATCACTACCATAATCCTCTCAAGGATATCCCATGAACTATCACTAGAAGCACCCATGATTCTTGTCATTGACATCCCAACAACAGCCCGACTATTACCAAAAGACTATTTTCAACATCACATTATCTAGAAAATGCCAGGAAGATCCTTGCTTGAATCTGCGGGGATCCCAACCCTTCTAGTGAACCCAGACACTCGACCGACCCACTCAGCCATCATTGTAGCTAATCTGACATGATCTTCCAAGACATCCAATATCCCGAAGCTTCACTCACTATCATCTCTATACTAGAAAATAGTCTGCTACTGACTCCCCACCATCATCCATATATTATTAATGATTACATATGTCACCCATGCATATCCCTAATTCAATTATCCTCTACTATCCCCAAGAATCTCTCACCTTCATAGTGACAAAAAACAAAAGAATCTAATTTACCAAATTGGAATCTTTAGATTCTAAATATGGAATCCATTTTTCAAGATTCAGTTTCTATATGTTTCGTGTAACTCCAAAAAATTATATAATAAGAATATTTTACTCGATAAGGTTTTTGATATGAAACATTGAGCTTAAACAACCCAGAAAATATATTTCTTTAAATTAAATCTCTTTAGTAGCTTGCAACAAACACAACCCCAAATATAAGGGAATCATAAAATAAAATATCATTATAAACGGGTCGTTAAGATAGAGGTTATGGATATAACTAACTAAATTATGCAAAATATTTGGATAAAGCATATATAATATAAAAAAAGTTGTTATAATTTGAATATAAATGAAAATAAAAAACTTTTGATAGAAAAGTATGGTTTTCCAAAAAATTATATTTTTCTAAATTGTGATTTCATCATGCCTTTATTATATATTTTCATTTTAATTTTTACCAAATTTTGAAAACTTATTTGAAAAAATAAGCTTCATTTTTTAAATTTATATGTCAAAATGATCAGTGGTTGATTTTTTGATAATTTTCCAATGACAGTAATTTTTAAAATAGTGAAAATACCGATTTGTAATGAAAACTGCATTTTCATTTTTATTATTTACAAGGATAACTTATAATTTATATTTGTTATAAAGTAAAAATAGTATAATTAAATTCAAATTTAATTAATCCTTCTCATCTGAATAAATTTCGTTTTGAATTCTTGTATAAAAACATTTTAAAATTTTGATTGTTTTCCTATGGAAAAACATTTTTTTCGGCTCACCTATAGGTTTAATTTTTAATTCAACTATGAATATTATATCATCTAAATTTGAAAAAAAATAATTCCATGTTTGTAATCAACATAATTTCTAATTTATAATAAGTTCAATATAATTTTTTAAAATAATGAATACTAAAATTAATAAAAATTATTTACCATTATTACGGTATAAATTAGTATACATCAGTGTAAAACTAATTAGATAAGGGTTATAAATGAAAAAAAACTTGGAAAACCCATTTAATGTTTATATGTCCACATTAAATGTGACGCCCCAGGTTTTATAAACTGGTCCAAGTGAGCAATGTTGTGCTTTTTAATGATGTCTCTTGTTTCATTTTATTTTATTTTATTGTTTGTGTGCTGATAAAGAATTCGAATGGAAATCAAACATGAAGAATACAATAAACTGTTATATATTTAAAAGATACATTACAACAAGACCCATCAAATTGAAAGTACCGTGCACAAGACCTAACACGGCCACAGAAAGACTACTGACAACCACAACACAGGCAATCGGATAGTCGTCATCTTCAGGGTCCATCAGTGTGAAAAGTATAACCACCAGAACCACCGCGCACGCACTCAGCGCCAGTGGTATGAGGAGAGACATCCGCCAAGGGTCCGGTGTTTTGAAAATATAAAACATCTACCCCCTTGCTTTTATAATGGACCTCTAAGGGAATATGACCGTTTTTTTTACTGTTGGGTTCCAATAGATAAAGTGCATCATTTTATAAAATTTTTGTCTTTATAACGCTTTTATAATATTATGGTATTTGAATATTTTAATAAATACAAAGTATCAGAATTATATCTTCAAGTATTAAAATAAAATATTATTCTTGCAAATGAATCTATTTTGATCATGATGATATTTATATGGTGGAAAACATGGTATTTTCAAATGTGTCGAACGGGGTATCTATAATAATTGAAAAAAATGTATCTTATTGGATCTTTAAACAATGTGTTTTGAATTAAAGAAAAACTACAGGTCTTTTAAAAAATAATTTTATAAATCAACAAGTGAAGTATGTTATAAATTGATTCTTAAATTTTAATGGTTACCAGATCCTTGTAGTTATAAATGTTTAGAATGAAATATTTATCTTAAAAGAAATAATAATAAATAAATTATATCAAATAGTACCGTTTTTTTTACATATACTAAATTGCGATTTTTTTTAATTTGGAATCTCTAATTTTAATATATGTGTTAAATTGTTTAAATTTAATTTTAATGTTATATACTTTTTTTCTTTAAAAGTAAACTGTTTTTTTTTCTTTTTTACGCATTGTTCCTACCCGGGGAGGCCGTTGTTGGCCGCACGGTTCTCCTCTGTCCGATCTCGCCTAGGAAGATCCCTGCCGTTGATGTGTTTTAAAAATTCTCAATGCACCGCATCCGTCCGATCACTCAAGCCAGATCCCAGCCGTCGCGTATTTTTTTTTTACTGCTAACCCCGTCGTCTTCAACCTCATGCCAGGGACCCATGAACCAGCGCTTGGTTTGCCCGATACGCCTCCCTATCCACTGTTCTTTTGACCTCGCACACCCCCACCTACTAGGGCGGTGTACCTTCGTCTCCTCTACACTGGGATAACCCTTGGGTCGAGCCACCTAGTTGCGCTGAAAACCTCTACATAAACCTCACCCCTACCACATGAAACTCCGGGCGGTTTCTTCTCCTCCTCCGCTCCCTTAAATTCCCAGTAATCCAGCGAGCATACCCATGTCTCGACATTCATCCTCAAGCAAGGTAAGGTTGTTTTGGTGTTTTTTCGGTTTAAGATAAAATTTTATATATACTCGGTATATATATATATATGTATATGTATATACATATCCAATTTTTTGTTATACGCATATATTCAACATGCAAACCCCTCGGTTTAAGAAGAGTACTCTACTCTAAGGGTGTTTTCATGTTTTATGAAAGCCTATACTATTATACCCACAATATATACAGTGTATATATATATATGTATATACAACTCATACTCTTCGGTTTTGAACAATTTTCAAGGGGTGTTTCCTTCATGATATAAAAAGGGATATCACTTTTAAGTTTGTTTTAATGATCCTATTTTACAAAACTCATGTTTAAGTGTATAGTGTTTTTATGGTTTTGAATATATATATATATATATAAATATATACATAAGTATATACATCACTCAAACCCATTTTTTTAGGGTATCCAAGATTATTCAGTATTTTTATACTAAGAATTATACTTTTGAAAATGGTTTTTTCTAAAATCAATTCCTAACAGGTTGGATTTTTATGTAAGCCGTATATATTTATATAACTATATTTTTATGTAAGGTAATGTGTTGGAATGGAAATTAGTTTTTATGTTTAAGAGATGAATAATTATCTTTGAAAAATATTTTTAATGCGAACTTTTTTTTTGGTTTAAGTACAATTATGTTATAGTTAAAAACAAAGTTTTTACATATTTATGTATTTATAGTTTCATGAACATTTAAACCCCCATGAGGTTCTGAATTTCAAACTGAATAAATAATAAGTAGTTAGAGGTATTAAGATTTTAAGTGAACCATGTTTATTTTATGAGAAAACCTATATATATATATATACTTTGTGTATATATCCCTATGTTTGTATGTGTTTTTAAGATTAATATCTGAAAACCCTAGTTTCAAGAAATGGTTATTAATATTTCTATGCATGTAGGATTTTAGCGCTTGCCTATGCTGTTTTATATTTCTGTGTCTAAGGGTACACCAATGAACTTGATTAATGTCGCCCTTGAACTGATTTGTGTGTTTTTTTAAGGATATGATTATTCCTGTTTTAAACTCATTCTAAAAGGATAGGGGTTTAAGGGCTATGTTAATATGTAGAAATCCTCTATTATTTTTATACCAAACTTGCTGCAATGATTTTTAGTGAGCAGAGTGTAACTGCAAATTCTATGACCAGTGAAGAATAATAATTAATGACGGGTATTATTTTTAAAGTGGTTTATTTCCAAGTGTCGGAATTTTAAAGATTGCAAGTGTTTATTATTTTTTATACCAAGCATGCCGCAGCAGTTATTAGTGGATGGAGATTTTTTTCAAGTACTGTGAACTGTGAAGTACAATAGTTAATGACAAGTAGTTCATTTCCATGTACTGGAATTTTAGAAACTCATCATTTAATACCCCTTGGGAGCAAATCCCACACATTCATCATTTTTAATTGTTCTATGCACATAGTTTGCTTGCTTAACCATGCCTGCTTTTATTCCATATTTTAAATTCTATCTGTCATATCATGTATTTTTAAACCAATTAGATAATTATTACCTTATTCATATTACTCATGCATATGACTCAACATGATAGTGAACAAAGAACTAAATTACCCAAAGTGGTATGGGACACCTTGGGTAATGAGTAATGAAAATGGTATTACCCAATGTGGTATGGGACACCTGGGGTAATATGAAATGAAAATTAAATATTCAAAGTGGTATGGGACACCTTGAATATCTGACCTTATCAACATGTGAGAAATGTATGGGACTACTCGGAATGGGGTCTGGTAAGAAGAAAACCCTCCAGGTTGGGGACTGGTTAAAATAAGCCCTCCGGGTTGGAGACCAGTAAAAGTAAGCTCCTTGATGCATCGATAGTTCTCGAGACAGACAGATTGTGTTTTTACCCTTAGGTCATGGCACAAGGCCTTGACACAGAGACCATGAGTCCTTCAACATACATTTCTTTGTTTATGACCAACCTAGTGATTATTCCGATTAGAGGAATAACCTTGGTTTTAGAACCTTACCTATGAGTATCAGATAAAAAAAAGAAACACAAGATATATGATATGGCAATGTTGATGCATGACCAGTTTCATTTCCAGAACTTCATTCCAAATGTTGTATTTCAATTATCATTTCATGATGTGCATATTTTGTGTAGATGATGCACTTGTGCACGACTCTGATGAAATTTTCACCTTGTTGTTCATACACACCTTTCTTGTTTATGGAAACTTTACTTCGTACAACCCATGCATTTTTATTATTATGCTTATCTTGTTTACTAAGTGAGTTACAGCTAAGTGTTCTAGTGCATAAGTATGAAGTACTTTAACTCTGTTGTATCAACCTTTGTTTAGACTTGAATTTTTTCTTTTAAGAAAACTTTCTATGTATGGAAAAGTATTTTTCAATGTAGTTTTCAAAAGTTGTATTTAAGTGTTTTCAAAAACCCCTTGCTGGGTATTTTCAATGCTCACCCTACGTTTTTATGAATTTATTTCAGGTTGATAAAGTCTTTCCAAGTCTTGGATTTTTGTTCTTAGCTCAACAATGAAGAATCAAAGCTGTTGTCTCTGATTCTCCAGGATCTAAACCAGAAAGTTCCTCCTGATGGGTTATGATGTGTGACTTATTTGTTTCATTTGTACGAAATAAATTGAACACCATAACCGAATCACCGACACCGGGCTACTGGGGTCGGGGCGTCATAGTTGGTATCAGAGGAATGGTTTAGGCAACCTTGGAAAATAAGGACAACACAAAAACATTAATAATGTTTTACTAAGTAGGGTTTGTTCTTAAACTTTTCAGATGGAAAGACAGCGAACCACGCCTAGATTCTTGACTCTCCCTACAGAGATCATAGAGACTATTGTAGAAAAATCCTACTCAACAAGTTACCAACCTTTTTTTTAACTTACGACTCACGTACAAAACCCTCTATGAAATATCGAAAATCTCGAATGTCCTTCGAATCTTATGAGGGTCGGAAGTTGTGTATAACCAAATGTCCAGTGTGCTGTTTGAGAATTATAAAAAGAAAGGGAAGTACTATGGGGGACTCTTCCTGTGTTTCACCATGAATAATAAATGGTTGGCCTTACCAGCATTTGGGGAAGCTGCAAAGTAGTTGGACTTCCGCGCAGTCTTTATGTACCAAATCCTGTGCTTCAGCATGCTTGGGGAGATCAATGATTTTGGATCTTTCATATAATCCTTCAATTATGAAGTGGATCTAGAGATATTTAGGAACCAAATCCAATCGGATGTCGCAAAGCTTGATGTCACTCATGCCCATCTCTGGAAAACCACCTGTATCAAACGGGAGCTTGGTTTCAACCACGGTCCACTTTGCCAAATATGTATTTGGGAAGAGGAGACCCACAAGCTTTGTTCTGCCCTGGGGATTGAGTTGAATAGTAACTTCTTCCATGGGCGGTGGAGGTAAAGGGACATCACCAAGGGTGTCAGAGAAGCGGTGTGAATAAGAAAGTGTATGTACGCCGATCGAATTGCGGGGACACAATTCTTTTAAGAGGGGGATAATCTGACGCCCCAGGTTTTATAAACTGGTCCAAGTGAACAATGTTGTGTTTTTTAATGATGTCTCTTGTTTTATTTTATTTTATTTTATGGTTTGTGTGCTGATAAAGATTTCGAATGGAAATCAAACATGAAGAATACAATAAGCTGTTATATATTTAAAAGATACATTACAACAAGACCCATCTAATTGAAAGTACCGTGCACAAGACCTAACACGGCCACAGCAAGACTACTGAGAACCACAACACGTGAAATCGGATAGTCGTCATCTTCAGGGTCCATCAGTGTGAAAAGTATAACCGCCATAACCACCGCGCACGCACTCAGCGCCTGTGGTATGAGGAGAGCCATCTGCCAAGGGTCCGGTGTTTTGAAAATATAAAACATCCTACCCCTTGATTTTATAATGGACCTCTAAGGGAATATGACCGTTTTTTTACCATTGGGTTCCAATGGATAAAGTGCATCATTTTATAAAATGTTTGTCTTTATAACGCTTTTATAATATTATGGTATTTCAATATTTTAATAAATACAAAGTATCAGAATTATATCTTCAAGTATTAAAATAAAATATTATTCTTGAAAATTAATCTATTTTGATCATGATGATATTTATATGGTGGAAAACATGGTTTTTTAAAATGTGTAGAACGGGGTATCTGTAATAGTTGAAAAAAAATGTATCTTATTGGATCTCTAAAACAATGTGTTTTGAATTAAAGAAAAACTATGGGTCTTTTAAAAAATAATTTTATAAATCAACAAGTGAAGTATGTTATAAATTGATTCTTAAATTTTAATGGTTACAAGATCCTTGTAGTTATAAATGTTTAGAATGAAATATTTATCTTAAAAGAAATAATAATAAATAAATTATATCAAATAGTACCGTTTTTTTTACATAAACTAAATTTGGATTTTTTTTAAATTTGGAATCTCTAATTTAAATATATGTGTTAAATTGTTTAAATTTAATTTTAATGTTATATACTATTTTTTCTTTAAAAGTAAACTGTTTTTTTTCTTTATTACGCACTGTTCCTACCCAGGGAGGTCGTTGCTGGCCTCATGGTTCTCCTCCGTCCGATCTCGCCTAGGAAGATCTCGGTCGTTGATGTGTTTTAAAAACGCTCAATGCACCGCAGCCGTCCGATCACTCAAGCCAGATCTCGGCCATCGCGTGTTTTTTTACTACTAACCCCGTTGTCTTCAACCTCATGCCAGGGACCCGCGAACCAGCGCTTGGTTTGCCCGATACTCCTCCCTCTCCACTGTTCTGTTGACCTCGCACACCCCCACCTACTAGGGCGTTGTACCTTCGTCTCCTCTACACCGGGCTAACCCTTGGGTCGAGACACCTAGTTGCACTGAAAACCTCTACATAAAACTCACCCCTGCCACATGAAACTCCGGGCGGTTTCTTCTCCTCCTCCTCTCCCTTAAATTCCCAGCAATCCAGCGAGCATACCCATGTCTCGAGCTTCATCCTCAAGCAAGGTAAGGGTGTTTTGGTGTTTTTTCAGTTTAATATAAAACGTTATATATACTCAATATATATATATATGTGTGTGTATATACATATCCGATTTATTGTTATACGCATATATTCAACTTGCAAACCCCTCGGTTTAAGAAGAGTACTCTACTGTAAGGGTGTTTTCATGTTTTATGAAAACCTATACTATTATACCCACAATATATACAGTATATATATATATGTATATACAACTCATAATCTTCAGTTTTGAACAATTTTCAAGGGGTGTTTCCTTCGTGATATAAAAAGGGATATCACTTTTAAGTTTGTTTTAATGATCCTATTTTACAAAACTCAAGTTTAAGTGTATAGTGTTTTTATGGTTTTGAATATATATATATATATACATATGTATATACATCTCTCAAACCCATTTTTTTAGGGTATCCAAGATTATTCAGTATTTTTATACTAAGAATTATACTTTAGAAAAGGGTTTTTTTCTAAAATCAATTCCTAACAGGTTGGATTTTTATGTAAACCGTATATATTTATATAACTATATTTTAATGTAAGGTAATGTGTTGGAATGGAAATCAGTTTTGATGTTTAAGATATGAATAATTATCTTTGAAAAATATTTTTAATGCGAACTTGGTTTTTGGTTTAAGTACAATTATGTTATAGTTAAAAACAAAGTTTTTACATATTTATGTATTTATAGTTTCATGAACATTTAAACCCCCATGAGGTTTTGAATTTCAAACTGAATAAATAATAAGTAGTTAGAGTTATTAAGATTTTAAGTGAACCATGTTTATTTTATGAGAAAACCTATATATATATATATATACTTTGTGTATATATCCCTATGTATGTATGTGTTTTTAAGATTAATATCTGAAAACCCTAATTTCAAGAAATGTTTATTAATATTTCTATGCATGTAGGATTTTAGCGCTTGACTATGCTGTTTTACATTTCTGTGTCTAAGGGTACACCAATGAACTTGATTAATGTCGCCCTTGAACTGATTTGTGTGTTTATCTTAAGGATATGCTTATGCCTGTTTTAAACTCATTCTAAAAGGATAGGGGTTTAAGGGTTATGTTAATATGTAGAAATCCTCTATTATTTTTATACCAAACTCGCTGCAATGATTTTTAGTGATCAGAGTGTAACTGCAAATTCTATGACCAGTGAAGAATAATAATTAATGACAAGTATTATTTTTAAAGTGGTTTATTTCCAAGTGTCGGAATTTTAAAGATTGCAAGTGTTTATTATTTTTTATACCAAGCATGCCGCAGCAGTTATTAGTGGATGGAGATTTGTTGAAAGTACTGTAACCTGTGAAGTAAAATAGTTAATGCCAAGTAGTTCATTTCCATGTACTGGTTAGAAACTCATCATTTAATACCCCTTGGGAGCAAATCCCACACATTCATCATTTTTAATTGTTCTATGCACATAGTTTTCTTGCTTAACCATGCCTGCTTTTATTCCATATTTTCAATTTTATCTGTCATATCATGTATTTTTAAACCAATTAGATAATTATTACCTTATTCATATTACTCATGCATATGAATCAACATGATAATGAACAAAGAACTAAATTACCCAAAGTGGTATGGGACACCTTGGGTAATGAGTAATGAAAATGGTATTACCCAATGTGGTATGGGACACCTTGGGTAATATGACATGAAAATTAAATATTCAAAGTGGTATGGGACACCTTGAATATCTGACCTTATCAACATTTGAGAAATGTATGGGACTACCCGGAATGGGATCCGGTAAGAAGAAAACCCTCCAGGTTGGGGACTGGTTAATGTAAGCCCTCCGGGTTGGAGACCGGTAAAAGTAAGCTCCTCGATGCATCGATAGTTATCGAGACAGTCAGATTGGGTTTTTACCCTTAGGTCATGGCACGAGGCCTTGACACAGAGACCATGAGTCCTTCAGCATATATTTCTTTGTTTATGACCACCCTAGTGATTATTCCGATTAGAGGAATAACCTTGGTTATAGAACCTTGCCTATGAGTATCAGATAAAAAAAAGAAACACAAGACATATGATATGGCAATGTTGATGCATGACTAGTTTCTTTTCCAGAACTTCATTTCAAATGTTGTATTTCAATTATCATGTCATGATGTGCATATTTTTTGAAGATGATGCGCTTGTGCGCGACTCTGATGACATTTTCACCTTTTTGTTCATACACACCTTTCTTGTTTATGGACACTTTACTTCGTACAACCCATGCCTTTTTATTATTATGCTTATCTTGTTTACTAAGTGAGTTATAGCTAAGTGTTCTAGTTCATAAGTATTAAGTACTTTAACTCTGATGTATCAACCTTTGTTTAGTCTTGAAGTTTTTCCTTTAAGAAAACTTTCTAAGTATGGAAAAGTATTTTTCAACGTAGTTTTCAAAAGCTGTATTTAAGTATTTTCAAAAACCCCTTGCTGAGTATTTTCAATGCTCACCATACGTTTTTATGAATTTATTTCAGGTTGATAAAGTCTTTCCACGTCTTGGATTTTTTTTCTTAGCTCAACAATGAAGAAGCAAAGCTGTTGTCTCTGATTCTCCAGGATCTAAACCAGAAAGTTCCTCCTTGTGGGTTATGATGTGTGACTTATTTGTTTCATTTGTACGAAATAAATTGCACACCATAATCGAAGCACCGACACCAGGCTACTAGGGTCGGGAGTCATATTATAACCCTCTAAGGATCGATATTACCAGTTTTTAAGGATTATTAAATGATAAAAACTTGTTATCAGTAGAGCATTCCAAAAATTCAATGTTTGTCCTCTCCCCCACATATAAAAGGTCACCCCTCCTATATAATATTCACACGTACAAAGTAATTTTTTTCATCCCATCACTATTGAAATTAATCCCTTACTCTAAAAAAAATTAAGGGTCTTGGTTTGATTTTAAATTAGTCCATAGATGGATTTCAGTGAAAACAAAATTATGTTGTTCAAAGAAGAGATAATATTCTTAAATGAGCATTTTTATATAGTTTCTTCTTCAAAATATATAAAATATAATTATACCATTATATTATAATAACATTATTATATTATATATATATATATCTAAATTATTATAGTAACAAATCAACTATATCCAACACCTCTTCCATTGAATGGGAAATGAAATCTTCGATCATGTGTTAAACGATCTATAGCCTCGCTGACTGATTTAACTCATCATCCATCAACACAAATAAAAAATGTATATATTTATATATTTAATTTATATTTATAAAATTTATAATATTATTATAAATATTTCATTTTAATATAACATATAACCACTTACCTTCCAGGCATTTTAAAATTCTATAAGGTCTCTCGTTTGTACAGTGGACTACCACCTCATGAAAGGATTTGATTCATTTTTCAGTAATGATTTAAATAGAATGTAATAGAGAGAATTATAATTAATATATGTGATATATAAAAAGATATATTTATTATGTAAAATTAATATATCACACACTTCCTTAAACTTTCACCCATTAAGGGAATGATATGGTTTCTCGTGCATACATACGACCTACCATATCCACAAAGCAGTGCGGTACATTTTATATTTACATCATTAAAGAATGGTCATAAGAATGTATATAATGAAAAAATATTATATTTAAATTTTTAATTTATTCTTGGAGATGATATATATATTCTATGATAAATATCTATAATATCAACTACAAAATATGTTTGATAAAAAAGGCAATTAATAACCGAAATAGTGGTAAAAACAATATATTATTTATTAATGGGTAATAAGATGTTACATAATTATCATATATTACATTATAAATGTAAATATGGAATAGGTATTAATTAATAATAGGATTCAAACTTTTATATAGGTGTTAAAATCACATTCAATTGAATGGAAATGTAAGGCAATGTACTTCTTCCCACTTTCCCTTCATTATGAATTATTGTAATATTATTAACCTTATTTAATTTATATTGTGTATATAATTCACTATTAAATGAAATATAATGAATAATTAATAACTCATGTTATTTTATGTTTTAATTTTAATTATTTCATCTTAAAGGAATTTGACATGGAAACTACCAACTGGTAAATAAATGTGTAACTCAATTTCTTTTCATTGGGTTGTATTACATCTTCATTATCATGGAAAGTAGAATAGTAAGTGTGTAAATAAATTTTAATACCTTATTTTTTATTTAGACTTTTAAAATTTTGATTTACATTTGAAACACATAATTTATTCATTGATTAATTTCCCCTTCTATATTATGATCCTTGTAAGGGTTTCTCATCTCCCTTTTTCTTCTATGAGACAAATGTCAATTTCACAAGTTATTCCTTTGGATTAGTGTATGTAATAACACTTTTGATATATTATATCATGAATCTATTTATATTTATGGTATTTAATTTTTGATTTGGTCGTATTCCTTTCATGGGGATTATGATTCGAAAGTTATGAATTTTGTAATAGATTTATGCTTCAATTTCAATTTAATCTAAAATATTTATATATAAATTTACATTGATAAAAATTGTTTGACCATTGTCTTAAAAACTATTTACTTTTATTATTTTCTAGTAATGAAGTAATTTTTCAAGTAGTAATACCATATTCCTCTTTTTGGTATATCATATTTTTGAAAAATGGTTTTTAATAAAATCTGAATTCATTTCCCCCTTTGGTGGAAAATCCTATTTCATTAAAAATATAGATTTCTAAAAATAATTCAAAAAATGTTTGTAAAAAGTCCAAAATAATTTACCAAATATATTATGACACATGTTTTTGTTTTTAAATTTTTTTTAAGTAATATTTATTTCATTTTACCAACACGACTAATTTGACTTCTACCAAAAATCTGAAACAAATATTTTTTAACATGTACGGCCTCTACCTAATTTCAACCATCATAAACACTAAATTTTTTTAATATTATTTTATAATTTTCAGATGTAATTTTCAATTAAGATGATTTTTAAAATATTTTGTAATCTTTTTGTTTTAAAAATATTCTCAAAGTGAAAAGGTTATATTCCATAAGAATGTTTTAATGGCACTATTATTGTATTTATATTGATCAATGACCTAAAAAATATGTTTTAATTACAATAAAAGGAGTATATGATGTATTTATACCAACATTATTGTCTATCTAGTGGAATTATGGTCAGTTTAACCTGGGAAACTATTCACATTCTAGTTTTGGATTAATTTTTTTAAATAATTGAATTTACATTAAAATATTCACTTTCTTGTGATCATTGGATGTTATATTTCCCCTAAATATCCATATTATTTATATTGGATATACATAATACATAAAAATATATCATTTCAACATACAGTATTTTAGTTTCAAAGTTATATGATTGACTAGGAAAATTTTTACTAATCTCGATTCCTTACTCAATATGTAAAATTATTGATAAGGAATATTGATCATTATATATATGTGTAATATATTAGATATTTTTATATGGTTGGGTCCCAATAATACATATCCCCTCAAAACAGTGATAATCTCATTTTATGAATCTGTTTTTCATCTATAGTAAAATGTTTTCTTATTGAATACCCATCGATCAGTTTTAAACTATCTTGTGAATTTTTTGGATAGAATATTTATCATGATGGTTGTGATCATGACATAAAATAATTAAGACTTTATTCAATTAATAATTAAATTATAATAAATATCCATGATATATTTATAATTATATTATATTTGTATGTGTTTTTCTAATATTGTCGATTAAATGGGATGCGTTTTCAATTATTTTCCATGAAATATTGATTATAACTTATATATTCATAATATTCATGTTATTGATTACATTTATTGGGGGTTTAGTTATTTGAATTTCTATATTTATCATTCATTATCTAATCATGATAGTTAATTTATTGAATAAATTTAATTTTTGTCCATTTATTTACCACGTCATGTTGATTATTCCTTATCTAATCATGATAGTCATGTAATTTAAATTGATTGTGTGTTCAGTTATTTATCCTTACATATTGATTATTCATTATATAATAATTATATTTTAGTTATTGATTATATGGAATGTGTTTTTATAAATTTACCTTCCTATATTGATTATTCATTATTGATCATGCTTTATTTACTCATTATATATTCTATAGTACATATCCCTTACTAAGAATTTCATACCACCCTTATTTTATTTCCTTTATTGGGAATCAAGGAAGTGTACTTTGATTAATATTCATGTATATTCTATATGG
This sequence comes from Viscum album, assembly GCA_963277665.1. Lineage (NCBI taxonomy): Eukaryota > Viridiplantae > Streptophyta > Magnoliopsida > Santalales > Viscaceae > Viscum > Viscum album. Next base: position 765,874,060 of record OY728129.1, read on the forward strand.
AATACTGATTTTCTGAAATAATTTTATGTTTTTTATTTTAATATGGGAATCATGTATATATATTGTTTATCAAGACTGATAAACTATTCATAACATCAGGATTTGATTCCATGTATATTATGGAAGGTCAATAATTTTACGGCCAACTATATGACATTGGGTTCAGGGTCTTTATTGATAGTATTATATGATGTTTAGTGGAAAAATTATGAAATATATTAATGAAAATATAATTTAGATAATATTACCTTATGATAGACTATGAGAATAAGTATAAAAAGTCAATATAATGTTTTAGTATGGAAGAGATTACGTGTTTATTCTAAGAAATAAATCTTGGTCTATTTTATACAAGTGGAATTGGTCTAGAATATATGTACCCAATTGTAATAAATATGAAAAAGTCACATTGGTATTGACTCAAGAATTATTGGGTAAATGACAATGAGCCTTACTGTGCAGCTAGTTTGACACTCCCTAGGGATATTCTTTGGATAATTCACATTTTCATTACAACCCATTTTAATGGAATTAAATAAGTGATATAAGTTAATGTCCATGGTTAATAATAATGGTTATTTGATTAAAAATAATATTTCATGGTTTATACATCATATAAATGAACATATAGTTACCCTTCTATGATTATTATTTCTCACACTTTTTTGTTTCATTAAATGATGGGAACTAGAAGGAGTCAGGTTAATATTGAATGTGATGGACATTGTTTTTATGAGAAACCAAACTAGGTGATTACTAAAGTGAAGGATATTGTTATTTTTCATAACCATTTATCCAAAAATATGATTAGAAACCTATACCATAACCAACTCATGGAATAAACAATGAAGGGAAATACGGGGTTCATTAAGAGATTGAGTGGTGGAGACCATAAAGGAAAGAAGAATCAATTTCTGTTGTGTTTTAAATATATAATTATACACATATGAAAGTGTTTCAATGTATTGTAAAAACGTTTTAACTGAGTAAAATATGTTAAAAGAAAATGAATTAATGAGAAAAACAAAGAGGGAGATGAAAGTAAATAAATCCCATCATACTGATCAATATATAGCATATTGTCTTAAATGTAGTGAACATAGTAATTATCCGTGGAAGTAACCTATTATAAAGGTTATCCTACATTTTAAGAAAGGTATTTTTCCAATAAAATGATTTATGTATTTTCATATTGGGATTGAAGAATTAAATTTTTGAATCATTTTTACTTATGTTATTAATTTTATAATAATTTTGAAACATCTATAGACTATGTTAAAATTTTAAGGCATATATGTTTTCATTAACATATGTTTTATGGGTACCATCAAGGTTTTATGATTTTAAGGTCTATAATAAGTTAAAATTATTTGAAACCCAATTTAAAAATTAATTTGGATGGAATAAAACATAATTAAGCCAATTTTTGGAAACCCTTTATAGTAATATAACATATTGGTTTTGTATATAAAATAATTATATGAAGAATAATGATTTTACATTTTTTACATAATATTAATGTTATTTTTAACCTTTATGGATTATATTATCTTTATTTCTTCTATAATTATGGGTCATCACAATTTGGGAAAAAATGACAACATTAATGATGGGTGATAACACGTTGCATTAAGTGAAGGCCATGCCATGAACCCACAACTAAATGATGATATGTTTTTAGTTCCCACCACAATCCAATGTCATGTTATAGTAAATATGTATTTTTTCAAGATAAAAAAAATTTATGGATAAATATTAATGTTGAACTAGTGGTGTTACTATTGAGTTTTAGAGATTAATGTATTATATTTAATATCTTGTAGTAACCATATTGGTTTTAGAAAAATATTTAGATATTGTTGAAAAGAATTGTCACTCTTATATGGATCTCAGGATCCATTAAAAGGTAATTTTTATGATTCAAGAATACCAAATTCATTTTTTAATATTCATTTTATATAATAAGAGATGATGTGAAAATAGGTTGATGTAAAACTGAAGGAGGAAATTGTTCTTATGATATTAAAATATATCAAGTATGTAAAATTATATATATTATTTGAAAAAAAAATAATTCTTCATATTTTGGAAAATTATCTTGAAATTTATTTATTATATTACTTTATTATAAAATGAATTGAATGATCCTTCAAATCATCAAATATTTTTTATTTTTAGGTTTTTAACATTCCATTGATTATTCAATTTGTTTTCATCAATGATTAATTTCACTCACCAAAAAAATCTCTTTTAGTCCATATACATATCTCTAGTTTCCACCAATTTTCTCCAACATAGAAATGTATTTATGTTTTATTCCATATGACATTTTTACATCCCCTTCTCACTTTTTAAGATTATGTTTTATTAATTATTTTTTAATTTTTGTTTTCGATAATGGAATTTTAAAATACCAAACACTTTATTTTTTAGCACAAGATTAAATTGTGAGTACAAAATTTATTTATATTAGGGAGAATGAAACATAAAGAAATTCAAAATAAACAAAATATTATTCACACAGTATGCAAAATTAAACACCAAGATTAAACAACCAATTAAATATATTTTTTAAAATTTAATCTCATCAATAGCTTGTGACACAAACACACCCGAGTCTAAAGAAACTGTAAAGTAAAATACCATTATAACCATGCTATTAAGATTGAGGGTATTAATAGGAGTATATAAATTTGGAAAATTACATTTTTTATACAATAATGAAATAATAACAATTTCAATCAATTGATTATAAATGAATATAAAAAATCATTTTAATGAAAAGGAAATGTTTTCTGAAAGAAATTATTTTTTATAAAATGCGGTTACATCGCACTTTGCACACAAATGTTAAAATTAATTTTTATCGCTTTTATAATTTTTTTTAAAAAAGTATCTACTTTTTAAATATAATTTTCTAAATTATCTTTGGGTGAATTTTTGATAATTTTTTAAAAATGATACTGGTTTTGATGTATAGTAAAAATAATGATTTTAAAAGAAATATGAATTTAAATTTAAATTATTTTATAGGATAAATTATATTTTAAATAGGTTTTAAAGTAATAATAGCTTAATTATATTATAATATAATTATTTTAGTTCATTTTACTCATATTCAAGTTTCATTCTTCTAAAAAAACATTTTAAACTTTTGAATGTTCTCCTTAGGGAAAACAATTTTTTCAATGTGTCTACAGTTATCATTTTGAATTCAATTATAATAATTCTGTGAAATGAATTTGATAAAAATAGATTATATATTTTGAATCAGAATTAATTATATTATCTGATTATATCAACTTAATTTATTACCATAATAATTGAAATAATGAAATATAATTAGTTTAGTTAAGCTAAAAAGGGATTTACTGGGGAATAAATTAAAATTATAGTGGCTAAAAATTGTCTGCAACATATCAAACACATATTTTATGGATATATTTTGATTTTATATCCTTACTTTTCTGGGAATGACCTTTTTTTATGCTTTTTTAATTCTAAAAACATGGGAATCAATTTATCTTTTCAAAAATATAATCTGTGTCCCCTTCCCCATTTATAAAATGTCAACCAATATCCTATCCTTTTCATAGTTAAATAACCAAATTTTTCATCAAATACCATAAATAATCCTCTAAAAACATCATATATAACTTTCTTGGTCATAAATATACTATTGGAAGAATTATGGTAAAACCCAACGAAGTTGTCTAAAGAAGAGGTAATGTTCTTAAACAAAAAAATTAATTTGTTTCCCCTTACAAAAACATAAAATATTATTAAAACATTCATATAATAACTTAAAAAGGTTAAATATAATCATATGTTATTGTGTTAATGTAATGAGAAATATCATGGGAATCTTTCTCCAAATGGGAAATGAAATCATCAATCATGGGTATGGTAGACTGCCTCCTTACGGACCTATGTAACTCATTTTCCAACAACACACCTCATTATTGTATATAAGGATTGAATTAATATATATATATATATATAATATATATAATATTATTATACTAATGGAAATATGATATCACATTCACCTTTTACATTCCATTCCATTTAAAACATTATAACATCACTCTTGTGTATGGAATACTACCAACATGTGAAATGATGTGATTTATTTTCACATAGGATTTACATGGATTGTAATAAGGATAAATATAATGAATATAATTGATATATATGAAAAAATATTTATTTTAAAAAATCAATATATCACTCACTTTCTTAACCTTTCATCATTTAAGGGAATGATGTCATCGCTCGTGTATATAGAATATCATGTCCACAAACCCATGGGAATCATTTTCTCTGTCCAAAATTCAATAATGGATCTAAAAATGTATCAAATGAGTAAATATTATATTTAAATAGTAAATATTATTCTGGTGATTATGGATATATAACTCTTTCATTGGAATTAAATCTTCCATGAAAAACACATACATGCGAAAACAAGGCAATTAAAAACTAAAATATGGGTGAAACTAAAATATGAGTAATGAGAATGTAATATGATTTAACTAAAGGATCACATATGATATTAAATATATTAATATATTTTGTTGTAAATTAATAACATGTTTAAAATATTTTTACAAATGTTAAAATCATTCTCAATTAAATGTAATCATGAGGCATGGGACTTCCACTCAACTTCCCTTTATTGAGGAATATCGTAATTTTTTGAAAATAATTTTTGTTTATATGGTATATATATTTCCCATTTTCATTTTATTTAAGGAGTAATTAATAAATCATTATATTTTAATTTTGAATTTTAATTTTCTCATATATGGGGATTTGATGTGAAAATTACCAAGTGGTAAAGAATTTCATAAATCAATTTTTTTTATTTGGTTATATTACATCTTCATTGTCTTGGAAATTCTAACATTATTTGAGAAAATAATTTTAAATATATTTTTTTTATTTAAAATTTTTTATGTGGAGTTAAATTTGATAAATATAATAGTTTCCTTGATTAATTCTCTCTTCAATGTTGTGATACTTGCAAGGTATTCTAGTCTCACCATTTATTTTGTGAGTCATATGTCACATTCACTACATATATATTTGGTGTGATGTATATATAGGAAATTTTGATATTTTATATCAATAATATATTTTTATTCATGGAATTTATGGCTTAAGTTTTATTTTAAGGTGATTACGATTCAAGAGTTTCCAAGTGGTAATATATTTATGTTTCAATTTTATTTTAATCGGGATTGCATATACTTGAATTTCAATTGAAGGAAATTATTTGATAATATTATATTAAAACTATTTAATTTAACTTTCCTATTTTTATTTATTATGTTTTCTAGTTATAGTAACATATTCATATCTTTTAAAATAAAATTACTAAGAAAACATATTAAATAAATTAGACTTTATTTCTATCTTTAGTAGAATTTTTTTTCTTACATAAAATTATTTTTGAAAAAAATGTATCCTAATTATTTTTACATTATAAAAATGGTTTATTAATGATTATTTACAATTTTTGGTTTTCTAAATAAATTAATGTAACCTTTAAGTATACTAAAACAATAAAAAACTAATTTTATCCTCTAATTATAGTTAAAACAACCAATTGTTCTCACATTCTCTTCAACTATGGAACAATTGACATATAGAACCTTACGAACCCACAATGAAAAATCTTATAAGAAATGGGGTGGTTGGAAGGGAGGGAAAGAAATTTCGAAATATAATCCTATACATAGGATCAAATTAGGACATCATTATTTTTGTCCCAAGACAACAAGCACCACCCCAACAAAAGGTACAATAGGAACCAACACACCAAATACAGTCCACATAAAGAGAATAATTAATTTATAGATCTAGTAATTTAATTAATTTAATGGATCCCTTGTCTAAATATGAATTCTATTTAATCCTATGATTTTCATACCATATCAAGGAGTCCTAAATAAATATTGTAGAAACCGAAGAAGAAAAGTGAGATGCAACCGTAGTCAAACATAATATACAAGACACATCCTTTTAAAAGAAATATATAACTGTGAAACCCAAGGTAAATCACTTTGACAAGTTCAAATATAATGACATGGCCTTAAACATTACATAATTTGGAGATAAATAAAAAATTCACATTGAGGATCTTTTCAGTTTTAGAGTTTTAGAGAATTAGGCCATAACTATTATATATCATCATGAATATTACATATAGACACTACTAATCAGTATCCATTTTTTATAAAATATAAACTCTTAAGAAGAAACTTGTCTAGTTCCATGTTTTAGACATCATGAATTTTCTTTGATCCCATCCTTGTCCCTATTCCACTTCATGTCCTCTGAAAAACATTAAAAAACCAGGGATGAGAAAAAATCTCAGTAAGGGATACACAAAGAAGGAAAAATATTAGTTTTTTCAAAAACAACAAGTAAACCTTGAATACTTTAACATAAGAAATAATTTTCACCTTTATGAAGTAGTAAATACTCTTCTCTAAATAAAATATCATTGGTTACCCTTTTGTAACCAAAATTTTACATTAAAACCCATAGAAACCACACATAACATATAAAGGTAACATGGGACATAAACATACTTAAATGGAATAACCATATGGTCTAATTCCACACAAAGCACTAAATGGAATATCCATATGTCTGACTTCCATACCCAATGTATTGAAGGTTATAACGTAACCACCCATCCTGGTTTATCACAGCACCACCCGTCATTTGGTGTATCACGTAACCACTCGTCAAATGTCTAAGTACCATTATAAAATCATAACACATAAAATATTGAAAATATAAAAATTTCCCTAATAAAATTTCCACATTGAAATTACAATATATCATTTCAAGATATTGACATAATCAATTCTTAATCAAACCATTTTAAAACCCATTTAAAACAATTAATAAAAGGATTTTTGAATCAAAGTGTCCCATAAAACTTTTAAGATTTTAAAGGAATTAAAGTTTTAAAACATTAATGTCAATATAAATAAATAATAAAAAACATTTTTAAAACATGTACATTAATGAGAAATATTTAGAAGAATAATTCTTTAATGCTTTTTAAAATGTTGTTTTAGTTAAAGAATCTCATAACACTTGAGAAACACTTGACTAAACATAATTGAAGAATAGAATAGAAAAAACTTATAATATCATGAAAATTAATACATTCATGATATAATATTTCCAAGGTATGTATATACACCATATAAAAGTGAATTGGTTCCTAACAATAATGAAGTCTCAAGGGAATGTAAATTGAGACGAAATCCCTTATAAAGACAGTATCCTTAGATTAAGGATAAATCAATTACATAATTATGTGTGAAAATTAATAATACACTCAATATAAGTGGATATTAAGTGTGAAACAATCAGAGGTCATTCACACATATTTATAACATGACATAATCAATAAGTATAAGTTTAACCCAAACAATTGAAATTGGGTTAAGAAGTTAACTTATAGAAATTCGATAGCCTAGTGGCATCACTTTAAAATTCAAAACAAAATTATGAGAGAAAAAAGGGTACCTAATAATTGGTAGATAAAATTTACATCATTAAGGATATAGAAGAATATATCCCAACAGTACAAGATGTAAATTAAAAGACATAAAAAATAAGTCTTTTAAAAATAAAAGGGTGAAAGGTTCCCTTAATGATTTGGTAACTTATGAAACATTCATAATATAAAAGAAGGATCATAAACTGAAGATTTAAATACCCATAAATTAATGTATATGATACAAATAATACAATCAGGGTCAGTATATACTCCACACAAAAGGAAATAGTGGAAAATATAGCATGAATCTCATGGTAATAAAAAGTGAGATGGAACCCATTACCTCGTTATAATCAATCTAGTCATATGATACAAAGTTAATAAACACAAAATGAATCACATAATACCATTAATATAATTAAAAATCTTGATAATATATATCAAATTGAAGTATACAAAACACAACATTAAATAAATAAGTGGAGAACAATGGAAATCCCACAGAATTAAAAGTGAGATAAGAAACCCCTCACCACGTGTCTGACTTCAATTGTTTGTTACTTGTTATTCCTGAATAATAAACTTAAGTTAATTTATACATGGTTAAGAACATTTTTCAATATTATTATTCCTTTTATATAACTTATTACCTCGCTATAACAATTATTTAATTATTTGAGTTCATATTGGACATTTTTTCGATGTTCGGAACTTGAGTTAAAAATGAATTTGTTATAATTATAAATTATTCATGTGGTCATAATTCCATTATCTATAAAATTATATTCATGATTTATACATCATATATATCTTATATATCCAGTATATATATGTATTTATAATAGTGCATAACATTTGGAGGTAAGAAATGAAATGCACTGATCATGGAGACGGTAAGATGTACGTACGCATGAACACTACTTTCGTTTTTATTTATTATTTTAATGGAATGAAAATATTATGATACATAGTTATATTATAATTCCTGTATAATATAATATATAATTTCAATAACTTCATCCTTTATACGTCCCACGTATGGTATGAACGAGTCATATCACTTTGAGGGGGCGGTAGTCCGTACGTTCTCAAATGAAATTATCGTGTTTACTCATAATGGAAACCATAAATGTATGCTATAAATTAAAAATAAATAAGCATAAAGAAAACATAAATTTAATATATATCATATATAATTATAGTGTCATCATAACTTCCACCATAAGATGCGGTAGGAGATAATTGAACAATCATTGTTTCGTGAGGCGTTCGTTTTCCATCTAGAGAAACAGTGTGTTCTTTAACCATTAGATGAAGGTGTGTGTAAGTTTAGTTTTAATACTCATAATAACAAAATACTAGTGTATATATTATACTTTTGTTGTTATAAAATAAATTAATAAAAAGATTTTAGGGGGTTGGAGAAGTAAAAGAAAAGAAAAGAGCTTAAAAGAAGACGTTACCTTTAAATCAAGTAACTCCCTTTGGTTTGAACCAAAAGGGTTTCTTGAAGTGCCTTCTGCATAAATTAATGCTTATAGGAAGAATAGAGGTATATTGAGAGATTATTTGGGTAGTTTTTGGACGATACAAGGGGATTGAGAGGTTTGAGTAATGGGATAGGGGTGAGGGATTTTTATAAGGGGGGAGGGGCCCTTTTGGAAAGTGTGAATATTTTATTTTATTATATAATTATTTTCAGTTTATAAAGGTCCAAAACTTATTAAAGTCAAATATAAGATGACTCATGGTTGAAATAAAATCATCCAATAATAATTGGATAGGTTTGGGATATTATTTTAATCATTATAATCTTATTTATTTAAATCATTTATTAGTGAGGTAAACATTACATCGTTTTTGTGTCATAAATAATATTATTTATTTGATATATAAAAATTATAAAACAATTACCATGATGTAGTAAATATTTTTATCTTTTCAAATAATATTTATAGTCTAAAATATAACTTTTATAACCATATGTAAAAATTAATTTACTAAAAGATATTTGTTTATGTCATTTTTGTCTTTAATTTCAGTTAATTAAAATAAGGTTTTATTATCACTCTTAGGTGGCTCCATGGGGTCCAAAAATATTCCCAAATATTCCCATGGTTGGTCATGACTCGTCCAATAAAGTTAGGACAAGTGTTAAGGTAATTTTTTATTATTAGGATATTCTTTTTACCTTAAATTGCCCTATTTACCTTTAACCGCGGAAATTAAAAGTCAAATGTTACTATTCACCGAAAATTATTTTCATCTTATGGAACCACATTTTACTTAATAATAACAACCATGTCTGTATGATTTTCTAAATTCAATTCACAGAAGTGGTAAAATAACATTTAAATGAAAAAGTCAGTTTTTAACTGCTACTTAGTGGTTTCACTATTCATCAAAAATTGATGTTTTGAGATAAATACCAAAATTTCGACCTAAGATATTTTTGATATTAAAAATTAAAAAATAATTTCTATTTTACCAAATTCAAAACATATAAGTTATATTAATTAATTTAAAATTAATTCTCATTGTTAAAACAAAAAAGCGTGTTTTTGAGAAATACTAACTATCAAAAGATTGACACTTCTTTCTGTCCAATTTCAAAGTGAAATTAATTCCAATGACCAGTATTGGATTAAATTATAAATATATAATCTAATTACACTTTAAAACCAATTATAAAGATATTATAACCTTATAAATAAATTACATTAAAAAGAAAATTTTGAATCAAATTACAGTATTTTTCATTATTCATTAAAAATGAATTTTATCGAAAAAATACCAAAAATTTACCCAAAGTAATTTTTGATGTCCTGATTCTAAAAATTGATTTTATTTTTTCAAATAGAACCTATAAAAGATCCAAAACTATATTTAAATATGGTTCTCCATTAAAAGGTTGTAAATCAACCTTTTAATGAATATTAGAGTATTTATGCTTAAAATTAGATTAATTCACATTTTCAGCATCTAAAATTTATTGGATAAATGTAAAAACATTTAAAAAAATGTATAATAATATTGTAGTTAGTTATATTTATTCCCTTCACTACAATATCTAGGCATTAACTGCCATTTAAAATAATATTATTGTTATATTATTTTTCAGTACAACTCAACATTATGTGCAACATAAGATTTCAAATAAATCTTTTGTTACGTATCAGGTATGTCATCAAACATAGAATCTCCTTTAAAGTAAATATAATATTTAATTAACAAATGTTAAAAAAAATATGAAAATTTCATATTATTTACTTACCTGGGATGTTACATCCTTCCCCCTTTTGGGAATTGCGTCCTCATAATTTTTAAATGGGGCTTGGAAACTTAATTGAAAGTCCCACATCAAAAAATGAGTCAATAAAACTATCACTTGAAAATAAAGTGAGAGAATTACAAAGGTCACCCAAGACAATATATACTAGGATTCCATGAAAACATGGATATGGAAGAAACACTAACTCTTATAGATTAATAGAGAGTGGTAGAGAACTTGATCACGGAAAGTTAACCACCAAAATACTGGAAATTTTTTGTTGGGTAAAAGTATAATGATAAAATATAGCTTATAGATTTTTTTTCTTCAATATCATTTTCATAAAGTTAATGAATTTTATTAATAACTAGACTAAGATCATAAATAAATATACTAACTTTTCATGTAGGGTGTTATCCTTTAATAAAATTCTACCACAAACTCATATTTTCTCAAAAAGGTATGTATTCAAGATGACTTATTCACACCTGAATTTCTAGAATCAACTTCAATAGTATCACATAATCAACAAAAGAAGAACTATATATTTACCTTGTCTTTAGACATCAACCAAATCCAAAATTGGTTAGTACAAGATCAGATAATCCCCAAAAGGATTATAATTTAAAAAAATACTACTCTTAATCTCCAAAATTCAACAAATAGAACCCAAAGTTCAACAAAGACCATTAATTATTCAATAATCCATAAAATTCTTCAATGTAATCCAAACTAAGAATGAAACCCAAAATTCAAAAGGATTTTATCACACTACCTTTCACAAAAATCTTAACATTTATCTTCAAATAAATTGAATTCTCTTAAAGCATCATACTGAAGTGTAATTAACCTAATCACATATTCTCTATGTTAGGTTAATAATTTCCAAAAATAACCCAAATCTCATTATGTCTAGAATAAAAACAAATATTCCTCCATAATAATATTTCAACCATTACCCCTCAAATTTTATCTTGTTCATCAAATTTTCATCCCATAAAATAAGAACCTATAATTGCCTCAATAAAAGATCATATGAACCCCTAAGCTTATCCATTATTTCCACACAAGAAAATATATCTATTTCTTGAATTCCATTTTCAGATATCAAACTACATGGTTACACATACTAGAATAATTATTCCAAAGTAATCCCATCATCAATAGATCCTTAATACTTTTAATCATTTCATCTTCCTAAAATGTACAATAACTCTTGAATCCCTTATATGTAGACTTTTTACTCATTAAACATTATTAATGATCCTATTATCCATTATTTTACAAAATATTTCATTATAATTTATTCCTACAAACAAAATCATTAATCATATCCTAAGATTCAACAATGTTAAAAAACATCATCTAAGAAATAATTTATAACTTCCATTGGTCATTGTCAGCTTCCTCATCTTCAATTGGAATGGAATTAGGAATCGGTAATCATATATTTATACGATCTTGCTAATCCCATTCCCAATCCTTATTCATAGGACATATATTTGTATAATGAACATCAGAACCACATTTAAAACATTCAATTAATCCTTTGGAAAGAACTTCTTTCCCTTTACTAGAGTCATCAAGAAGCTTCCTTTTTCCATGGAAGGTTATTTCTTTATAACCTTCATTCCCACATCTATAGCATCGTCCCGTCCCTTTGAAGCATTTTCTTAGGTGTTTATTTCCACATCCCTGACACGTAGGTTTTTTAACACACTTACCTTTATGATTATTACCTGAACTTCCATAGGGATTTGTTTCTTTCATATATTATTCCTTATAAAAAATTACCATGGTTTGGGTGGTTAGTCATGACTCCAGATATTTGGTTGAGAATAACCATAAGAGTTCTTTTTGTAGTTCTCATTTCATTCAGTTTCTCATTCAGAAAACCGTCACAGTTTTCTTCACATCCACTGTTACTTTAGTGCTTGCTAGACCCGTCCATTTACTAAAACCAAAAAGGTCAGTGTGAGTATATCAGTAAAATCATCATATAATATATTATGAGTAGGTTAAATACTAAGATATACTTATTTATGTTATCTTAAACTCATTCGATTTATCTAAAATAACTATGACTCTTTCTAAAATCCTAACCATTATGGTAATATCACTTATGATTAAAGAACACCCTAACCTCTAAATTTATCTAAACCAACCTCTGATACCAACTATAAGGACTCGGCCTTAAAAATTACATAATCTTGAGTTAAATCCAGAATTCACATTGAGGAACTTTTCAAGTTTAGAGTTTTAGATAATTAGGACATAACTATTACATATCAGCTTGAATATTACATGTAGACACTACTACTCAGTATCCATTTTTTATAAAATATAAATTCTTAAAAATAAATATGTCTAGTTCCATGTTTTAGACATCATGACTTTTCCTTGATCCCATCCTTGTTTTTATTCCACTTCATGTCCTGTGAAAAACATTTCAAAAACATGGGAGGATCAAAAATCTCAGTAAGGGATACACAAAGAAGGAAAACTATTAGTTTTTTCAAAATAATAAGTAAACCATTAATACATTAATATAAGTAATAATTTTCACCATTATGAAAGAGTAAATACTCTTCTCTAAATAAAATATCATTGCTTACCCTTTTGTAACCAAAATATTTCCTTAAAACCAATAGAAATCACACATAACATATAAAGGTAACTTCGGACATAAACATACTTAAATGGAATAACCATATCGTCAAATTACACACATATCACTAAATGGAATAACCATACAGCTGACTTCCATACCCAATTCATTGGAGGTTATAATGTAACCACCCGTCCTGGTTTATCACGGCACCACCCGTCATTTGGTTTATCACGTAACCACTCGAAAAATGTCCAAGTACCATTATAAAATAATAACACATAAAATATTGAAAATATAATCATTTCACTAATAACATTTCCACATTTCAAGTAAAATATATCATTTCAAGGTATTGACAAAATCAATTCTTAATCAAATCATTTTCAAAACCATTTAAAACATTTAATAAATAGAATTCTTAATCAAAGTGTCACATACCACTTTGAAGATTTTAAAGGAGTTAAAGTTTTAAAACATTAATGTATATATAAATAAATACTAAAACCTATTTTGAAAACATGGACATTAATGAGAATTATTTAGAAGAATAATTCTTTAATGCTTTTAAAATGGTGTTTTAGTTAAAGAATCTCATAACACTTGAGAAACACTTGACTAAACATAATTGGAGAATATAATAAAACAAAACATATAATATCATGGGAATAAGGATATTCATGATATAGTATTTCCAAGGGCAGTATATACACCATATAAAAGTGAATTGGCGCATAACAACAATGAAGTCTCAAGAGAATGTAAATTGAGATGAAATCCCATATAAAGACGGTATCTTTAGATTAAGAATAAATCAATTACATAATTATGTGTGAAAAATAATAATACACTCAATATAAGTAGATATTAAGTGTGAAAAAATCATAGTTCATTCACATATATTTATAACACGACATAATCAAGAAGTATAAATTTAACCCAAAGAATTGAAATCAGGTTAAGAAGTTCCCTTACAAAAATTCGACAGCATAACGACATCACATTAAAATTCAGAAAATAATTTAATGATAGAAAAATGATATCTCATCACTTGAACATAAAATTTATATCAATAGGGATATATAATAACATATCCCAAGATTATAAGACGTAAATTAAAAGACATGACAAAAATAATTCTTTTAAAAAGAGGAGGGTGAACGGTTCCCTTAATGATTTGGTAACTTATGAAACATTCACCATATGAAAGAAGGATCATAAATTTAAGATGTAAATACCCATAAATTAATTTATATTATATAAATAATACAATCAAGTTCAGTACATACACCACAAAAAATAAAATAGTGGTGAATATTTCATGAATCTCAGAGGAATAAAAAGTGAGATGAAAGCTAATTACCTTGTTATAATCAATCTAGTCGTATGACCCAAATTTAATAACCAACAAATTATTAACAAAATAACATAAATATAATAATAATCATGATACTTTATATAAAATGGAAGTATACAATACACCACATGCAATAAATAAGTGGAAAACAATGGAAATATCACAAAATTAAAAGTGATATAAGAAACCCCTCACCTCATGTCTAACTTGACTGGTTTGTTCCTTGTTCTTCCGGAATAATAAACATAAGTTAATTTATAATTGGATAAGAACATTTTTCAAGTTTATTATTTCTTTTATATCACTTATTACCTTGCTACAACAATTAGTTAATTATTTGAGTTCATATTAGATATTTTGTTGATGTTCGTAACATGAGTTAAAAATGAAGTTGTTATAATTATAAATTGTTCATGTGGTAAAAATTACATTATCTATATAATTATATTCATGATTTAGATATAATATATATCTTATATATCCAGTATATATTTGTATTTATAATAGTATATAACATTTTGAGGTAAGAAATGA
This sequence comes from Viscum album, assembly GCA_963277665.1. Taxonomy (NCBI): domain Eukaryota; kingdom Viridiplantae; phylum Streptophyta; class Magnoliopsida; order Santalales; family Viscaceae; genus Viscum; species Viscum album. The sequence continues at coordinate 765,889,358 of OY728129.1, forward strand.
AATGCACCATTCATGGGGACAGTAATCCGTACGTACGCATGAACACTACTTTCATTTCTATTTCTTATTTTAATGGAATGAAAACTTAATGATACATAGTTATAATATAATTCCAGTATAATATAATATATTATTTCAATAAATCCATCCTTTATACGTCCCACGTATGGTATGGATGAGTCATATCACTTTGAGGGGGCGGTAGTCCGCACTTTCTCGAATGAAATTATCGCGTTTACTCATAATGGAAACCATAAATGTATTTTATAATTTAAAAATACAGAAGAATAAATAAAACATAAACATAATATATATATATATATATATAATATAAATACAATTCCATCATAATAGCCACCATAAGAGGCGTTAAGAGATAATTGAACAATCATCGTTTCGTGAGGCGTTAGTTTTCTATCCACAGAAACAGTATGTTCTTTTCCCATTAGATGGAGGTGTGTGTATGTTTAGTTCGAATAATACTCATAAAAACATCCTAGTATATTTATTATACTAGTGTTTTTATAAAATAAATTAATAAAAGAAGTTTAGGGGGTTGGAGAAGTAAATTAAAATAAAAGAACTTAAAAGAAGACATTACATTTAAATCAGGTAACTCCCTTTGGTTTGAGCCAAAAGGGTTTCTTAAAGTTCATTCTCCCAAAGATAAAGCTTCTAGGTAGAAGATAGGTATCTTGATAGCTTATTTGGGTAGGTTATGGAAGATCCAAGGGGCTTTAGAGTTGTGAGTAATGGGTTAGAGGTGAGGTCATTTTATAAGGGGGACGAGGGGCTCTTTAGGAAAGTGTGAAAATATTATTTTATTATATAATTATTTTTGGTTTCAAAAGGTCCAAAACTTATTAAAGTCAAATATAATATGACTCATGGTTGAAATAAAATTATTCAATATGAATTGTATAGGTTTTGGATATTTTATAATTCTTTATAATCTTATTTATTTAAATAATTTATTAATGAGGTAAACACTCCATCATTATTGTGTCATAAATAATTTTATTTATTTGATGTCTGAGAACTATAAAACAATTAACATGATGTAGGAAATTTTTTTATATTTCCAAATAATTTCTTATATTCTAAAAGACAACTTGTATAGCAATATGTGAAAATTAATTTAATAAATGATATTTGTTTATGTCATTTTTGTCTTTACTTTAAGTTAATTAAAATAAAGTGTTATTATCACTCTTAAGTGGCTCTATGGGGTCCCAAAATAGACCCAAGGATTCCTAGGTCATCCATGAATTGTCCAATAAAGTTATGAAAAGTGTTAAAGTAATTTTTTATTATTATGATATTATTTTTAACTTGAATTACCCTATTTACCTTTATCCGCGGTAAATAAAAGTCAAAAGTTACTGTTTACAAAAAAATATTTTCATCTTGCTGAACCAAATTTAAATTAATAATAACAACCATGTATTTATTATTTTATAAATTTAAGTCATAGAAGTGGTAAAATTTCATTTAAATGAAAAAGTCAGTTTTTAACTACTACTTAGTGGTTTCACTATTCATCAAAAAATGATGTTTTTCAAAAAAATACCAAAAACTCATCCTAAGATATTTTTGATATCATAAATTCAAAAATAATGTCTATTTTACCAAATTAAAAACATAGAAGTTGGATCAATTAATTTGAAATTAATTCTCGTTGTCAAAAAAAGTGTGTTTTTAAGAAATATTAACTATCAAAACATTGACACTTGTTTACATCCAATTTCAAAGTAAAATTAATTACAATGACAAACATTGGATTAAATGGTAGAAATATAATATAATTAAAATTTAAAACAAATTAAAAATATAATCTAACAATATAAATAAATTATATTAAAAGTCAGTTTTGAATCAAATTACAGTATTTTTCACTATTCATTAAAAAATGAATTTTATCAGAAAAATACCAAAAATTTACCCAAAGTAAATTTTGATGTCCCGATTCTAAGGAATAATTTTATTTTTTCAAATAGAACTTATAAAAGTGACCAAAACTAGATTTAAAAAGGGTTCTCCATTAAAAGGCGGTAAATCAATATTTTAAAAAATATTAGAGTATTTATGCTTAAAATTAGATTAACTCACATTTTAAGCCTCTAACTTTTTTGGATAAATGTAAAAACATTTATAAAACATGTATAATCATATTTTTGTTATTTTTGTTCATTCCCTCCATTACAAATACGAGGCGTTAACTAAAATTTAAAATAATATTATTATTATATTATTTTTCAGTACAACTCTACGTTGTGTGCATCGTAAGATTTCAAATAAACATGCTGTTATGTATTGGGTACGCCATCGAACATAGCACCCCCTTTAAAGTAAAATTAATATTTAATTAAAAAATATTAATAAATATGAAAATTTCAGATTTTTTATTTACCTGGGATGTTACATCAAAAGTAGTGGGAATATTCTTCCACCCATGTAAAATATAATTTCAAACCATTAATTATGGAATTCTTGTTGATGAAAAGGTAACAAATTGAATAGCTTATCCATGTGGGTGGTCTATGGTGGATCGATCCAATAGTATACTAAATGACCTCTAAATCTTCTCAACAACCTAACTCATCTTTTCCAAGAATTTCATCTCAAAAAATGTATCATAGGTAATATTTACAAATAGGTAAGCATTGAACATTGACCCAGAAGAATAAAATCCTAATGAAATTGGACACATTTTCGAAAAATATTTCAATTTTGGATGCTTTCTACAAGTCCATTGATCTATAAGAAGCACTTGTAGAGGATCTTATATTCCCCCCAAGAGTTCAATTCTGATGTTTCATCCATCGAGATATATCATGCATAAAATGACTCCAAATAATGTTCGGTAGTTCTCTCTTTCACCAAAGAGTAAAAATACGATGTAATAATGGGAAAAATGGGGCCCCTCTATATATTCAAAAGATTATATGAAATTGACATCCATTGATAATTTAGTGGAAATGGATCCAGATTCAACCTCATTACTACTATATTTATTTCCCGACTGGGATAATCTAAAATAGATTTATCCCATTCTTTTCTATTACGCTATGGGTAAGATAAACATGAACAAAAACCTTTCAACAATATTAATACCTTGGGTAATCTAGCGTCTGACTCTGAGTTCTTATTCATCCAAAAAGATATAGATTTCAATTTATTTTTGGGAGGGCCTTGGATTAATTAGCATGTAAAAATACCTTCATCGTACTATAAATTCTTTAAATACTGTGTAAATGGGTATATTTTGATGTTACATGGTAATAAATCTTTGTTCATGTCATGTGTATCTCAATGTATTGATGTAGGATTCTACCAAAGAGTGTGGAATAAATTCATAACTAATAGTGTTTCTATATTTAACACTCTAAATGGACTATAAATTTCCTCATCTAACCCATTTATAAACATGGGTGATGAGTATGTGCTATCGATCAGTCAGGTTGAAGACATCAACTGAGATTCGGAGAAATAATCATGGGGCATCATTTTGTTAATCGCATTAATTAAACTAAAGTTAATTGAATAAATATTTGATACCTCCATTCAAGGATATACCTAAAATGTAAATTCACCAAAATTATCCTTTAACTTCATCATGACACCACTTTATAAAAAAAATCAATGGATATCATAATATAACTATTTGAAGCTAGATCATAATACACTTACCTATCCCATGTCCTTAATGATTCCCCTTAATATCTCATCCAATCCAACATGTATACAGAGGAATAGGAAGGGTAAAATGTATAAGAGAAAGAAAATTACCATAAATATACACTTAGATAATTTGAGGAAGGAGTCTCTACCACTTTATATGAAATCCAACATTAAAATCTAGGTACATAGGTTGATCTACAACTAACTTTGATCAATGTAGTTATTCCCCCTTGATGAATAGGATATTGATGATACAATTCTAAAACCAAAACGGTATGTGTTTTCTTATAATTAAAAAGATATTCTAGGACTTTATCATATTTTATTTACTCCTCACTTATGGTTTCCTTGATATAACGGAGATTATAATAAGGACACCAAAAGGACACATCAGACTCATAAAACTACGTTTGACGAAAAAATTGACAAAATCATCTAATATGATTTTATTTGGGACGTCTAATACTTGAACAGGATTTCCCAAATTTTCCCCATTAATAAAATTAATGGGAAGATCAATTCTTGCATGAATATCATATACCTCAATCTGCATTGTCTGAATTATGAATTCTCGATTCTTATTACAGAACCTATGATCAATGAAATGGAGAGCTATAAATATCTCTCCTTCATTGATGGTTATTTAGGGTATAATAAAATCCGAATAGAACTAGAATATGAAGAATCTTCTTCCATCCAAGCCCCAAATGTAATTTAATGATACTGAGTAATTATTTTTGGTTTAATGAATACTGGTTCTATATATCAACATTTTATGAATCGCATCTTCCAAACCATTATTATAAAGTAATTAATGTGTAATGTCGATGATTTATTGGTATTTTCACAATAATGTTTTGATCAACTGTATGATTTAAAAATCATTTTCAATAATATTTGACAACACATTCGGAAGATTAATTCCTTGAAATGGTGATTTATTTTTAATTCTAAATCATTTCTCATCTTCTTCACGTCCCATTATGGAATTTAATTTAGCCCTCAAAAAAAGAAATCAATTCTGGGTATGTCACCAACTTGAAACATCATATATTTGAGAGTAATGTAGTTAACCTTCCCTATAATTTTCTTTTCATAGAATATCCTATAGGAAATTGTTTTACCATCACTAGTTTGATGAATTAAGGGGTTGTGTTTCAGGGGAATAATGACTTTCAGGGAGCATTTAATGTCATTAAGAAGTATCTCTAGTTCCCACATATGATGATGCCTCGAATGGAATAAAATTCACTCATCTTATATGTGACATCCCTGGAATGGTCATTGGGTTCCATCCTCATGCATAAAAATGATTCTAGTAGTGAAAACATCTTTTATTATGTCAGTTTCACCATTCTTAAAACTAATACTAGGTATTAATGAATTGAGAGGAACAATTTGGTGTTGATTTTTCCAATTTATCAATTAAGACATTACATGATACATTATGATGGTCATTTGGCGTGTTGAAATTTCCCGCTCAAATATATCCTTATTCAGCCCATATTGACTACATGTTTTCCATTATTGAATGTTATTTTGAAACTCTTTAATGTCTGGTTCATACCATAGAAGGTGCTAAATGGGAGTTCCTTGGAAAATTTCCATGAAGACTATCCCTCTATAGAATAAGTAAAAATGGGTACCGAGTTTCTAGATGGGTAAAAATTCTCCATTAAAGATTCAATAGGAATATGGGAAATTTACATTGATGGTGCAACCTAAATCCAACCTTTAAAAAGAATGGAACACCCCAATATCAAAAAATTCATGGTTTTAATCATTCTCATTTCTCTAATAGTGGAAGTTATACATTAAACATTTCTATTACTAGAACACTACACTAACAATGATTAGGAAAATAATTAGTGTAATTATCCTTAGATTAATTGATAAAGAGTATATTATTTCCACTATGGAGGAAGTTAATTTTTGTTCTTTTGGTGAACATCAGGAAGGAACATTGCATTATCACAAAATTTATAGAATTGTTTATTTCTTTCATTTGATGACATGATATTGAAAACAATTCGTTAAAAATTTTCATTAATACCAAGAGAATTATAATTTCATCTATAAACATTCATAGTTTCAACATACAATTACATACTCTTGGATGTTCCCTATATGGAAAATTGATGTTGATGTGATATACCCTCTAGCTACAACCAAACAGTACAAATACACAATTACTACTACAGTATTCTTCTAAAAATGGGATATGTCAATAGATCTTATGTTATTTGTGACCAAAAGTATCATCAATTTTTTATATTCAATAATAATCACCAGATGTTTTGTACCATAAAAAATACATATGGAAAATGGCACAAACTTCTTCTATTATTAATTCATGGAGTTATGTTAGGAGTACAAGATCAAATTCAACCATTATTCGTACTACTAGTAAGACACAAATGAATAGATAGACGATTTCAATAAAATTATAACGAGTACACAATATAAAATGGTGGATAGGAAAAAGTAATATTTTCTTAATAATATCTTTCACACCTTGTGGGATTACTGAACCACGACTAGAAAAACTACTCTGGAAACTCCATATTCACTGGTTTTTGGAATAGATGAAGTGCTACCAACTGAGATCCAACTTCCATCATTAAAAATATTAATTTATGGAAAAATCATAGATAATGAAAAATCATGTATGAATTTTTATAAGATAAAGTGACATGATAAAAAAATTGTATACCCTGCATCATTTGGAAATATACCAAAACTATATAGCATGATTCATCAATCTGAATGTAAATATCTATTTTTTATTTTGAGGGAAATTGGTTTTGGATTTGAAGACTCTGATGATACCATGGAAAAAACACCCAAATCATGAACCAAATTGGGGACCTTACATAACACACAATGTTTATCCTAATGGGGATTAATCGTTAATCAATATATATGGGAATGAACCATTCACCTACTTATGAATGATTTCTCAATAAATAGTTCATGTGATAAATCCACAACATCAATTTTTTATAGGATGTTAAATTACATTGAATCATTAGTTATATATTCATGACATTAAAAAAACATATTTTATATGTGTCACATGATTATAAATTGTATAATATCTTTTCCTTGATTCAAGACCACAAAGGTGTCACATATTCCCATAGTTATATGATCTAACCATATATGACATCGTAGTTCAAGTTGTAAGACTATAACATTCATATCCTAACATAATTTTCTCATTACATTATACTATATGGAAATATCCTTACCACATAACATAAAACTAAATGGTTTACGACCTTGTTGCATGATGTAAAACTACAAAACAGTTCATTCCAAGTGTGATCATATCACAAGCCATGGTTTTGGTCTTCTAAAAAACCTCTATCCTAGAATTGTGTGCAGATTAATTCCCATATCAATGGGATCCTTGGTGAACCCTTTAATTTAATTCCTAGCCCAAACCACAAATTAATGAAAATGACCCCTATTCTACATAAAAACATAGATATATATTGGGAACATAAAATTCTATGGATGATGTGGGCATGAATACCCCCTTTGTGATTGGACACATTCCATCCACACATCATACTCTTCATTTTGGTAAATTTTTTATCAACATAATCTTTCTCTAGAAATTAGTGATGAAATTTAAAATTCATGAGGACATATTCGTTTGGAATATGAATAATATATATGAGTTTGGATTTGAATAAGATTCACCTGAATTTCTTGTTAACTAGAGGAACATTCATCCTCAAGAGAGACATCTTATATCTCTATAAGCACCGAAAACATCAGGATGGGAACTAATTTTTTGTCATGATCCACAGTAATTCCTTGTATACTTGTCCCATATCGCATATCTCAATCTAAGAACTCACATGATCTTGGTAAAAAACATCCTTTATTACGTCTGAAGTATGTTGAAAAAACCATAACCTAGTAATCCTTATATTAGTCATTGTTTACATGAAATATACTATTCTTGATCATTTTCATATGATGTCACCCTACATATTTTTCCAAAGCTACATACAGATTGATTCTGTCATTACCCCCTTCCTTCAATAATTCCCCTCTTGATATGGAAATGACGGAAGAGATATATTTACCTCCTGATTCCCACATCAAGTAGGTTATGGGGTGGTGACTATAACCAAGGGTGAAAAGCTCTCCTGATATGGGAGGCATTACCCTTTATAAGAAAAAAATATCAGGAGATATATGGTTCGACACAAAATAACTCAAATACATACATATATATATATATATATATGAAAACCAAAACCATCCAACAAGAATGTTTAAAAATATAACTGTTACAAAACATGTTTCTCCATTGTATGTACCAAAAACAATGATATGAAGTGACATGACAATTGTCCCAAAGTCTAAGCTAGTATCGCCCAGCACGGTCTACATAGTTCTCCTATTAAACTGAAAACAATTTTATATATGTAGGGTGAGCATACAAGTTTACAGAGTATGGTAAAATCAATTTATCTCAAGAATAAGTTGAAGAAGTATACTAATTCCTCTATGAGGAAATAGCTAATCCCAAATGCATTTTACAAGGTATACTATCCATCCAAACATCACAAAAGAATTATTTCCAAAAATACAAAAGTCATATAAAGTAATATAGTAAGAACATCGATGACTTGGTACCCCTCACCACTTCCCACTAGTTAGTTATTCATACCCAAATGGAAAATGTCATGACGCTCCTACCTCTTCCACAAGCCCCATGTCACAACCTGCCCACACACACCTTGAACTCATATATAATCCCACAACATGGGAAAATGAATCTCACCACATCCCACCCACACACACCTAGCCCACAACCACACTGCATCCCTCCCTTAAACACGTGGGCCACAATCTTACTGCATCCCACCCATAGACACCTGGGCCACAACCATAGCTCATCTAAAAGACACCTAGGAAAGCAAAACTGTCACACCCGTTTTTTAGTCATTTTATTTATTTCATTTCTCTTGGCGTCGGGTGATTTTTCATGAGTGCGGGTGAGTCCCGGTTTAAAATTTTAATGTTGGGATGAGTTTATGGTTTGGTATAGTGTGCTAACACCATACGTTTAAGACGCGTAGTCCTCTTGGGCACGTGCTTTCCGCTTGGGTACGTGCAGCCCGCTTGCAGTCCGCTTGGGTACTGTACAGTGCGCGAATACCGCACGGTCATCCAGTTTTAACGTTATTAAATTAGTTGGTTGAGCGGATAAATAAATATATATATATATATATATATATATTTTATATATGTTTATATATAGGTACATATGTCTATATAAGTATGTATATATATTTATGTATGTATATATGTGTGTGTGTTTTTATTTTTAAATGGTTTTATTATTATAAATGTTTTGATTATAATAATTATTTTTATTATAATTAACTAATTATTATTATAAAGAAAAAAAATAAAATAAATAAAATAAAATAGCCTAACCCTAATTTCCCCCACCCCCTTCCTTCTGTCTGCCACAACCCCCCCCCCCCCCCTCAGCCGAAAATTCCTCTCCCCCTACCGCGTCATCCCCACCGGCTCCCCCTCTGCTCTCGCCGGCCGACCGCACCACACCCCCCCCCCCTCGATGCCACTCCCAGACCCCGCCGGCTCCCCCTCCGCTCTCGTCGGCCGACCGCGCCACACCCCCCACGACGCCGCTCCCGGACCCCGTGTCGGCCCTCCTCATCGGCCGCTCGTCGGATCTCCCTTACCCCACACCTCTGCCATCATCCCTCCCCTCTACCGGCATCCCTGCCCTTTGTCGGTATCCCTCCCCTTCGTCGGCATCCCTCCTGACGGCCGCAGCCCTCTCCGGTAGAACCGACTCTGGCGACCCGCTACCTCAAACACACTTGTGCGCCCTTTTTACAGTGAACCTAACCCCTACCGTTTGACCATCTTTCGATACAAAACTTGAATTCCCTTGCGCAGCACCTCCGCTCTGCTCAGGCGCGGTCTTGATTCCCCTCGCCGTCAAACCACGGTTTTCATCTCATTCCAATTTTGGTGTTTATTCATTGTCAATGAACTTTGATTTCTCAGTTTGGGATTCACATTGTTTGAATAGTGTTTAGAGTGTGAAATTAATGTTTTGGGACCCATTGGTCTAGGTTCTGGCATCCGCCTCCAAGGGCGAGGCGGATGAACTCATTTTGCCTTGCTGCCAATTTTTTGGGTAAGGTTAATGCACCCGCTGTTTTGTCTTTCACCATCCAATTTAGTGTGTTATGTTATTTTTGAGTCCCTGGTATTTATTTGGTTGTTTTTTGGTCCGCGCTGCACTGACTTTGGGTCTCGACTGTCTTGTTAAGGTGTGGTGATAATTTTTTCTAGTGTGTGCGCTTTTGTGGGAGTGTGTGTACGTGAGCAGATGGCAGTGTGTTTTCGAAAGCATTGGCTTGGCCAAATCCTTGAGTTAGGTGTTTCCAACCATTTCCCTTTTTGACTCAAACCTTGAGCACTTGAATGTTTTCAATTAATCCTTTTATGTCATTTGAATCTCTATTGTATTTATGAAAAACATCTGACATAGTGATATTGTTGTTTTAAATTTTAGAAAGTGTATTTTGATGTCGGTTTCTATGAAATGCATAGGTTCTTGGTAAAGTTAAATTAAGTGATTTGTGATGTGTTTGGTTGTAATTAATAGTGATTGTGTTTTGGAAATGGAAAATTTCTTTGGTGTGTTTTTTTAACAAAAATATGAACCAATAAGTTGTTTTAGAAAAGATTTAGAAATGGTGGTTGGTTTGAAAGATGCATTTTGCTTTTATAATGTGTTGTGAAAGAATTGGTTTTGGTTTTAAATTCTAAAGTGTTTTATGAAAGATGGTTTCTAAGGTGATTCTTCTAAAAGCTAGATGTTCCATTGGATGTTGGCACATCCAGGGGAGCACTCGGTGCTCACATGGATGTGCCTCCAAAATAAAATGACGCATTAAAGCTATGTTTTCTTAACACTAGGTTTCAGAGAAAATAATGTGTTATTTCAAAGGGGTATGAATAGAAGTTGGCCTGATTGGAATTTGGTGTGGGTTGAATGGTTTTTTAGTTTGAAATCCCGTTTGGTATTGGGTTTTGAATGGGGTGTTTATACTGACTTTTGGGAAAGGTGTGTGTACCCAATTGGCAACTTAACTCATTTACGAAATGTTTTGAAACTGCAGATGTTGTGAAGTCCTGGTTGGCACCTTGTTAAATGTGAAGGAATTTCATATATTCTTATTTGTGAGGCATCTCTACAAGGGGACTTCCCTTCGAGGATTTTCGTGTAGTGGTGTCCATGTAAGGGGTTGGCAAATGCGGTGAGATGAGTCACGCGTGCGAGGGCCTCCAACATACACAGCATTATCAAAATCACCATGGTTTTATGGTAATCCTTTAAAATATCAAGCGACGGTTTCTATCCAGCCCCGATTAGACAGGTTGGTCCCCCCTTGGTAGATAGGCCTTGTGGGGTGTGCCACTGGTTGGTATTTGGGCGTCCAGTTGGTTATTGACTATAGAGTAACACGCCGGCAGGTAGTCTGAAACCGAGTACATCCCTGGGTCTTCGAGGGATGTTTAGGATCACCCATGGTTATTGATTATATCTTCTTGGTTGCTTTTACTTTCACTTGGTTTCCATCATTTACTTATTATTTGTTCTTATTTTGCATAAATTTGATAAACATGGATTTGAAATTCAATTTTTTCTAAGTAATGCATTGTTTTAGGAAAAACGTTTTGTGGTATGTGTTGGTTTTTGAAGTGGTAAATCAGGATCCTTTTCCATAAAATTATGAAAACCCTATTTTCTATCCTTGTATGTTCAAACTAGTGTTTTTGGGTTTGTTTCTAGAAAGTGTTCTTGGTTGGATTTTGTGGTTTACTTTGGCATCCCTACTGAGCATTTTTAATGATCATGCCTATTTTATCATTTCAGTTGTAGGTTTCCCTTGATCAAGTTTCTTGTTCTGAGTTGCTCATTTTGGGAGCAATGTTGGCCTTGGTTGGGAGGTGACCAAAGGGTCAAATGGAGGTATGTCTACTATTTAGTTTTATTTCTTTCCATTGCTAGTTTTTATTTTTATTGTCAGTCATTATTTGTCTGTTTACCTTTTTCTCATGGTCCAAATCATTCCCAACATTTAATTTTTGATGCTCGACACTAGTTGACATCCCGGGGGGATCGGGAGTGCCCCTTGGGACATGTCGCAGGCCGGATCGGGTGACCGGTTCAGGGACGACCCGGGCTGGTTTGTGACAAAAACACTTATCCACTTGAAGACAATTGGGAAATCACTACTTGTGCACAGAAATCTAGGACTCATAAACAACACCACAACATGACTAAAGATTCATAGAAATGGGACCATGGAATAGATAGTATCCAACCATCCATCCTCCTACTGGGATGTTGGGAAAAGAAACCCTCCCCATTTATGATGGGGGTGATTGGAACATAGCGATCAAATAGGGTGTGGTGAGTATAGATATCATAAGGAAATACATTTATATAAGAACTCAAACCCAACCTATGGGTTTCAAAACAATTACCCACACACAAACATTTCCTTTTTTTCTACCCCTAAATGCATTTATCAACATTAAATATGTCTACATCTGAAGTTGATAAAAAAGAAAGTTGTTTCACAAAAAACCAAAAACTCAATTGATACCCCCAGCCAATTCATTTTACCGATTCTAATTATTTATTAAACAATTAATTTGTTCCATTACTATCTAGGAAAATACCACACAAAACACATAACCATCCACATATAAAAAGTCACACGAAGGAAGAAGAACCGCGGTGAATTAACCAACTTCATATTTTCACTCCATTTAACACCCATTCATAATATAAAAAAACTATCCCCCAGACATGGTGTGAAGCTCTGTGCATACTCATACAGGAGAAACTCTGGGTGAAATACCCATCCAACCACTTCCATCATCCTTATTCAAAGTATTGCAACCCAATTCATCCTCTCAATAATAAAACACACAAATCACAGCCAAACCCCTCAACACATATTCTCGGAATAAATCCCAACAGAACCACTATATAAAAAAACCGCATCATCAAACCCATCGCACCCAACTACATAAACATATCACAAACAGAACCTACCGACATATTTCACAAACCCTACCTATCCATTCCACAATCAATCAATTTATCAACCTCAGATTCCATTACACAACCCATATGACCCCATATTATATATTCAGGCCCACAACCCTACTAAATCCCAAGTTAGAACAAACCCACACACACCAGACCACCACACATACCAAGCCAATGCATGTTCAAATTTAATAAGGCATTCTTTGAAAAATTTCTTATTGTCGATTCAGGGGTTATCATATAAACAGTTTAAACCTAGGGAATCCATTTATTTATCAAAATATATATTGTAAATAAATTTTATATATATAGTCATTCAATAAGGGACCAAAGACAAGAATTAACAAGCCATCACATATGGGAACTCAAAGACCACCAACAAACATGATTTTCAGTATGAATATTTCCCATACAGATCACAATATTAATAGATAACAAAAGTAGAACATAATTCCCTTTTTCCCAACCTCACATGTTTTTCCTTAAACTCATTAAATTTTACTTTATTTGGTTTTAATTATACTATCTTCATAAGGAAGAAATTCATACACCCACCCTTCCTGGTAAAAAAATTTAGATATATGAATGGATCCCTACCTGGAAAAATAGATGATCATTACTTCCTCATTGAGCCAAAACATGGGGTCTCCAAGGCTACAAGGAAACGTGATCTAAGGGTGTAACACAGATGCACAAATCCTTGGAGATAAATGGTTCAGAGCACATAAAAATAAAAAACAAATGTTTATTGAAGAGAGGATATCCCCTATAGAAATCTTATATCGCAAAACTATGGAAGAAACCATTTTTGAAATCCATTAAATCTATTTCTTGACCATGCCCATGTGGTTTGAGAGTCAAATAAAGCTTCAGGTTTTTAAATGATATATACAATTCAAAATGGATAAAAAACCCACTAAAAATTTATATTTAACTCATTTTACATCAAATATAATATTAAAGGGGTGAAAATGAAGCAATATATAAAACTAGAGAAAACTAAAATTTTGAAAAACTATCAAAAATGAATCATTGTTGGGTGAGTCGCCATCACAAGCCAATGGTGGATGTGTCACCGGTGGATGACTCCCTGTTGAGTGAATCATCATTGGAAGAGCTACCACGTGATGAATAATCATCCCTAGTCACTAGTGGATGTGATATTGGTGGATGATCCACCATTTGGTGACTCACTGTTGGATGAGTTGCGATTGGATTAGTCACCATTGGGTGAATCACCATTAGACATGCTACCGGTGGATGAGTCATTTTTGGGTGACTAATCATTGCGAGTCACTAGTGCGAGCCACCTTTTTGACTCATCAATCCAAACCCACTATTTAAACCTACCATCACTACCTACCATTGGATGACTCACCGTTTTGTGTCACTGGTGGATGACTCACCATTGGAAAACTATATTTCTGATAAACTTATGAAATGTGTCATAATTGCCTCCTAGAACCCCTCATCCACTATATGTTCACCATGTAATGGACTATGGAGGGTTGGGTCATTACATTAGATACCACTCAAACAATTCTCACTCATGAGAATGCAAAACCAATCCCAGAAGGAATAGAGGGGTCCGTAAAAGCAAAACGTGAGATAACTCACAAATACCCTTCTATATTTGAAACACCACTACTAATTATGAACATAAAAGTTCAATGATAAACCACCATGTGTTATTGGGAAGCTAGAGTGAACCCTTGATATTAAATAACACCTCCTCTGACATCTCCAAACCAACTGTACAGAAGACCCACCAAACAAGCACAACCCAACCATCTGAACATAAAAATCCATGAATTTCATCCTCTATGTCAGGATACTATCTTATTTGGGTGGAATTGACTCTCCCACACAGGTTTAATTTAGTCATAATTAATGAATCTCAATTAGGAATATGGTCATCCCTTTTTCACGGGTCAAGACTTTATCACACATCATAGAATGAGAAAAAAAACTCATTTAATAACAAAAAAAAGGTTCGAACAATACATTTCAAATAAGAACAAGGTATAGAAAAACATAAAATAACTCCAGGTACTGGGCACACTTCTGTGATTCTTGGTCCCATGCAAACTTCTCCAAGCCATCGTGCCTCCACAACACACGAACCAATGGAATGGTCCACCCACAGAGCACCTTCTCCTGATGATCCTAGATATCTACTGGCTTCTCCACATACATTTCTTCATCATATACATCCAAATCTCCCATGTCAATGACATGGGAGTCATCATGAAGATACTGATGTAGATCCAAGACATTAAAGACATCGTGGATCCTCTCAAACTGTGGTGTTAGTACTAATAGTTACACCACTTCTCCAATGCATACCAATACCTCGAAGGGTCTGTTGAACCTAGGAGGAAGAGTTCTCACTCTGTAAAACCTCTTCTACCCACATCGATGGGAAACCTTAAAGAAAATGTGGTCCCCATCCTTGAACTCCAAGGTCCTCCTCCTACGACCAACATATGACTTCTGATAGTCGTTCACCACTTTTATCATCTCACGAATGAGCTGAACCTTCTATAGTCTATTATGTATACCCAACTAAGGGTGGAAGGAAATTTTGAGGGATTACTGAGTGCCAAAATTATGTCACAATCCCCTCCAAACTCATGAGATAAAATGTGTATCCCTATCTGAGATAATGGTAATCAGAACTCCATGTAGCCACTCC
This sequence comes from Viscum album, assembly GCA_963277665.1. Classification (NCBI taxonomy): domain Eukaryota; kingdom Viridiplantae; phylum Streptophyta; class Magnoliopsida; order Santalales; family Viscaceae; genus Viscum; species Viscum album. The sequence goes on from OY728129.1 coordinate 765,904,870, forward strand.
ACCTCATCCACATACCTCCTTGTTAAGGCATTCAATGCACCCGAAATTTATATTTATAATAAGTGAGCTAATTTCATCACCTGATCAACTACTACCTAGATTACATCACATCCTCATTGATCCATGGGAAACACTATGAATAAATCCATCAATATGTAATCCCACATCCACTAGGAGACATGTGAGGGATTTAACAAACCACTAAGAACAAGATGCTCATATTTCCCCTACTATGAGACAAATCACTTCATCACAAACCCCAACACTATCTATTTCATCTCATGCCAAAAAAACTTCTCCCTCCCTCCATAGTACATCTTATAAATTCTAGGGTGTGCTGCTAAAGTTGATATATGAAGCTCATGGAGGGCTCCCTTATAAATCACCACTAGAATAAATAGCATGCCATAGAATAACATCTGATTCTTACCATACTCTGAACACCCCTCCAGAGCATCACTATGGTCAACACAATCACATGTTACCTCTACCTCAAAGTCTACCCACTAAGACACCTCCACTTATAGCATCAAAGAATACTACAACATCATCTAAAAAACTAGCCTCTCTCATTATCCATTCCCGCATCTATGTTCTAGCCTTCTGACTCCTACATCACCTTCTAAGATTCTTCATATTCCTGAACTAACTTCTTCTGCGAATTCCTGCTCAAGATGCCAACCATGAAATTATCTTTTATTGAGTTGTAGGATATCTAAAAATCATAGTCCTGAAGAAACTCCATTCACCTCTATTAAAACAAGTTCATATCAAGCTGGAAAAAGATATACCTCAAGATATCTAATATGTGAAGACCAAAAATCAATCCACAATGATGCAATTTCACTACAAAATTAGTATAGACAGGATTGAAACTATATCCATATCATGGGAGGCATAGTTATGTTAGTGGGTATGTAACTTCCTAGACTCATAATAGATCACCCCCCCCCCCCATTTTTGAATCTGTAAACATCTCAAGCCTTGGCAGGAAGAATCACATAACACCTCCAATATCACCCCTTCCTCTAGAAACTGGATCATTTGAGCAGTGACCAACTTCTCCTTCAGATATCCGAACTCTATATAGCAATGCTCACCCCACAAAAAATCATTTTCATTTCTAGTGAGTGTTTATAATGGGACTTCAACCTTAAAGAAATCATTAACAACCCCCTAGTAATAGATTTTCATACCACGGAAACTACGAAATTCTACAATATTCTTCACTGATTCCCATGAAACAATTGCCCCGACTTTAGATGGGTCCCCTGCTACACCATACTGAGACACCAAAAACCCATGGAATTGAACCTCTCATGTCTAGAACTTAAACTTGGAAAGATTTTTGTAGAGTTCTTGGTGTTGGAGAACTTCCAAGACATTCTTAAGATGCTTGGTATGTTCCTCCTGTGAGTTCAAGTTGATCAAAATGTCATCAGTGAATATAATGATGAACCGGTCCAGAGAATCACTGATATTAAAGTCTATCCTGAAATCAACATCACATTGAGGGACTTGATTCCCAACCTCCTTAGGAAAAACATCCATGAACTCCCCAAAATATTTAGTGACTTCAGTTCTTACTACTTTCACTAACATCTCAACCAACATGGAAAGAAGAGGCTCCACATGCCGACTGCCCACCTGAGAGCCTTGCTAATCGATGACGGCCACATGTTGACCATCCATGTATAAAAACATGACTCTTCACCAAAATGAGTTGATAACAGCATGCACATATTTCAACCAGCAGATGCCAAGAATGACATCGTATGGCTGCATCTATAGCATGAAAAGATTCCCACAAGAATGATGCAGTCCGATCATTAGACTAAATCCCCAACATGCATCAAACAAGTTGGTCAAACCTCTGATTGGTGTACACAACACTAGCGGAATGGAAGGATTCTCTATGTATAGTCACCAATCATGGTCTAGACTAGGTGAAACAAAATATTGTGAAGTTTTGGAATTAAACAAAGAACAAGGAATGGCACCCAACCATCTCATCATACCTCGAACGATCCCTAGACCTGCTGGAATGGCTTCCTATGTGGTTTGCAACTTACTGAAACCATATCCTCTTACCCTCTACTTATGAACACCCCATCAAACGCTCCTGAGTAGAGGCCCCTAAGGTACACCATGTGGTCATATTAAACCTTATCCATCTCCCCTTGTTGGAGTATGATCCTACTGTCCTTTCTGTTGAAAAGTTCTGTTCAGAAACTGCTATTGAGGCAAGCACTAAACATACCCACCTCCACCATACTATGCTCGAACAGCCACTGGGCATTGATTCTGATGATGGGTATGGGCTCCACAATTGAAACACGTTAGTCCCATGTTTATAGGAAAGGAACGAGGACCAGAAGGTCGAAACAAAAATTGTTAGGGTCAGTTACCAATGGGTCAGAACCTTGTAGGACTTTCCACCTGAGAACCACTGATAGTAACCTTACCTCTCAAAGAATCTCATTGAATCCCCTATTGCGGTAGACCTCATAATGAGTACATATGCTCAGCTACCTCAACATTCTGCTGGACCTCAATGTATGTCGATAAGGTAATGAATGTAACCACATACTAGAGAGAAGGATGAAGTGCCTCCTCTAAGTGTCTCACACGAGACTCCTCATCCGGAAGGAGATCTGGGTAAAATGAAGTAGATCACAGAATTTGATCCCCAACTCTGTATCAACATACTCTTTGTTAGAGGGAGAGTAACTCCCACCCCATATCATCCTTCATGGTTGATAAATGGAATTCTACTCATAATTCCTTCTTGAAATTGACCCATAGAAGATCATACACCTTTATCTCCCACAGTTACAGTGTCCACTACTAACATGCAGTTCCCCTCATCTAATTAACCACCAATAGGACCCAATATTCTATCAGATCCTGATTCTGACTAAAGGTGATCACAATATCCTTATTCAAACTCTCTATATCCATGCCTAAAATGCTGCCCTCGTACTTTCCCAGAGTATTCCCCTAGAAAAAATGTAGTGTCTTCTACCACTGGTCATCCTCCTCCTCTGAATAGATCATCCACCTATCGATCAGATCAACCTGCTGAGCCTCAACTGCCTGATCCACATATGGATGAAGGTTGGGAACCATATATGAAAAATGAAAATAAGGAATTCCTAATCATGTGTAGTATATAATTTCATTTTAGATTCATTTCAAAACATTTAACCCATTTCGTTATCCATTTCAAATTTCCAAAAATAACCAATCTAGAAATGAATAGAAGTTATTATGTTTCATTTAAAATTCCTAGGTTCTCTACACCGCAAACTGTGTAGCTTTACTTGGTTATTTGGTAAGCTTAGAGTCTTTTCATCAGATCACAATGGGCCCTAAAATCCAATGACCTAGACAGTATTTTCGGGCCTATGTCACACACCAAGATCACCTAACAATATCGCCCTACCAACACATAAAATCCTCATTATTACTAACTCCAAACTCTATCCTATCTCTCAACCATCAGCACTAATACCATTCTGTCATGCCCCTATCCCTTAAAAGATTCCCCACCAATGCTTGAAGGGAAAAAAGAAAGATAATGACCTTCGAGTCCCATCTCGAGTAGGCCCCATGGTGGAAACTTGCACTAAGGGTACAAATATCTCATGACATAGCAGGCATTACCCATGATAAGAAAACAATGTCAGGAGTTAATATGGGTCATCCCAAAAAAATCCAATACATTTGATATAAAATAATTCAAAAACCATCCCACATGAATGTTTAAAAATAACCCTATTACAGAATAAAATTCTCTAAAGTAAATACCAAAAACTAGGCTGAGCATCGACAGGACAACTAGCCTTAAGGCAGAGCTAGTAATTCCCATAACAGTTCATATAGTCATCCTAGAAACCTAAAATTAGTTTTATATACGTAGGGAGAGAATACAAGTATACTCAGTGGGGAAAAAACCAAAGTCTCTCATGCACAAGTTGAAGAATCATATTAATGCCCCTATGAGAAAACCACAAAACCGAAAAGCTCCTAACAAGGTATACTATTCATTCCATCCTCACCAAAGAACATTCACAAAATAACTCAATTCAAATAAAGTATTATTGTTGATACATCTATGATTTGGGAACCATGCACCACTTTATACTGGTTATAATCTCATACCCTAATGGAAAAAAGTCTTAATGTTCCTACCTCTTCCACGAGATTCACGTCAAAATCCGTCCGCACACACCTAGGCTTCAAATATAGTCCTGTAACTAGGGAAAATGAAGCTCATCAAATCCCACCTTCACACACATCGTCGACAACCATACCGCATCCCACCCGTAGAAAACAAGGCCACAACCATGCCACATCCCACCCATAGACACCTGGTCCACAACCATACCTCATCCCTAAATACACTTGGTAAAGTACAACACATCTCATCTTAAAGACACCTAGGAAATCACCGATCGCCCGATGAGACTTCGGCCTCACAAACTACACCACAACCCACCTAAAGAGTCTTAGGCTACCAATTCCTAGAAGATGGAGCATGGAAGAGCCAATAACCATCCATCCATCCATCCTTCCATAGGGATGTTGGGAAAAGACACCCTCCCCCATGACGATGGGGGTGTTCATACCATAGTGCTCAACTAGGGTGGGGTGCATATAGAAATAACTAGAAAATAAATGTATATATATATATATAATACTATTCAATCAAGCCCTAACTATGGGATTCCAACCAAAAACCAGCACACAATAACTGCCTTTACTGCTACCCCTAAATTCCTTTATCATCATTAACAACCTTCACATCCGAATTTGATAAAAAAGAAAGCAACTTTGCAATAGGGGAAAAACAAAATTCATACCCCCGGCAAATTAATTTAACCAATTCTCATTCATTATTAAACAATTCATTTCTTCCATTACTATTTGGTAAACTTCCAAGTACTGGACATAACTAATCAGACAACAAAAGTCACACAGAGAAAGAACAACCATGATGAATTAACCAACTTCATATTCCTTCTCCGTTAAACACCCACTCATTACATAAAAATCTGATCTCAAGACATGGAGTGATGCTTTGGTATACTACTCATAGAGAAAATAATTATAAATACCCATCCAACCACTATAATCATCATTCTTCAATGTCATGCTTCCCAATTCATCCTCTCAGCACACAATCCCCAACTCACACAAAAACCAGCAACACATCTCATCACAAGGAATCTCGATTTCCCCATTGTATAATAAAATAACACCCATAACACACAGCAACATGAACATAACATAACATGAACCTATTTCCCTACTCCTAAAAAATTTCCCATCCATTCCACAATAATTTAATCTCTCAACATGATATTCTATTACACCACCCATACCACCCCACATTACATAGCCAATCCCAAAATACAAATTCAACACAAGTCAGAACAAACCCACACTCACAAAACCATCACACAGACCAAGGAAAAGAATTTTCAGATTTAAAAAGGCATTATTCAATAAATTTCCTCTTATTAATTTAGGAGTTATCACAAAAATAGTTTGATCATGGGGAATCCATTCATTTTACCGAATATACATTGTTAATCAGTTTCATATATATAGCCATTCAACAAAGGACCAATGAATATAATTAATAGGCGATCACAGTTTCACACACAAATCCCACCAATGACCATGATTTTCATTAGGCATATATCCTATACATATCTCAATATTAACAAATAACAAAAGTAGAACATAATTCACATTTTCATACCCCACATGTTGGACTTTAAATTGATTCAATTATTTTTATCTAATTTTAATTCCCCAATATTAACAAGGGATACATTCATACACCCACCATACATCATACACAAATAAAATAGATGAAGGGATCCCTTCCTGGAAAAATATACAATCATCACTTCCTCGTTGAACCAAAATTGGGGGTGTGCAAGGTCCAAGGAACATGATCCAAGGTTGAAACATAGACACAAAACTCCTTGGAGAATAAAGGTTTTGGGTGCATCAAGGGAAATCAAAAAGATTTAAGTATGATAATTTCTTGTCTTTAGAAAGGTCATATCCTAAAATACTGGAGGAAACCATTTTAAAATTCCATTAATGATGGATATTAACAAAGACCACACTATTTGGGAGTAAAAGAAAGATTCGGGTTTTTAGAAAATAGATACAATAAAAATAGCTCCAAAAACCATTGAATATGTTATTTAACTCATCTTACATCAAATAAAATGTCAAATGGGAGAAAATACAGAAAGAAGGAAAATTAGAGAAAACTAAAATTTTGAAAAACTGTCTAAATTGAATCACCATTGGGTGAGTCACCACCGCAAGTCATCGGTGGATGAGACACCATTAGGTGACTCACCATTGGATGAGATACCACTAAATGACTCACCTGTGCGAGTCACTAGTGGGTGAGATAATGTTGGATGATTCACCATTGGGTGACTCATCATTGGATGAGATATTGGTTGGTGAGTCACTATTGGGTGACTCACCATTGGATGTGCTACCAGTGGATGAGTCACCGTTGGGGGCCTCATCATTGTGGGTCACCGGTGCGAGCCACCATTCTTACTCACCGGTCCTGACCTACCATTGCAACCTACCATCACCACCTACTAATGGATAACTTACCATTCTGAGTCAGTAGTGGGTGACTCGCTATTGGAAAACTAGATTTTTATCAGACTTTTAAATGAGTCACTCTTTCCTCCCAAAACACATAAGCCACCATATTTTTACAATGTAATGGACCAGAAAGGTCTAGGATATTATAGATTCTCATTATATTGAGATACATAGAGATGTATAGATCCTACATCTTGTTCCAACCACTATATCAACGAAATAGATATTTCATTTCTTTCATTCACCATTGTGTAGATAAAGAAACCATTTACACTCCTTGTTTATCACATAGATCATAGGTCACATGGGATTACGATTTTTAGTAAAGTATTCCCCGCATGATTATGGAATACCAGTTCATATCAGTGTTATCATTGACCCAGATGTAATACCATAAAATTCACACCAAACCTATTTGTTGCATGATGTTAAATATCATAGTTGACATATCTTAAATGCAGTTAAGTTTTTACTTATTATGGAACTCATATGATATGAACACTATAATGGGTGTTTCTCTCCCAGTACCCCACCATAGAGAAAATATGTGTTTCTTGATTCTTAATTTGTTGGGATATGTAGTGAAACCCAAGTCCTATATCCTAGTCTAGTCACGACATAAAAATTCTACCACTCACCTATGCATGAACCAGATATGCATAGGAGTTCCTAGTGGGGGTTTGCACCCCATTATTGAGCCCGTATTAAAATAAATGTACCCCCTCTCTACCCCAAAATTTTATCAGTGTAGGGAATCATTTCTAGAACTACTATTCCATTTAATCTTGAATAAACAAGATATTTCGAGATACCTGCACCCTATGTCTCAAGCCCTGCTGCAAAAAATAAAAAATAATTCCCCTCCCTATCTATAGGATAGACCTTTGTAAGAAACATATATTCATATTCTTTAGTGACTTTTACATGAAATTCTTCTTCTATATTCATGAACCTTCCTTAAAAATTGTCTTAGAAAATCTTAATCCTTATAAACATTACATATTCATCTATGATACAATGTCATTTTCTTGAGTACACGTTTTTTAAATATGAATAAGATTACCCATATTGTCTTTGTTTAAGTCACCCTAAAAATACCTATCAACCATAGGCATATTCTTCCTCCGGAGATGTATCTTATATATTTTTATACCCCAAAAAATTTATGATGGAAAATTATTTTTGAACATGGTTTGCTTTCATTCCTTTAAAATATTCCCCAGGTATCATTTTAGATCTTGAATCCCACATATTACAGCTTATAACCTTCCCTCTTAATTCATGAAGAATTATAGAACATTCATGGTAAGATCACCCTTTAAAGAAAAGTCATTATTATTATGGTCAAATCCATGGGACTTAAAAAATAAAAAATCATATGTTTTCCAAAACAAGATGTTTACCTATACAGCCAATGTCATTGTCAAAATGACATTGAAATATATGAAACTCATCTAAGCTATACAATGTTGAATTTTAAGAAACGTTACTCATCATATGACACTGAATTGTAGATAATTTAATTCATTGTGTCATTAAATTAAACTATGTGAAACACATTTAGTTCTATATAACCTATTACCTATATCAGAGAGAGATCCATGAAAAGGTACCTGGTACTAGTTTTCTAGACTCAAATTAATTCAATTCCATAAGAGAATGAAGTATGAATATTCTTTTACTCTATGAAAAAATTATATCTATATGAAAGTCCCAAAATTTATCAAGGATTCATTATGTATGGAAATTAGGGATATCCATGAGTTTTCATTTAATTCAATCCCTTCCCTCCATGACTTTCAGTTGAGGTGAAAATACCACCACATGTTCCTTGTCGTGCACTCCTGTGAGGATTTAAATTAATTTCCATGTTGGCCCTTGTTTCTCACAATGAGCATGAATCATGTGAGATTATATTAATATGAGATTTAATTTAATTAGAATTTTTTATTTTCAACATATATTCCAATAAAATAAACTTTTCCCTATGACATGACCATAAACTAAGAAGTACAAGTCCATCCCACAAGACTTCAATGGTTTGGTTATACCATTTATTGTGTCCTATATCTTTACTACACAAGAGAGTTGGGTTTTTTTACAATACATTAGGGCATAGAAAATCTATGACTCATAATATTAACATCCCATTTTTTTTATCATTTCAATTAGTATAGAATATTTTGAAACAGTCCTTTGGTTTTTGGATAATCTCTAAGAATAAAATTCCCCTCCCTACTTGCTAGTAATATCTATGGGGGGTATTCATATTCATGTCCTATAATCATAATTTGTGATTATTACTCTTACAACTATATTTTCAAAACTAATCAATCTAAGACACCATCTGAATTCATTGGTCTTGTAATAACATAAAATTTTAAGGAAAATATATGTAATACTTTTCATATTAAAAACCCATAGAGGAAGGTCTGGAAAAAAATCGAGCCTCAACTCTCTTGTTCATATGATTATAGAAGAATATAGAGAATTTTTCATATTCCCATTATTGAAATTTGAATGCATTGACACACAAAAATTCTTAAAAGAGAGAGAATTATCGTATTACAATTTAAATTATAGGGGAATGTTGGAATAGAGAGACAAATGATTGAGAAAAAATCCATTTTCATTTCAAATATTAAAAAGAAAAAGGAGTATCCAAAACTAAAATTCTATTCATATGAGTGATTCATTTTTTTTAAAGAATTTCCTCAGTAGATTCATCGAGTTGAATCATTTCATGGTAAGAGTCCTCTACCACTCAACATAACTCTAAAAGTGTGTCATACCCTATTTTTTCATTATCTCATTGCAATTATACCTTATTAATAGAATCTAAAATAGCCTTATCTTCCTCATTCGCCAAATATTAATCATCATTAGCCACATATTAAATTTGAGGGAATTATTAATTGAGCTGATCCCTTTCTTGATGGGGTTGTTCCTCCAAGGCACTCAATTCTGCAACTCAGATTTGGTTTCAAGATTCTACTCCAAAATTTTCAAATTACTCATTAATAATAGTATTTCTAGTTGCTATAAAATGAGACATAGACTCCACACTTGTGAGTTTATACTGCAGTTTGATCCCCCTCTCTCAAACAGAAGCCACCTATTTCACCTTTATAGGTATGGTGTGGTGTCCAAACCCTAATAAACCAAGAATATAGAACATGTGGAACATATTGTGATGTTTTAATGGGATGTTTGACATAGGGGTCTTATAAATAAATTTCCATTTATCCCTATATACTTTCTATAGGGGGATATAAAAATTATCAATAGTTTACCAGTATAAATATGAATCACTATTAGAAAGAATAATGAATTCTCAAACAATGTCAATAAGAGAGGTTCTATCATCAACAATTCTATGATGAGCAGGTTCTATAGCATTTGAAGTCATGGTAATAGTAGTTGATTGGAAATTTGAAGCATCTAGGATCTCAGATAGTTGTAAGAATTCTTCAGAAATGGGTATCGAATAATAAATACCTAGTAAATAATGGAATTATATAGTTTTAATGTTGATAGAATCACCTTCATATTGAAAGGCACCAACTTCCTAAATCATAATTTCCTTACTAGTTGTCATTACAAGTGCTGCATCTCTAGATTTGGGGTTGGCATCAAAAGATAGTTTTTTTGGGAGCTAGGCACAGTGTGTTCATGTTCATCTAGGTTAGTAACCTTCAAAAGGTCACTTAGAGACACAGATCCCACATGGATGATCATTGATATACCTGGGGAAGCAGTTGTAATCAACCTTTATTAGGCCCACATTTCCAATCCCACATCAATTATACCTACTGATGGAAGGGGTTGTTCTAACCTGAATTGGTGAATTATCTACATCACCCTCATCTCTAGTAATGACATCTGTCAATCCCAGATCTATATGCAATTTAGGTTGCCTTATACATATCATATCTACCACATATTGCTATACTGGTAGAGGGGACACAAGCTCCTAGATAGTTAGAACCATGTGAAATTGTGGATCCTGTGACAAACCCTACATAGTTGGACTTATTAACATGACTATAAATAAATTATAAAAATTAATTAATAACCGAAAAATTATTACTTTCTATATCATATTAGATGTGAATTTCCAAATTCCTCACTTACCTATGCCTCATGATTTCCCATGAAGATAATTTCAAATGTGACTTAGTATGTGGAGGAAGGGGGTAGGAATACTCTTTTTGGATCAGAAACCATATACTAAATAAGCTATGTTTCCCTGATAAATCTCTATTCAATAACCCTTTCATCCATAGGAGGATACATTCAAACCATAGTTCCTCCTTATATATATTTGGGAGAGGGAATGGGTGATGGATCACCCATTTACTCCAAAATAAATGGAGGGATGAAGTTAATAAGGGATAAAATATTACAATGAGAGGGAAAATAGCATTGAATAAATATCTTATAATACATATTCCATGGAATTGACTTCTTCTAACATTGCATCAACTATTTCTAGGACCTGCTCAGACCAAACAACATTACATTTGAATTAAAGGATGAAGGACTCCTACTCCTAATGATACACACTTAACTCTTTTTTATTTTCTCAAAAAGAGATATTTTCATGTGAAATAATCAAACTAAATCAAGGAAGATCAATTTCCTTAACATGAGTTCCCTTGAATATCTTGAAAAGATGAATTCCTTCTCCAAGCATCCCACTCTCTCCACGCTTTCGGAAATGCTACGAGAACATGGATAGATAATTTAGTGGAGTCCAACCATATATGCAGGTTGGGATCAAGTCTTCATGCCCGTTTCTTTGGAATCTCTCATACCACTCCCTTTAGAGTGTGTCACCTCTTAGGTAGCAATTTTGAGGATGAAGGCAGGTAAAAAGGTTCATGTGTTGCTGGGAAATCTACTTCATAAATCCCCTATGAACTTACGATACTACCTTCACTCTTTATTTTTTATGGTCTCAACATTTCATGTACCCACTATGAAAATATGAATTAACCTCACATATAATGAATTCAGGCCTTAAGATCCCAAATTATAGACTTCACCAAATAAAGATTCTCTATATAATAAATTCTCTGAGGTTTAGATATTCTACCATACTATGTCAAAATAATTTCTTTTCCATGAAGGAATCTCAAAATCCCATTAATCATTATTGTATTCCTTTATGAGACCAACTGACTAAAATATATGGGATATATTGATTTTGATTGGATAGGCACATGGGAATATGGTATAATATATTGTGTTATGGTAATGTAACTTGTGTTTGATTGGATGGATCTCGGATCTTCATCCTCTTCTTCTACATTTATGAAATTAGGGGTTTCCTCAGAGAAACCCCATTTCTCGACCTAACTGACTATATTTCATACTCCTCACCCTCTCTAGACTCGGCTAATGGAGAACCCTTAACAATGAATAAATCAATTCCATTTTCCTATTTGGGTATGAGTGAATCCAGGATTTAGTATAATGCTTGAGAATCCTCAGATAGATATCCTTTTGTTGAATTTCAATCAAGGATCCCATGATATTATGTATAAAAAATAGCTGAATCATTCAAGTGAACATTAGATTATTTTTGAGACATGGACAATTTATTGATAGAGGGAACCTATTTTTAACATAATGGAATTGAAATGAAAATACATAGGTTAAATATATAAGGCCCTAACCTTAAACCTTACTTAATCTTGAGTTATTACAAGATTACGCATTGAGGATCTTTTAGGGTTTATAGTTTTAGAAATTTGATCATAAAACTTGCATTACATTCCACATATAAACAAAGTGGTTACATAAAGATAGTATTCTTCTTTCCCATCAATGGAAACATATTTAAAATAAAACATAGATTCTTTCTTGATACTTCCTTGACACTATCATCATATCATGTACCTTTCCCTTGACCTGTGAAAAACATTTCAAAAAAAACTTGGGATGAGCATAAAAAGCTCAGTAAGGGATATAAAAATATGGAAAGGAAACATGGGTACATATATACATAAGAATGAAATCATAATTTACCCATAAAACATAATCACGTTAACATACCTCATCAAATCATGAATAAATCATAGAAATCATAAGACATAAAGGTAACCTGAGGCATTCATAACTTTCTTACATAGGGAGTAACCCTCTTGGTTATGTTTGGAATACCCATCACAGTATATTCCCTAAATCTCTTCAGAGAAACCTTAACGTTTCACTCCTTCACGTTACCCAATGCATTGGAGAGCTATATCGGTCTCACCCACCCTTAGTGTATCATGGAACCACCCGTCTTCATAATAATGCCCAAGAACCTCAATATAATCATATCACATAAAACATGCATAAAGGAAACATAACATTTCCACATTTAAATTACAAGATATAAATACAACACATTGATATAAAAACATTACGAAAAAAAATTCAATAACAAAATAAAAGAAAAGTAAAACATGGTATTTATTTTTCTTTTTAAAAAAAGGTATGGTTTTTAGAGGAATCCGAAACTCAAATAATGGTCACGGTGGCGGAGAAGTCGTTGTCGCCACATACGTACGACAAAAACATTCCCTTTTGTCGTTTAGTAAATGCTTCGTATAAAAAAGATTCCTTTTGAATAAACATAAAAGTCAAAGGGGTTTATACACTGTATAAAAGAAGGTTGTGTATAAAACAAAATATGCCTCAATGAAAGGAGATTGAGACAAAGTCCCATACCTCGGGTCTGACTTGACTCGGTCATTCTTTAATCTCCTGAATAATAAACTTGAGTTAATTCCTACATGCTTATGAATCTTTTTCAAGTTCATTATTCCTTTTATATCACTTATTTCCATGTCATGAACACTATGTAATTATTTAAGTTAATAACGGTTGTTTTAACGATCATTGGCACTTGAGTAAAAAATAAACCCTTTATAATTACAAGTTGTTCATGTATCCATTATATCCAGAATTATAATCATGATGTATATATCATATATATCTAGTATATACATGCACTTATAATATTACATAATCATTTAGAGGTATGAAATGAAATGCACCGTTCATGGAGACGGTAAGTTGTACGTACGCATGAACACTACTTTCATTTCTATTTCGTATTTTATAGAATGGAATCATAATGATATAAAGGTATATTATAATTCCAGTATAATATAATATATAATATCATAGTTCCATCCTTTATACGTCCCACATAGGGTATTTAACGAATCAAATCACTTTGAGGGGGTGGTAGTCCGCACTTCCTTAAATGAAGATATCACGTTTACCGATAATGGAAACCATAAAAGTATGCCCAAAATGAAAAATACAGAAGATTAAAGAAAACATAAACATATTATATATCATATATAAGTATAGTGACATCTTAATGGCCACCTTTGAAGGTGTTAAAAGAATTTTGAACAATCATCGTTTCGGGAGGCATAAATTCACCATCCACGAAAACAATATGTCCTTTAACCATTAGATGTAGGTGTGTGTAAGTGTAGCTCGAATGCTTCTTATAAAAACATCCTAGTATATTTAAGATACTGGATTTTTTACAAAAGAAATGAATAAAAAGAGTTTAGGGGTTTGGAGAAGCAAAATAAAACAAAAGGAATCAAGTGAAAACATTACCTTAAAATCGGGTAACTCCCTTTGGTTTGAGCTCAAAGGCTTCGTTGGAAAGACTTCTGCCCAAAGTGAGGCTTCAAGGAGTAATAGAGGGATGTGTAGAGACAAAATAGGCAGGGTTTTGTCGAGCCAAAGGCTTTGGTAGTGTGGGTAAGGAGGTAGAGGTGGGGGCCTTTTATAAGAGGAGAGGAGGGGCAGTCTTGGAAAGTAAAGAAATGTTACTTTATTTTAAAATGAGTTTCGGATTAAAAAGGTCCCACATTGATATAATTCGATTTTAAGGTGATAAGGGTTCGAAATGCACCCATAAAATAGATTTTGGACATGTGTAGTTCATAGATTTTACATTATCATTTCATTTTATTTAAATCCTTTATTAATGAGGTAATCACTGCATCATCATGATGTCATAAATAATTTAATTTATTTAAAGTCTAAAAATTATAAAAAAATACCATGATGTAGGAAATCTTTTTATCTTTCCAATTACTATTTATAATCAAAAACCTGACTTGTATAACCCCATGTAAAAATTGTTTTAGTAAAACATCTCTTGTTTGTGTCATTTTTACTTTAACATTAAATAAAAAGTTATTTATGTCATTTCCCAACCAAAGTGGCTCCATGGGGTCCCCAAGTTGACCCATGGGTTTTCTTGGTCGGCCATGACACATCCAATGAGTGTAGAACACATGTCAAGCTCATCTCATATTATTAAAACATTATTTTTACCTTAAACTACACTAATTACCACTAATCGCGATTAAGAACTTAAAAGTTACTATTCAGCAAAAAATTATTTTAGTCTCATTGAACCAAATTTAACTTCTTAATGACATCCATGTATTTCATATTTTTGAAAAGCAAATCATAGAAGTGGCAAAGTTTCATTTAAACGAAAAATCAGTTTCTTTAACTACCACTTAGTGGTTTCACTATTCATCAAAAATTGAAGTTTTTCAGAAAGATACCAAAACTTCACCCTAAGCTATATTTTATATTCTGAATTCAAAAATGATGTCTATTTTACAAAATTTAAAACATGTAAGTTTCATTAATTAATTTAATAACTAATTCCCGCTGTCATGACAAATAGCGTGTTTTTATGAACCAATAAGTATCAAAAGATTGACACTAGTTTAAGTCCAATTTCAAAGTGAAATTGATTACAATGACCACCATTGGATAAAATGGTAAAAATATATTCTAATTTCACTTCAAAACAAATTCAAAAGATAATTTAATCATATAAATAAATTAGATTAAAAAGAGTTTTTGAATTAAAATACAACATTTTTCACTATTCATTAAAAAATGAACTTTATCGGAAAAATACCAAATATTCACACAAAGTAAATTTTGATGTCCCAATCATAAATAATAAGTTTATTTTGACAAACATAGCTCATAAAATTGTCAAAAGATAGATTTAAAAATGGTTTGCCATCAAAAGGCAGTAAAACAATCTTTTAAGAATATTAGTGTATTCCATGCATAAGATTGTATTTATTTTCATTTTAAGCCTCTAAAACACTATCTTAATAATTAATAGACATAGGTAAAAAATATCTATTATTCATTACTTACTTGGGATGTTACATCCTTCCCCCCTTTAGAAAATTACGTCCCCGCAATTTATTTACTTATCGAATAAATGGGGGTACTTATCCCTCATTGCATTTTCAGATTCCCATGTTGCCTCTTCCATCATGTGGTTTTTCCACAAAACCTTTACCTGATTAATCACCTTATTCCGTAACACTTGCTCCCTATGGTCAAGAATCTGGACCGGTTGTTCCTCATAAGTTAGGTTCTCTTCAAGCTGAACTACCTCTGGACTCAAAACATGAGATGGATCTGGCATGTACTTTCTCAGCATCGAAACATGAAAAACATTGTGTACCTAAGATAAACTCGGAGGTAAAGCCAATCGGTAAGAAACGGATCCGACTCTCTCCAGAATTTCATATGGTCCAATGAACCTTGGACTCATCTTTCCTTTCTTACCAAATTGCATCACACTTTTCCATGGTGATACTTTGAAAAAACATGATCACCTACCTCAAAAGAGAGATCCTTCCTCCTGTTGTCCGCATAATTCTTCTGCCTACTCTGAGCTGTTCTCATGTGTTTCTGTATCAGCTGAACTTTTTCTGCCAACTCTTCTACCAATTCTGGTCCCATCAACTTCTTTTCACCCACTTCATCCCAGAAAGTTGGAGTTCGACACCGCTTCCCATATAATTCCTGAAATGGTTCCATCTGTATACTAGAATGAAAACTATTATTATATGAAAATTCAACCAAAGAAAGATGTTGGTACCAACTTCCCTGATAATCCATTGAAAAATCTCGAAGCATATCCTCCAAGGTCTGAATTGTTCGTTCTGACTGCCCATCTGATTGAGGATGAAAAGATGTACTAATATTTAATTCAGTACCCAATGAATTCTGAAGGCCTTTCCAAAAGTTAGAAGTGAACCTGGGATTACGATCAGATACAATGGAGAGGGGAACTCCATGTAACTTGGCTATCTCTTTAAGATAAAAATGGGAAAGTTGAACTAGGGAAAAATTATCTCGTATAGCAAGGAAATGAGAAGATTCAGTCAAGCGATCAACAATAACCCAGATTGGATTATTACCTCAGGATGTCTTCAGTAATCCCACAACAAAGTCCATGGATATATTCTCCCATTGCCACTCTGGAACTGGTAAAGGCTGAAGCATCCCTTTCGGTAACTGTCATTCTGCTTTAACCTATTGACATGTCAAACACTTCACAGTAAAGTCAGCAATATCTCTTTTAATTCCATCCCACCAGTAATACTCCCGCAGATCTCTGTACATCTTAGTACTGCCAGGATGAACTGAAAACAGAGAACTATGAGCTTCACATAACAACTCTCTCTTCAACTGTGAATCACAAGGCATACACAATCTCTTCTCAAATCTCAAAACACAATCATTATCAATGTTGAATTCAGGAAA
Source organism: Viscum album (assembly GCA_963277665.1). Lineage (NCBI taxonomy): Eukaryota > Viridiplantae > Streptophyta > Magnoliopsida > Santalales > Viscaceae > Viscum > Viscum album. The sequence continues at coordinate 765,922,144 of OY728129.1, forward strand.
CTTACCTTTCTGAACCAGCTCTACCTTTTTCTGCAACTCACTATCTTGCTTCTGTGCTTTCTTGATTCTGTCTGATAGAGAAGATCTCACTGATACCTGAAACAAAACAGAAGAACATCCTGCACCAACAACTTCTATGCCAAAGTTCATCAAATCCTTAACCAAAGTATCGCGTTCCAAACGCAACATTGTTACTGAAGCATTACTTTTTCGACTCAAAGCATCAGCCACTTTATTTGCTTTTCCGGGATGGTAATGAATTGTACAATAATAATCCTTGATTAATTCCAGCCATCTCTTATGTCTAATGTTTAACTCTTTCTGAGTGAATATATACTTTAAAATTTTGTGATCAGTATATAGTTCACACTTTACTCCATAAAAATGATGTCTCCAAATTTTTAAAGTGAAAACAACAGCAGGTAATTCCAAATCATGTGTAGGGTAATTTACCTCATGAGTTTTCAACTGTCGTGAAGCATAAGCAATTACCTGATCATTCTGCATTAGGACGCAACCAAGTCCTTTCAATGAAGCATCATTGTAGATAAAAAACTCACCATTCCTGGAAGGTAGTTCCAAAACTAGAGCTTTCACCAATCTTCTTTTCAATTCCTGAAAACAATCATCACATTCTTTTGTCCAGATAAACTTAACACCCTTTCGAGTTAGTTTAGTCATTGGACTAGATAACCATGAAAAATTTCTAACAAACCTTCGGTAATATCCTGCCAAACCAAGGAAGCTACAAATCTCAGTTACATTTGTGGGACTTGGCCAGTCTTCCACAACTTTTGTTTTTGCAGGATTGACAGTAATCCCATATTTAGAAACAATGTGACCAAGGAAAGAAATTTGTTGCAACCAAAACTCGCACTTGATGAATTTCCCATACAATTTCTTTTCTTTTAAGATTTGAAAAATAACCCTTAAATGTCTTTTATGCTCTTCTTTACTTTTAGAAAACACCAAAATATCATCAATGAAAACCACCAAAAACTTATCCAAGAACTCATGGAAAATTCTATTCATTATGTCCATGAATACACCAGGTTCATTGGTTAGCCCAAAAGGCATTACTACAAATTCATAATGGCCATATCTTGTATGGAACGCGGTCTTCGGAACATCTGCTTCCTTTACCTTCAGCTGATGGTACCCCGATCTCAAGTCAATCTTTGAAAAATACTGAGCTCCCTGGAGTTGATCAAACAAATCATCGATATGATGCAAAGGATATTTGTTCTTAACAGTGATGTTATTCAAGGCTCTATAATCAATGAAAAGTCTCATTGAACCATCTTTCTTTTTAACAAATAAAATAGGAGCACCCCATGGTGATGTGCTAGTTTGAATGAAACCTTTCTATAATAAAGCTTTCAATTGCTCCTTCAACTCTAAAAGTTCAATTTGAGCCATTCGATAAGGGGGTTTTGAAATTGGCTTAGCATCAGGAACTAAGTCAATAGTCAATTCAACTTCCCGATCTAGTATTATTCCAGGCAACTCATCAGGAAAAACATCAAGATACTCATTTACCACTAGCACATCATTAATCTAAACAATTCCTTTATTTTCAACTATGTGTGCAAGGTAACATTCATTTCAATATTTTACAAGTTTCTCAACCTCTTGATAAGTTATCAACAGTAAGGGTTCATTCTTGTACACAAAATGAAAGTCTTTCTGAAAAGAAACTTCTTTAGCTCTACAGTCAATCTTAGCATGGTAAATAGAGAGCCAATCCATACCCAGGATAACATCAAACTCTACAAGAGGTAGAACAATAAGGTTTGAAAGTAGGTTCTTTCCACAGATAAGGATAGGAAGATTCTTATAAATTCTTTTTGCCTCAACATTTCCCCCAGGTGTTTTTACCAAAAGTTCAGGAGTCATTTCTTGAGATGGTATTCCCATTTTACTAGAAAAGGTTTCAGAGATGAAAGAATGTGTAGACCCCGAATCAAACAACACACTGGCATAATCTGAAAAAACAAACAAAGTACCTGATACAACTTCATTTGATGGCCCGATATCTGCTGAAGTAGTTGCAAAGGATTTCACCACCCCTTTCTTCTTGTAGTGTAACTGCTTCCTATCACTCAAGCTCTTTGTCGGACACTCGTTTTCATAGTGACCCATCTCATTGCACTTATAACATTTCACTAACTATAATTCAAATTTGGTCTTACCTTCACCTTGATCCTTTTTAGTGCAATCACGAGCCTTATGTCCCATCTTACCACATTGGTAGAACTTTCTAGAATTCATAAGACATTCCCCAGCATGTCTTTTGCCACATTTATCACAAACTGGAAACTTAGTTTTCTTACCATCATACTTTTTGAAGAATTCTTACCATTCTCCTGCCACCTCGGTCTCTTCTACTGTTGGTTGTTATAGAACACTTGACCATCGACAAACTCTATTTCCACCTTCTCAGAACATTGAACAAGCTTTTCATAACTTTTAAACTTACGAGAAGCTAATGCCCTTCGATATTTTGGCTTTAATCCTAAGTAAAAACGATTGATTTTAATATCAAGGTCTCGGATAAAATTTAGAGCATACCTTGTCAATCGAGTGAACCTTTCTTCATAGGCGGCCAATGAGTCTTCCTCTTGCCTCAATTCCAAGAATTTCTTTTCCATACTAAGTCGAACAGCCTTAGGAAAATACTTCTCAAGAAACATACCTTTGAATTCATCCCAGTCAAGAGCATCAATCTCATCGGCGTCCCTGATATTTTTAACCATCGACCACCACTAATCTGCTTCACCCTCTAAACGGTAAATAGCAAGACTAACCTTTTGATTGTCTGAACACCCCATGACATCGAAAATCTTCTTCAGTGCTTTAATCCACCCTTCAACTAGCACCGGGTCAGATGATCCTCTGAATGATGGGGGATATTGTCTCATGAAATGTTCCACCACTGACATGTTCCTCTGCGGTTGATCTGGCTGATCTCGTGCATGGATACCACCGCCATTTATCGCTTGAGTCAACTGCTCCATTACTACAAAAAAAAACTGTTCAGTTCCAATTCCGACCATCTCAGGATGCTGATTCGGAAGGTTATTTCCTTATGCATGCCTTCCTAGCACTGCTTCCCTGTTTCCTCTACGGAAAACCATTCTGAACAAACATGTCTTAGATGAAGCAACATGGTAATCTTCAAATGCTATATTACTTCAATTTGACCATAAAAAATATATTTTTGGATAATCATTTAATAGAATTCTAACTCCTAAAGTTATCTAAACTGACCTATGACACCAACTATAAATCCCCAGCCTTAAAACTTACTTAATCTTGAGTTATAACAAGATTACACACTGAGGATCCTTTCGGGTTTAGAGTTTTAGATAATTAGATCATAAAACTTTCATTACATTACACATATAAACAAAGTGGTTACATAAAGATAGTATTCTTCTTTCCCATCAATGGAAACATATTTAAAATAAAACATGGATTCTTTCTTGACACTTCCTTGACACTATCATCATATCATGTACCTTTCCCTTGACCTGTGAAAAACATTTCAAAAAACCTGGGATGAGCATAAAAAGCTCAGTAAGGGATATAAAAATATGGAAAGGAAACATGGGTACATATATACATAAGAATGAAATCATACATTACCCATAAAACGTAAGAACTTTAACATACCTCATCAAATCATGAATAAATCATAGAAATCATAAGACATAAAGGTAACTTGAGGCATTCATAACATTCTTACGTAGGGAGTAGGTTACGTTTGGAATACCCATCACAGTATATTCCCTAAATCACTTCGGAGAAACCTTAATGTTTCACTCCTTCACGTTACCCAATGCATTGGAGAGCTATATCGGGCTCACCCGCCCTTAGTTTATCACGGAACCACCAGTCTTCATAATAATTCCCAAGAAACTCAACATAATTGTATCACATAAAACATGCATAAAGGAAACATAACATTTCCACCTTTCAATCACAAGATATCAATACAACACATTGATATAAAAACATTATAAAAACCATTTTCAATACCAAAATAAAAGAAAAGTAAGACTTCGTATTTATTTTTCTTTTAAAAAAAAGGTATGGCTTGTAGAGGAAGCCGATACTCAAATAATGGTCACGGCGGCGGAGAAATCGTTGTCGCCGCATACGTACGACAAAAATATTCCCTTTTATCGTTTAGTAAATGCTTCGTATAAAAAGATTCCTTTTTGAATAAACGTAAAATTCAAAGGGGTTTATAAACCGTATAAAAGAAGGTTGTGTATAAAACAAAATAGGTTTTGGACATGTGTAGTTCATAGATTATACATTATCATTTCATTTTATTTAAATCCTTTATTAATGTGGTAATCGCTACATCATCATGATTTCATAAATAATTTAATTTATTTAAAGTCTAAAAATTATAAAAAAAATACCATGATGTAGGAAATCTTTTTATCTTTCCAATTACTATTTATAATCAAAAATCTGACTTGTATAACCCCATGTAAAAATTGTTTTAGTAAAACATCTCTTGTTTGTGTCATTTTTACTTTAACATTAAATAAAAAGTTATTTATGTCATTTCCCAACCAAAGTGGCTCCATGGGGTCCCCAAGTTGACCCATGGGTTGTCTTGGTCGTCCATGACACATCCAATGAGGGTAGGACATGTGTCAAGCTCATCTCATATTATTAAAACATTATTTTTACCTTAAACTACACTAATTACCAATAATCGCGATTAAGAACATAAAAGTTACTATTCACCAAAAAATTATTTTAATCTCATTGAACCACATTTTACTTCTTAATTACATCCATGTATGTCAAATTTTTGAAAATCAAATCACAGAAGTGGCAAAGTTTCATTTAAACGAAAAATCAGTTTGTTTAACTACCACTTAGTGGTTTCACTATTCATCAAAAATTGAATTTTTTTAGAAAGATACCAAAACTTCACCCTAAGCTATATTTTATATTCCGAATTCAAAAATGATTTCTATTTTACAAAATTCAAAACATGTAAGTTTCATTAATTAATTTAATAACTAATTCCTGCTGTCATGACAAATGGCGTGTTTTTATGAAACAATAAGTATCAAAAGATTGACACTAGTTTAAGTCCAATTTCAAAGTGAAATTGATTACAATGACCACCATTGGATAAAATGGTAAAAATATATTCTAATTTAACTTCAAAACCAATTCAAAAGATAATATAATCATATAAATAAATTAGATTAAAAATAGGTTTTGAATTAAAATACAACATTTTTCACTATTCATTAAAAATGAACTTTATCGGAGAAATACCAAAAATTCACACAAAGTAAATTTTGATGTCCCAATCATAAATATTAAGTTCATTTTGACAAACATAGCTTATAAAATTTTCAAAATATAGATTTTAAAAGGGTTTTCCATCAAAAGGCAGTAAAACAATCTTTTAAGAATATTAGTGTATTCCATGCATAAGATTGTATTTATTTTAATTTTAAGCCTCTAAAACACTATCTTAATCATTAATAGACATAGATAAAAAATATCTAATATTCATTACTTACTTGGGATGTTAAAAATACACTCCACAAATTATCTTAACATAAAATCTAGAAACTAGAACACCCTCTCTCTCAATGAAATGAGGTACCCCTTTTATTATTATATATAGATTAATCATTGAGTCGAGTACTAAAAGGGGAAAAATAAGGGGAATATAAAAAATATTCATGATAATTTATTATGTGAAGCACATCACATGACCCCAAAAAACGGACTCACCCCCCCCCCCCACACACACATTAACTTTGTATAGGAATTGAATCAAGTATCTAGAACTCATTGGTATGGGATGAATTTATAACCCCCCATTTGAGATTTTACGCATCATCATAATAATTGGATGGGGCATGTGAGTATATAGGGAGGATCCCTCCACAAATTCTTCTTATCATATGATATATATGTTCTTTATCTAGAACCAACAAGTTTATTAATCTCCCGGTCAATAACTGAGCTTCCATTAAAAGGATTAAAACCTTGAAACCCGATCTCAACTCTCACATTGGAAGCAAACAACCACTCAAAAAAACCACCAATAAAGTTATAATTTGAATTAATCGATTGAAATCAATGGACATTTCCAAACCTCAAATCTTAAAGAAACATTCCTTCCGTAATGGCCTATAAGCACAAATGCATCTCTGGGTTCCATGAGTAGGACATGTTTTTTTCCTCTTTGCACGATTCTCATGACTGTTTTGTGTATAAAATACTAGAATGAAGAAAAGAAAAAGGGACATCTATCCAGGGTGGGTCTTCACCTCCTAAAGATTATGTTCTATTTTTATTAATTCCCTCAAAAGTGGAGGGATTCTCTAGAGTTTATTCCACACTGAAGAATGTGTAAGGAACTCATCATACATATCACCCATTAGGTGTTCCCCCATGATCATCTTCACATACCAAATATTAATTCTAACATCTCCATACACTAGGTAGATCATATTAATTTCTAGGATCCAATGGATAAGTAGGTGAGTGATTATGGATTTGTTTCAATGATAAAAAGTTTGAAAAAACCAGGCATATTTATATATACTAATGACCTTCAATCAAACATTAAACTCTTTGTGGATATGGTGAGACTAAATAAAGATATACCATTCGATGCTAATAGATTCTTTTAAGATAAATATCTCATTTCATCTAGCATCCTCATATCTTTTTAGTTTTGAATTGCCAAATAATAAAATTATACCAATGGATGTCTGATTCTAATGGTCGTTCTATTTCTTCTTATGAGAAAGGGATATAATTCAGAAAAAAAACCACTCGTAGTAGGTATCCTAGATAACGGACCCATTTTCCAATAAATTTTCTCAGGTTATGTTTTTTCACTTGATTATCCATGCTAACAGTTGATTCATCCTATGGGATTTTGGTACAGGGATGTCTAAGGGAAACCATAATGTTTAAAGTGGAAACCTATCAAAGACATGATACTCTCAAAGTCTAGCACCCATTATCCCTTCTAAAATTTGATAATGTGGAACAATGTCATGGTTTGTTTTATTGTCAACACTCTCAGTCATATCATTACTCTTTTCACTACTAGTGGTTGTATGATGTGTAAGATCCATTTCATATCATTTATAAAATCATAAAAGGAAATATTGGATAAAAAACATATAGAAAACACTAAATACCCCCACATAAAAAATTATAGTGAACTAAATACCAGACTATAAGAGCTAAAAAGCACTACAGTTCCCATGGAAAAATATTTTATCACTATTCAGGAGTAATTATACTGCAATAGTAAATAGGTAATTTGTGAAAGATACAAGATTGAAAAAGATATCCTTCACTATGTGGGATTATCAGTCCGTAAAGGAATATGCTATGTGATGATATTTGAAGGAAGAATTATGAGTCAAGACCACAAAGGGTTTGATTCACAATGTGACCAATGTTTCAAGTATAACACCTTTATTAGCTAGTTCTTTTATCTAGGTCCACATTCAATATGAAAATATTACCACAAATCATTCAACTTTAACGAATGATTCCTCATAACTGAATCATCTTCATCCCAATTAGATCCAATACCAACAAGGGAACTTTTTGAGTCTAAAAAAGTTTTCATTCGAAACCAAGAATCTTTTAGGAATTCATAAATGGATAAATAAATCAATCAATCTATTTCATAAATTTTAAAATTGTTCAAGGTTATAGATTCAAAAAGAAATTTTTTTTCTGTGTAACATGCTCTTTATGTGGGTCATTTCTCCATATAGGATCCCCAAAAATAAAAATATATTTTCAGTCCAAGTATTCATTTCTTGTACCCCTGAAAAAAATTCATTTTTGGTCAAATTCATCTTATTCAAGACCCCCAAAAATTAAGATTCATTTGTCTTCCAAAGAATAATTTTTAGGACCTCAACAAATTAATAGTCATTTGTGGGCCAAGGAATCTTTTTAGGACCCCAGAAAATAAAAAATTATTTTGAGGCCAATGAATCTTCTTGATAACACCCATAAATGATTTTTTTGGGGAAATGCATCACCTTTTGGCCCACCCAAATGAAAAAATGTTTTTTAGAGAGAAGTGTAACCTTTTGTCCCCCCCCCCACAAATGTCATTTTTGGGTAATTCATTATCATGAATCCTCCAAAAAACCAAAATCCCTCATTAGTGGTAGTTTTATATTTATTTTAGTCAACCTATGAATGGTTATATACATAATCCTATAAAAAACACACACATAGAAAAATGACAATATACAAAGATTGATAAAAACAGTCCAAGTTGGTGATTTTACAAGGTAATCACTTACCACATATCATAATATTAAATAAGGATCTCACCTGACCACCCAAAAAGACATCCACATAGAAAAACCTTTGAATATTAATATCCACATAGAAAGTCCTTTTCGGGCCACCCTCAGGAATATAAAATAATAAATAGGAAGAGGACTTTGTGGACTTCCATCCCTATGTGGGATGAAACCTCCTATTTTCATTACCCTCTTTCTACATTGATTTCGGCCTTAACTCATCCCCTCCATGAAGGGTCCAAACAATACTCTCCTTCAACATATCCAATGAATCACTCAGAACCATATGGCCCCCTTAAAAAACAACCAACTCAAGGCCACTTACAAAGCATCCAGATATGTGTGATCAGATTATAGGGAACACTAATGTGTCTTTATGATTATACATTTTAAGGGTAAAATATTTCATTCTATTAACTGACCTAATAAGGGGGATCTTATAATTTTACTATTCAAACATTCCTGGGGTAATTAGGTTCCCAAATCACAGGTTTGGTGTCATGTGGCTCTTTTGGGCTAGGTCAGAACATATGTGGCCAATAGGTCCACCCTCATCCTCTCTTACACTAGTCGAAAGAGGGGAATCATCAATAAATAATATGTCCGAATAAATCCCCTAGATATTCCCTTAGGTTGTATCTTTATAGAAGAATAATTCTCAACCCTAGTTACCAAAACATGGGAGTATATGGGTGATTGATCCCTTTTTCTCTACCTTAGCTTGTTCCTCATCCACTAGTAGATGAAGTATATTGTTTTGTATGATCGATCTTCAGTTTTTCCTTGTTTCTAACATTGGGAATGACTCATGTGGGATTACTATTTATTGATGATATTGATATTTGAATGATATAATATTAGTCTTCAGAGGATATTTCCTTTTGATATCTTCTTTTTAGCTTCCCTCAAGGCCTCCTCTATAGGTGTAAGCCCCAATTGTTCAAACTACATAGTCTTTGAATCATGTACAAATGGGATACAAAAGAAGACTCCCTGTTTTCTTGACCCAGAACCCCAAAATCACCCTAATATTCTCTAGAACATATTTCTAGTAGGTTCACATCTAGCATGGGAGGGTACATTACTTTAATTTCCCTCGAGCCTCTTTGGCATAAGTCCAGATGGAGCCCTTGAATAGGAATGTTTCACCTAGTTTTCCTAGATAAATAACTTTAAATGTTAGGTTTTGGTACTCACCACATGTCCCTAAAAGGTATATTGGGTCACGTTAGGTGGAACTAGAGGATGTTTGTTCTGATTCCTTTAATTTGGATACATTGGAAGTCCATCTCATATGCCCGATCCGAACATAAAAATCACATAATCTTGGATGAGGATATATTATAATAGGACAAACCATGTGTCTTAAAACCAAACTAATAATAAATGATACAAGACTATCTACTCAACATAAAAAATTTTACCATCTATGGAGAACCTCAGATTCATATGTTTGTCTCCATCGATGAAGAATATCATATATATACTGATGACTCTAAAATCTATAAATACTAATAATATAATGTTCATATTTAGAAAACATATTCCATATTTTGGATTTAATATAGGATTCATGAATACATCATAAATATATAACAAAGCCTTGTAGATAGAAATAATTCCCCCAAAAAGGATCTCATGAGCTCGACCCCTCATCCACTCAACCAATGTGTTTTCTATGATATAATTAGAATAACCAAATGACTACCTAAATTTGGAATGTAGATCTATATTAACTCAAAATGAGAGATTGTGTGAAATCCATCGAAAAAAATACTAATAAAATTTTTTCCTTATTACAATCCAAGAAAAATATTGATAAAAAATGAATCCTATCACTACATGGGGGTGGTAGTCCATATGTAAGCATGATCAACATTATTGTCTCCCAAATGAATAAATGGTAAATATAAATACATGATATTATAATTCCATAAGTATAACTATTTCATAAATATAATATATAAATATCAAACCAATCATAATATCAATCCATAAAATATGGTGATGAAGAATTAATTGTATCCCTAAATAGACACAACAAGCCATATGTACACATGACTGATAGTTTCACTTCTAATTTTATATGAAATAGGGTTTATAATAGTGTTTCATAATAATAATTATGTTATATTTAATTTACGATACTAATGTTATTATTTTATGATAAATAACGTAAAATTATAAGACTTAAGGAATAATATAAATGAAATAGATTGGTTAAGGTCATTACCCCTTCTTTTAAATGATTACTTTAACACTTAGTTAACCAATTTTAATATTAACTAATTGAACACATTTTACAATATTAAAGGGAATTAATTATTATGTATCAGAAAAAATTGTCCCATAAATGGAAAATTTATGAAATTTTATAATATATTATATCTAAGAGATCTTATTTCATGTTTTTAGGATTTTTAAATCATTCAATATAATATTATTTTGATAATTTAAAATAATTGTCAATTTTTTAAGTATTATTTTAATTTAATTATAAATTCATCAAGCTAAATGGGAAATTAAAATACAATTATTTTAAACCAACCAAATATTTCTTATAGATTAATAAAAAAAATTGGTCACAAAAAATCATTTAGATTTAATCACTTGTAATATCATTGATATATTTTATTATATTTTATTTGTTAAATGGAGAAATAATGCATAGATGTTAGATAATAAATTATGTTTATTATATAATTACAAAAAAATTAAAAATTATATTACATCAAGAAATTAATTTTATTAATCTCAATATATTAATGTAGATACTTTTAGAGATTTCTTGTGTCCCTATGTGGACACATACAAGATATTAAATCAATGAGAGTGATATTTGGTAAAAAAAATTGAATTAAATAATATAAAATTCATTTTCATTGAAAATATACCATTAAAAACTAAATTTCATACCTAAGGCATCAATGGTATAATTAAAATCATCCAATATAAATTAAGATGTAATATTATGGCCTTATCACAAATTTGTAATCATGATTTACAATATTTATCCCTTAACAAGGTGATTAAATTTACCATGATTATTGTTCTTATTAAACAAAAATAAAAGGATCATATTTACCAATTTTGAACCACTTAATTCAAAATATGTAATTACTTTTATCTAATTAAATATCTGAAAATTTAAAAAAATTGACATTAAATTAAGTGCATAAAATTCAATAAAATTTTCTTTTAAGAAAAAAACATCATTTTTCATAAAACTAGATTTATTCTTATCCTATGCCTAAAAAAATATTTTCTAATTGTTTATAATATTTTATCCAGAAAATAATATATTATATATTTTATTTGAATCATTCAAAAATATTGATTAATTTAATTTATTAATAAAAATAATATGTGCGCATAAAAAATATTTTTCAAAAAATCGTTACTTTTATTTTCAAATATTACTTATATTTTTAATTTCATTAATTTGATTAAAAAATGATTAATATTATAACATTTTAGCCCAATTAATTTTATTAGATTATTTATTACTATTCATATTCTCTAATACAAAACCTTGGTCACAAGGAACCAAATATAATTTATAAATGTTATGTAGTTCACCTAAACGTAGTGTTTTGTGTAATGCAGTTTATAAAAGAATTAAAATTATTTCAAGAACAATATTTCATAAAAATACCAATGTTTTTCATGTTTCATAACGTTTCATCTTAAAATAATTATATTTCATATAATAATATTTTTAAGCATATTTCATTAATATTTCATGTTCTTTCTTGAGAAACAACATGAGTATCTAAAATATCAATTTAATAACACATGATAAAATTAATTAGAACTCATATTGACCTAATGAATTGAATAATGAATTCATATATAAGTTCATATAGTCTTACATAACATTAGTTTAATCAATCATTTCTTTTGTGGGTGCTCTGGGTTTTTCATATTTGTCTTTAATTATAACCCAAATATCAAAACTGATGGATTCATGATATATTTTCATTTTACATTTCATTGATATTTTTTTCAATTAATTAATGGTGGTCTATTTTTACAATTAATTTCAAGTCTAACATATGTAGTAACAGAGTAAAAAAAAAATACAGGTCTTTCTCTCAAGATTTTATCAGTGAACAATATGAAATAAATATTTTAACTATGTAAATATATAGAGCTAGAAATATAATACTGTCATATAAAGGTTTGGTCCATGTTGAATGATCTAGTGGTAGATGGATTAAGCTTCCAATATGAAAATATCAATTTTGAAAAAATTTAAATTTAAAATCACCATATTTGAAAACATTTCCATGTTAAAAAATACAATAGGTATATATAATTTAATACTGTAAACTAATTTCTCAAAGTAACAATCAATGCCAAGTTAATTTAAATAAAATTATAATATATTTTTTAAATTATTCTAGTCAAACCAATCACTTTATGTATATAAGTTGTCAATTCTAACAATGAGTATGTATTTTTAAAATGTTGGTTTAAATAAACATAGGGATAATAAAAAAGATTAAAGAATCATTCAATATAATTAAAAAACTATTTATAGAGAAAATTAAATTACATGGTGGAATTTTAAAAATAACAGATTATGTTCCGAGATGAAACCTAATCCTCTCTATGTGACATTATTCAAAGGACATGTGAATTTATTAATATTAATAAATAGATCTGCATCCATGATTTGGTATGGTGACCCATAAACTTGATCAGAATACATGAGTACCACTTCACACAGGTAGTCCATGATAGACTAAACATGTTCTATAGCTATTATTGGGATAATGAAAAGGGAAAGAGTAACTAATTAGTCATAATTAAAAAGGTAAATAAGTTATAAGTATACATTCAGATAGCATACCAACTGGAAATTAATGAAAATCAAGTAGGGAAATGAGATATGAGACTGTATGATGAAGAATAATTTTTTATCGTGTCTGGCTGATCAATAACATTCTCTTTTATTTGTCCTATTATCTAGTAATAAATGGGGAAATGGAAATAGTATTAAGGATTCCTATTGGATTATGAAATGAATTTGATAAATTTATAGAGTCATAGGAATATGATTCTATTTTATTTACTTATGTCACGCATGTATTTTAAATACATTGGAAGAGTGGGCCTTCCTTTTACTTATAGAAAACTCTTAGGTAATAATACATTAGAAGAAAATCATACTGAAATACATCTAAAAATAATGAAATAAAGGAGTCATTAAATTCTATGATTTTAACACCAAAATTTAGCTTCATGTTTTAATATTATTTTAAATACACACCACTGATCCATAAAACAATATTCTTACATATACCAAGAAGATCTAACCTCTCCACTGATCAATAAGATAATTTATTATTATGGTTGGTTTCTATTATTGTTTTTCACATTAATGTTATTCTATTTTATCTTTTGGTAATTCAACACTATGTTCTATTCACACTTCTAACATGAGGTAACATCGTCATGCTAGCTTTTCACTTGTAGTCAATTGGGGAAACATTTTATTGGTGATTTTTCTTTATAAGATGGGTCTGACACATAAAAAAAATTATTTTTGTAAGGAAATATCATTTTTATGTCTTTATATGATCGATAGACTCACCTAATGACTAATTATTAGTGTCTTTCAATTGATCCAAAATTTATGAGAATTTATCCACGGTCTTTATTTGGTTTATCTTAAAGGGCCACTTAGCATTCATGGCGGATTTATAACACTGAGTATGTTTTTTATTAAGTTCACTTTTTGTTATTATTTTTGATTTTCTATTAAATCTGATCGATCCCATACAACATATTTTTAGTCCCATTCTTATCATTCTATTCTCTAAAGAAATAATAATAAATATAAAACAAAAAACCATCAAAATTAAAATACAAAAGATATCAGATCATTAATAGAATTAATTTTTAGAAAAATCCAACATCAATGTAATGGGTGTATGTTAATATCAAGAATATTTATAGGAATTTTATTAAAATCAATTTTATATGGTGTTATCCTGAATTTTCTGGACTGATATCTTCATTATGAGGTTTTTATTGTTTTAAATAATAATTTAAGAAGTATTATAAGCATTTAATTATTTTTGATTTGTATTATGAAATTTTTTATAGATTGTTAATTAATTATATATATATAGTAACATTATTTTGATATGTTATCTATTTTGACAATAATTTCAATAATAGAATGGTTCCTATAGTGTAGATGTAATTGTGTTCTTTAATGAATTTTTTAAAGATAAAAACACAATTAACTAAGATCATGCTAAATATATGTCATGGTAGATGGTATTAGAAAATAAAGATGAAATTTATTATCTATAAAAATTATCTACAAGATTTATTTCACCTTAACTCTAACACACAACCTCTATTAATCCATTTTTTTATTTATTTTCTTCCACATTGAATGTAGAGCCTATATATTGATAGTCTGTTTAATCCAGTCCTCCTATAATATTGAAAATTTTACAATGAATAATGTTATCTGAAAATATATAAACATAGTTTAAAAAATTAAAGAATATAAACCATTAAGTTTTTTTGATTTATTGAAAATTTTCCATCAACTATTTCCACTTTTAGGCTTTATATAACTGTCCATCATTAAATAAAATACTTCTTGATGTCCCCATTTCATTTTGTATGATATATCCAAAAAAAGAAATTTTTTCAGAATGATGAGCTATAAAATTTAAAATTAATTAAATATACATGAATCAATTTCAATCTAGTAGAATCATTATCCCAAAACACAAAATTTTCATCAACATTTTTTTCTTTCGTCATTATAAAAACCCATATTTGAAAATAAAATTTCTATAACCCTAAGAAAAATAGGAAATTAAAATACACGTCTATTGAGTAAATTATTACATATTTTATATTAGATAATAATTTGAATATATAAATTATAAAATTATAAAGAATAAAAATCCTTTTATCCCAAATGAAATTACCCAAAAATTATTCAAAGACATTATAAATAAAAATATTACCAAGTATTTTTATTTTTGAATTCATCACTATTATTTTTATATTCTATTTAAATATATTTTTTATACATATACTAATTAAAAATATTTAAATTCAATTAAATTTAGTCTTTTAATTAGGAAAACTGTATTATTTAAATTCTAGATGCATGTTAAAACTCATTTGAATTCATATATATATTAAAAAATTTATAAATATAATCATAAAAATTGAAAACCAGTTTTAAAAATCTAATAGTCACTTATATCATCCAATAATATAGAATTGGAAATATTATATTTGAAAAACATTATATTTAAGAATATATGTAAAAACCAAATAACAAAACGTATTGATAAATATTTGAAATTTTTTATGAGAAATTAAACAAAATAGAATTTAATATATATTTCATCGTAGTGCGTTTTAAAATTGATAAATAAAAAACCAATCTAAAGGAAAATACAGATTTAAAGTTAATTTTATCAAAAATATTGAATTTTTATTGTAAAAATACATCATACTAGATCATAATTACATTATATCTTAATAAAATTCATATTTAATATGAAAACTAACATATGAATTAAAAATATAAAACCACCACCACATAGAATTATCCTCTTTCAAAAATTAACTTTTATAAATATAAAATATATAAAACTATAAATGTTGATTATGGATTAATTTTCTAACATTTTAGTTATTTATTAAATAATTAAATCTCTATAAATCTCTCAAAAAATTATAATTTTCTAGTACTTCAGTTTTATAATAATGATTCCCCATTTTTTATGTTAAAAAAACATTGAAAATTGCAAATGTGTATTTTGAAACATTATTTTTTTATAAATTAATTTAAAATATAATACAATTTATTAAATTAAATTTAAATGAAACAAATAATATAAATCGACGCATAGATGTATTTTTTTAGTATTTTTAATTAAAAATACCTGGTTGTTAAATTGAACAAAAATATAACACTCAACATTCAAAATAGGATTATATTAATAATGAATTGTTACGAATCTTTCTAAACTATTACTTTTTGGAATTAGATTTCTCAAAATGATTTACTATGCATAGAAATATATATATTTTTATCCTATAAAATTAATTTTTGAAACTATTGAAATAAAAAAAAGTAGAGAATGAATATTTCACCCATGAACATTTTACTTGTTATATAGAACATATTAAATAAATATTATTATATCAAATATAATTATGAATGAAATAGAATACACCAATAGATTAAATGTCAATACCTAAATACTTTGGTCATTGATTAGATCCATTATTTAAAAAATCAATGATAATTAGCCCCATAATTTAAAAAAACCATATGAAATTTATCCATTTTTAGAACATTTGTAAATATGTAATATAAATGAAAAGTGGATAAAATCTCTATTTACTGGTTTTATTTGTTTTTATAATAATATTTATAATTTCTAAACATATTTTTTTACTTCTTTGATTTTAAAAATTAGCTTTGTAGTCTTTTAATAAATAATATTCTATTATTCGGAAGTTAGTGAAATAAATTAAGGACTTATTATGTGTAATATTTTAAGTCCCAAAAGAAGATATAAATAATTTTCTAGACTACTAAATATGATTAATCTTTTATAAAATAGTTGATACAGAAATTATTTATCACATCAAAAGAATAAATTTTATAATTTTTTTATAATAAATATGATATGTAGAAATATTATAAGAATGAAATTTTTTTTATGAATAACATATTTTTGAAGCTCAATAGGCCATTAATAACATATGATAATCTATAGTGTGAAACACATAATATATATTATACATCAAATGGGGATAAAAAGAATAATTTTTTCAACTATAGTTCAGGTGTCTAATTTTTTTTCATGGAGGATGCCCACTCCAAAAACATGACATCGCTATTAAGATGATATGTATGATATTTTATCAAATCAAATGTATGCATAAGATATTTGGAATTTAAAATTATATTAGTATTTTTCACAACATGGACCACTGAGGTCTGACTCGTGACTACCCCAAGCCCTCCACTGATAGACCATGGGATAATGTCCAATTCTGAGTAGACATAAACAAAAAATGGGAGGAATTAGACTAAAGTAATTGTACACATGAACACATCTCCAGGCCCATAAAATAGTGAAATGTAAAATAACCAAAACAATGCATGCATATATAAAAATCTCACAAGAGAGTATGAAAGAAAATGTAATTAATTCGGAAAATGGGGAAAATACAAGCCAATTTTTTTAATTTCCAAACTTCTCTAATGGTGAGGACTGAATCAAATGAAAGGTCCAAAAAACACCTTGGTCTGTCAAGATCCACCTATGATCCAACCACTCTCTATCCTCCTAGAGCACCATCAAAATAATTTTCATCTGTATAAGACAAAACACATGTGGAAAAATCCCATCTAAGAGTGAGTATAAAAATATTCTATAGAACACCCAAAAAACACTAAACACAAAAACAATTATAGTTATATTGATAAAATATATTACTATAAATGCATAACAAAAACACTTAGTTATACTCAGGAATAGCACAACACCACCAAGTGAACATAACCAACTATAATCCATAGGATTCATCTCAATTAAATGATTATTCCAAGAGAATAAAATCCAATATTCATTATATAATTGGAGTCACTCAAGGAGGAGTTCTACCTCCTTTGGCCTCACCCAACAAAAGGTCATTGGTCTAATAAGATTATTCTATATAGATATGGGGGGCACACTCAGAACAGTTGGGGGTCACCATGAACCCAATCTGGATCAACACGCTATGTATTTGATCATATTCCAATGATACCATAAACCCTACTAGAATGGAATGATGGATGGAGGATTAACACCCTGCTTCGGGAGGTCACACAGATTCAAAAAACACCAACTAGGGAATAAAAGGTGATAGATGATTGCACTCTAGTCTCATGGAAGGAAAACACAACTCTATAATAGAATCATCCTCTATAGAATATCACAATCTAGTGATATATATGTAATTTCAAACTATACACCAAATGAAATAGACCAAGGAAATTTTCTCAACATATACTAGTCCAAACAATAAAAACTAACATCCATAATAACTCTTTAAGGGGGTACACAATGCGTACTAGGGGTAAATGGTGTTTTTATCTATCCCTATGTATTGTGGTGTGGAATATCCAACCACTAAATTTATTTTCTAAATACAAAATATGTATAAGGATTATACAGCATGTTGAGATAAACAATATCCTTCCCATCTTTTTTGGCCGTGTTCGTGTATCAAGTCCATGTCTATGTATCGACCCATGTAGACTAAGACATGTCTTTGTACTAGTACATAGCATGCCATCTGGCCATGTACTTTTCTTGTTTCCATATACTCTTTTCATTACATACATATTCACATGGAAGGGGTCACACACCATATGACGAGGTTCACACACCATGTGATCCTTAACTCAATCCAAAACCCAAGCATCGTAGCCTGTGGGGACACACGACATGTAATCTTAAAGTACATGTCATGTTTCTCACAATTTCTAGATTTTCTTTTATTCCATCCACTTAATTTTTAGATCCTATTCCCTTTCCAAAACCTATAGATCGATTTTCATCCTGGTCTCTAGTTTTCTGATCTCAGGATTATAGGTCATGAATCTGCTCGAAGAATGATCCTCTGAGAAAAAAATGTTACCATTCATCTAAACTAGGAAGAACAGGATCCCCTAATTCATCTATTCCACACCATATTATCCATTTTTATCATTTCACCTCAAACACACCATTGATTAGGAAACACAACCTTGGTATCGATACATTGTGATAAAGAAAAATCATGTAATAATCAAATATCAAGTATTAGTTAGGATGTGGGGTAAAATAAAACACCCAAGATTAATTTGATAATAGATTAAGTAGAAACCCAAAATCCATAAATTGTGATGAATGATCCTTGTTTATAGTTTAGTTTTCCCCGATTCATTTTCAAAGAAAATGATGAATTGATAGGGATAAATAAATAAAAAATTTATATAATTCCATCAAATTTAATTTATTGGAGATGTGTGAATCAATTTTTTATGGGATTAATTCATGTTTTCCTGGGATTGAAGAACATGATAAGAAATAAGAAACCACAACATCCTACCTATAGTTTTTATTTATCATTGGTGGAGAAAGGTTTTCTTCCATTTTTTATCAGATCCTCTAACTCTATTGGCATAATGATCCATAATCTGATATTAATCTATCTCTTTTCTCCAAAAAAACTCTCCTCTAACAAACCCTAGGTCTCTTGGGTTTAACTACCAACCATGAGACAAAATATATAGCCATATATTTAAATTGGAATAAGTTCATTGAATTGATTAAAATAAAACAAATTCTTATGTCAATTTATTTCATTAATTCGCCATCTATGAAAAATGTTACTCAAACAACTCATGTCGAAAACAATTATTCCACACCTAGGGTAAAAATCGCATTATGAACACAAAGGGTATAGTAACCTAGGCTTAAAATACATTAATATTACATAATTTAAGATTAATATTAGGTAAATACAAAAATAAATTCATGAGGATGAAAATAGTTTAGTGTCTTGGGAAACTTGGAAACAAAATACTCTATCCTGGTGGAAGATCTTCAACATCATTCTTAATGATCTCCATCATTAGTAATTAAAACTAAAACCTTTTATCAAAACCTAGGTAATGAAAAAATAATAAAGTGGTGAGATCAGATGCTTAGTAAGGATAAATAATGGATATGAATAAGCATAACATGAATAAAAGGGTATAGAATATGAGCATAACATTTAAAATCATACCCTACATATTAGAGATCATAATAATGATTGGAAGTTAATAACACATAGATCACGAGATAATTAAGAGAATAAGTCATGAAATCATAAAAATGGAATAAGACATGGAATTTTTTTCCTGCATATAAGAATACAAAATCTTATATCAATGATACTTACCAAGACCTTTATAACATGTTAGGCTTAGGATACAACCCATGTACCTACTTCGGGCTTGGGATAACAACTTGGGTAACCTAGTACTTTTAAGAATGATTTACAACCCATATACCTTATTTTTTCTTGGCTTGAGCTACCACCCATATAACCTCTTACTTTTAGGATTCGGATACAACCCATGTACCTTTTTGTTTTTAGGTTTGGGCTACAACCCTTGTTCCCTCTTACATTTAGGATTAAGATACAACCCATGTTCCTTCTTGTTTTCAGGAATTTGTTACAACCTATGAATTGTGTTACTTTTAGGATCTGGAAACAACATGGATACCTTATTGTTTTAAAGATTATGTTACATCTTATGTACCATTTGTGCTCATATTCAACTTATCATTACCCCATTCATTGGGGGGGAGATATAGGTCCCACCTATTTCATAATAAAATCATACATACAAGTTCCAAAAGATCATAAATAATCATATCATAACCCATGAAATGAAATCGGTATTATAAACAAGTAATCGTATAAGAACCTATGGAAAATCTAGGTTTCAAAATCATTTCATTATAAACATAACATATGAAAAGAAGTAGATTTCAAAATTGTATAACCCAGGAAATAGAAAAAGGTTTCATAAACATCATGTAATCAAAACATAATACATATAGTGAATTAATATGAATGAAAACAATTAATAATTTTCCCAAAAATTAATGCATAACACTGATGAATGTTATCTTAGATGGTAAATAATTTTGAACTATCTTTTAGAAACATTTATTGAGGAAAATATATTTTCATCTATGAGAAATACTTTTTAAAACATAAAACCTTATAAAAACCATTTTATTTGAAAATATCATTTAAAAAATAAAAATTAATCTTTGAAAACAAAAAAATAAAATCATTTTTACTTGAAAATTATCTTTAAGGATCATTTGAAAACATTTTTTAAAACATGGTTTTTGAAATAAAAAATAGTTCTGATTGAAGAGATAAGTATGATGTGATTTTACTAAAAACATTTTCTTAATTATATTAAGCACCAAAGAGTGGGAAAATAGTAATAATACATTTATATATCATGAAAATAATGTGTATAAGGAAACTCATGAGTTTTCTTGAGAGATCTATCATAATATTTCATCAAAGGAGGCGTAAACAGGAACAATCTTGAAAAACAATGAGATTATTTCAATAAAAACCTATAACCTGGTAACATGGGATTATACACTACATTTAAAAAATGATAATGATATAATCTCAAAATATCATGGTGAGAAGTAAATTCATGATATAACATTTAAAAAGGATGTGTACGCATCTTGGAAAGGAATTTTGATGCATAACAAAACATGAGTCTCAAAGAAGGCTAATTGAGATAAAACTATTTTATCGATTTGGAAACTTTTGAGACATAAAAACCATAATTAAATATAATAAAATGTATATGAAAATACCCCTAAATTTAAGTATGAGAATACTTGAATACATACATAGAAATTATACACACCACACAAAATAATGGTTGGTGAATAAATCATGCATCTCATGGAAATAAAAATAGAGGTGAAATCCCCTTTCCTTGTGTCTTGAATCTCATATTACTCCTTCAAACCACATGTAAAATAAATATAAATTTAATATAAATATCTTAAATAAGAATATTATTATATATAATTCCATATATATATATTTATTATGATCTTATATTACCCTCTTGTTAACAATCCTATGATAAGGTTTCCCTATAAGTAATATCTTCTTTGTTATTCGTATGTGTCTTAACCCGTCATATTTTTAGTCCTTATATGTATATCATGATTTCATAATTCAATACATGATATACATATCATTTATATTATGTACATTTATATTATATTAATTTATATAATATATAAGTATGAAATGGAATTCAACATTCATGGAGATGGTAAGTCGTATGTACTGATGAACATTGTAATTGTTTTTATTATCATATTAAAAGAAATAAATAAACTAAATATATTTATATATGTATATAATATCATTAAATTAGAATTATAATTTTATTTATATATATACATATTATAAGTTCACTAAACTCATCCTTAATACATTCCATGTATTGTGTTAAAGAATCACATCGCTTTGAGGGGAAGTAGTCCAAACTTCCACAAACAAAATAATAATATTTACGCAAAATGGGAATTAAAAAATTTATATGGTGCAAAAGAAATACATATGATTAAATAAATAATAAATATAATATATTAAATATATAAATCGTGTTTCCATCATAATGTTCACCATGAGAGGTAGTGAAGTAGAAAATGTGCATTCATTGATTAGTGAGGTGGTAGTTCATAATACACGTAAATAGTATGTTTGTTACCCATTATATAGACTTGTGTATATATGTAGTTATAAAAAATATCATAAAAATATTCTAGTATTTTTATTATACTATTTTTTTAGGCAAACATTTAATAAATAGAGTGTATGGGTGGATAAAGAAAATTTATGAAAGATGCTTGAGAGAAGATGTTACCTCTTAATCGTGTAACTCCTTTTGGATTATGCCAAAAGTATTCTTATGATTTCTTTATGAAAAGTGGGAGGATTATAGGATGAATGTAGGGATTTTGGGAATCTTATTGGGTAGATATTGGAAGATCTTATGTGGTCTTAGATGTGTAAAGAAGAGGGAGAGGTGGTGGCCTTTTATAGGGAAGGGAAAGTAAACACTTTCAATTTTTTAAAACATGTTAGGTTTACCCACGTTTCTATCTAAAACAATCATACCTAACCACAAAAAACTCAAACGTTGACGTTTAATGGTCGAATAATGGACATACAATTAATTTTGGACAAGTTTTGTTTCATTTTCGTTCTTAAATTTAAGGATTAATACTTTGTTAACCTGATTTTTCTCTTAATTAGTTTTATTAGTTTTAATCACTTTCAAGAATATTTTTTGGTAAAAAAATTTAAATTATTAGAAATTAGAAATTATTCTTATTTCAAATATTAAATCTATTTTTCCAAATTTTAATCACATAAGTGGTAACAATTAATTTAATATTAATCCAATTGAAGGGATGACACTGTGGGGTTTTAAAGTAAAAATGATCAAAAGATTGTTATGATTTTATATAAATTTTCATTGTTAAATTTGATATAATGAACTAAATTATATTAACTGATAAAAGTAATAACTAAATTATCTTTTAAACCAATTTAAAATATAATTTAACATTGTAAATAAATTAGTTGAAAGAGTTGTTTTGAATTAAAATCTAGTATTATTCATTATTCATTAAAATTGAAATCATACAGGAAAATTCTGAAAATTTATCCTCACCTATTTTTTATTTTTTTCATCCAAATATGAAGTTTATTTTGACATATTAAATCTATAAATGTATCAAAATTTTGATAAAAAATTTGTTCTTCATTAAAAGACTTTAAAATAGCTTTATAAAAAATATAGTTTTTTAAGCATAAAATTAGGTTTGTTCTTATCTTAAGGCCAACAAATGCATTGGATGAATATAAAAAATATTATATTGAATATAAAACATGTATATTAAATAAATATTAATAACTAATTATAACTAATTTAATTTTTTAGGGTAAAACATCTTTATGACTATAAAAATAACAGTATTTCCCTTTAGAGTCAATCAGTTCTCATATTCATTTATAATTAATTAGTAACCTATTAATTCCTATTATATTTGTTTAAATGATTTTTTTTTTGAAAATTAGTTAATATTATTCATGACCTCTAATGTAATGAATGGGTTTTATATTATTATATTAAATAATGAAATTTTAATCATATATTATTTTTTATATAAAACTAAGTCTTGCGTGTTACTCAAGACATTGAGGAAAGTCATTTTTTCCTGTAATGCAAGATAACATCAGTGTTTCATGTAGATAAAGATAAAATTTATCCTCCATGTATTGAAATATTTACTTAGTGTTCCATATATTTTCATCCAAACATTTAAAATAAACAATTTGCATTGTTGCGTGAAATATAAAATATCAATACGTTTAAATTAATTTGAAAGAAAATAATTCACAAAATCTTGTGGTGTTACATTCTAAACTACTTAAAATTAATTTTTCCATATTAATTAATCTTGGTTATTAAATTTTTAAAACTCTAATTTTACTTTATTAGAAACCCATATCATAAAAATAAATACTAAAAATTATTTTTAAAAAGGAAAGTTTCAATAGATAATGGTTAATAAAAGAAACATATAATTGGGTTTCTACATTGTTGAAAATTGGTGGAAAGTGAAAACATGGACATTGAAGATAAATATAATCAACATTTTAAGATGGAGAGTGATAGAGATCAAGATCAGGATAAAGTTAACAATCTGAAAGCCATAAATCTACAACGAACTAAAGGACCATATGATTCATCAGAAATTGAGGTACCAGGATAACATATTTGATTTCAAGATGTTATTTCCTAAAGTTAATAATTTTAATGATAATGTATACATTCGTGATTTCAGGACAACCTCACCCATTATTGTCCCTTGTTCAACTTCACCTCTTTCTCCAAAATGTAATTTGATTTTTTCATTTTCGAAGCACTAACAGTATAACAGCCCAATCCCTCCCTTCTAGACTGAGTACCTAAAAATGATGTGTTAATTTTGTTTATAAAAGTAACTAAAAAATTAAACAACACTAAAAAAATTAGGGAAATTTACTAGTCAAGGTTCTAGAGGATTAGAAAACACCTTACATTTATCAGAGTTGAACAAAAATAAAGAAATTGACCACTATACTTCTGCACGTGCTAACTCTAAAAGTGATGATATCTATAATTAAACTTGTAAGATACATGTGAAAAAATCATTTAAAAACAATGTGTGGGCATTCAAATTCCTAGTAAGAAGTTTTTAAATTGTTTAAATACTTTTTAAGAAATATTTATTTGAAAATAACTTTGGTAAATTCTTTCAAAATAAACATAAATTTGTTTTTTGAAATATCTTCTTAAAACTTAAATAAATTCATTTACACTTTAAAATACTATATTAATTGTGAAATTAATTACATTCAAACCATGTTTTAAATATAATCCATGGATTTTTTCAAGCATATCACAAGATTTTGAAAACAAAATTTTTCTTGGCAATATGAAACATTAAAGGCTATCATTGGCCTACCGACTTAGTGAGTGATTGGGTTCACTCCCCAATTCCCTACCATATTTACTACATTCAAGTGTTGAGGTTTATAAAAAACTTTTAAGATTTCTTTACATAGATAAACATTTTCACTGGTATTTTTACTTTAATTATATATATATAATCATACACGAAATAAACATTATCACTTTTATTTATATATAATTAGATAAATATTAATTTTCATTTGAAATTACATGTTCGACTTGGTACGATAAAATCTTATGCCACATAAACTTTTCATAACCACATGGATGAGTAATTATTACTCATGTACCGAAAATTTCATTCTTAATCCCTTAAAATCCATTTATATTGTGTGTATTAAATACTCATGAGTATGTGTATATGCCTATATAAGAAAATAAATGAATGAAATATCATTAAAAATCATTGATACATGGACATTTTCATGATTTACACAATACATGCATATGATGTGATGTATTTATGATATTATTGATTTATAATTTTATAATTAATATTTTGGTTGATCATGATTTATTTCAAATGGTTATATACTTGAATCTTATACAAGTACATATACATATATCACATAATAACCAAGATAAATTCATGTCTAAATAAAAATTTGATAAATGAAATAAACCTAAAACCACATATAATTATATAAGATGATTCTTCCAAAATAAGTGGAATTATCAAAATAAAATCAATTATTTTAACATAATTAAATAGAATTTATAATAATTTTAGAACACTGGCTTAGTAAAATACTCATCAAAATTTTCAAAAAACCACTGAACATGATTTTGTTGATAAATACATATATACACACAAATAAATGTGAATATTTGTAAAAAAAATATAATTTTTTTAGAAAAAACAAAACCTTAGCACAAAAATATTAAACATAATTAATGTAAGTCAAATTTTATATGAAAAACCAAAAAACATTGTGAGGAAAACCCAAAAATCATAGTTTTAAAATAAATAACGGTAATTTTTTCTCAAAAGAAAATATTTTTTTCATTATTTGAACGAATAAAAAAATTTCCCTTACAAATATACTATAAGTAAACCCAAATAAAAACATACAATAAATGGATACATAAACTAATTAAACATTTCTAATACAAAAATAAATAAAATAGAATCACAAAGATAGTATATAAAAATAAATAATCCTTTACTTGGAGTCGCAACTAAAACCCTACCATCACCTTCTTCCCTTTTGGACTTTATCCCTTTCCCCAATTTTATCTATATCCTTCCCTCTAAATGAGTTGGGGATATTTTTTCCTTATAGTGTTAAATAGAGAAAATCCCTATTTATAGTCTATATGAATAGATGATATTTACAATTTAAGGCCTTGTATTCTAATTGATTTTAAAAATTGGTTTTAAATAGCTAATAAATGTCAACATATATGGATTATTTATACTTTTTTCTGAGCATTAATATTCCCAAATTGAGAATACAATATATGATATATTCTTAAATACATCATTTCCACTGAATAACAAATCAGACAACTAATACATTTAATCTAGTAATATATTATTATTTTTTGTTGAAACTAAAACAATTGAGATGAAGAAAAGATAAAATCAGATTATTTTTTGTTCAGATTGTTTTAGGATTCTTCATGAAGAATTAATTTGTATCCAACAAAATCATCGAAATAGAATAAATATTGTTTGAAAAAAACTATTTGAACTTTAAATGGCATAACAGGGGAAACTGATGGTGATGCAATGAAGAAGGAAACCATAAACATTGTATCAGAATTGAACAAGGATGATAAATAGGTCAGCAATAAATAGAAAGCAACCCTGGGTTGAAGAATTTGACACCAATAATTGAAAATTAACTTATCTTGATTGGATCTACATACATAGATGTTGCTGATGAATAAGATAAACTAGAATCTCTTTCATAGTTTAGATCTGAAATTGAAAACCTCTTTTCATCACCCAATTCAACTAGCTTTCCAACCATTAACCATATCAGATCTCATTCTCCGGTGGTCTAAACTTGAAATAGAACCTCAAATCTAGCATAGTCTGTAACACCTTTCTTAGCTTCTTCCTCGACTTATGCTATGTCACCTGACCTGGTCTTTCCTGCTACTCAAAACCTTTCTCGACTTCTCTTCTCCAGAAGAATTCCCCATATTATTGTTTCCTCTCTACATCAAACTATCCCTAAGAAACTAGTCACAATGCACCATTTTTTTAATAAATTTTCATCAATTTTTATCAATTCAATGAGATATTAATATATATAATATCAATATAATATAAAAAGTATTATTTGATTATATTTACAATTCTAATTTTTCTAATAATAACTTATAAAATTTCAAATACATATATTATTGAAAATAATAATAATAATTTTCTTATAATTATATTTTAAAATAAATGAATAATACTAAAAATTCATATGAAGTAATAATAGTTCATTTAGTAAATTGATATCATTAATTAAATTAGAATTCATAAATAAAATTTTATTTATGTAATTATTAACATAATGAATCATAAATTGTAATATATATGTTTATATAATAACTACCAAATAAATTGGCCTTAAATAAGTACATTTTTTTATTTAAAACTTTATATTTACTTAAGTATTTAAAAAAAGAATCAATCTGATTTAATTTATTTTATAAAAAAAATTAGTTAATTCTAAACATAATTATTAACATATATTAAAATGTGACATTAATAGTGAAAATATATTCATAACATAAATCAATAATTATAATAGTAAATTCATTTATAAATTTGTGTCAAATATCCTCTTTATAGAAAATATTGTTTTTCAAATTCAAATAGATGTAACAGTTTTAATTAAATTAACTAAAATACTTAATTTTGGTTATTATTTTCATCGAAAATTATAATAAATACATTCTAAGTAGATTTGAACTATAAATTTATCCATTTAATATGATATTTATACTAGGTATGATATTTCTATGTTGTTAAAAACAGATCATGAGATCCAAGATATGTCATCCAATTTGTCATCATTTATCATTAACAAAATGATTTTATAATAGGTTAAACAATATTATTAAATACTTATGTGGTAAGATAATAATTTATTCACAAAATTTCCATCCAAAGTTTAACATAAAGATCAAATAAATTTTTAACCTTATAACCCTTTTGAAAGATGAAAATTCAAAAATTTATAAAGAAAGTCATGAAAGAATCTTAACATTGATCCCATATATGTCAAAAATTACCACTTTTTTGTCACATTCCAAACATGTGAATACCCTTGTCGTGTATTCTATTAAATAATGGTAATAACCTTAACATCCATAAATTTTTTGGGAGAGATGCATGCTTCTATACTCTAATTATTATTAGACATATTTTCTAAATTCATGAAGTTGTAAAATTCATCCTTGATGAAATAGAACAATTTATTAATAATTAGTTCTTAGGTAATCTGTATAGTCCAATTTATATATTCTTATCCATCATAGATTTATCCAAACATAATTATCTCAATGTCAGGCATTAATTGAAGGTTACCTTACCTTAATCAAAATTTCACCTTTTCATGAAATCAGTTTTCTGTGTCTTTATCACTACTCAAATTTTCCTTCTCAATACTTAATGAAAACTTATACTAAAATAATCACATATTTCAAGATTATTATAAAAAAAATATTTTAATTCCAAAACATAAATATGTCATTCCTCCAACTTTATTCACAAACCATTATATTGACCTCATAAACTTATTCCTTAATCAATATTTTCTAGAATATGAAATATGAATCATGTATTAATGTTAATAAACCTATATATAATCATGCATCTAATATTTAATGTAAACAATTCTGAAAGAATATCACATACCTTTCACATAACATTTGAGGTTTATTTATCTTCATAAGTATAACCAAAACGCGTTCCACCTTTAGGGTTCACATTAAGATATTTCCACATGGGAAATCAATTCGTATAATGCCCATGATTTCCATATTAGAAAAATTAAATATGGTCTATGTTCCTTCTAGTTTTTTATATTGACTAAAACCAGAAGGAATAGTGTGAGAAACATTTATCATATTGGGATACCATATAATCATGAAAAATTATTTATATGGTGCCTAAATCATAGATCCTACTTATTTAATCTATTACACCTAATGTTTATCAAAGGTTACTCATAATTATCCAATATTTAAACCCTTCATGATGGTTCGTGAAGAGTTTGTGAATTTACAATGAAAATCCCCCAAAGAGTGTCAAACAAAATGTGCAACAAGGCCAGTTCTCTTGTATCATATTATCCTGAGTTAGGCCTAAAACATATTTTCAGATTTTTTACCCATAGGCAGAGTTTTTCTAGAGCCACATCTACTTGTAGTATCTATATAGGAATTTACTACTAAGAAACCACTCACTCTATCATGTAGCAAAATTCTAAGACATTTTCCTAAATGTTAACTCATCCTTATATTTATCCTTAGTGACATCCCTAGGCATACCTTTATAAATATACATAGGTATAACACTAAATTTTTCTCATCCATGTTTTCAATATTGGACTAAAAATTTACTTTTATACCAACTATAGAGACCTGGGATTAACATACATTGTTATTACATCAATTTTTTTGAATATTCAATACATTAAAAAAATTCATGCCTTAGGACCATAACTGTGTAGTGTCTTTGGAAACATGGAAATAAAATATTTTATCCTAGTCAAATATATCCACCTATAGTACTTCTACAAAACACCTTTCTTCAAAACCTGGGGAAAGGAAACAAAAGAAAGGGGTGATCGCAGATGCTCAGTAAGGGTAAATAAGTGAAATATATAAGCATAATATGAAAAAAAGGGTATGTAACTTGAGAATAACATTTTTATATTAGGCCATTCATATTATATATCATAATAAATATTGGTAGTTCAAAATACATATATCCTAAGATAATTAAGATCATAAGTCTTGAAAGTATAACATTGAAATGTGACATGGAATTTGTGGGATGCATATATGAATAGAATGCCTTATATCAAGGACACTTACCAAGAAATTTATAAAAGGAGAGACTTAGGATATAACATGTGTACATTCTTTGAGTTTGGGATAACAACCCATGAAACCACATATATTTAGGTTTTGGATTCAACCCATTTACCTTATTGTTTCTTGGCTTGGCATTCAACCAGTTTACCCTCTTAATTTTAGTATTGGGCTATAACCCATGTACCTTATTGTTTTTTATTATTGGGAAATAACTTGTGTACCCTCTTACTTTTAAACATGAGATAAAACCCATGTAAAGTTTTCTTTTCAGCTTTGGGCTACAACCCATGTACCCTATCACTTTTAGGATTGGGATGAAACATGTGTACTTTCTTGTTTCTGATCTTATTATACAACCTGTGTACCCTTGGAGCTTATATACAACTTATCTTCACCAAATTCATTGGGGGAGGTATTGGTCCAACCCATCTCATAATTACATAAAACATACATGTGGAAAAATAACACAAATACTCATATAAAAATCCATGAAATGAAATGGGTATTATAATCATGTAATCATATAATACCCTTTGGAAAGATACAAGACTCATAATAATTTCATAATAAAAAGAACCTGTGAAAAGGATCGGGTTTCAAAATCATATAAACCTTAAAATATAAATGGGTTTCATAAAAATCATGTCACTAAAACATAATCTATTTAGAAAAATAATATTAATGGAAACATTGAATAATTTACACACAAAAAAGCCTGAATAACACAAATGTATGTCATCTTAGATGGGAAATAATTTGGAAAAATATTTTTAACAACATTTCTTGATAAAAATATCCTTTAAAATTTGAAAAAAAATTAATCATAAATCCTTTTTAAAATCTTTTTCCTTTAAAATAATTTTAGGAACTTATAAAATATGGTATGAAAAAATTAAACATGGTAAAAACATTTTTGAAAAAATGGTTTGAAAAAAATTGAAAATTATATTCAATGATAATTTAAAATCATTTTTAAAATCATTTTTTCTTGACAATTATATTGAATGATAATTTTAAAACTTGGTTTAAAACTTGGTTTTTTAGATAAAATAGATTTCTGACCGAAGATACAAATACTATCATATTTTATTTAAAACATTTTCTTAATTATCATAAGTTCTAAAAACTGGTAAAATGGAACTAATAAAAAGATATATATTGGAGAAATAGTGTATAATGAAACACTTGAGTGTTATTGAGAAATGGATCATAATATTTCATCAAATGAATCATAAATATAAAAAATCTCAAAAAACAATGAGATTTTTTCAATAAAATCATATAACATGGTAACCTAGGACCATACACTCCAAGTAATAAATGGAAATTAAATGATGTTTAAAATATCATGACCAGAATCAAATTCATGATATTACATTTAAAATTAATGTGTATACACCTCCGAAAATAATTTAGGTTCATAACAATACATGAGCCTAAAAGAAGAAAAAGGTGAGATAAGTATTTTACTAGTTTTTTATATTTTGAAACATAAACCCCATGAATAAAATCATAAAATAGATATTTAAATACCCATAAATTTAATTATGAGAATAATATAATACAACCATTGAGAGTATACACACCACACAAAAGGAATGGTTGGTGAATAAAGCATGTATCTCATTCAAATCCCCTATATAATAAATATAAATTTATTACAAATCCCTTATAGAAGCATATTATTATATCTAATATCATATATGGTTTGATTACTACCTTATATAACACTCTTTTTAACAATACTATGTTAAGGTTTCACATCGGCTAATATCTGCTTTGTTCTTAGTATGTGTCTTAATTTGTTATATCTTATGTACTTATACTTATATCATGATTCCAGAATGTAAAAAAATATATAAATATAATTTTTCAATATATTTGTATTATAATAATCTATAGAATCTAAATGTACAAAATAGAATTCATTGTTCATGGAGAGGGTAAGTCGTACGTACGCTTGAACGATGTTTCTGTTTTTTTGTTATCTTAAAAGAAAGAAATAAAATCATATATATTTATATTTGTATATAATAACATTAATTTAAAATTATAATGTTATATATATCAGATAATTTCACTAAAAATATCCTTAATACATTTCATTTAGTGTGTGAAAGAATCACATCTCATTGATGGGATGGTATTCCACACTTCCTCAAATGAAATTATCTGATTAACACAATATGAAAAGTAACAAATATATGTGTTTTAAAAGGAATAAATAAGAGTAAAAAAATAAAAAATATAACATATATAAATATATTTTTCATCATAATTTCCACCATGATGTTTGGTATAGTAAAAATGATCAATCATTGTCTAGTGAGGCGGTAGTTCGCTATGCACATAAATAGTATCTCTGTTACTGATTAGATGGAATTTTTTATAAGTGTTGGTCTAATAATTATCATAAAATATCATTTTATGTTTATAAAACTATTTTTTATATAAAAATATGGACTAAATTTAGTGGAAGTGGTGGATAAATAAAATAAAAGAATAGAGTTTGAGAGAAGACGATACTTCTTAATCGGGTAACTCATTTTGGTTTGTGCCAAAATGATTCATTGTCTTTCTTTCTTCAAAATGGGAGGATTATATGAGGAAGATAGGTATTTTTAAAATTTTATTGAGCATATATTGTCCAAACCTAATTGTTTTGTGAGGTGTAATGAAGAGGGAGAGGTGGTGGCCTTTTTGGGAAGGGAAAGGACACACTTGGCATTTTCGAAAACCAGTTATGTGTACCCATGTTTTTACCTAAAAGAGACATATAAAACAAAAACATTAAATAATTAAAGTATAATGTATGACTAATGGCCATAAATTTGGTGTTTTAAAAGTTTATAGGTCGTTTTGGATCGTAAATTAAGGTTTGGTACTTTATCGACCTACTTTTTCTCTTAATCATTGTAATTAATTTTAATCACTGTCACTAATATTTTTAGTAAAAATCAAAGTTGAATTTTTATAAATTAGAAATTATTATTATTATTCCAAAAATGGAATCCATTTTTCCAAATTATAATCTTATAATTGGTTGAAATTAATTTAAAATTAATCCAACTAATAGGATTACACTACATGTTTTTAAAGTTGAAATGATCAGAAGTTTGCTAAGCTTTTATATCCAATTTTAATGTAAAATTGGATAAAATAAACTATATTAGATTAATTGATAAAAAATTATCTAATTAATCTTTGAAAATAATTTGAAATATATTTTATCCTTATAAATAAATTTTATGAAAAAATAGTTTTTGATTAAAATCTAGTATTTTTAACTATTCATTAAAAATTTAACCTTGCAGAATAATACTAAAAATTTATCCTGACATAATTTTTATATTTTTCTACCAAATATGATTTTTTTTTGAAAATTATTTAATCAATAAAATTTCCAAAAATCGATTTTAAAATGGGTTCTCTATTAAAATGCGATAAAATACCTTTATAAAAAATATAATTATTTAGGCATAAAATTGGGTTTGTTCTTCTATAATGTCTATAAAATCCACTGGATGAATAGGAAAAATATTTTACGGAATATATAACATATATATTACATTAATATCACTGACATATTATAATTAATTTAATTTATTTTTGTAAAAGTTCTTTTTGATCATAAAAATATTAACATTTCCCTTTATATTCCAACAGTTTTCATAATAACTATTAATTAACCGGTGACCTATGAATTCATATTATATTTTTTATAAAACATCTATTTTATTAAATTAAATAAAACTATTCATATCCACTAATTTAATGTATATGTTTTATCTTATTATAATAAATAATGAATTTTTAATGATATACTATTTTTCAATAAAACTCGGTCTTGTGTGTTACACAAGCCATCGAGGAATGTCATCATTTCATGTAATGCAATCTAACCATGGTCTTTTAATTAGAGAGAAAACATTTATGTTGCGTGTGGGGAATAATTAAAATTTCATTGCCTATAATGTAATCCAATCATATAAAATAAGCTATTTTAAGTGTTCTATGAAATATAAAATATAAAAAATACTAAATTAATTAGAAAAAAAAAATATTTCCAAAAATCTCGGGGTGTTTAAACAGTACCCTAGTATTTTTTATCTAGGCCCCTAGTAGAGAGTTATTCTACTTTTTTAGGAATCTTGTGTGTGTGTACTATTTAATTTATTTAATATATTTCAAACAATTATTTTTGGCACATCGAGCCTCAGAATCACATGTTGTGTATGTGCTTGGTCTCATAATTAATCCATGTACTATCTAAAAAAATGGAAATTATGAGACATTATATTATCCTCATCATAGGGTCTTTTATCCAGAAAATCCAAACCAATAGATACAAAAGTGATGTGGGAAATGATCTTGAATCAGAGCCTACCACTCCCATGTGATCTCATTTTTATTCTCATGCTTCCAATACATATTCACTAGGGGAATAAATCAGTTATAATAGATCCTCTTCATATGATCTTCAATCTCCACTAGGTACTCTATAAAGGTAGATCTATCATTGATTTCTAGCACACCCCAGTTGATAATGTGCAGTGGTTCATCCACGTACCTCCTCAACAGTGACACATGGAATTCATTGTGTATGTAGTCCAACTATGGTGGTAGAGCTATGTGGTACACACTATCTCAAACTCTACATAGTATTTGTATGGGACTAATTAATCTAAGATATATTTTTTTGTCATAGCCAAACCTATTTAATCTACGTCGATGTGAGACTCTCAATAACACATTGTATCCTTCCTTTAACTCCAAAGTTCTTCCTCATCACTCTGCATAAGAATTATGATGGCTTTGTGTATTCTTCAGCTACTCCTATATGATCATAACCTTCTCTGCAGTAGCTCCCACCAAATCCCATACCATGAATGCTGACACAGATAGATCAATCAATGAAAGTGGTGACATAATGGTTCATCCATACAGATCCATGAATGATTCCCTAAAAATGGTGTAATGGTAGTTATTGTTATATGAAAACTCCACCAAGGTTATGTGATCCTTCTTACTATGAAAAACGTTTAACATGAAATCCCACAACATTTCCTACAAGAACTAAATGGTCTTCTCTATATGGATGTCAGTCTAGGGGTGAAACTTTGTGATCAAGTGTAACTGGTTCCTAAAGGCATCAAGTATTCCTATCCAAAATCGGGTGTGAAGTGATAATCATAGTCAGAGATGATTATCGAGGGAACTCCATGGAGTTGGCCTATCTCTTTCATGTATAGGTGTCCCAATATCTCTACTAAACTCTACTTGGGAATGAAAAAAAAGGGTTCTGACTTGGTGAGTCGGTCTATGATCACTCAGATTGCATCATGTCCCTAGAATGTATGTGGTAATCCCATTATGATTCCCATGGATATTCCATCCTACATACACTCTAGTACCTCAAGGGGTTGAGAAAAACCTGCCAAAACCTGGTGCTTATCCTTCACCTATAGAAAAGTGAGGCATAAAAAGAAAAACTCTCCAAATACTTTCTTCACAAGTAGCCAAAAAAAGTGATTTAAATGTTCACAGTACATCATTTCCATACATAGATGTACCACCAAAGGGGATGTAAAAAACTACCAAAAATTCCCTTCAAAAATATCATGGGTACTATTATCCTTCCTCTGAAAATGATAACATTCTCCCCACCATTATAGTAACCCTTATGAGTATATCTAGTTTAAATAAAATTATGTATGGTACCACAGCATGTATCTCCACTCATCACATCCCGTAAATTTTATAAAAGAGTTGGGGTAACAACCATCAAATGAAGATATAAATCACCATCCTTGTCTATAAAGGACAACTACAATGATAATGTCTTATCTGATGCCCCTACCAACAACTTAGAATAAGATCTCGTACTGAGAGCATCATCCACTATATTCTCCTACAAAAAAGTCTAGACAATCTCCAAGTCATATTCCTAGAATAAATCTACCAATCACCTATATCTCATGTTAATATCTTTTCTAGAGAACATATACTTGAGATTTTTATCTTCAGGGTAAATGATAAACTGCTTACCCATCAGGTAGTGTTTTCACATCATTAAAATGAAGAATACTACTGATAACTCATGATCATGGGTTTCATAGTTCACCTCATATTTTCTTAACTGGTGTGAACTATATGCAACAAAAACCTACCTATACATTAGCACAAAACAATGTTGAGTCCCTATTGCATCATAGAAACTAACATACTCAAAACCCTCATCTAGAAATATAAGGATGGGAGTGATCTCCAACCATTGTCTTGGATATTGAAAGCACTACAGGCACCTTTCCATTCACACTAAAGGCTTTCATGTATGATTCAATGTGATCAAGGGTGATGCAACTCTAGAGAAGTCAGGTATAATCCTCTGATAGTAACTTTCCAACCCACAGAAACTCATTTTCTCAGTAACACTCATGGGTGGATCCCAATCAATCACTTTGTCAACCTTCACTAATTCCACCACTGCTCCAACCTATTATATGATGTGTCCTAGAAATTGACATCTCAAATCCAAAACTGACACTTCGAGAGATTCCCAAAAAACATGTTTCTCTCAATGTGCGTACAGAACCATCCTCAACTATCTTACATGCTCCTCCTCAGACACTAAATAAATTAGGATATTGTTGATGAAGACTAAGACAAACCCATCTAAAAAATGCTGAAAGATATTGGTCACGAGTCCCATGAACACTTCAGGGGTGTTCATCATTATGATCAGTATCAAAATATACACACAGTGACCATGGATACATCTAAATGTCATCTTCAGTATATCCTTCTCCCATACTCTCATCTGGTGATATTCTAACCTCAGTTCAATCTTAGAGAACCATCACACCCCTATCAACAGATAAAAGAGGTTGTTAATCCATAGTAGTGTTAGATATCACTATTGGAATAAGTGAGAAATTGTTGAGTCACTACTGGTAGGATTATCCAACCAAAAGTGTCGAGAAAATGGATAAACTCGAATCATTATGTATCCAAACAAATAAGTTGTAAGGAAAGAATGAATATCACCTATGTCTATCAATGTTGTAGCTAAATTATAAGATACATAGATCATACCTCGTATCATCCCAATAGCCTTAGGATTATAGGCCTCCATAGCCTACAGTTGGCATCATCCCTTCCCACCAGCTACCTAGGCATGAAATGGGAAACTTTGGGGTGGTGGTGGTACTATGTCTAACCTCTAACCACCTCATGATTCCCTATTGGCCCCTCTTCCATTTCCTCCACCCTAAGAACCACCCTACTCCTACCTCTATCTATGTCTCAGTGGTCCCTTGACTGTATCACGGTCACTTATGAGAATATTTATAAAATCTCGATCCAGATGTCCCCAACCGTCATATGATAAACAAATCATGTCCCTCTGCTACTTTGAGACACACTAAGAGCCCTACAATGATTCCCCTGAGTCCCAGGTTCAGCTCTTGAAGAGTCAGACATGCTTGGATCCATGTGAATTCTATTTTTTGCCTTCTTCCAAGGTCTTAAGGACTAGGTTCCCACTACTAGCTCCCACTACTAGTTTCTTCTCTTCCAAAATTCCCTCGACCCACAATTCTCATTCAAGAACCCTATAATATGTGGGAATGTAAAGTGATACTACTGAATCCTTGGTCTCCAGTTGCAAGCCTTGATCAAAGGTCTGATCTCTGATGAAATGGTCTCACACCATATTCATGGTGTAATGAAAGATTTAATTAAACCACGGTACTCTACCATATTCATACTTCTTGGAAGAAGATATATAAGATCTTTTATGTGTACCAACAAAAATTTGGATGGATATAACTCCTCCCTGAAGAGACGCTCAATTTTTTTACATGAGTGACATGTCTCATCATGTTACTGAGTCACCAAGATCCACCATTACCCAGCACATCCCTAAACAAGACACGTTGTGAGGACTTCCATATAATTTATTGGAATCCTCACTAGGAGGATAACGTAAGTGACTACCTCTTTTTATTCCTCAATCACCTAGAGGCCTATATCACCCTGAAACATGGGAGTTATCTTCCTCTAAAATCATTTAATTCACTCAACATGAATGGATCCTCAGTTGTTACTACCAACTCTAGATACTGAAAAATGGGTAGTGGTACAGATGTTAAACCACCTAGAGGCACTCTCTCCTTTATATGCCCATGTACCAACGCCTCATCAATAGGTAGACCATCCTCATGATCACACTGTGGAATCAAGGCAGGTTGTCTGCATGGAGGCATCCTAAAATTAAAATAAGATGTACCATGGTAAAAAGTGTATATTTGTGGAGATTACATATATAGAACATGGAAGAAAACAACAATTCATATATGATGCATGTACAAAAAAATTAAAATTATACCAATGTTTACATTTAAAGAGTCGAAATGCGGGAAAATAGAGTCCTGATGTATGGATACATTGGCCTCCACACCAAAACTAGATTCCCCATACAAAAATCCATACTCAAAACAATAAAAAATGTTTCCCCAAAATAATATCACTGACTATGGTCATGTTGTATAAATGACTCCTTTGATACCTATCTATCAAGACCCGACCCACCGGGTACTGACTTGTGACTACCCTAATCCCAACTTCAATGGATCATGGGCTGGAGACCAGCACTGAGTAGGTATATCCCACCAATGGGAGGCATTATTATAAATTAATTGTACACACACAAGTATCCATGCCCACACAATT
This sequence comes from Viscum album, assembly GCA_963277665.1. Taxonomy (NCBI): domain Eukaryota; kingdom Viridiplantae; phylum Streptophyta; class Magnoliopsida; order Santalales; family Viscaceae; genus Viscum; species Viscum album. The sequence continues at coordinate 765,961,441 of OY728129.1, forward strand.
CTGAAATCTAAAATAACTGAAACAATTTATGCATACATATAGGATCCCAGAAAATAACATGATAGTAAAAGAAATGAAACATTGAAATGTTTCAAAATTAAAACCCAAACCAAAAACAGTAAAAGTCCATATTTCACCAAGGGAAAGGGCTAAGAAAAAATAAATCTCTCAGTAAAACACATCCGTATTTTATGCTCCAGATATACTCCTCACTCTCAATGTCCTCCCAAGAATCCGTCAAAATGTCCATCATCTGTATGAGAGATGACACGTCCAGGTAGATCCCATGTTGGGGTGAGTATAATAATACCCAGTAGGACACCCCAAAAATACTAGACATAAAGCACCAAGTATTTCCAGTTTAAAAAAACATATAAAAATAAATTTATAACAAAAAAACCTATATATACTCTAGAAAGGCACAACATCACTAAGAGATCATAAGCAACTTCCAACCATAGGATTCTTCTCATAGAAATTATCATTTTTTGAGAATCCATTCCAAGAGTCATGTTATCATCAGAGACACCTGAAGAAGAAGCATACATCATTAAGCCCCAACCAAGGGAAGCTCACTGCTCTAAGAAGTCTTAATACATAGAGAAGGGGTCATGCTCAGAACTGATGGGGACACCATAAATCCAATATGAATCAACTCGATACATTGGGTATCATATTCAAATGATACATAAAACCCTAATGAAATTTCATGTTAGATTGGTGATCAATGACTTTATTTTGGAGGTCATTCCAATACCACAAATGCCAACTAAGGAAAAATAATGATATAGGATCTCACTCTAGTTTCACAGAGGGAACCAAAACTCTATTTAAGACTCAACCTCTAGAGAAGATCAAAATATAGAGATAGGTAGGTAATTTTACACTATACCCTCAAGGAAAAGGACCAAGAGGACATACTCATCCTATACTTTTCCTAACTATGAAAAAAAGAGAAATAAGAACTCTTAATGGGGGTAAAAGTTGTGTATTACTGGATCACGACCTTTTCAATAGTCTCCATGCATGCCAATGTTGATGTGACTCACACAATATATAGTCTCTATATACCCCCCTTCTTGAAAGAGTACACAATGTGTAAAGACAGATGGTATCCTGCAAGTTCCACTTTGTTGTGTCTGTTTACTGAGGCCGTGTACATGTACCTACCCATGTACACCAAGCCAAATCTGCATATTTGTACATGGTGTTCAATCTGGTAGAGTACATTTGACCGTGTTTTTGTTCTATCTAAATAACATGCCTTGTCACACAAAAGGAGACACACTACATGTGAGAGGGGTCACACACCATGTGATTCTTATCTCTAGATGAAACCCTAGTGTTTTATCAAGGGGGGTCACATGGAATCTAATCCCTAAGTACACTTTGTGTTGCTCATGATTTCTATATCTTCATTTGCACCATCCCACACCTCGTTGGAGCCTCCTCCCTTTCCAGAACATATATATTGATATTCTTTTAATCCACTAGTAATCTTATCTCTATATTATTGGTCAAAAATCTAGTTAAATAAAGATCAATTAAGAAAAACCTTAACCATTCATAAAAATTGGGAAAAACCGGCTCCATAAATTTGTCTATTCAACTCTATATTATCCACCATTTTAATTACTCCTCAACTAAACCATCAACCATGAAACCACACCCATTGTATCGATCTGTTCTAATGAAGAACAGTTGTGAAACAATCAAATACTAGGTATTGATCAAACTGTGGGCCAAAAAAACATAGATGATAAATGTGTGAATTAAAAAGGGAGAAAAAAACAAGCCAAAAAAATGGGGAACAAACCTATTCCATTTTTCATTTGTAATCCATTAGTTATCATAGAAATGAATGAAATAATAGGGATAAATCAATGAACAATTTAAACAATTCCATCCAATTAAATCTACTAATGATGAATGAATCAATTATGTTCAAGGAATTGATCAATTGTTTCCCTAGATTGAAGTTTGTTATGGATAATCACAAAGAAAAAAATCCTATCTAGAGTTTGGAATGATCATTAATAAAGAATGATTTCATTTCGGTCATTGATGTGATCCTCCAACTCCATTAGATAAATGATCTATGATCCAATCCTGATCCATCGAAATTCCCTAATAAAGATATCCTCTAATGAATCCTAGGTCTCCAGGGTTTGGTGTCCAACTATGAAACAAAATCCATAGTCGTATATGTAAAGAGGAATATGATTTCGATATTTAAAAAAATATATAAAATTATTAAATTATTTAATTTTGTTAATTTAACACCCACGATGTCATTTTTACAAACATCCCACATTGATAAAGATTATATCATACCTAGGGTTAAAATTGAATCCTAAACTCAACGGTTCCCACATATTTGGAATCTGAGACCTCATTTGTGAGATATTCCACTTTTTCAAGAAAATGACATGTGCATGATATCTAATATATTTCAAACATTTATTTCAGTCACCCCAGGCCACTAAATCACATATCGTCTTCATGCATGGTCTCATAAATATCCCATATACTATCTAAAAATAAAACATTGAAAATTGGGATGTTACATAATTGATATGTAAAATAATTATTTAATGTGATATTTATATAAAATTTGTTTTTATTTTACCCAAATAAAGAGAAATGATATTAAAATATTATATTTTTAAAAAAGAAAAATCGCAACTATTGATCGTTTCATTGGTTAAGACATATCAATATGAATAACAAAAATTGATCTATGTAACACCCATCCAGAAATAGATGAGACCAGTGGTCAGGGGTAAATAAATATCAAGGAGAGTATCTGATATATTCCCATATTAGGATATCTTTTCCCTCAAATTGTACACATAGAATCTATTTAGATGAATAAAAATATGGATTCTTAAAACTAAATCCTATTAGAAGGAGGTGGTAGATGTTTTGATGCTTATAAATACTCAAAGAACCCCAATGTAATATAAGTTGAGAACTTATCCTTCCAAATTATATAGATTAGTTTATTTTTTTTCTATTTTATTTTGTTTAATTTTAATCTAGTATTTTTTATGAATTCTCTTCTATGTTATTCTTTTCCCCCATTTCATTATGTTTTTGAACCATTGTGTTTTTAAACAACTATTAAGTATCATTGTTCTATAAAATCATGATTATGGTGTTATAACCAATTTTTATGGTATGAGGGGAATCATAGTGGGAACCATGAATTTTTTAAATTGAATTCCTTATACCCAATTACTAGATTTTGGATAGAAGTGTGTTAAAGAAATATAGTAAGTGATCATCACTCAATTTTCTAACAACACTATTGATATTATGGTGGATCCTGAGTGGTATACCATATAATACAACATCTAAATGACCAGGGTTTGAATCCTGGAAAGACGCATGGATATTTATAATAAAGGAGGTGGCAAATTCAGAAACCCGGTATATGGTAATATAGTCATGATGTAGGCCCAATGATGAAAGCTGGATGATATAGGCATGAAGTTAGACTGGTCCTTTAAGATATGTTCATGGGATAGATGGCCTTGGTACTTTGGACTATGTAATTTGTGTCCATCTACCATGATTTAAAAGAGGCCTTCATTTCTAAATAAACTTTTTCTTAAGGAAAATATTTTAAAAAAAATATTGTATTTTCTTAAATTATTAAAATTACAATCCACCCCTATATTGGAATAAAACATCATACAATTAATGTAGAGTGGTATAAAGGGATGGATTTATATCATTTATTTTATGTGCGGGAGTTGGTTCATCATCTCAATTGTGGAGTGTTCTTTCCAACTCACCGAGGTGTAAAATGGAGTTAATTCTATGTTTGATTGTCTATGAGAATATTATAATTATAAAACTTGATAAAACTATTAGGTATATGTAAATATATTGTATTGAGTATTCTTATTTTACAAAGTGTGTTAGAATTTTTTTAAATCTAGGTAGAAAAACATTTAAATTCACACAAAGACCATTTCTATTCCCTAATAATACTTTTCATTTTTTTCTACCTTCTATTTTAATTTTTGAGATTAAAAAAACAAAATAAATAAGTTTATTGTTTTTTTTTCACACAATGAAAAAATAAAAAAATAAATGTATGTGTGATGATAGTGGTACTCTTACCTATCACATTGAGAGAAATCCTTTTGTCGCCTTTTTGATGATAAATAAGGGATTTTAAAATTTATTATTGAGAAACCATGATAATTGAAAATATCAATATTAGAAAATTTACTGGTGAGATGAGATTACAACATAATGTTTTTAAATATCTATAATTGTATTTTTCTTTATTTTTCTTTTCTTTTGTTTCATTATTTTTTAATTATTATTCTCTAACATGGTTTATATTATTTGTTTGACCATTATTTAATGGAACCTAATATTTTTTCGAGTATAAAAAGATTTATAAAATCACTCTGAGGATATGGGGCCACACGTAACAAAAAATTTTAATAGTAATCTATATATCTTCCACATGAGAAAAAACACATGGTTGACTTCTTGAATAAAAATTGTAACAAAACAATGGGTGGGAGTTTGAATCCTATTGTAAGAATGATTCCAAATATAAACTAAATATTCACACACATAATAAATTTTGAATTAGATTATACAACAAATGAGTTTCAAAAATACATCACCAGCTCTCAGCCACTAGACCAATAACTCAAAGAGAAATAATGTGACATGGTAGAATTGGAAGACATGGTATAAATGAAAGAAAACATCATCTAAATACACTAGGATAAAGGAAAAATACATAAATTATGAGATTTAAAACCCTTTCCATTTTTTGAATAAGACATGCATGATGTGGAAGGACATGATGCCCCTTTACTCGAATAAGTTTATGTTCTTTTCCCAATGGAACATAATGGATAAAAATAATACTAGATGAACAGTTAAATAAGATTTACCTAACCTTATAATATATTATAGTTAAAAATTCTAAATATTATTTTAAATCTAATCTTCGTTGATTATATGTTATAGATTCAACAATAATAGTGTTTTCCTTAGAAGAAGAATATGAAAAATTGATTTTAGATTTTGTATAAAAATTGATAGATCCACTAGATTTTCATATTGAATCTAATCTAAAGGAATTATATCAAGATATAGAACTCAATGCTATTAAATACATGGGAGTATACCTATATGTGGAATTATTTTCTACTAAAAACACACCACATGAATTGTATTAAAATATTCCCTATAATAAATTGTTAGGTCTAGCTGAGCATATATATTTTTTGATAGTGATTAATATTTTGAAGAATTTTCTATTGAATATATATTTTTTAATTATAATAAAGTGATACATAATCATTGAAATAATATGATCTGGATAAAGATTATTTGGACATTTTTCTTAAATCTATATTGTTGGCCTTTGAAAAATATTTCATGAGAAAGTTATTTGCAAAATAAAAACATAATGCATTGAGACCTATGTATGATAAATTTAATCCTTATACTCACTATGTATATCCACTATAAAAGGATAAAATATTAAATTGGAAGACTCCATTTTTATTATCCTAACACGAACCATTGGGTCTGAGATGGATGGTCATTTGAACTCATGTGTGTATCCATATACGCAAAAGGGTCCCAACAAGATATGAGCCTAATTCCTAATGACTTCAATCTATTACCGCAATATCATTTCATGAGAAGATTTAATTGAAAAACAATATTATAACTAATCTTAGTAATACTGTAGAAAAAATAATTAGAAAAGTGTATTACATGTCATATAAGTAATAAAATACTCTTACAGTAGAATTCGAAGGAACAGTAAAAAGTGAAAATAAATAAATAAATAAATAGTGAGTACTCTGGATTCTATCTATATCTGATAGAATATCAATTCTCTTCTGATCATTCATCCACCATAGGGCACTTTCCCTTCCTAAGTTCTTTAGTCATGAAATCCACTGGTGAACCAAAATTCTTAGGCAAGGTGTTTGTTGTAGACTTAGTAAAACTCCAAAAATGTGTATTTAACATGTTTTTACATCCATATGAGTGTATAATAGAAAAATATAATATCAAATAATAAAAAACAGACCTATAATTCAAGAACTAACCAATCTTCCAAAAACCCAAATTAAACATTATTTTTATCATTACTGCAAAACATTAGAATGGACATGGATACATAAAAAAGGGGAGAGGTCTTTGAAGCTATTATTTAACTACATAAGCCACTAAAATTCAGGTCAGGACACACTAGGCCATGATAACATGTCACAATATCTCATTTTGGTTTGTAGAAACTGCCATTTCCCATTTTATCAATATGGGTTTGATCACCTATGATCATCATCCCCTAGGTCAGGACACATGTGGTCATCATTCCCCACTACTACCACATGAGACATATCACATATGAACATCAAACCCCTAGTCCATTCCACATAGGGCCATTATACCACATCTTTTATCTTATTTATATCGCCATATCACATGGAGGATCTAATCATGGTCCTCCTCTAGGGCTACCGAGCCATGATGTGTTGACTATCACATTGGTACCATGAAAAATAAAAAAACATATAATATACCAAATAATATCACAAGGAAATAGTTTTATCATATTAAAGTTCACATTTCATATCATGGGTGTGAAAAAATAAAAAAAACTCATTTCATCAATACATTATAGTATATGGACATCAAAATAACTTATTGTATCAAACTAACAAACATAAAAATGGCCGCAACATGGTAAATAACATACTACCTCAAATTCCTTGATGTCAACTGAAAGGAGGAACCTCCTCATGCCAATTTAAAGGATGGATTAGAAACCTCAATAGTTAAGAACACCTCTTTATGGACTTTATTATCATAGTTTATGAATCACAAATGATTGAGGTTCACTTGGTAATAAATAATCATTACCATATATTTTATTTTATAAAGAAATAAAATATTATATGTGATGTTTATTTCACTCTCTGTGATAACTTCCAAATTATTATTTTTGGTTGACACATACACTAGCAATGAACTCTTAAATAATAATTAAAACAATATTTGATGATATATATATCTCTAAATTAGTTCAAGAACGCATATGGTAGTTCAATATAAGTATTATTTGATGAAACTTTTTAATTATACTCAAATATTTTGATTAATTATACTTTGTTTTTTTACAAAAATAATCCATTAATAATTTTATATTATCATCCATTTATAGTTATGTTATGATATCTTCCTATAAATTATCCTTTTCATAGTTCGTTGAAAATAACAATTAATAATCTTGATAATTATATTTTCATAATTTCAAAATAATTATATTCTGATAATTCTTATAGATTACGTTTGATAATTCTATAAAATTATCAATTTAATATTCTTTATAAATCTTCTTTCTAAAATTAACATAATAATATTTTGATAATTTAAATAAATTAAACCTTGATAATTTGGTTCAATTATCTCTTTATAATTATTGATAATTATCTTTCAAGAATTCTTGTAATTATACTTTGACGATTTTAATAAATTAACATAAAATAACTTGATTTGATTAGTTTTCTATGATAATTATTAGATAATTTTATGAAATCATACTTTAAATAAATTACTTCCACGTTCATTAATTTTATATTTAATTTCATCTTATTTCTATAATTTAAGAAGAAATGAATATGGGATAAAAAGATTAAATAATAAAATAAAATCAAATAATAAATCTTCTTAAAACTCCCCTCCGAGTGACTGCATCAAATAGTTTCCAAATTTTCACTATTGATATTTTATCACAATATTATTTTATTAAATTATTTAAAACATTTAAAATAAAAATACCAAATAATTATAATATTGTATTGAAATATATATATAATTTATTTATTATCTAATTGACATCAAATAAATAAAATTTACAATCTTTTAATATTTAAATATTTGTTACGTTAGTTATAATTAAAAATAGTTAATTAAAGGTTAATAAAAATTATAAGGTTTAAAACAATACCAAAACATGTCAAGAAACTGTTGGTTGATTATAAAAATACAATATCTCCTTTTATATTAAAATATATGTTCCTTATGATGTATGTATATTGAAATTGAATTTATTATAAATTAATATTTCTGGAAATTCCAAAAGTACCCCTCATATCATTTATAAAAGGGAGCCTCATCACTCACTTATTCAAATCACATTGAGCCTTAAATATCAACCATACCCTAACTATTTCCCTTATAAACATCCCTAGTCACATTCTAGTGTTGTTTGTCTTATCAAAAGACTGAATTTTGTGTCCCTAAGAGGATATCCTAAGGGAGCTCACCGAAGAATAAATTAATCTCCTTTATTGACTATTTCAAGATTATTTATTCTTCTACATTTTATTCATGTGTTTTTTCAATGCTAAAATAATAAATCCAGTATAAAATATTTTATGAGAAGTTATTAATATTATGGAACAACCAAATTCTATATTTTATGCATCTTATGAAAAATGAAGTTACCACGCATGTGTACGAACAACTTATCATCTCCACATTGTAGTGTGATCTATTTTTCATCACCACATTAATTGGATGGGTATCATGATATAAATAGTAAATATATAAGATAATTATAAAATTTTATTTATTATAGAAAAATATATATACCGTCCACTTCAATATCATTTCAAAAATAAAGGAATGATATTGTCACTCATGCGTATGGATGGCCTACCATATCCACGATGTGATGCGATTCATTATCCAAGATAACCATTAAATAATGATTATATAAATTCATAGAATGAATTAATATTATATATATTACCTTAATATCATTTTTTGAATGAAATAACTATATTCTATGCACATGAACAGATACATATATGAAAAAATATATATAAGAAAAATAAAAATGAAGTAGTTAACTCCGGAAAGATGAGTATTATTATTAAAGAAACAGGTGTTAAATTATCATATATGATATCATAAATATTAATATATTTATAGAATATGTTAATAAAATTATTTAACCCATTAAATAGGTTTTTTATATACATATGATAGAAATTATACCTAAGGTAATGGTTAATTTCACAATCTCATTATTATATGGGATTGTTTATATGTAAGTGTTTACTAGGGTGTATTTGTATTCAATATCATTGTATCTTAAAAAATATATTCCAATATATTATTATTATTCTTTTATAATATATTAATTTTAATTTTACCCTTTTTTGAATTTTTACTAAATTTATTTATAAAGGAATCAATTGTCATTTTACTAAAGAGGTACGTTTTTAGACATATGCAACAGCAGTACGATGAGAATGTTTTTTAACTTATATGAAAAGAATTGATTTTTATGATTCTAGGAAACCCTTATGACTCAAGGATTCCATTACAATCATATAAGTTTATTTTCAAATAAAATTTTTTCTTTTAAAATTGTGCGGTATTTCATCTAAATAATATGTCTTTAAAGTATAAAAGAAACTTTCTTCTAGAATTATTTTTTTGTGATCTCTCAAAATAATTACGCATCTATAGTAACATTATTTTAAGTTACATATGTTTTAATGGGATTATTTTCCAAGGATACTATCCATATTATTCTTATTGTTGGTCTATTTTTATAATGGAATGATAATTATGAAACACATTTATTTTCCATGGGTTATGTTAATATTCAATGATGTTTAATAAACCCATTTATTTTCATGGGTTATTATATGATGATTGATTTAGGTTTTTGTTTCACACATATTTATGGTTTTAATTATGTGATGGTTGGGACTAATATATCCCGCAAATTCACTGGGTAGTGATTTATATCTCATTATATAGACATGACTTGGATATGAAATGATATCAGTTTTGTAATACTTGGTTGAAACAAGTAGTGAACTGGGTTTAGTAAAGGATTTTGTCCACTATGATGTTCTCAGAAATAATTGTTGAATAATATAGATATGATTTTATATACTTATGTGTAGGACACACATTCCATGTCTTATTTATGCTCTCTGAGAATATATTCTTTCGTGAAATTCAATGATTTGTACCCTGACATGATATCGTGATATATAATATACCAGATTAAATTTTCAGATATTATGTTCTTGTTTTTATGTATAATTATTATGATATGATGGATATATCTCGTACTGAGAATCTGGGATCCCCATTTTTATGTTTCTTTTTCCTATGATGTTAATAAGGGTATTAAGTAAGATGTATAAAAATCAGTTCTAGATATAAAGAAATATATGAGAGTTGATGTAGATGTTTTATGAATCATTTGTTTATGTTTCCCATTTTTTAAGAACACTAATCCTATATGGTCATGAATTGTTTTTTTATGTTATGTAATGAATAATCCTATATTGAGAATTAATATATGTGTATAAAATGATTGGAATATTATAGTTTGTTTCAAAGAAAAGTATTATTTAACCTTTTGAAACTATGATGATGAAATCATAGTAAGAACCCAAAGGATAATTAAAAGTATAGGTCACAATCCTTGGTTGTTGTTGATGATCATGAGTAACCTCTGATAAAACCTAAGGTATCTAAGATTATAATTTTATTTCCATTTATTAAGTGGTTTTACCATTATGAGTAGTATTTCTCAAACCATGCTTTTTGCTATTAGTCATTGGTTGGAACTCTAAGGAACCACATTAAAACTAAAATCAATAGGAAATGAAATAATTTTCCTCCTAATAAATCTAATGGTATGGGAACTATAATAAATATATATTTTTTATTCTTACTCAACATTATTAGTCTAGTAATCATGTATGACTTCCATATGATCAATGGAGGGAAAAAAGTTTTGTTAAATCCTTCATGAGGCATCATCCACATTCTTTCTGTGGGTTTTGTGATCCACTAGTTGTTGAAAAATGGATCAACACCACTGTAAAGTTATTTTCAGTTCTCTAATATTTAGAATATGAGAAATCCATCTTTATAGTCTATCATTTTGAAGGTGAATCTGATAAATAGTTGAATCTCATCAAGAATAAGAGGGAAAATGATGAAATTGAATCCATGGAATGGGATGCGTTTAGGAGCATGTTTTTAAATTAGTGATTTCCTTATATTCTTTGATCAAAAATGGAGAAAGAGTTCTTTCAACTTAAGAAAAAGGATTATGAATCTGTTTGTACTGACAAAAAAAATTATACAAGACATGTAAGGTGCAATTTTCAAATTATCATCCAAATGAATATTGAGGTTAATTTATTTTTTAGTGGCATGAAACCAAGTCTATAAATTTTATTATCCATATGGGACTTCAATATCTATGAAGAAATAATTGGATGAGCTCTCAATGTTGAGAGGGATATTTGATTCACCAATCAATATTATGGGTTTGATAAGAAGAGGAAAGTAGATATTCAAGGGAAAATATGAAAACTCTAATGAAAATAAGATAATATTTCCTTTATTCTTAATGTGTGTAATGAAACACAGATGAAACTGTTTTAAAAGGACTAGTAAATTATTTATGTTTATGAAGGAATCTCATCAGCCAGTTCACTATCTATGTGATTGGGAAAATATATCTAATGATTATAATAGAAAGAAGGATATACATAATGATCCTCACACAATTAAATTCTAAAATTGCATGTAAATGGGGAATTATGTTAATCAATTACCTAATCCAAGGGTTATTAGTGATTATCAATTTCAAAAAAAAACACTTAAGTCCAAATAAGAAGTCAAATCACGTGCAATCACTATTAGAGATGTGGAGTATGATAATAAAGTTTTGAAAGGTAAACATACCATCCACTCTAAAATAGAAATTGTTTTATTTGATTCTTGATTCACCCAATATATTGTTTCTAAATAATTTTCAAAAGGTATCACCCTATTACCTTAGAAATTAGATGATGAGTTATCTGTGAAAACACCTAATAGAAAAATGTTCACATAACAAGATTATAATTCTTATCTAGTTGAGGTTTGCAAGAAGGTGCTTCTTGAAAATATTATGATCCTTACTTCAATGGAATTTGATGTGATTCTTATCATGGATTGGATTTCTATATATGGATATCATATCATTTTCCAAGGAAGGGAAGTCACATTTCATAATAAAAATAAATATATTATCATCAATCGATGATGGGATGGATTTAAACATCCATTAGAAATTTATTCCATTTTATGGGTCTTTATTCCTATAAATAGAGGTTATCTATTTTATATGGTTGGGGAGAAATTCACCATTAAGGATATACCTATTTTATGATTTTTTTTATATGAAATTTTGGAAGAATTGACCATTATTCCACTAAAGTGTGATGTTTAGTTTTTAATAGATCTCCTACCAGATACTATGCCTCTTTCAAATACTCCTAATTTAATGGCCCCAATTTAGTTTCTTAAATTAAAGAATAATCATCAGGAGAATCTTGAAAATAGATTCATACAGCCTGTTAGGTCACCTTGGGTTTTACTTATTCTTCTTATTGAGAAGAAATATAGATTAATGAGGCTCAATATTGATTATTTAGAACTTAATAAGATCACTATCAATAATAAATATCCCCTCCCTCGCATTGATAACATATTCGACCAACTATGCAGAGCTCAATACATTTCCAAGATTGATCTTTGTTCTGCATATCATCAATTAAGGGTCTAGAATGATGATATACCCAAGATAAAATTCCGTAAATACTTACGGACACTATGAATTCATAATTATTCATTTTCCTCTTACTATTTTTCACATTTTCTTCACAGATTTAATGAATAGAGTCTTTAGAGACAATCTTGATCAGTTTTTGGTAGTCTTTATAGAAGATATTCTAGTATATACTAAGACCAAGGAAAAAAATGAATATCACTTAAGGATTTTACTAAATACACTAAGAAAGGGTAATATTTATGAATGATTTACCATGTCTGAATTTTGGCTTCATGAATATTCATTTTTGGGCCACATAATATCAAGTGTAGGGATATTTATGGATCTAGAAAAGATAAAAGTTATTGGAAATTGGATTACAACAAAAATGATAACTATGATCTATATTTTTCGTTTTTTGGATAGATATTATATACATTTAGTGAAATATTTTTCATGGTGATATAATCCACTCACCATACTGACTCAGAAAATAGTTAAGATCATATGGATGGAGGAATGTGAAGAAAATTTGAAAGAGATGAAAATATGGTTATTTAATGCACCTATGCTCACACTGCCCAATAATGGAGTGAGGTTTGTGATCTATAGTGATTCATCAAAGAAGGATCTAGGATTTTTCTCATGAAAAATGATATGGTGATAGATTATTCCCCCTAAAAATTGGAAACCCTTGAAAAAAATTACATAGATCATGATTTGGTGTTAGTTGCAGTAATGTTTTCATTAACGATATGGTGGAATTATATTTTTGCATCATGGTGTGACATATATACAGATATAAAAAGATTAAATTATATTTTCACTCAAAGGGGGATAAATATGAACCAAATAAATTTTTTGGAATTTATTAATGATTATGACTACTCAATACATTACTACCATGGTAAGGAAAACAAGGTGGCATATTCATTGATTCTAATTTATCATGATATACTATTTATGATGAGGATCACAAAATATCCAATATTCATTGATTTTCAATGTTTGGATCAGAAAATAATAATGTAAAGGGAGATATCCACTCCTTTTCAAATTAATTTTCAATCATCAATAAAATTGAAGATTATGGAGGCACAGAAGAAAGATGTGGAGCTACAAAAAAATATGATAAATGTTCATATGTTCAAATTTAATTTTTACGGATTAATAATGTTTAGGATCCATTTTTTTATTTCTACCAAACCATAATTAATGATGTATCTATTTGATGAAGTTCATATATCATTATTCTCTCTTCATCATGGAAGTAAAAAATATGTATAAAGACATAAAATAGTATTTATGGTGGGGTGGAATGAAGAAAGTAATTTCAGATTATATTTCTTTGTGCTTGGTTTTTCAAAAACTTAAGACTAAGTGATAATAGACTAAGATGATTTTACATCTATTACCAATACTATAATGAAAATAAGAAACCATAACCATGTACTTTATCATAAAACATCATAAAACATCTAAATTCCATAATGTTATATGGGTTATAATTGATCTCCTTACCATGCCGACACAAAAAATTTATATTAGATAATATTTCTCTCTTGATCATATTTCCAAGATATATATAATGGAAGTGGTAATATTTTATGGTGTACAACATTCCATTATATCTGTTTGGGATTTGAGGTTTACCTGTATTTTTTGGACAAGTCTTCGGTAAATATTTGATACAGAGTACTATTTTAGCATGGCTTATCATCCTCAAATAAATAGTCATTGTAAGAGGAAAATTAATGTATTAACTCGAGCTTGATGTACATAGACATTAAATTTATTTTTCATAATACTTAATACATAAAACAAAAAGACACCCAAAGACCATATTGGTTTAGTGTATTTAGAAACTTGTATCATAATCTTTTAACATTGTGAAATATATTCAAAATCTCCTATAAATATATTCCCCTTTAGTTTCCTACTAAAACCTTTGTTTATATCCTGGGGAAAAGAAAACATAAAAATGGTGAGCTCAAATTCTCAATAAGGGTAAACATTGATAACATAAAAAAAACACAAACATAATAATGTAAAAACATGGACATAATGTTTTAATATCAAAATATTGGGTCATGAAATAAATCTTTCCAATATGTAAGGAATAGTATATAAAATAACATTAACTATGATAAAATAGCATTGTCATAAAATATGGGAGTGTGGAAAATAAATAATAACATAATATGATTTCCATATTATTTACGACATTTCTTCCAAGATGATCATTGTGAACAAATTCCATTACTGAACTGGGTTTACATTGTCATTCTATCCAGGTATTATTGAACCGGATGTACATGTCGTTCTAGCCCTATATTACCGAACGAAATTTACTTTCGTTTCTAGTCATGTCTATCTCATGAGATATAATTATTTTCCCAATGCATTAGATAGAGATATAGGTACCACCAATCTTATAGTGAAATCATTCTTACATGTTACACAAAAACATAAACCATTCATCATAGCATAACCCAAGAAATAAAATGGGTTACTTAAACATCATTCCATCATAATATAATCAATAGAAAAGATCATTCCATCATTAATATAATCAATTCATATTAACAATAGAGATATAAACATAACCCTATTTAATAATTTTATCTTAGATGGAAAATAATTTTGATGAAACACTTGAACTTAATTCCTAAGAAAAATATCCTTTCTTTTTCAAAAACATTTTCTTTTTTCAAAATGCCATGAAATTTTTTTTTTAAAAAAATAGGAGAAATAATATTGAAATAGTGTAAAGGAATATTTATGTAAATAAGCTTTCATGAAGCAGAAAAAATACATTCATGCCATATAAGTTAAAAATCATACTCCTCGTACTTTTTTCAGAAAAGTCAAAAAGTACCTCAAATCGAATAACAATAAAAGATTCATTTAATACCATTTAATAAAAATTAAGAAAAAGAAAAAATTAAAGTTAAAAAACTATATAATAAAATAAATAATAGTAAATAATAGTAAATACTATGGAAACATGTATGTGGATGATAAATATACCCTAGTAAATACTTATATATAAACAATCTCAGATAAAAAATGAGATAGAAAAATTGTCCCTTACCTTATGTCTGGTTTCATCTATAGGTGTCCAAAAATCCAATATAGTAGGATTAAACATGTAATTAAATTCTAACAGAACCATAATAATATTTATTACATCGTATATTATCCACTTATGACTTTATATTACCCGTTCATTTTTCAATTCTTTGTTAAAGCAATGTTTTGGGTAATAATCATTTTATTTATCATACGTGTTTTGACTTTTTATTCCTGGTATTATTACTTAGATCCTGATTTATTTAATTCTATAATGTAAAACAAGATTTATATATCATTAATATTTAGTATATAAGTATATATAATAGATAGATAAATGAAATTAAATACATCGTACATGGAGACAGTAGGTCGTACGTATGCATGAATGTTGTTTCTGTTTTCTTATTGAATAGAATGGATGAAAGTAATTGAAATATATATATATATATATTTGTATTATTATGTCATATATTTATTTTTTATTTATTATATATACTTTATATTCATTTTTGAATGGTCAATGTGGGGTGTGTATCTCATCGCGTCGTGGAGACAGTAAGTCATATGTACGCACAAGCGACGATATCATTTCATTGATGGTTAAATGGTGTGGAATTGGATGATATATAGATTTTAAATAAATAATATCATGTTATATTCATTATTTAAATCCATTATACTCATCAATATACTAATCCAAATTATGTATTGTTGAATAAAAAATTACACGATAGTGTGGAGATGTTAAGCCATGTGTACGCATGCATGGTGATATTGTTATTTGTAGGATGGATAAAAGGAGGATTATGGTTGTACCATAATTATAATAAAATCTAATTGAGTGGAATATATTATAGTAATTACTTTAGTATAGAAACAACAAAATAAAAATAAGTAGTAAAAGAAAATAATTTTGAAAGTGGCAATAAAACAATTACCTATATTATGTGTATTTCCTTTTGTTATGCACAAAAGGGCTTCTTAAGATTGCTTTCTGCTGATAGGGTGGTCTCTAGGATGATATGAGGGAAGTTTAGAGGAGATTTAGGTAGGGATAGGACGATACAAAGGGCTTTTTAGGTGAAATTAAAGGAGAAGGATAGGTGCCCTTTTATAAGATAGGGGAGGGGAACCATTGGAATTTCGTGAAATAAGAATTTATTATAAATTTATTTTCAGTTTATAATGGTCCCAAACTCATTTATTGTGAATATGATATGAGGATGGGTCAAATTCCTCTCATATAATAAAATTTAGACATGTTTGTATTTTATTTTAAACCTTATCATTTTGATTTATCCTTATTTAATCTATTTAATTTTATTTGTGGTAATAAAATTATAAATATTGAATGGATATAAATATTTACTTATGTAATGTAAATTTTCTATAATTTAAAAATTTATGAAATTTTAGAACATATTATTTTCATTTTGTAATTTTTAAATATTTTTTTAAAATAAATTAATAATATTATATTTTTATAAAATATAAATAGCGTTAATTTTGACACTATTCATTAATTTGATTTTAAATAAATTCCCAAAAGAAGATAAATTCGAGAAAAGAAATTAATACACTCATAACATTTCATTTTCACCTAGAAAATTCATGCAGAATATTAATCAGTTCATACGATATTTATTTTAATATTTTTAAAACTATTTAATTGATATTTCTATCAATAAAATAATTTCTACATAACTATTGTGTCATCATGAATGAGAATTATTTAATTTCTAAAAATTATAAATAAATTCACATTATGTAGATAATTGCATTATATTTCTAGATACTATTTATGTTCAAAGTGTTATCATATGTATCAATATATTAAAATTATTATTCTTATAATATATATGATAGAGACATGTTGTCACCTTCTTTTGTTTTAATTATAATTATATCACTGTCATAGAAAAAGTCCACTAAATGAATTAATAATGACCCCTAAGTGATATTGGTCTACTATAATTAATCTAATAGGATTTTGGTAGATGTTAGGGTAATTTTATTATCTTTATCATATTATTAGTTACCCTAATTTACCGGATTTACCATTAAATTTGGTAAATAAAAATTACAATAGTTACTATTCATAATATCAAAAAATAAAATAAAATTAGCCTACTAACGTAATTTTGACCCATTTATTCCAAATATGGAATCCATTTTTCATAATTCAAAATAATTAATTAGAAAAAAAATAATTTAAAATTAATTCTTGTTATCAATACCAAAATGCAGATTTTTATGAAGTAAAAACATACTAAAATATTATCATTTATTTATGACCAATTTAAATATAAAATTACATCCAATTACCAAAATTATATTAAATGATAAAGACCTAATATATTTACACTTTAAACCCAATTAAAAATATATTCTAGCTATATAAATAAATTTTATGAAAATGATGTTTTGAATTAAAATGCTGCATTTTTCAAATATTAATTAAAATATGATATTTATCAGAAAAATACCAAAAATTCAACGAAATTACATTTTGGTTCTCTTATTCTAAATAACAAGTTTATTTCTTCAAATAGAATATATAAAAGTTCTAAAACTAGATTTAAAATTGATCCGTTATTAAAAGGTGGAAAAACTGCATTTTTTGGGAAATATTTCTTTTATCCAAAAACTTGAATGTGTTCTTATATCATGTTCTAAAAAAATAAATAATTTTAATTTTAATGTTATAGAAAATTAAAATTTTGGTTCATACTATTCATAATAGCTAGTTTATATCCCATTAAATAAGAGAATTATAATAATATATCGTTGTTTAGTGAAACTCGGTATTGTGTACAACACAAGCTATCATGTAAGATCACTCTTACTTGTAACACCAGAAAAGTCAGTGTTTTGTATAGTGCAATCTTCCTTTTGTGTTATGTATAACATAATCCAAACATAGTTCTTTTATACATTGAAAAAAATATACTCAATGTTGCTTGTATCGTACGCTAACTCAATTTTGTTTGTAACATACGACAAGTCGGTTTAGTGTGAAAGAAATGTTTGACTTAGTGAATTACAAGATGTAAATGAAAATTTTAATTTATTAAAAAAATGGAACATTATAACTCGGGGTGTTACGTTATACCACCTTAAAATGAATTTCACCCTCGAAATTCGTCAGGGTTATAAAACTTTTACTATTTAAAAGTTTATTTTATAAAAACCAATATCATAAAAAGGAATACTAAAACGTCATTTTAAAAAAGAATGTTAAAAACAAAATAGTTACCCAAATAAAATCATCATTGGGTTTCCCCATAGGATACCATAAGTTATAATTGAAAACATTTATATGGATGAAAAATATATTCATCAAGTTCTAATGGATAGTGATATAAAACAAGTTTTAGAGAAAGTTAACAACTAGAAAGCCATAAATTTGTGATGATTTAAGGGACCATCTGAATCATCAGATAAAAAGGTACTAAGATAACATTTTTAGTTTACAAGATCTTTTCCATAATGTTGAAGAACATGAGAATAAGTACAATTTCACCATTGGTTATTCCTTGACCAATTTCCACTTCATATTTTATTTAATGAAATGAAGCTGAATTGTTCATTCTTGAAATGTTAGCATATGGTGCAATAAATGATAGTTCATTCCATCTCTCTCAAAAAAAAGGTTAGTATAGGTAATAAAATATGAATAAGACCACCTATAGTTAAATAATAAATTAATCTAGTAAAATTTAACCGGAATATAACTTATACTATCCATAAATGGATAACCTTACAATCCTTCAAAAAATGAAAATATAAATATTTATAAAGATGTAAACTAAATTGACTTAACATTTATCTATAATATCTCATAAGTTAGTTCTTGGTTTTCACATTAAAAACTTGGGAATTCCTTAATCATTTATTCTCTTAAAAAAAATTAATAATATTAATTACTATAAAACCTTAGTGAAAACATGCATTCTGTCAAAATTCACTCTTTCCACACACCAAAAATACCAAAAAATCTATATACTCAAACCATGATATCACATTGTCTGTATATTATTATTGAGTCATTAATACATTCAAACATCTCGTTATCTCCTTATCTCATCATTATGCACATTTCATGCATTTTCTAAAAATATTTGAATAACATTTAATAGTTATTGGTGTCATGTGTTCAAATACTTAAGGAGAAAAAATAGGGTAACCATTATTTAGATTTTTCTTTATTCCATAGTACCATAAAATTACTTATAGAACATCATTCTTGATAAAAATGAAATCATTCCACTATCTTCTTAAAACATTAATAAATCTTCATCATTTTATTCCTTAACACATTTTTCAACTCATATATCATTTGTTGTCTCTTCATCATCAACAACATAAATACTACCCATATGACTATGTTGGTTCCCATAATGAGTTTTTCACTTAGGGAATCAGTTTTCATAATTCCCATACATTCAACATTTAATAAATTTAACTATCATTGATGTCTTATAAATACCAATATGCTTTCCCAATGTGTTAACTGGACCTTTTCCTTTGAAATTACTAGCTTTGTGTACTTATTTTCCATAGCTATGGAATATTCTAGTTCCTTTGAAACATTATCCTAGATGCCTCTCCTCACATGATTTACATTAGAAAAATTGAACTTTATTTCCTCTTTGATCACCATAAAACTCCATATTTCTCTTATTATATGGTTTTGGAAACTCACCAAAGTTGATATTATTGATCATATTATGAGATTGAAGATTAGTCATAATAACAATGTTTGACCTTCCAACACCCATTTAATTTGGTTTCACATGAAAAATATCATTCCATTGATCGTAATATTCTTTATTAACATGAAGCCTCCTGTTTCCAACCATTTTATAAAACCAAAAATGAATAGTGTGAGAGAAAAAAATTATACTAATAAATTAACATAATCAATGGGGGTTACTTTCAATATCTAACGTCTTAAGTCTAGTACTAGGTTATTCATGATCTTTACCATAATTCTGGGACTGTAACATTTAGTTAGACTTACCCTTAGGGGCATCCCTATACATACTATAGAAATATCTCTAGGTATATCATTAAAGTTTTCTAATCCTAGTTTCCAAAGGTTAACTAAACCTTCACTCTGATACCAACTATAATGACCTAATCTTGATGTACATTGTTATTACATTTAATTTTCAGAATACATAATACATGACAAAAAAAGACTCCCAAATATCATATTATTTTATTGTATTTGGAAATGTAGAATGTAATCTTCTAACATGGTAAAAGATCTTCAACATCTCCCATAAATATCTTCCCCATTAGTTTTCCTACCTAAAACCATTCTTTATATCCTGGGTAAAAGAAAACATAAAATCGATGAGATTAAATTATCAGTAAGGGAAAACATTGAGAACATAGAACAATACATAAACATAAGAATGTAAAAACATGGACACTAAGTTTAAATATCAAAATCTTTGGTCATGTAATAAATCATTGTTGTACGTAAGGCATAGATCATATAAGTAAAATTAACCATGATAAAATAGAAATGGAAAAAAATATAGGATTGTGGAATATAAATAAACACATAATACTTTTTTCACATTATCCAAGGCCTTTATTCAAAGGATATAATAGTGGACAAAGTCCATTACTGAATCGAGATTACATGTCGTTCGATCCATGTATTACTAAAGTGGATTTACTTGTCGTTACAGCCCTATATTACTAAACTGTATTTACTTGTCATTCCATTCATATATATCTCATGAGATATAAATTTTTACCCAAAGCATTGGATGGAGATATAGGTCCCACCCATCTCATAGTGAAATCATTCTTTCATGTGCCACAAAAACATAAACCATTCATCATATCATAACCAAAGAAATAAAATGGGTTTTATAAACATCATTCCATAAAAACATAATCCATATAAAATATAATTACATAATTAACAAAATAAAATCATAGTAATAATATGTATAGAAAAATAACCATATTTAAGGGCATCTTCTTATATGGAAAATAATTTTGATAAAACACCTGAACTTAATTCATGAGGAAAATAACCTTTCTTTTTCAAAAACATTTTCTTTTATCCAAATGCCACATAATTTTAAAATAAAATAATTCAGGTGAAAATAATATAGAAATTATTTATAGGACTCTTTATTGAAATAATGTGTCATTAAACTGTAAAAATACATTCATTCCATATAAGATAAAAAACATTATCCTCAAACTCTTGCCTGAAAATTCAAAAGGTACCTCAAATCGAATAACGATAAAAGGTTAATTTAGTTATGTTTAATAAAAAATAACCAAAGGGTGAAATTAACATTAAATGTTTTTATAATAATATAAATAATAGTACATATATAGAAAACATGTATGTGGGTGATAAATATATCCCATTAAATACTTACTTATAAACAATCTTGGATAAAAATGAGATTGCAATGTTGTCCCTTATCTTACGTCTGATTTCATCCATATGTTTATGAAAATCATGTATTGTGGGTTTAAATATATTATTAACTTATAAAATAACTATAATAATATTTTTTACATCACATATCATTCACTTATGACTTTATATTACCTGTTCTTTTATCAATTCCATGTTAAAGCAACGGTTTTTTTAATAATTGTTTTATTTTTCGTACGTGTTTTGACTTGTTATTGTTGATATTATTACATAGATCATAATTTACATACTTCTATAAAGTAAAAAAATTATATATCATAAATATTCATTATATAAATATATATAATAGATATATTAATGACATTGAATACACCGTTCATGGAGACAATGGGCTGTACGTACACATGATTGTTGCTTCTGTTTCCTTATTGAATTCAATGAAAGAAAGTAAATGACATATATATATGTGTACATAAATACCATAGTATTATTATTTCATATATTTGATTCTTATTTATTATAAATACTATATATTCATTCTTTAATGGTTAATGTTGAGAGTGAAACTCGTCGCATCGTGGAGATGGTAAGTCGTACGTACACACGGCTGATGATATAATTCCATTGATGGTTAAATGGTATGTAATTTGATGGTACATGAATTTTAAATAAATATTATCATTTTATATTCCTTATTTACATGCATTATACTAATAAATATACTCATACAAATTATGTAATGTTGAATAACAAATTACACCACGACGTGGAGATGGTAAGTCCTACGTATGCACACATAGTGATATTGTTATTTGTAGGATGGATAAAACGAGTTATAAGGTTGTCACAAAATTATAATAAAATTTAATTATGTATAATATACTGTATTTATTACTTTAGTATGTAAACAGAATAATAAAAGTAAGTATAAGAAGAAAATAATTTTGAAAGCGGTGATAAAACAATACCTCTTTTTCAGGTTTCCCATTTTGTTATGCACTAATGAATTCCTTAAGATTAATTTCTACCAAAATTGTGGCCTCTAGGATTATTTTAGGGAAGTTGTAAGTATATTTGGGTAGATTTTGATTGATCCAAAGGGATTTGGAGGTGTAATTAAAGGATAAGGATATGTGCCTTTTATAAGAGAGGGGAGGGCGCCATTGGAATGTCTTGAAATATTATTTTATTATAAATTTATTTTTGGTTTATAATGGTCCCAAACTCATTTATTTTTAAGATATGATTTGGATGGATCAAAATATGCTCAACAAATAAAATTTAGACATGTTTTGGTTTTATTTTAAACCTTATCATTTTGATTTACCCTTATTTAATCTATTTAATTTTATTTGTGGTAATAAAATTATAAATATTAAATGGTTATAAATATTAACTTATGTGTTATAAATTTTCCATAACTAGAAAATTTATGAAATCTTAGACCATATAATTTCATTTTATAATTTTTAAATATTTTTTTGATTTTTATATAATTTAATAATATGTTATTTTTATAAAATATTAATATTGTAAATTTTGACACTATTCATTTATTTGATTTTAAATAAAATCCACAGACAAGATAAATTCGAAAAAAATATGAAATACACTCCTAAAATTTTATTACCACCTATATAATTCTTGGAGCACAATAATCAGGTCATATTATTTTTTTCATTTTTAAAACTATTTATTTAATATTTCTTTTAATAAAATAATTTCTACATCGTTGTTGTGTCATCATTAATGGTAATTATTTAATCTATAAAAATTCTAAATAAATTCAAATAATGTAGATAATTTCATTATATTTGTGGATACTATTTACTTTCTATGTTACATCATGTTTATCACTATATTAAAATTATTATACTTATAAGATATATGAGAGTGACATGTTGTCACCTTCTTTTGTTTTAATTGTAATTACATCACTTTCATGGAAAAAAGTCCATTAAATGAATCAATTACAACCCCTATGTGACATTGTTAGACTTTAATTTATCCAATAGGATTTTTTGAGGTGTTATGGTAATTTTATTATCTTTATCATATTGTTAGTTACCCTAATTTACCATATTTACCTTTAAATATGGTAAATAAAAATCACCGTAGTTGTTATTAATAATATCCAAAACAATAAAAGTAACCTATTAACATAATTTGGACCCACGTATTCTAAATATGGAATCCATTTTTCATAATTAAAAACACATAAATAGAATAAATTAATTTAAAATTAATTCTCGTTGTCAAAACCAAAAAAGTGGATTTCGAAGTAGTAAAAACATATCAAAAGATTGTCATGAATTTAGGTCCAATTTAAATGTGAAATTACGTCCAATAAATAAAATTAGATTAAATTATACAAAAAATCCAATTAAAATTTAAAACCAATTATAAAGATAATATAACTATATAAAAAAATTAGATGAAAATTTAGTTTTGAATTAAAATGTAGTATATTTAACTATTCATTAAAATATGAATTTTTATTGAAAAATTCCAGAAATTCAACCAAAGTAAATTTTTATATCCTTTTTCCAAATATAAATTTTATTTTATCAAATATAATACATAAATGTGTTAAAAATAGATTTAAAATCGATGTGCCATTAAAAGGCGGCAAAACAACATTTTTTTTAAAATACTTCTTCTATCTGAAAAATTGATTTTATTATTATATAGTGTTCTATAAAATAAATAAGATTAATTTTAATGTTATAAAAATTAAAAATTTAGTTAAAATATTCATAAATTCTAGTTTACATCCCATTAAATAATAATATTCTAATAATATATTGTTGTTTAGTGAAACTCGGTATTGCGTACAAGGCACGCTATCGAGGAAGGTCACTCTTACGTGTAATGCAAGCCAAGTAATTATTGAGTATATTGAAATATTACTTTGGTGTTATGTACAACATAATCCAAACATATTTATTTTATACATTCAATAAACTCTATACTCATTTTAGCATGTATCGTATGCCAACTCAGTGTTGCATGTAATATACAACAAGTCTGTTTAATGTGAAAGGAATGTTTGACTTATTAAATTGTAATATATAAATGAAAATTTCAATTTATTCAAAAAAAATGATCCAAAAAACTAGGGGTATTAAAATTAAACCTATAGAATACAAGTTCATATCATTCTCTATTTATTTTAAAGGTATTTGGTATCAATGCCTACCTTTAGTAGAATTTTCATACAACAATATGTTTCAATCTGGTACTCAGAAGGATCCTTATGAATCCCTCTATAGTAATAAGTGTATAGCTCTTAAACTTTGGGATTAATATGGGGAAATAAATCCGCATAGACCTGATATTTTTGAGGGAATAGAAGAGAAGTTTATATCTATTCAACAACATATAACAGTAGCTCATAGTTGATAAAAATGTTATGTTTCCAATCGACAAAAAAACATAGATTTTGAAGTCGGTGACAAGGTATTTTTAAGAATATCTCCCTGGAAAACAATAATGATATCTTTAAAGAAGGCAATTTTTATCCCTAGGTATATCAATCCTTTTGAAATTATTGATCTTGTTGGGAAGGTAGCTTACAGATTGGTGCTTCCACTCAATTTCTCCCAAATACATGATATGTTCTGTATATCTCTCCAATGAAATTACATACCTGGTCCTTCACATGTACTAAACATAGATTTCATTCCACTGTATAATTATCTTTATAATGAAGAACAACCAATATATATTCTAGATCATAGTGAAAAAGATATACGAAACAAGACCACACCTTTGGTTAATTTTTATGGTGGAACTATCTATTTGAGGAATCTATGTGTGAACATGAGTTTGTCTTGAGGAAAAGGTATCATCATAATTTCATATCTATGTGATGATATTTTATAGATAAATTCATTTTACATGGTATATATTGTAACTCCCCATTATTTTAATAAATATTTCTCTTTCAATAATTTAGATTCTTTAATATCTTGCATTGTATTCACCCACAAGTTTAATCAAAACTATGAGATTCTATAAAATGGTCATTTTAACATGGCTTTTAAATTATCTAAATATGAAAATATATGGTTTTCAAAAATATAAGATGAATTTATTGGTCACCAATTAATTAAAAATGAATATATAAACTAAATTATTATAAATAAAATATTTGTATTTTCATGATCGCAAAGCCATTTTGTCCAGATAAATTAAATTAATTACAATAAGTGAATGATATTGATAATATATATATCTAATATATTTAATAAATTATTTTTTATATTTATCCAATCGATTTTATGTTATAGGATAAGAACAAGAACAATTTTATGCAAAGAAACCTATATTTTTAAAAATTGTAATTTTACTACCTTTTAATGGAGAACCAATTTTATTTAAAAAATTTAACACTTTTATATTTTTTATATGACAAAATAAAATTATTATTTAAATAGTTTTATAAAAAAATAATTTTTTTTATTGTTTTGTGTTTTTCTGATAAGTTTCATTTTTTGATGAATAGTAATAAAATAATGTATTTTAATAGAAAACAAATTTTTTGTGTAAATAAATTATAGTGTTAAAATTAATTTTTAATTGGTATTAAAGTATTATAAGATAATTTTCTTTTTCATTTAATCTAATTTAGTTCATTGGAATTAATTTCACATTGAATTTTGAAATAATAACATTTCAATATTTTGAATGTTCTTACTTTTAAAACCAATATTCTCATTCCATCTGTGAGATTAATTTTAAATTAAGTAATACAACTTATGTGTTTTGAATTTTGAAATAATGGATTCCATATTTTTAATCCATGGGTCCAAATAATGTAAATGTGTTCCTTTGTTAGCATTATGAATAGTAACTTTAGTAATTTTTATTAACATTAAAAAGGTAAATTGGGTAATTATGGGTAAAAGTAATATTATAAATATTATAAAATTAATCTAACACTTGTCCTTATTTAATTGTATGATTTATTATCAACCAAAAACATCCATAAGATGAAATTATATCCTTGTTAAGCCACTTTGGTGAGAGTATGGAATTTATTATATTTTATATAAAAATAAGTTTAGGATGTCATAGTCATATTTTTCATAAATATATCATTTTTAGTAAGGATGTGAAGAAGATAGATTCAACTATAAATAATAATTTTAAAGAAAATTTTTTATCATGGTGATTTATTTTTAATATTTATGAAATAAATAATTACCTAAAAGGTTTACCAAATGACTACGTAGTAGTGATTTTGTTGATAGAAATATCAAATAAACGTTACTACCCTTCTTAAAATAAATTTAATCTTGGATAATTATTGTGATTATCTAAATTTCTAGATGACATATACCTCATAGGTATATAATAATTTTTTTATAATTTAACCTCTTATCAACATATTGTTAAAAATCCAAGAAAATAATAGTATCAAAATTGACAGGATTGATATTTTATAATAATAATTTATTATTAAATTATTAAAAATCATAAAACGTCTCTAAGAATAAAACAAATTATAATATGGTCATAAATATTTGTATAATTTAATTTATGGTATAATTGACATCAAATAAGAAAAAATTTACAATCTTTCAAAGTTGAAATATTTGTTACCTCGGTTAAAATTATAATTATATAACTAAGGGATCATCAATATGATAAGGTTTAAAAAAACATATCAATATTATATTTTATGATGATAATAAAACGTTATATAACTTTATCATTGAATCCATATCCTTCTTATGTATTTGGATTGAGATTGAATTTATTATAAATTAATATTTTTGGAAATTCCAACAGTGCCCCTCACCTCAATTATAAAAGGCCACCTCCTCACTCACTTATTAACATCACAATGAACCTTAGATATCAACCCTATAACTCCCATTTACATTTTAAACATCCCAAATCACATATTAGAGGTTTTGGTCCTCTCAAAATACCAACTATAGTGTACCTAAGAGGAGATCTAGAGGAGGCTCGCTGGAGAAGAGGTCATCTCCTTCACCGACTCTTTCAAATATTATTTCTTCTTCTACTTACTATTCATCTATTATTACAATTTTAAAATAATAAATATAGTATCACATATAATTTTAGATGTTATTAATATTTTGTTACAAATAAATTCCATATTTTATCGATCCTATAAAAAATGAATGTATGACATGTGCTTACGTTAGGCTTACCGTCTCGAGGCCTTGGTGTAATCTATTTTTCATCCCCACTATACCTAGATGATTATAATGATGGAAATAGTAAATATATATTATAATTATAAAATGATATTGATTTTATATAAAACTATATACCATCAACTTCTATATCATTGCATCATTAAGGGAATGATATCATCGCTTGTGCGTATGTATGACCTACCATCTCCAAGACGAGATGCAATTTATTCTACAAGATCACCATTAAATAATGATTTTATAAATATAAATTACGAATAAATATGATATATGTTACCTTAATATCATTCTTTAAATTAAATAACTACAACCTATGCACATCAATTGATAGTATACCCCAAAACATACAAAAAATTAAAAATGGTGTAGTTTACACATGAAAGAAGTGTATTATTATTATCAAAATGGTGGTAATATGGTCATATATTATAAAATAAATATAAAAAGGATTACGGAATTACTTATAAAATTATTTAATCCATTATACAATAATTTCATATAGTTACTAAATATATCATACCAAAGGTGATGGTTAATTTTAAAAACTCATTATTATCCAAGATTGTTTATATGTATGTATTTTTTAGGGTATATTTATCTTCCATGTCCATGTATCTTAAAAATATATTCCAAAATATTCTAACTACTCTATCTAAATTGTTTAAATTAATTTATACCCATTTTTTATTTTTTTTTAAATGGTTTGAATGGAATATTTTTTTCATTTTCCTAACGATATACTTTTTGAATTATCTAGAAAAAGTATATGGAGAATGTTTTTTTTATTTTATATATAATGAATTCATTTTTATGATTCAATGATTCCCTAATTTCATAAAGAATCCCTCACAATCATACATGGTTATTTTCAAATAAAATGTTTTCTTTAAAAATTGTGTGGCATTTCATGTAATGAAACCACTTTTTAATAAGAATGGAAATTTTACTCAAGAATTATTTTCAAGTGATCTCACAATATTATTTTCCATATAAGTCTACATTCATTTTTGTTAATTATATTTTAATGGGAATATATTTTAAGTATATTATCCCTATTTTTAAAAAAAATTAATTCTCATGTGTTGAATTTTTGAACCCTCCACACAAGGAAACCCCAGACTCGAAAATGGGGTTACTCCCCAGAGGTAAATCCCCAGCCAGGGTGGAGACATTTCCAGTTGAGATAGAAAAGCATCCCAGATGTTAAAAGTATAAGTAATTATGGTTCCTAGTAAATCCATCAATATGTGTGGGATATGACCCATTTCATTTCCATGGATTATGTTCTGATTGGATTGTATCTAAGAAAAATGTTTATTTTCATGCGTTGTTGTATGATGAATGATTTATGTTTTTGTGGAAAAAATATGTATGGTTTTAATTGTGTGGTGGGTGGGACATATATCTCATTATAATACATTGGGTACAGATTTATATCACATGATATAGACAGGACTGGAATAATGAATGATCTCAGTTCAGTAATAAAGGGCTGGAACAAGGTATGATCTCAGTTCAGTAAAGGACTTTTCCATTATAATGGTCATTGAAATGACCCTTGACTAATATGGAAATGATTTTCTA
Source organism: Viscum album (assembly GCA_963277665.1). Classification (NCBI taxonomy): domain Eukaryota; kingdom Viridiplantae; phylum Streptophyta; class Magnoliopsida; order Santalales; family Viscaceae; genus Viscum; species Viscum album. The sequence continues at coordinate 765,991,352 of OY728129.1, forward strand.
TGATCATGGTTATGATAAAAATAACATGTATTATGGTATGCTATGGGGAATATGTTCTTTAGTGAACTTATTTGATTTATCCCATGACATGGTATCATGATATATGATATATAGGATACAATTATAAAATGTTATTTTTATATTCTTATGTCTTATGACTATAATATTATTTATATCTCCCTTAATAAGAATATGATCTCACCATTTCTTTGGATTATTTTTTCCCACATATGAAGAAGGGTATTAAGTTAGATGTTTCAAAAAAGGATCAAGATATAAAGGAATAAATAGAAGGCGATGTAGATGTATTGTGAACCAGTGGATTATGTTTCCCACTTTCTAAATACAATAAATCTATATAGTCCTGTCATGGGATTTTAATGTTGTTTATGTAATATTATTCTATATGGGATTAATATCTATATATTTAATGAATATCTCATTATAGTTTTTACCTTATCTAGGAGGTGTTCAACAACTTCTAAATCTAATACACTCTATAAAATGTATCATTAACCATAATATTCTACATAATCACTTCCTCACCTGCCCAAAAAAGTGTCAAACAACATGGAATCCAATAATGGTCATCTTACAACTCCATCTGAATCGAATCATGGTCAATGTTATTTTACACACATTCAATAAATATTATATTATAGTCCCATTATCCACTAATTTCAACAATAAAATCTCAATGAATATCCTACACTATGAATATAGTATGTCCCAACTATCTATCCTCTTTAGGATTGAATGTTGTGCTTGATCTTAGTAGAGTCCCAATGGACTTTTTATACACTACCAGAACCATGATGTATAATAAGTTTTTCTATCCAAAACAATGATCGTCGTAACTCCTTGTATGTGTATGATCGTATGTATATAAAGTGTTCCAATCTCATCTAGTAGGAAAGTCTCCAAGATCAGTAAGAAGTAAACACATTTATTTATATGTCAGAAAATCACCCAAAAAATGACACGTCACCATGGGGTCTGGGTTAACCTAGTAACAACGTTGAACATGAAGTCCTCCCACATAATAGTAAGGGATTATTTCATCAGTTTCTTACTAATGGAATCAGGGACTATATTAAGACAAAAACCTATTACAAATGTTATTACATGATTTTTAACATAAATATTCAGTAAATAAAACCTAATGATTATGAGGCCTAGCATCATTGAAGACTAGGTTCGTAAAAAATTGAAATGAAAATATAAAATTACATATTTATTTTATTCTCCATAAGGAGAAACTAAATCCCATTTAACTCCTAAAACTTCATAGGACAACCTATGATATATTTAAAATCAATTGGTGATAAAAAAAATACTATTAATGGACTAAACATAATAAGGAATCATAAAATGTGAGTCACAATTATAATATGATATCATAAAATAGAAGGGTCATGAGTAATTAGTGGGGGTAGAAAACATAATTAATATTGTATCATAAGATCCTATAAATATAATAAATGTGTTGGAAAAAACAAGACATAATAATAATAAATTGATAAAATCCAAGATAATATAACATAGTAAAAAGAGTCACATAGTGGATTAGGTTCATTCCCTAATCCCATACATATCATCTCAATAGACAAAATCTTCATGAAATGAATTTGAGTGATATATGGGGTTACCAATTTAAATATGTCATGATTATCAATTCTAAAAAATTTAAATCATTCATATGGAAGAAATGTAAAATTTTCCCGTTGAAAGAAATGAGTTACCTAATCATGCATCATATAACGAAATCAAAATATATTTCTTCAACAAATCATTTTAGAAATGAATAAAAGGTATATATTACCCAATAAAATATAGGGATATTATCATAGTTATATATGTGATAAACATATATATATATATATATAATTTAAAATAAATATGTAAAATTAAAGGTAGAGATAATGTAATTTACAGAGAGAGATCATAACCTAAAGAAAAGCGTGGTTTTTTGAGTTACAATACTTCTTATCCAAATCATCACATATTGTCCTTATCATCATTAATAATAAAATTATGTTATTTATTGGAATACTTAAGAAAATTTTCATATTTATTAATCACAATATTTTATTCATAACAATGTTATATTAAATTAATTAATAAAATATTTTTACATTAGATGTTTTGATGATACTCAACCCATATGTAAAAAATGACCTCGATAAGTTAACTATGGTAAAAGTTGTCATTATTCAATCATCTACAGAATAATAATCAATAAATAGTTATAGTTTTTATTAATAAAATAAACTTTTTAAAACATCCTTTAAATATTTTTATGAAAAATGAGAAACTTTACAATCATAAAGATGGTAGGTCATACGTACGCATATGTAACGTTTCCATTTTTCAATGATAATTATGGAAAAAGATAAGTATTGTTTTATATTCTAGAATCATTATTGTATCATAATTAAAATAAAATTTCCTTAAAAACTCATATATATAGCATCCATGTGTTGTTTAAATGATATAAAATCACATCACCTCATGGTGTGGGTAATCCACACATGTGTACAAATGATGTTATCATTTATCAATGAATAAAATGACAAGAAAGTAGATTATATATTATAATTAAATTATTATAAATATTTTATTACTATATATATATAAATTAAATCTATAATTATGTGCATCAATGAGTGGAGTTAAATGAAAAATGTATAACATCAGTTTGAGTGGTGGTAGTCCATTGTATGCATGAACTATATTTATTTCATATTTGATAAAATAATGAGATGGATATAGGTTTGAAAATAACATAATAAAATCTTATTTTATGGTTTAAAATTTTTTATATATCAAAATTGTTGAAGAATATTTTATAGTGCTAGAAGAATAAATAAAACTAAAATAGTCAGTTAAAGAAAATACTTCTTCCTGGGAAAACATTGTTTTCTTTACACCTTAAACACACTAAGGTTCGTATTTTTCCCAAACAAAGACTAATATAATGAGGGTAGGGATTTTAGGAAGTGATTTTGGGAGATATTTGATGATATGAAAGGATTTTTATTTGAGTGAAAATATGATAGGTGGTTCACCTTTATAAGAGAGTGGAGGGTTTCTCTTGGATTTACTTAAAATATTAATTTAATATAAATTTATTTTTTGAAAAAAACGTTCTTAAAAGTTATGATTATTATATTTATGATTATGAGGCTAAATTATGTCTTCATTTTATAAATTTTCAGGTTTTTATTATTCTTTTTCCCTTTTCACATATTTTAACCTAGATTAACCTGTTTTGAAATTTCCTATGATAATGAAATTTTTATTATTTAGGGTAATATGTAGTTACTATAAAAGGAAAATTTTTCTTATAAGTGGACCACAGATGATATGTTTAAACAAATAAAAATCACTTGGATGGTGATTTGATTTTTATGAATTTTAATCATTTAATAACATATTATTTATAATAAAATAACAGTAATATAATTTTAGGAAATATTGATTTAATTTTATTTTGAAAACAACATGATTGAAAATAAATTACAACATAATATTTTAAGACATCAATAATGTGTTATATTTCTCTACAAAATTAATTGAACTCTATAATTCATTACAATTATATTTATTTTATAATTTTTAAAATCATTTATTTTATTTTTCTACTAATTGAATGAATACTATGCTGGCGTTGAATAAACAATTAAAGTATTTATTTCATCTCTAAAATTTCAAAATAAAATAAAATGATGAAAAATAGATTTATCTTTAAAATGAATATTTATAATTTAATTTTTTATCTTTATGTCTGTCACAAAATATTATTGAAATCTAAAGCAAGTCGGTGTAATTTTTGACATTATCTTTTAAATAAACAATATAATGGTAAAAATTAACCAATAGTGCCCTAAATTTCCATATTTTAAAAAACATAATGCAAATTAATGATAAATTATCATTCCATATTAAAAAAATAATTTTTTCGGTTATTTTTTACTTCTTATAATATTATTTTTAAATTTAGTTCCCTAGCAAAGCCTTACCATGGTGATAATTTTTAACATGGTTACTATTCATAATGAATAATAATTAAAGTGAAATATTTTGAAAATTTGTAATTTAAGATTCCAAATATGGAATCCATTTACAAAGATTAATTTTCTATTTGAGCATAATTTAATTAAAAATTAAACCTATGAAACAATATGAGAATTAGTTTTTTAACGTATTTTAAGTAAAAATGTTTTTATACCACATTCAAGTATAAAATTCAATCCAAATACTATAATTAGTTTATTAATTGTATTAATGAACTAAATTTACTCTTAAAATTTTTAAAATAAAAATAAACTTAGAAAATTCTTAGAAAAATAGAGATATCATTGATAATCCATATTTTTTCCTATTTATTGGAAAATCAATCTCTTTAGTGGAATCCAAAAAATTCACTCAATGAAAATTTGGACATTATTATATAAAAAATGAAGTTAAATTTTTCTATTTACTTTTTATAATTTTTCATAAAAAAATTAATATTCCCTCACATAAGGTAATAAAAATGTTTTTTAAGAAAACCTATTTTTGAAGAATAAAATGACTTTACAAACAAATAACATTCTTATTAATAAGTTTTTTTTTGAGTTGGGCCATAATAAATATTTAATAATTTGGGTTATAATATTTCTACACACCAATTCAAAAGATAGGTTATAATGGTAATATTTAAATAACAATATTTTTATAGTATATCTAAATTCTCTGAAAACTAAATGTTGTGTTTTAAGAAAGATATCATGCATTTTATTCTATTAACAACCATGGGGTGTTTCATTATTCACCCTTATGAAATTTCATCTTTAAAATTTCACATTATTAACAATAGTTAAAATAGGTGAGTATACTTCTACTTTATGTCTTCGATCGATTCTCATGTTTCCTCTTCATATATATGGTTTCACAATTATACATTGATTAGAAGAGTTATATTGTTGCATAGAAAATTATAAATATGATCAAAGAACACCACCATCTACTCTAAAAAAGAGGGAACAACATATTGTGGAACCATATATAAATTTAGTACATTTTATGGCTCTTATATGAACTTCCTTAAAATATCACCATAGAATATTTTCTGTGCTTGAGAAAGGGTTGTAGGAATTTTAGCTGATATGCTAAAGATATGACGCGATCCAGAATCTGAAATGCGATGATGTACCAGGGATATATATGAAAATTATCCCAAAATCTCATTACTCTCTTATTTGGGGATATTTGGAGGAACACTTTATCTGTATCCTCTAACTTCATGTCTCATTAGTGTTGGTCAATATAGCTCTTCTATCAACATTGAACATTCTTAAAGTGTTTTTGAATGCTCTTCGTATTTTTTACCATTTCCTATACAATTCCAGGTCCCAATAACATGAATTCAACATCTTTATCCCAACATAAATTTTTTGGAACTACCTTCCAATATATGAATAAATATTTTCATATTTCTCATCAGATTAGGGGTGATAATCCATTCTTAGGTTTAACTCATCATTTAGAGCATGTTTCATAAAATTTTAGAACATCGATGTAAGTCTTAGATCTTTGTCAAATACAATTATTAATGGGGTTATTTGAATCTTAACCACCTATTTGATGTATATACTTGAATATTTATTGTGTTATAATTCCTATTGAATTGAAATTAAGTGATTATTCCTTTTAAGATAATCCACAACAACCTATATATTATTACTTGCTCTTGATTACTTTAGAAAACTAGTGTAAATATCCATGGTTATGTTTTCCGATTTATGTGCAGGTATGGGACATAGTTTCATCCTATCCATGTATATTTATACATTAAAACATTAATTTATATCATACTAGAAACATTGATTTTTATTGAATGAATTATTTATTCATGTTGTCCCACCAATAGAGATCATAGAGATCTTAATACATCTTTATGCTCCCTGTGGGGATGGAGAAGGTTTAGTTATATGCATCTTTCAAAATCTCGTTCTTTATCACATTATTTTATTGTATACATAGTCTTAACCCAAATAATACAATTTCATTGTCATAAGTTTTTAACCCTTATGATTTCCCATTTTTTATAGCTTCCACGTTCATCAAAAATTCTAAATATTCTCTTTGACAATCCTTTATCATCTACATTATGGATGGTTGAGAAATAATTTCACAAAGGAATTATAATGTATCCTCCATAATAACTCCTAGTTCAATTCTCTTCAAGTCTATGAATACTGGATCCTCCTAAATTGTAATAATTTATATGGTTTTTGGAACCTTTATACTTGGAGAATCTATCAATTTAATTTTTTTAGCATAGTAGTGGATTGAGTAGTAATCTTCCTTGATCAGTGGTAACCATAATTGTGGGAGAATATTCAGTTCCATCTATTTTAATATATACGTTAATAACTTTTGATCTATGTTTATTTTAAATTTATCCTCATAGAGATAAAGAAAATATGTTTTCTGTATGAGGATCACTATATCCTTCTCCAAATCATGTGTTGGGTAGTTCTGTTCATGAATTGTTAACTTTAATGATTATTAGGATATTAAAATATAATTCTATATCAATACATAGCACAATTCCTTATTTTAATCACCATTTTATACCATGAAATGATCCACTATTATGGGTAGTGTAAGTACTAGTGCAGTGAGAATATTCATTTTCAATTCTTTGAAGCTCTCTTCCATTATTCAATAAAAATAATATTTACTCCATTTTGATTATTCTTGGTTAGTGGGTGTTACAATCATGGTAATATTCTCAAAAATCATTAGTAATACTAAACATTTCTGTGGAATAAATGAATCAATATTATATATTTTGGTCTAAGATATATTCCAATTAAATTTTTCTAATAAGGGCCCAAAGTTATCCTTTTTTTAGAGGTAACATTTCCCAAGAATTATAACTCCTCCATTTAGAATTAATATTTACTATACATTAAATATACCTTCTCCTATAATAATATATTTATCATAGTATCAAAATTCTTCTCATTTTCATCTTTCATTTTGGATTATATAATTTTTTTAGTTTTACTATAAATAATCAATTTATTATTTTTTATAAATAATGAAAGATAAATAGTGATTCCAAAAGGCATGAATTTGAACTCATATTGTTCATAAATTTCTCAAAAATTTAGTTTTTAAGAAATACCACTTGTTCACCTTTAATTAGTGATATCCTAACCAAGGATCTACTTAAGAGAAATACTAATACCCACATAGTTGATCACAAAAGTCAAATATCTATATTAGGGGATACTGGTTCTTTTTCATAATTTTATTGAGTTTAATATAATTAATAAAAATACATATTGACTCTTCTTCTTCATTATGAGGAGAAACGGAACACCCCACGGTGGTTTTAACACCCTAAGCTTCCACAGTACGTTTCCCTTTGAATAATGCAATAGCTTGCCTTGTATGCAGCTTGGAGTTTTAACACACCACAACCTATCAAACTACCCATTAGGAATAGTAATACCCCCTTTTTAAAATTTTATAATTTTTTTTTCAAAATGGACTTCATTTTTTGATTCAGAGTATAAAAATAAGCTTATGGTGAATTTTTTGTATTTTTCTGAAAACTTTCAATTTTTGAGGAATAGTGAAAAACACTACCTTATTGTTTAAAACTGACGTTTTATTTAAATAATTAATTAATATATTTTAATTTATTTTAGGTCTAAATAGATACATAATGCCTATATATTTTAAATTTAATTCATTGGAGTCATTTTATAACAAGTTTAGATATATAAAATTTTGTTGAACTTTTTACCATCTTTTACCCACCTTCTAAGAGCATTTGAAAATTTTCAGAATAATTAATTTTTTTGCTTCTGTGTGTTGAATTTAAAAAATATTAGAGACACTGTTAATATTATTAAGTAATATGTGGTTCAATAAGATGAAAAAAATTTGGTAAATAGTAACTTTTGACTTTTATTTACCACGGTTAAAAGTAAATAGGGTAATTAAATGTAAAAATGATATTATAATTACCCTAAAACATGTTCTAATTATATTGGATGAGTGTAATTATACCAAAAATAACCTTAGAAATAAAATATTATCCTTTTGGTCCACTTGTATTAATTAGGAAATTTATTATTATTTTATTTAAAAAAGAGTTAAATTTGTTAAATTCAATGTTTTATAAGTAAACAATTTTTTAATATATAGTTACACACAATATAAATTTGACTATAAATATTAATTAGAAATATAAAAAGATTTCCAACATAATGGTATTTTATTTATAATTTTTATACATTAAATAATTTAATTTATTTATGACACAATGATAATACAGTAATTACCTTGTTAATGAAATATAAAAATAATTGATATTATAAATATCCAAATAAATTTAAATTGAGACTTAAGGTGAATTCCACTGATTTTTTAGGTTTATATGGAATGTTAGGGTGGATTAAATAAATTTTATTCTAAGTGATAAATTTTTTATGTCTTTCAAAAAAATCAAATTCCAAATAGTGACAAAAATTACATAATTGTGTTTTAAAAACTAATACTATATTATTAATTGATATAATATTCCTAAAAATTTGAGGTTTGGCCAAAGGACTTATATAAGGTTATATATATTAATAATGAACCACTTGGGGTTATCTTGTCTATTTATAGTATGTTTATTAACCATATAAAATAAAAATACAAAGAGACAAGGTAAATGTAAAACTATTCAACTAGGAGTTAAATATAAAAGATAAGGTTAATATGGTGACCTAAACCTATATAAAACATATTGGTAGAGATTTTTTAGACCCATATACACCTTATCATCTAAATAAATCATTTTGGAGCCATTAGAACCTCAAAATGAGTTTATTATAAAATAATATTTTCTGTTTTTCCTAAAGTGACCATCACCTCTCTTATAAAAGGGTACTTCCCCTTATCTTAATTTAACACCTAAAAATCCATTTGGATTTGTCCAAAACCTACCCATATATCCTCCCAAATTCTCTTAAATAATCCTATAGTCATTACTTTGATCATAAAGACAACCTAAGGAACCCTTTTGATCAACTCAAAAGGAAACACTCGAAGAAGAGGTAATAACCACCCTCTTTCAAGTTCTTTTCTTCTTCCACTTCCTATTTCTTTGTTGTTTCCATATCAAATAAATAACTCTAGTACCTTATACATACTGTGATGTTATTATAAATATGGTACAACCATATTCTTTATTCTATATATCCTATAAATGACAGAGTCTCTATACGTGCGTACGTACAGCTTACCATCTCTACATCGTGGTGTATTTTGTTATTCAAACACTTCATTATTTGGATGGGTATAATAATGAATATAAATGATGTAAACAATAAATATAACATGTTAATGATTATTTATATTTGATATACCATCCAATTACATACTATTTCACCATCAATAAAATGATATTGTCACTCGTGTGTATGTACAGATTACTGTCTCCACGAACACGATGAGATTCATTCCTCATCGTAATCATTCAATAATAATTTTTAGTATATGATTAAAAATAATGTTTATGAACATAATATCATTCTGTATATGAATCAAATACATCTTATCCATAATAAACATGGCTTACGTAACCAATAATATAAAGTAAAACGAATCAGTTAACACTAAAAACGATGATACTACTGAAATATTATTAACAAAGCAACATTAGAGGACCATATATGATATCATATTTATGTATATAGTTATATTATAATTTCATAAAACTGTATTAATACAGGAGGTTAACATACCATCCACTAAGGAAAATTACAAGGTAAGGGTTAATTCTACAATCTCTTTACTTATCTGAGGTTGTTAATACGTAAGTATCTACTGGGACCTCTTTATCATCCATATCCGTGTTTTCTTAATAATGTAATTCAAAACATTTTTACTATTTACTAGACTATGGGTTAAATTCATTTATACCCTTATTTGACCATATAGGTTTTGAAAGGAATCTTTCTGTCATTTTCCAAACAAGGTACTTTATGACCTTTTTGAAAAAATTAAGGTAAGAATGTCTTTTTTTAACTTATATGGTGGGTGCGGCTATTTTCTGTTGTTATAACATCATTGAAGCTTCCCATACAAGCTTATAGGAATATTTTCAAAATAAATATTTTCTTTTATAATTATATGACTTTTAAATTATTTCAAAATAGAAAGATATATTTCTCTAAAAAAGTTTTGATTTCATCTATGTCAACATTCTTTGATGGATTTTAAGTTGATTTATTATGATAAAAAACTTCCATATTATATTGATGGTTTTGTGATATGTTTGAATATGGATGTGTTATTTTTACACCATTCATGGTTTATGGATAAATTATTGACATTTTGTATGCTAGTTTTAATACGAATGTTTATGTTATGTTTAAAACTTTTCATATGAGGAATGCATTGGACTTAGTAAGTGATGGGTGGAGCCCACTATAGCTCCTAGATGCATTGTTAGGTCTAATGAGAGAAACTAGTGTCTTGGAACAAGGCCTTGAAAAAATATTATTTGTAGTCTTGGCATAATGCCTTGACTATGTGGTTATGATGTATGGAATTATGCATTCCATGATTATGAAATTGGATATTGATATTACATGTGATTATTCAACTAGTAGAATATCCATGTGAATAAGTAAATGAAATGTTTTTATTTATCTTTTCCATATTAATATGAAGTTTAAGTTTAAAAAGCCTGTGTTTTAATCTTATACATTACCTAAAATGTTTATGCTTATTTATGAAAGTTTATGCTATATTGTTATACTTACTAAGAATCTGAGCTCACCCATTTTTGTGTTTTATTTTTTCAAGGGTACAAAGAAGTATATTATGACTGACCTACAGGGATAGACTAAGGGATATTAATGTTGTAAATGGAGATAGTTTTGATGTTTTTTTTCATTTTATAATGTAATGTAAAACTTATGAATGTATCTAGTACTTCCAAGGATACTAAACTGATCGGTCTTTCCGGATTTGATCTCTTGTGATCATGCCAATGTTATATAATAATGCCCCAACTCTGTGTAACTAGGTTCAGGGAGTTACAATTGGTATTAAGGGAATTTTAGTAAAAACCTTGGAAACTATATTTAGATAAACTCTGATTAGAGAACATTACCCTAAGATAGACTTTGAGGATTAGTATAGAAGAACTTCCTAGAATTTTGGTAATGTAGATATTTTTTGTATTTTCCAAATAATACATCCCTATCTAGATACAAGCAGGTAGAGGCGGCTCTGGCACAAAAGGTCCTAGGGGTAAAACCTAAAAACACCACTTTGATCTAGACTTCAATGGGAACTGGTTCATGACAACAGGCCTTGCTGCACTCTTGGTTACGATACTCCTGGGGGATATGCTTAAGATAATTCACATTTTCTTTACAATCCATTATGATAAATTTATGAGCATAAACCTCCCCAAAGAAAATTTCTTTATGAATATGGATTATATCCATAAACTGTTCAATTTATGTTAAGTGTTTTACAAGTTTGGAATTATGTATTGTGATTCATAAAATAATCTCTTGTATGCCATTTTTTAGAAATGGCGCCTAGTGGAAGGAATGAAAACTGTATCAATGCACATAATCCATGTAGGGATTTCCCTCCTACTCAAGATAATTATAGTGGAGTTGGTGATGCAACTAGTGTTGATCATCTTATCACCATACTGGGAAAACTCACTCAGGTTATGAATAATAAACTTAATAGTTTGGAGCACCCATATCCACAACGTGGAGGATCAATGTTTGACCACTTCAAGAGGCAAAAACCACCAATATTCAATGGGAGTACAAATCCATTTGTAGCTGATCAATGGGTAAGTTCCTTAGAGAAAATATTTCATGCTTTTGGGAGTAGTGAAAGTGAAAAAGTTGTCATGGTTGTTTATCACCTCACAGGAGATGCAGATCAATGGTGTTCATTAATTCAAAATACAAATTAAGATGAAGAAGTATCAGAAATGGAGTGGCAGGAACTTTAAAGATATTTTCTTAGATAAATACTTTCCTCATGACCATCGAGAGAATATGGAAAGTCAATTTTTGAGTCTGAGGCAAAAGGAGGATGATAATGTCACAAAATATGAGGGTAACTTTACAATGTTAGCAAGGCATGCAGCAGATTATATACATAGCGTAAGGAGTAAGATTGATCGATTATTTGATGGGTTAAAACCATTTCTCCGTCGAGAATTAGTCTCACAATACTTCTCATCATACGAAGATATTATCTCACGAGCTATCAATACAGAAAATGAATTCTCTATGTCTTACAACTTTAAATAAAATCAAGAGAAGAAGAGATCTACTGAACACTCTAAAAATGAAAATAAGGGGAAGAAGGGAAAATTTGAATATCCATCATGTGGTAAATTTGGGAAGAAACACCCATGTACTTGCCTAAAGGGAATGGGATTCTGTTACAAGTGTGTTGAAAAAGGCCACCATGCTTGTGATTGCAAGGGGAAGAAAGAGGATGTCAATGTTGAATGCTACAATTGTAGAGAAAATGGGCATTATGTAAATGATTGTTTTATGTGCCAAGGGAACTTACCTCAGAAAAAGACAAGAGAGCAAGGCTAAGATTATGTGATCACTACTACTGAGGTTGAAGGTTCGAAAGATGTGGTGGAAGGTAATTTAATGGTTTCCTCAAGTTTAACCAATGATTTATTTGATTATAGATCATCGCATTGTTTCGTATCTTCCCAGTTTTCTAAGAAAATTAGATATTTTCAATTTGAATTAACAAGGGAGTTGTTAGTCAAAACTCTTAAGGGAAGTATCATCGCAAAAAAGTTTTGTGAATCAGTTCCCATTAGGGCATATAGATGTTCTTTATCTGCTGGTCTCATCGTCATTCCCAAGATTGAATTTGATATAATCCTCGGAATGGATTGGATTTTGGACCATGATGCGAAAATTTATTCTAAGAAGAAGGAGTTTAAAATTTTCAATGATGATAAGGAGTACCTTATCTTTAGAGAAGAAATGTCACCACCTAATTCTTATCTAGATCCAACCCCAATAGCTCAACTAAATTCAATTATTGGGGAGGAATAGAATGAAATAATTATGTGCGAGGAAAATAATTTTTGAATAGAGGGTGTACCTATTATGCAAGAATATGTTTATGTGTTTCCTAAGGATTTACCTAGACATCCTAGAGAACAACAAATTGAGTTTTCAATTGATTCAATTCCTAGTTCAAGGCCCATATCGAATACCCCTTATATAATGGCCACTGTGGAATTATTGAAACTAATGAAACAACTAGAGGAATTGAGACAAGGGATTTATTCACCCTAGTGTTTCTCCATGGGGAGCCCCTGTCTTTTTGTTAAGAAGAAAGATGGATCTATGAGGTTGTGAATTAACTACATGGAGATCAATGATATAACAATACAGAATAAGTATACTCTACCTCTCATTGATTATTTATTCAACCAACTTCATGGAACTCAATATTTTTTAAAGATTGACCTTCGGTCTGGATATCATCAGTTGTGTGTGAAGAAGGAAGACATTCTGAAAATAGCATTTCGAACCAGGTATGGGCATTACGAGATTATAGTAATTCCTTTTGGATTGACTATAGCACCCTCTATCTTCATGGATCTGATGAATAGAGTTTTCAAGGAATATATTGATGAATTTTTAGTGGTATTCATTGAAGATATCTTTGTATACTCAAAAATCTATAAAGAATATGAAAATAAATTGTGCACTATTTTGGAAACCCTCAGAAGAAATGAATTATATGGGAAGTTTAGAAAGTGTGAATTCTGGATTAAAGAGATTTCTTTTCATGGACATATTGTCTCTAAGGATGGAATCTCCGTTGATCCATCAAAGTCCATGGAAATCCAAGAATGGATAGCACCGATGAGTATAACTGAGGTACAAAATTTTATTTTTTTAGCAGGTTATTATCGACGTTTCATCCAGAATTTTTCCCAGTTGGCTAACCCATTAACTAAGCTCACACATAAAGGGATTAAATTTGTTTGGATAAAGGAGTGTGAAGAATGTTTTGAAGAACTGAAAATAATATTAGCCAATTCTCCTATCTTGACTCTACCATCAGAAAATGATGGGTTTGTTATTTACAGTGATGTTTCAAAGAAATTAATTGGTTGTGTACTTATGCAGAATGATAGAGTTATTTCCTATGCATCACAATAGCTAAAAATTCATGAGAAAAACTATCCCACTCATGATCATGAGTTATCAGCTATAATCTTTTCTCTGAAGATATGGAGACACTATCTCTATGGTGAAAAATGTGAGATTTATACTGATCACAAGAGTTTGAAGTATATTTTCTCAAAAAAAATAACTCAACATGAGGAAAAGGAGATGGCTTGAACTACTCAAGGAATATGATTGTACTATAAACTACCACCCGGGGAAGGTAAATAAGGTGTCAGATGCTTTGATCAGAAAGGATCATGGAGTTTTGAACAAGATGAGACTTGAAAGGGAACCTATTTTCATGGATCTAGTAAAGATGGATATGGGAATAACCATGGAAGGTGAAACATCAAAACTATTTCAAATCATTGCTAAATAATCTTTACTAGAAAGGATAAAAAGTTATTAGACTACTGATGAGGAGTTTCAAAAGAAGATTAAAGTTGTGAATGATGGGAGATTGAGTGACTTCGTATATGAAGATGGAATTTTAAAATTTGGGAAGAGAATTTGTGTTCCCGATATACCTGATATAAAAAAGGAATTGTTTGATTATGATCATAGCTCCAATTTATCTATACACCCTGGGAGCACCAAGATGTATAGAGATTTGAAGGAACATTTTTAGTGGAACAACATGAAGAGAGATATTGCTGATTATGTGTCAAGATGTATGGTTAGTCAACAAGTGAAAGCTGGAAGGTAACAGCCTGGAGGAGTCATGAAACCTCTTCCCATACCTGAGTGGAAATGGGATAATATTATGATGGACTTTTTCATTGGACTACCAAAGACTCCTAGAAAAAATGATGCAATACGGGTCATTTTTTATCATCTTACCAAGTCATCACATTTTCTTGCTATAAGAAAAGATTTACCACTTGAACCTCTAGAAAGACTATATATTAATGAAGTTGTAAGACTCCATGGTGTACCCCTATTGATTTTTTGTGATCGTGATCCATGTTATACATCATGATTTTGGAAAATTATAAAAAATATGCTACATAAATATTCAAAACGATATAAAATTATCTAGAAAATCAAGAGTGAAATCATTATCACTGTATAAAAAACATAAAAAGATCACTATCAAATTCTTCATTAATCTAGACTATGTATTATTAGTTTAATAAATGTAACATAAAATTTGATAAAACATAAATAAATTAAATTTAAATTTAATATAATTTAATCAATAAATCCCCTACCTCAAACATACGATGTGCTTGAAATGGAAATAGAAAGCAAACACGGTTCTTTGATCATTTATCACCTAATGAAACTACAATCTGCCAAAAAATTAATTCCATGAACACAGAAAAAAACTCCATTATAACAATTGAGATCAAACACTAAGTCCTTGAGAGGTAAAAATAGTAAAATGATATTAAATAGAGTGAAACCACTAGAAAAGGAAGGTATAGCTCACAACAGATCACAGAAGATTGATCATGGGATGTCATGAATTGATCCCTATTGATAGGGGATTAAAAGAATTTGAAGAATAATCTTATGTTCGCACAGTTTATTAGTAGAATAAATATAAATTATGGTTTTGGGGATCTCTATGTATTTATAGATAGGTATAATTTTATAATCCCATGACACAACCCCTAGGACCATTCTATAACCCTCCTTGACAAATGGAATTCTACAATGTGATCTGAGGGACAAAGATGCGACCCCCCATAGTCAATGGCATTTCCAAGATCCATAAGAATATTCTATAATAGTGGATCTATGGGATATAGTGAATACCTAATAACCATGATGTGCAACCCCTTGGCTAATATGGAGGTAAAATTATAGCTCAACCACCATGGCACAACTACCCCTAATTTAAAAACTTCTCTAAAATCCTCCACCAGCCCCACTACGCTATATCCAGTATCCAATATGTTTCAACCACCATGATTATAGAATAATACATCCCTCTATAACACAACCATTATATATTTTGAATCAGTACCCCCAAATCCTTTCAAATACCCACAAAACAACATAGAACCTCCTTCAGGTGCCTCCAATAGATTAAATTCAAAAGGAATTTCCTTATAGGATCTGGGATGTTACGTCGAATACCACTCAAACAAATTTTTTACTAGATAGTTTAAAACCAATACCATATAGAAGGAATGAAAAGGGGTTCATTTGAATAACCACCCCAAAACATACATATCAAATATCTTTCCATCACAGAATCTAAACCACCACACTTAGAGGAACAATGTTCAAATCCAACCCTAGAACTATAAGCTCCAAAACTATACTAAATGAGATACCTCTAAAATAAGAGTGTGGTAATAATAAAAAAACCATAGAAACCAACTCATGATAGAAACCAGGATAATAATATTCCCACACAACAACTTATCATGTAAAACCTAGACCTCCAAAGACCACTCATCAAAGTTTTCATCATCATAAACACTGAACTCACCCAAATTTATGATATGAAAGTCATCAAAAATATAATAGAGAAGTTGTGACACATGAAAGACAACATGGATTTGGGTCATCTATGGGGTCAGTGCTATCTCATACACTACATCTCCAACATTATATATTACCTTGAAATTTCCAATAAACCGGAGATAATCCTCAGTTCCACATATGACCCTTTTATTCCCTGATATAGAGTCACCTTCAGTAATAGTTGATACCAATTTATAACACCATGGGTCTTCAACTAATATCATAATATGATCATTGAGGATTCAAATTTTCATTCATCCTCTCATGAATTACCTTAATAGTCTCTTTCTTATTCTATACTATCTCCAATCTGATAATTGTTGACTCTCAAACTCAAGTATAGAACAATAGTGAATGGAGAGGTCGACCAAATAAATATTTAAACAGTTCCATACCATTGGTGGATTGGAAACAATTGTTTTATGAAAACATAAACAAGGGTAGGTTCTGAAGAGTCCATGTTCGGATATATCACTAAGTGGGGGAGTGGTGAATCAATGATCTACTTTTTTACAATTTAATCATATCAAATCAACCTATGTGTATAGTTAAGATCTAATTTCATCTTCTTTTAGAGTATAACTTATACCATATGTAAAAAAACTGAAATAAATGAAAAATCTCTCATAGATTTTTTTTACAAGGTTCACCCCTGAAGTGGTTGACTAAATCCTTACTATGTTGGGGATCATCTGAGACATATATTCTATACTAGTAATATTTTCATGAGATTAAAAGTATATATAATATCCTAAAATTTATGATATACAAACATCCGTAAATCATAATCACTTATTATTACCATGGGTCATCTCCCAACAATATATTTGGACTTGAATCACACCATTTTCTTTTATACTAACTCAATCCAGTTGAGATAACTCACAAAATGATCTGGTTGATTATATTGGAATCCTCTTAGTTCATTAATGATTACCTCTATCAAATGGGTAGTAAGATTCCATTAACATTGTATGTAATGATCTATTAGCCCTTTTGCATCAATTCCACTTAGTATAATCTTCTGATAAACTATTGGAATTTCTCACGTTATATAAAACACAATTAAATATCATGAAAACATGTTCTCACAACCATGTGGGTTATATAAAAGTAAAATGGAAATTATTCACACAAAGATATGTGTAGAAAACTATTTACTTGTCACATTATTTACACTCACTTTGTATGTAGGCACTCACCACTACGACCTTATTTTCATAAATCTGAATGGTACTTGATCTTGAAAACAAAAACATGAATCCCCCTTTTAACATCAATCACACTCTCTTCAACAGGAATGTGTGTAGGGAATCAATGTATCATAAACATCTTTATTTTCAATACACCCTCACACATAGTATTCACACACACAGGTTCAAATGCACAAGTCTCCATGCACGGGTGTGTGACTATCCACTTTCTATTTTTAATGAACGCACTAAAATGTTCTTTCTAAAAGAAAAGAAGGAATGGGTTCTTGGTGATTTTCACAAACCAAGAAATCAAAAGTTATCAGTTCTCACAAAAAGGAGTATTAAAATTTAGTGTATCTCACAGCTTGATTGATTCGTGAAACTATGTTCTTTATGATGCTACATCACGAGTGTTAATCACTTTTTTAAGTTTATCAGTACTCATCTTATCCTTCATGTAATATTTTCATGAGATAAGTATTTAATTTCATGAGCTAGAGGTTCATAGTGGCTTTATTTTTTTATTAAAATGAGATAAATTCTCAGTTTAATAGATAGAAAAAATTTATTTTCCAAAATTTATTTATAGGCAGCATCCTAGTGGCATAACTAATATGCATTACCATAGATATTTATTCACAAAAATGGAAGAACACCCTCGTCAATAATATCACACATTCAAAAAAACTATAATTCTTTTCTTTGTTCCTCATTCTAACATGGAAAAAAAGTTTCATGTGATTTTGATCATATTGGAATTCTCAAGATGATGAAATAGTGTGTGAAATACTCATATTATTTATTTGTTAACATCACTCATCGAAGTACTGGGGTTGAAAATCATCAGCTGAGATTGAGGTAGAACACAAGTGCAGTGTCGATCCAGTGGTCATGATATAACATATCGGACGGTCCATGATCTTTCTATACATTTTAAAGCCGATGAACAATATCTTCAATCATTGAATACCATGTCTAAATTATAATGGTCTATGCACTTTCATTTAACACAATGTTTTCTTCTAGGATACTATAATTGGTTACTGAATTCCCTTACTACCACTAGAATTATCTCATTTCGGCTCTCCATGTCTATTGTCATGCTGCCCTAATGGTTTCACACTACCACTTCTATAGTCCATCATATAGGCTATCTATACAAGCACATGTTATCCACACTTCCTAGCAAGGTATTCGACTACCCACCTCATTAGTTATTTCATTACTCCAAGATTTTCGGTTAGAGTATGATTCTTTTTTAGCATTCACTTCATTTAAGAATGCATCCAAAATCCAAATAAAGTGAAACACATCATTCTAAAAATACCAACATACAAAATCAAATACTCATGAAAAATATATTATTTTTCCATGGCCTCTTCTAATTTCAATCCTTGATGTGATCGTGGTGTTAATTAACCAATGAAACTTGTATTATGATAATAAAACAAGCTTTGAAATCATAAAATTTCATTTTACTTCATCTCAATTAACTCTTCTAATCGAAACATATTTCCCAACTCGTAGATAATTTTCAAGAACAATTTAATTGAATAACCTAATAATCCAATCACAGTAACACTGTAACATTAAATTCTATTGATGAAAATTCATTGAAAATAATTATAACAAAACTATTACTTTAATCAATTTGTGTTCTTCAATCACCCCCTTTGGATATGTTTTCAGTACCCATTTCACTTCCAATTTCAAAGTTTTCTTCTCCCCCTTACATGATAATAAAATGAAAGGCATAAGTGAATAATGTTTCACACCACATTTTCCTTATGAACACATTCCCATATAATTTTATTAAAATTCCATGATCACATTAAAGAGTAAAATAATATCATATATTTATCTTAGAAAAACCCATTAGATAATAAACTCTAAGTATATGTGGGATAACCTTATTTTGAAAATTAGATATCTAAACTGTCCATAAAATTCAATGTATGTGAAATCTTGCTCATAATGCATCAAGTCTCATTCAAGGGGTTGAATATAATCATATTTATCAAAGAAAATAATAAATAATATGCATGCATCAACAAACACATAAGAAAGATAATGTGAAAAAGATAAAACTCTCCATTTGTTTTGTTTTTTCATCAATCAAGAACTCCCCCTCAATTTATATGATATTCAATTAATAATATGGGTTTAAAGTGTGATTGGAATACCTTTACCTTTAATTTTGATACCACCAGTCTCAAGGGTCACATATTAATTCTCAAGGTTACTCCCCCTTATGGGATTCCCACTTTTCATCCATTTTATAAAAAATTTGTTTCTATGATGTATGATCTCATAGTTCTATCCAAAAGTGACAGCCTCAAACATCTCCTTCAATTATCTACATTTTTAGTTAAAAATACAAAAATAAATATGGAATAAGGAGGGGCCTCTTTATTTCTAAAAAAATAAATTTGGATAGAGAGTTTTCTCTCAAAATGAGACTTTATTTTCTTATAATATCAACATGAGTATATTTATAATAACTCTTCTTTTTCTTTTCAATCTCATTAATTTGACCATCATTTTTGACCCATTCTTTTTCTCATTTTTGAATAACTTTTTTAAAATCATTTTATAAGACCACTTACTTTCCATTATATTTAGAAATTTTATTGGCTTCCTCTAATTTTTTATATAGTTTAAAATGATGTGTCCAAACAACTTGGAAATCATTCTTGACATTCTTATTATTCACAAAATTCCCTTTATCATAATAAATTATTTGGCTAAAATTGTCATAGATCATCTCTTTTCTATGATATTTTTTTTCTTTGGCTAAAATTTCCCATATCATTCTATATTCTTCTATTTTTCGTGTAATAAATTTCAACACTATATGAAATGGATTTAGTATCATTGATAAAATCATAAAGAACCTATACCATATTCTTTATAATGGTATTCATTGTTTCTTTATATGAATTATATTGAAAAAATAAACTTTTTCAAATTCATATTTCAACATTTTCAATTTTTTCTTCTTTAAGACACCTAGAATATATCTCAACCAGTTCTTCTTCGTTTGCAGCCAGTTTTTCATTATCAGCATTCATCATATAATTAGGTTCTATAATTTTTACCTTTGATGTTTTTACATCCTTAATAGGATCATTCTCCTTAAAATTTCAATTTATTTTCACTTTATCCCGTAGTTTGATTTTTTTCGAACATAATTTTTTAATCAAGACATGCTATAAGTTCATATCTCAACAAGTACGCATTATAACACAATTCTTCATTCTCATTACTAATTAAAGAGTAAAAAAATATTTTAAATTTTGATATAAAGGTTCTGTAATTTTTAGTTTAACATTAATCGTATAATTCAGTCCATACTAAAGATTCTTCATCAACACTTTTATTTATCATATTTTTCTTGTACTTCCTTGAGAAATTTTTCTAATTTACCATACCACCATTTATAGAATTTTTATAATTCCTTTTAATTTGGTCTTCTTTAGAATCATAAATCTAATAATCATTATAATATTTTTTAGAAAATCAATTGAATAATTTTTAATTTGACCATTATTGAAACACTTTAAAAGAATAAAAAATTTATATTTTCCACTCCCTGTTAACAATTTTTTGGAAATAAAATCCATGGCTCCATTATAATTTTTATTCCATACCTTATCCTCATAATAATATGATAATGTATCATCATTCATTTTCATCAACATGAGACTTTTCATTTATTTTAAATACATTTCCTCCTTAGATTTACTTTTGAACATTTTAGGTTTTCTAATCTCATAATTGTATAATTTTATTATGAAATTATATTAAGAGATAAGTCTTAATCTTCTTACAAGGTAGAAATATTTTGATAAAATCTATCCAAAAAATTACACATCAATTTTTTGAAAATATTAGAATTTTCCCAATTATCCCCAAAACCCATGATATAACATAAAATACCATTCACCCTGGTAAAGTAGTCATCAAAAATATTATCATTGGACATTTGAATATCTTCAAACATAGCTCTCCAAATTTGAATCTTGCCTTCATTGATCTTTACATTCACTTCATACATAATCTCATGTTCATATAAGATCTCCTTGTCCATTTTTAATCCAATCACATTAGTGAAGGATTTATCATATAGGGATAAAAAATTAACATTTTTTTATTTCCCATCTACTTCAATATTTCACTTATAATTATGTTTGATGGGATCATTTATTTCTGGTAGGATAAAACCAACTATCACAATATCACAAACTTGAAGACATTTTGAAATAAGATATGGAATCATTTGGTTCATCCATCCATCATAGTTATTTCCATCGAATAAATGAACTCTTATATTGTTGAATTAATTAATATTCTACATCATTAGATATCAGTAAAGGTTGGATCCTTACAGAGAAAACCTCGTGATCTGATACCACATGAAGAGTCCATGTTTTAATTTATCACTAAGATGGGGAGGGTTGATTTAGTGATATAAATTTTCACATGTTATTCATTTAAAATAAACCTCTTTGGCCAGTTAAATTCTCATACATAATTCATCAGAGTCTATATTCTCCTATATGTAAACAACTAAAAGCACAAATTAATAATAAATTTATTTGTTACAATGTTTTCCCTAGATGAGGGTGACTACATCCTTGCTATGTTAGAGATAATATGAGACATAGATTCTATAATAGTAATAATAAATTTGATTGAAAGTTTAGAAAATCTCTTGAAAACAACTAATAGAGTAACTCCCATAATACCTGATCACTAATGATAATCATTGTTTGTCTCCCAATGTGATCATTATACTATCATCCCATTAGTCTTATGTATACCAAATCCTGCCATTTGAGTTGCCTCAAGAAAAGATCTTTTTGTTTATACTATCATCCCTATAGTTCATCAATGAATACCTCTTGTGAATAGATCTTAAAATTACACTACCTTTTTATGTAGTGATCTTTTGTCCTTGTTATACTTCATGTACTATTAGTAAAATTCCATGATTAACAATCAAACTTGGTCACAATTTACACAATTTATTTAAATCTAATTCACAAATATTCTAACAAGAATTTTTATTTCATTCATATATAATGAAAATTATCCACACAATGATATGTGTACCACACATTTCACTTCTTAATTTATTCACACTCATATTGTATGCACTCACTCACCTCTACCTCCTTCTTTTCAAATAACCAAACGGTTATGAATCATGTGAAAAAAATAGACTATTACTGTTATCTTCAATCCCACTTTATTTAATATTCATGTTTATAGGGAATCATATTATCTGGCATAGCCTTATGTGTAATACAACTTCCCAAATTGTATTCCCACAAACAGGTTCACAAGCATAACTGTTCGGGCATGTGTGTGTGACTGTCAAATTTATATTTTTAATACACACACTAAAATATTATTCATGAATGTTAGGAAATCATGGGTTTGTAATACTTCACACAAACCAATAAATCATGGTTTCTTAGCTCATGAAAAGAGGAGGGTTACTAATGAGAGTATAATGCACCTTTAATACTTTGTGAAACTATATTTTTTGTGAATATCTTTCAAGAGTCTTAATCACTTTTAGAAGGGATATAGAACAAATATTACCCTTCATTCAATATTATAATGCGATAAGAGTTCTCCTTCTAGAATCATAGGGTCAAATTGGATCATTTTATTTAGAAAATTACATACCTTCTTAGATTAACAGATACAAAAAAAAAGAGTTCACACTTGTTTATTTATCGGAATCATTCAACCGATCTATCTCTTACACACTACCTTAGATTGTGCATCACTAAAATGGAAGAACATTGTCATAAATAATATTTCATTATTAACATAATGTATTTATTTGTGTTTTTAATCATTCTGACATGAAGAAAGTCACATATGATTTTAATCGTACTATAATTATCAGGATGATAACTGGTGTTTATAATAATTTTCTAGTTCATGTGTTGATGTTTCACTTGAAATTACCATCACATAGAAATCCTCAAGTGAGATCAAGGTAGTAAATATGCTCTACATTGATCTAAAAGTCCTGATATAATATATCAGACAATCTATGATCTTTCCATGTTTTTTAAAGAAGATAAAATATATATTCACTCATTGAATCCAAAATCAAAATAGTGAAGTTCATATCACTTCATTATAATATAATACATGCATATAGGCTACCATATTTGGTTACTGATTAACCCCAACTCCTGCTAGCACCACCCCATGATAACACTCCGCATCCACCATCATTCCACCCTACACGATTGCACACTCCTACATCCATATTACATTATATAGGCACTCTATACACACCCATCAAAACCACACATGCTAGCTTGGGAATTGACATACCACCTTAGTAATTTTTATAGTCCTCCTAGGATGTCTTGTTAGTGTAGGCAATTTTTTAACATACACTTCATTAAAAAACATATCAAAAATCCCAATAAATTTAAAATCCTACATTCTCAAAAAGAACAAAAAATAAAATAAAATACACTTTCATAATAAATCAATTTTCATGGTATCTGATACTTTCCATCCTTTAAGTAAACATTGAGTTAGTTAACTAATGACACATGTATTCTAAATTTATAACTAATTTTGAAATCCTCACACTTAATGTTTCTTTATCTAAAGAAAATAATCCATTTTAAAAATCCTCTCCAACAAGTATAAAATTATGAAGAAAAATATCTATGGCAGAACCTCATACATAAATCACTATAACACTGTAACATTGAATTCTAATCATGTAAAAACATTGAAAATAATTACAGCATAGTTATTACATTAATCAATTTGGGTTCTTTTGGTGCCTCATCCATGAATATCCAAAATCATAGACACAAGAACACAACATATCATCAATATTCTCCATATGTACAATTGTTTAAATATCTTTCTATGGATGAAATGAAGTGATAAGTCATAACATAAAGCCAAAATCATAATAGATACATCTTCACAGCGTAGAGGTAAAACAAGTATCATATTTAGGACTTTCCAAAGTCTCACAACCTCCTCTAATACTACCTTGATAAAAAATTCACTAAGCATAACTCCCCAATCCCTGTAAAAAGGTATGATATTATAAAATGGTCCACTATCTCCAAAATATTATCAGAGGATCCCAATGTTCAAGGTAATATTTTAATAAATTACATAGATATGTCCTTCCCCTACCATTGGGTAAAATATAATGGCTAGAAAAAACCACTAGAACCATGGTTCTCGGTCTTCACCTTCTAGCAGAACAAACATCAAGACAAAAACTCTGCAGTTGCATGCATCAACCCGGAACCCCCAAGTCGACTTCTTAAATAATACTACATATTTTTCATGAAAATATTTTCCTCTAAATGTTGTCTGTGTATCTCATTAAAAACCATCTCATGCATCACTAAAGGAATGAAAATTATCCCCTATAACAACACATTGGGTTTTTTATTCGTAGACCAACCATTAGGGGAATTTAAAAAAACTATGTGTCTCCATAACTCCACCCCATAATCCCCTAGTTGGTCTCCTCTAATTGATCATCCAAATATTAGTTCACCAACATATGGAAAATGAAACCTATTCTTTCAACCACTACCATATAAAGATGAATCCATGATATCCCTCCGGTAATTCTCCACAAATATCTATATCCTCCCAAAGTATCACTATGTGAATTCCCGCTCAGCATATCATTTACTACATTTCCCTTACCCGGTGTACAAAATATCTTAAAGTCATGGACTTTCTATAATTACATATATCACTATTGTAATAAGTTCATGTTACACTGTTAGAAGACATAGATCAGGCTCTTATGACTAATAAAACCAACAAAACACTCACAGATGAGGTAATGTCACTGCAACTTCATGGAAAAAAAAAATGATTCTAAATTAATATCATATGTCAAATAGTTATAATCATGGGGATGATAACCGTATGAAATGATAGATTTTGGTTGTATCAGAACATATCCCTAACATAAATAATCAAAAAACACAAACTGAACTCCATCTACTGGTAAAAAAAGAATTAGAGTATTTACCAATTTTACTTTTAGGTATTCAAAAGCCTCCTAACATTGGTCTGTCTAAAATAACACCATATACTTCTTGGTTAGATATGTTATAGGTTTCACAGATTGAAATATATTGGATAATATCATCCTATAATATCCTATGAGACCATGGAAACTTCTTACCACTTATACTATCTTGGTTATACCCCTGAATCAACTGCATCTATATTCAATAAGCCCACATCTACTCCATGTAGGGAAACAAATTTCTCAACAAATGAAAATCACAATCCATGAAATCAAACTTTTTTAAATTCCAAAATAGATGATGAATATGAAGTACCCAAAAAGGTATGAAAATACTCTATGTAATTCTCATTAGAGGCGATGTATATAAGGAAGCGACATCATTAAAATCCACAATTAACATATCAAATAAAACTATGAAAATTGCATTCATTAATCCCATTAACTTGACTAGAGAATTTCTTACACCAAATGGAATCAAAATCAAATCATAATTCCTAGGATGACAATAGAAAGTGTTTTTTGGAAAATCCTCATCCTTCACCTACATCTGCTTGCATCCTCACTATGGATCGATTTTTTAAGAACCATATACCTTCTTTGAGAATATCCAATATTACAAAAATCCTTGGAAGATGATAGTGGTTCTTCACATTCACCATAAATATTTTCTAATTATAAGACCCTGAGCTCGCTCTTCCGGACTCGGTGCCTAAAAATGTTGTGTAATTTTTTTTTAAAGTGAATAAACAATTGCACAGAAATTTAATGAAGTGAGGTTCTTTTACCGGTCCAGGTTCTAGAATATTAACCATAACCTTACATTTATCAGAGTTGAAATAATAAAATAACTATTCATTATGCTTTCGTGCGTGTTACAACAAGGATGACCAACTCTGGAATTCAAGGAAACCTGTGAAAAAACTTTTCAAAAATGTAGGGTGAGCACAAAAGATTCCCAGTAAAGGGATTAGAAAACCTTTTATAAATCTCTTTTGAAAATATCCTTTCAATAAGACATTAGAAAAATTAATTTCCAAAACATCCTTTACAAAATAATGAAATGAATTTGAAAAATAATTACACTTTGAAAACACTTTTAAACTATTCCAGTGATTTTCTTTGGAAAATATTAAGAAAATTTCATTAAAACAAAACATCATTTTGAGGCAACTTAATTCGTTGAAGGCTATCTTGGGCCTACCCACTTAGCAAAGGATGAGTTCACTCCCCAGTGACCTTCTATTTTTACAATGAAAAAGCGCCGGTATTTTTCGAAAACGTTTAAATCTTTCTTTACATATATATATATATATATATATATATATATATATATATATATATATATATATTAGTATTTGTCACTGGTGTTTTTATTTTTAAATACGTCAATGTATTAAAATAAACATCCATACTTATATATGTATGTATATATATAATTTCCATTTCATCATTTTCAATTTTGGTTACTAAAAAAAATTTACCCATACAATATGTAGATATATATATTGTGAATTCAACAAGAAAAAATATTATCCATACAAATTACACACGCGATTAATAAAACTGATGCACGCGACATGTCATTGATTAAAATAATAGCCACTACTTATATTATAAAATAAATTCATGAATTAACTAAATGAATCACATATGAATATATATATATATGAACATGTAAACATATTTTGTAAGACAAAGCTCTGTTAAAACATAAATGAAACATATGGATGAAACATATAATCATATATCTATGATTTTACAATTTGCAAGTATGTATCGCATCAAAAACATCAGTTATATATTGATAATTACCCTTTCGAAAATCCAAAATAATTTAATATTTAATTATAAAATCCTATATACACAAAATTATATAAAAGGATTTTGTATATAAGAATTAAATCAAAATAAACTCTTGAAATCTTTGTTCGCATCCAGAACATTAATTAATTATTCATATACATATTTGTAAAACTAAAAATTTACTAGGATTATAAACATGTATACATAAATATATATATATATATGGGTTTTGCATAATAAAAATTTAGCAGCATAAACCCATATAAATTCATTGTGACGCCTTTAAAACTAATTTAAATAAAAATAGAATTCATACCATATATATATTAAAAAATATATATAATTCTCCTTACTTGAAACAACTTTTAATTAAGCAAATAAAAATGTTGATTCTGTTTTGAAGAAACCCAAAAGCAAACATTGAAGAAGAAAGTAATTTGATAAAATAAAAATTAGAATCCCTTACATAGAACTAAATTTGAACATAATTTTGATAAAACAAACATAAACATGAAATATTTAATTGAAGATCCTTAAAATAAAAACAGAATTGTGCAAAATAAAACAGATTGAGGTCCCTTATGCAAAATAAGAAATCATAGAAATTGTAATATTTTCTTAAAAGAAAATTAGAGTAAAATAAATTTTCCCTTACCTCTAATGGAACATTAACAGACCATTGAAAAAAAGACTTTGGCTGGAGAATAGCGATACTCCAATATGAAGGGTGGAGATGAAGTACTAGTATTCGATTTATAGACTTATGAGTCATTATTTTATTATTTAATTTAGCTTGTCGTGCAAGCTGATTTATATATTATTGTCTTCATTTTCTACATACATACAACAAGATAGGAAGACAAATTTATACATTTTTTTATGATCAACTTGCTTGATAGATGATTGGATTGGAGTAAAATTAGAGATAATAAATCCATATTAAAAAATCAATTTGAGAAGAATTATTCAATGAAGAATCTGGATTTGCATTGAAAACAAGTAGTGAAGATAACCGAATCTAAAAAATCTTGAATATGTGGTGTCGAAAGATTGTGTATCAAGAAATGTTGTACTCGGATTGAAAATATATATATATATATATATATATATATATATATTGTTGTAACTGATTGAAACAGATGAATCAGGATTTAATATTCAGCTAAGATGGTTGAAAATCGATATCTACATATCACGCGTAACCTTGGAAAACGACTACAGTTTGTAGATATCGATTGAAATATGGAATTGAAAAACAGTATACCGGCAATATGACAAAACATCATTTAAGAACGAATCCAAATAGTGATTTTGGATAACAAAAACAAGTATATACACACCTACTTGTAGATTTAGATGACGTGAAACAGTTTTCCGAATCTGAACCCCAAAATTTGTTTGGAAACCCTAAACGCAAAACAGAACCATCCTGCGGAGAGCTCATCGGTGGTCTAACCTCTCGCCGTTGACATCGTCCTACTACGAAAATCTTCGAACACGCATGAATTGGACCGACTCAAAACCGATGGTTGAACACTTCTTCTTTCAAGTCGAACATCACCCGGTCTCACACCTCCCTCGGCATCAGCTTGCGATCTATGTCTACCCTCACACCTGAACAAAACCCTTAAACCCAATTCACAATCCCCATTATTATTATTATTTTTATTCGTTTAGTTTTATTGTTTTATCAATATATATATATATATGTATATAATATGTTTTATCATAATAATACATAATAATACATTTTATCAATAACTAAAATTTAATTTTTATAATTTCTATATAATATTTTGTAGGTATGAAATCATTATTTATTTATTTTATATCAACGATTATCATACTACTTTTCTAAATTTTAATTTAAAATTTATAATGGATAGTTTTTATAACGGTAAGATGAAAATCTATAAATATCAATGTTTTAAGGGTCATTCAAACACTCATAAGAAGAAAAAATATCGTGACGCTCATGCCACTGCTTTCAGATATGGTTTTATATGTTCCTATTATTTTTAGTTTCATTGCTATTGTTCTTTCTATAACGGTTGTGCTTCTATCAGATCCAAGAGATGATAACTACTCGATCAGTATCGTTGTGTTTCTTGGTGGTCTTCCAATTGTTTTATTATCGATAGAAGTGGGGTTAATGGGTTATTATTTCTATGTCAGGGATATATTATGGTATTTGTATAAATAACGTGCTTGCTACCTATATATTTTCATTCGGAAATCTATATATTTTATTTCATCTTGAGATCATTGACAAAACATAAAACTAAATTTTAAACCTGGGGTGTTACACTAATAATTGATTCATAGTCTCGAGCTTATATTGACTTTATCCATGAACTAGATAGTTGCACCCCATGGTGACGTAGTTGGCCAAACAAAATCTCACTGTAAAACATCATCTAGAGGTACACGCAACTCTTACAACTCAAATGGTTTTATCCAATATGGAGAAATCTATATAGGATAAATTCATTAATATTGTTCAATCCAAAAGTTTATTTCCCATCAAAGGGGTAATGCCACAACCTAATCTGTTACGACATTGGGGTATGCTTCTATAACCATGGGAAACACCACTGACTTATCCTCCAGCGAACTCAGTGTCAACTCAACCATCATTAATGAAAATGATAGATCATTACAAAGACCCATATGAGGGTCTTTCTCGAAAACACACATTGTTGGCCCTCCATATTCTATATAGTATACTGCCATTCTCCTCAAGATATGCACAATATCCTATAAAAAATACAATTAGTCCTTTCCAAGGATGATGTCATATGATTGTATCCACAAACATAGGAAGTATCTAAAATAGTGGTGGCTCCCCCAAACAGCCTCATTGTTTTTAAAAACATTATATTTATAATATTGGCCTCAAAATGGTGGATTCAATTCCAAGGGAATTGGAGGCCTCTCTAGTTCATGTCCCAAAGCATGGATGAGCATAGGTGATATAAAAGAGTTTTTATCTTCTAAATCAAAAAAAATAACCCATATAGAAAAAATGTAATGGGTACCTATAATGATATCTATTTCTCACAATGATTGTTATTATAGAGCATGAAAATAACCAAGAAAAACTCTATGACCTCTCTTACCCTAATTATGACCACCTCCATAGTCATGCTTTTTTATCTAAGGATGAGGAGAAATTAGGGGTTTTCCTCTTCCTACCCTTTATCCTCTCTGCTGATTCCAAGATGGAGAACCCAAATATTGTTTCCTTATATGAAACTGGCTTAATGGAGGAACCTAAGGTTGGGAATGTGGTGCACACTAACTACTCAAAATTGTTAGGAACTCTAATCACTGATGGCCTCAGTCTCTTAATGGAAAACATTCCTCTAATCCCTTTCCATAGATTTCAAATCCACCACCCCTAGAGAAATGAGATGATGAGGGTTGGGAATTACCCCAATATGACGGAAAATTATTATATCAAGGAAACTGAGAACCATGACACATATCTCTTCTTCATGAGGAATCTTGATATATCCCCTCTCATGATGATTTTATTTAGAATAACATCCTATAAATGACCTCTTCTCTTACCAAAAACATCAGATAAGTCAAAAAAAATAAACAGGGTTACATGGTTTGGGGTGTTTGGATTCAAAGTTTCCATAAAATTTCTTTTCGTAGCCTCCACATCTATTAATAGGCCTATATATTGTCATTTAAGGGACCTAAAATGGATCTTAAACTCTCACACATTAGAACTCCCTTGTATAAGGGTATGAAATTGTTGTCAAATCAATTCCATTATGGTCAAAGAGAGAAAATATTACTGGAAATGGTCCCAAAACATCTATAAAGGGACATTTGATTCCGCAAAGACCCAGAGGAGAATAGAACCACCACTTTCTTACTACCACATGTGGAAAATTTAGATCATATAGTAACTCATGATGATTTGAATCACAAATCAAACTAAAAGAGATCTGCATCTATTCTAACTGTTCCTTCATGACCATGTCTGAAAAGAATACCTTGTTGTTATTTAGATTTTAGTGTTTAACCTCTTAGTGTTTCCTCCTCCTCCAAGTGTCATTTTTTCAACCTCTACACTATGGTGATCTGTTGGCACATTCTTCTAACCATCAATGGAAAAATACTAATGAGTACATTAACCTAGAGCTATACATTAAAGAATAACAAATGGATAGACTCCTAAACAAGGAATATGGAATATTTAAAATTAATTAATTAACTATATGATTTTTCCATTATGGTTTAACCTATCCCAAGGTCCACTCATTTAAAACACAAGAACAAAGAATAATGACAAATGATTTGTTTCCATGATGTATACGCTGTAGCCATTATTACTTCATTTAGTAGGCTAACTATGCATAAAGTTCCATACATAATATCCTAAGGGGGTCCTAAATACCCATGAATCTATTGGTCCTCCTTGTTTACATTGCTTACAAAAAATAGTTTACACTATAACACTATTAACCCATGAACTCACACATATGCATAACTTTGAACTCTATCATATCCCTTAACTTGATGCATCTGGTACCACTCTTCCACAACCAGCTCCCCCCCCCCCCCACAAAGAGCACCACTCCTAGACTGGAAATGTGATAATGGAGATTGTGACACCCCATGTTCTATCTTCAGTAGGCCTTAGGATGGAAAATAGCACTGAGGGTATATCATAAATAGTTATACAAATATCACAGCCTCACTATTCCTATATCTCACTATGTAAACCATATAACATATATCATATATTATAATAATAAATTAATAAGTGTACCCCACTAATTATTCCCAAACTAATTTTCCACTCTTCCCCAACATCACATGTCCTAACAAATATCTCTTAAAAAGTATTCCAACACAAAAAAACATATTCTATGTATTACCACTTGCACCTTATGAATCACATAAACCCATATCATATCTCCGTAGAGTAACCATGTATTTTTTGGGATCCAACACATCCTATATGATGTGTGTCGTACATCGATAATTATACCTCAATCCATCACAACCCATATATTGTGTAAGGTACCTTAAGATAATCACTAACTATACAAATCATATATATAATGATGATTTGGATGAAATATGTGGATATACATGTGTGTAAAATTAAAAAAAACTTTTAAATCCCTCCATACACATGTATGATAAAATTAACCATTATGTATGCTATCACATAATACTACCATGTGAAGAGAGAGGGGATATAGGGGGTAGTTAGCCAACCATCCTCCCACTAAGATATTCGGAAAAACACCCTCGTAGAGGCCATTGGGTATCACTCACCCTAACAAAAATGGGTGGGGAATCATATGAAATCACAAAATGTACAGGATTTAACATAGATCACACCCACACTATGGGAATAACCTAGTCCTAAGATCAACTACAACTATCATCCCTCGAACACCTGACTACCACTACTAGAGACCTGATATCCTATAGGCATACAAGTATTTCAAAGAGAAACATTATGTTCATTATCTTATTTTATCATTACACATAACTTATATTAATTCATTATACATTAATTAACATTATTCCAAGATATATTTAATTTGTAAACAAAGTGAATTCCATTATTTCTAAGCATAGGTCAACGGAGTGCATAGTTTTCAAGATCATTCCATTTTTATTTTAGTTACTCTAACCCCATGGGTTAAGTTATTTATGAATATTAACAAACCATCAAAAAAACTAGGTAATCTAGGAAAATAAACTATGCTACCAGTAAGATATATATATCCAAAAACATCCAGATACCTCCAAAAGTGGGTAAGGGAATATATATAAACAAATAAATCTAGTTATAGACCATTAAATAGATTCATATCAAAAATGTATCTAGGATTTTATCCATTAAATCATCTCTAGATCCACCCTTGAAACCATAAGCTCCCCATGCATATTTCTACCATAGGTGTTAACTAATACTACAACTATCTGAGCATCTCCATCCATATCTAAACTTACATACTAGGATCAGTCATCATATGCCCATATCGCATCACCAAGATACTATATAGTGTACATAGTAGGTAGAAAACAAATAATGACAACATATAGGGAATGTAGGCCCTAAAATAATGCATGTATCCATCACATGAAAACAGACTCTCATAGACCCCAACAAAAGGCATCTAATAAATATAAAAAATCTTCACTCTTATCCCCATGAATTTATATTTATCAAAAAACTATTTTTTATTCCATCTTGAATTAACTGGATTACTATTCATAGGTTCCAACTATAGGAAACCAAGAAAATTATCTATAACATGATAAAAAATTACATAAACATCCTATCTAGAATAAAACAATTTTCATAAATATAAGTGAATAAAAATATCATTTAACATGCCTTTCTATCTTTATTCTCATAAATAGGCTTCCCAAATTAAATTTGTTGGCCAATCCCATTAACGCATTGAAGAGAATGAACGATTAAAATTGAATAATACGCTATTTGATTTCAATAAAATTACAAGAAACACTATATTAATTACCATTCCCCTTATTTAATTCCTTAATACAATTAATTTGATTTTCCGTATTTACATTCTTTACCAATTTCAATATGCTTCACCCATCGTAATAAAATGCTACACAAATCATAGGATAGATGGCACACTACCAATAAAATCAACAGTAAAACTCTTTCCATGGTATAAAACAATGAGAAATGATCCTTATCGAATTCATTATTAATCTTGTTTAATCGTTACTATGATAATAACACTACCATATAAATGGATAAACATGATCAATTTATGATTTCACATAAATAAAATAAAAGAAATGAATCCCCTACATCAAATTTTTGATATTTTGGAAATAAAAATATAACACCAACATGATTCTCCATTTAACTCTCATGTGAAGAAAATATGATCCCTAAAATATTTCATGGAAAAAAACAATAAGATGTTACATGAAAAATACATTAGAAAAATAGAGGTCAAACTATAATTTGTGGTATGGTACATGAGTAAAATATGATTAAGTGAAAAAGAAAACTCTAGAAAAGGGAGGTAGAAATCACCTTGGATCAAAACAGATAAATCGTAGGTAGCTGAGGATTGATCCCTATTGAAAGATGATTCAAAGACATTGAATAGTAGTCCAAATCAACTAGTTCTTGAGCAGAAAATCAATATAAGTTTGGTTTAGGGGGTTTTGGGGTATTTTTAGGTAGGGAATATTTTAGAATGCCATGGCACAACCCTGAGGACCACACCACAGTGTTCCATGACATATGGAATTTTATGGAATAGTATAAGGGACCATTCCACAACCACCATTGGTTATTGGAACATCCAAGAACCATGGGAATAACCTATAAATGTGGATTTGGGAGCTAAGGCGATGCCCTAAACACCACACCATAGGACTCATTTTCCAATAAAGAATCTACGTCATAACCCAACCACCACATCGTACATACCACCTAATTTGGAAGTAGACCAAAAATATTACATGTATTCCACCACACCACATCATGAATCCACTACATGAAAGCCACCATTATTACATCATATCACAGAACTTGAAACTACAGCCATGCCATTTTTAGAAGTGGCACCCACATTCCATAAAAACACAATGGAACCACCTCCAAGTTACACCAAACAGTAAAAATCATAAATAAAGGAGTTCTATGATCAAGAAATTTAAAAGTGAGATGGGTAAAAATTTATACCAACATGAAAAATAGGGAATAAAATGGAATAATATAAATAAGTTTCCTCATTAATGAGGACAAGGAGAGGACCCCTTACCTTGTTTGGTTGATTCTGAAAGATTTGGAGGAGCTTTATAAAATCTTGGGGACACATTTGGAGGGATATAGAGGTATAAGGGATGTGTAGATTATTATACCATGAGTTTTGAGTGAAAAGGAATTGTTGGTTTGGTGGTTTTATATAGTAAATGAGAGGTGACTTATTTATTAATTTTTAAACATATATTTTGTACTCTATATGATAAAGTAATCAAAACAAAAAATACATCCATTAGTTATTTTCTATGGTTTGAACCAATGTGGAGTGGTGTAAATTAGTTTATATGGTTAATTACCAAGAACTTTAAATTAATTCCCTTTCATAATATGGATATGGGATTTTTTATAAATAATTGATTTTAAAACCGTAAAATTTAATATAGGTTTTGGAGAATTAATTTATCCCTTAAAAATTAATCAAATAAATTTAATAAAATAAGATAAATCGGAAACATAATTTTTGTTATCGATATCTTTGTATGGAATAAATTACATCAATTTTTTGTCCTTATTATGTAATAATACATATCATATATTTATACCATGTTTAATTTTTTAACAAATATTCATCTCAGAAAATTCCAATAAAATAACCATTGGATAATTTTGAAATTATGATTTAAAAAATACTTATTTTATAAAAAAGATATCTAAATATGGTATTTTTTTTCTTTTAAATCAAGAAACCTCAATTATTGAAAAATAATATTTTTTTTGACTAAAACTATTTTTTGACCATTATAAAAAATATAATTTTCTCCGTTAAGTTATATTATCATTTTTTCATATGTTCTTGAATTTATCAAAAAGAGTGTCATGATTCAAAATATACATATCCCAAAATTAATATTTTTGTTTCATCATATCAATATCGAATTTTTATCAAACTTATTATTTAATCATTTAAAATATAAATCTTATAAATGGATAAAAATATTCATTATTTTATTAAAAATAAAATATATAAATTCATAATTTCATCTTCTAGATACATTTCTCTTTATTACCCCAGTAAATTCTATAGGGGTATGGTGTGTGATGGTGATAAATTAAGGGGTGGTTCTACGAACATTGTTTGGGACATGGCTCCATGATCATGAACAACTCCCATAAATGGTTTCACTCATTAATTCATTATTAAATATCATCATTGGCTTGGTGAAGGTAAAATCCCAATTATGTTATCTCCTTTAGGATCACAGATAAATAGAATTCGTAGTATGTGATCCTACAAGTCGAGGCCATTGTTTCATTAGAATTTTTCAAATGTACTCTATCATATATATTAATATATAACTGTCATAAAATGATGTTATAATAGCTACACTAGAAATGGTTATGATACATAACAGTATTTTAAATCCATTGGAATATAATTTATAATGGTCCAAAACAACCAAATCACTGCTTCTGATTTCAATAATAACATTACTAAATAATGCATTTATTTATTCAAAAAGGTATTTTTATTTTTAAATGTTTGGGTAATTACATTTTTACCCCTTCATAATTTCCACCACTGAAATTTTATTTTAATACACTAATATTTGAGGTTATATATGTTTTCTTATCTCCTATAGTTCCCATGTTGCTTCATCAAACTTGGGGCTCCACCACAACACTTTTACTAGATTATTTGACTTGTTTCGTAGAACATTTTCTCTATGATATATGATATCCACTAAATAATCCTCATATGAATTATCATTATCCAATGGAATCACAAATAGATTCAATACAAGTGAGGAGTCTGGTATATACATCCTCAAGAGGGATACATGGAATGAATCATGTACATGAGATAGGTCAATTGGGAGTGCTAAACTATATTCCACAAACTCAATGTAATCAATGATCTCAAAGGCACCTATGTATCTAGTATTATTAATTCCTTTCATTTCAAACCTCATGAAATTAATCCATGGTGATATAAAAAGGATAACATTTTCTATGACTTTAAACTAATAGTTTCATCAAAAATTGTATACATGTATTTTTTGTTTACATATTTTTGATTTCATATGAAGTTAAATGGATTGAACCTTATCTATAATTAAATAGATAAGATTAAGTCCCCTCATATTCTTCTCTCTAACTTTATCCTAGTATGTAAGATTTAAAAACCACTTCCTATTAAAATACCCATAAGGATCAATTTTAATGATTTAATAGAAGATGTTGTTATATTATTATTCCACTGAGAGAATGTGTCAGTCCCAACATCCATGGAAATGAATTAAAAAAAATCTATGTGTTTACTCTAATGTTGGAATGGTCCATTTATACTGAGAATGTGACTGAGGGAGATAATAATATTGAAGCATAGTTCTATATCCAATACTTCCTTAAGGATTCTCCGAAATCTAGAGATAAACCTCACGTCTCAATCAGATATAGTAAAGAGTTTTACATCATGTAGTATTACCATATCCATTATATATATATCATGTCAAGTTGTTTAAGAGATAAATATACATTTATAGACATGAAATGTAATGAAATTATAACGATTTATACTACCAATAAGATAGTTTCTTTTCCTCATGGTATCCTTATAAGGCCCCAGCCTTAAACCTTATTTAATCTTGAGTTATTACAATATTACACATTGAGGATCTTTTCGGGTTTAGAGTTTTAGAGAATTAGATCATAAAACTTGCATTACATTCCACATATAAGCAAAGTGGTTACATAAAGATAGTATTCTTCTTTCCCATCAATGGAAACATATTTAAAATAAAACATGGATTCTTTCTTGACACTTCCTTGACACTATCATAATATCATGTACCTTTCCCTTGACATGTGAAAAACATTTCAAAAAAACTTGGGATGAGCATAAAAAGCTCACTAAGGGATATAAAAATATGGAAAGGAAACATGGGTACATATATACATAATAATGAAATCATACTTTACCCATAAAACATAAGTACTCTAACATACCTCATCAAATCATGAATAAATCATAGAAATCATAAGACATAAAGGTAACTTGAGGCATTCATAACTTTCTTACGTAGGGAGTAACCCTCTTGGTTACGTTTGGAATACCCATCAGAGTATATTCCCTAAATCTCTTTGGAGAAACCTTAACGTTTCACTCCTTCGCATTACCCAATGCATTGGAGAGCCATATCGGGCTCACCCGCCATTAGTCTATCACGGAACCACCCGTCTTCATAATAATGCCCAAGAAACTCAACATAATCATATCACATAAAACATGCATAAAGGAAACATAACATTTCCACCTTTCAATCACAAGATATCGATACAACACATTGATATAAAAACATTATGAAAACAATTTTCAATACCAAAATAAAAGAAAAGTAAAACATGGTATTTATTTTTCTTTTTAAAAAAAAGGTATGGCTTGTAGAGGAAGACGAAACTCAAATAATGGTCACGGTGGCAGAGAAGTCGTTGTCGCCGCATACGTACGACAAAAACATTCCCTTTTGTCGTTTAGTAAACGCTTATTATAAAAAAGATTCCTTTTGAATAAACGTAAAAGTCAAAGGGGTTTATACACCGTATAAAAGAAGGTTGTGTATAAAACAAAATATGCCTCAATGAAAGGAGATTGAGACGAAGTCCCATACCTCGGGTCTGACTTGACTCGGTCGTTATTTAATCTCCTGAATAATAAACTTGAGTTAATTTCTACTTGCTTAAGACCCTTTTTCAAGTTCATTATTCCTTTTATATCACTTATTTACATGTCATGAACACTATGTAATTATTTAAGTTAATAACGGTCATTTTAACGATCATTGGTACTTGAGTCAAAAATAAACCCTTTATAATTACAAGTTGTTCATGTATCCATTATATCCAGAATTATAATCATTATTTATATATCATATATATCCAGTATATACATGCATTTATAATATTACATAATCATTTAGAGGTAAGAAATGAAATGCACCGTTCATGGAGATGGTAAGCTGTACGTACGCATGAACGCTACTTTCATTTCTATTTCGTATTTTATAGAATGGAATCATAATGATATAAAGGTATATTATAATTCCAATATAATATCATATATAATATCATAGTTCCATCCTTTATACATCCCACATATGGTATTTAACGAATCAAATCACTTTGAGGGGGGCGGTAGTCCGCACTTCCTTAAATGAAGATATCGCATTTACCCATAATAGAAACCATAAAGGTATGCCCAAAATGAAAAATACAGAAGCTTAAGGAAAACATAAACATATTATATATCATATATAAATATAGTGACATCTTAATGGCCACCTTTGAAGGTGTTAAAAGAATGTTCAACAATCATCGTTCCGGGAGGCATAAATTCACCATCCACGAAAACAGTATGTCCTTTAACGATTAGATGTAGCTGTGTGTAAGTGTAGCTCGAATACTTATTATAAAAACATCCTAGTATATTGAAGATATTGGAGTTGTTACAAAATAAATTAATAAAAACAGTTTAGGGGGTTGGAGAAGCAAAATAACACAAAAGGACTCAAGTGAAGACATTACCTTAAAATCAGGTAACTCCCTTTGGTTTGAGATCAAAGGCTTCCTTGGGAAGACTTCTGCCCAAAGTGAGGCTTCAAGGAGTAAGAGAGGTATGTGGAGAGACAAAATGGGCAGGGTTTGGCTGAGCCAAAGGCTTTGGGAGTGTGGGTAAGTAGGTAGAGGTGGGGGCCTTTTATAAGAGGAGAGGAGGGGCACTCTTGGAAAGTAATGAAATGTTACTTTATTTTAAAATGAGTTTCGGATTCAAAAGGTCCCACATTGATATAATTCGAGGGTAAGGTGATAAGGGTTCTAAATCCACCCATAAAATAGGTTTTGGACATGTGTATTTCATAGATTATACATTATCATTTCATTTTATTTAAATCCTTTATTAATGAGGTAATCGCTGCATCATCATGATGTCATAAATAATTTAATTTATTTAAAGTATAAAAATTATAAAAAAAAATACCATGATTTAGGAAATATTTTTATATTTCCAATTACTATTTATAATCAAAAATCTGACTTGTATAACCCCATGTAAAAATTGTTTTTGTAAAACATTTCTTGTTTGTGTCATTTTTACTTTAACATTAAATAAAAAGTTATTTATGTCATTTCCCAACCAAAGTGGCTCCATGGGGTCCCCAAGTTGACCCATGGATTTTCTTGGTCGGCCATGACACATACAATGAGGGTAGGACATGTGTCAAGCTCATCTCATATTATTAAAACATTATTTTTACCTTAAACTACACTAATTACCACTAATCGCGATTAAGAACTTAAAAGTTACTATTCACCAAAAAAATTATTTTAATCTCATTGAACCACATTTTACTTCTTAATGAAATCTATGTGTGTTGGATTTTTGAAAATCAAATCACAGAAGTGGAAAAGTTTCATTTAAACGAAAAATCAGTTTATTTAACTACCACTTAGTGGTTTCACTATTCATCAAAAATTGAAGTTTTTCAGAAAGATACTAAAACTTCACCCTAAGATATATTTGATATTCCGAATTCAAAAATGATGTCTATTTTAAAAAATTCAAAACATGTAAGTTGCATTAATTAATTTAATAACTAATTCCCGCTGTCATGACAAATAGCGTGTTTTTATGAAACAATAAGTATCAAAAGATTGACACTAGTTTAAGTTTAATTTCAAAGTGAAATTGATTCCAATGACCACCATTGGATAAAATATATATTCTAATTTCACTTCAAAACCAATTCAAAAGATAATATAATCATATAAATAAATTATATTAAAAAGAGGTTTTGAATTAAAATACAACATTTTTCACTATTCATTAAAAATAAACTTTATCGGAAAAATACCAAAAATTCACACAAAGTAAATTTTGATGTCCCAATCATAAATAATAAGTTTATTTTGACAAACATAGATTATAAAACTGTCAAAAGATAGATTTAAAAAGTGTTTGCCATCAAAAGGCAGTAAAACAATCTTTTAAGAATATTAGTGTATTCTATGCATAAGATTGTATTTATTTTCATTTTAAGCCTCTAAAACACTATCTTAATAATTAATAGACATAGATAAAAAATATCTAATATTCATTACTTACTTGGGATGTTACATCCTTCCCCCCTTTAGAAAATTGTGTCCCCGCAATTTATTTACTTATCGAATAAATGGGGGTACTTATCCCTCATTGCATTTTCAGATTCTCATGTTGCCTCTTCTATAATGTGGTTTTTCCAA
Organism: Viscum album; assembly: GCA_963277665.1. Lineage (NCBI taxonomy): Eukaryota > Viridiplantae > Streptophyta > Magnoliopsida > Santalales > Viscaceae > Viscum > Viscum album. The sequence goes on from OY728129.1 coordinate 766,033,181, forward strand.
AAAACCTTTACCTGATTAATCACCTTATTCTGTAACACTTGCTCCCTATGGTCAAGAATCTGGACTGGTTGTTCCTCATAAGATAGGTTCTCTTCCAGCTGAACTACCTCTGGACTCAAAACATGAGATGGATCTGGCATATACTTTCTCAGCATCAAAACGTGAAAAACATTGTGTACCTGAGATAAACTCGAAGGTAAAGCCACTCGGTAAGCAACGGATCCAACTCTCTCCAGAATTTTATATGGTCCAATGAACCTTAGACTCAGCTTTCCTTTCTTACTAAATCGCATCACACTTTTCTATGGTGATACTTTGAGAAAAACATGATCAGCTACCTCAAAAGAGAGATCCTTCCTCCTGTTGTCCGCATAACTCTTCTGCCTACTCTGAGCTGTTCTCATGTGTTTCTGTATTAGCTAAACTTTTTCTGCCAACTCTTCTACCAATTCTGGTCCCATCAACTTCTTTTCACCCACTTCATCCTAGAAATCTGGAGTTCGACACTGCTTCCCATATAATTCCTGAAATGGATCCATCTGTATACTAGAATAAATACTGTTATTATATGAAAATTCAACCAAAGAAAGATGTTAGTCCCAACTTCCCTGATAATCCATCGAACAAGCTCGTAGCATATCCTTCAAGGTCTGAATTGTTCGTTCTGACTGCCCATCTGATTGAGGATGAAAAGCTGTACTAATATTTAATTCAGTACCCAACGACTTCTGAAGGCCTTTCCAAAAGTTAGAAGTGAACCTGGGATCACGATCAAGTACAATGGAGAGGGGAACTCCATCTAACCTGACTATCTATTTAAGATACAAGTGGGAAAGTTGATCTAGGGAAAAAGTATCTCGTATAGCAAGGAAATGAGCAGATTTAGTCAAGCGATCAACAATAACCCAGATTGCATTATTACCTCGAGATGTCTTCGGTAATCCCACAACAAAGTCCATGGATATATTCTCCCATTTCCACTCTGGCACTGGTAAAGGCTGAAGCATCCCTTTCGGTAACTGCCGCTCTGCTTTAACCTGTTGAAATGTCAAACACTTCACAGTAAACTCAGCAATATCTCTTTTCATTCCATCCCACCAGTAATACTCTCGCAGATCTCTGTACATCTTAGTACTGCCAGGATGAACTGAAAACGGAGAACTATGAGCTTCACATAACAACTCTCTCTTCAACTGTTAATCACAAGGCACACACAATATCTTCCCAAATCTCAAAACACAGTCATTATCAATGTGGAATTTAGGCAACTTACCTTTCTGAACCAGATCTACCTTTTTCTGCAACTCACTGTCTTGCTTATGTGCTTGCTTGATTCTATCTGATAGAGATGATCTCACTGATACCTGAAACAAAACAGAAGAACATCTTGTGCCAAAAACTTCAATGCCAAATTTCATCAAATCCATAACCAAAGGATCATGTTCCAAACGTAACATTTTTAATGAAGCATTACTACTTCGACTCAAAGCATCAGCCACTTTATTTGCTTTTCCCGAATGGTAATGAATTGTACAATCATAATCCTTGATTAATTCCAGCCATCTCCTCTGTCTCATGTTTAACTCTTTCTGAGTGAATATATACTTTAAACTTTTGTGATCAATATATATTTCACAATTTAATCCATACAAATCATACCTCCAAATTTTTAAAGCAAAAACAACAGCAGCTAATTCCAAATCATGTGTAGGGTAATTTACCTCATGAGTTTTCAACTGTCGTGAAGCATAAGAAATTACCTGATCATTCTTCATTAGGACACAACCAAGTCCTTTCAATGAAGCATCATTGTATATAACAAACTCACCATTCCTGGAAGGTAGTTCCAAAACTGGAGAATTCACCAATCTTCTTTTCAATTCCTGAAAACAATCATCACATTCTTTTGTCCAGATAAACTTAACACCCTTCCGAGTTATCTTAGTCATTAGACTAGATAACTGTGAAAAATTTCTAACAAACCTTTGGTAATAGCCTACCAAACCAAGGAAGCTAAGAATCTCAGTTACATTTGGGGGTCTTGGACAGTCTTCCACAACCTTTGTTTTTGTAGGATCAACAGTTATCCCATCTTTAGAAACAATGTGACCAAGGAAAGAAATTTTTTGCAACCAAAACTCACACTTGCTGAATTTCCCATACAATTTCTTTTCTTTCAAGGTTTTAAAGATAACCCTTAAATGTCTTTCATGTTCTTCTTTACTTTTAGAAAACACCAAAATATCATCAATGAAAACCACCACAAACTTATCCAAGAACTCAAGGAAAATTATATTCATTAATTCCATGAATACAGTAGGTGCATTGGTTAGCCCAAAAGGCATTACTACAAATTCATAATGTCCATATCTTGTACGAAACGCAGTCTTCGGAACATCTACTTCCTTTACCTTCAGCTGATGGTACCCCGATCTCAGGTCAATCTTTGAAAAATACTGAGCTCCCTGGAGCTGATCAAACAAATCATCGATATGATGCAATGGATATTTGTCCTTAACAGTGATGTTATTCAGGGATCTATAATCAATGAAAATTATCATAGAACCATCTTTCGTTTTAACAAATAAAACAGGAGCACCCCATGGTGACGTGCTAGGTTGAATGAAACCTTTCTCTAATAAATCTTGGAATTGATCCTTCAACTCTAAAAGTTCAATTTGAGCCATTCGATAAGGGGGTTTTGAAATTGGCTTAGCATCAGGAACTAAGTCAACAGTAAATTCAACTTCCCGATCTGGTATTATTCCAGGCAACTCATCAGGAAAAACATCAGGATACTCATTTACCACTAGCACATCATTAATCTGAATAGTTCCTTTATTTACAACGATGTGTGCAAGGTAACATTCATTTCCATCTTTTACAAGTTTCTTGGCCACTTGATAAGTTATCAACAGTAAGGGTTCATTCTTGTTCACAAACTAAAAGTATTTCTGAAAAGAAACTTCTTTAGCTCTACAGTCAATCTTAGCATGGTAAATAGAGATCCAATCCATACCCAGGATAACATAAAACTCTACTAGAGGTAGAACAATAATGTTTGAAAGTAGGTTCTTTCCACAGATAAGGATAGGAAGATTCTTATAAATTCTTTTTACCTCAACATTTCCCCCAGGAGTTTTTACCAAAAGTTCATGAGTCATTTCTTGAGATGGTATTCCCATTTTACTAGAAAATTTTTTAGAGATGAAAGAATGTGTAGACCCCGAATAAAACAACACACTGGCATAATCTGAAAAAACCAACAAGGTACCTGATACAACTTCATTTGATGGCCCGACATCTGCTGAAGTAGTTGCAAAGGATTTCACCACCCCTTTCTTCTTGTAGTCTAACTGCTTCCCATCACTCAAGCTCTTTGTCGGACACTCGTTTGCAAATTGACCCATCTCATTTCACTTATAACATTTCACTAACTGTAAATCAAATTTGGTCTTACCTTCACCTTGATCCTTTTCAGTGCAATCACGAGCCTTATGTCCCATCTAACCACATCGGTAGCACTTTCCAGAATTCAGAAGACATTCCCCAGCATGCCTTTTGCCACATTTATCACAAACTGGAAACTTAGTTTTCTTACCATCAGACTTTTTTGAAGAATTCTTACCTTTCTCCTACCACCTCAGTCTCTTCTTCTGTTGTTTGTTATAGAACACTTGATCATCGGCAAACTCCATTTCCACCTTCTCATCACATCGAACAAACTTTTCATAACTTTTAAAATCATGAGAAGCTAATGACCTTTGATATTTTGGCTTTAATCCTGCGTAAAAACGATTGATTTTACTATCAAGGTCTCGGATAAAATTTGGAGCATACCTTTCCAATCGAGTGAACCTTTCTTCATAGGCAGCCACTGAGTCTTCCTCTTACCTCAATTCCAAGAATTGCTTTTCCATCCTATGTCGAACAGCCTTAGGAAAATAATTCTCAAGAAACATACCTTTGAATTCATCCCAGTCGAGAGAATCAATCTCATCGGTGTCCCCGATATTTTTAACCATAGACCACCACTGATCTGCCTCACCCTCCAAACGGTAAATAGCAAGACTAACCTTTTGATTGTCTGAACACCCCATGACATCGAAAATCTTCTCCAGTGCTCTAATCCACCCTTCAACTAACATAGGGTCAGATGATCCTCTGAATGATGGGGGATTTTGCCTCATGAAATGTTCCACCACTGACATGTTCCTCTGCGGTTGATCTAGCTGATCTCGTGCATGGATACCACCACCATTTATCGCTTGAGTCAACTGCTCCATTACTGCAACAAACTGTTCAGTTCCAATTCCGACCATGTCAGGATGCTGATTCGGAAGGTTATTTCCTTCTGTATGCCTTCCTAGCACTTCTTCCATGTTTCCTCTGCGGAAAACCATTCTGAACAAACATGTCTTAGATGAAGAAACATGGTAATCTTCAAATACTATATCACTTCAATTTGACCATAAAAAAATATTTTTGGATAATCATTTAATAGAATTATAACTCCTAAAGTTATCTAAACTGACCTTTGATACCAACTATAAGGCCCTAGCCTTAAACCTTACTTAATCTTGAGTTATTACAAGATTACACATTGAGGATCTTTTAGGGTTTAGAGTTTTATAGAATTAGATCATAAAACTTGAATTACATTCCACATATAAACAAAGTGGTTACATAAAGATAGTATTCTTCTTTCCCATAAATTGAAACATATTTAAAATAAAACATGGATTCTTTCTTGACACTTCCTTGACACTATCATCATATCATGTACCTTTCCCTTGACCTGTGAAAAACATTTCAAAAAAACTTGGGATGAGCATAAAAAGCTCAGTAAGGGATATAAAAATATGGAAAGGAAACATGGGTACATATATACATAAGAATGAAATCATACTTTACCCATAAAACATAAGCACTTTAACATACCTTATCAAACCATGAATAAATCATAGAAATCATAAGACATAAAGTTAACTTGAGGCATTCATAACATTCTTACGTAGGGAGTAACCCTCTTGGTTACGTTTGGAATACCCATCACAGTATATTCCCTAAATCTCTTCGGAGAAACCTTAACATTTCACTCCTTCGCGTTACCCAATGCATTGGAGAGCTATATTGGGATCACCCTCCCTTAGTGTATCACGGAACCACCCGTCTTCATAATAATGCCCAAGAACCTCAACATAATCGTATCACATAAAACATGCATAAAGAAAACATAACATTTCCACCTTTCAATCACAATATATCAATAAAACACATTGATATAAAAAAATTATGAAAACAATTTTCAATACCAAAATAAAAGAAAAGTAAAACATGGTATTTATTTTTCTTTTTAAAAAAAAGTATGGCTTGTAGAGGAAGCCAAAACTCAAATAATGGTCACGAAGGTGGAGAAGTCGTTGTCGCCGCATACGTACGACAAAAACATTCCCTTTTTTTGTTTAGTAAACGCTTCGTATAAAAAAGATTCCTTTTGAATAAACATAAAAGTCAAATGGGTTTATACACCATATAAAATAATGTTGTGTATAAAACAAAATATGCCTCAATGAAAGGAGATTGAGACGAAGTCCCATACCTCGGGTCCGACTTGACTCGGTCATTCTTTAATCTCCTGAATAATAAACTTCAGTTAATTTCTACTTGCTTAAGAACCTTTTTCAAGTTCATTATTCCTTTTATATCACTTATTTCCATGTCATGAACACTATGTAATTATTTAAGTTAATAACGGTCATTTTAACGATCATTGGTACTTGAGTCAAAAATAAACCCTTTATAATTACAAGTTGTACATGTATCCATTATATCCAGAATTATAATCATGATGTATATATCATATATATCCATTATATACATGCATTTATAATATTACATAATCATTTAGAGGTAAGAAATGAAATGCACCGTTCATGGAGACGGTAAGCCGTACGTACGCATGAACGCTACTTTCATTTCTATTTCGGATTTTATAGAATGGAATCATAATGATATAAAGGTATATTATAATTCCATTATAATATCATATATAATATCATAGTTCCATCCTTTATACGTCCCACATATGGTATTTAACAAATCAAATCACTTTGAGGGGGCGGTAGTCCGCACTTCCTTAAATGAAGATATCGCGTTTACCCATAATGGAAACCATAAAGGTATGCCCAAAATGAAAAATACAGAAGATTAAGGAAAATATAAACATATTATATATCATATATAAATATAGTGACATCTTAATGGCCACCTTTGAAGGTGTTAAAATAATGTTGAACAATCATCGTTTCGGGAGGCATAAATTCACTATCCACGGAAACAGTATGTCCTTTAACCATTAGATGTAGGTGTGTGTAAGTGTATCTCGAATACTTATTATAACAACATCCAAGAATATTGAAGATACTGTATTTGTTACAAAAGAAATTAATAAAAAGATTTTAGGGGGTTGGAGAAGCAAAATAAAACAAAAGGACTCAAGTGAAGACATTACCTTAAAATCAGGTAACTCCCTTTGGTTTGAGCTCAAAGGATTCCTTGGGAAGTCTTCTGCCCAAAGTGAGGCTTCAAGGAGTAAGAGAGGGATGTGGAGAGACAAAATGGGCAGGGGTTGGCCGAGCCAAAGGCTTTGGGAGTGTGGGTAAGTAGGTAGAGGTGGGGGCCTTTTATAAGAGGAGAGGAGGGGCACTCTTGGAAAGTAAAGAAATGTTACTTAATTTTAAAATGTGTTTCGGATTCAAAAGGTCCCACATTGATATAATTCGAGGGTAATGTGATAAGGGTTAGAAATACACCCATAAAATAGGTTTTGGACATGTGTAGTTCATAGATTATACATTATCATTTCATTTTATTTAAATCCTTTAATAATGTGGTAATCGCTGCATCATCATGATGTCATAAATAATTTAATTTATTTAAAGTCTAAAAATTATAAAAAAATACCATGATGTATGAAATATTTTTAGCTTTCCAATTACTATTTATAATCAAAAACCTGACTTGTATAACCCCATGTAAAAATTGTTTTAGTAAAACATCTCTTGTTTGTGTCAATTTTACTTTAACATTAAATAAAAAGTTATTTATGTCATTTCCCAACCAAAGTGGCTCCATGGGGTCCCCAAGTTGACCCATGGATTGTAGTGGTCGGCCATGACACATCCAATGTGGGTAGGAAATGTGTCAAGCTCATCTCATATTATTAAAACATTATTTTTACCTTAAACTAAACTAATTACCACTAATTGCGATTAAGAACTTAAAAGTTACTATTCACCAAAAAATTATTTTAATCTCATTGAACCACATTTTACTTCTTAATGACATCCATGTATGTCAGATTTTTGAAAATCAAATCACAGAAGTGGCAAAGTTTCATTTAAACAAAAAATCAGTTTCTTTAACTACCACTTAGTGGTTTCACTATTCATCAAAACTTGAAGTTTTTCAGAAAGATACCAAAACTTCACCCTAAGCTATATTTGATATTCCGAATTCAAAAATGATGTCTATTTTACAAAATTCAAGACATGTAAGTTGCATTAATTAATTTAATAACTAATTCCCGCTGTCATGACAAATAGCGTGTTTTTATGAAACAATAAGTATCAAAAGATTGACACTAGTTTAAGTCCAATTTCAAAGTGAAATTGATTACAATGACCACCATTGGATAAAATGGTAAAAATATATTCTAATTTCACTTCAAAAACAATTCAAAATATAATCTAATCATATAAATAAAATAGATTAAAAAGGGTTTTTGAATTAAAATACAACATTTTTCACTATTCATTAAAAAATGAACTTTATCGGAAAAATACCAAAAATTCACACAAAGTAAATTTTGATGTCCCAATCATAAATAATAAGTTTATTTTGACAAAAATAGCTTATAAAATTGTCAAAAGATAGATTTAAAAAGTTTTTGCCATCAAAAGGCAGTAAAACAATCTTTTAAGAATATTAGTGTATTCCATGCATAAGATTTTATTTATTTTCATTTTAAGCCTCTAAAACACTATCTTAATCATTAATAGACATAGATAAAAAATATATATTATTCATTACTTACTTGGGATGTTACAATCCTGGGGATTCATATGACGAAATTAATGGTTATATATGCCCATTTTCACACTGGTATGGACAATGGTTTCATCATATCCATATACTTTTTCATTATTCTGTGACATATTGGAATACCAAGAATCGAGATAAAGACTTCACAATATCCATCTTTATGTTATCCTATTATACTTTTTTTTATTAAAATTATGTACATACTAGTGGTTTCTAGATGAATAGTGAAGGATGATCCATGTAAATCATATAGAAATTCCTTCTTCAGTTTTGTTTTTTATGGGACACATCTGTGATTCCCAAACCATATAACGACATCTTCAATAATGTTTAACTACAATCTATTAACTACCTATTTCTATAGCACCTCGTCACCTTTATCAGCCTGCAATCCTTTCATGAATAAATGGTTGAGTACATATTTGATCATGGTAGGATAAATATAATTTTATTCTTCCCACTTCCATTTCTTGAATATCCAAAAAGATTGGATCCCATTCAATCCACATCCTGGATAGGGTTATAGGTTATTTTAAACATAGACCAACTGCCTATTTATTTTAGTTCCTAGGACGTTAATAGATTTGACAATCCTAATTAGGGATTATATATAATTACCTTCATGGTTACATATTAATATCATTTTGTGTGAATATTTACTTTAGGATTTTATGATTTGTATATAGGTCACACGTTTCATCATAGAGATAATGTCTCCAAATCATCTACAAGAAGTTCACTTCTTACAATACTAGATCATGCATTTAATACTTAAATTTTTTTATTATTAATTGGTGGGAGTTATATGCTATCAGTTTTTCATCTTCCATGAGTACACAACCTAATCCCATTTTGAATGCATCATTGTAGATTACAAATACTTCCCCATTGGTTGGTATAGGCCATCCTTTAATTGCATATATTATTAAAGGATCTATGGATATCACTTTATTGGTGATAACATCCCCTTGTAATTTTAATTGGTCAATGTATAAATTTTATTGAGAACTCTCTCATACATTTAATAGGGTGATCATAAAATTCATTAAGAAGGACATTTATATATTCCATTACAATGGGAATGAAATAAATGATGATATTTTACTTAGTCTAAACAATTTAAGGTAGATATTCTTACTCATAATGAAATAATATCCATGATTGAGTTGATTGTATAATAAAAATTCATCCCAGTCCATTCACATTTATAGAATCACAGAGTGATTTTCAATATGGGGAGTGATTTCATTCTCTCAATAATTTATGATTGCTCTATACAAGGAAATCATATCAATTCTCATAATATCATATAATTCCTATAAGGGAAATCATAATGTTTTTATGGAAATTAATCTCACAAATTTGGATAATGGATGACATATTTGTTTGGGATGAATAAATTTAACCAATTTCTCCCTTTAAAAATTACTTGACTTCTATGTTTTGAAGTGGTGTTTGAATAGTTTGACTAAACTAGTATGATATGAAAAAATTCATAGAAATATAGTCACATAATACATTTGAAGTTCATGAATGAATGATAATCCTTCATTTCCCTATAATATTTTGGTTCTAATAATATAATTCATCCCAAATATACTTTCAGAGTATAATATTGATGTTTCTAAACATATAAAAGGTAAACTGTGAACATTTAAAGATAAATTAGAAACAAAATTTATTCCTAAACTAATAAATTTATAGGTTTCATTAGAATTTATCCATTATGTATTTCATAATATAAAAACTTATGAGAATTATTATTTACTTCATAATGATTCATAAGGAGCCTGTGAATTTTACAATACACATCCTCTATGAGTGTAAAATCATGTGGGAAATAAGTCCCATTTTCATCGCAATTTGAAAATTGTGTCCTACTCAATACACCATTTTGGGGGTTAATAACCCTATGTATAACTATTATAGAACTACATTAACTTCATATATGAAGACAAGGTGTATTTTATTAGAAACCACTAACTCTATACATTTATAAAAATTAGTGATGATTTATTATTGTTAGTATTATCCCTACATATTTCACTAGATTTTTTTAATAATAATCCCCCAAGAAATCTAGTCTTTTCTTGGAAACCATCTATTATAACCCATATCATTAACATACCTTAAAATATGATTTATTAAATTAATATACATAGAATATAGCCCCAGAATATTTTGAGGCTTATTTTCTTTGGGAATTTGGAAAATTACATAACAACATGAAACATAAATATAAAAATATTGTTTTTATGTTACATAACATGATCTTATATTCTATGAATCTCTTAAAACTAAATGAGATAACCTATGGACATACATTAAACTAGGTTGATCTATAAAGTCCATTATGGGGATAATGAAAACATAGCCTAAGGTAAAGTAGTACATGTGAGCCAATACAAATATCATGGAAACATTTTAGGGTTCATAATCATAATATTGAATTATGAGGAATGATGTAACATGAAAACATAATGGAAATATATGATAGTGTAAATAATAAAAACATGACATCATAAAAATAATCTAAGGATAACCACCCAAAAAACATATCATTATGTTCTTAGTATAAACCCCCATTCATTATACATGTCATATCATGATATAATAAACATTACATAACACATTATATAGATATATAATTTTGGGCCCACCTATCCCAATCATATCATATACATATATAAGTGTTCCAAATAGATCATTCAAAATCAGATCAAATTTCATCACATTTAATCTCACAACTAATGAGTTTGGGTTAGATATATGGAATTATCCATTAAATAAATAATAATTACATCTTTTTTATTACCATTGTGTTTAAATGGGAATGGGTATTCACAACTGAAATGTTTGGCATATAAAATTCATAGGACAATTTCGACAGCATAATGGGGATTAATAAATATTCAAATAATGGTTAATGAGAGTGGAAGAGGTTTCTAATCACTAGGTAAATCTTATGAAACTTAAGAGGGATGTGTAAAATAATTTCCATTCATGAAAATTATTGAATAAAAAGTTATAATACAAAGAAGGTGAATTAATAGAGGAAAGGAGGGGGTCCCATACCTTTATATGGAACTTATAAAAGATTCGGAGGAGCTTCAAAAGATCTTGTTGAAACATTGGGAGGTATATATAGTAGTAATGTAAGATTACATTTATGATATAATATTGTTTAGTGAAGATCAATGTAAGGTTTGTGGTTCTGTATAGAAAATGATAGGAGAATTCTTTATTAATTTGAAATCATTGGTTTTAGACTTTATATGATAAGTAATCAAAACCAGATTTAATCCAATGGTTTACTCCCCTAGTTTCTACCAAATTTGTGTGGGTTAGTTATCTTATATGGATAAAAACTAAAAACATTAAAATAATACCCTTGGCTATTTGGGGGTGAGCAATGTTTATAAAGAATTTATTTTAAAAAATAAAAATATAATATAGATTTTGGAGGATTCATTAAGGATGTAAAATATTATTAAAAAAATATAAACACATTAATTTAAAGTGAAATCATATTTTAGATTGTGGGTATATTTTTTTAATATATTATATATCTTTTTGGACATTATGAATTCATAATAGTATATTTATAACCGATTAAATTTGTACCCAACAATTAGAATTTATCATAAAATTATAAAAAGTTCCACATTTGATAATTTTAATATAATAATTTCAAAAATAATATTTATTTTATCAAAATAATTCAACTAATATTTTAATTTCCACTTTTAATTCAAAAATTCCCATTTTTTTGAAAAATAATGGGTTTTTTACAATAAAATTTTTCTGAACCATATAAAAATTAGATTTCACATCATAAAATTATATTACCATTTATATTTTATAAATATAGCTTAATAAAAATATTTTATTAAAATTTAATTTATTTAAAAATCTCTTTAATTTATAAAAATGATTTTTTGATTGAAACCCTATATATACCAAAATAGAATTTGTGTTTTATCATATCAAAATATAATATTTATGAAACTCATAATTTATTAATTTTATAAATTAATATTAAAAATGGAAAAATATAATCATTTTTTGATTAAAAATATAATATAAAAATTAAAAATGTTAGGTTCTATAAACGTAAAACATTATTATGCCAGTGAATTCCCTAAGGGTGAGGTGTGATATTGTGATATATGCATGGGATGGTTCTAAGAACATGGTTTGGGTCATGATAGAGATAGTCTCGAACTCCCCCCACCAATTATTTATCTTGTGCTTTAATTTTGTAATCATTAATTGGTATTAATAAATATAAGATAAAATTAATGTTATCTTAATAGGATGATTTGATAAATAGGATTCATTGGGTATGATCCTACTCGTCAAGGCCAAAAATCCCTTTATTTGTGAAAAAAATAATTTTTCATAAACCATAATGTATACAGATCATAAGATCACTTTATTACTATTATACTATCAATGATCAAGATGATTAATGGTATTTTAAATCCATAATATTATAACATATAATAGTAAAAAATTTCCACTGTAGTGCATGTGTTTTCTATAACAACAGTACTTATTAATGCATTTGGCCTTTCAAAAGGGGATTTAATTTATAATAATTCGAATCATTATAGATATCATTTGGAATTTTATCTCAATAGAGATATATATCCACCCAGTATTGAAATATATTCTCAACCTTTGAAAAATGGGGCATAGTTTTCCAATATTTTATTCCTTAAGGTATATTTTGTAAGAAAATAGATTGAAGATTTTCACCAAAACGTATAAGGTAGAATGAAAACACATGATTTTTCAAAATTAGGAACTAATATGGAAATCGTACACATGGTTTCTGTATCTAATTTGATCAAAAACATTATATACATCCTTTTAGTTATTATCTTTAATTTTACATTTTAACACCCCAAGATTCACAATACGTTTCCCTTTGAACAATGTAGTAGTTTGCGGTGTACGCAACTTGGAGTTTTAACACACCACGACCAATAAAACTATCCTTTATGAATAGTAATACCCACTTTTTGAAATTTTATAAATTTTATTTTTCATAATGGACTTCATTTTTGGATTCAGAATATCAAAATTATCTTAGGCTGAACTATTGGCATTTTTCTGAAAACTTTCAATTTTTGATGAATAGTGAAAACACTGCATTATTGTTTAAAATCAAATTTTTATTTAAATAATTAGTTATTTTATTTTAATTTATTTTAGGTAAAAATATATATATAATACATATATATTTTCAATGTAATTTGTTGGATTCAATTTATAATAAGTTTAGATATATGAAATTTTATTGAACTTATTACCGTCTTTTACCCACCTTCTAGGAGCATTTGAAAATTTGCATAACACATAATTTTACTGCTTCTGTGAGTTTAATTTTAAAAATTTAATAGACACGGTTAATATCTATAAGTAAAATTTAGTTCAATAAGATGAAAATAATTTTTGGTGAATAGTAACTTTTGACTTTTATTTACCATAGTTAAAAGTAAATAGGGTAATCAAAGGTAAAAATGATATTATAATTACCCTAAAACATGTCCTAATTATATTGGATAAGTGTAATTAGACCAAAAAATCCTTAGAAATGAAATATAATCCTTCTGGTCCACTTTTATTAGACTAGTAAATTTATTATTATTTTATTTAAAGAAGAATTAAAAGTGTTAAATTCAATGTTTAATAACTAAACCATTTTTAATATAGGGTTACACAAAATATAAAATCAACTATAAATATTAATTATAAATATAAAAATATTTCATAAATAATGGTATTTTATTTATAATTTTTATACATTAAATAATTTAATTTATTTATGACACAATGACGATGCAGTAATTACCTTATTAATGAAATATTAAAATAATTGATATTATAAATATACAAATAAATGTAAATTTAAACTTAGGATGAATTACACTTATTTTATGGCTTAATATGACATGTTAGGGTTGATTAAATAAATTACATTTTAAGTGATAAAATATTTATGGCTTTCCAAAAAATCAAACACTATATACTGTCAAAATTGACATAATTGATGTTTTAAAACAAATACTATATTATTAATTGATATAATATTCTTGAAAATATAAGGTTCGTCCAAAGGACTTATATAAGGTTATATATATTAATAATTAACCACTTGGGGTTTTCTTGGCAGTTTATAGTAAGTTTATTAACCATATAATATAAAAATACAAAGAGACATGGTAAATATAAAACTTATTAACTAAGAGTTAAATCTAAAAGATAAGGTTAATATGGTAACCTAAACCTATATAAAACTAATTGTTTGAGATTTTTTCGACTCATCCCCACCTTATGCTAGAAATAAATCATTTTTGAGCCATTAGAAACCAAAAAATATTTTGTTATAAAATAATATTTCAAGCTTTTCCTAAAGTGACCATCACCTCTCTTATAAAAGGGTACTTCCCCTTCTCTTAATTTCACCCCTCCAAAGCCATTTTGCTAGGCCAAAAACTACCCAAATTTCCTCCCAAATTTCCTCACATCAACCCAGAGTCATAACTTTGATTATAAAGCCAACCTAACAAACCCTTTTGATCAATTCAAAAGGAAACACCCGAAGAAGTGGTAATAATTTCACCACTCTCTTTCAAGTTCCTTTCTTCTTCCACTTCCTCTTTATTTGTTGTTTCCATACCAAAAAAAATAAATCCAGTACCTTCTATAAACTGTGATGTTATTATAAATATGGTACAACCATATTAGTTATTCTATCCATCCTATAAATGACAAAGTCACCATACGTGTGTGTGTACGGCTTACCGTCTCCACGTCATGGTGTAGTTTGTTATTCCAACACATCATTATTTTGATGGGTATAATAATGAGTATAAATGATTTAAATAATAAATATAACATTTTAATTATTCTTTATATATGATATACCATCCAATTACATATGATTTCACCATCAATATAATGATATTGTCGCTCATGCATAGGTACGGATTACCGTCTCCATTAATGTGTCGAGATTCATTCCCCATAGTAAACATTCAAGAATAATTTTTATTTTATAATTAAAAAAAATGTTTATGAACATAATATAATTCTGTATATGAATCAAATACATCCTATCCATTACAAACATGGCTTGTGTAACCAAGCATATAAAGGAAAACGAATCAGTTAACACCTGAAACGATGATACTAATGAAATATTATTAACAAAGAAATATTAGAGGATCATATATGATATCATATTTATGTATATAGTTATTTTATAATTTAATAACAATTTTTTAACAATTATATAGTATATTAACATATCATCGACTAAGGAAAAGTACAAGTTAAGGGTTTATTCTACAATCTCTTTACTTATCTAAGGTTGTTAATATGTAAGTATCTACTAGGACCTCTTTAAAACATTTTTACTATTTACTAGACTATAAGTTAAAGTCATTTATACCCTTGTTTGACCATATATGTTTTGAAAGTAATCTTTCCGTCATTTTCCAAACAAGGTACTTTATGAACTTTTTGACAAAATTAATGTAAGAATGTCTTTTCTTAACTTATATAGTGGGTGAAGCTATTTTATGTCGTTATAACATCGTTGAAGATTCCTATACTAGATTATAAGAATATTTTAAAAATAAATGTTTTCTTTTTTAATTATATTAATTTTAAATGATTTCACAATATAAATATATATTTCTCTAAAAAAGTTTTGATTTCATCTATTTCAACATCCTTTGTTGGATTTTAAGTTGATTTATTATGATATAAAACTTCCATATCGTATTGAAGGTTTTGTGATATGTTTGAATGTGGATGTGTTATTTTTACACCATTCTTGGTTTATGGATAAGGTATTGACATTTAGTATGCTAGTTTGAATATGAATATTAGGTTATGTTTAAACCTTTTCATATAAAGAGTGCATTGGACTTAGTAAGTGATGAGTGGAGCTCGTTATAGCTCCTCGATGCATCGGTAGGTCTCATGAGGCAAACTAGTGTCTTGGAACAAGGTTTTGACAAAATCTTATTTGTAGTCTTGGCACAAGGCCTTGACTATGTGGTTATGAAGTCTAGCATTATGAATTCCATCATTATGAAATTGGATATTGATATTACATGTGACTATTCGAATATTAGAATATCCAAGTGAATAAGAAAATGGAATTATTTGATTTATCTTTTCCATATTATGATGAATTTTATGTTTAAAAGGCTTGTATTTTAGTCTTATACATTTCCTTAAATGTTTATGCTCATTTATGAAATATTCCACTGTATTGTTATCCTTGCTGAGAATCTAAGCTCACCCCTTTCTATGTTTTATTTTTCCCAGGATGCGATGAAGTACATTTTGACTGACCTAAAGGGATAGTCTAAGGGATATGAATGTGGTAAATGGAGACCATGTTGATGTTGTTATTCATTTTACAATGTAATGTAAACTTATGAATGTATCTAGTACTTCCAAGGATACTAAAATGATCGGTCTTTCGGGATTTGATCCCTTGTGATCATGGCAATGTTATGTAATAATGCATAGACTCTGGGTAACTGGGTTCGGGGCATTACAGTTTGTGTCCGAGGAAGTTTAGTACAAACATTGGAAACTATATTTAGATAAACTCTTATTAGAGAACATTACCTTAAGATTGAATTTGAGGATTAGTATAGAAGAACTTCCTAGAATTTTGGTAATGTTGAGATTTTGGTTATTTTCCAAGAAATATATCCATGTATGGATACGAGCAGATAGAGGCAGATCTGGTATAGATGTACCTAGGGGAAAAAACTGAAAACACCACTTTGAGCTAGACTCGAACGGGGACCGGTGCATGACAACGGGCCTTTCACACTCTTGGTTATGACACTCCTGAGGGATATGCTTAGGATAATTCACATTTTATTTACAAACCATTATGAAGGATTTATGAGTATATACCTCCTCAAAGAAAATATTCTTATTATTATGAATTATATCCATAAAATGTTCGATTTATGTTAAGTGTTTTACAAGTTTGGAATTATGTATTTTGATTTATAAACTATTCTAGTGTATGCCATTTTTTTAGAAATGGTTCCTAGTGGAAGGAATGGAAAAAGTATCAATGCACGTAATCCATGTAGGTATTTCCCTCCTACTCAAGATAATTATAGTGGTGCTGGTCATAAAATTGGTGTTGATCAGCTTATCACCATACTGCAAAAACTCACTCGGGTTATGAATAATAACCTTACACATATGGAGCACCCTGATCCACAAAACTGAGGATAAATGATTGGATGCTTCATGAGGAAACAACCTCCAATATTCAATGGGAGTACAAATCCATTAGTAACTGAGAAATTGATAAGTTCCTTAGAGAAAATATTTCATGCTTTGGGGAGTAGTGAAAGGGAAAAAGTTTTCATGACATTTTATTGCCTCACAGAAGATACATATTAATGGTAGTCATTAATCCAAAACACAAAGGAATATAAATATGTATAGAACTCAGAATAGAGGGAGTTTAAAGGTATTTTCTTAGAAAAATACTTTGCTCATGACCATTGAGCGGATATGGAAAGGCAATTTATGAGTCTGAGGAAAAAGGAGGATGAGAATGTCACAAAGTATGAGGCTAACTTTACAAGGTTAGCGAGGCATACATCAGATTATATACATAACCCAAGGAGTGAGATTGATCTATTCTTTTATAGGTTAAAACCATTTCTCCATCGAGCATTAGTCTCACAATCCTTCTTATCATACGAAGATATTGTCTCATGCGCTATCAAGACAGAAAAATAATTCTCTAAGTCTTACGACTTTAAAGAAAATAAAGAGAAGAAGAGATCTGTTGAACACTCTAGAAATGAAAATAAGGGGAACAAGGGAAAAGTCTAATATTCATCCTATGGGAAATGTGGGAAGAAACACCTCGGTACTTCCCTAAAGGGAATGGGAGTTTGTTACAAGTGTGTAGAAAAAGTCCACCAAACTCGTGATTCCAAGGGGAAGAAATAGGCTCTCAATGTGGAATACTAAAATTGTAGAGAAAATTGTCATTATGTAAATGAACTCCCTAAGTGCCAAGGGAAAATACCTTAGAAAAGGTCAAGGGAGCAAGTTCAAGCTTATGCAATCACTACTGCTGAGGTTGATGCTCCTAAAGAGGTGGTGGCAGGTAATTTAATGGTTTCCTCAAGTTTATCCAATGCTTTATTTGATTATGGATCATCGCATTGTTTCATATATTCCTAATTTTCTAAGAAAAGTAGATATTTTCAATTTGACTTAATAAGGGAGTTGTCAGTCAAAACTCCTAAGTGAAGTATCTTCGCAACAATGTTTTGTGAATCAGTTCCCATTAGGGAATATAAATGTTATTTATCTGATGATCTCATCATCATACCCATGATTGAATTTGATATCTTCCACAGAATGGATTTGATTTCGGACCATGATGTGAATATTTATTATAAGAAGAAGGAGGATTCCATTTTCGATGACGATAAGAAGTACCTTATCTATAGAGCAGAAACGTCACCACCTAATTCTTATCTAGATCCACCCCCAGTATCTATACTAAATTCAATTATTGGGGAGGAAGAAAATGAAATAATTATGGGTGAGTAAAAGAATGTTCGAATAGAGGAAAAACATATTGTGCAAGAATATGTTTATGTGTTTCCATAGGATTTACCTAGACATCCTCTAGAACGAGAAATTTAGTTTTCCATTGATTTAATTCCTAGTACAAGGAACATATCGAAGACCCATTATAGAATGGCCACTGTGGAATTAGTGGAACTAAAGAAACAACTAGAGTAATTGAGTAACAAGGGATTAATTCACTATAGTGTTTCTCCTTTGGGATCCCCTGTCCTTTTGTTAAAAAGAATGACGGATCTATGAGGTTGTGAATTAACTATAGGGAGATCAATGCTATAACAATAAAGAAAAAGTATCACTTACCTCGAATTGATGATTTATTCTACCAACTCCATGATGCTCAATATGTTTCAAAGTTTGACATTTGATCTAGATATCATCAGTTGTGTGTGAAGAAGGAATACATTCCAAAAATAGCATTTTGAACCAGGTACGGTCATAACAAGTTTACAGTAATGCCTTTTGGATTCACTAATTCACTATCTATCTTCATGGATCTAATGAATATAGTTTTCAAGGAATATCTTGATGAATTTTTAGTGGTATTTATTGATTATATCTTGGTATACTCAAAAATCTATGAATATCATTAAAATATATTGTGCACTGTTCTAAAAACCCTCAGAAGAAATGAATTATATGGGAAGTTTAGCAAGTGTGAATTCTGGATTCAAGAGATTTCTTTTCTTGGCCATATTGTCTGTAAGGATGAAATCTTTGTTGATTCTTCAAAGACCATGGCAATCCAAGAATTTCCAGCACCGATGAGTATAACTGAGGTACGTAGTTTTATTGGTTTAGCAGGTTATTATCAACGTTTCGTCCAGAATTTTTCTGGGTTGGCTAACCCATTAACCAAGATCACATGTAAAGGGGTTAAATGTTTTTGAAAAAATGAGTGTGAAGAATCTTTTAAAGAACTGAAGATAAGATTATTCAATGCTCTTATCTTGACTCTACCATCAGGGAATGATGGGTTTGTTATTTACAGTGATGCTTAAAAGAAAGAACTTGGTGGTGTCATTATGTAGAATGATAGAGTTATTGCATATGCATCATGATAGCTAAAAATTCATGAGAAAAACTATCCCACTCAAGATCTTGAGTTAGAAGCTGTAATCTTTGCTCTGAAGATATGGAGACACTATCTCTATGGTGAAAAATGTGAGATTTATACTGATCACTAGAGTTTGAGGTATATTTTCTCAAAAAAAATAACTAAACATGAGGCAAAGGAGATGGCTTGAACTACTCAAGGATTATGATTGTACTATACACTACCACCCCGGGAAGGCAAGTAAGGTGGAAGATTCTTTGAGTAGAAAGTATCTTAGGGTTTTGAACAAGATGAGAGTTGAAGGGGATCTTATTTTCATGGATCTAGTAAATATGGATATGGTAATAACCATAAAAGGTGAAACATCAATACTTTTTCAAATATTTTCCAAACCATCTTTACTAGAAAGGATAAAATGTTCTCAAACAGATGACGAGGAGTTTCAAAAGAATATTAAAGATGTGAATGATGGTAGATTGAGTGACTTCTTATATGATGATAGAATTTTAAAATTTGGGAAGATACTTTGTGTTCCCAATATACATGATATAAAAAAGGAATTGTTGGCTGATTCTCATAGATCCAATTTCTCTATACACCCTGGAAGCACCAAGATGAATAGAGATTTAAAGGAACATTTTTGGTAGGACAACATGAATATAGAGATTCCTGATTATGTGTCAATATGTATGGTTTGTCAACAAGTGAAAGCTTGAAGGAAACAGCCTAGAGGAGTCATGCATCCTCTTACCATACCTGAGTGGAAATGGGATAATATTACGATAGGAATTGTCATGGGACTACCAAAGACTCCTATAAAGAATAATGTAATATGAGTCATTGTTGACCGTCTTACCAAGTCAGCACATTTTCTTGCTATAGGAGAAGATTTATCACTTGAATTTCTAGAAATACTATATATTAATGAAGTTGTAAGACTCAATAGTATACCCCGATCGATTGTTTCTCATCATGATCCTCATTTTACCTCAAGATTATGAAAAATTATTCATAAGTCCCAGGACACTGAACTTCATTGGAGCACTACCTACCACCCTCAAACTGATGGACAATTAGAACAGACTATTCAAACCTTAGAATACATGTTGAGATCATGCTCACTTGACTTTCAAGGTATGCGGGATCAATATTTACCTCTGGTATAATTTTTCTATAACAATAGCTTCCATTAAAGTATTCATATGGCACCATATGAAGCGTTATATGGCAAGAGATGTAGCACACCAACTTTATGGGATGATGTTGGTGAAAGAAAACTCGTAGGTCCAGAACTTATTGAGGAAAAAATGTAAAAAGTGAAGATTATCCAAACCCACATAAAAGAATCCCAAAGTAGAAAAAAGATCTATGCTGATAACCGAAGGAAGGATTTGTAAATTCAAGTAGGAAACCATGTTTTCTTGAAGGTATATCCATATAAGGGTGTTATACATTTTAGTAATAAGGGTAAATTGAGTCACAGGTACATCGGACCTTTTGAAATTCTAGAATGAATTGGAGTTGTAGCTTATTGTTTGGAAATGCCTCCAAGTCTCTCTAAAGTTCATGATGTGTTCTACATATCACTATTGAGAAAAGACATGCTTGACCCAACGCATGTACTCACCTATGAGAAAATTGAACTGGAACCTGATCTGTCTTATTGTGAAGAGCCTGTCAAAATTCTTGATACTAGAGAATAAGTGTTGAGAAACTGGACGACTCGCCTGGTAAAAGATCTTTGGAGAAACCATAAGATGGAAGAGGCAACGTGGGAACCCGAGGAGTTTATGATGAAGAACAAACCGAATATTTTTATAAAGTAATATTCTAGAAATTTCAAGGACAAAATTATTTTTAATGAGGAGAAATGTAACACCCCAATCTTCCACAGTATGTTTCCATTTGAATAATGTTGTAGCTTGCGTTGTACACAACTTGAAGTTTTAACACACCACGACCAATCAAACTAGTCGTTATATAGTAAAACACACTTTTTGAAATTTTATAAATTTTATTTATCAAAATGGGCTTCATTTTTGGATTTGGAATATCAAAATTAGCTTCGGGTGAAATTTTGGTATTTTTCTGAAAACATTCAATTTTTGATGAATAGTGAAAAACACTGCGTTATTGTTTAAAAATTTATTTTTATTTAAATAATTAGTTGTTTATTTTAATTTATTTTAGGTCAAAATATATACATAATACCTATATATCTTCAATGTAATTTATTGAAGTTGTTTTATAATAAGTTTAGATATATAAAATTTTATTGAACTTTTTACCGTCTTTTACCCACCTTCTAGGAGCATTTAAAAATTTTCATAAAACATAATTTTACCGCTTTTGTGAGTTGAATTTAAAAAATACAAGATACATGGTTAATATCAGTAAGTAAAATTTGGTTCAATAAGATGAAAATAATTTTTTGTGGATAGTAACTTTTGACTTTTATTTAACACAGATAAAAGTAAATAGGGTAATTAAAGGTAAAAATAGTATTATAATTACCCTAACATGTGTCCTAATTCTATTGGATAAGTGTAATTCGACCAAAAACAACCTTATAAATAAAATAATATCCTTTTAGTCCACTCAGATTATATTAGGACATTTATTATTATTTTATTTAAAGTAGAATTAAAAGTGTAATAACTAAACCATTTTAATATATGGTTATACAGAATATAAATTAGACTATAAATATTAATTATAAAGCTAAAAACATTTCCTACATAATTTTATTTTTTTTATAATTTTTATACATTAAATAATTTAATTTAATTATGACACAATGATGATGCAGTAATTACCTTATTAATTAAATATTAAAATAATTGATATTATAAATATCAAAATAAATGTAAATTGAGACTTATGATGAATTCCACTAATTTTAAAGGTTAATATTACATGTGAGGGTTGATTAAATAAATTTTATTTTAAGTGATTAAGTTTTTATGGCTTTCAAAAAAAAAAATACTAAATAGTGTCAAAATTGAGATAATTGAGTTTTTAAAACAAATACTACATTATTAATTGATATAATATTCTTTAAAATCTTAGTTTCATCCAATTTACGTAGATAAAGTTATATATATTAATAATGAACCACTTGGGGTTCTCTTGACAGTTTATAGTAATTTTATTAACCATATAATATAAAAATACAAAGAGACTTGGTAAATGTCAAACTTTTTAAATAAGAGTTAAATATAAAATATATGGTTAATATGGTGACATAAACCTATAAAAACCTATTGGTTGTGAGTTTTTCAACCCATCCACACCTTAGATTCGAAATAAATCATTTTGGATCCATTAGAAACCGAAAATGATTTTATTATAAAATAATATTTCAAGCTTTTCATAAAGTGACCCTCACCTCTCTTATAAAATGACACTTCCCCTTATCTAAATTTCCCACCTCCAAAGCCATTTGGATCAGACAGCCCTGGTCCAAATATCCTACCAACTTCACTCACATCAACCTAGAGTCCTTACTTTGATCATAAATCCAACCTATGAAACCCTTTTGATCAACTCAAAAGGAAACACCCGAAGAAGAGGTAATAATTTCACCACCCTCTTTCAAGTTATTTTCTTCTTCCACTTCCTCTTTCTTTGTTATTTACATACCAAAATAATAACTCCAGTACCTTCTATATATTTTTATGTTATTATATATATGGTACAACCATATTTGTTATTCTATCCATCGTAGAAATGACAAGGTCACCATACGTCTGTACGTATGGCTTACCATCTCCGCGTCGGGGTGTAGTTTGTTATTCAAATACTTCATTATTTGGATGGGTATAATAATGAGTATAACTGATGTAAATAATAAATATAACTTTTTAATGATTTTTTATATATGATATACCATCCAATTACATAATATTTCGCCATCAATATAATGATATTGTATGTCGTGCGTACGTACGGATTACCATCTCCACGAACGAGATGAGATTCATTCTCCATCATAATCATTCAAGAATAATTTTCATTTTATGATTAAAAATAATGTTTGTGAACATAGTATCATTCTGTATATGAATCAAATACATCCTATCAATAACAAACATGCATTACGTAACCAATCATATAAAGGAGAATGAATCGGTTAACACCAGAAACAATGACACTACTGAAATATTATTAACAAAGCAATATTAGAGGATCATATATAATATCATATTAATGTATATAACTCTTGTATAATTTAATAACAATGTTTTAACTATTATATTGGAGTTTAACACACCATCAACTAAGGAAAAGTACATGGTAGGGTTAATTATACAATCTCTTTACTTATCTGAGGTTGTTAATACGTAAGTATCTTATGGGACCTCTTTATCATCCACATATGTGTTTTCTTAAAAATGTAATTCAAAACAATTTTATTATTTACTAAACTATGGGTTAAAGTAATTTATACCCTTATTTGAATATATATATTTTTAAAGTAATCTTTCAGTCGTTTTCCAAACAAGGTACTTTATGACATTTTTGACAAAATTAACTTATACGAAGGGTGCGGCTATTTCCCGCCATAACAACATCGTCGAATATTCCCATAAAATATTATAATAATACTTTCAAAATAAATTCTTTCTTTTATAATTATATGTCTTTTAATTTATTTCAAAATAGAAAGAGATATTTCTCTAAAATAGTTTTTATTTCATCTATGTCAACATCCTTTGGTGGATTTTAAGTTGATTTATTATGATACAAAACTTCCATATTGTATTGATGGTTTTGTGATATTTTTGAATGTGGATGTGTTATTTTTACACCATTCATGGTTTATGGATAAAGTATTGACATTTCGTATGCTAGTTTTAATACGAATGTTTATGTTATGTTTAAACCTTTTCATATGAGGAATGCATTGGACTTAGTAAGTGATGAGTGGAGCCCGCTATAGCTCCTCGATGCATGGGTAGGTCTCATTACAAAAACTATTGTCTTGGAACAAGGTCTTGACAAAATCTTATTTTTAGTCTTGGCACAAGGCCTTGACTATGTGGTTATGAATTCTGGCATTATGCATTCCATCATTATGAAATTGGATATTGATATTACATGTGATTATTCGACTAGTAGAATATCCATGTGAATAAGTAAATGGAATTATTTGATTTATATTTTCCATATTATGATGAAGTTTAAGTTTAAAAGGATTTTGTTTTAGTCTTATACATTACCTTAAATGTTTATTCTTATTTAAGAAAGTTTTCGCTATATTGTTATCCTTACTGAGCATCTGATCTCACCCCTTTCTATGTTTTATTTTTCCCAGGATGAAAAGAAGTATATTATGACTGACCTACAGGGATAGTATAAGTAATATGAATATGCTCAATGGAGACAATGTTGATGTTGTTTTTCATTTTATAATTCAATGTAAAACTTATGAATATATATAGTACTTCCAAGGCTACTAAACTGATCGGGCTTTCTGGATTTGGTCCCTTATGATCATGCCAATGTTATGTAATAATGCTCCGACTCTGGGTTACTAGGGTCGGGATGTTACAGTTGGTATTAGAGGATTTTTAGTATAATCCATGGAAACTAGAATTAAATAAACTCTGATTAGAGAACATTACCCTAACATAGACTTTGAGGAATTGTATAGAATAACTTCCTAGAATTTTGGTAATGTATAAATTTTGGGTATTTTCAAGCAATACATCCCTCTCTGGATACAAGTAGGTAAAGGCAGCTCTGGCATAGATTTAACTTGGGGTAAAACCCTAAAAAACTTCTTTGAGATAGACTTGAACGAGAATTAGTGCAAGACAACGGGCCTTGTTGCACTCTTGGTTACAACACTCCTGGGGGATATGCTTAGGATAATTCAAATTTTCTTTACAAACCATTATGAAGGATTTATGAGTATATACCTTCTAAAAGAATACATTTTTATGATTATGGTTTATATCCATAAACTGTTAAATTTATGTTAAGTGTTTTAAAAGTATGGAATTATATATTGTGATTCATAAACTAATCTAGTGTATGCCATTTTTTAGAAATGGTTCCTAGTGGAAGTAATATAATCTGTATCAATGCGTGTAATACCTGTAGAGATTTCCCTCCTACTCAAGATAATTATAGTGGAGATGGGGATGAAACTGGTGTTGATCATCATATCACCATACTAGGACAACTCACTCAGGTTATGAATAATAACATTACCCGTATGGAGCACCCAGATCCATAATGCAGTGGATCAATGTTAGACCGCTTCATGAGGCAAAAACCACCAACATTAAATGGGAGTAAAAATCCATTGGTAGCTGAGCAATGGATAAGTTTCTCAGAGAAAATATTTCATGCTTTGGGGAGTAGTGAAAGGGAAAAAGTTGACATGGCAGTTTATCGCCTCACGGGAGATGCAGATCAATGGTGGTAATTAATCCAAAACACAAAGTAAGATGGAGAAGTATAAAAAATGGAATGGAGGGTGTTTTAAGAGATTTTATTAGAAAAATACTTTCCTCGTGACCATCGAGCGGATATAGAAAGTCAATTTCTGAGTCTGAGGCAAAATTATGATGTGAATGTCGCAAAGTATGAGGCTAACTTAAAATATTAGCAATGCATACAAATGATTATATATGTAACCCAAGGAGTAATATTGATCGATTCATTGATGGGTTAAAACCATTTATCTATCGAGCATTTGTCTCACAATCCTTCTCATCATACAAAGATATTGTCTCGTGCGCTATCAAGACAGAAAATGAATATTCTATGTCTTAAGACTGTAAAGAAAAGTGAGAGAAGAAGAGATCTGTTGAAGACTCTAGAAATGAAAATAAGGGGAAAAATGGAAAAGTTTAATATTCATCTTGTGGTAAATTTGAGAAGAAACACCCTAGTACTTTCCTAACGGGAATGGGAGTCTGTTACAAGTGTAGTGAAAAAGGCCACCAAGCTCATGATTGCAATGGGAAGAAAGAGGTTGTCAATGTTGAATGCTATAATTATATAGAAATGGGGCATTATACGAATTAATTTCCTATGTTCCAAGGGAAATTACCTTAGAAAAGGAAAAGGGAGAAAGGCCAAGCTTATATGATCACTACTACTGAGGTTGAAGCTCTGAAAGACGTGGTGGCAGGTAATTTAATGGTTTCCTCAAGTTTATCCAATGATTTATTTGATTCTAGATCATCACATTGTTTCATATCTTCCTAGTTTTCTAAGAAAATTAGATATTTTAAATTTGAATTAACAAGGGATTTTTCAGTCAAAACTCCTAAGGGAAGTATCATCACAACAAAGTTTGTTGAATCAGTTCCCATTAGGGGATAGAAATGTTCTTTATCTGCTAATATCATCATCATTATTGTGATTGAATTTGATATAATCCTCAAAATGGATTGTCTTTTGGACCATGATGGAAAAATTTATTGAAAGAATAAGGAGGTTTCAATTTTTGATGATGATAAAGAGTACCTTATCTTTAGAGCAGAAACGTTACCACCTGATTCTTATCTAGATCCACCCTCAGTAGCTCAACTAAATTCAATTATTGGGGAGGAACAGAATGAAATAATTATGGGTGAGGAAAATAATTTTCGAATATAGGATGAACTTATTGTGCAAGAATATGTTTA
Source organism: Viscum album (assembly GCA_963277665.1). Taxonomy (NCBI): domain Eukaryota; kingdom Viridiplantae; phylum Streptophyta; class Magnoliopsida; order Santalales; family Viscaceae; genus Viscum; species Viscum album. The sequence continues at coordinate 766,060,658 of OY728129.1, forward strand.
TGTGTTTCCATAGGATTTACCTGGACATCCTCCAGAACGAGAAATTGAGTTTTCCATTGATTTAATTTCTGGTTCAAGAACCATATCAAAGACCCCTTATAGAATGGCCACTTTGGAATTATTGGAACTAAAGAAACAACTAGAGTAATTGAGTAACAAGGGATTTATTCTCCCTAGTGTTTCTCAATGGGGATCCCCTGTCCTTTTTGGTAAGAAGAAAAATGGATCTATGAGGTTGTGCATTATCTACAAGAAGATCAATGCTATAACAATAAAGAACGAGTATCCCTACCTCGCATTGATGATTTATTTGACCAACTTCATGGAGCTCAATATTTTTCAAAGATTGAACTTCGATCTAGATATCATAAGTTGTTTTTAAAGAAAGAAGACATTCTGAAAATAGCATTTCGAACCATGTACGGGCATTACAAGTTTACAGTAATGCCTTTTGGATTGACTAATTTACCCTCTGTCTTCATGGATCTAATGAATAGAGTTTTCAAGGAATATCTTGATGACTTTGTAGTGGTATTTATTGATTATATCTTGGTATACTCAAAAATATGCGAAGATCCTGAAAATCACTTGCGCACTATTCTGAAAACCCTCAGAAGAAATGAATTATGTGGGAAGTTAAGTAAGTGTGAATTCTAGCTTCAAGAGATTTATTATCTTGTCCATATTGTCTCTAAGGATATAATCTTTGTTGATCCTTAAAAGACCATGGAAATTCAAGAATGGCCAGCACCGATGAGTATAACTGAGGTACACGGTTTTATTGGTTTAGCAGGTTGTTATCGACGTTTTGTCCAGAATTTTTTCAGGTTGGATAATCCATTAACCTACCTCACACGTAAAGGGGTTAAATTTGTTTGGAAAAAAGAGTGTGAAAAAGGTTTTGAAGAACTGAAGAGATGATTAGTCAATGCTCTTATCTTTACTCTACCATCAGGTAACAATGGGTTTGTTCTTTACAGTGATGCTTCAAAGAAAGGACTTGGTTGTGTCCTTATGCAGAATGATATAGTTATTGCCTATGCGTCATGAAAACTAAAAATTCATGAGAAAAACTATCCCACTCATGATCTTGAGTTATCAGCTGTAATATTTTCTCTAAAGATATGGAGACATTATATCTATGGTGAAAACGTGATATTTATAATGATCACAAGTGTTTGAAGTATATTTTATCACAAAATTAAATCAACATGAGGAAAAGGAGATGGATTGATCGACTCAAGGATTATGATTATACTATACACTACCACCAAGGGAAGGAAAATAAGGTGGAAAATACTTTGAGCAGAAAGGATCATGGAGTTTTGAACAAGATAAGAGTTGAAAGGGATCCTATTTTCATGGATATAGTAAAGATGGATATGGGAATAACCATGGAAGGTGAAAAATCAATACTTTTTCAAATGGTTGCCAAACTATCATTACTAGAAAGGATAAAAAGTTATCAAACTGTTGATGAGGAGTTTCAAAAGAATATTAAAGTTATGAATGATGGGAGATTGAGTAACTTTGTATATGAAGATGGAATTTAGAAATTTGGGAAGAGACTTTGTGTTCCCGATATACCTGATCTAAAAAGAGATTTTTTGGATGATGCTCATTGATCCAATTTCTCTATACACCCTGGGAGCACCAAGATGTATAAAAAATGCCTTTGAGATTGACAACACATATCTCTTATGCACTCCTTTAGATCATGAAATTAGAGACATAGTTTTTTGTCTAAAGCCTGATAGTGCTCCCGGTCATGATGGATTTAATAATGTTTTCTTCCAACAACACTGGGATATCATTCACTTGGATGTGTGAAAACTTGTTAAGTCCTTCTTTTCCAATGGTTTTCTCCCTCATGGATTTAATGAACAATGTAGCAACTCAGGTTTTGGCCCTGTCATACTTTTTAATATTTCTATGAATAATTCCAAAGTTAAGCGCGAATATGGCGTGCGATTCGGGGGCCTAGTGTGCCCAGAATTAATTTTATAAAAATATTAAGTATTTTTATACTATGCACGTGGCAGGGGTGTGATATCTCCTAAAAGGTAGTTCATAATGGGAATCTAAGGGCACAGTTACGTCCGGAACGTGCCGTTTACCCTAGGCGGGGTATAAACATTGCGGGTGTGGGACTACTGTGAGAAAAGCCTCTAGGGTCATTTTCGTAAATAAATGAAAAAGTTTATTTACAAGAATCGGCTCGAATTACTCCTGAACGGAGTCTTGGATTGCAATTATGAGTTCTCTATTGCATTCATAACGCCGTGTTTACCCTAGGTGCGACATATTTTTTTTCGGCACCGGGTGCCGGGTCGGAGGCTTGTTGGCGGGGAGCTCGAATGAGATTTTTATTTAAAAAAATCAATCATCCCTTCCCCCCCACCAACCCTTCCATGCACAGGAGGCAACGACACCCCCCTCTCCCTCCGTTCTTTGCCGATTCGAGCTGCAACCGTCAGTTTTCTGTGCCAATCGTCAGCAGATCGAGTTTCAGGGCGTCGTGGGCGTCGTTCTGCACCCGAAGATTCTGCGTTTTTCCCGTGAGGTAGGCTGTTTGAGTTTTAATTCCCCGATCCCATTTTTGCTTCGAATTTCTTCATTTTGTTGTCGTAGCAGGGAAGATCTGGTCCCGAGGGTCACACCGGAGGTTGCGGATCGCAAAATGGACCGTCGGGGTACCCCCGGCGTTTCGTGGAAGTTCCGCTGTGGTCCGCGACGGCGCGCCGGCAAGGTGGGGCGCCGCACGGTGGACGGCCGCCGGCCAAGGCGGGCCGGCCCAAGCCAGCTGGACCGGCCGGTTCAGGCCAGTCCGGTCCTCTTTTAATACACGAGGGTTTAAAAACCCCCGTATCTTGCTCCCTGGAAGTCTGTTTCGCGTGCGGCCTATGGCGAGGTGACGCTGGCGACAAGGAGAACCCTTCGGTGTGGGTTTGGGAGTTTTATGTTTCGGGATCGTGGCTCGGGAGCTTGAAACGTCGAATAAAATAATAATATTTTATTATTATTCGACTTCGAGTCGTTGTATATTCTACTCAGAGCATCCGATTGACGTGTTTCCAGTGGCGTTGAGACCCTGGTGATACAGTGGACTTTTCTTGATGGTTTCCGGGTGTTGGGACCGAGTTTGGAGTGCGGGCCCCACGAGGCCGAGTTTGGGCGTTTTCGGAGAAACCCAAATTTCTCACTAGGAGTCCGATTTTTGCGGATGAATAGTCTATCCTCTGTGTTTTTTTTAGAGGATTGCAATGGTGTAATCCGTTCGATGAGTTTTGGGATCGATTCATGGGCCCCACCTGAGCTGGCTTTGGTGAATAGTACCTTTTTCACCGGGGGTCCATTTAGGACGAACGAGTAGTGGATCCCGTGTATTTTTCCAAGGATATCGCAGTGGTATGATCCTCTTGATGAGTTTTAGGATCGTAGTGTGGGCCCCACATGGGCTAGCTATGGTGAATAGTCCCTTTTTCACCGGTTGTCTGTTTCAAGAGAGAAAACAGCCGATCCTGCGTGTTTTTCTGCATGGATCGCGATAGTGGCCTCGATATCAGCCTTGGAGGTGCGCATGGTGGTGTTGTGGAAGGTCGCTCGGGTTAGCGACATTTGTACCAATAGTGGTTGAGGGCACTCCCTTGGTTCGTTCCTATGAGGGTTCGCGTGGAATCACAACCTTAATATAGGTTTGTGATCCTCTAGATGGTATGATTAATCTGTTAAGGTTGTGGCATCCCTCCGGTGGGCCCAGAGCGGGATCCTCTAGCATCGTTTCCCTAGATCAGGTTATTGGTATCGTTGTGACCGCTTATCCATGGGCGGTGGTCCCCTATCTAGTAGGTTAACCCCATAGGGTTTTTGGAATCATCGAGAATATGATCCCCTACATGGTGGTCCGTGCTCAGTAGGGTTGTGGAATCATTGGGTATACGATCCCCTACTCAGCAGGAGGTTTATAGTAGGGTTGCGGTATCGTTGGTTATACGATCCCCTACTCAGCGGTTGGTTTCTATAGGGTTACGGCATCATCAGTTTGATCCCCCACAGCGTGAGATGTACCAGATAGGGTTTCGGTATCGTCATGACCATCATGACATGGGTGACGATCCTCTATCTGAGTGACATGTTTCTGTCGAGCACCAGATCGGGTCGTGGTATCCCCCAGCGGATCCTGGGAGTGATCCCCTATTTGTGAGATCTACGAAAGCCAGATCGGGTTATGGTATCCCCCAGCGGACCCTGGGAGTGATCCCCTATCTGTGAGATCTTTGTATACCGGTGTGGGTTCTAGTATCCCCTAGTGGAACCTAGGATCGATCCCCTATATTAAGAGTTTGGTGTTTATGTTGTTTCAGTGAGGTTTCCTCAGTGATGGTATCTGATGAGCATGGTCTCTCAGGTGAGCGTCTGAGATGTTTGTGTGGGACCCGATGGAGTGTATCTCTCGGACAGGTGTTATTTGGGATGACAGTGATCATGGATTGTGTTCTCCTGGTTGCGGACAGTTGCTGGTGATGAGGTCGGTACCTCATGTGGATTGATGTGTGAGCTAAGCATATCTTGTTGTTTAAGGTGTATGTATGGGAATACACCTGGTTTGAGCTGACTAGTTATGTTTAGCCAAGGATGGTCATGAGATGGAGTTTCTCTCTCTTCTGGGTTCCCTCTGGCTGGGATGAGAAGACTGTTGCCTTTCAGTTTCTCTCTTTTTTTTTGGGGGGGGGGTGGTTTGGGGTGCCTACTGAGTATTGTTATACCCACCCCTACACGGGCTTTTCTTGCACATGTTTGTGTCTTGTTCATACCATAGGCCTTTCGACGGAGTCCCAAGAGGACTTGGAGCAGGCAGAGCTGGGTGAGAAGGACTGACCGTGGAGTTTTACTAGAGCTGTTCCAAGGAGCTTTCCAGTGGTGCTTTTGGCAGCGTACCCCTCCTTACGAGTAGGTTAGACACCTTTGTAGTTTTCTTTTAGTAGGCCTTGTTTTTCCCTTTTTGTACTGTTGTTTCACTCTAGTTTGGGATAGATGTATGCATTAATTTTTCTATTTAGTTTTATATATCTCTTCACTGTTTCATGGAGGTGTATGTGGGTGCGTGTGTACAAGTACATTAGGCTAATGCTTCCCTTGTGTGTGATAACCTACTCAGCGCTAGACTCCATCCCCTGGCCTTTTGGAGGCGGGCTTGGGGAGTCGCGGCTTAAGCCCCGTTAGGTCAGGTCATGACACACAATTTCTTACTTTAATCCCCAAAGTGGAAAATGCCTCTAAGATTCAACAATTTCGGCCTAGTTCCCTGATAAACACTCTCTACAAAATTATTACCAAGATTCTTGCTAATAGACTTACCCCGATATGCAATAAAAATGTTTCTTAGAATCAATTTGGTTTTATAAAAGGTAGGTCTATTCAAGACTGCAATTTCCTTGACTCTGAATTCACTAACAACCTAAAAAAAATTACTAGGGGAGGTAATGTTGCTATCAAGCTTGATATTTGAAAAGATTTTGGTACTATAGATTGGAGTTTTATTTTCAAAGTCCTGAAAAGATTTTTATTTAATGATACCATTGTTATGAAAATAAAAACTTTGTTTAAATATGCCTCCATTTTCATTTTGGTTAATGGCTCCCCTAAAGGATATTTCAAATGAACCAAAGGAGTCAGACAAGGAGACCCTCTCTCGGCCATCCGTTTTGTCATTGCTGAAGATTATCTCAGCAGGTTTCTCACACATCTTGTCAATCAAAAAAAACTCAAGGCCATCTAGGATGCCAGAAATCTCAATGTCCCTACTCATCTTTTATATTCTGATGACATCATCTTGTTTCTTTAGGGTGATCAAAAGAATATTCGAGATCTCAAAAATTCTCTTTCCCATTATGAATCGGTTTATGGTCAGGCTATTTCTTGGAGCAAGTATCATGTTTTATTTGGGAAAAATTTCTCCACACAGAGAAAATTCCATATCACCAACTACCTTGTAATTAAATAAGGTCTCTTCCCCTTAACTTACCTGGGGGTTCCCTTTTTTTGGGTAAGACCCAAATCCAACTAATTTTACAATATTGTTGATCAAATTATTAATCATCTTTCTAATTGGAAAGTTAAATCCCTCTCCATCACTGGTAGAATATGTCTTGTCAAATTGACCATTATCTCAAAAATGGTCTATTCTCTTATGATCTATAAATGGTTGGTCAGTGTTTTTAAAAAAATTAATACTTACATTAAAAACTTCATTTGGATGGGAAGTATCCTCTAAAGCAAACCTGTCACCATTACTTGGATGACCTATCACAAACCTTTAGATAAGGGGGTATTGGTATTAAAAATTTAAAACTCTTTAATGATGCTCTTCAAGCCAGGCTTACTTGGAGAATAATTAACAATAAATCTATTGCTATTGACTTCCTCAAGAATAGATTTATCACCTTGATTAAGAAAGGGAATGTAAATTACATTACTTCCTTTATCTGTCCCACCATTAGGATTTATTTCCAACACATTATGGAAAATTCTACATGGATGGTTAAAGATGACTTCAACATGAATTTCTGGCTTGATAATTGGACTGGTTCTCCTTTAATTTTCATGATTCCTCCTAACTCTCCTCCTAAGAATACAACTTACACCATTAAATATGTTCTTCACTCTCACAGGAATGAGGTCCCGGATACCATTTCTCAAATCATTGATAACTATCCCTATACTAGATCTGAGGACTTTCTTGTATGGGAACCGGCATCAAATGGCATCCTTGACTCAAAACATTTATACAAGAACAATTTCTCTAGAACTAAATCTAGATTTTGATGGTTGAATAATTTTAATAAGGCTTGGATCAAGCCTACCAGACTCACTCTCCTTTGGCGTATTTCTCACAATAGGTTTCCCACTAAGGTTTGCCTTCAAACTTTTGGTATCTAACTCTTCTCTAAATGTCACCTATATAATCAACATAGGGAAGATACTAACCATCTTTTTCTTTCATGTTCCATAGCATCTACTCTATGGAATTATATTTTTGACATTGTTGATTGTAGGTGGTTTATTACTGGCTCGATTTTCTCTCTCTTAAAGAAATGTGTTGATCATGAGGCATCTCAGAAAATCAAAAATATTTTTCTCTCTTTCATTGCTGAACTCTTGAATTTTATCTGGTATGACAGAAATTATATACTCCATAATAAATGCTCATTAAATATCAATAAAGGAAAATCCATAATTCTCATTGCGGTCTGAGAGGCTGCCTCGATTCAAAAGGCCCACTGCAACAACTTTGTTGGTGATTTCGTGATTCTACGCAAACTTCGGGTTGATGGCCACTATCATCAACCCAAACGCACCTTTGAATTATTCTAGAAAACTCTGATGCCAGGATGGATCAAAGTGAACGTTGATGGTGCCTCAAAGGGAAACCCAGGTCCTATAGGATGCAGTGCGATTTTTAAAGATTCTTATTTTCAGTGTCATGGTTGTTTCTTTGGCAGATGCGGTGTTGTCTCATCTCTAGAAGATGAAATGATGGGTGTAATTCATGCCGTCATCTTTTCCCTTCAAAAAGGCTAGAGGAATCTCTGGATTGAAAGTGATTTGAACACCATTGTTCAGGAAATCTGGAAGGGTGCGATTCATCTAGCTTGGCCTCTTACACCCATTGGATGAAGTGTCTTGATTCTCTCTTAGAGATTAATTACATTTCCACAGACGCTTTTCGTGAAGCGAACACTGTTGAGGATGCACTTTCCAACAAAGGTGTTCACTAGGACTTTATTTGGCTGAATGACCTTCCTCCTGATTTATTTCATCTTTTTGACAAGGATTGTAAAAAACTTCCTTCTTTCATCTTTTGTAGCCTTGTTACTTTTTTTATTCAATAAAATGTGCTCTGGTCTTTGACCAAGGCACCAACCCTCTTAAAAAAAGAGATATTGTTGATTATGAGTCAAGATGTATGGTTTTTCAACAAGTGAAAGCTTAAAGGCAACATCCTGGAGGAGTCATGAAACCTCTTCCCATACCTGAGTGTAAATGGGATAATATTATGATGGACTTTGTCATGGGACTACCAAATAATCCTAGAAGGAATGGAGAAATATGGGTCATTGTTGAATGTCTTACCAAGTCATCACATTTTCTTGCTATAAGATAAGATTTACCACTTGAAAGTCTAGCAGGAATATATATTAATGATGTTGTAAGACTCCTTGGTGTACTTCTATCAATTGTTTCTAATCATGATCCTAGTTTTACATTAAGATTCTGGAAAAGTCTTCAGAAGGCCCTAGATACTGAAATTCGTTTGAGCACTGCCTACCACCCTCAAACCAATGGATAATCATAACAGACTATTAAAAACTTGGAAGACATTTTGATATCTTTCTCACTTGACTTTCAAGGTATGTGGGATCAATATATATCTGATAGAATTTTCTAATAACAATATCTTCCATTCAAGTATTCATATGGAACCATATGAAGCGTTATATGGAAAGAGATGTCACACACCAACTTGTTTGAATGTTGTTGGTAAAAGAAAACTCATAGGCCTAGAACTTGTTGAAGAAACAATGGAAAAAGTGACGATTATCCAAACTCACATCAAAGTAGCCCAAACTAGGAAAAAGAGCTATGCCGATAACCAAAGGAAGAATTTTGAATTTCAAGTAGGAGACCATGTTTTCTTGAAGGTATCTCCATTGAAGGGTGTTATACGTTTCGGTAAGAAGGGTAAATTGAGTCTCAGGTACATCGAACCTTTCGAAATTCTAGAATGAATTGGAGTTGTAGCTTATCGTTTGGAAATGCCTCCAAGTCTCTCCAAAGTTCATGATGTGTTCCATGTATCATTGTTGAGAAAATACATGTCTGACCCAACGTATATACTCACCTATGAGGAAATTGAAATGGAACCTAATCTATCTTTTTGTGAAGAGCCTATCAAAATTATTGATACCAGAGAACAAGTTTTGAGAAACCAAACTACTCGTCTGGTAAAAGTTCTTTGGAGAAACCATAAGATGGAAGAGGCAATGTGGGAACCTGATGAACTTATGATGAAGAACCACCCAAATATTTTTATGCAATAAAATTATAGAAATTTTGAGGATAATATTATTTTACGAATAGAAGAATGTAACACCCCAAGCTTCCATGGTATGTTTCCCTTTGAATAATACAGTAGCTCGCATTGTACGCAACTTGGATTTTTAACACACCACGACCAATCAAACTAGCCGTTATGATTAGTAATACCCAATTTTGAAATTTTATAAATTTTATTTTCCAAAATGGACTTCATTTTTGGATTCATACTATCAAAATTAGATTAGGGTGAATTTTTGGTATTTTTATAAAAACTTTCATTTTTTAATAAATAGTAAAAAACACTATGTTATTGTTTAAAACAGACTTTTTATTTAAATAATTTGTTGTTTTATTTTAATTTATTTTAGGTCAAAATAGATACACAATACCTATATATTTTTAATTTAATTCATTAGAGTCATTTAATAATAAGTTTAGATATATGAAATTTTATTGATCTTTTTACCGTCTTTTACCCACCTTCTAGGAGCATTTGTAAATTTGTATAAAACTTACATTTACTACTTTCGTGATTTGAATTTCAAAAATTTGAGAGACACAGTTAATATAATTATGTAAAATGTGGTTCAATAAGATGAAAATAATTTTTAGTGAATGGTATCTTTTGACTTTTATTTACCATAGTTAAAAGTAAATAGAGTAATTAAAGGTAAAATGATATTATAATTACCCTAACACATGTTCTAATTCTATTGGATAAGTATAATTCGACCAAAAACAACCTTAGTAATCAAATATGATCCTTTTGGTCCACTTGGAATAGATTAAGACATTTATTATTATTTTATTTAAAGAAGAATTAAATGTGTTAAATTCAAAGTTTAATAACTAAACCATTTTTAATATAAGGTAAATCACAATATAAATTCGACAATAAATATTAATTGGAAAGATAAAAAGATTTTATACATAATGGAATTTTATTTATAATTTTTAGACATTATATAATTTAATTTATTTATGACACAATGATGATGCAGTAATTACCTTATTAATGAAATATTAAAATAATTGATATTATAAATATCCAAATAAATGTAAATTGAGACTTATGATAAATTACACTAATTTTATAGGTAAATATGACATTCTTGGGTTGATTAAATAAATTTTATTCGAAGTGAAAAAGTTTTTATGGCCATCAAAAAAATCAAATACTAAATAGTGTCCAAATTGACATAAATTATTAATTGTTATAATATTCCTGAAAATCTTAGGTTCAGCCAAAGGAATTGGATAAGGTTATATATATTAATAATGAACCTCTTGGTGTTATCTTTATAGTTTATAGTAAGTTTATTAACTATATAATATAAAAAATACAAATAGGCTTGGTAAATGTCAAACTATTTAACTAAGAGTTAAATTTAAAATATAAGGTTAATATGGTGGCCTAAACCAGTATAAAACCTATTGGTTGAGAGGTTTTCAACCCATCCCCACCTTAGTCTCTAAATAAATCATTTGGGAGCCATTATAAACCGAAAATTATTTTATTATAAAATAATATTTCAAGATTTTCCAAAAGTGACCCTCAGATCTCTTATAAAAGGGTATTTCCCCTTCTCTTAATTTCACACCTCCAAAGCCATTTGGATCGGCCAAACCCTTCTCAAATATCCTAAAAGATTCCCTAACATAAACCTAGAGTACTTAATTTGATCATAAATCCAACCTAAGGAACCCTTTTGATTATCTCAGAAGGAAACACCCGAAGAAGATGTAATAATTTCACCACCCTCTTTCAAGTTCTTTTCTTCTTCCACTTCCTCTTTCTTTTTTGTTTCCATAACAAAATAATAAATCCAGTACCTTATATATACATTTATTTTTTTATAAATATGGTATAACCATATTTTTTATTCTATCCATCCTATAAATGACAAAGTCACCATACGTGCATATATACGGCTTACCGTCTCCACGTTCTAGTGTAGTTTATTATTCAAACACTTAATTATTTGGATGGGTATAATAATGAGTATAGATGATGTAAATAATAAATATAACATGTTAATGATTCTTTATATATGATATACCATCCAATTACATACGATTTCTCCATCAATATATTGATATTGTTGCTCGTGCGTACGTACAGATTATCGTCTCCACGAATGTGATGAGATTCATTCTCCATCGTAATAATTCAAGAATAATTTTCATTTTATGATTAAAAATAATTTTTATAAACATAATATCATTCTTTATATGAATAAAATACATCATATACATAAAAAAAGTCTTAAATAACCAATTATATAAAGGAAAACGAATCAATTAATACCTGAAACGACGATACTACTGAAATATTATTAACAAAGAAATATTAAAGGATCATATATGATATCATGTTAATGTATATAGTTATTGTATAATTTAATAACAATGTTTTAACTATTATTTATGAGGTTAACATACCATCAACTAAGGAAAATTACAATGTAATGGTTAATTCTACAATCTCTTTACTTATCTGAGGTTGTTAATACGTAAGTATCTATTGGGACCTCTTTATCATCCACATCCGTGTTTTCTTAAAAATGTAATTCAAAAAATTTTTACTATTTACTATTCTATGTTTTAAAGTTATTTATACCCTTATTTGACCATATTTGTTTTAAAATTAATCTTTCCATCGTTTTCCAAACAAGGTACTTTATGACCTTTTTGACAAAATTAATTTAAGAATGTCTTTTTTTTAACTTATACGGCGGGTGCGGCTATTTCCCGCCGTTATAACATTTTCGAAGCTTCCCATACAATATTATAAGAATACCTTCAAAATAAATGTTTTATTTTATAATTATATGTCTTTTAAATGATTTCAAAATAGAAAGAGATATTTCTCTAAAATAGTTTTGATTTCATCTATGTCAACATCCTTTGCTGGATTTTAAGTTGATTTATTATGATACAAAACTTCCATATTGTATTGAATGTTTTGTGATATGTTTGAATGTGGATGTGTTATTTTTACACCATTCATGGTTTATGGATAAATTATTGACATTTCGTATGCTAGTTTTAATATGAATGTTTATGTTATGTTTAAACCTTTTCATATGTGGAATGCATTGGACTTAGTAAGTGACGGGTGGAGCCCGCTATAGCTCCTCAATGAATTGGTAGGTCTCATGAAAAAAAATCGTGTCTTGGAACAAGGTCTTGATAAAATATTATTTTTAGTCTTTACACATGTCCTTAGTTATGTGGTTATGAAGTCTGGAATTATGCATTCCATCATTATGAAATTAGATATTGATATTACATGTGATTATTTGACTAGTAGAATATCCATGTGAACAAGTAAATGGAATTATTTGATTTATATTTTTTATATTATGATGAAGTTTAAGTTTAAAAGTCTTGTGTTTTAGTCTTATACATTTCCTTAAATGTTTATGCTTATTTATGAAATTTTTTGCTATATTGTTATCCTTACTGATCATCTGATCTCACCCCTTTCTAGGTTTTATTTTACCCAGGATGCGAAGAAGTATATTATCAATGACCTATAGGGATAGTCTATGGGATATGAATGTGGTCAGTGGAGATGATGTTGATGTTGTTTTTCATTTTATAATGTAATTTAAAACTTATGAATGTATCTAGTACTTCCTAGGCTACTAAACTGATCGGTCATTTGGGATTTGATCCCTTGTGATCATGCCAATGTTATGTAATAATGCACCGACTTTGGGTAACTGGGGTTGGGGAATTACATACTTTTCTAGATTCCATGTATTAAATACATCAAAAATAATAAGTAAATGTTTTCATATTAATCCATGTCTCAAAATAAATATTTATTTATGTTTTTCCAACAATGAATTCCCCATATTTGTTTTATTAACTAAAAAATATAAAATACATAAACAACTATTTAACTACTATTTTTAATATTAATAAACAAAAAATAGTGTAGAAAAAATATATGAAAATAGAAAAATATATATTCTCATCACTCAAATCATGAAACATAAGGATAAACAGCATTTCAAAAATGTGATCGTATAAGTAGATTTCATGGAATTAATGAATTGATTGAATATTAAAAAACTCATCTCTTCAAATATGAATTATATGAAAACTTACAGGGAATAGTATTATCATGATGATTTATTAAGTATCTCAACAAAGTTATATCTGAGATCTTATTTTTCCCAAAAATGACTCATGAAATTAATCTACATAATTAAAAGTTTCATAATCTACTAACCCTATATTTTTCATTCATCAGTAAACAAATCATAATTATTTTAGGATTGTCTCTTAGAAAACATTTTAGTACATTATTGATATTTAATTATTAATTTTATTTATATCATATAATAAATATAACAAAATACACCATTTTTAAATTATATTTATATATAATTTAATTAGTTGTTAATTTAGTAATTTCATTATAGAGTTCATATAGTTCTAACGTGTTATTATGAAAAAATTTACCTTTTATTCTTATAATGTATTTAATATATATATATATATATGAGAAAATGACATTTATTATTCATCCAGAGTAACTTTATTAATTTTAATATTATATAATATCCATATGAATCTCAATAATATGTACCATAGATCATATTCATGTAGTTTATTAAATTATTAAGAAACATAAATCTTATTTATTTTCATGTATAGTATGAAATATTGAAAAATAATAATATTTTTAGATACAGTGGAAACCCTTGGTTAGTGATAAGTCTAACTGGAATCCCCACTATTCATGAATCATTACTCGAGATAAATAAAATACTCTAACATTATTTTAATTCAAAATATATTATAAAAAAATTAATATCATAATTATAATAGCTAGACATTTTTTTGAAGAAATTAATATATTTTAATATATAATATAAAACTCCTCTAATACATGGTATATAATATTTCTGATGAATTTTAAATAACATAAAAAAAGAATAAAAAAATTCAACATAATAAAATTATATTTATGTATATGGGAATTAAAAAATAAATATAAAATTTACACATTTAAGCAACATGCATGATAATGATTTAACTATATTTTAATATAAACAAGTTATAATTTCTTGAAATAGAATATAGAATATCATAAAATATAAATATAAATAATTAATATTTATATATAATAAATTATCCCTTCGTATATCATAAATATATGGTGCACATATAAAGTCCAACTTATTTAAAATATTTGATTGATTAAAATTTTAAAAATTCAAATTTTTAATCCCTAATAATATACATAATAAATATTGTGATACTTTTTTAGATACATTCTATTTTATATTTCATTACATGTTTACTTCATCAAGTAAAATAATTATAGGTCCTAAATATTTTATCAATAAATGGTAATGATATGAATATTTTATATAAAAAAATATAAGAATCATTCATAAATAACTATATAAATATTTCATTGTTTACTTATTTTTTATTATTTATAAACATATTTTAAATTATTAAATAATTTTAAAAACTTAAAAAAAATATTCATTAATAAATTTTACATATATCACAAGAAATGATATTTTTAATATTTATTTTCCTTAAAATAAATAACCAATATCATGACTATAACATAGTAAAAATACTGTATTTTAAAAATATATATCACAGAAAGTGGTATAAAATATTATATCCTCTAACATACAAGATTACCATTTCAAGAAATAATTTTCTTTAGGGAAATAGATTATTTTGATATATTGTAATATAATATCAAAATATTTCACCTAATTATAATCCTATTAATAGTATTTTGAACTATATAACGACATATGATATTGATATACCACTATTGTGATACAATGATATATTATTTAACATGAGACACAAACATATCAGGGGAAATAATATATGATGTCATTACTGATAATAAATTTATAAATGGAATGAATAAATCCATGTTATATCAAATACTTCAATATTTATATATTATTTCCTACACTATCTTCTATTTTTTATTTTTGAAATATATAAAAATGAGTTTTATAATCATCTTGGAGGTTGTTCGGATAACACTACTAGTATGATATTTGTTTTTCAAATTCATTCAAAAATTAATCATATATATAAGATTATTCCATGAATATATTTAATGAATTTAAATTATAATGAATAATATACATTTTATATGTTGTTAATTATTAATTATAAATTTTTAATGAAGATTCCTTATAAACAACCTAAGAAATGTTTCTTGTAAAGGTTTCTGTAAGGTATATAAATCCCCATAAAATGGAATTATTTATTTCAACTGTATAATATGTGATTAAATTATTTTAAATGATATAGATTATTAAATAGAGGATAATAAAATATTATTTTAGGTACACCGACTAATATAGAATTTATGAAAAACCAAACATTTATAAATGAAATTTTACTTCTTATTATGTTAATATCATATTTTATAATATGGTATAATTTAAAACATACCCAATATGAAATATATAAACAATAAAGGCATAATTTTATTAATTCATATAATTACATATGAATAATAAATAAAAAATTAACATTAAATGTATTATAATTTTACAATAAAAAAGTATGCATCATAATTACTATTTTAAAATTAATTAGGTCATGGAAACCTAGAAATATTACACTCATAAACAAAATTATCAATGAAAGACAAAACATTAAAAATAATATTGAAATTTTATAAAATATGTATAGTACCTTGAAGGGAAACTAAATTAATGATGAAGTAATGGAAGCATAAACCTAATATGATCACATGAATAGTAATATGACCATTTTAATAGTAACCATCACCATTAGTTTAATAAAATTATTATTGGAATAATAGAATAACCAATAGAATAATAAAAACAAAAGTATATAATTTTTACAATGAATAAATTAATTAAATATAAGTTTCTTATTTCATTATACAAATAAAAAATTTTGCAATCTGAAAAAATAAAAATATATTTATTTAAGAAATTTTATTTTAATGAATTTTTTAAAAACCATAATGTTTTTACATTATTAATTAAAAATTAAAATTACCTATGTTAGGAAACAGTTCCAATAAAATTAATATCATTTTTAGAATTTTCCCATTAAAATTTTATAATAGTGATTGTTTTATATTTTTTATGAAACATAAATTATTAGGTAAACATTGAAATTATAAATTTTTAAATATAGCATGAATTAGGACAAAGTTTTGATGTAATAATGGCTTAAAATTTTCAAAAAATGTTTTTATTACATGAAAATAGTTTTTGATATTTTATTAATTCACCTAATAAGGAAAAATGTTATTTAAAAACTAAAAAAAGAATTAACATTGTTTAAAAAAATCACACCATTAAAATCATTTTATTTCAATTTTCTATTATTTATTTTATATAAACGAAACATTTTTTTGAATTGTATATGAGAAATAATTATATTAATTTCAATCAAATATAATTAATATTATCAAAGAAATATTCTATTTCAAACATTACACATTAAATAAAATTTAAATCCAAATTCTATAAAAAAATACCCCTCCCCTTCAAGTATAAATATCCCCTCCCATGAACGTTGGATAATCTTCACCTAAATTATTATAAATATATAATATATATCAAATTACCTTCCCCTAAACCTTCGATTATAATTAGAGACCTTTTATTCTCACCCAAATTTAATCCATAACGGTTGTATGGTATTAGTAGAAGATAAAGTTCCTATCATTAGTTAACCATTTTCACTTTCACTATTCCATTTTTTCTTACTATATAGCTATATACCTATTACCATTTCCAAAAAAACTTCATTAACTATTAATAAGTAAATTGAAATTATATAAATGTTATTAATATAATTTATATTAACTATAATCTATTTATAATTTTTATGTAATATCTCTCTCATTCTTTTATAATATATCTTTAACGATCAGTTTAGTATCCATGAGGAAAAATCAATTCCTTATTTATTAACACATATATTTCTTATTACTATAGATTATATATAAATAGTTTTTATTATTATATAATAAATTTATTATTAACTCTTGATAATTTATATATATTTTTATCTATAAATGTTTTTTCATGTCTAGTTTATGTTCTATAAACCTTCTATAAGATGTTGTTAACTCTCTATATATCACCACATTTCTGGATGTTTGTCATAAATTATTTATATTTTATAATATAATAATTTTATGTAATCATAAATATTTATTGGTAATTTTAGTTATGAATATATATCAATGAAAAAAATAAGGAAATCTAACAAAATAGTATAATTAAATGACCCATTTCATCAAACCTTTTATATATTGAAAAAAAAATTAACTTAACCTTAATAATTATAAATAATCCTTAAAAAATAAATTAATTCTGTAAAATTACTTATTATTTTCTTAATAAATATATTAATTATTAAATAGGTACAAATTATATGAAACAAAAATGGGAAAAAATGTAAGGATACTCAGAAACCCAACTCTTCCTTTTGGTTTTATCTTCTCTTCCTTGATATTATTTGCTTGATTCTTATAAAATCTCATCCAAGTTTCACTTAATATTCATTTAGTATTTCACTTCAATGGATGTTAATAATACTTCTTGGTTTATATGAAATCTTGTATATTATTCAGGGATTATTGGTGGAGACATTATTCCTAAATAATTTCCTTAACTTTTCTTGTGTTTAATTTACTTCTACATATAATTTATGGTTTATTATAATAAATATAAACATATAGTATCTAAAATATTGTCTTCACCTCTCATTTTGGAATGCATCAAGATTAATATTTTATTTATGATTTATAACATCACTATAAAACTTATTTTTTTCTACAGGGTTTGTTTTAGGTTTCTAAAGGACATTCATTTTCCATTCACTATGAAATGCATTATAATGAACTTATTATGATGTGATAAGTGGTTAAAATCTATATAATCAACCAATAAATTGGTTAAATTTATATATATCATGAAAATAATATGTTTGAACATGATTCCAATGTTATTTATGTTCAATACAGTGAATGTTTTACTCATATGTCATACATGAACATGATTCTAGATATTTCCACATTTAATTTTTGGGAGTTTAGAATAATGTTAATTATGATTAATTATTTTTAATATAAAACATTCTATTTAATTTTAAAATGATTTAAATATTCACATGTATAGATTAATATTCCAGTGACATGATAATTATTATTATTCTTATCCATGTACAAATATTCATTCCATCCTCATGTTTATCTTTATTATTCCAGCATTTATAGTTATTTTAGCTCACATTTTCTTTGATTTATGTCCCCAACTGATTATATTTATTATGAGTATTTAAAAATAATATAGTAGGACTATTTTTTATGACAGAATCAATGTTTAATGATTTATATATATTCATATGTTAGGAAGATAACTTTCTTAATACACTAAATCTTTCAATTTTTAGATTTTTTTATTACTTATGTTTATCTATTAAATGATGTAATAATTATGTATGAAATACGAGGGACACTAAATTTTTTATCTGATCATGATTTAGTTAATTTTTGAATTATATTTAAAAAATAAAACATATTTTTATAATAGGGATTTGAAATTTTGAGACCATAACTTGTATTTGATCATAGAATGATTTTTTATACTTAATTTATTAACATATTATTTGATTTATATTTTTATTCATAAGAAAATTAATAGAATCAAAATCAATAAAATTAAATGATGAGGGGTTCATTTATGATTCACTCAAGACTGGTGAATTTTTTTATTTAATTAGCGTAATATGCATTATATTATATCTTATATGTTTTCTTGAAATATTGAATCACCTTATAGATTCATTAACGTATAGTTTTCTATGAATACTCATACTAGTGAACTCGTTACAACCCAAATATTAGACTATTCTCTTCTAAGTATTTTTAGAAATACTATACTATGTAATCTCATAATTCTTCCATTAGAATATAATTAATCTACACTTAATGTGGATTATATATGATTATATATAGTGCATATCAATAGTTTTGAAAGGAAATATATTTATATATCAAGAGCCATCACATAATGATTTATAAATAAAAGGGTGATTATGAAACTCCATTAAACAATCCTTCTATGGTATGAGTGATGATATGTTATAATGAATTATATCATTAATATATGTTAGGGAAAAAAAGAAAACATAATCCCTTAATATAGACCTTTTGTGAGGGAATATTCTGATTTATTCCCCCAATTAGTTTCATATCCATCACTTTGTTCATGATGTGTTAATATTAATAGAACTGATACCCAGTTTAACTCCATTTTCCAAGATCCTATATTGAATGTACCTGATATAACATGAATATGTAAATATAAATTTAATAGATCATTTTGATAAATTTTTTATCCTACCTACTGTATCAAAGTGGGGTCAAACTTTACTCTGCTAAATAAGAATGATGAATCATTGTGGAATTACATTAATTAATAAATGGTCAAGAAAATAATTATAAATAAAAAGTATCCAATAAAATTGATTAATTATTTATTTCACACACTTTTTGGTGTTCAAGACTTCTCAAATAAGAATCATTATTATTGATATATTCAGTTAATGGTTAAGAGAGAAGATATTATGAAGAAAAAATTATATACATGATATATAAAGAATGAGGTCATAGAAATTACATTTTTAATTAAAAAGTCACAAACAAGAATTATGGACATGATTAATAAAGTCATTATATACTTAATTGAAAAAAACTAGGTTCCTTATTGATGATATTCTCATATACTCCAAGAGAAAAGTGGAATATATAGTGAATATAAGGATTTTGTTGAATAATATATGTAAGAAGGAGTTGTAATCCTTGTTTATAGAGTGTTAAGATAGATATAAACAAGACACATTCCTAGAAAATGTGGTCAAAGGAGAATGAATATATTTGTATCACTCAAATTAAGTATAATAGATTGTAAAAAAAGTGTTACATAGATGCAAAATTTTCTTAACATTCCTAGGTACTAATAATTATTTGTGATAGATTTATCATGATTATCAATAACATAATATATTAGACTATGAAAGTTTGTAATGATTTTATGGATAGAATAATGTTAAGAGAGCATTGTAGAGCTCAAGAAGAGGTTATTCACTTTATTTGTACTAATACTACCTTCTAGTTGAGAAGGTTTTATGATATTAATTTAATCTCAATGGAATTCTTGAAATGAATCCTCATAAAAATGATAATTGAATGTTTTATACCTTGGAACATTTGATGATTAAATAGTAGAAATAAATGTTTCATGATATAGAGATGGCTGATATAATGATATCATTAAATATTTAGAGGCACTACCTCTATAGTGATAAGTGGGAAATATAGAATAACAAATTGGGTGGAAAGTAAAATTTCACATAGATGGATATGGATATAAATCAATATTTATTTCTTGATATGATGAGTTGCTATATTTTCCAAATTCACTATTATCCTAGAATAGTGATGATAGTAGCTGATGCACCTAATAGAAAATAACCAACCACTCTATATGACGATGGTTGAGAAAGATCATATCTTTTTGGAAATACATAGGACGGATCTAAAAATCATAAAGACATGGAGGCCCATATACGTTCATCATTCCCAATCCAAAAATAATATCACAGAGACATAAATTTGGTATTATGATTATTAAAACAATATTACATAAACAAAGGAAGAGATGATTTCAATAATGACACAAATAGTGTTTTTTTGAAGAATACTCTTCATAAAATTTGACTAGAGATAAATAAAGAACAATTAGATTATTCCCATTATTTTTTATCCACCACATATGATCCATGATGTAGTGAGATCATAATGAGAACATCATGTAAGAAATCATGAAGATAGTGATTTATGAGTACACTATGATGTCTCTAGAATGAAATAAATTTACAGAAAATCATGAAAAATCAAATAGGATGAGGTAGCCATTATCCATTCCAACATATAAATGAGATAATATATTTGTGGGAATTCCCTTAGTCCTAATAAATACCTCAAAATTAAACAACTCCAAGGATTTTCACATCTTTAATATTCAATAATATTTCTCATATGTTAAAAAATACAGTGAATATTTAATATAATGAGTAAGGAATCATCTAAAACAAATTGTTTTCATATATAATTAGGAACCATATTTCACCTCTATGTTTTAGAAGAGTCATCAATTTTCCTTAACCATGGAGTTAAACATCATTATAATCTATCATGCATAAAATTAAGACCAATTTGTAATGACAATATAGATACTCTAGTACACATTTAGATATTGCTAATTAGAATTTATTAAAATATGGTTTGAGAATCTTATGGTATCTATTTTTTCATATAATAATAGTTTACAATCAAAAAATCAGGTGGAAACATATGAAGATAATTATAGAGAGAGATGAAAAACTCTAACATGTTGGGATTAAGTGTTTGAGTGTATTCTTTTCCATCATACCAATTTTTTTTTATAATTCAAAAATGCATTCTATTATGTGTAAAAAAATTATATACTTTTTATAGAATTTTGTTGACTTGAAATATTTTTATAGATATTAAATTATGTTTATTATTTGTTTTATTATTTGGTTATTTCATAATTTTTTGGATGATGAAATTTTCTATGAACAATTTGTAATGTATCATTATTGATAACAAAATATAATATGTATCTTGTGTTTGAATAATTTTTCTAAGTTAAATGTATTAAATATTATTATTCTTGCTGAAAAAAAAATACATGGTGGTGTTTTCCCATTTACATTATGAAATGGGTAATGGTTGTAACATTCCATTTCAAATTGGTCTCTCAGAATTAACATGATGGCATACCAGTCACTGTGAAACATACTCTATAATATATCTCTTCACTACATCCCACCATAAATACTATTTGAAATCTATATACATCTGCATGCATTCAACAAAAAAAGATAACGAAGAACTATGTGTTTCATCAATCAGATAATTCTTAAAGTCTAGTATCAAAGGGATACATACCTGGTTCTAGCCTTTTATTATTCCATAATAATCAAGGTTGAAATCAGGAAAGTTTCTGATCATACCACGATCCACTGTTTCATTTTCACCCTTACACCGTTGTGCTAAACATATTTTGTATTAAAAATTATAAAAATATTATCAAATTGTACTTCATGTTTGATTCAATAATTTATTTTTTATCACTATTAAATAGGGCAATGATACTTGTTTTGAAAATTACAATGTAGGTGGAGGTGATTTAGAGGGCCCTTGATGAAGTGAAAGAAAACTGGGCCAAAATTGCATGGATCCATGGACATCTGTCCACTGTTTTGCATAGTACACAAAATCCGTGCATCTAAATGGGCTGAAATTTTGTTCTCATGTCCAAAATTCAATATTCTACATTTCATATTAAGGAACACAATCCTGATTCGGCATGAATGGGGCCCATCCGAACTGATCTGTCCAAGCCACCGAATTTGGACCAAGTCAAATTCGGTGTTCTGTATTTTATCAATATCTCGAGAATTAGTTGTCCAAACGGTGACAAACTTTCGGTAGAGACATTAAAGAGGTAGGTCTACAACTTTTCTATTTTCTACAAAGAGATATAAGACTGTCTGAAGGCCGAAACGCGTCGTGCAAGTAGATTGATGAAATCTGTGTGCCCAAAACCACCTCCCACATTTCCTATAAAAGGGCACCTTAGGCTCCTCATTTGTAAGTTCGGCCAAGGAGTGAAGTGCTGCCAATTTGGAGTCCTAGAAGAGTCTTATAATCACCTTGGAGGTTCTGGAGGCCCCTATCCTCATAGGGGGATCAACAATGAAGAAGGATTTCAACCCGAGCTTCCTCCTCCTCCCGATGTCGAGCTAAAAGTTGGGTGTTCGTTGTGAGGGAGCTACACACATGTCAAGGGAGTTCCGATGCATAAATTAGCTACTAGTTTGGAGTAATTTGTGTGTTTAAACATTTCATTCCATGTATCTTATTTTATTTCAGATTTGAATGCTTGATTTGATACATGTGAGTGATATGCTCTTAATTTCAAACCGATCGGTGTGAGGTTTTGAGTGTGTGACTTGTGTTGTTCTGAT
Source organism: Viscum album (assembly GCA_963277665.1). NCBI lineage: Eukaryota > Viridiplantae > Streptophyta > Magnoliopsida > Santalales > Viscaceae > Viscum > Viscum album. Next base: position 766,083,875 of record OY728129.1, read on the forward strand.
TGGACATCACAAGAATCCTTTTCATAACCAAATTATTGAGATTTCAATATGATTTGGAAGCTCTTATTCCATGCATAAGTACTGGACCTTGACAATACAATTTTTACGTCAAGGTTTGGTCCTTAAAGCATTGAAATAAAAGCATAGGAATTAATCGGGATTCCAATTACCTCCAACCAAAGAATTACTCTAAACCCAAGATGAATATCTATGAGCAATGAACTTGATATGTGTGTAGTGAAATCACATCGACCATTTTATCTCATATTTCTCAAAATCCACTTGGTCACTCATTTTTTAGGCTATTTCAACTAAGTCATTGTTTTAAACTGTTTTCAAAACCACCCCTCTCTTAGTCATTTTTATTAAAAATACACACTCTAAACCTACCAAAGCTCCTTGAGAGACGACCTAGGGTTTACCCTAGACTATAAATCAACCTTAAAAATATAATCAATTTGACGTGTCATGACAACGCGGTCAAATTTTGGCGCCGTTGCCGGGGAGCGCTTTGGTTTTTTGTGTGTGTTTTTGATAAAAAAAATTTTGTAATTTTTGTGAATATTTGGTTGTTTTATATTCTACCTTTGAATTTGTTTTTGTGTTATAATTTATTTATTGTGTAGGTTATTTGTATGATGCGTTCTACTCTGGGAGACCTACAAACTTTCGAACCCGAACCGGAGAGGATCCTACATCAACAAAACCGAGACACACATGACCACACTTTGAAGGAGGAGACATCAAATCTTAAAATTCTTCTTGATCCTTCTTCTTCTTCTGAAACCAAAGTTAAAACTGAACATAACTTGTATAACATGGCTGAAAATAATAGAACACTAAAAGAACTAACCTCACCTGATGTTGATATCCAACCCACTTACATTCAATTACAAGGCGAGGCACCCAATTTTGAACTAAAATCTGGTTTAATCCATTTATTACCAAGATTTCATGGACTGCCTGGAGAAGATCCACATAAGCATTTAAACGAATTTCATACTGTGTGTTCAACATTAAAACCTGCTAATGTGGATGAAGAACAAGTAAAACTTAGGGCATTCCCATTTTCATTAGAATACACTGCAAAAGATTGGTTATACTATGTCAATTCACCAATTAGGGGCTGGGCAGACATGAAACGCATTTTTCTTGAAAAATACTTCCCAGCCTCTCGAACTGCAACTATAAGGAAAGAAATATGTGGTATAAGAAAATCTCAAGGGGAAACATTACATGAATATTGGGAACGCTTTAAAAGGTTATGTTCAAGTTTCCCACACCACCAAATAAGTGATCAACTTTTAATTCAATATTTTTATGAAGGTTTGATTACTATTGATCGAAATATGATTGATGTTGTTGCAGGTGCTGCATTGGTAGATAAGACCCCAATTGCTGCAAGAACCCTCATTCAGAACATGGCACAGAACACTCAACAACTCGTTACACGGTCCAGTGTTCCCATTCGAGGTGTCCATGAGGTGCAAAGTACTGAGTTTGAGAAGAAGGTGGACACAAAGTTCGAAGAGGTAAGTACCCTTCTACAACAACTAGCTCTCTCCCAAGGGAAATATCAATCTCCTCCTCCCATCCATTGTGGAATCTGCTCTTCTGACACCCACTATTCTGACCAATGTCCTCAATTGAGAGAAACCTCTGAGAGTTGTGAGGCAATATTTCCAGGACGCCCCTTTAACCAACCCTTTAGGCAAGAACCATACTATCCATCCAACCAAGGGTGGAAGGACAACCAAGCCTATAGGCAAGGGGGTATTCAAACCAACCTCAACAGCAATGGAACCAACAGGGTCAGAGTAGTCATCCACCACCACCCAGAAATCCTCAACCACCCCAAAGGCCATTCCAACCACCCCCTCCAAAAACCGAGCCTAGCCTAGAAGATATGATGAAGCAAATGGCTGCCAATAATATCCAATTCCAACAAACCACACAAGCAGCCATACAAGACCTAAAGACCCAACTAGGCCAACTTGCCAACTCGGTGGGGGAAATCCAAAGTCATGGGTCGGGTAAACTACCATCTCAACCAGTAGTAAACCCTAGGGATAAAGGAAATGTTAGTGCCATTACCCTTAGGAGTGGGACATAACTCAAAAGCCAAATGACCCCTCAATTAGAGTCCTCCCATCCAAAGGAAACCACCATCCCAACTGCTGAAAATGGTCCAAGAGAAGAAAACCCTTTTCCTGAGAGAAGCCCTTCCAAAGGAAAGAATGTGGTTGTTGATGATCCACCTGTCCCAACCATTCCTCTTCCATTTCCTCAAAGGGCTGCCCAACCTAGGAAACAAAAAGAAACTGAACTTGATAAAGAAATCTTGGAGACTTTCAAAAAAGTGCAGGTTAACATTCCATTGATTGATGCCGTCAAGCAAATTCCGAGATATGCAATGTTTCTGAAGGAGATGTGTACACACCGAAGGAGGCTTCATGGTGATGAGAAGGTGAGCCTGGGGAGGAATGTTTCAGCATTGATAGAGCCATCACTTCCCACCAAGTGTAATGATCATGGAACATTCTCGATTTCGTGCACCATAGGGGAGTATTCTTTCTCCAATGCTATGCTTGATTTGGGTGCTTCTATTAATGTGATTCCTCACTCCATATACTCTTCTTTGCAGGTCGGTGAACTAAAGCCCACAGGAATAGCTGTTCAACTAGCAAATCGGAGTACGGCACACCCTTCCGGTGTGTTAGAGGATGTTCTTGTGAGGGTTCAAAATTTAATATTTCTTTCTGATTTTTATGTGCTAAAAATGGAAGATGATAGGATGAATGGACATGCCCCAATTATATTGGGGAGACCTTTCTTGAAAACTGCCAAAACCATAATTAATGTCCATAATGGTACATTATCTATGGAATTTGGTGGTGACATAGTCCATTTCAACATCCTTGATGCCATGAATCACCCCTCAGAAGAACATTCCTCTCTCTCGGTAAATTCAATTGATGTACTCCCTTCCCCTAAAATAAATTCATTTGTTTCCCCTGATCCCCTTTCTGAATTTTCCTCTTTGATAGAAATTCTTGGAAATGAATCATGCATTGATTTTTGTAGCGGTCTAGAGATATCTCATGCATGTTTGTTAATTGATGATTTCTTGAACACAGAGGATCACATGACCATCGATGATACTGCTAAGATTGTAAAAGCTCATTCCTCATCTGAGGATGTTACCATTGAGCAATTAGATGAGATCAGTGACTTCTCACTTTCACACACACTTCCGTCAATCCAAAATCCCCCAGAATTGGAACTGAAACAACTGCCTCAAGATTTAAAATACTCATATCTTGAGAATGGAAACAAGTTGCCTGTCATCATTGCTAGTTCACTCCCTCCTGAGCATGAATTGCGACTGCTTGATCTTTTGAGGAAGTATAAACAAGATTTGGGATGGACACTTGCTGACATTTCTGGCATTAGCCCATCAATTTGTACACATCATATTTTATTAAATGATGAGGCTAAACCAGTGAGGCAGTCACAACGTCTACTGAACCCAAACCTACATGATGTTGTTAAAAAAGAAGTAACAAAATTGTTGGCTGCTGGAATCATTTACCCTATCTATGACAGCCAATGGGTCAGTCCTGTTCAAGTAGTTCCTAAAAAAACTGGCCTTACTGTAGTTAAAAATGAAAACAATGAATTGGTTCCAACTCGTGTGCAGAATAGTTGGCGTGTCTGTATAGACTATCGCCGACTAAACCAACACACTAGGAAGGACCATTTCCCATTGCCATTCATTGACCAGATGCTAGAGAGGTTAGCAGGGAAGTCCCATTACTGTTTCCTTGATGGGTATTCTGGATACTTTCAGATCCATATTGCCCCTGAGGATCAGGAAAAGACAACCTTTACTTGCCCCTTTGGTACATTTGCTTATAGAAGGATGCCATTTGGTCTGTACAATGCTCCAGGTACTTTCCAACGATGTATGGTTAGTATTTTTTCGGATTACCTGGAGAATTGCATGGAGGTTTTTATGGATGATTTTACTGTTTATGGATCCTCTTTTGATGAATGTTTAAGTAGTCTTGGTTCTGTCCTACGTCGCTATATTGAAAATAATCTCGTATTAAATTATGAGAAATGCCATTTCATGGTGCGACAAGGCATAGTTTTGGGACATGTCATTTCTGGGGAAGGTATCCAAGTGGACAAATCAAAAGTAGATATCATTTCCTCCTTACCATTCCCTAAAAATGTTTGGGATGTGCGGTCTTTCCTGGGTCATGCTGGATTTTATCGTCGTTTCATTCGTGACTTTAGTAAAATTGAACTCCCCCTCTCCCGATTACTCCAAAAAGAAAAAGAATTTGATTTTGATAAAAAAATGTGAGGAAGCTTTCAATAAGTTAAAATGGAGTCTCACAACACCCCCGGTAATCCAACCACCTCGGTGGGATTTACCATTTGAGCTCATGTGTGACGCCTCTAACTATGCAGTTGGGGCAGTCTTGTCACAAAGGGTCGATTGAGCTCCACATGTCATTGCCTATGCCTCACGTACTTTGGACCCTGCCCAAGAAAACTACACCACCACTGAAAAAGAATTTCTTTCCATTTTGTTTTCCTTGGATAAATTCAGGCCATACCTTCTGGGGTCCAAAGTCGTTGTGTTCTCAGACCATGCAGCCCTCCGATATCTTCTAAAGAAACCAGAAGCCAAACCACGTCTCATTCGCTGGATGCTCCTCCTTCAAGAATTTGATCTAGAAATTAGGGATAAAAAAGGAGCAGAGAATGTGGTTTCTGACCATATAAGTAGGATTCTCCCACCCTCGGACATTGACTCATCCCCCTGTATTCCCATAAATGAATTGTTTCCTGATGAGAAATTGTACCGAGTGCAAGATGCTATTCCTTGGTATGCTGAAATTGTAAATTATTTGGTAGCATCTTGCATTCCTGCTGATTTCACCAAAAACTAGGCCGACCGTCTAAAACATGAGTCTCGTTGGTACATTTGGGATGACCCCTACCTCTGGCGCACATGTAGTGATCAAGTTATTAGGAGTTATGTTCCCGATAGTGAGTTTCAATCTGTCCTTAGGTTCTGCCACACACTTGCTTGTGGGGGCCACTTTGGTCCCCAACGGACTGCTCACAAGGTCTTAGATTCTGGTCTCTTTTGGCCCACATTGTTTAGGGATGCCCATGAATTCTGTAAATCTTGTCCTCGCTGTCAAAGAATGGGGAATGTCTCTAAAAGAAATGAGATGCCCCAACAACCCTTACTCTTCCATGACATTTTTGATGTTTGGGGCATTGACTTTATGAGACCATTCCCCAATTCATTTTGGGAACCTTTACATTCTTCTGGCAGTGGATTATGTTTCAAAGTGGGTAGAGGCACGAGCCACGAGGACAGATGATTCCAAGACAGTTGTGGAATTTTTGTGAACCCAAATATTCTGTAGGTTTGGATTACCTAGGTTTATCATTAGTGATCAGGGTTCTCATTTCTGCAACCGCACAATGCGATCTCTTTTGCGCAGGTACGGGGTTGGGCATCGAGTGTCTACTGCTTATCACCAACAAACAAATGGTCAAGCTGAAGTATCAAATAAAGAGGTAAAACAGATTCTTGAGAAAACGGTTCAGCCAAATAGAAAAGACTAGAGTCTTAGACTTGATGATTCGTTATGGGCTTACCGTACTGCATTCAAAACTCCAATTGGCATGTCACCATATCGGCTAGTTTTTGGGAAGAGTTGTCACCTCCCTGTTGAGGTAGAGCACCGGGCCTACTGGGCTATTAAACAATGCAATTCTAATCTTTCTGGTGCAGGTATTCAAAGGAAGTTGCAGATTCAGGAGTTGGAGGAAATGAGAAGAGATTCATATGAGAACTCCCAAATTTATAAAGAGAGAACCAAGGCTGCCCACGACCGTCTCATCCTTCATCGTCAATTCCACATCGGGCAGAAGGTCCTCCTCTACAATGCAAGGCTGAAGTTGCACCCTGGTAAGATTTGTTCCCGTTGGTTTGGACCTTACATTGTTACTAATGTCTCTCCATTTGGTGTTGTCCAGGTTCAAAATAAAGACACCAAGCAAACCTTCACTGTCAATGGGCAGCGGCTGAAGCACTTCCATGAAGCCATTATGGAGTCCCCAATGGAGGAACTCCATGTTCAAGAAGCGGTCTATGAATAACACTCACCAGGTTTTATCCTTCCTTCCCACAGTCTCTTTTATTACAGTGAGGACATTGCATTCTCTAGGTGTGGGGGGTGGATACATTCTTGGGTTAGTTAGGATTTTTCACCATTTTCTCCTTTTGGTTTCTCTTTTTGGCCTTCTTTATGGTATTTTTATTTTTCCCCATCAACAATTTCGAAATTCCATGATGTGGCGACCATAAAGTGGGGAAAGTAAAAATACCATAATGAAGGCTAAAAAGAATATTTGTATGAATTTAACATCAGGGAGTGATTTTTAGTGAATTGGTTTTCTGTCAATGATATAAATGGTCATATCTATGTGAAACATTTGAGATGATTGATGCCCATTGTGTGAGTAGTTTTTGAGAAAACTGTGTCGCTAATATCTCCAAAAAAAATTGCACCAAACCACAAAGTGTGATTATTTATTACTTAATATAAGGTAAATATATGTTGGGTTAATATTTTTCAGCTTTAAATGATATTTCCATACGTCCGTTCCTTATCTGATCTGTTTCATTACTGTACCAGATTGACCTATGCGTGTGTACCTAATGTCCGACTGTTGTACGCCCTCATAAAAAATGTTGTGTCTTGGGTAGGTCAAAAACCACTCCTCCTCAACCTTTGATCTTGTTATAACTATTGCAATTAGTGTCGTGAGGAGATCAAACAAGGGTTGAGAGATGAGTGTGAGATTTGTTCCAATTGCAACTTCAAAAAAATATATAATAAATGAGGGGAGTGATGAAATGTGAAACATATGGGGATATCTAGGTCGGGAGCTTATGTTTTGACTTCTGGGAATGCTTAAATGAGTGGGTCTTGAAATATTATTGTAAAGTATGTAGGACAGGTTCGGTGATAAAATCATTTAAGCTGAAAAATGTTAAAATAACATATATTTATTGGATAGAAAGTGGAAAGAATAGCATGGAATGGTTTCCACACACACACATGGAGATTTAGTGTCATGGTTTACTTCTAAATTACTTTCTCAATTGGGTATCATGAATTTTTTTGAATTTCGCTATGATATGATTTATGAGACATCTTTTTCCATTTTCACTAGGAAGAACTCCTTGGTGTGGTTCGTGCAGTGATCACTTTACTTTAAATAAAATTCCCTCAAATGCTAAATCTTCATGATGTTGTAAATATATATATATATATATATGCATCAATGTATTTGGATATATGACTTTGCCCAGGAGTGCAAATGTTTAGGTGTGGGGGTGTGATCGTACCACGATTCACTGTTTCATTTTCACCCTTACACCGCTGTGCTAAACATATTTTGTATTAAAAATTATAAAAATATTATCAAATTGTACTTCATGTTTGATTCAATAATTTATTGTTTATCACTATTAAATAGGGAAATGATACTTGTTTTGAAAATTACAATGTAGGTGGAGGTGATTTGGAGGTCCCTTGATGAAGTGAAAGAAAACTGGGCCAAAATTGCATGGATCCATGGACATCTGTCCACTGTTTTGAATAGTACACAAAATCCGTGCATCCAAATGGGCTGACATTTTGTGGGCCTGTCCAGAATTCGATATGATACATTTAATATTAAAGAACCCAATCCTGATTCGGCTTTCATGGGGCCCATCCGAACTGATCTGTCCAAGCCACCGAATTTGGACCAAGTCAAATGCGGTGTTCTGTATTTTATCAATATCTCGAGCATTAGTTGTCCAAACGGTGCCAAACCTTCGGTGGAGACAGTAAAGAATTAGGGCTACAACTTTTCTATTTTCTCCAAAGAGAGATAAAACTGTCTGAAGGCCGAAACGTGTCGTGAAAGTGGATTGATGAAATCTGTGTGCCCAAAACCACCTCCCACATTTCCTATAAAAGGGCACCTTGGGCTCCTCATTTGTAAGTTCGGACAAGGAGTGAAGTGCTGACAATTTGGAGTCCTAGAAGAGTCTTATAATCACCTTCGAGGTTCTGGAGGCCCCTATCCTCATAGGGGGATCAAGAATGAAGAAAGAGTTCAACCCGAGCTTCCTCATCCTCCCGATGTCGAGCTAAAAGTTGGGTGTTCGTTGTGAGGGAGCTACACACATGTCAAGGGAGTTCTGATGCATACAATAGCTACTGGTTTGGAGTAATTGGTGTGTTTAAACATTTCATTCCATGTATCTTATTTTATTTCAGATTTGAATGCTTGATTGGATACATGTGAGTGATATGCTCTTAATTTCAAACCGATCGGTGTGAGGTTTTGAGTGTGTGACTTGTGTTGTTCCGATTGGACATCACAAGAATCCTTTTAATACCCAAATTATTGAGATTTCAATATTCTTTGGAAGCTCTTATTCCATGCATAAGTACTGGACCTTGACAATACGATTGTTACGTCAAGGTTTGGTCCTTAAAGCATTGAAATAAAAGCATAGGAATTAATCGGGATTCCAATTAACTCCAACCAAAGAATTACTATAAACCCAAGATGAATCTATATGAGCAATGAACTTGATATGTGTGTAGTGAAATCAAATCAACCCTTTTATCTCATATTTCTCAAAATCCACTTGGTTGCTCATTTTTTAGGCTATTTCAACTAAGTCATTGTTTTAAACTGTTTTCAAAATCACCCATCTCTTAGTCATTTTTATTAAAAATACACACTCTAAACCTACCAACGCTCCTTGAGAGACGACCTAGGGTTTACCCTAGACTATAAATCAACCTTAAAAATATAATCAATTTGACGTGTCACGACAACGCGGTCAGTTTCTCACCCTCTTTTGTAGCTCTATATCTTACTTCTCAACCACTTTAACCTTCACTTGGATAGATAGTTGAACACTCATTTAAGAATGATAATATTTCTCCCCTTATATAAATGTTTCAAGAACCATACATTTAAAGTTCATAAATATTGGATCCTTTGTGATATAGATTATATATAATCTTGAATAATCCTTTCAACTGAGATCATCTACCACCTTGTCTTCTTTCCCAATGTGGTAATGTATTGATCATTCATAATCATTAATCAATTCCAACCATATTCTCTAATTGATATTTATCTATTCCTGTATTGATATATAATTAATACCTTTATAATCCAAATATATTGAATTCATTTCACCACAAAGATAATGGATCTAAATATATACTGAAAAAATTACCATATCTAACTCCAAATCAAGAGTTGGTTTATTTTTCTCATGCACCTTCAATTATTGTAAGGAAAAATATATAACCGTATTGTTCTACATGAGGATTCATATATGTTTCTTCATTGATGCATCACTATATATTGCATACACTTATTCACTACATGTTAGTGTAAGAACATGTGCACTGATTATGCTTTACCTGTGTTCCTTAATAAAATCCTCACATGTATCTATCCAATGAAAAATTATCCACAATGCACATATTCAAACTAAAAAAACTATGAAAAATATAGATATAAATAAAATTTTTTAGTGTGTTATAGTTTTCAATAAACTCTATCTTTGAAGTTTAAACTAATATTCCCTCACTTGAGATTGTATGACCTTCAAATGAAACATTATAAATCTAAAATTAATACTTGGTAAATTTTTCATTATGGTCATCCTTCCTCTGGGTATTCATCACAATAATCAAATGATCTATATGCACTTATGTTCCCTTTAAATATAAAATAATTTTACCAATAAATACTGCAAAAAATGATCAAGTAAATCTCAACATATTCTATTCAAAAAATCCAAGGGGATAGTGGGGTATTAGTAATACAAAATGGAATCACTAAAAATCCATAGTGTCCAAAACTTGTATGGAATTTTTTCTTGATTATATCATCCTTCATAACTTTTAATTAATGATATCCAAAATTAATACCAATCATAAAAATGTATTAAGATATGTATAGTTGATTAAATAAGTAATCAATATGGTGTAGAGAATATTATTTCTTAATTTTTATTTGCTTTTGTTCTCTATAATCAATGAAGAGTCGCATTGATCCTCCATTCATCATAACAAAAAGCATTGGTTCACCCAAAGGTGGTGCACTATGACATATAAATAACTTATCAATATTTTCTTGGATTTTCATCATCAATTCCCCCCAACTCAATTGGATCCATTATTTAATGATTATTTTAAATAGGTGAAACACTGGGTATGAGTTATATTGAAAACATAACTTCATGATTAGGTGGGAAAAATGAAAATATTCTCTGAAAAAACCAAAAAATACATGAAAATAGGTGTATCCTCAATGATTAATTTTTTTCTAACAATTTGATACAGATTACCTTCTTAAAGATAAATTAATATGAAAAATATATAAGTAATTCCCATTGTAAATTCATATTCATAAACACACTATTAAACAATCATAGGCTTATTTAGAATATGTAATTTGAATTTCAACCCTTGAAATTTTATATGATCTCTATAAAAATAAATGTAATATATTTGTAGAATCATACCAAATTGTACTATAATGAGAATCATAATATTTAAAGGAATGAATTTCCTAAAACATAAATTAGAGAGGAATTATAGACTTAAGATGTGACCATCACTTCATTATGAGTATTCACTACTAAATCAATATCTAATCACCATGTAGTTAAATTCAACACACTTTTCAAATTACATATATATAATAGAGGGGATGGAGATAGAATCTAATAAGACTTTATCTTTCATATAATGGATGATATGTGTACCTTTCACCATGATATTCTCATAACCCTATTCAACAATCATGATTGAAATATGTTTCCATTTTTATTTGGTATAGGTGATTATTTACATTGATCATCAATAAGATTTAAATTCTTATATTGATTTTAATAATTCCCATAATACTTAATTTAAAGAATTTTTGTGTAGGTGGTGAATTTTTTGGTCCCTTATTTTCCACCATAGCATTTACTAGCCTATTATTATCCAGTCCACACTCAAAAAATTTATGACTACCCTTTCCAAAAATAAATAACCTACCATTTACATTAAATAAATTCTAATGATTTTTCTCCCCATATTTATTGTATGTTGATGTATGGAATTTTGTTCCACCATCTGATTTATTTGAACTTAATTGAGACTTGATCTTCCTTTTTTATCAAAACCATGAGAATGTTGGAAATCTACAATTTCTATTTCTATATAGACTACGCATATAATTATTTCTTCATAGATAAAAATTATATTAGAGATAATTTCATTCTTAGGCTTAGTTTTAGGTGACCAAAGTATCGATTAGTTTTTATTTTAGGGAAAATAACTAATCAAGATGCATACCTTGCATGTATTGTGAAATTTTACTCATACATTCCAATGGAATCATAATCTATTTTATAATGATCAAGATAATTAATTGTAAATCATTGTACGTATAATATTATTAATATTATTGTTGATAAATATCCTTTTAAATTCATCCCATTCCTTGGATTCAATTTCTTCCACTTATCTCATATTATTAATAATGTTCCACAAAGGATCCCCATCACCTTCCAAATAATAAATGGATGAGGTAAACTTTTTATGTTCAGGAAACTATAGAATATAAAATATTTTATCAGTGGTGTTGATACACCATTCATCCAATAGTGGATTAAAAGGCCCCCTAAAATATGGGTATTTTTTCTTAATGAAGGACAAAACATAACATTTTTTCTCTATTGCTCATTTGAAAGATACATATGATTGATGGATGACGAAAGTTAGGCGAGTATAAAAATAATATTTTTATTCCAACTAATATATTATTATTTCTTAGTAATAAATTCAATGCATTTACCATCACATTCAGAATCAAAAAGATTTATTTGGTTTCAACACATTGACTAAAACCCAAAAAATAGTGTATGAAACAATAATATTGGTGTAAAACCACACAATCATGGAAAAAATTATTTATAATATATATAAATAAAGAAACACAGCTTTAAATCTATGATATGTTAGGTTTCTCCAAGGTCATCCATGATCATTTCAAAAACATTAGGTTGTTATCCAATAGATTGACTTGTCCTTAGTGTTCTTAGTAATGTTTTCCCATCCTAGTTTCTAATGGGTTTCTCAACATTTCTATAATACCAACTATAATGACCCATAAATTTTCCATATAGATATTATATTGTACTAGATGGTATCCATTACATATCATCTTGATCCATTCCAGAATCATTTGGACAGTTATAATTGGAAGCTTGGAAACATAACCAATTGGTTCATAATATATATACATAATCTCCCACAAATCTCCTCATAACTATCACCCATCATCGACAAGTCATACATAATACCATTATTCATAACCTAGGTAAGGGAAACATAAGAAAATGGTGAAATAAGATGCCCGGTATGGGTAAAAATAGAAGATATAAATCTATGATAATATGAAGGAATCAGATAATAGTAAGATTATGATATAATGAACACAATATATGATGTTCATACCCAAACTTTTATATATAATAATATTGATTAATGGCATAAAACATTATCATTTCCAAAGAAACGGATCATAAGACGTAAGAATCATAATAAATAAATCATGAGTAATAATATTGTGTTATAAAAGTGTGGAAACAAAATAGGTACAAAAACCATTTCATAATGTTAATGTTAACTTCTGAGACCATAAAACTATATTATATAAGGCATCACCACCTACATGTCATAGGAAATGATGCTCATACACTTGAATCCCATAGTAGATCAGGGATATTAACATTCATTACATAGTTATCTCAATAGATATAATATTGTACCCAATGCATTGGTGGGATATATAGTTCCACCCCATTAAATAATTAAAATCATACATTTTTTATCCAAAATTTCATAAACTATTAATCATATTAAAACCAATTAAGATAAATGGTTTTCATAAACATTAAGTCATCATAAACATAAACCATCACTAGAGAAAATAAGGATGGTATTCATGGATAACATTCTCATTAAATATTAAATTACATCAAAATATTTGATCTTTGATTTGAAAATATATTTTCTAATATAAATTTGAATAATTCATGATGAAAATATCATTTCCATTTTGAAATCACTCATTTAAAAAAATACATAATTAAAATGAAAAAAATTATTTGAAAAAAACTTTTTATATTATAAGGGAATCATAACAGAAAATAAAATTATGGTGGTGGGAAAATATTTTCATTAAATATAAGTTAAAAAACATTCCTTTTATACTTTTTTCAAAAAATTAAAAATTTACCTATTTTGGAAATTTAAATAAAATAGATTCCTTTTAATCTATTTTGTAAAATGTAAAACATGGATCAAAATGGCTTCAAAATAAAAGAATAATATTACAAAACATTTTTAACTAATTTTTATAAAATATTTATATAATATAAAAATATTCCTCATTATATTCTTAAACATAAACTTTTTATAATATTGATGAGATTTTGAAATAAAACTATTACCACATGTTTTCCCTACTTTAAAAGAATTCTAACGTCATGTATAATAAATTTTATTTTATTATAATTCTATAATAGTATAAGTTTAATAATTATAATATCATATGTTTTCCATTTATAACATTTTGATGCACCTTTTAATAATAATTTCTTATTAGAATAGTTAATTAAGGGTGTCAAGTATTTCATTTTTCATGAGAATTTCCGTACAGTAGTTTAGATCCTTGTAAATTGTTTTGCATTAAATAATATATAGAATATTACTGATGATATAAGTATCATATATATTCGTTATATATATTTTTAGAGTCATCCATGGATGTAATAGATAGAAAAATCAATTATAATGTTCACGGAGATAGCTGGTCATACATATGCATGAACGTTGTTTTCATTTTACAATAAATTGATTAAAAGAAAGGTAAATATTAGTTAAAATTCATAAGATAATTAGTATATTATATATATCATATATATTCATCATATTCATCTTTTTTCCATCCATGTAAAATATAATTGAAAAAAATCTCATCACTTCATGGAGGTGGTGGTCCACATATAGGCATGAGCGATGTTATTGTTTCCCAATGAATTGGATAGTAAAAATATAGACATGATGTTATGATTCCAAAAGTATAACTTTTTCATAAATATCAGATATAAATATTATACCCATCATTATATCCATCCATAAAATGTGGTTATGAAAAATTATTTGTAACACTATTGGGATATGACAATCCGTGCGTACGCCTAAGTGATACTTTAACTTGTCATTTTATGGGAAAGTGGGTGTATAAAGGTGTTATAATAAAAAAAACACCATTTTATAATATTATGTATATTTAGTTTATTATTTTACTATATATTTATATGGGTAATGAAGAGTATAAAATAAATATATCGGTTAAGGTGATTACCTCTTTATTAAGATGATTCCTTTAGATCTCCCATATAGGGTGATAGGAACGAACATAATTAAAGGAAAAAATATATATAATTTGGATATTGATGTATATAAGATATTTTTTTAGTGTTTTTTGAGCTATAATACACATTTTGGTGTAGAGAAGTGACCGAGGATGTTCCCTTCTATAATTGAGGTGAAGGGTAATTTTAGAATTCTTAAAAATATTAAATTATAAAAAATTAATTCTCAAAAATCCTTAAAAATACATAGGGGTTTGAAGTTAAGTTATAATAGGGTTATAATTCCATTATCCAATGTAATCTATACATGTTTTTGTGCCATTTTAAACCTTATCATTTTGATTTACCCTTAGTTAACCAATTTTATTTTAACTATAGAAACACATTTTTCAATATAAATTGCTTGTATCTTCGATATATGAGATGATAATTATCCTATAAAGCCTACATTTATGAAATTATAGGCCATGTCATATCTACCTTTTCTTATTTCAATATTTATATGGTTTTTAAATAATTTAATAAAATATTATTTTGATAGAATGTAATTATTGTCAATTTTGGTACTATTCATTTAATTTAACATGAAATTCATCAAGAAAAATAGGAATATGAATTTAATTAATTTTAAACTCCTTGATATTAATTATATATCTAAAAAATTAATCTGTATCATTAACTCATTCAAATTATATCACTTTTAATATTTTTTAAAATCATTTGTTATATTTGTTTACTAAATTGAGAAATATTTCATCGGTGTTGAATAAGAAATTATGGTCAATATAGAATTACAAAAAATAAAAAAAAAAATTATATTTAAAAACAAATTGTACTGATATCAATATATACTCATATTTTCATCCCTAACATACTTTTTTCCTATTTGGCCATATAATAAATATTAAAATTAAAGCGAGTAAGATTTTAAAACATTCCTGATTTAGATAATAAATAAGATATTTTCAGAGAATAGTGTCCATTAAACAAAAACATTTCTAAATTAAGGTGTTAAGGTTGGAATTAAATTCATAAAATAATAATTATGATGAAATATTGTGGCATTATAAATTATTTTTAATCCAAATTAACTAGATTTACCCTTTACCAACGTGATAAATTTTACCACAGTTACTACTTATATTGACAAGAAATAAAGGGGGAATAATTAATAATTTTGAACATCCAAATTAAAAATATGTAATTAAATTTATATAATTAAATATAAATAAAATAAATGAATTAATTTTAAATTAATTGTCCAATATGTGCAAAAAATGCATTTTATAAAAAAAAAAATTTAATCATAAAATATGATTTATTCTTATACTATAGCTAGATAAAAAATTTTCAATTGTTTGAAAAAATTTATCAAGTTAATATTATAAATATTTTCTTAAATAATTCACTAATAAAGATTAATTTTTTAAAAAAAATACATTACGTGCATAAAAATAAGTTTTTAAAAAAATAGCACTTTAATTTCAAGATAAGTATTGTTTTTAATTTTAATCATTTGATAACCAATGAATTAATTTTAAAAAAGATTAAACATTATATTTTCATAATTTAGTTATTATTATTCATTCCTTCCAATATGATAGCAAATTGACAATAGAAAAATAATATTTGAATAATTTTATATGGTTCACCTAAAACTTTTGTTACATTTACTGTAAGTTATCAAATAAAAAAATTATTTATAGAGAATAATTTCTTAAAAACTCAGGTTGTTACACATAGTGAGTTAAATCTTATATTAGGGAGATCCAATGTCCAAGTGATGAATTGTATGAGTAATTCATGGGGGAACCATATAATTATTTTAGTAATAAAAACTAGCATTGTCACAATTTTAATTCTTTGTGCACCATGGTTTTATGGTGGTGCTTTAGAAGCATTTATGGAGTTCAATGAAACATTATTTCTGTTATAATTGTAATTGGAGACTTATGGAGGTCATGATATGTAATTGGATGACCAATGGGAATTACTAGGTATTCTAAGTGTTATTTTATGGATTTGTATTCTCCTGATTCAGTATAGGTTGAGAATTCCTAGGGAATAATTTCAATTTTCAATTAGTTCGTGGATGGGTTTTGGAACTAAGATTTAGAATGGAATCCCAATAGTATGATAAACCAAAATTATTAATTTTGGGTCTTTAATATGTCTCAAATGTTAGTGGGGAGGACCATGGGAGTGTCAAAGGTAGCAAGAGGTGTTTGGGATATATTGTTCTTTCCTTATATAGCCACCAGCTAGCCAGTGGTCTTAAAAGGGGGATAAATGACCTTATTCCCCATATATTTTTAGAAAGGGGGTTCTTCCTCCTCTTAACATGTATAGATGATGTAGGAGGTATCCAAACCACCTCTCTAAAATCTCTTCACCCTTTGATAGGTGTGTTATTAGATGGTGTTTTTCAATAATCGGAAGTAAATCTTTAGTTCCATTGACCAATTTGAATCCTCTCGCTTTTTCTATATAATTTTTTGTGACTGATAAGGTAATTAGTTCTAATTCATTCATTGCATGGTTGAATCAACCCATCATGGTGGAATGTTCATTATGATTGGGATAATGGAATCCCAAGATGTTTTCAATGTATGGTAATTTTTCATTTTGATGAGGTAGTCCAATGTGGTGAATTTCAAAGTGTTATTTCCTCAGAGTAGAATAATTTTTATTTTTTTGAAAAATTGTTTTGGGTATTAATGTTAATATGATGTCGAAGGTGTTTTGTGGTACCTCCAAGTACCAAAGGATGTGATTCCAGTAGAGTAGTAGAACCTAGTGAGTTTTCAAAAATTATTCCCTATTTTGAATAAATTGTTTAATTAATTTTAAAATGGTTCGAATGATTAATTTGGATGAATTGGGATGTGATAGGTTCCCCAGGATGTAATAAGTGATTGTTGGTGGCCAGACGGTCTTGGGTGAGTATGGGAAATAAGAAATCATGATATGAAAATTGAATAAAATATCCATACAAGATAAATGGTTTTTTATTCTTGAACTATAGATATATATATGATATTTATGTTTCAAATGATGATAATTAATTTCATAAAGGTTTATGACAAGTCTCATTGAAAAATATTTGCTTATTTTTAGTTATTTTGATAATTTAAATTAAATGGAAATTTAATTTAAATTTTTTATCTTATGTAAACACCTTGGATGAAATGAGAAAAGTGTTATAGAAACTCATAATCATGGGAACTAACTTGATTTATCCTCTAATAATGGTCGACTTATGGACCTAAAACTTCCCAAACCCCTAAAAATATCCAATATATGGGCTAATAAGACCTACGATAGATAGTCGTAATGGTCTTAGTGGGGACCCTTAAGACATGATTTCATATATGTAATGAATATAGGTTTATTAGATATGGTTTTGGTGATTTTATCATCTTTTAGTTACCCTACACATGGATACTTCCTTGATCCATATGTAGATACTGGAATCTGTGAGGATTACCCATGATACCTAGGAGTCTATGATTTTACTATAAGAATTTATTGGGGCATGACATCTTATGTGAGGTGGGATATGAATTAAGTGACATGGGATTTTATGGATGACCTAGAAGGGTACCAAAATATATTTTTTTACCATGGGTCCACATTTAAAACATAGATTTTAAAAATAAAAATAATGAGTGATTTTTGTGGGATATAGATAAAGATTGCATGTTTCATCATTCTTCTAACCATATCATTTTTTTATTTATATTTTTATTATTATGGTCCCTTAATAAGTATATTATTATCTATGAGAATCACCATATGGGTTTTGTTTTCTATATGAGATACGTAGATGAGAAAAGCCCAATTAGAGCGGTCTTTGATACTTTTGGCCTATCTACATGGATGTGATATCTAAAATATGTGAGTTATATGTTATTATTAGTTGTAATTCCATAGATATGGAGTCAATGTTGATATGGTAAACTAGTATGGAGCTTTATGGGACTAATCCTTGGATTTTTTAAACTTATTGGCTTATTTTGGGGGTGATAAAACTCATATTAGGGAAGTATAAGATACTTGATATGTATATTTGGGAGGACTTTGTTTATTACATTGGGAGGCATGGCCATAATTACATAATTCAAGACACACTGAACTTTTTTAAAGTACTTATGGTTGATCAAGGTCATAAACCTAAGGATTGAAAATAGTATGGTACAAGGTATATGTGTTGACATGGGCTCAACAACATTCTCTAATACATTCCATCAACGAGGAGAATAATTTTTTATTTATTTTTATGTTTATTTATTTTAGAAGTTCATCTATTTGTTCTGATGATTTCACATTCAAATATTATTGAATTTATGGTATTTTATGGGACCATGTTGGTGGTGACCTTTTATGTTATGTACTCAGGTCATGTTTGGGAAGCTATTTCCCATGGGTACCCAAGTATCCCTCCCATGGTTATTTTTTTCAGAGGTAGGGAAGAGGTGAATGAATGCATGCTAAAGTAGAGTTTCTAAAATGGTATCTATAGATTGGAACATGGTGAGGCTTGGGGGTTATAGTGAAGCCTCCTAATTCTATGTCCAGTTATAATTTTATTTTCATTTATTCCATTCATTGTACCAGATCGAACTAGTGGATGATCTATTTTATTGTATGATTGTATTCTCCTTTATAGTATTTTATAATTATGGATTCGTTGATTATTTATTCTTATAGAAATAATTTACTATAGTGGATAATGTTTTTTTATTTCCAAGTCATTCCATGCTCTAGTATAGGGGTATAGTCTTTGAACTATTCTACCTTAAACACCTATTTCTATTTGAAAGACTCTAGAATACAAGGAGGTGTGCCTAAGGTATATTAGCAACCATCCATCTAGAAATTTATCAGTTTTATAAGGAAATGGGATATTAGTGGAGAAAATTGAAAAGTCATTTTCAATGGATATGGAAATATTATCCCAATGTCACCCAATATATTTAATTTCTATTTCCACTGTCAATAAATTTTTTAAGGAGACTATTTCTAATCAAAAATAATATTATGTCTAATGGAAGTGTTAATCCAACACATTAGTTTTTGGAAAATAAGATTATTTATAATGTAATGATTCCTTCTATATAAAATTATCTTTTCAATCTATGTAGAACACCTTTTTTCTTAGACTACTTTCTACAAAATTAGTATTCCATCACAAATAACATGGGATCTAGAGTAATATATATAAATGAATTAATAATATAGAATAACTAAGTTGATATTTTTAAATAATTTTTAGGATTACTCATTCCTTCATAATTAAATTATTATAAAAATCATGTTTCCTATAGTGTATAGTAGATTCCACTCATCATGTTTTAAGAATTAATTACAAGAACATTAGAAAATAGAATTTGAAAACAAAGAGTTTATGAAATAACTCTTCTTTTTTAAAAATAATGTGTTTTTTATTTAAAAAATGGAATATAAATTGACAGAATCAAGTGATGTTGTTCCTTAACTGGTGTGGGTGGGGAGATATTCCTTGAAATAATGGATAATAAGAAGTGATTCTATAATATTACTTCAAATAAAGAATAATTGGTTTCATAAAAAAAGATAATGAATTACATGAATACCAAAGAGAGTTTATATTAAATAAGGAATTTAAGAATAAAATATCCCAGGCTATTATATTTGATAAAGAAAATGGGTGAATGGATTGTGTTTCCAAAATTGATAAATTGAATAAGTATGAATTCAGAAATAAGGAAAAAAATGTTAAATTTTAGTGTTAATGAAGTAAGAGAAATACTCCCCAATGAGAAGAAAAAATTTGAATTATTGAAAGATGTGAATTTTTTATAGAACAAAGAACATAAATATAAAAAAGTTTACTTTCTATAAAAATAAAATTATTTCATAAATATATGTTATGTTCTTATAATTATAATAATATATTTTGTGATTTCTCAAAGAAATAGAAGTATTTTTTTAATAATTAATTATTTAATATTGTTTCAATCGGAATGAATATTAGGAAATTATTTATAAATATCATCAAGTCATACTAGTTATTTTTTAATCCCAATACAATATGAGAAAAATTAATAGAATGGCACATTAAAATATATTTTGAAATGTTTCTTCATTTAACATTTTTGACATTAAATGATAATACTATATTATGTGTGAAGATATAAAATTTAAAGAAAATAAACAATATAGGTTAATATATAGAGATTTTACCAAAGTAAAATATCATCAAATGGAGTTCAATATGGATTTAAAAATGATTAATTTTCAAAAAGTAATACTACTTTCTAGATTTCTGATTTTAGAGGAATATTCGCATTTCATGGTCACTATTGATTTTATGGAGGTTTCAATAATATGATGATATGATTCAAGTTTATAGGAAATAAATTTCAGTATATAAAAAATAATGGGAACTCAATAAATGGGATACAAATATTTAAAAAAACTAACGATAAGAATGAGGTTATAAAATTACAATGTGTGATGTTAAACAAAAACTTTTATGAATTGAATGAAGTGTGTAACATATGTTGTAAGAAAGATGACATCAGAGAATAATGTATCATGATCAAACCAGTTTAAAATATCAAAAACTATAAACCAATAGTATTTAAGGTAAAATATAAGAGAAATAAATCAGTAAATGCTAAGATACATTATAAGTGGAATAATGATATTTTTTAGAAACCATTAGAGATCATTTATTATAAAAATTAAGGAAAAAAGTATTCTGAAAATGAAGGATAAAAGATTAATCTTAGAAAGAATATATTTAAACAACATTGAGGAATATATTGTTGTTATTTTCAGGCCATATTTTCAATTTTCCGAAAAGGAAGATGTGGTGAAGAGCATCAAAAAGAAAAATAATATGGCATGTCATAACAGTAAAATAAAAAATAATATAGGTTATCCTAATATGGAATGGAAAATGAAGAAGTGTATGGATTATCAAATTGGTTATTATTTAAAGGTGAATTTGAATATAAAACAATTTAGGTTGAAGAAGTTTTCATATTTTTCACTCATCAATGGGTAATGTATGGTAAAACTACCCCACTCTCACTTGATCATTAGATATTTTTTTGTTAACCATGAAAAAAGACAACAAAAATACCATTTTATTTATCCCTTAATTTATTTAAAAAGGGGGAGAAGAATAATATAGGGGGATAATTCAAATATTTTTTTCAGTTTAATAAAGGAAGTATCTCATATTTATGGGTAGAATATATTTCAAGATATTTTTTAAATGGGTTATATTATGAAGTAAACATGTTTGTTTGATTTGCGTACTATTCTAAAATGTTTGTTAGTATGTTTGTAGAAAAATTTTATAAATAGGTTTTAATAATAGTTTTTTTATGTGAATTATTTTGTGATGTGGAATAAATTATGAATAATTAAATGTATTTTATTTTAATGAATATCATTACATTATTATTTAGTGCTATTTTTTCTTATACCCATATAAATCACGAAGGATTTGAATTATTTAATAATAATTTGTTTTTAGGTTTTATGATAATGAAAAGTGATTTATGTTAAATGGTATCTAAAAAATACATAAAGGGAATATTTTTTGATCATGCATAAAGAAAATTATTATATCTTTAGTGGCTATGACCCTTGGGTGGTTTTTGAGACCCAAGGGATGTTTATTGAGGTTTTATTTTGGAAAATAAAATTCAATATTTGAGATGAGAAGAAGTTGAAATGGTTCTTATGATACATTATTTAACACATAAATCTTATAAAAAATCAAGTGTTACATGGTTTTTTATTTTCGGTAATTTTCATTTAATGATTTTGTAGTGATTAAAGAAACAAGTAAAAGTATAGAGTTGTTTGAAAAAAAGAAGGAAGATTTTTTTATTGTGAAAATTGGGCCTAAATTCTAGATGTCCTCAAAATGTCAGATATTTATTTTTAGTATCATTATGTTACACTAATAATTTTGGTTAAAAAATGAAAAAAAAATCTATATATATTATTTTTATCTTTATTTCAAAAATGATACACTGAGAAGACTAAGTTGAATTGTGAAAAAATCCCAATTATTTAAGGATTTTATCTTCAAATAATCACGGTTTTTTCTTCAATGCGTAAAGATTTTTCTCTAATTAGAGAATTGAAATATTAGTAAAGGACTCCATATATATTATTTTATATACTATAATACATAAGGTTTTATGTTGAATTAGAAAATCAGTAGATTCGCAAGAATGTATTTTCTTCCATAATTTGATAGATAAGGTTTTAATCCCTCGTTAGAAAAATGATAATATCTTTAGAACATAATTTTTTCCATTATATTATAGATATGATTTTTCTATCTAATTATAAACTTGTTAAATCCATTATAACCTAAGGTTCTTCATACATATGGGTTTTCTTTACGCAAAATTTTATTTCTGAATATGTAAGGGTTCAATAATTTTCTAAAAAATAAATATGATAAGAATAAGTTATTCCTTCATGGATTATACATAATGAAGATATATAGTGATACATGAATATGTCTAATAAGGATTACATCATAAATATGGATAAAAATTAATATTAAATACCACTTATGAATAAAGTATTACAGTTGGATCAATGAATTGATATAAAGTCATGGCATGTTAAGAAGTCCATTCTATAGTATGAGATGAAGTATGACTTGAATGATAAAGTCTCATCATAATTAAAAATACTAAATATAGGATTTGTTTATGGAGATCACACCATAATGTTTGTAATCACACTAGGATCATGAAGACCTGGGGAAAATAAGAAAAATATTGTCTTTTGATAACTTTTATCACGATGAAAATGGAGGTAGAGTTTAGAAGCACATAGAGAAACACGTGTATCACAATGAAATGTATATAATATAATTATTTATGATATATTCCCCCTAGAAATATATCATGTCAAAAAATGTGGCAAGATAAGTTAAGGAGAGTTTAGAATTCATTTAAGGAAGTTTAGTGTTCGAATTTTAATTTAAAATTAAAATTTTATCCTAATGAAAAACCTCATACCATATAAGATAAAAGTAAATAGGGGTCTTACTTAAATATTAAGGAGAGAGAGTTTAAGATGGGTCCATTTAAAATTCAGTATGTGGAGAATTGTTCACTAGAAGAGGAGGTGAAGAAGAAGAAGAAGAAGAGTACATATAAGATTTTTGTGTGTGATCATCATGCCAATGTTATGAGTTGAGGAATAAATAAAACACACATTCCTTACATTGAATAATTGTGGGATAACTATAAATCATTGGGAAAAATCATATCAAAGGAGGAAGGATGGTCCTTAAGACATAAAAGTATAATACATCATTGTAACTTATATAGATACTTGTCTAGAGATAGTATTGTCGACATTCGTTGCTATAAAATACTTTTTGTGTCCACAATAGTTATTATATATAATTGTAATGTCTCATGTGATTATAGATAATTCCATGGAGTATCTATAAATTTGGATTAGTTACCCTTATTCAACTTTTAATCATTTTTTTATTTTCTTATTTTATGAGAGTTTCATTGTGGTATTGTTCACTCTAATAAGAATCAATGATAGATTTCTTAGGAAATGGTAAAATGTAAAAATGAAATATTTCTCATTGATTTACCCCACCTCCCACTCAATAAACTGAAATTTCCCATTGGTCCATCACAAAAATTTCGATTTTTAGTAGACAATGATGAGGTGGAGTCGATATTTTCAGGTAAAGATCCATTTAATATGTTTCAAATCAAAGGATTCCTTGGGAATATGAGATATTACCACCACTTCATCCAATACATCTTAATAATTACTAATATTATGATTTATCTAACCAAAAAGGGGTCTAAATTCATATTATTTGATTCATTTGTATTATATTTTCAAGATTTTAAGAGGAATTTAACCTCAACCCCATTATCCATCCTTCCTCGGATCTGTATGGAATTTCTAGTGTCCATTTATGAATCCTTAGTGAATATTGGATATGTTACCATACAAGATCATTAGATATTAAAATATTTTTCAATACACATATATCCTCTTGAATATAAATTCCACACCCATTATATAAATTAGTATATTTGGTTCAATAATTAATGTTCCTAATTCAATACTTATTTAGGGAGTGATTCATAGTCATAACTGACCTAAGAACCTCAAATACATCTTCAATCATAGATATATAAGACTAAGGTAGTTATTGGTCCTTTAAATTTATTTAAGGATAAATTAGACCAACGTTTTAGATGGAAAGAGAATTTATACATGGATAGAGAATGATTGGGAACCTATATATCATGTATGGTTTCTTATTCCCATGAATTCTTAGTGAAACCACCTCACCCATGCACTATATTCCATCATCCATAATTATTCCCTCTTCTATGAAACCCAGTTATGTTCTGAGTTTTCATTATAATAGAACCCATTTCATATTTACCATACACCCAAACAGTTTAGCCTACTCAATAAAATTGGGCACTAGTGATTGTTACAAATATTTATTTGGATTCCTAATTGTCCCTTATAATATTAGGTTCACATAGACTCTCATTTCTGTGGATTAAAAACCCCAAAAAATTGAATCACCCAAATTATTTCCACAACCATTCCAAGATTCACCATAACAAGATTATTGAATAAACATTAAAGGGAAAATGATGGATATTTAGGGTATTTGTATCTTAAAAATATTATGATCACTATAAGTGAAAAATTCCCCAATGTTATCACTATGAATATATAGAATGAACCTTTTTGATAGGCTATTCTAATAAATTATGGATCTCTATTTAGTTTCAAAATTTGTGCTAAATAGTCTACATCAAGGTCTATTTTAATATCTCGGACACAATATCTAGGGGATACCCAACTAAGCACCCATTCACTCAATACCCCAATCAATGGTGACATTAAACCTTTGATACCTTCTCATTATAGAATCAATGATTCCACTGCTAAAGAAATTTCAAACTCACCCAATCAAGAACTGATTTTCAAAATCTAAAATGTAAGGATAATGTGCATCCAACATGAAAAACTAAGAACCCCACCACCTAGATCTCATAATCTTGGCCACACCAACTTCCAAATATTCACTCAGTAATAATACCACTTGGGTAACATGTTCTTTCTAGTCCATTAATTTCACAACAATAATTACAAAAAATACCTCTAAAATCTCTTTATCCTAAACTCACCCATACTGAGTTCCATCCACTATGGAATCTGTCATATCCTCATGAGAAACATGTCAGGTAATAAATACCATAGTTATACCTTTAAATAATTTATTAATTTGATAATTGGAATTCAAAATCCTATAAAATGTATCCCTCAATATTCTTCTACAAACTGTAATATCCTTGAGGAACATTCAATCATATATTCCCTTCATAATAAGGAAACATTGTTTTGGTGTCCCTATGGATGATTATCTCAATCAACCCTCCTAGATAATCTAACATGGTTATTATAGACTCTAATCATTTATAATAAATTCTAGGGTAACCCTCTAGTCATCCTTCTTAGTCCAATAAATGATATATGGAAAAAAATGAGCTTTTATCTAGGGGTAAATATCAATCATAACCACATTGATTACCACTCTCACCTATGTCTAGTTAATGGAATAGAGACAGATGCATGAGTTAATGATTTTTTGTAAGTCCCAACTATTCATTATTGGATCTAATCACTAATGAATCTAATCGTCCTTTAATTTATAGTTACCAATAAATAGGGTACATCAAAAAATGGATTCTCATGCATAAGTCCAAAACAACCCATGATGATGTAATTTTTTATTAATAACCCATACCAAATTTATTTAATCTTCTTAGAGAATTGTATTAGTTATATAAAATTAAAAATACCAACCATTATTCTCCAATATGCTTGATTTTAAAAGGTTTCCTGATGGTTCTAAATGAAGACCCTTAAAAGGAACTCCATTTTATTGGAAATGTGACATAAAGGAACAAAATTGGTTATGGTTGTGTGACCTTAAAAACATTGTAGTGGTCCTTATCACATAACCTTAAATTGTCTCATGTGACTCATTAAAAAGAATCCAACTAAATTATTTTTCATTTCATTAATAGGGATATGGAGGTAGTCCTTTTCATGGGTTAAATCCTAACTCTTCAAAACCTATCATCTCTCTAGATGATGATAAACTATAAAGTTTCCATCTACATGGATTTTTCATTTATATAATCAATAAATGAGTTTGAAGAAAAATAACATGTCATATATATTTATGGAGAAATTAAAATGCCTATATATGTTCACATTTAATTAAGGTATTGATCAATAACATTCATGATAAGACTAACAAGTATTTTTTTGATGATGGATTTCATGAATATGTTATAAATCATTTAGAGAGTCTCATACTAGGAAATATTTTCCTTTATCCAATGATCTCATATCCTGTCCTCCCAAATAAAATAAAAAATTTAACGAATCATTATATAATCCTAGTATCCTCTAACCTTTAGAATGTGGGTTTCAATACAAACATAATCCATATGTGTGAAAGTATAGTAGAATAAAAGTAGTAAACCTATATGAAATATATTACCAATGAAAGAGATAGATTGACCATAAATTATAACTAATGATGTTTCAATATTGATTTTATTGTTTTCTATATTAACCTATATGTCCCACTTTATTAAAAATGGTATCATTCCTCAATGATCCATAAAATATCATGTTACCTAGTTAGGTTGGGGGAATTTCACATAATTACATATGCTTATACATCATCAATAGTTAGAACCCCAGAAGTACACCTCAACTACAATGACTGATGTGACCCCACCATCATAATGAGTACTATATAATTAAAAAAAACTCAATCAATGTTTTTTGTATGGCTTAATTTATAAGGAAATCATCAATAGTTCAATATCATCCCTTGAGGTAACTTTTTCAAACCTTATGAAATTCACGCCTCCTAATTTTCCCATCAATGACATGATAGAGAAAGATAATAGGCACATATATCCATGTCCAAACTCTTAAGTATTATCTCATTGGAGTGAATTAACACTTATATTTTTCTAATAGGGAAGTATATGAGGAAATATATCACATCTATAGGTTTACCCAAGAGCCACCTAGGAGGTTCTTTGCTAGTAGACATAGTCATTGAAATTGTTTCTCAGTTTTGATCTTTTAGGAGGTTGTGGAATATATTTTTATATCTATAAAAACTCCAATCATACATACCAAGGCCGTGAGGAGGAGGACCCATTGAATCTATTCCACTATTCAAACTGTGGAGAAGACCCTATTCATGAATTAGATAATGTTCCTAGCAACATGTTGTATATCTCGATAATGACTTGAGGTTGTTTTCAATCAAATTTTTTAAAAACCCATAAATATTTACAAATATTTAATTTATAGTGATGTAGGATTATCATATATATATGATACAAAATTTTTTATGAATATTCATTTCATTACACAAACACACGGATGTAGACCATAATAGTTTACTATCTTTGGAAACCTAGAAACACGAAGGACAAGTCCAAGGTAAAATAAATCATCTCCCACTATGATATCCATATCAATTACCCTTATTAGAGATATAATAATTAATATATTTCTTCATAACATGGGGAAGAAAATAAAATAATGGTTGAGATCATATTCTTAGTAAGGGTAAACAATAAGATACATTATCACAACATCAACATGATAGTATGTGAATGTGAGAATAATATTTTAAAATCATACCATGAATTTCATGATCATAATATTTAGTCATGGAATAAATATTTGTAGTTTATAACAGATGAATCACAAGGTAATAAAATAAATTGATCCATGAGAGTTTAACATTGGCATAATACATAGATTTTTGGTATGAAAATAAGTTTATAAATTCAATTCTATATTAGTCAAGTCTAATTTTCAAGGCTATTATATTGAAATGGGTTCAATACCTAAACCATTATTATAGTTAAGGTTCACTACCAATACCATAATAGAAGAAATATTCCCTTACTAAATTGTTTCACTCATTATTTTATTACTTTTTATCTCATGAGATGGAAATATATAACCACTACATTGGAGGGAGATATAGGTCCAGCCTATCACATAATAAAAAATTTATATATGTTATCCCTAAAATCAAAATAAATTAATAATATAATAACCCATAAATAAAATCGGTTTCATAAAAATTTCATCATATCATAACATGTAAAAAATAGATAGTTTTTATAAATGTTTCATCATTTCTTCATAGCATAAACTATAGAAAAAGAAGTGGGTTTAAAAAAAATTTATCATTGTATAAACCATTGAAGTGAAATGGGTTTCAAAAAACTCATTTCGTAATAAACATAAACAACATAAAGAATGAATAATAATGTAATCCTTGGATCATATCCCAGGTAAGTAATACATAACAAAAAAAGATTTCATCACAGATGGAAAATGATTTTGAATGATCATTTAAATTATTTCCTAAGGAAAATATCTTTTTTCACTTTGAAATAAAATTATAAAAAAAAATAAAAATTTTATTTCTTTAAAAATAACCTTGAAAACCTAAAAATTAATATTCAATGAAATTAATAGTCATGGTGACCTGGTGTTTTTTACATGTTGTACATGTTAAAATAAATATTCCTTTAATGTTTTTGGAAAAAACTAAAAGGGAATTGTTTGGGAAATTAAATGAAGATTCCTTAAAAAAATAATAAAATAAAGTAAAAAATGGGTAAAAATTTATTTTAATAATCATTTGAGAATTTTAAATCATTTTTAAAATCATTTTTTTCCAAATATGGTTTTGGAATAAAACGAATATTCTGATCAAAGAGAAAAATAATATTTTTATTTCATGAAAAAAATTCAAAATTATTTTAATTAAAAAAGAGTGTAAATTTATATTATTACATGATAATATCATTAATAACCATAGGAGGATAAAATTAATGAGTTTCATGATATATTGATCATAATATTTTATCATTGGAAACGTAACCACAAAAAACCCTAATATATGATGACATTGTAACATAAAATCATTACTAATTTGGCATATTTGATTCATAATCCCCGTGAAAGAATAAAATAAAATGTAACTTAACATACCATGAGGATAAATGAATTCATGATATTACACAAAAAAAGGTTTTTTATCTACACCACATCAGAGAATATATGTGCATAACATTATGTATGTCTCAAATAAATAAATTAAGAAAAAATCACTTACATGAAGTCTTGACTTCCATCATACACGTTCAAACCTCATTTATAATAAATTAAATTTTATTATATATATATTATTGAAAAATAAATTTATATATATATATATATTATACCAAATATGATTTTCTTATGTCCTTTTATTACCAATTTTTTAATTATTCCATGTTAAAGTTACTTTTTGGGTGATTACAGCTTTGTTTTTCATATCAATTGTGATTTGTTATATATGGTCACTTTAATTAGATATTGGTTTTATAATAAATATTATTTTAACTATGACATAAAAATCATATATATTCATTATATATATATTTATAGTAATCGGTAAAATTTAGTGGAAATAATGAAATACACCATTGATGGAGGCGGTAGTCCGTACGTACGCATGAATGTTGTTTCCATTTTCATGTAATATTGAATGAAAAAATATAAATTATATATTATCAATAAATAATCATTTTTATTTCATATATATCACATATTTATTATAAAAAAATCCTTATTACCTTTTATGTAAAGTGTGAATGAATCACATCACTTCGTGAAGCGTAGTCCGCTGTACACACAAGCGACGTTATCTTATTCCCAAAAAAATGGAGAGTATGATGATAAGTGTTACATAATAATTATTGAATAATTATAGTATAAAAAATATTATTTATAATAAATAAATCTGTCATTATTTCTATCCTTTAGAGGTTTAAATAGAAAAATGAATGACATCGGTTTGTGAGGCGGTAGTCCATTGGATGCATGAATGATAAATTTGTAACCCATTTTATAGGATAGGAGATGGATAAAGGTCATGAAATTAAATTAGAAAAATATAATTATATTGAATATAATTATTTTATTATATAATCATGGTATAATAATAATTTAATGAGTTGGAGGAATGAATAAAACAAAAAATTCTTGTTGATGAACATTACCTCTTCTTCGGTTATCCTCCTTAGGTTTCCACCAAAATCCTTACTAGTCTTTATTTATATATAAACTATAGTTTTTATAGTTAGTGGATTTAAAATTGGAATAAATTTTTTTAAGTATTTTTTGATCCAAAATATTTTTATAGTGTGAATAACATAGTTTAAGGTGTGTCCTCTAATAAGTGATGTGAGTGGAAACTTGTAATATTTTTAAATAAAGAATCCAACACATGATTGTTTCATGAAACAAGGATATGACAATTTAACATTGTCGATAAAATAAGGGATATGGTCTAAATAATTCCATAAAATTGGTTATTTACATGTTTTGGGTAATTTTTAACCCTTATATTTTTTACTTTAACCCCTAGGTAAATAATTGTTTACCTTAACCATGGTAAACAATTTTTACTATTTTCACTATTAATTTTGTTAAAAAAATAGGTTCACCTTATTAGATAATATAAACATTTATAATTGTAAATATTAAATCATTTTTCTAAATTCCATTCATATAAGTGGATCGTTTTAAATGAAAATTATTACTGTAGACGTGACGAAAAAAATGGGGTTTAAAG
Organism: Viscum album; assembly: GCA_963277665.1. Classification (NCBI taxonomy): domain Eukaryota; kingdom Viridiplantae; phylum Streptophyta; class Magnoliopsida; order Santalales; family Viscaceae; genus Viscum; species Viscum album. The sequence continues at coordinate 766,115,200 of OY728129.1, forward strand.
AGAAAATGTTCAAATTTTTAAATAGTTTTTTATATTGAAATTCAATATGAAATCGATTAAAATGACATAAATTGTATTAATGGATTTATAACTAAAGAAATTTTACTTTAAACTAATTTTAAATATAATTTAAAATTATAAATTAATTAAACAAATGGTGGTTATCAATTAAAATTCAGTATTTTTCTATTTCCATCAAAAAATGAAAATTTTCAGAAAGATCAAAACAAATCACCCCTAAGATAATTTTGACATGATCATTTCAAAAATAATTTTTATTTTATCAAATTAATTTTCAATAATTTTCAAATATTTTTTATTATGGTTCACAAAAATAATTAAATGCATTTTTTTAGAAAATATTATTTTTGAAAAATATAAGTACTCTACCAAAAATTGATTAAATTTTTATCAATATGTTTTATTTATATAAAACCATTATACTTAATGTTAAAAAATTATTACTATTCATATCACTATTTTAAATTTCTATTTTATAACCATCGAGTATAAATATAAATGTTAATAATATATCGTGGTTTTGTAAAGACACAGTTTCATGTGTAACTCATGCTAACCTAGTGTTTTGCGTACTGCATGATTAACTTCGTGTTGTGTGTAATTAAATATGTATAAAAATTTAATTTATTCAAAATAAAGAAATTCATAAAAATTCATTTTTTACATTCTACCCCACTAAAAATAATTTTTCCCTGTAAATTCATCACTCTGATAAAAACAAATGAGGATTCTTCTACCTTATCATATCATCGAGTTCCAAAGAAACATACTCAAACTATTGGTTTCTCCATATAACTTTGACTACGTGAGTGATATTATTTTATATAAATTTTCATGTATGACCCAAAAGAGCCACTATTTATTCCTCATAATAAAGATCATTTTCTAATGGTATGGTATATGAGTTTAGTATATGTAAAGGGTAAGGTATGTACTTCATCAAGAGAGTTAGATAGAACACATTGTGTAATTTAGAGAGGTTGGTGGAAGTGTCAAGCGATAAGATATGGTCCTGATATGATCAATAATTTCATTAGTATTAATATATCTAGGGATAAATTTCCCTTTAACGTCGAATCACATAACCTTTTTATCATGAGAATTTATTAGGAACACCTTATCAGAAACATCAAATTCTATATCATGCTGGTGATTTTTAGCATATCTTTTTTCTCGACACTAAGATGCCCTAATGTGTTGTTAAATAGGTTAAACATTATTTTTCATTTCATTAGTTATCTCAGGTCCCAACTTCTTTATTTCTCTTACTACATTCATCATGTTGGAGATCTACATTTTTTTCCATATAAGGATGCATAAGGAGCCATCTGAATTCATGAGTAAATGATATTTTTGTAAGAAAAATCAACTAGAGGAAGGTTTTGATCCCAACCACCTTTGAAATCCAATAAATAGAATGTCAATATATCCTTTAGGGTATGAATTGATCTCTCAAACTGACTATATATCTGAATATGATAAAAAAATTTGAAAGTCAACTCCATATTAAGATCATGCTGAAGACTTCACCAAAACAATAAGGTAAACATTATATCTAGATCAGATGCAATTAATGTGGTACTCTATGAAACACTTCTAGTTCTTTAATGTATATCCTATAAATATAATCAAGATATAATTATTCTCTAATTATAATTATGATTACTGAATAAGTATAGTCATTGAATGTAAACCATATAGCATTATGCCCTTTATAAGTTTTAGGGAGTCTGAAAACAAAATACATGGTGATTTTTTCAAATTTCCATTCTAGTATGGGTAATAGATGTAAAATACCCTTAGAAGTTTTCATTCAACCTTAAAATCTTTACATACCAATCATATAGAAAAAATCCATGATATCTTTCTTATTTCCATCCCACTAGAAGTACTCTTTAAAATATTTATACATCTTCATAATTTCTGAATTAATAGATAATGATGAACTATGAAATTCCTCTAACAAATCATCTTTAAATCTGGTGTGTATAGAACACATAAATGGTTACAGACCTTAGAATTACATCATGACCATGGGTAAAATCATAAACATTTATAATATTATTTTTTTCCCTACATATTACTTTTTCACCTCCTTATTCTTCATTTGGATGGATGGTTGAACATTCAGTTGAGAAAGATTAGACTTTCACCCTAATTCAATATTTCTAGATCCATACTTTGAAAATATATAAGAACTGGATCTTTTTCAATGATTATAATGGATAATATAGCATGATATTTTCATCTCAATTCATCATCCACCTTGTTTTATTACCTATAGTGGTAATGAATTCAAAAATTATAATCATTAATTAGCTCAATACATCTTTTTTTGTGCATTTTCTGCTCATTTGGTGTGAATATATAAATTAATCTTTTTTATAGGTATATATATAACACTTTTACCCATAATGATAATACCCCCATATCTTTAATGAAATAATTTCCAAAGCTATCTCCAAATATTTGGTTGGGTAATATTTCTAATGAATCGTCAATTTCTATTAGTCATAAGCTATAACTGTGTCATTCTATATAATAAAACATCCCAATATCTTCTTGGATGAACCACTATATATTACCAACCCTTATACACTACAGGGTAGTTAAAGATAAATTACAATGAATAATATTATCTTTGATTCCTAGAAATTTTCCTCACATTCATCTGTTTAGGGGAACATAGCTCCCTCTAAAGTTAACATAGTCAAAGTATTATATAGTTGTGAGAAATTGTCCCCAAACAATGGATAATATCTAACTAAACCAAGAATACTATGAATATCAATCATTATGGTTGGTTAGGGACATTATTCAATAGCCTCTATCATTTATGGATCTATTGATATAACCTCTCTTGAGATTATATAATCTAAAAAAGAAGTATTATTTCACTAAAATTCACACATTTTAAATTTTGAATATTATTTTTCCTTCCTTAGGGCCTTTAGTACATTTCTCAAGCGTTTTTCATGCTCTTCCATTTTATTTTAATAGACAATAATATTTTCTATGAATTCTACCGCAAACATATTAATGTTATCGTAAAATAATTTATTCATTAAATATATGAAGATATAGGGGGAATTAGTACGACCAAATGGAATCTAAATATATTCACAGTGTCTATTTTTTGTATGGATTATAGTATTGGGTATATCACCTTTCTAAACCCTAAATTGATGATATCAAGAATGAAGGTCAATATTTTAAAATTATTATGCTCTACATAGATGATCAAAAAAGTCATCAATATGGGGAAGATGATACTTATTATTAATTTTGATCAAGTTCATCTGAGTATAATCATTGTAGATTCACATTATCCATCATTAATTTTTAAAAATAAAGAATAGGTTCACCCTAAGGTGACACACTTGAATGAATAAATCCATATTCAAGGATTTCATAGAGTTTATTATTTAATTCTTGGAACTCAATAAGGGCCATTCTATAGGGAGTAATTGATACTGTCATGGAACAAGGCATGAGTTTTATTATGAAATCAACCTCATGTTTTTGTGAAAGTCTGGTCAAATTTTCTTGATAGATATCGATAAATTATCAAACAATAGACATATTATTGATTTCAATTTTCTCCCCAACCATTTGAGATAAAACCCCCATCTAGATATGAATTATGACCCATAAAATTTATTTTACCTCCATCGTAAGATCATACTTACCATCACATATATAGAAAATCATACGTTGGTTTGGGATGTCAAATGTAAACTCGATTCCTGGACAATTGATGTGACATTTGTGTTGATAAGTATAATCCATGTCCAATATATTATTATATTTAAATGAGAGAATAATTATTTTATTTATATAAAGAACATTATGACCAACATTAATCATGTAAGAATAATATACCTGAGATGCGATCATTATACCCTTTTAGGGTTTCACATCAAATTATATATCTAATTTTTTGGGTGGAAACATTATACCCTTGTCAAATTATCCATATAAAAAGGAATGGTAATATCAACAGAAAAATAAGACATTATAATTTCTAGAGTGAATGGTAATTGTAACATTCACCAGGTTTTCATCACACCCATATTCAGCAAGAGTGGTCACATGGGATTTCCATTTGTCTCCTGGGTTAAGATATTAATGACATTGATTTCCATAACTAACCTTTTTATTTGGTAATTATTTAAAATAATACCCATAATACTTGAATTTGAAACACTAGATCATGGTTTGAACATTTTATAAATCTTTCTCTCAATTCCCATTGTTTGATAACTTCTTAACATCGCTTCATAAATCAGTTTCCCAATAAACTTCCCTTCTATACATGAAGCATTTACTAAACCCCCTTAAGAAAATTTCCTTTAATATTCTTCCCACGCAATGAGAATAAAGTAACTCTCATATTATTCTCTCTATGGTTCATTGATTTTCATTTGAAATCCATGCTTGTATTCTTATCAAAACCAAGATATCAATACGTAATTCTAACATCCATTTCCACCTAGATAGAATAACAAAAAATATATTCATTGCTAATATATTCTATTATCTCTAATTTCTTTAGGAGACATGGGTTTAATCCACTGAATAATTGATCAACCTAGAACCCATGTTGGATGATAATCCTAGACATTTCCCACGTATTTATAGTAAAATTTTTCTCATAGGTACCGACAGATTCATCATACTTTTTCATTAGCTCAAAGAAATCCTTCTCTATATTTGTACAAATAGTATGAGGAAAGTACTTACTGAAAAATACATTAATGAACTCATCCCAATCCATCGAGTCAATTTAATCTTATTGCCTCTTATTTTTTATAAGATTCTTCCATTTATACACATCTCCTCAAAAATTGTAAAAAGAAAAAAAATTATTTTTTCATGTTCCGAGAAGTGGAGAATAGAAAATATATTTTCAGTGATTCTAATACACTGTTCAAAAACTAATAGATTAGAATACCCACTAAAATAATGTGGATGTGGCCTCATGAATGAATCAAAACATTAAAGTTCCCTCTATTTTTTGTTTGGAAATCCAGTGTTATTAATATCTTGAGAAAGTTATTTGATCATAGAAATTAGATTTTTCATTCATGCCCTTATAATATTTGGATACCTAGGAGGAAAATCATTAAATTTCCCATCACACCCAGCATTAACCTGGCTCCTTCATGAAACAGGTGACAATTGATTTTATCTCAACACACCCTTCTCATGTTTATGTCCCCTAGGTACCCCTATTCAAGGTCCAAATCCACTTGTAGTATCTAGATAGGGATGTAATTTCTTGGAAACCTCTTACTCTATCCTTTTACAAAATTGTGGGGAATTTTTCTATACTTTAACTTATCCTTAAACTTCTCCTTAGAAATTTCCTTAGGTATCACACTATGTTTTTCCATCATATATTCTAGTGTATAACTAAATCCTATAATTACAATTATAATGAAGTATAATTTTCAAATATAATTATCAAATTATTTTTATTAATATTCAATACATTACAGAAACACACGCCTGAGGGGCGTAATAGTTTAGTGTCTTTTGAAACATGGAAAAAAAATAACTAATTTATATGTTAACTAAATATTCTCCCACTATGATCTAAATAACATGAAACCTTCTTAGACTTATCACATGTAATAAATTTTATCATAACATAGGGAAAGGAAACATAATAATGTGTGATCTCATATTCTCAATACGGGTAAACATGGGAGATTATAAGAATACAAAGAAAATAAGGTCATGAGTGCATGACCATAACATTTGAAAACCATAACCATTATATTAAGATAATAATATTGAGTCTTCAAACAAATATTGATAGTTCATATTACATGGAACATAATATAATCAAATAACATAATCCATGATATCACAACATTGGAATAATACAAATATGTTTGGCATACATGTATGCAAAGAAAATGAATTCTATAGTAGTAAAGACTCACTTCCAAGGCTATTTCATTTGAATGGGTTTAACCAACAAACCATAGTAGTAGATAATATTCACTCCCAATTCCATTATAGAAAACAAATTCCATTACTTAACTTGGATCACTCCCATTTCAAATCATTTCTATCTATTATATATAAATCTTTATGAAATACATTAGAGAGAGATGTAGGTTTCACTTGATAACTAGTTAAAAACATACATGTGTGTTACATAGTATCATAAAACATTCATCATATCATAACCCCTTAAATTAAATGGGTTTTATAAACATTTTATCATATCATAACTTGTGGAAAAGATACATATTTCATAATCATGTATTAATAATATAACCTATTGAAAACGAATTATGTTCCATAAGAAATTTATCATGGTATAACTCATGGAAGATAAATGGTTTTCATAAAAATACTTTCAACATAATCATAAACAACTAAGATATATAATAAAAATGGAATACTTGGATCAATTCCCTAGTAAGATATAGGTATCATTAAAAATTTTCATCATATATGGAATATGTTTTTGAATGTCCACCAAAAACATTTTTTCAGGAAATTCCTTTTCCACTTTCAAAAAACCTTTTTATAACATAGAAAATTATGAAAAAAAATTTCTTTGAAAATTACCAAGAAAAATAATGATGTATTATTAAATGAAAATATTGTTCATGATGACATAAAGCTTTATTTATGTCGTAAATGTAAAAATAAATATTCCATTTACATTTTTGATAAAATTAAAATGGGTATTAATTAGAAAAAGACATAGATATTCAATTTAAAACATTTTATAAAAAGTAAAACATGGGTAAAAATTTATTTTAATCGTAATATGATAATAGTAAAAAAAATTGAAAACATTTTTCTAAAAATATTGTTTTGGAGGAAACTAGTTTTTCTGATTTAAGAGAGAAATAAATTTGGGTTTTTATTAAAAAAATTAATCAATTTATTTTAGTAAAAAAAGAGTTGATTAATGATAATATTAATTTAAAACATAATAAATAAATATATGAGAATAAATATCGTGGGATTATTGATAGATTTATCATATAATTTTTTCATTGGAAACATAATAAAAATAATCTCGATAAATGATGAGATTGTAATATAAAATCCTTAAAACAATGGTATCATTGAATCATAATCCCTATGAATTAATAAGATAAATTTTCCATAAAATATCATGAGGATAAATAAATTCATGATATTTCATTTCAATGTGGTTGTATGTACACCTCATAAAATAATTTATGTTCATAAAATGACAACCCTCTCAAAGAAGAAAATTTGAGATTAAAATCCATTACCTTAAGTCATGAATTCTGTCGTAAATAATCAAAACTTATTTATAATAAATATATATTTATTATACATACATTAAAGACAAAAATTTATATTTATATATATAATACAATATATGATTTTCTTATGACCTTTTATAACCCATTTATTAGTAATTATATGTTAATGTCACATTTCAGGTAATAAAAACAATGGTTTTTATATATCATGAATTTTTATTTCTTTTCTGATTAATTTTATCGTGGTTTTATCATATATATAATGTTAATCATGATATAAAATAAATTTATAATAAATAAATGTGTACTTATTTTAATCCATAAAATTTATTGATTGAAAATGTAATACATTTTTCATGGAGATAGTATGTCGTACATATGCATGAATGATATTTCCATTTCCATATAATATTGAGAAAAGGAAATTTAAATGATATTTTATTTTTAATTAATCATTATTATATAATTTATATTACATATTTTAATTAAATACATCCTTATTACCTTCTATGTAACTTTTGAATGAGTCACATCACTTTGTGAGGATATAGTTCATCGTATAAATGATTAATGTTATCATATTCACGCAAATTAGAGAGTATAAAGGTATGTGTGATATAATAATTCTATATTTATAATAATATAAAAAATAAAATGTATAAATATTAATTACATCATTATATCCCACCTTGATGGGTGGAAATGGGAAAAAAATGACATCGGTTCGTGAGGCTGTAGTCCACCACAGACACGAACGATGATTTTGTACCCCTTTAATGTTAGTGTAATTGGTTGTAGTTAATTCCCCTAACATAAAAACATATTTGTATATATAATTATATTTTTATATCCTCATGGTATAATAATAATTTATTTTGGTGGAGGAATAAATAAAACCAAAATGCTCATTGATTAATGTTACCTTTTCTTTGGGTATTTTCCTTAGTTTTACACCAAAATCCATAATAGTTCATATTTGTGTCGAGAATAATAATTAGAGGATAATAATAGGGAGGTTTTCATGTAATTTTGGAAGTTATTTTCTGAACCATAATATTTTTAATGTGTGGAAAAGATAGGATAAAGGGTGGCCTTTTGTAAGTGAGGTTAGAGTAAAACTTGTAATGTTTTGAAAGAAAAAATTAAACCTATATTTTTTTATAAAAAAGGCTCAAATATGGCATCCTGCCTTTTTATTACATAACTTTTCATTACATTTACAAACAGAGGATCTTTAAAGTCTAGTGTATTGGAAATCAGGAACATAATACATGAAAACAACATAAATATTTCTTCTAAACCACTCATAAGGCTTCATAATAGGTTCATCCTATGTACAATTACTGCATCTCATATCCTAGGGACATACATCAAAGAAAAGGGTGAGCAGAAGGCTCGGTAAGGAAAACAAGTGAAACAGTTGACATGTGATCTTAATCAATATTAATAAGAACATGATAAAAGTCATAAAGGAATGATCAATGGAAGAATAGGAATATCATGATAAAAAAAACATGAATCATAACTAGAATATGTGGCTACAACATTTGATTTAGACATTCATGAACATATCACCAAGGTTTATCCCTGAGGTGTCATAAAAATTACCAAGGTTACTCACCAAGGTATTATGAAACTTGTCATCTCTAGAGATTAATTCTTTACCCAATGCATTAGAGTGCTATCAGGGATCACCCTTAATATATATTTAATTTCATGTGATCCACATATATCATAATCAAACATTTTATAAATAACCCATAGAGAATAAAAAAATGGGTTTCATTTCAAAATTGTGATGTTTTAAATGTTCTTAAAAATAAGATCATTATATCATTTATAACCCATGGAAAGGTAATGAGGGTTATATGTATGTCCATTCCAGAATAAAATATATCCTTTTTATATATTTATGAATACCCATATAAACTAAATAGGTCTGGGTACTCACATAAATAAAAAAGGTAATTTCTTGAGAAAAAGGGATAGAAATTTTGAGACAAAATTTCTGCAGCATAATGGCTATATAACATGGTTTTAGAAAATAATAAAAAGATACGGTACAAGTGTAACCCACTCATAAATAAATCATATTACAATATAAATACATAATAACATGGAGATAAGAACATGGTATGGATATTTGAATGACATACCACAAGAAAAGGAAACTTTAAAGGAAAGAGAAGATGTGATTTCTTTTACGAGAAATTCGGCAGTCTAACGGGGTCACTTAAAAATTCAGAAAACAAATTGATGAGAGCAGAAAGATTCTATAAATAATTAGACATAAAATGTAGAGTAATGATAACATATAAGAACATACCCTCAACATAAAGTGATGGAAACTAGAAGACACAACATAAAGGAATTCATCACTTAAAAGAGGAGGGTGAAAGGATCCCTTACCTTGAAGAGTAACTTCAAAAGATTGATGGTCGGGACCTTGGGAGGCTTGAGGGAACCTTGGGAGTACTTCTTGGAATGTAGTGAGACCGGAACTTCGTTGAGTATGATTTTGGAATGAAATGAATGAGGGAAATGTCTTGGTATTTATAAGGAAAGTGAGTGAATAAATTATTAATTTCCAAGGTACACGTCATTGGTGGTATTCGCAAAACCATGGGCTTGCCCATGGTATTGGACACTTGGGACACCTCATATAATATATCACTATTCATAAGTCGACCAGAAATCTTACATCATTATTACACCATTAATGATGTCATTAAACACCTGAAACTCAAAACTGCATTTTTACTTTTCACCGATAATTCAACTGTTTCAGAAAAATCCCAAAAATTCACCCTAACCTAATATCGATGCTCTGAATTCAAAAATTACGAAAATTTTATGAAAATAATTTTCTAAATATTTTTAATTTAATTTTTAAATAAAATCATTATTTATTCCAAAAATACAACTTTAAAACCATAACTCATTTTGTAACACCTTAAAAAAGTAATCAAGGTCCCATAAAATTATCGTATAACCATAAGACAATAAAGTAACAATTTATGATTAAATTTAATGAAGAGACATTTCCATTTTAAATTATTAAATTAATTATAAAATTTTAAATAAAATATTTATATCATACAAAAATACCAAAACTTAAACTATGATCATTTTTTCACTTTTAAGATGTCTAAAATGTATTTATACATTCATGGGTGAAGTTTCAATTTTTTTGGTCAAATTACTATTCATTACTATTCATATGGTTATGTTACTATTCCTACTTTACTATTCACTAAAATAAAGCTGATCTTATTAGACTCTAAATTTCTCACTGATCACAACTGTAGAAGACCAATTTTTGAAAATTGTTTCACATTATTAATTATTCAATGAATACAAAAATATTTTAAAATACCCCTTTTTTCCTAAATTCGTCAATAATACACATCCTATATTTATCCGGATATTTGAAATTCACAAACTTTTCCAGATGAAGAAATAAAAATTTTATTTATATAAAAAGATTACACAAAGAAGCTAAGGTCTCATTACATAGCCCCTTATTACACCAGCATAGGACCTTTGTGTTAGGTGTGTTATGGTGATAGAATCTTGGGGTGGCTCGGACAACATTGCCTGAGTGGTGATTTCTATCAGCTTGAACTTCTCCATTAGGTGATTCCGTTCAAGATTCATACGTTGAAGTTCGGCTTGGGCTTGGTCTAGAGCAAATCCCAGTGATGCTACCTCCTTCCCAAGCTCTGACAGATGGGCTTCATATAGCTTGAGTATACTGGATGAGGCCATTCAATCTTCTTTCTGTATTAATTAACCAAGATAACCGTATTTATAAAAACACAATGTTAAGATTATAGTTTCCAACGGTCATATTGACCAATGGTCATATAACAGTCGAAACACAATGGTCACATTTTAATTATACCCACAAAATTAGGAAACAAATATAATTAAAAAGTTTCGGTTGTTACATTATTACCCCTTAAGAAATTTCATCCCCGAAATTTTATCTCGTACCCTCTGATGGGAAAATTTGTGGGTACTTCTGTCTCATAGACTCCTCTGGTTCCCAAGTGACTTCTTCATATTTGTGGATCCTCCACAACACCTTAACAAGGTGGGTAGTCTTGTTGCGTAGAACCTTGTCTCTACGATCCAAGATCTCCACCAGATGCTCCTCATAAGAGTGGTCATGTTCCAGTTGTACCACATCTGGATTTAGTACATGTGAAGTGTTAGGTATATACTTCCTTAAGAGGGATACGTGGGAGACATCATGAACTTGGGCTACATTTGGAGGAAGTGAAATTCGATAGGCCACTGCTCTCACGCGATCAAGGATTTCATAGGGGCCAATGTACCTAGGGCTGAGCTTCCCTTTCTCCCAAAACCTCATGAATCTCTTCCAAGGTGAAATTATAAGAAAGACTTTGTCACCAACATCAAACTCCAAGTCCCTTCGACCATTGTCGGCATATCTCTTTTGCTGACTCTGAGCAGCCTTAATGTGTGGTTGGATGGCATGGACCTTTTCTGTCATCTCTTGCACAAGATCAGGACCAAGAAGCTTTCTCTCACCAGATTCATCCCAAAAAGTATGAGTTCAACATCACTTCCCATATAGAGCTTCATAGGGTGCCATTTGAATGCTCGAGTGGAAGCTATTTTTGTAAAAGAACTCAACTAAAGAGAGATGTTGATCCCATCCACCTTGAAATTCCATTGATCAAGTTCTTAACATGTCCTCAAGTGTTTGAATAGTCATTTCAGATTGTCCATCAGTTTGGGGGTGATAGGCCGTACTGAAATTCAATTCAGTGATCAGACCTTGTTGAAGACTTCTCCAGAATTTTGATGTAAACCTTGGATCACGATCATATATGATAGAAAATGGAACTCCATGCAGCCTTACCACTTCCTTCATGTAAATCCTGGAAAGTTGATCAAGGGATAAATCTTCCAAAATGGAGATAAAATGGGCAGTCTTGGTGAGACAGTCCACAATAACCCATATCGCATTTTTTTTTTGGAATTTATTGGAAGACCTGTGACAAAGTCCATAGTGATATTGTCCCACTTCCATGCTGGTATGGGTAGTGGTTGCAATACCCCTTTAGGAAGTTGTCACTCTACCTTCACTTGCTAACATACCAAGCACCTTGAAGTGTATTCAGCAATATCCCTTTTCATATTATCCCACCAATAATGATCATGAAGGTCTCTATACATTTTTGTGTTACCAGGATGTATAGAGAATGTAGAGATATGAGCTTCATCCATCAGCTCCTTCTTTATTTTCAGAATAGATGGAACACATGGTCTTGTATGAAATTTCAGTACACCTTCTTGATCAGTATTGAACTCAAGAAACTTCCAGTCCTTCACATCCTCAAACTTCTTCTATAACAAAGGATCTTCTTTATGAGATTTCTTGCTCTTCTCTAGTAATGATGGTTGATAAATCATTTGGGTTAGGGTTGATGATGTCCTTTACTTTATAATTCCCATGTCTAGATTTACTAGGTTATTGATCAAAGGATCTTTTTGAATCCTCATCATAGAAAGAACAACTGGGTTTTTCCAGCTTAATGCATCAGTGAATTTTTTTGCTCTTCCGGGATGATAATGAATTGAACAATCATAGTCTTTAAAGAGTTCCAACCATCTCCTTTGTCTCAGGTTCAATTCATTTTGTGTGAAAATATACTTAAAACTTTGATGGTCTGTGTATATATCACATTTCTCCCCATAAATATAGTGCCTCCATATATTCAGAGAAAAAACGACTGCCGCCAACTCTAGATCATGCATAGGATAGTTCTGCTCATGAGTCTTCAACTGTCGAGATGCATAAGCAATGACCTTGTCATTTTTCATGAGGACTCACCCAAGCCCTTTTATATATTCATTGCTAAAAATAATGAATCTTTCTCTACTTGAGGGAAGAGTTAACACAGGTGCAGTAACCAATCTCTTCTTCAGCTCTTGGAAATTTTCCTCACACTCCTTTGTCCAGATAAACTTTACCCCTTTTCAATTTAACTTGGTTATTGGATTATAAAGTCATGAAAGGTTTTTCACAAACCTCCTATAATATCCTACTAATCCAAGGAAACTATGAATCTCAGTTATTGTTGTAGGTTGAGGCCACTCCTCTACAACTTTTATCTTTGCAGGGTCAATTGTGATTCTTTCATTGGTAACAATGTTCCCCAAGAAAGCAACTTGTTGTAACCAGAATTCACATTTACTAAACTTTCCAAAAAGTCTTTCCTTCCATAGAGTTTGCAAAATAACCCTTAGATGATCCTCATGCTCCTCACGAATTTTGGAATATATCAGAATATCATCAATAAAAACAACCACAAAGTTATCAAGGTAGTCTTTAAAGACTTTATTCATTAAATCCATAAAAATATTAGGTGCATTAGTCAGTCCAAAAGGCATAACAACAAACTCATAATGTCCATATCTTGATCAGAAGGTAGTTTTTTGGAATATCTTCTTTCTTCACCCTCAATTGATGATAACTAGATCAAAGATCAATCTTAGAGAATAATTGAGCCCCACAAAGTTGGTCAAATAAGTCATAAATTCTTGGAAGAGGGTATTTTTTCTTTACTGTGATTATATTCAATTCTCTATAATCAATTCATAGCTGCATTGATCCATCCTTATTCTTCACAAAGAGAACAGGTTATCCCCAAGGCGACACACTCGGTCGGATAAACCCCTTCTCCAAAAGATCTTGGAGTTGTTTCTTTAATTCCTCCAACTCCACATTTTCCATCCTAAACGGGGTCTTTGATATTGGATGAGATCTAGGTACAAGTTCAATCGATAACTCTACCTCTCTTTCTGGGGGAGGTCTAAGAAACTCCTCAGGAAATACTTCAATGTATTCCTGGATGATGGGTACATTTTCTATCCTCAAACTCTCATTTCCTTCTTCTTATTCACCAATAAATTCCATAAAGAAGGATATAAGAGGTTCTTCTAGAAAAAGATTAGGTTGAGATATCTCTCCTTGGAAGATAACTGTAGGTTTTCCATTCAAGACTACTGAGATTTCATTACTTCTACATTTGATCTTAGCATTATACTTTGAGATCTAGTCTATCCCTAGTATAATGTCGAATTCCATCATGGGAATGACTACTATATTTGTGATAATATTTATCTCACCAAAGTAAATACTAGGGTTTCTAAACACTAATGATGCTTGGATAATCCCACTAAGAGTCTTGACTGATAACTCTACTTTTAGAAAGTCGGGGGTTGATTCTAAATTCTTTGCAAACATGGAGAAAATAAAGGAATGCATAGAACCATAATAAAAAAAAGTAATTGCTAGCTTTGAGATAACAACAATAGTATCTACTACCACATCATTTGGAGCTTCAATTTCAGCAGTCGTGATAACAAAAGCACAACCTTGTTCCCTTGGCCTTTGCTGTGGCTAATGGTGGTTCCCCTCTACTGCCCTCGGATTTGGACAGTGATTGGAAAAGTGTCCATGTTGTCTACACTTAAACAACTGGACATCAGGTAGGGCTGGAACCATCTTCCCCATGTCGTTAGTGTTTAAAATTTGAGGTTTCACCTTACTTTGACAATTCCTTGAAATATGTCCATCTCTTCCACACTTGTAGCATTTCTCACTCCCGAGCAGGCAGTTCCCCGAATGCTTCTTCCCACATTTATTACACATGGGAAGTTGTACTTGCTTGCCTCCTCTTCCTTGATCAAATATCCTCCCTAAGATAAGATCCATAAATCTCTTTTTGTTGTTTGATTTATGAGACCACTTCATCTAAACAAACTCCAATTAGACTTTCATCGCACTTTGCATGATCTCCTCATAGCTGTCATAGTCTCTGTTGGCTAGATTCTTCCGTAGATGAGGTCTCAGTCCACCGAAAAATCTATCAACCTTTCCATTTGAATCCATGAAAAAGCTAGAGGTATATCGTTAAAGTCGGGTGAAGTTCATCTCATATATTTTGACAGATTCATTCTCCTTTTTCTTCAGCTCGATAAACTTTTTCTCCATTCTTGTTCTCATGGAACGAGGGAAATACTTACTGAATAAAATCCCTCTAAACTCTTCCCACTCTATAGCTTCAACCTCCACTCTTTGACTCATGTTTTTAATCAGCTCCCACCACTGATCAGCTTATCCTTCTAAGCGGTAGACAGCCAAGGTTACCTTCTCTTTCTCTAAACAGCAGAGCACAGAAAAGATCTTCTCTATGGAGATGATACACTACTCAGAAATCAATGGGTCAGTTGATCCACTGAAGGTTGGTGGTCATTTATGCATAAAGGACTCAATGGAATGTTGTTCCCTTCGTTTTGATATCGATCTCTCAGCTTGATTCAAGTTATTTCCCATAACTTGAGTCAGTTGGTTCATCATTCTCATGAATGTTTCCATTACAGCTTCCATCGGAGGGTCGTCGGTGCATGGTCTATTGCGGTCACCATTTTCACGATTCCTCCTATTTCCCGCCATTTTCTTAAATAATGAAACCATAATGAGAAACTTATTTCATTTACGAATCTTTTAACTATAAAGGATTTATGTCCTAAAACTTTTTTAAATAATTAAATTTCTCTCTAAATCCTTCATAATGATTCATAAAAAACTTGTGATTAACCAAACATATCCCCAAGGAGTGTTGTAACCAAGAGTGCAGGAAGGCCCATTTTCGTGCACTAGTTCCCATTCAAGTCTAGCTTAAAGCAATGTTTTTGGGTTTTACCCCTATGTACATCTGTGCCAGAGCCGCCTCTACCTGCTCGTATCCAGACAGGGATGTATTTGTTCGATAAACCACTTACTCAATATTCACCAAAATACCAAGAAGTTTTCCTATATTTAAACTTTTATATAGGGTTATTCCTAAATATTTCATAGCCTAATTTCCATAAATAACTAAACTATACTTTAAAACCAACTATGACATCCCACCTTTTTATTCCATAACTTTTCATTACATTTACAAATAGAGGATCGTTAAAGTCTAGTGTCTTGGAAATCAGGAACATAATACATGAAAACAACATAAAAAATTATTCTAAACCACTCGTAAGGCTTCATTATAGGTTCATCCTATGTACAATTACTGCATCTCATATCCTGGAGACATACATCAACGAAAAGGGTGAGCAGAAGGCTCAGTAAGGAAAATAAGTGAAACAGTTGACATGTGATCTTGAGCAATATTAATAAGAACAAAATAAAAGTCATAAAGTCATGATCAATGGAAGAATAGGAATATCATGATAAAAATAACATGAATCATAACTCGAATATGTGGCTACAACATTTCATTTAGATATTCATGAACATATCACCAAGGTTTATCCCTGAGGTGTCGTAAAAATTACCAAGGTTATACACCAAGGTATCGTGAAACATGTCATATATAGAGATTAATTCTTTACCCAATGCATTGGAGTTCTATCAGGGTGAACCATTAATATGTATTTAATTTCATGTGATCCACATAGATCATAATCAAACATTTCGTAAATAACCCATAGAGAATAAAAGAAATGGGTTTCATTTCAAAATTATGACGTTTTAAAAGTTCTTAAAAATAAGATCAATATATAATTTATAACCCATGGAAAGGGAATGAGGGTTATATGTATGTCCATTATAGAATAACATATATCCATTTTATATATTTATTAACACCCATAGAAATTAAATAGTTTTGGGTATTCACATAAATAAACAAGGTAATTTCTTGAGAAAAAGAGATAGGACTTTTGAGACGAAATTTCTGCAGCATAATGGCTATATAACATTGTTTTAGAAAATAATACAAAGAGAGGGTACATGGGTAACCCACTCATAAATAAATCATATTACAATATAAATACATAATAACATGGAGATAATAATATGGTATGGATATTTGAATGACATACCACAAGAAAAGGAAACTAGAAAGGAAAGAGAATATGGGATTTCTTTTACGAGAAATTTGGCAGCCTAACAGTGTCACTTAAAAATTCAGAAAACAAATTGATGAGAGTGGAAAGAGTCTCTCAAAAATTAAACATGAAATTGAAAATAATAAGAACATATAAGAACATGCCCTCAACATAAAGAGATGGAAACTAGAAGACACAACATAAAGGAATTCATGACTTAAAAGAGGAGGGTGAAAGGATCCCTTACCTTGAAGAGTAACTTCGAAAGCTTAAAGGTTGGGACCTTGGGAGTCTTGAGGGAACCTTGGGAGGAATCCTTGAGAGGTAAGGAGACCATAAATTCGTTTAGTAGGATTTTGGAATGAAATGAATGAGGTAAATGACTTGGTATTTACAGGGAAAGTGAGTGAATAAATCATTAATTTCCATGGGACACCTCATTGGTGGTATTCACAAAACCATGGGCTTGCCCATGGTATTTGCCCATGGTATTGGCTACTTGGGACACCTCATACCATATCTCACTATTCATAAGTCGACCAGAAATCTTATATCATTATTACATCATTAATGAAGTCATTAAACACCCGAAACTCAAAACTGCATTTTTATTGTTCACTGATAATTCAATTGTTTCAGAAAAATACCAAATATTCACCTTAACCTAATATTGATGCTCTGAATTAAAAAATGAATTCAATTTTATGAGAATAATTTTCTAAATATTTTTAATTTAATTTTTAAATAAAATCATTTTTTATTCCAAAAATACATCTTTAAAACCAAAACTCATTTTGTAACACCTTAAAAAAGTAATCAAGGTCCCATAAAATTATCGTATAACCATAAGAAAATAAAGTAACAATTTATTATTAAATTTTATGAAGATACATTTCCATTTTAAATTATTAAATTAATTATAAAATTTTAAATAAAATATTTATGGCAAACAAAAATACCAAAACTTAAACTATGATCTTTTTTCCACTTTTAAGATGTCTAAAATGTATTTATACATTCATGGGTGAAGTTTCTATTTTTTTGGTCAAAATTACTATTCATTACTATTCATATGGTTATGTTATTATTCCTACTATACTATTCACTAAAAACCAAGTTGATCTTATTGGACTCTAAATTTATCACTGATCACAACTGTAGAAGACCAATTTTTGAAAATCTTTTCACATTATTAATTATTTAACGAAAACAAAAATATTTTAAAATACCCATTTTTTCCTAAATTCATCAATAATAAACATCCTATATTTATCCAGATATTTGAAATTCACAAACTTTTCCATAACAAGAAATAACAATTTTATTTATATAAAAAGATTACACAAATCAGCTAAGGTCTCGTTACATAGCCCCTAATTACACCAGCATGGGACCTATGTGTTAAGTTTTCTATGGTGATAGAATCTTGGGCTGGCTCGGACAACATTGCCTGAGTGGTGATTTCTATCAGCTTGAAATTCTCCCTTAGGTGATTCCTTTCAAGATTCACACGTTGAAGTTCGGCTTGGGCTTGATCCAGAGAAAATCCCAGTGATGATACCTCCTTCCCAAGCTCCGACAGATGGGCTTCATATGGCTCGAGTCTACTGGATGAGGCCATTCAATCTTTTTTATGTATTAATTAACCAAGATAACCGTATTTATAAAAACACAACATTAAGATTATATTTTCCAATGGTAATATTGACCAACGGTCATATAACAGTCGAAACACAATGGTCACATTTTAATTATACCCACAAAATTAAAAAAAAAAATATAATTAAAAAGTTCGGGTCGTTACATCAAATCCT
Organism: Viscum album; assembly: GCA_963277665.1. Taxonomy (NCBI): domain Eukaryota; kingdom Viridiplantae; phylum Streptophyta; class Magnoliopsida; order Santalales; family Viscaceae; genus Viscum; species Viscum album. The sequence goes on from OY728129.1 coordinate 766,134,227, forward strand.
GGACCATTTTATAAATTATAAGGGATAAGTTATAACTATTTCTATACAATGGGTTTTGGAAAAATTTTGGTTTATTTTTAACACATATCTTTTTATTTTAACCCATGGAAAATAATCGTTTTACCTTAACCAGTATAAATAATTTCTATTGTTTTTACTGTTGAATTTGCTAAAACACTATGTTGAAATTATTAGATAATATAAATTATGATGAGTAAAAGTATGAAATAAAATTTTCCAAATTCCTTTTATATAAGTGGAAAAATCAAATTTAAAATTAATCTTGCAGGCTTGATGAGAAATCAATCTTTTAAATAGAAAATATTCAAAGGTTTTTAATGTTTTTATCTCAAAATTCAATAGGAAATGGACTCTAATGAACTAAATAGGATTAACATATGTATAATTTTACTAATTTTTCTATAAAACCAATTTAAAATATAATTTCACATTATAAAAAAATAAAACGAAAATATGATTTTAACTTATGATTTAGCATTTTTCACTATTCATAAAACTATGAAACTTTTCACACAAAACCAAAAAAAATACCCCTAATATAATTTATCAATTATTACTTCATAAATGAATTATAATTTATCAAAATTATTTTCTAAAACTGTAAAAAATTAATTTTATTATTGTTTTCAAAAATATATAAAAAACATTCTTTGAGAAAATAGTATTTTTGAAACATATACAAACATTAGTGAAAATTAATTATTTGTTTATAAATATGTTTCCCCTATATAAAACCACAATAATTAATACTAAAAACGTATTTATTGATATTACTATAACTATTTTTAACAAATATGCTATAACAATTATGAATAAATAACTATATTAATAATATATCATGGTTTTTTCAAAAATCAGTATCGTGTATAACAGAAGCTAAAATAGTTTTGTGTACAAAGTAAGAATATATTGGTGCTTCATGTTACACAAGATATCAAAAAATTGATAATTTTTTCAAAAGAATAAAATCCTATAATCTTGGGGTGTTATATCATTAATGGATGGGTTACTAACTCCCTCAATAGTGAGGGTAGTCAATAATTATTTTAGAGGTCCTTTTACACAGAATTCACCATAATTTTCCTCCAGATAAAAATTGAGAAGTCAAGTATGAAGTTCCTCCTCATAGAAGCAACCAATAAAATAATAACTACTCTAGAGATCATCCCTAGAATATACATCATGATGATTCTCTTTAGGAAATTAAAAGTGTTAATCATAACAATCATGTCTGTTCTCTCAACTAGAATATTAATAACTAGAGTTAATCCACATGTTCTGATATAATAATACATCTCAATGGTTCCTATTTAGATCCTTTGTTATAAATGTCCTCATTTAGCCGTATGAATACTGATCATGGAGCCCCTCCCCCACACACACACACAATAAAGAATCGCATCCAATAGTCACTGAGTTTCCCCCCAAAATGGCACTAGTGGAGGTACTCCCCTTGATATAAAAGCCAATATACATGGAGTTACTCTATTTTTTACCTGAATAGTATCTAGTACCCTTAGAGTTCATCCCCATGGTGCTCAAGAAAAAAATTAATATTAATGAGGTATCCTCTCTCTAACCCACTAATAGCCAAAAACTATTATGGACATCTATATAGTGATAAATTAGAACATAACAAACATAAACATTATCCCTATGAAAGTAACAAAAAAAATACTACAAAGGGAATTCCTATTGTAATTGAGTAAGTAGCAAAGAAGGTCCTCCTTGAGAAATATGATTCAGAGATCAGACATGTGATTAAGAATCTTACCAAAGTGGTGGTCATCCACACATTATCGAATTGATGATAAACAATCATGGAGTTTCTCCCTATATAAATCATTGTTAAGGAACTCCTCAATGTTACATAGCTCTTCGGCACAAATTTCATCCTAATACCCAAAAAAATACAAATATTTCTTAGTGTTGTTCAAAACATACAATGTTGAAGAGAACTACACTAAGAAATTCATCATTGATTAAAGGTGTTTTGTCCCATATAATTATAAATACTAGGAAATTATCATTATTTTTTCCAACACAATATCATGAGCCCTAGATTTAAAAGAGAGTGTTTTTATTAATCTTCCTTTGATTATTAAAATGGATGATAAACATCATTTTTAGCAGTACCAGGTTGAATAACATCTAATGGATGATGAAAGGAATTTCATTTTAGGTATAAATAACTCACTAAAGAAAACAATTATTCATTTTTAGTCAATTTTTACTTCTTAGAATGATATTCGCAAGACATTTTAGAAGGAATTGATTTCTGATGTTTAGTATAACCTTTCAGCGACTCTTCATTAAATCATATCCAAGTGCCTTATATATGATGGATACATTGATCACCTCATGATGTTAAATGAATAATGTTTTTGTATTGACATAGATTCCTATTCAGTGGCTCAAAATCCCAATATATATAAAATAACCTTAGTTTCTCCTAAAATACACCCTCGCCAATTTTAATACTCATTGTAAAATTATTTTCGATGCCCTAGAAAACATATAAACTAGTGGTTAGGGTGGGCTTAGAGATTTTTACATCACTCAAGTTGTAGTCCAACATGCTTCCTCAAGTAAATTGTCTTGAAACATCATTTCTTCAAGATTAGTTTTAGGCCTTCGGTTTTCATACTCTAGTCGATCTTTTTAGGAAAATACCATGTTACGTATTTCTCAAAATAGATATAACTATGAAGTACTCTTTTAGTGGGGCCTGGAAAAACAATTTTTTATTACCTAAGTATAATCTAGGGGTAAACCCTATGTATTATCTTGAATATGAGTGCACACAAAATATTTTTCCACTTTTAATTAGAGAAAAAATATGGTGTTTTTTACAATTTTTTGGTTTTGAAAACTAATGAACAAGACAAAAAAATTAAAACAATTAATAAAGAATTGAAAAAAATGGAAATTCGGGTTATTGAAAACAATTATGAGATGATAGATTATATTGGGGTCAATTTTACAATTGTAATGCTATCCTATATCTTATTTATCTATTCCTCTTCTACTATGTAGATTAAAGTGAGATTCCATGATCACTACTTCTAAATCCCTTGGTCAAATGGTGACGGAGAGAGAAAACATCATCAAGATCTAAATATGGTCTAATCTCCTCCATTGGGTGAGATATTTGTAGCAAATATCCCCATTTGACTTAGTAAATACCTGATCTGGTTTTATTTATCCCAAAAAATCATGATTATCCACTACCCCTCCCACGTGTACCGAAAATCTTGGAGTACATCACTATTATTCCTTAGTCTATTCCATTATATATAAAACAGAACCTATTAGAGAGAGATAATGATCATTGAATAGATAAATTATTAATAACCAAATATGATTTTACATGATTTTAAAAACCAATATTATAAATTTAATGAAATATTATAGAACATAGAATGATTAATTATTCAATAAATCCCCAGAAATAAGGCATTAAAAATAGAAAAAAATCCCATTTTTTGATCAAATAGATGTTTTCCCCACTTTGGTAATGGTAGTCGATAATAGTGGTGAAGCGTATGGAATTACAAAATGAAGAAGAAGAATTATCCTCCAAAATAAGTCCACTTAAATTATTCACCTGTTATGCCCAATAATATGGCATAATTTCTTCGAGGATCTATCTAATAAGGTGTTCTAAATTGAGTTTTCCCATGTACCTCCAAATTTCAAAATCTGTGGACTCATATAAAAGAACTTATGACATAATTAATGAGTTAAACATTTTCTGGTTGAGGATTATCAAAATCTTCCTCCAATTTGGTGCATCCAATGGCCATATTAATGAGAGATTTTTTCATGTTATTTAATAGACAAATTATTATTTGATTTATATTTCAAATATATATAGAATGAACTAAATTGTACTTTTTATCCAATTTTATTCCTCATTTACTGATGTGGAGTCCATTCTTTCATCTAGAAATATTTTTCAATCTGATTGATTTTTTAGCACATTTGGATATTTGAATTGTCTCTATGTACAGAAGAGTAAGTTGAATCCCATAATAAATGGAATAATATAAAATGAATCAGTAAAATTGGATAAATATTTTAATAGTAATTATTTAAATACTAATCTAATAAAAATCTGTTAAAATTTTAGAATTAATAAATATTCATATTTTCGCCAGAACAGACAAAAAATTACAAAATGATGAAAATGAACTCAAATTTTAAAATTAGATGGGATTAAATCATTCATATAAATTTTAAAAATTATATAAATATTATCTCTTTAATTTTACCCACACATAGAATATGGACACCTAGACAAGTTAGCATCAAAATTGAAGTAATGAGAATTCCAAACACATACCCTTAAGAATGATCAAATTTTTTTTTAACCAAGAAACAAAATACATCATGCCTCATAAAAATTTATTATTTAAATTCCTCTATTTAGATTAATAAACATATTTCCACTTCATTACTCCTCCCATGAACACAAGAGTCCTACCTCACTTTCACTTTCTCTCGTATCACAAATTTCAATTTTCGACAATGCTTCCCTCATCCAAACCCTTCCAAGGGTCACCATACTATTTATAAGTTCATATATCTATACCAGATGTGAGTTAAGAAAATTTTATTATCATATGTAATTTCAATGGTTTTTCTATGGATTTTATTTGGTGGTATTTATATGTTAAAAATTATGAGGCTGAATGAGGAGGGATTGGCTCTTTTTGAAGAAAAATAGAATGATTATTATTATCACTCAAGTATAGTACCCTCCTCACTCCTTATATAATAAAATAATATCTAAAATAATATCAATTTTTTTCATGAAAATCCCATACATTCTCTAATTATTCATCTTTATCAGAGAATCTTCTTCCAAAAATTTTACTTTTTTAAACTCAAGATAAGAATAGATTTACTTCTCCTTTGGAATCCCTAAATAGAAACAACTTATTTTTCTTGAAATCGCAAAAAGGGAATATATTTTGATAGAATAAATTTTTCAGTAGTAAAAGGATGTCCTCGTATTTTTAATTTTCACCCAAAGGATCATAAAATAAGGAAGGAAAACATAAGACCGCATCAACTAACACTTAAGTTTAACTAGATCATGAAATTTCATAGGATTTGCAGGTTGTATAGTGAAAATTACATTGTAATATGAAAAATATAACATGTTGTTCATGGATTCTAAGGCCAAACAGAATTAATTGTATAGGGAAGTCCATAATAAATAGGATTCTTTTAAAAAATGGGGATTTGATACAAAAGAAATAAATCATTCATTCAAAACAAAATTACATCAAACCCTAAAATTCTATTAGGAATAAGTAAAATTCTAGTTAAATAAATCATGGTTTGGTTCTCTCATTAAGTGAGGCTAATCCAAAGAATATGAAAAGGGTACAAAATTCTCATGGGAAAGTGATTTCAATGAAAAAGATAGTGAACTATGCCATGGGATTCAAAAATCATTGGACTTCTCATGAAATTCCTTGTAGATTTGAACATGAAACAAATTCATTTTGATCATTCATTTATTATATGTTTCACAAAATATATTTTTTAACTCGTAGACATGGTTTTAATAAAATGGAAGAGTCAATCATTTCAGTTCACAAATTTCAAAAACATGCAAAAAATGAAACAAAAAAAATTTAAAACCCCACATTTATAAAATGAAAGGTAAAATTGATAATCTAAAAATAAAAAGGATCCCTCCTACAAAAATAAATTATGAGGTTTCCTAAAATAATTAATGTAGACTTTAACATGTATTTATATTTTAAATAGATTCACATCATTATGGAAATTTTTATGAAGATGTACGACCTAATGGTTTTTATTGATAAATGGGGAGGAGGAGTGTATTATCCTCCACTGGTTCTAATGGAATGTTCCCATGTAATTTATTCAGCCTATGTCTATTAATAGTGATGATATCCTTCTCTCCATCATTCCAAATATACATAGTATCTAATGGGTATATGTTAGTAACTATAAATGGACCATCCCATCTCGAATGAAGTTTACATGGAATCATCTTGACTCTTGAGTTTAATAAGATCATTGTGTCTCCTAAAGTGAAGTCTTTTAGTTTGATAAGCTTTTCACGAGACATTCTTGTTCTCTCTTTATAAATTCTATAATTTTCAAAATATTCCATTTTAATTTTCTCTAGCTCCTATGACTGAAATCTTCACTTTTTTCTAGCACTTTCAAGAATCAAATTATTCTTTCTAATAGCACAATATACCTTATGATCCAAATCCACATGAAGGTGAAAATTTTCCCATAAATTAATCTTTATGGACTCCTTACTATTTGATTTTTATAAGCTATCATGTAATCCATTATTGTGTCCTATAACCTTTTTATCCAATCCATCCTATTTGGCTGAACAAACATTTCTAAATTTCAATTGATTTCCCTATTGGATGCCTCATGTTGACCATTAGTCTATAGATGATAGGGAGTTCATGTTTTATGATTCACCCCACACATTTTTTTAAATATCTCTATTCACTTATTAAAATAGTGATTCCATTGATCAATGATGATGGATTGGTGCACTCAAAACCTTCAAAATATATTATCCATGATAAAATAAGAAACCACATTAGAATCATCAGTCCTATTGACTTTTTCTTTTACCAATTTCAAATCATAATCAACTACACAAAATATATAAGAATTTAAAAAAAATGGGGAAAGGTCCCATAAAACCTATCTCAAATACTTCAAAAAATCACAAAAAATAAGTGGTTTTGGGTAATTTCTTATCTCTTTGTAATATTTCCAAAAAATGAAATTTTTAAACCTTTTTCAAAGTTCATGATAATATTTAAAAATGGTAGGCCAATAAATTCTACATTATAAAACCTTCCTTGTTGTCCTTTTAGGTACAAACTATCCTTACCAAGCTAAATTGTTACAAAAATTAAAGAAATATTTAATTTCACCTTTTGGAAGACACATTCTTATTACTTGATCATTGTAAATAATCTAAATAAACAGATCTTCTAAAATATATTATCTGTATTCATATAATTTTTTGGAATTTTTTTGGAATTTAAATGATAAAAGAATATAGATATTACCATATAATTTATCATGTCCACATAACAATGAAATTCTCCTTCAATCATGTAAAACTACTCTCCTAGAATGTCATCATTCATTTTTTATTGTCTATAATTTCATCTTCAATAGTGTTGGTCAGTCTACTTAAGTGATCGACCACTTGGTTCTCAGCTCCATTATTGTATTTGATTTCTATTTTGAAAACCTATATTAGTAAAATCAATATCAATAGATTTGGTTTATATTCATTCTTCTTTATCAAGTACCTATGAGATACATAATCAGAAAACACAGTAAACATGGTTCTAAGAAGATATAATCTAAATCATTCAAAAGAAATAAAAACTACTAAAAAAACTTTCATGTTCTTGTGTAAATGAATTGGTCCACATTTAAGGTTCTCAAGTCATTGAAAATGAATTTTGGCTTAACCTCATTTCTATAATAAAGTACTAGTACAACAACATGATTTGAATCTTCGTAATGTAGCTCGAATGGTTTAACCCAGTTTAGTGGTTACACCACTCATGGTGTAATCAATATCCTCTTCAACTCTTGCAATGATTTCTTATAAACATCATTGATATCAAGATCATCACATTTCAAAATTAATCGAGAGAGACTGAGAGGAATTTTATAGAAATATTTTATAAAACTCATTTAGAATACAACATGTCCTAAAAATGATTTAATATGTTTCACTAAGTTGGATTAGGAAAAGAATTTATCACTTAATTTTTTGATTTATCCACTTCAATTTCGTTTTTTTAAATTACATGCCCAAGGAAAATTCCACTCTCAAATATGAAATGAACCTTTTTAAAAATTTAAACAGGATTATTTTCTATTCATGTTTTTAATGACTTTTCCATATTTTTCAAACAATGGATTAAATAATCTCAAAAAACTATGAACTAATATATGAAAATTACCAATAAATATTCAATTTTAATAGAAAATATACTTATCTTGCTCCTCTGAAATGTACATAGATCATTACATAATCCAAATTGAATCCATTTTTATAAAAATGTGTCGAATTGACACATAAAGGTATTTTTCTCATGATCCTTATGAGCAATGGGTATGTATATGTAACCTGAAAATACATCCCAAAATCACTAATGAGTTATCTCTACAAATCTCTATAACATATGGCCAGTGAATGGGATATGAAAATGATCTTTCTTAGTGACCTATTTTAATTTCCCCAAATCTATGCACACTCCCCACCTATTTTGAATTCTTACAGAGATTAATTCATTATTTTAGTTCATCATAGTGGTTAGGCCAATTTTTTTGGAACTACATGAGTGGGGATAAATCATTATGAATATAAACTGGAATAGATGATCCATGCTTCTAAGATCTTCTCAATATACTTTTTTAAAACCTCTATCATGTTGGGACATATCTTCTATTGATAATGTCTGATTGGTTTGAAATCTCCATCAAGATGAATTCTATGTGAGCATATTTTTGGGTTTATTCCAGAGATATCAGCTGACCTCTACCCTATTGCTTGTATATTATAACTCAAAATCTTAATAAATGATTACTATTGGATTTTAGAAAGTTTATTATCAATTATCAAAATAAATTTATCTCCCTCCATGAGGTACACATATTTCAAATCAGTATGGTGTGGTTTTAATTCCATACCTTGGATTTATCAAGAGAGGAAATTAAATTAAGGTTTAACATTTCCAAAAGTTGAACCTCATTTACACAAGAGATCATATCATCTTCTTCATCATTTCACAAATCATCAAGGAAATTGGGTTCTACCTCTTCTTCCTATATAATATTAGTGTATATATTGTTTTATACATTCCTAGGTTTTGTGATATGTTTAATGTAAAAATTCACTCTTAAGTCTAAGAAATCATATCACATACTTGAATCTTCAATTTTTTTGTTACCAACATCATGGGGGTGCAATGAGTGAGTAATTATTCGAGTGGTGACTTATGTATTAAAAACTATTAATGTGGTCAACACTATCTCTAAACTCAATGGTGAGTGCCCCATTATGGAAATTGATGATGTTTTTGGAAGTTTTTAAGAAATTAATCCCTAGAATTGTGGGTTATTATGATGGGATCCTATATTCTACCATATTCTATACATATAAGTTGGTGAGGAATAAGAGATATTTGAATTTCACAAGGACATATTTGATATGTTGTTCCGTAAAAAATGTGGATCTGCTTTCAATCTAGACCAAAACTCTTATGGGATTCATGTCAACCATATAAAAGTAAGTGTATACAATATGAGGAAAAGAATTAATTTAAGTAGCTATATCACATAATGATTTAGATAAATTTAAATATTTAATGGTGAATGTAATTGCAAACATCCATAGATCATGACATTTGGTTGGGAACTATGGTGTGATAAAGGATGAAACACTTCTTCCCATGTTGATCCTCTCATTCCCGTGAAGTCTTAATTTCATGGTGAAAATTTCTTTTAAAAAAGTTCATATATTATATTTTTTTCCTGTTTCAAACATGGGGATATTAATTTACACTTTTTTTAAGGTTTCCCCAATTTATTTTTGAATCGCTTCATCGAGAAATCTCATTGATTCAATAATCCTTGATAGAAATGGTGGGGATAATACTTTATTCTACCTTTATTTTATTTTCAATGTTGTTTATTTTATATTTATCCTCATTGTGTCCTTCTTCTCCTCCTTGTTTTCTTCATCCTGAGTAATTTTAACAGACTTTTTGGAATTCAAAACATCATTCTCCCTCTGCATATGAGGTCTTGTTTCCGATTCAAGGGTGGTTGTTGGTTGGAATTATCTTACACTTCATGTTTCTATAATGATGAAATTATCCTTTGGATTTATCACCATTTGAACTGATAGTTTTCTTGGTTTTTTCAGATTAGATTTCTACAAGACTTCCCACTTTGTTTTCCAGTTTATCAAATATTTACTTTAGTCCCCCAACCATGTTTTATAACTGCTACTCTTCAGTTTTTGGTGAACATGTAAAAGGATTTCCATAATTCATTCATTGGAAAGGTGGTGGCTGAAACAGATTTTCTCTGGAACGGTTTTATATTGGATTTTTTTAATGGAGGGGGGTTCTGATATTCCTGTTGAAAATAAGGTTTCACTTTGTTTTTTTGGAATCTATATCTTTTTTGGGTTTAGGATTTATGTTGCGGATTTGGTTGGAATTTATTTATGCTGATAGGTTGTATCATGAAATTATGTCCCCTACACTTTTGTACACTAGTTTGTGTAATGATAAGAGGAATAACATAAACCACATACCTATTTTGGTCTTTTTTATTTCATTACTTGGTTCACAACCATTTTCTTCTATAACATAGTGAGTTCTTGAAATTTATTTATGTTTAATTATTTTTAATCAGATGTTCTAAAAACATAGATTCCCTTCATTGATGTACCTATAGTGTCAAATTGTTAGGATTTATGGGAAATATTATCAATTAAACCTTTTTCATCTACATGTGACTTGTCAATTAGGGCACCCCCGGATGATGTGTATAGTAGATTATGATCATTGATTAAAATTCAATGGTCAAAGAATAGAAGGAATTGGTGTTCCTCCATTTAATGATGTGGGTAGCTAGAACATAGATTCTTTAAACCCTCCCAGTACTTATAGAGGGTCTCTCCAGTTGATTGTTATATAATCTAAATCTCATTTTTTATGGGAGTCCTCTTGGATGTCAGAAAGGATCTATGCATGAATAATATTTATAAAAATTACCAATAAATAATCTCCCCTAGTTGTAGATTGTACAACCATTATTTAGAAAATAATTTGAGTTATAATGGGAATTCTCTCTATTGAAATTGGTCTTTAGCTACACCTCTTGGCCTGAATCATGGAAAGATGAAGTTGAATTCTTGGATATGCAGATATGGGTCTTCTCCAAAAAAACATTTATGTTTGTAAGAAAATGAATAAAATTGACATGTAATTTAGAATCATTTGGTGTAGTAGGTAAAATTAGTTGGTTATTTTGAAAGGTGAGTTTAGGACCACATAGATCATGTAGGTTTTGGTTGGTGTTTCACGCCATGATTTTAGGTTCAGAGTGGACACTAAGTGTGTCACTCAAATCTAAGAGGTTTATTTACTCAAAGTTTCATATTAGGTTTATTTTTAATTATGGGTTAATTTTATATCAATTTCTAGATCAAATTAAATTAATGGTTCATTTTAGCTGTGGTTCATTTAGTTTTAAAGAAAAAATTATAATTAAGTTGTTATGTTTTACTACCTCCCTTGAAATAATCCTAAGTTTAAAATCAAACTTTTCATGGGGCATGGGAAAAATATTATTACCTATGTATAGTATAGGGGTTAACATTAGGTAGTCTCCCAAAGGAGAGTGCAATGAAAAGATTTTATCACTTATAATTAGTGGAAAAGTATTTTTTTTAAAATTTGATTTTAAAAACAAATGAAAGAATGGAAACAAAAGAGAGAAATTAAGAAAAAAATGGAAAAAAAAATTTAAATTCTTGTGATTGAAAACTATTATGAGATGGGTGATCAGTTAACATTTAGTTTTTCAAACGCAAATCTATCCTAGTTTCAATTTATTCATACTTATCCTGCAACATCGATAAAAATGAGATTCATGGTTTTCTTCCTGTTACTTTCTTCGTTAAATGGTGATGGTGAAAGAAAACAAGGACAAGATCTCGGTTTGGTGTAGTAAGTGAAAGAACGCAAGTAATAAAAAACTGACCCCAAACCCTAATCACTCTAAATTTTACCCCATCTTGGTAAGTGTAATGAAGAATAATAGTGCAGAATATGGTATTACAAAACTAAGAAGAAGAATATAGAGAAAAATAAAAGTAGAAATTTTCTCCTTAAGAATCTATCAAATGAAATTTTTCTCCTTTTATGCCCAACATATGGTTGAACCACTTCAAGGGTACTTCTTTTAAGATGTAAAAAAATGGAATTTTCTCCCATCCCTCTGAATTTAAAAATAATTCAATGTTTATAAAAGAAGTTATGAAATAGTAAATGAATCACACCTTCTATGAACAAGGATACCCAAAATCTTCCTCCAATTTGTAGTATCCAATGACTGCATTGATGAGAGAATATCTAAATAAGGATTAATTTACCAACGACATCAATTTATTTTTAAAATACATCTTTAATAACATCAATTTTATGTGTATATCACATTTTATTCCACATATACTTTGGTGGGGTATGTTCTATCTTCTAGAAATATTTTTCAAATTGATTGAATTTTTTGGGCCTTTGGATGTTCAAATCAAAACATGGTCTAAAAGAAGAAGTTTCAACGCAAAAATAAATTAATCAAAAAAAATTATCACTCAAATTAGATCAAAATTTTAAAATTTATTCTTGAACCACAAAATTTATAAAAATCTATTAAAATTACAAAATTAATCGATTTTCATATTTTTTCCCAAGACACACCAAAAATACAAAAATGAAGCTAATAAACTCAAATTTTTAAATTAGGAGGGATTAAATAATTGAAATACATATGAAAAATTATGAATGATATATTGAAAATATCATTCATTATACCATTTGGTAATCAATATGTATCAATGATTTGATTTTTTGTAATTTAGAACTTGTTTATAAATAATGTGACGAATATTGAATAATATTTAAAAAAATTATAATATATTGTTTGTATCATAAAAAAATAAAATTATGTTGAGAAACCATGAATCAAACCAAAATTATGTTTTTATAGGGTTATTCACCAAGTTTGGAGATGATTAATCCTTTTTCATATTTTGGGATCATGTGTTACACATCATGATTCGACAGGTTTCACCATGAAGGTTGATTAGGAAAATTAAATTATTTGTGATGTGAATATTCTTTCATTATAATGTCAAACCATGAATAAATTGAGGCTAAATTTCTAAGGTTCGGTCTAGGGGAGGCACAAACTATGAAGCAGAAGGACATGTCATGAATGGAACCGAAGTAGGTCTCAATATTTCCTACTTTGGAAGTCTTGTAACATGAAACAATGTAAAATACCATGAAAAGTTTGATGGGTCAGGAAAATACGAAATTATCATGTCATAATTCTCAAAGACATTAAATAAAAGATATTTATCTGGAAAATTTTGATATCATTTTTAACCAAGAATGTAAGCGAAAAAGGAGATTACACTATGGAACTAGAGTTTTCAATGACTTATACACCGTGATTGATAAATTCATTCCATAATGGATATACATTCACAAATTTCCAAGAGATAAAATCTTATATTGATTTGTGGATGTTTAGAATACTTGGCCAACTTTAAGGGTCACAAATGAGCGGTTTTGAATATCCATTTAGTGGTTATAGGTGGAAAGATTTTTAGAACAACTTTTTTACAAAATTGATTCCCAAATATAAAGGGGAATGGTTTAGAACATAAAAGAGAGGTTAAAAAATTAAATTTCTATTAGGAAAATAAAATAAAACGAAAAATCACTTATTGATGAGGTTATGAAAATGAACTTGAGGTAAAAAAGATGACACCATTATGGGTTCAATTGTTAAATTTATTTTTAATATTCTTAGTGAGTATTTTATAAATCCTATATTTTTGTTTCTTATCTCATTGGTATAAGAAAAGAAACATTGAGAGTGAATTCCCTTGGATCAATAATTCACCCATCCAAAAAAATTAACACTCAAATTTCATAGTGTAAATCCTTAGTACATCAACACAACATCAATGTATGATCCTTGGACTAGCCCTTTGTGGTGAATAAATTAAATCCTAACTGACCCTGCTAAATTATCTACATATAAATATGGTGTCTTCTTTGTTTTTTTAGGATTATGTCATTTTTCTAACATGCAAACATGATTGGGGGAAATAAAATAGAAATTGAACACTCTAATCCCCACCCCTCTTAGAGTGTATTCGAAATGTGGGTACAATAAGTGGTTTTAAATCCATGGGGTTCTTGTATATCAACACATAATAATATTCACATAATTACAATATTTCCATCATATATTTTACCACTTACATAAAAATAATTAGGTTTATATTTTTAGTGAATTGGATGATCTATTACATTACAATGTGAATATTTAAACCAATTTTCATTCTTCACAAAACATATTCTTTATAAAGACACACTCTCTTTGTTCAAGTAAACTCTCATAACTAAAACTCGTACTTTTCTAATTTTCATATTATTCATTAATCCATGTGAAAAACATTTTAAATATTTTTATTATAAAAAAATCACAATAATTCATATAAAATAAAATAAACTCATTATTTCATTTTAAAACCTAAAAAATCTATTCATAAGATTTCCTTTTTCAAAATTTACATTTGGATACAAATATCCATTTAAGTTCCCATGAAAACAACCTAATTGATGAACATATTTCATAAAAATTTTATAATCAATCATAAAGGAAAAAATCAGAAACATAATGATTTCATGCAAAGCATCAAAAATCAGTAATACCATTCCTTAAAAAACAATCCATATATACTTTTTTAAAAGGTAATAAACCTTTCATAAATACATAAGCTCATTTTACTAAAATTTAAAATAAAAATATTTCATTTAAAAACAATGAAATTATATCCTATAAATACCTTGGAAAATTATCCTCATATTAACCCCTAAAAGAACACTAAAAATGGAACCACCTAACAGAATAATTCTTATATCTCCTAGGATTAAGCAATCATGGGTAAACTCTATCACTTTACCCATTGCAATGGAGATAGATATCAGGCTCACCCATCATCAGAGCTATATCTGGATCACCCATCATTGATATAAAATCTAAAGAACAAAAAAATGAATGGAAAAAATATTTCTTGTACTCCAACCATAAAAATACATTTGAATCAACATTCAATCGCATCAACAATAACAGTTTCAATTATCTCATAATAATAAGAAAATTCCATTTATTCAGAAAATCCTTTTAGAACTAAAAATTCATAAAGTAGTGAAAATTGAATCTCCTTTTAAAAAACCATGTTAACTTATAGAGGAATATTTATGACGAATAATATTTATGATAGTAGGAAAAGGTACTTAGTGCATATTCATTAAAAACATTCTTATTAAACATTTTAAAAATGTCTATAATAACCTATAAGAAATGTCAAAAAAATTATTATATAAAACATTTTAAATAAATTAAAAATATTTAAAATGAACTTTATAAATCATTGAATCATAAGTAAGAAAATTCATGAAAATATTTATATAAAACCCTGTAAGGAACAAAAAGTGTTTGACGGAGAACTATAAAACAATATTTTTAAAAGATAGTCCCTTACCTCGAGTACCAACTCATTTCATTAGTATATATACCATCTTGAGCAATAAAATTACATTAGTTTTCTACCTGATTAAGAAAAAAATTATGTTCATTCCATTATCATTATTATCTTTTTTTTATTTATTCTCTTGTTCTTTTGGTTACTAAATTGGTTAATTTCACATTGTATGTTTTGAGGACATTCATTTTATAATTTATAAATGACTTTTATATGTTAAATATTTTCAAACGGACCATGGTTACATTATATTTTTAATATTAATCATCAAATAAATTTTATTTTTATACATTAATGATAATTTTAGAGTCATCTATGAAATATAGTAAAGAAAAAAACACAACCCTCCATGGATGTGGTAGTTTACACATTTTTTTGAGAAGAAGGAAGGATAATATTAATGACTAAGATCAGTAGTCGTACATAAGCAGAGCCATGAAGGGAAATTGTCCAGCCATAGTTGGTTGACATCGAAGGGGCCTGAGGCCGCCAGTTGATGGGCCACATTGTTTCCTTCCCTTTTGGTAAAGGATAAGGTGCAACAAGAGAAGCTTTGGCGTAGCGAGCGGATTCTCCTGATGATGAAGCCAAAGTCCTGGAGTCTGGCGTCATTGTGGTTAATGACATTGATAACATAGAGGCGGTCAGACTCAATGCTGATATCATCCCATCCATGTTCCGCAGCGAGCATCATGACTGCAAGGATAGCAGAGGCCTCAACAACTGTAGGTTCCCAGAAAGCATGATGTGATTCATATTTTGCTGCAATGATCTGCCCCAGATGATTTCGCGCCAGGAGGCAGAGAGCAACAGGCCCATCCTTGGGGAGAGAAGCATCCAAGTTAAGCTTAAGACTCCCTTCCGTTGGGGGGGTCCAATGAGGGGGACATGAGGGGGTAACATCTGGCATAAAGTGCCCTTTTCGGTACTTCCAGGCCTCAATCGATGAAGTGGCTCGTTCAATCCATAACTCGGGAGGATAATGAACGTGGTGGAAAATCGAATCATTACTCTGAACCCAAATGATCCAGGCCAGGGTACAACAAGAGCTTGCATCGGCCGATGAAAGAGAGGAACACCAGCGCATTAGAAGATCAGGGAGGTAAGAGACAATGTCCAGTGAAGCATCCGAAGTCGGGCCCCATTTGATCCAAATTTCCTTGGCTCCCAGACAGTGAATAATGGCGTGCCAAGGAGTTTCAAAAATATTCGGGCAGAAAGGGCAGGACTCAGCACTGACCATATGTCGGTAAACAAGGAGGCTCCTGGTAGGGAGGGTGCCCGTGCACACCTGCCACCAAAATTGGCATATTTTTTTGGGGAAGTTGAGCTTCCAAAGTGCTTTCCATGGTCCCTCATCACGGTCGAGAGAGTGAATGCCAAGAGCCAGTCCGTACCCGGATCTCACCGTGTAGTCGCTTGAAGCATCATTGGTCCAAAAAAGATGGTCGGGGCCTGCATCAGGGACACATGGGATGCTCAGAACAATTCTTTGGTCTCTTTCATTAAACCATTCCTGGATCTTTTCCACACACCACCCCGGACCCTGGTCTGAAAAGAGGCAGTTGACACTGGCGTCTTCAAGACCTAGTTGGGCGGGGGATGTGTCCCGCATACCATCCTTATCAACAAGCCAGGGATCGGTCCAGATGTTGACAGATGAGCCATTTCCAATCCACCAGACCACCCCTTTCTCCAGGAGATTTTGGGCCCCCCAAATACTTCTCCAGGGAAAGCTAGGACGGGGGGCCAAGATAGGATCCAAGGAAGTCCGTGTGGGGAAAGTACTTGGCACGGAGTACCCGCGCACATAGAGATGAAGGACGGTTCAAAAGGTGCCATCCTTGCTTGGCCAACAGTGCGTCATTGAACAGAAGAAGATTCCAGAATCCCATCCCTCCCTCCGACTTGGGTTTGCAGAGTTTCTCCCAGGACAACCATTAGGGTCTATTTCTTCCATCGTTTTTCCCCCACCAGAATTTGGCAGTATGAGAGTGGATCAGGTTGACGATGGTCATCGGGAGCTTAAACATAGACATAAAGTAGCTGGGAATAGACTGAATGACAGCTTTAATGAGGGTTCCTTTGCCAGCTTTAGAGATGATTTTTGGGGTCCAGCCTTGAATTTTTTTCTCAATTATGTCCACGAGAGCTGTAAAGATTTCTTTTTTGGACCGGCCAATCACCGTAGGGAGTCCGAGATACTTTTGGTGTTTGTCGAGCATATGGATGCCTGCAGATGCACAAAGCTCAGCTCTCTTGGCAGGAGGCACCCCTGTGCTGAATGAGATTTCTGATTTGTTGTGATTGATAGACTGTCGAGACGCCCACTCATATTGCTGGATCGCATGGCTGATCACCCGGCATTCATTAATAGTGGCTCTGGAGAAAAGGAGGCAGTCGTCGGCGAAGAAGAGATGTGACACTTGTGGGCTCTCACGGCAGACCTTGGCTCCATGAATAGACTTAGAGGATGCAGCCCTGGAAATAAGGTTAGAGAAAACATCAGCCACCAAGATGAAGAGAAAAGGGGAGAGAGGATCTCCCTGGCGCAGGCCTCGGGTTGGGGCGAATCCTCTGGTGAGCTCCCCATTGACCTTGATTCTGAAAGAGACGGTCGAGATGCAGTGCATGACAATATCTGTCCATTTAGGGCAGAAGCCCATTCTCAACATCACAGCTCTTAGAAACTGCCATTCCACTTTATCATAGGCTTTGGTCATATCCAATTTCCAGGCCATGGTTCCTTTTTTCGCAGTGGAGCACGTTTTCATAGAGTGGAACACTTCATGGGCCACAATTGCATTATCAGTAATCAGCTTCTTGGCCACAAAGGCGCTCTGGTTTTCAGAGATAATATCAGGAAGACAAGGACACAACCGATTGACAAGGATTTTTGAGAAGAACTTATAAGAGACATTACAGA
The DNA here is from genome assembly GCA_963277665.1 of Viscum album. Taxonomy (NCBI): domain Eukaryota; kingdom Viridiplantae; phylum Streptophyta; class Magnoliopsida; order Santalales; family Viscaceae; genus Viscum; species Viscum album. The sequence goes on from OY728129.1 coordinate 766,152,577, forward strand.
GGCTGATAGGTCTAAAATCCAGGATCGCCTGAGGTTTCTTGATTTTGGGGATGAGGACGAGGACAGTTTCGTTGATGGCGGAAATACTTTTGTTCCCCGCCCAGATGTTTTTTTATCAATTTGCAGATATCGGGACCGATAATGTGCCAGTATTGTTTAAAAATAGGGCGTGAAAACCATCCGGTCATGGGGCCTTAGTGGGGTGGTTTCTTACACATATGCATGAGCTATGTTATAATTTTCTAATGAATGGAAAGGTAGAAAAGTAATATATTATCTTTTAAGAATAATAATTATGACATAAATATCATAGACATTAATTTTATCCATCAGTTTAACAATCTATATGAGGTGATGATGACAATAAAAACACATCACTTCTTGGAGGTGGTAGTCCACACGTATGCAAGAGCGATGTTTTCTTTTCCCAGAACATATAAATTGAGATAAATAATAATTATTCCATAAACATAAAAAAATTATATTTAATATAATAATTTTATTATATGATCATGTTTATAAAATATTTTAAGGGTGTCTATAAATAAATAAACATGAAAACACTCGAAAAAGAGTTATACCACTTTTTTGAGAAACCTCGTTTGGATTAAAATTTAAGTCGTGAAGGTTAGTTATTTTGTGATACATAACCTATAGGAAATGGGTAGTATGTGTTTTATGGATTTGGGTAGGTATTGGTCAACCTAAATGACTCAATATGTGTGAGAATGAGAGGAGAGTAAGTTCCCATTAATAAGTGAGGTGGGTAGAAATATTTTAAATACATGAAATATTAAGATATAAAATGGGAATAAATAATATAAAATGGATCCAAAGTTAAATATCCTAATGGATAGGAAGTATAGGGTATAAGTAAGTTCACAGATCATATAAATTCTAATTTAATCATTGTTTTTAACCATATCTCATAGTTTTACCCCCTAATTAAATCTTTTAACCATTATTGTGGTAACAAATTTTTCATTCTCAAAGTGTCATGAAAATTATTTTAATAGTTAAATGTGCCATATAACTGAATAATGAAATATACTCTAGAAATTTCCCCATCCAATTGAGTTATGACAATATTTTTATTATTTTATAACGATTAAAAGTGATAATTAATCATTAAATATCTTTTAAGTCGTTTTCATGAAAACTAACATATATTAACATCAATGGAATCAATAAAACAATGTAATTAAAATATAATTACTTTTACCAAGATTAATACCTTTTTAGTATCCAATAAATTCATTCAATGCCATAATCCATCAGCAACATATTACATTTACTACTTTTTAGAGAATTTACTTGATATTTGATAACATTCATAAGAATTGTGTCAGACTTGTATAAGAATTAAAGGTAGTTATATAATAAATAAAAAAACAAAAATAAATTTCAATCTTAAAAAATAATTTATTCATGTTAAAAATAACCATTTATGACAAATAATAAATTCTTTTTATATCAATGAAAACATATTAGACATATTAAAAGAGATAGAGCAGCATTTCATAATTAACAATTACATAAAATAATATAAAAGGTATAATCATCATCATAGTTCATTTATTTACTCAAAAAAGGATATTACAAAACAACAAGGAAAAAAACTAGAAAGGGAAGACAATATGAAAGGGGAAAACTATGGAGGCCTAATGTAATGCAATACTAGAGCATACCCTCTAATCAAGTTCATCCCTTCAATTGGGAAAGAATGCTCATCCGGGGGAAGAAAAATGCTAAGGCCTTGCAACACCATGGAGGCAAGATGATCGAAAAACTTGTTGCCCTCCCTTCAAGGGTACAAAAACGATGTTCCATCACTAATAATATTCATGAACCTTCTCTAGGCATAAGATAAAGACCAGGGGATATTCCCCTTACCATGCATAGAGTCATGAAGGGTGAGAGAGTCATTCTCAATGGCAACATGAGTAATAATCTGATGCCTACAAAGACGGAGAACCATAAGCATTGCCATTACCTCAGCCAGGAGGGAGTGACCTCTACAACAGTGAGCAGTTAAAGAAAGGATGACACGCCCCATGGGGTCTCGGACCACACTGCGACCTTTCATGTCATTCATATAACACGAGCCATAAAATTTGATCTTCAAACCAAGCGGATGAGGGAACCATATAACCCGAGGGCCATGGTTTTTAGAACGAAGACCGGGGGAGCCCACTTGAAGTGATGTGAGACAAGGGGGCTCATGCCATTTTCTTCCTGAGCGGACCATATCAAGGAGAATAAACTTGGTCCTAGCCACCACGGACCTACCGGTGCACTGAATCCCCTCGTGTTTGGATTTCTTCCGAGCCATCCAAATACACCAGTACCCCAAAGAAAGAATAATGGAATGGGCTTGCCTCTACATACCTCTATTCCCTGCACCATGAAACCATTGATCGACAAAGGGTATGTCTATTAGAGCCACAATGGAAAACCCCATGAAGTCTCCCGAGGATCACCACACCTGGCATGCCCGGTCATTGCTGAAGAAACGGTGGGTTGAGCTCCCCTCCGTATAGTCCCTTCAATACAAGAAGTGAGAGGGGAGGATAATGCCTGAATGCTTCACATTCTCGTTCGTTAGTAATGCCATATTCTAGATTCTCCAGAGGAGAAAATTGATTTTTTTTCAAGGACTTAATTAACCCATAAGGTCAAACCTATGGAGTCCTTCTGGGCCTCACTAGTAGACACCCTCCTACAATCGTTAGAGTAGAAGATACCGGAAGAAGATGAAGTAAAAACACATCTTTCCGGGTCATTCGAATGATCAATCATATCAAATGCCATATGTTGTTTATATTCCAGCAGAACACTGATAACCATTGTATACATACCCACCTGCTTAAAGTTGTTGTGGGTGATCAGGCGGTCAGGGAATCCGATAGTAGCACCAACCCAATTATTGTGCAAAAAGGAAATGTCTCCAGCTCCCATAATCCATTTGGTATGAGGTTTAAGGGTGTGAATGTGAGAGGTGAAAACTGACCAAAGTGGCATCTGGCACGCATTGGATTCATTCCCCCCACCACTAATCCGAGTGGCCATGAATCTGCCCCATACGGTATAGTCCTCAATAACCTCCTAATCCAACTTCGTCCATATGCCAAGTAACGTGTCAGAAATGATCTTAATGTTAATGACTCCCTCCTGTACCGGCCTTGCAAGCCTGTTCCACAATTCACAGTGTTTCCTCCCCTCCTCATGTATGTCCTATATGAATATGGAAAGAATATAGTCAATCTTAGATATCAAAGTCTTCAGAACCATAGAGGTTAAGAGTGCATGGCATGGAATGGAAGTTATGACACTATTTTCCAAGGTAATTCTACCTCCAAACGATAGAAAACGATTCTTCCATTTATGTATTTGTCCAGTCATTTTCCAAATGATGTGGTCGAAGTGATGGATTTGTATCCAACCAGGGGAAACCAGAGCTTCAAGATACTAAATAGTAAAATAACCATGCCACATACTGAGCCCCCTACTCAAAGAAGCCACCCTACTGTCCATGCAACATTTCGGGATGTAGAAGGTTCTCTTATTATATTTAACAACTTGTCCACTCCATTGAAAATAACCAGCAAGGATTTTATTAAAACCATGAACAGACCTCGTGCCATCATTCATAAAGATAATAGAATCATCTACAAACATCAAATGATGGATGCTACATATAATAGAACTGCACCGATAAGGCCTGATGGCTCCTCACATAATAGCCTTGTTGATGAGGCAGTTGATGACATCTTGAGAGAGACCAAAAATGCCCAGGGATAAAGGATCCCCCTGCCTCAGCCCATGAACATCCTTGAAAACCCCACAGTTCATTCCCAAGAAGTGGACAACCAACCACGAAGAACTGAATCACTGGAAGAGCAGATCAACATCCCAAGTAGATAAGCCCATACCTATCAAAAACTAGAAGACAAAATCCCACAAAATCTTATTGTAATACTTTTCCATATCCAACTTAACCACCATATTAGAACAATGGACTCTAGTATTAATTCCATCAAAGGGCTCCTGAAGGAATGTGATAACCCCTTAGATATATCATTGTTTAACAAATCCATGATGCTTAAGAGAGATCCATTGAGGTACATGATTCCTAAGATTGTTGTTGAGGATAGAGTCAAGGATTTTATACGTGAAGATTCACATGCTCACGTGACAATAATGCTGGAGGAGAGAGGGATCCTTGATCATAGGAATAAGAACCATGGTAGTGGCGTTCATGGCATGAGGAATGTTCCCATTACAGAAGAAATCCTGGATGGAGAGCACAACATCATCCTTGACCATACTCTAAGAGGATCAGAAGAATGAACCTAGAAAACCATCTGTTCTTGCGGCACTGTCCAGGTTAAGAGTATTCATAGCCCCTATGATTTCTTCCCCATTCATTATGGACTCGATTAGGTCATTTTCATACCCATACAGAATCCTAGGAATAACATTAGTTATTTCTTCATGACCCATCAGATACCCTTCATCCATAATGGGGTTTGGTCCGACAATCATGATCATGAAAAAGGTCTCTGATAGTCCTCTAGCAGTGTTCGGGTCATCCGTGTAGGATCTATCCTCCATCTGTAAATTAGGCCGACCCTACCACCAATTTTTCATGATGCATACATAAAAATATGAAGTGTTATGGTCCCCCTAACAAATCCACCTAACTCTCGATTAAGCATGAGTAATGTGATCCTACCTTATGAGAATTCCAGTCATTTTCTCCTTATAAGCCAGCTCTAAAACGATTCCTCATTCCATTCCATTTCCAAATTGGACTCTAGGCACTCTATTTCCTTCTTGATTCCATCCAGGTCGCACGTCGAAGGAGGCCGGTCGCTAACCCACAGCTGAAGATCCCCTCTGAGACGCCTTAGTTTGTTTTGTAATCTTTCCCATGTATTCATATGCATGTGTTTATTCCATTATGATTCCACTATGTGATGATAACTTCGATACATAATCCACAAGTGGGAGAATCCCATGGAAAACCTTCTATCCTGACTATGAATGATATCAATAAGAAGGGGGTGGTCAGATATGCTTTGGGTCGTGCGAGAAACCATTGCATTCTGGAAAACAAAAATAGCATGAACATTGGCGAGGTAGTGATCCAAACGACACCATGTACAGTGAGTACCTCTATGGTTATTTCAATAGGTGAAACACCACCTTGAAAATCATGTATCCAACAACCCTTTGTGAGACATGAATCGGGTAAACTCTATACTAGCTTGACGTGTAAAAGGAAACCTTCCCTTATTCTCAGTGGGATCCTCTATCACATTAATTCCCCCCCACAAACCAAAGAGAGCTCCCAGAATTAATGGCCTCAAGCTCATTCCATAGGTGTGCTCGTTCTCATATGTCACAGTTGTCATGCATGAAAGAGAAGAAGAATGATTGAAAGCATCCCATATCTCCATAGTGATACACTCATCTAAGGAATGAACCATAATCAAACTGATGGTTACATTCCAAAAGACCCATATAGAGGGTCTTTGATAATCATCTTGCTTGAAACCATACATTCTGATCCTACGAGCAAATTTCCTGATTTTGGCTCTACCTTGTTTGGGCCCCAACACTGCAACTAGAGAGATCTTTTTGGACCAGAAATCAGTGACGATATAATCAGTTTAAACACAGAATCCCATGCCATAGGCATTCCATATGAAGAAGGATAACATTAAGACAGGTTCATCCTGGCTTTTTCCCCATGCCTCTTGGCCACATTGCTTGTATAGGATGATTGAATTCGATTCTTCATATGATATTTGGTTCTCGCGCCTATAAAGTCTAAATGGGGAGATGAAGGACGAGGGGTGGAAAAAGACTGGGGTTTGGTTGAGGCCCAAGATGTCCCATAGAAACAAATAGTTGAGTTTAGTTGAAGAGCTCCCTCATATAGATCAAAAGGGCCTTCAAGTGGCATGATAGATGCGGACCGTGAAGGGGGAGAAACCTGGCCGGATAGGCTGGCTGCAGCAGGGGAGATGGAAAAAAGACCCTCCATAAGAGTACTCTCATCCTGGAGAGGATCCCGGGCAGCCAGGGGAAGAGGAGGATTCTGGCAGGCTATCTTGGCCCCATTAGGGGGTCTGAGGGAGGGCGCTCCAAGATAGAATCCTCATCATTAGAAGAACCAGAGGGAACTTCAGTGAGAGGGGCCACCTTTTCGAGAGATCCTGCAATAAAGGGGATAGTGGGAGGACACGAAGGTAGTCCAAGAAGAGCCATACCTTCGGTATGTTGCGAGAGATCAAAGAAAGGCTGAAAGAGCCTGCTTGAGGCAGGACAACTCGAAGACTTGAAAGGAACCAAATCCATGCAAGGGGCCTTGCAAAATTTCTGAGAAGAAGAAGCAATCAGATCCAAAGAATCCCTAGCTCCCGAAACTACCATCTCGAAATACTCAAATGAAGGTCCATCCGAGAAGACTTGAGACAACTCAGCCCGAGCCTGGATAGATGGGGAAGCATCTAGGGTGGAAGCGGGCTGATTGGACAGATCTGGAGAAACACACTTCCCAGATTCCTCTTGGTGCTTCCTCCTTGAAACGGGAAGTGAATGGAATTGAAGGTGGAAGAAGGGGAAGAATATCATCATTTCTAGGTAGAAAGGGGCTTGGAACCATTTGATGAAATCCTGGACACGAAGCAGGATCTGGTCCGGAAGAGGGGAGGATAAGTCCATATCCACACAGATGCGAGTCATGAAATATTCCTCCAGAAGAAGAGTCTGATCATCCACACACAGGAAGCGTCCTATAGAATCACCAATTTCCTGAAGAAAAGAACCATTCTGGAAGGGGAGGGGGAGGCTTGGAAGATAGATCCACACTTGGTCCCGTGAAGAGTCCCTACCCTAATGAAGCTCCATATCCTACCTTATCAAGGTGAACCTCCACCTACCCAAGGACCTGAGGTCTTTGCACAAAGATGAGATGAGGTCCTCCTCCAATCCCAAAACAATTCAAAAGGAAATACGGTTCATAGATGAAACCCTAACCGGAGCATCTAGATCCCATGAGCCAACGAAACTGTGAAATGAGGAGAGTGGAGGGTGGTTCACGCCGAATCTGGCCACCAGAGTCCATTGGAAACACTCCGAGGCTGCAATGAAGGCTTCTGAATGACTAACCAGAGAAGGCCTAGAACCATGCATCTGAGTAGCCGATGCAGCAAGGGGAACCTCTGAGAAGTAGGGGAGGCACAATGACTGGGGCTTTCCATAGAGGGAATCGCTGAAGGAGAGGCCCTTTTCTGCAGGAAGCGAGCCGGCCGCCTTTGAAGGGGAGGAGGGAGCAGGATTAGTCGAAGAGGAACCATGGTCAAAGGTAGTCAAGGTGGGTAGTGCCACCATCGGAAGCACAGATGAGGCACGGATAACATTAGGAACTTTTGAAAACACAGGAGGTGCATGCGGCGCACTATAGGTACCCATTTTCAGGTAATATATAAGTAATTTATCAAATTAATGTTTCCCTAAAAAAACATAGTTTAAAAAATTTGTTTGTTTTGGTTTAAATAATCCCATAAAATGAAATAAACTGATGTGTTGTTTTCATTTTTATACATTTTCCCATAATTTTAACCATGGTTTTCCCATTTTACCATTTACCATGGTGATTAACTTTTATCATGATAACTATTCATTATGACAAAAAATGAAATTGGTCTTCATAAAAAATTTGAATATGATGAGTCAAAATATGGAATCCATTCATTATGATTAAATTATTAAAATTTGAAAAAATTAATTTCAATAGAAGTTTTTGTAACTAAATGAAAAATGGTTTTTAGAAAAATACTGGTTTTAAGTATTTAATTTATTTGATTCCAAATTAAAGTATAATGTTGATTCAAATAGAATTAATTGGATTATGTATAATCAATGTGGTCTATTGTTACTTTAAAAACAACCAAAAATATATTTGTACATTGCAATCACGTTAAATGAGATGGTAGTTTTTTATACAAATTGTTATTGTTCACTATTCAACCCAAAATTAATCATTTCATAAAAATTCCAAAAATTCACTCTATGATATATTTGATATGATGATATAAAAAATGATTTCCATATTATCATGTATAATTTCCTGAAATCATAAATTTAATATTTAAATAAAAAAATATTAGGAGAACCTTATTTTATCAAAATATGAACCTGTGTGCTTTTAACGATTTTAATCATTATTTGATTTAATTATTTTTATTCAAAAATGAGTTCCTATTTCTTAGGAAATAAGTCATAAATTTTAATAAGTAAGATATTTCATAAATATATATATCATAATGGGTTTTCTCCTGTTCATTCCTTCTAAACCAACGTCTATGTTAAAAATATAATATTTAAATAAAAATATTTCTATAATAAATCATAGTTCATTTAAGATCGGCGTTGTATATGGAAAATGATATTGAACATTGTATTTTTTTTAAAGAATATAAACTAAACTCATATAGTACTACATCTTTCATGATGAATCTATCATGGAGAAGGTTGTTGAAATGGATAACAATGTCAATGCCGAAGGGATTCTTTTATTCGTTGTGTATGACTTTATATATGAATGAATAAATGGGATATCATTTTTGATCACTCGAATGTTATTTTTTCACTATAGTTTTAAATGGAATACAATTAAATGATACCATGAGAATGTTAATGACTAATGAAGATAAGAATTGTTACAACACTGATGTGAAGTCCCAAAATACAATATCTAGAGCCTTATCATACTAGATCAATTTATAAGTGATATGATTCAAATCAGAAGGAATGTATATGAAAAAAGATGGATAATATTTGTAAATAAGATAATAAGTTAAAGGGGGATATGTTTCAAGTGTTACAAAACAAGTTTTATGGTCTAAATATGATACCAAATAAGAATACAAATTCCTCCATCAATCTACCACATATATTTTGGAAGCTTTTTTGGTCTTAGAAATTAGCTAAAATATGATGATATTATGAAAAAATTTCTTAAAATACTTCCACCCTTGTATAGTTTCAATGTGTTATATTTTGAAGAACGTTATCATTTAAATATGATTCTTATTGATATTTACATCAATTAGGGTCTTATAAAATTTGAGTAAAACCTAAAAACACATCTGGCTAGTCATCAAAAGATGTTTCATTCAAGTACATGGCGAATCTAGTCATTCATGAAACTGGAATAAATCATGGGGATTTGAAAATTGTGTTTATCAAGTTATTTTCACGATGATTTAAAAAATAAAAATTAAGGTTCAAATTTAAACATCCATGTTATTTTTTGACTTATGGAATAGTTAGAAATTTAAAGAAAGATGCCCAAGGATAGTAGGAAATGGAGCTGAAGATGGTGTGGCATAAACACCAAAAATAGGGTAACCTATGAGACTAAAATAAAAATCAGTAAGCACAAAAAGAAAGATATTTCTTATGGAAAATCCTATTAAGAAAATAAAAAAATATGATGAAATATTCCTTGTGGATTGTAAAGTTCATTTCATCTCAGATATGGATGATTTTTATAGTAAATTTTGTAGAAAATAGTACTAAATAGGAATAAAGAAGATAAAACTAAAGGAGTTTTAAAATCTAATATTTAACTAACAAGAGAACATGAAAAATGGTTTGTTGAACAAAATAATACGTAAAAGATAGCTAATTTTTTTGAAAAATATGACATTGAATTTTCATCAACATTCATTTCAAATTAATTAGCCGGAAAATATATTGGACGAAATTTGGGATACTAACAATTAATTTGAATAAGTGGTTGATTACAAGATAGAAATTTAAGATCAGGAAAAAATGATCAATGATCTGAATTCCTTGTTGGGTGTGATAAATAACGGGGTTGAATATCTCGAATAAGATGTGGTAACATTATAGAAGTAACATGAAGCTGAATCCAACGTTAATGGTTAAATGAAAATGTTTTAATTCAAGATGTTCTATGAAAACAAGATGCAAGATAGATTATGAAGTGATATGTTGATAGATATAAATCATATAAATGTTCTTTGGCATAGGCCTATGGGAAAGGTTGTACCAGGATGTGAAGATGAGACATAAAAATATCACATATAATCTATTTAGAATAATGTTAAATATAATTTTTATGAAGAGACTAAAACATTACGGGTACACCAAGTGTAATGAAACAACACCCAAACATATAAGTAGGTGGATAAAAGGTGATGGAAATATTTTTCATTCAAATAAATTTTGATTTTCTAGCGTTCATAGACATGTGATGACCTGGTGTATGGAAGTAGAAATATATTTTAGAGGATAAGCTCCAAATATTTGGTAAAAAAAGAAAACATATCACAGATCTGGGAGTCAAAATTCATTTTATGGTTATTTTTATAACTATTATAAATTTGGTCCTATGGAAATACATTATATGCAACAAATAAGTCAATATTACTTCAATGGAAGCTAAAGTAGCAAGGTAGTGAAACAACCTTACAAGATTCATTTACAACATAGTTTCTATACTTTAGAAGAAGATGAGTATAATCTCACATATTATGATGATGAGAATCAGGAGATACAATAAATTTTCTCAAATTGAACCCAAAAAACTCTTAGAAAAAGAAAATGGGAAATGATAAGGTTATTTTGTCCAAAATTTCTCACAAATCAACTACAAATAGTAACACCAAGATCCTTAATAGTGCATTCTCATATTACATGACTGGAATTGTAAATCTGGTAAATAATTTCATGATCTATTTTAATGGCCTGAAAAAATTTAGAAATTATGGAGAATTAAAAAACAAGGAATGTATAAAGGCAAGGCTGGATATAGATAACATAATGAATATAGATATTCTTTATGCAGATGGATTCCAGTATAGTCATTTTAGCGTGATTAAAAAATATGACTCTAGATTGAAAGTAAAATTTTATTATAAATATTTCACTGTCAAAGGAAAAATAGATATTATTTGGTGAATGTATAGAGAACTAATTTAAATATTTATCAACTTCATTGCAAATATAAAAACACATATTTTATTATGATGGAGGAATAAAATTGCCTTTTAAATCGAAATATTTGGAATATTAGTAAATAAATAATAGAAAATCTATCCAAACTAAAGGCTACAAATGAAATTATAAATATAAAATATTATTGTGTGGAAATATGTGATGCCTTTATAGGAGGGAAATAAGTGAGAAATTCCTATTGAATAATGAAGAATATGGGAACAAATCTTCTTTATCTAATCCACATATCGGTGTGTGTTCCCATGATGGTTTTTAGAAAATATAGTGAGAATTACATTATCTTATTCAGGGATGAATATTGGATAATGAGTTTTATCATGTTTATATAATCCAATAGAGAGCTAATTTAATTCACTAAGTGATTTCTTAAAAGATATATGAATGAAACTAGAAGAAAAATCAGGGTTCTTCAATATAAAATTTGTATAGAGAAAATCTCTCATGAGGTGAAAACTATTTGGGGAAGTATGGGATAGATCATGTAGTTTAATCATTAATAAAATCATAGAAGAATCATGTGACAGAAAGGAAAAATTTAATGGGGAACACCATGACCAAAATTGTAATTCATCAAATATAGAATATCTCATCAGTACTGGATGGAAGTGATTTTCATATTTTATACATATATAATTACAATTTTTTGAACCTCATAGATATGATGACATAATGTGATATGTATCAGGGAATAAATGAAACATTTAATCACTTTCGAGTGTTTAGAATCTAATTTTACATTTGGAACAATAAAGGAAATCAATAAAAACATTGAGGTAATATTAATGAAAGTGTATTTTTGGGAAACACCATTAAGAGTAAAGGTAATAAATGTTTTAAAAATGATTGAATTGTTTTTTAATTTATAAACATCAATATTTAAAAATAAAAACCTATAAACTACTCTATAAATCTAGATTTGAGTGAAAATAATGATAATATATAGTAATTCCATAAAAATCAGAATAGAGTGCACAATGATACATGTGAGGAAGATTCGATGGATGAATTATTAGATTAATAATCAATAAAAATTAGTCAATGAGTGACTCTTTAGTTAAGAAATGAGATATATTTGATGAATCAAATACCATTTGTGATTAAACATCACCAAAAAATGAGGTATGATTACTTTAGAGCACACTACATTATTGTCTCGAGTATATATAGATGAATTTGATGAAATCGAGGTGGGCGAGTTATGGTTCAATATCATAATTGAGGAGTTAGATCAAATAGAGGTAAATATGACATTGTACCTCATGTATAGGATTTCATATCACAATATCATAGGAACAAAATTGGTATTTAGAAATAAGAATGAAAAGAAAGAAATAATGATGAAAAATAATGAAATGATTTTTTTGAAGAGGTATGAATAAGTGGAATGAGTTGTTTTGGAAAAAAACACTGGAACATATAGAAAGGATTAAGTTAATTAGACACATCCATATAATATCCTTATAGATAAAACACAATATCATATAAATCAATTACAACACAATATTCATAAGTATAATTTTTATATAAAAAGACTACATTGGAAAACTAATGGGTTACCAACTATATAAGGTTGAATCTATGGTGTGTATAATGAAAAAGAATTTTTATGCATTTAAACAGGCACCTCGATCCTAGTATACTAGGTTTGATGTTTTCTTGAAGAATCTAGAATTTAAAAGATTAGGATTCAATAATGATATCTATTTGATGCTTATAAAGGAAGAATAGTTTGTCATTTTCATATATACTGGGGTGATCATATTTTGAGGGCAACATGTAGAATTTATTATAAGTGATTGTTAAAATAAATAGCTCAACGTTTAAAATTTATATTATCTCGGAACTAAAGTTTTTCACTAAGGTATAAGTTTTCTATAAATTATTTTATTCTTATTTTTATTAGGATATTTAAGTAATAAAGTTATTAATAATAATTTAAATAAAATATAGAGATCTAGTTTCAACACCTATAATGTTGGGAACCGTTATGGGAAAACATGAGGAAGGGAAATTTATTGGCCAACTACTTTTCCAGAAGATGAATATAACCATGTTTTATCTTATATCAACATGGATATAGGTATTTTTTACAATATTCTTTGTCATTTGATATCAAAGAAATGACAAGGAGTATAAACTCTTTGTTTTAAAGAGGGCGATAAATTACATTTAGGGAACACGTGACTACAGCTTCGTATATTGTGTGTGAAATTAAAAATTGTTGTATTCTTACACAGATGTAGATTGGGGAAAAATGTTATGGATAAAATATCCATAAATGGTGTATATTTTTTCATTTGGAGAAATTTTAATATGTGTCTTAGAAATAAGTAGGAAGTCACCTCTCTTAGTATAGCTAATGAGGATAATATTTTATCTGTAATGGCTTCCACTAATCTCAAATGGATTATATAATAGTTATAGAATCTTGGATAATAGTTAAATCTACCCATGGTAGTCTATTATGACAACCAAAGTGTGATAGATATTAGAAATAATCCAATGTATCATTCCCATATAGAATATATTATTATCTGATATAACTTTATCAAATAGATTTTTAAGCAATGAATTCAAAACTAGATCATATAGGTACAAGTCAATAATTAGTAGATTCATTTATAAAAACATTATCTACACTAGAATTTGGGAAGTATCGGTTGAACCTTAGTGTTTAAATACCTCCCTCATCTTGAGGAGGTTTGGAATCTCCCCTCTTTCAATTTAATATTGTGCTATATTTGGATATAGTCTATTCTGGAAGGTATTTCTAAACTATTTTTGTGAAATAATATTAGTGGAGATTATATCCAAAATGAATTAAAAAATAAGACTATAATTGAAGCAATAAATTAATTGTATTCTTTCCTATAATGATATCTAAATCATTTGGTTTTATAGAACTAGTTGAATTAACCATGCATATATTGGGATAATTAATAGTTTTTCCCGATTTACCTTTACATTTTACAATGAAGGGGGGAGAGAATTTAAAGAAAAAAAATACTATGAGTGTAACATTTAGGCGGAAAATACATGCAATAAGAGGATGGATTTATAATTAAGGGGGATTACTACCCATGAAAATTAGTGATTACCAAATGTGGAGAAATATAAAGAATAAACATAGTAATGAAAAAAAATACAAAGTAAGAGAATATTGTATTCACTAGGTTCTTGATAGTCCAATTTTTTTGTTAATTATATGTTTTTCGTAAATCTTATCAATAATCATAAAGAATCTAAGGAACCTAAATATATTTTTTAGTTTCAGGAAATGAACAGATCATGTCATGATACCTTTCTCCAAGCCAGGGTGACATTTTTTATAATGTTGTTCATCAATGTTTGTAACATTCAGTCATTTTTCATATCTTTGTCTCTTATGTTACAAAATTTGATACAAAAAAATCATTCCATAAAAGATTTTTAAGAAGATTTATATATTTATAATGTTTATATGCTCACACTGTGGAAATAATTCCATGCACTAAATTAAATGAGGTAAAATACCTGTGGTTCTATCTATGTGAGGCTTTTACCACAAAGTAAATGGTCACCCCATGAATAGACATAGAGATGGTATTAGTGTTTCATCCTTAGAAGTCTTAAGTAATGAATCAACATGTTCAATCTTAAATGGGTGGTAAGTTCGATAAAATTTAGAAGGATCGCATTATGATTTTTGAAAAAAATAAAAATAAGATATTCATTCAAAGAAACTTTACCTTTATTTTTACCTGGAATACACTATGACTATGGAGGTCATAACATGACATGGGAGTTTATAATGATGTTCATTACATGATTGGGAAGGTTTTACCATGAATGTAGGAAATGTATCAATTTCTAGGATATAAAACCTAAAGAACATTTCATTGATATTCAAGAGTCTTCATTAACTTTATGGGTGGTTAACTACTGGGTTTTAAAAACCTTTGATTAGATATTGGTGGCATGATTTATGGAACACATTTTTGAAAAAATATTCCAGAATATGAATGTACATTTAAAGGAAAATAAATAATAGGATAACATTAAAAATATTTAAGAAGACTAAAATAAAAACAAAACTTCGTTTAAGATTAGGATATGAATAACTTGATGTGCATAGACAATAACCTCTCTAAAATATTGCTTATATATTCTTAAAAGAATATTTTTAAGTTATTTTTATATCACATATTCTTATTCCTTATCTCAATGTAGTAATCAATGTTATAATAATATGATGTTCCTTGAGATTAGTATTCCTAGATCCCAAAAAAAAGTAACACTCATTTGAAAAGTATTAATCCCTAGTACATCAATACATCATCTATGTATGCTATATGGACTAGACCATTTCGGTGAACAAAATAAAAATTTTATGTGCATAATATATTTTATGTATCTCAATAATATGTCTCCATTGAGATTGAATTCAAATAATTTCTCGTGCTAACATGGTAAAAATGACAAGTATTAAAAAATTGAATTCCTTAATTCACCCATCAACTCTATTAGGTTGTATTAGGCCTATGTCTAAAACAAGATACCAAAAATGCAACACCCCAAGATTTCATAGTGTGTTATTTCTTCAAAATAATTCAATAACTTGCACTACACGCAACACCGAGTTCAAGTGCACCATGACTTACCAAACAAGCCGTTCAAAAGAGGCTATGAATAGTATTAACTAAATTTTAAACATTATATAATCCTTATAATTTATAATCCATATTATGAGTTTCTTAGACATAATGTAAGAACAAATTCCTTTTTTTCAGATAAAAGAAGTATTTTTCAAAAATGCACTTTTACCAACTTTAATAGTGAACCCTTTTTAAATACAATATTTTAAACATTTATATATTAAATTTGACTAAATAAATTTATTCTTTAGAATGGGGATATAAAAAATTTACAATATAACACCCCAAGCTTCCACGGTACGCTTCTATTTGAATAATACAGTAGCGTGTGTTGTACACAACTTCGAGTTCTAACACACACCATAACCAAATCAAACTAGTCGTTATGAATAGTATTACCTACTTTTTGAAATTTTATAAATTTTATCTCTCAAAATGGTCTTCATTTTTTGGATTCGGAATATCAAATTTATCCTAAGGTGAAATTTTGGTACTTTTCGGATAACTTTAATATTTTGATGAATAGTGAAAATTACTAAATTTTAATTAAAAAAAACTTTTTTAATCGAAATAATTTATATTGATAAATTATGAATTTGAGTGTTTTTAAAGTATATTTAGAATATATTTTTACCATTTAATACAATATTGGTCATTGGACATAATTTCACAATTAAACCGAACATAAACAAGTATCAATCTTTTGATAGTTATTATATCTTAAAAACACGCTTTTTTGTTTTGACAACCTGAATTAATTTTAAATTAATTTCTACCACTTCTGTGTTTTGAATTTGGAAAAATGGATTCCATATTTATAATCAGGATGTTTAAATTGTGTAAATAGGTAACTTTTATTTTTAGACATTTTGAATAATTACTTCGGTAAATATTTTATTTACCATGGTTAAGGGTAAATCCGGTAAATAAGGGTTAAAAAATAATTATATAATAATACTAAATTACCCTAAAACGTGTCCTAACCTTATTGGTGGATAAATGTCCGACCATGGGCATCTTTGGGTCGATTTTGGGACCCCATAGAGCCACTTGTAAGTGATAGGGACACTTTATTTTAATTAAGTAAAAATAAATACAAAAATGACACAAGCATATATCTTTTAGAATTTTTTTTTACATAGGATTATATATGTTGGATTTTCGATTTTAAATATTAATTATAAAGCTAAAAAGATTTCCTACATAATTATTTTTTATTTATAATTTTTAGACATTAAATAATTTAATTTATTTATGACACAATGATGATATAGTAATTACCATAATAGTGAACAATTAAGATAATTGATATTATACATACCCAAATAAATATAATTTGAAACTTTTAATGAATTAAAATAATTTTATAGGTTAATATGACATGTTAGTAATGGTTTAATTAACTTTTTTAGAATTAATAATTCTATTATGAGTTTTAAAAAAATCAACTATTGAATAGTGTCAAAATTGACATAAAAGAAGTTTTAAAAAAAATATTATATTATTAATTGATATTAAATTTCTAAAAATATAAGGTTTGGCCAAGAGACTTATATCATGATAGTTGTATCATTAATGTAGCACTTGGGGGTCTCTTGGATGTATATGGTAAGTTTATTAACCATATAATATAAAAATACAAAGAGACATTTTAAAAGTGAAACTAATTAACTAAGAGTTAATAATTAAAGATGAGGTTAATATAGTAACCCAAACCTGTCTAAATTCTATTGGTTGAATGGTTTTCGACCCATACCCAACTTAAACTTTAAATAATCAACTTTTGAGCCATTATAAACCGAATATGAATTTATTATAAATTAATATTTCCAGCTTTTCCAAAGGTACCCCTCACCCCTCTTATAAAAGGGGACTCCCCCTTCTCATTACTTCACACATTCAAAGCCTTTTTGTTCGGCCAACCCCTTCCCAAATACTCTTTCAACTTCCCTAAATACAACCTATAGGCCTTAGTTTGATCATAAAGCCAACCTAAATATCCCTTTTGATCAAATTAAAAGTAAGAACCCGAAGAAGAGGTAATGTTTTCACCACCCTTTTTCAAATTCATTTCTTCTTCAACTTCTTCTTACTTTGTTATTACCATTCTAAAATAATGAATCCAGTATCTCCTATATACTTTAATATCATTATAAATATGGTACAACCATATTCAGTATTCTATCCACCCTTTGAATAACATGTCACCATACGTGCGTACGTACGGCTTACCGTCTCCACGTCGTGGTGTAATTGTTATTCAATAAATTATTATTTTGGATGGGTATAATAATGAAGTGTAATTCAAGTAAATAATAAATATAACATGATAATTATTTTTTATATATGATATACCATCCAATTATATATTATTTTAATATCAAAAGAATGATATTTTCGCTCGTGCGTACGTACGGACTACAGTCTCCACGAACGCGATGAGATTCATTCTCTATTGTATCCATTCAAGTATAATTATCATTTTATGATTTAAAAATAATGTTTAAGGACTTTATATCATTATAGATATGATTAATATATAACCTATCCATGAAAAACATATCTTACGTAACAAAACATATAAAAGAAAACGAGTAAGTTAACACCCGAAACAACGATAATACTAAGGTATTATTAACAAATCAATGTTAAAAGATCATATATGATATAATATTAATGTATATGATTCTTGTATAATTTAATAACAATTATATCACCATTATACAGGAGGTTAACCTACCCCAACCAAGGAAAAGTACAAGGTAAGGGTTTATTTCACAATCTCTTCATTATCTGAGGTTGTTTATACGTAATTATCTACTAGGACCTCATTATCATCTACATCCATGTTTCTTGAAAGTGTATTTCAAAACATTATTACTAATTTACAGAATATGGGTTAAAGTCATTTATACCCTTGTTTGACTTTTTATAAGAAGTTTATAAAGTAATCTTTCCGTCGTTTTCCAAACAAGGTCCTTTTTAACCTTTTCGACAGAATTAAGGTAAGAATGTTTTTTTTACTTATACGGTGGGTGCAGCTATTTTCCACCGTTATAAAATTTTAAAAGATTTCTCTTACAAGATTATAAGAATATTTTCAAAGTAAATGTTTTATTTTATAATTATGTGACTTTTAAATGATTTCAAAATGAATATTTTAAGAATTTGTGAGAGGTACTCTTTATCAAGATCATAATTTTAAATGTTTTAAAGATTTATATTTCTAAATCTTTTTAATTAATGTCCTTGTTTTCAAAATGATTTTAAGGATTTATTTATGTGGACATGAATGTTTTGAAATGATATTTCTTTTCAAAAGTTTCAAAGTGGTATGGGACACTTTGATTTAAAAATCTCTTTTAAATTACTTCCTTTATAAATGTGTGACTTTTCAATAATTTCGAGAAAAGAGATATTTCTCTCAAATAGTTTTGATTTCATCTATGTCAATATCCTTTGATGGATTTTAAGCTTATTTGAATTTGAGTTATTATGATACAAAACTTTTGTATTGTATTGAAGGTTTTGTGATATGTTTTACTGTGGATGTGTTATTTTTATATCATTCATGGTTTATAGAGAAAGTATTGACATTTCGTATGCTAGTTTTAATATGAATGTTTATGTTATGTTTAAACCTTTTCATATGGGAATGCATTGGACTTAGTAAGTGACGGGTGGAGCCCGCTATAGCTCCTCGATGCATCGGTAGGTCTCATGAGACAAACTAGTGTCTTGGCACAAGGCCTTGGAAAAATCTTATTTGTAGTCTTGGCACGAGGCCTTGGCTATGTGGGTATGATAGTCTGGCATTATTCATTCTATCATTATGAAAGTGGTTATTGATGTTGCATGTGATTATTCAATTAGTAGAATATCCATGTGAATAAGTAAATGGCATTATTTCATTTTATTTTTGCCACACTATGTTGAAGTTCAAGTTTAAATGGTTTTTGTTTTAGTTATACATTGCCTTAAATGTTTATGCTTATTTATGAAAGTTTCCGTTGTATTGCTTACCCTTACGGAGCGTTTGAGCTCACCCCTTTCTATGTTTTATTTTTCCCAGGATTCCAAGAAGTATATTGTGATTGATAAGAAGGGTTAAGACAAGGGAATAATGGCATTCATAAAGGATTATTTATGTTGTTTTTTTATGTTATGAAGTGTAATGTAACATTAATGTATGTAATCTATTTTCCAAGACTGCTAAACTAATCGGTCCTTTGGGACTTGATTCCTTATAATCATGCCAATGTATTAAAATAATGCACCGACTCTGGGTAACTGGGGTCGGGACTTTAGAGTTGGTATAATAGGAAGTTTAGCAATAACCTTGGAAACTAGATATTGATAAACTCTGATTAGAGCACATATCCCTAAGATAGACTTTGAGGATTAGTATAGAAGAACTTCCTAGAATTTTGTTATTGTAGAGGTTTTGTGAGTTTTCCGAGCAATACATCTCTGTCTGGATACGAGCAGGTAGAGGCGGCTCTGGAACAGATGTACCTAGAGGTAAAACCCGAAAACACCGCTTTGAGCTAGACTCGAATGGGAACTAGTGCACGACAATGGGCCTTGCTGCACTCTTGGTTATGACACTCCCGGGGGATATTCTTAGGATAATTCTCATTTTATTTACAAACCATTATTAAGGGTTTATGAGTATATACTTCTTCAAAAGAGAAATTTTTATGATTATGGATTATATCCATAAACTATTTAATTTATGTTATGTGTCTTACAAGTTTGGTATTAGGTATTGTTATTCATAAACTAATCTAGTGTATGCCATTGTTTAGAAATGGCTCCCAGTAGAAGGAATGAGAACTCCAACAATGCACATGATCCAAAGAGAAAGAAGGATCATATCTTTCATGGTCTTAAGCCAGAATTTATAAGAGAAATAGTCTCCCATGTATTATCATCATATGAAGAAATAATATCATGTGTTGATAAGATATGTAAAGAGTTTACTGAGTCCTATGACTTTGAAGGGAAGCAAGAGAAGAGAAGGATGGAAGAGAGAAATATGGATAAAGGGAAGAGGGAAAAGAAGAATTTTCCCATATGTGATAAATGTGGGAAGAAACACCCTGGAACTTGCCTGAAAGGAATGAGAGTTTGTTATAAGTGTGGAGGAAAAGGGCACAAAGTACGTGACTGCAAGGGTAAGAAAATGGTTTCAAATGTACAATGCTTCATTTTCAAGGAGTTTGGACACTACACGAACCTATGTCCCAGTCATCATACTATGCCACAAATGATGCTATTGGATAATAATCAAGTTATGATACTACCACAGATGAAGAGGAATGATTATATTTCTTGTGTTGATTATGTCATTTGAGTGTTGTATCAACAATGTACTTGTTATAATAATTATGGAGTATATAAGGATTGTACTGCAGTACAATTTCATTAAGGACTTGAGATTGTGTGGAACAAAGAAAAGTGACTCAATAGTAGGATAAATTTTTGGAAAATATATGGTTGAGAGAATGATAAACCATAATATAGTTCTGATACCGAGGTAGTGATTTTGGAATAATACATGATTGATTTGGATAAATTATATTGGATATTCTTGACTACCTTGAAACTGATTAATGATTTGTATATTCCATCATTGTTGGGGTTTAAAACATTTTTGGATTGAAGGAGTATATCTATTATTCTTTAAGGAATAAGGGATCATGAATGTAATCAATAAGGTTTTATGGTAATTCAGGATGTTGCAATGTTTTAAAAGAATACATGACGAAGGTTTTCACATGTTATTACGCAGAAAAAAGGATCTTTATTGTGTTTACCTTCCTTATAAATTTTAGACTGAAGTATTTTGGATAGCTCTAGTTTGTATTATTTTGGATTGCCATAAAAGGATATCCCGGAGGTCGGGTGGCAACCCGTCGCGTCCGGAAAGGCCGCGAGAGTTGAACCCACAACCGAAGGGCGAAAAGGGTGTATCACCTACCACTAACCCACGTGATGTCCGAGATTAAATAATGTAGTTTTTTTTAAAATATCTGGTAGATGAAATATAAATTCGTTTTTTTGGAACCCTATACGAATAGGATAAATAGAATATATTTTTTTCATTCTATTATCTTTTAGAGTGAAAGATGAGTTTGTGGTAGAAATTAGTTAAAGGATGGAACTCTACTTGTCAAGAATATATTTTTCTTCTTCTCTTATTCTATGAAGAAATTAATTCTTATAATTTATTTAAGGAATCCTAAAACCAAAAATGTGTTATCCTAATACCCTATGTTTTTTTGAACCGATGGTATTTCAAATCATCATAGATTGATGAATTTAAGGACCACAATTTTACACTTGTCTGTGATTGATGACCTCAATCACTACCTATAAATATTTACGTTTTTCCTCCAATTATATGTCTCTAATTGCCACCAATGTTCTCCTAATCGAGATCATCATTTGGTGGTGACCCTTTCATTTCTCTTTTCCTCATATTAAGACTAAATTTTAGTAACCCAATTTCCGATGTGGGTTTTCCCACAAAGATATTTTCTATTTTCAACCTTTTATTTTCGAAGAACAATTTCAAAATGAGAGGACGCAATTTATTGAAGGAGGGGAGAATGTAACACCCCAAGATTTCATAGTGTGTTATTTCTTCAAAATAATTCAATAACTTGCACTACACGCAACACCGAGTTCAAGTGCACCATGACTTACCAAACAAACCGTTCAAAAGACGCTATGAATAGTATTAACTAAATTTTAAACTTTATATAATCCTTATAATTTATAATCCATATTATGAGTTTCTTAGACATAATGTAAGAACAAATTCCTTTTTTTCAGATAAAAGAAGTATTTTTCAAAAATGCACTTTTACCAACTTTAATAGTGAACCCTTTTTAAATCCAATATTTTAAACTTTTATATATTAAATCTGACTAAATAAATTTATTCTTTAGAATGGGGAAATAAAAAATTTACAATGTAACACCCCAAGCTTCCACGATACGCTTCTCTTTGAATAATACAGTAGCGTGTGTTGTAGGCAACTTCGAGTTCTAACACACACCATAACCAAATCAAACTAGCCGTTATGAATAGTAATACCTACTTTTTAAAATTTTATAAATTTTATCTCTCAAAATGGACTTCATTTTTGGATTCGGAATATCAAATTTAGCCTAAGGTAAAATTTTGGTACTTTTCGGATAACTTTAATATTTTGATGAATAGTGAAAATTACTAAATTTTAATTAAAAACAACTTTTTTAATCGAAATAATTTATATTGATAAATTATGAATTTGAGTGGTTTTAAAGCATATTTAGAATATATTTTTACGATTTAATACAATGTTGTTCATTGGACATAATTTCACAATTAAACCGAACATAAACAAGTATCAATCTTTTGATAGTTATTATATCTTAAAAACACGTTTTTTGTTTTGACAACGAGAACTAATTTTAAATTAATTTCTGCCACTTCTGTGTTTTGAATTTGGAAAAATGGATTCCATATTTGGAATCAGGATTTTCAAATTGTGTAAATAGGTAACTTTTATTTTTAGACATTTTGAATAATTATTTCGGTAAATATTTTATTTACCATGGTTAAGGGTAAATCCGGTAAATAAGGGTTAAAAACTAATATTATAATAATACTAAATTATCCTAAAACGTGTCCTAACCTTATTGGTGGATACATTTATGACCATGGGCATCTTTGGGTCGATTTTGGGACCCCATGGAGCCACTTGTAAGTGATAGAGACACTTTATTTTAATTAAGTTAAAATAAATACAAAAATGACACAAGCATATATCTTTTAGAAAAACAATTTTTACATAGAGTTATATATGTTGGATTTTCGATTGTAAATATTAATTAGAAATATAAAAAGATTTCATACATAATTATTTTTTATTTATAATCTTTAGACATTAAATAATTTAATTTATTTATGACACAATGATGATGCAGTAATTACCATAATAGTGAAAAATTAAAATAATTGATATTATAAATACCCAAATAAATATAATTTGATACTTTTAATGAATTAAACTAATTTTATAGGTTAATATGACATGTTAGTAATGATTTAATTAACTTTTTTTTAAGTAATAATTCTGTTATGAGTCTTACAAAAATCAACTATTGAATAGTGTCAAAATTGACATAAAAGAATTTTTAAAACAAATATTATATTATTAATTGATATTAAATTCATAAAAATCTAATGTTCGGAAAAGAGACTTATATAATGATAGGAGTATCATTAATGGACCACTTGGGGGTCTCTTGGATGCATATGGTAAGTTTATTAACCATATAATATAAAAATACAAAGAGACATTGTAAAAGTGACACTAATTAACTAAGAGTTTATACTTAAATATAAGGTTAATATAGTAACCCAAACCTATCTAAATTATATTGGTTGAATGGTTTTCGACCCATAACCACCTTAAACTTTAAATAATCAACTTTGGAGCCATTAGAAACCGAATATGAATTTATTATAAATTAATATTTCCAGCTTTTCCAAAGGTGCCCCTCACCCCTCTTATAAAAGGGCACTCCCCCTTCTCATTACTTCACACCTTCAAAGCATTTTTGTTCGGCCATCCCCTACCCAAATACTCTCTCAACATCACTCACTACAACCTAGAGGCCTTATTTTGATCGGAAAGCCAACCTAAAGAGCCCTTTTGATCAAATCAAAAGGAAGAACCCAAAGAAGAGGTAATGTTTTCACCACCCTTTTTCAAATTCATTTCTTCTTCAACTTCTTCTTCCTTTGTTATTACCATTATAAAATAATAAATCTAGTATCTCCTATATACTGTAATATCATTATAAATATGGTACAACCATATTCAGTATTCTATCCACCCTTTGAATAACATGTCACCATATGTGCGTACGTACGGCTTACCGTCTCCACGTCGTGGTGTAATTGTTATTCAATAAATTATTATTTTGGATGGGTATAATAATGAAGTGTAATTCAATTAAATAATAAATATAACATGATAATTATTCTGTATATATGATATACCATCCAATTAAATATTATTTTAATATCAAAAGAATGATATTGTCGCTCGTGAGTACGTACGGACTACCGTCTCCACGAACGCGATCAGATTCATTCTCTATTGTATCCATTCAAGTATAATTATCATTTGATGATTTACCTTAATATCATTATGTATATGATTAAGATATAACCTATCCATGACAAACATAGCTTACGTAACAAAACATATAAAATAAAACGAGTAAGTTAACACCCGAAACAACGATAATACTAAGATATTATTAACAAATCAATGTTAAAAGATCATATATGATATCATATTAATGTATATGATTCTTTTATAATTTAATAAAAATTATTTCACCATTATACAGGAGGTTAACCTACCCCAACCAAGGAAAAGTACAAGGTAAGGGTTTATTTCACAATCTCTTCATTATCTGAGGTTGTTTATACGTAATTATCTACTGGGACCTCTTTATCATCCACATCCATGTTTCTTGAAAGTGTATTTCAAAACGTTATTACTAATTTACAGAATATGGGTTAAAGTCATTTATACCCTTGTTTGACTTTTTATAATAAGTTTATAAAGGAATCTTTCTGTCATTTTCCAAACAAGGTCCTTTTTAACCTTTTCGACAGAATTAAGGTAAGAATGTTTTTTTTACTTATACGGCGGGTGCGGATATTTTCCGCCGTTATAAAAATTTAAAAGCTTTCTCTTACAAGATTATAAGAATATTTTCAAAGTAAATGTTTTATTATATAATTATGTGACTTTTAAATGATTTCAAAATGAATATTTTAAGAATTTGTGAAAGGTACTCTTTATCAAGATCATAATTTTAAATGTTTTAAAGATTTATATTTCTAAATATTTTTAATTAATGTCCATGTTTTCAAAATGATTTTAAGGATTTATTTATATAGACATGAATGTTTTGAAATGATATTTATTTTTAAAAGTTTCAAAGTGGTATGTGACACTTTTATTCAAAAATCTCTTTTAAATTACTTCCTTTATAAATGTGTGACTTTTCAATAATTTTGAGAAAAGAGATATTTCTCTCAAATAGTTTTGATTTCATCTATGTCAATATCCTTTGATGGATTTTAAGCTTATTTGAAGTTGAGTTATTATGATACAAAACTTTTGTATTGTATTGAAGGTTTTGTGATATGTTTTACTGTGGATGTGTTATTTTTATACCATTCATCGTTTATGGAGAAAGTATTGACATTTTGTATGCTAGTTTTAATACGAATGTTTATCTAATGTTTATACCTTTTCATATGGGAATGCATTGGACTTAGTAAGTGACGGGTGGAGCCCGCTATAGCTCCTCGATGCATCAGTAGGTCGCATGAGACAAACTAGTGTCTTGGCACAAGGCCTTGGCAAAATCTTATTTGTAGTGTTGGCACGAGGCCTTGGATATGTGGGTACGATAGTCTGGAATTATGCATTCCATCATTATGAAAGTGGTTATTGATATTTCATGTGATTATTCGATTAGTAGAATATCCATGTGAATAAGTAAATGTCATTATTTCATTTTATTTTTGCCACACTATGTTTATGTTCAAGTTTAAAAGGTTTTTGTTTTAGTTATACATTGCCTTAAATGTTTATGCTTATTTATGAATGTTTCCGCTGTATTTCTTACCCTTACGAAGCATTTGAGATCACCCCTTTCTATGTTTTATTTTTCCCAGGATTCCAAGAAGTATATTGTGATTGATAAGAAGGGTTAAGATAAGGGAATAATGGCATTCATAAAGGATTATTTATGTTGTTTTTTTATGTTATGAAGTGTAATGTAACATTAATGTATGTAATCTATTTTCCAAGACTGCTAAACTAATCGGTCCTTTGGGACTTGATTCCTTGTAATCATGCCAATGTATTAAAATAATGCACCGACTCTGGGTAACTGGGGTCGGGACGTTACAAAAAACATGAAGCAAATATCTAATTTATGGAAATACATACCCTTAATAGTTTAACCTCTTGATGGATGACACATATTGTGCATTGTATCTATATCATTCAATGTACCAAGCTAATTAAATATTGTGAGATTAAAAATAAAGAGATAAAAAAAGAAGTGGAAATAGAGTATGTCCATCTAGTATACTTAGGGTAATTTTAACATATCCTACCACCCTCACATCTATCAAAATAAAAAAGGGGGAAGTCATTGTTATGATTAAGCATAGTCCACCCCATACCATAGTGTTGTGGGAATTTTTACCGAACCCACCTTTGAGACATTTGGTATTATTATGAATATGAGCATATCCATAAGAAGACCTGTATGTGTTTTTTTCCACCAAAGATTCACGACTCCTCCACTCCACCATGGTTATGTTCAATAAATATTATATGATAATAATCATTCAGGAATGACTCAATGATCAATATAAAAGTGAGAACCAAGTAAGTTATTAGAATACCATTATGGGTTTCAAGGGAAAAAAATATATTCATGGTATGTTCAAATTAAGATTCTAATATATCACTTGAAGGATACACAAGCACTGGTCAACATCCCTACTTCTTTGTTCGGATAAATATTTGATTTTTGTTTTTTATTGCGTGTTTGTGAATGTTTTCATTTCAAACCCAATAGATAATAAAATCCTAAAATGAGAGTGTAATATCATTAAGAGGATTAATATATTTAATATGTGGTTCCTTCGAATGTTTTAAATGAGGGTATATGAACATGACACCAAAGTTAGACTTATGAATTCATATTTCATCTAAAATTATAAACACCACTCATTAAATGAGCTTCTAACGAATAAAAAGGTAAAAGGTTTTCTCTATATATAACACACCAACCACATGAATAATATGATTCTCTCCAGATCATGATAACATTTAATAGTATGAAGCT
This sequence comes from Viscum album, assembly GCA_963277665.1. Lineage (NCBI taxonomy): Eukaryota > Viridiplantae > Streptophyta > Magnoliopsida > Santalales > Viscaceae > Viscum > Viscum album. The sequence continues at coordinate 766,180,217 of OY728129.1, forward strand.
AGGTTAGAGAAGTTTAGCTAACATAATACCAAGTAAATTTTAAGGAATATACCTACTAAGAGAACCTCTAGAAATGTGGCTAGTATTCCTCCTCTAATAAATCCACTCTATAAAAAAGATAATTCTCAACAAAAAATGGTTGAGCCAAGATATATGATCAACCAAAAAAGAAAATATTCTACCCCACCCCAATGACCATTGATATTTAATAATTTCCTTTAATAGGGTATAAAATACAACCAACCAAATGGAGTTATCGTATAACAACTTAAAGGAAAGTACTGAAAGTAGGCCCAAATAAGCTAACCATATTAGGATCTTTCTTATAATTCCATAAAAGAATTATTCTAGTTGATAGTACCTATATAAATTCTTGAATCCATTGAATCATTTACTACTCAAATGGAATCCATGGAGGTTTTTATCACACAATTATAACCAGTGAGAAACCCATATTTTATGTGGGTGGATTTAATTACTCCACTATCAAATTTTAGATATATTAATTTCCAAACATTCAAAAGCATGGGAGACCTAGAACAATATCTCATTCATTTCTTTTATTTTTAATCCCCAAAATTGGAAAACATGATAATTAGGATGTGGAGAAACTCATGTTATTTGTAAAAACCTTATATGGAATTGAATTCATATTTTATAGAAACATATGAGCCGAAATCATTTCTATGTGGAAAGAAAATTAATGGAAGTGCCTCTAAAATTTATATCTATTATAAAGAATATCATTTTACTAGACATCGTAATCAATAAATTGAGATAAAATTACGGGGTTTCATATTTAATCGCTAGGTTAAAAGGATTAACATATTCCTTATATATGATACTTGTATAAGTTCATATATTGGGGATACATATATATAATCTATGGGATCAACAAAAAACACCACTCATCCCTCTAATGTGCCAAGGGGGTTTCTGAGAGTTCACAACAATAGTGTAATGATTTAAGGGTTACATTAAACTATACAAAAACAAATCATAGTCAATGAAAAAAATAAATGGAAAATATTAGGATAAACAGAGACTACATGTCATGACCCTACCCCTTGGGTCCCTTTGGTATAGTGTAAGTATAAGCCACTACTACCACAAGATCACCTCCATAGGTCAAGGGTTGTCGAACAAAGTCAATAAGGAATAATGAATATGGGTACCCAATTCTTAATGTACCTATATGCACAAACCAACCCACCTCCATGAAGAAGTGGCAAGGAATAATAATAAATTATTATAACATCTAAAGTAAAAAAGATTTCATAAAACAACCTCTATATAATACAAAAGAGTGTGGTAGTGTAATATGAAATGTATTGGTAAATATAGATTCCCTACTAGAACTATTTTCCCAACCATAAAATAACCAAAAAATAAATGCTGAGAGATTATGACACTAGATCTCCAAGACTTGACCACCGTATGTGGTCAAATGCACCTAAGTATCCCTTTGTTCCTTAGAAATTAGCATCGACCTATCCATAATCTACATAAGTCATGACACATTCATGAAGATACCATGAAGGTGTGATTATATACATACCATGTAGGTTGACCCAAAAATGGAGGGGCATAAATAGGTGACACAATAGAATTAGTTAGCTCAACCCAAAGAAAGAGGGAAATGAAACCCAAAAATGAAGATATATTCTCATAAAAGAAACTCATACAAGTGTGAAACTGGATATCCATATCACATCCTAGCTTAGGAAAGAGTTTTCCAATATTTCCAATGGTCTATCATTATTTCCCAACATCTTGCATATATGTACAAAGAAATAAATGTGATCAGGACCCACACCTCGTCACTATGTCACACATTCAAGGGGAACAATCTATAAGTATATGACCCATGTGCTAGTGAATTACAGTGGGTACCACTTAGTATATATAGAACCCAGTAACTAGTCCATAAGGGGGTACAACGTTATATAGAGAGAACCTAATCCATAGTCGATTAGGGGGTACCACTTCTTATGTAGAGGACCCACACCTTAGTCTGTCAGGGGGTATGACTTAGTAGGTATAGAACCCACACCCTATTCAATAAAGGGGAACCACTCAGTATGTAGAGGAACCATGGATTGGTCCATCAGGGGGTACCACTCGGTAGGTTGATATAGTACGCAAGCCCTAATCAATAATGGTGGAACCACTCAGTAGGTAGAGGTGTATGGGGGAACCTATCCCTAGAATTACCTGTGGATTTTTAACCTTGTTCTAACTCTGATTATCCTTCCTGATCACTACCCTCATCGAGAACTTCCTAAAGAATCATCATTCTTCGAAAACCACACATCATATCTCAAAATACACTATTATGGCCACCATCAATTTCTACAGGTAAATACACATGGGATAGTCTACTCACTGGCTAAAATCCCAGTTAAAATGAATGTTATATAAGAGGTATAACATTCTAAAGATATACACATCATGTAAGGGGTCCACAAGGAATGTGTTCTCGCTCCTCTATATGGTTGTGTCCTCATAAACACACGAATTTCTAGCCATGTAGTATTAGGCATGTTATGGTACTACATGGTGTGTATCGGCCTCCCAAATAATTTCTATGACCTCATATTTGTTCTCATGTACACTATCCATGTGTGAGTACATGATAGGTCCCATGAAACACATCCATGTTAGGGTTAGGCTGACACTCAACTTGTGACATCATCTGAATCCCATGCACTCTTTTAAGTACACAATATATTCCCTACCATATATGGCATACAGGGAGACATAGTCCCATGTGTTTCTGTCCTCTATACATTCCAAGATGAATAGTTATGGGTCACATGGAATGTGGTCTACCCATAGGACATGTCGTATTTAACTCCAACATGAAACCATATCCACCACATAAAACTGGACTAAACAATGTGTGTTCATCAAACTACATACCATGTATATTATGATTTTTGAAAAATATAGATATTACTACATTCACAAGAACTTACATTGAATGTGCATGTTGAACACCCATAATCATAGGAATCCTCCTCTGGTTGTCTATTTCCAATCCCCTATTACTAGACAGTTCAATCCAGATCCTCCCATAAGATTCACACACACCGCTCGTCACTAGTTGTACCTCTCACCGCTTCACTAGATCCTGATTCATGGTGGGGTCACCCACATCTTGTCTCATACCTCGATCTATTATTAAAAACCAATTGATTCATCATACATGGGTTCACCATGAATCTAGGGGTTTGATCACGCTCCAACCATCCCCGAAATTTTGAACCATGATCTCGTATGATGTAGAACGCAGTGAACGGTGTGGGAAAAAAAATAAAAAAGGTGCAGAAACCGTTTTTCATGTGGTCTTGACCAAAATTTTCATAATTAGGAATAAATTGGGTGAAATATTTTCAGGGAAATATAAAAATGATTAAAAATTATTCCTTATATGGGGATCATGCAATGGGTGAAAAAACATAGAATCAAAATAAGATTATAATCCATGATCCAAAAAATTAATTAGTTTGGTGAAAAACAAAAATTAATGAGCCCTACCTAGATATTGGATTGTTTATTGATGAGTAACATAGTTTCCAATGATAAAGAGAACTAATTGTAATCATTTCTCCTCGATTAACCTTGATCATAATGTCGGTTACTGTCTGATTTTAATACACCAATGAAAAATGGTGGAATCTTCCTCTCACTTATCTATTGGTTATGAAACTAATCCTATAGATTTTATATAACATCATATTTACAGAGGATAAATGGGTCTTTTCATGAAATGAAACAATTAAATAAAAAATATAATGATCTTTATGTACCCGCCAGTGGTTGTCTCATCCGAAAATCTGACACCCACCAACATTTGGACACACCTGAGGTAAACCCTATACTCCGAATTCAACTGTGGTCTCAGACTTTTGATTTGAGAATCTATTTTGGATATATTTCATTATTTATAAAAACATGGTCATTTTGATATATAAATATATTTAATATTTTTATAAAATTTATTTCATACTCTCTTGGAATTAGTATCATGCATCGTCTCAACACCTAACATCGATTTTGTTAATATATTTCAATGTATTTTAAGGAAAAATTGAGTCTTTAAATTATTCTATCGTTCAATAATTTCATCCACAAAAAATGACAATCTAATAAGAAAAGGTGGGAATACTAGGCCTTCATTTGGATCTCCCACTTTTAAGAGCTATCCAACATGCTTCCATGCTACCACAAGACACAAACCAAGGGAATGGTCTCTCAACACAAAATAATTTCATGTCAATCATCTATTTCCACCAGGTATACTCTACCAAGTAGTCTTTATTATTGATTTACATCTCTCCCTATTAAATAATGTGTATAGTATCATGCATGTATCTCCTTGGTTGTGACACATAGAAGATATCATACACCCGCTCTTATTACAGTGATAAAGAAGAGATGTAAGAAACCTAACCAACCCTATAAAATATCCCAAATGAAATAATGATCCTCCAAGATGGGTTTCCTCCACATACAAATCTCTTAAATCCACATCATGGGGATACTCTCAGGAAAACATAGCCTGCCAGCATGAACTTCAATAGACTACGTTGTTGACATCAAAATATTTTTTTCTATTATGGGTTTTCCCCATCCACTCATTGATCACCGAGACATTCTCCATTGTCACATACACCATATATGACATAAAAAAATATGCCTCACCAATCACAGTATAAAATAAGGGTTACCTACCGTTTCGATTGTATATTCCCTTTAAAGGACCCATGGAAATAGTAGAGTGATATTTATTATTATAAGCAATATCTACCAAAAGAAATTTATCCTCCCATCTATATACAAAGTCTAACACACAATCTCTCAACATATCCCATAACACCTTGATAGTGTGATTGATATTAACATCCTTATTAGGGTGAAAATCTATACTAATCCTAAAATAGTTCCAAATTATTCTAGGATTACACTTCACAATTATATCATGAACCACACATCATGGTTGGGGACAATTTTCAAGGGAACCCCATATATGAATACAATATATTGTATGTATAATTTCACCAAATACTCTACTGAACTTTGTTTCCTAATAACAAGGAAGCGTACCAACTAGGTAAGTTATTCAACTGTCACCCATATGGTATCATTTCCTATCATTCTCTGCAGAATCCCAATCACAATGTCCATGGATATGCTATCCTAGTCCCACTTAGAGATCTCAAGTTGTTGAAAGAAACCTAATAGAACATAGTTCTCATCCTTCACATGATAATATGTGAGAAATTTATAGATGAACTCATCCACACTCTACCTCATTAAATACCAACAAAAAATCCACTTATGTTCCATTTACATATTCCCATCCCCAAGATGTACAACCAAAGGATAAGTGTGAAACTCACTCATCACCTCCTCCCACACTAATATTAGAACCTCTATCCATCTCAAGAAAAGGATGTTGTGTTTCCATCTTTCAAAGAATCTATGTAGTGAATCTCCTGAGGATATATTGTCATGGAGTACTTGAAATTCAATTTATCCAAGATGATCCTCCCTCACACGCTTGATAAGCATAAGAGTCAACATTTTCAACTAAATATAAGTTGCACCCTACTCCTCTATCATTGGTTTATTTAATGAAGTCATCCGCTTAGAGTCAACCTACACAAAAAAAGATTACAAATTCCTACTATGTGAATTTGACACTATGTTTCCCTTCTTATGAGTGTAGACTACCTCAATGTAATATTTCTACAAGAACTCCAACTAGAGCTTCAATATGAGGTTTAGATCTCTTTGTGTGAAGATCGGTCCAAGACACTATTGGCCTGATTAGATAACAAACTACACTCCAATAAGATAGTGTATCCAAATCCTCATAGAGAAGACTAATGTAGCTAACTCTAGGTCATGGGTCATGTATTTATTCTTGTGGTATCTCAGCTACCTGAACCCATACAAAATCACTACCAGCCTCTACATTAATACATTGATGAGCCTATCTCTATTGGAATAGTAATACACTTCATAATCTATGTCCTCCTTCAGTAGTCTCAAAATGAGATAACTCATCATCTTAAGCCTAAACCCTTTAATGGATATAGGGTATTTCTCAGTCTAGGTAAATGGATTCCCATTCCATGACATGATAGTTAAAGGGGATGGATTCTATGATAATTCCACCATGAATCTCATGTATTTCCCCTTTAAGAAAAGAAAATGGCCCCCCTCTGATAAATATATTTGGTGGATGATAAAAAACTACTGCATTGATATTTTTTGGGTCCACAAATAGTCCATGCTCAGAAATTACATGCCCCAAAAAGTGATCCTCATGGATCCAGAACCAGCACTTTGTGACCTAACCATAATGCTAGTGCTCCCAATGCAAGTCTAGAACTGTCCTCAAGTTATCATCAGGCTCCTCTATTTATTCGGAGTATATTTTTATGTCATCAATGAATAAAATTAATAATTGGTGAAATTATGATATGAATATCATGTTCCATAAAATCCATAAACACAAATGGTGGTATTTGTAACATCAAAGGAATCACCAAGAACTCAAAGTGTCTATAGTGACATCAGAATTCCAAATTCATATTATCATCCTTGAAAAATCACATCTGGTGGTAGTAGGAACTTTGATCGATCTTTAAGAGTTATCTAGTGCCATGAAACTGATCATAGATTTCATTGATCTCAGGTAAGGGGAACTTATTCTTTATTATTGCCTATTTCATGTGGAGATAATAAAAAAATACATAGGCTCATGTCTTCCTTTTTCATGAAAAATAGTTTTTTTTGTGGGACACACTTGTTCTGATAAGACTTTCTCTTGAAGGTCCTCGAACATCACTCTCAGCTCATGGATCTCTATAGGGGCCCTCAAATATTCCATAGAAGAGAACAAAATGGTCATGGTATGCATGCCGATGAAAAACACCATCTCCCTCCCCATAAGTAGTCTAAGAATGCATTTAGGGAATACATCCATATAATCCACCATTAATAAATGAGAATATATGCTAGAAGATCCCACTAGAACATGGGATAAACTCAAAAACTGATGGGAAATGGGTTTTAGCTTCATGATCATAAAACCCACCCACTCTACCAGGATACCTCTCTCCCACAGAAAGAAAAATATCAACAAATATTTCTGTATTCATAGAACAAATCTGTAGTGATATTCAATATTTTCCTAGAAAGATGAAAAACATTATATATCCAAGATGAAATCATAAGGTGTAATCAAGATGAAAAGAGGTCCCACAGGAAACTCTCTCCACTAACAGATAACTCACATTGTTGGTAGATAAATGATATTGAAGAAGTGTTCCTAGTATGAACCTAAAGGAAAAGATATTAGGATAAAGTATTTATTGGGAGATCCAACTCTCACGCCAATAGTAATGATTTGATGAAATAACTCACACCTATTTCTACTATTACTAAGGAAATCGTATAATAAGCATGTAATGGCCCAGACCTCTCTGGTCCATTACTTTGTGAAAATGTGGTGTTTGAGGTGTTCCGGGAGGTCAAGGAAACTTATCCTCAACACTTAGCCAAATTTCCAATTCAGTGAACTGTGTTTTATCAGGGAGATTCAGTGAATAGTGTTCTATCAGTGAGGTTTAGTGAACATTGTTCTATCGGTGAGGTTTAGTGAACATTGTTCTATCAGTGAGGTTCAATGAACAGTGTTTCCAGAATGGTGAGGTCTATCGGTAACCTCTAATGGTAGGTGTATAGTAACGGTAACGGTGAGGTCGATCGGTAACCTCTATCGGTAACCTCTAATGGTAGGTGTAAAGTAATGGTATGTGTACAGTGTTTCCAGAATGGTGAGGTCTATCGATAACCTCTACCGGTAACCTCTAATGGTAGGTGTACAGTAACGGTAAGTGTACAATGTTTCCATAACGGTGAGGTCTATCGGTAACCTCTATCGGCAACCTCTAATGGTTGGTTTACAGTAACGGTAGGTTTACAGTGTTTCCAGAATGGTGAGGTCTATCGGTAACCTCTATCGGTATCCTCTAACGGTAGGTATACAGTAACGGTAGGTGTACAGTGTTTCCATAACGGTGAGGTCTATTGGTAACCTCTATCAGAAACCTCTAACGGTAGGTGTACAGTAACGGTATGTGTACATTGTTTCTAGAATGGAGAGGTTCTAATGGTGAAGTTCATGAACAATGTTTTTCCTTTACCAAATTTTGAGTATGTGAACAGTGTTTCCAGCTTCCTACAGTTTTGCCCCTTTGACGTTTCCTTTGACGTAAAATAAATTTAAAGCCATATTTTAAGGACTCTTAAGGCCGATTCAAAGTCCATAAATTCTATATTAATTATTACTAAGGCCCGAGATGTTTTTACTTGTTCAAACCGCATGTTTTAATGCGACTCTCTTTTAATGGGAAATCAAGCGTATCTTAACCCGCCACTCCGTTAAATCTTCTAAAGGGACGAGATATCTTCCCCCATAATTCTTCCTCTTTGTTCTCGACTATGAGACGATAGAACCTTTCATTCCTTCTCATAGTAGTTTCACAGTCAAACTTTCCTCCTTGGATTGGTTCCACTCTATTTTGATGAAACCAAGTAGTATCGATCAATCTTCGATATAAGGTATGTTTTATCGTCATTCTTTTGGGTTTATCTTCTCCTGTTTCTCATTTCCATATTATATTATGCAATATCCTTGCTTCTAATGGAGTTTTCTTGGGGTTCAATTGGTGTTCTCGTACCGTGGCATCCTCGGGTGGATGCAATTGTCGCGAGAGGAGAATCGTGACCCGTTGTGTGGTTAAAGAACGTCAAGAACTATTTGAGGTAGGGGATTCATTGCTTCTATTTTATTTTACATTCAACTGTATTGTTAGCATGTTTTATCCCACTGGACCACAATGTAATTGACATAATAAATATTTGAACCGGATAAATAAATTGATATCGATCGTATGTTATTGCCCCTTGTTTTGCTAGATAGTGTGATATCTATGATTTCTTTGATTAGGTGTTCGTTCTTGATGAAAATTGGAAAAGAACGTAAACCAGAAGTAATTGATAATTGTTGTCTATGGATAAAGAGTCATGTAAATGAATCTAGTTCTTTTTTTTAATTTTATTTTAATCAAATTAGTACAGTAAGAATGTTTAATTATTTGGTATAGCTTACTGATTAGGTTTCATAAATTTTGGAACCTATGAATAATAAATCTATTAATTTAATATGGATTAAAGAACTATTTATTTGATAACTCCTTGAAGGGTTCTGAGTTACCCTCTTGATTGTTAAAGGGCCAATAGCCCAATTGATGTTATGTTTTTTTTTCTACTGCTTGTGTTGTGATGTGATCCAGGATGGGTGTTGTGATATGTGGGGGCATGGAGGCTTTTGGTTGTGGCAAAAGATGATGCCTAGAGTGGCGAGATGCATCAGTTTATGCAAGTGGGTGTTGGGGAGGACACTAGGGATGATGGAATGAGATGGATGTGACTATTGGATGCTTTCTCTTTTTGATTGGTTTTTTATCTTCTTTAATTTTCCCCACTGCTCAAGGTAGCTGGTCTTACTTACCCTTTTTCCGAAAGAGGCAAAGAAACATGGGGTATGCCACGTTCTTTCTGTGTTTAGCTTCTCAAGGAAGGATGGGTATATTCTCTTAGTATAAGCGGAAAATACTCGATAGGTAGTACATCTACTCACCGTGTTGATCTCCTTGTGTTTAGTAGCATAGAATGTTTTTCTAGAATGCCTGGGAATGTGGGAATGTAATTCTATAATTAATAATAGAATAAATGGTGTTAACCCATGGGGTTGGCGTTTGCTGGAACATAATGATGAGGTTGTAATTTTGAAGGAAAAATTGACTTTGGGTTTGATACTAATGAAATTTAATGTGGAATTGTTCATGGTTAATTAAAGTTTAAAAATTAATTCACGTAAAGTGGAACTAATAAAAAAAGGGAATTAAGTAATCTAATAAAGCTCTTTAAATGATTGTGTGCTTATAGGATATCTAGTCTTAGAAGTAGCAGCCCGGAGTCTGAGAGACGTTAGCTGCAGTTATGTCTAAGACTAAGTTATTCCCATAGTGTGGTTGTGTGATATAGTATATCTTATAATTTTTGTGTTTCTATATGCTACTCCACCCAGTAATTAAGAGAAACTGACACCCTAGGGATTCTGAGCCCTGGGGGGGGGGTGTGTGTTTTCCCCAACATTTTGGTGGGAGGATAAATGGCTGACCACCCCCTTTGGCCCTGCTCTCTTCTCTTGGTAGTTTCCTATGCTGGTAGGCACAACAGTTAGTTTTCCCCATATATGTGTGTAGAGGACTGTAATGGCTTGTGGTTATTCACACACATATATTCTGGATATAGTATCCTATGGACTACTATAGGTGTAACGTGTATAGGCTATGATGGCTTGAGGATCCTTACTCAGTGTATGGTCTGTAATGGATTGAGGTGTAATACCTGATGTATGATACACATTACGCGGGCTGTGGTGGATCTTAGAAACTACCTGGTTACTTTTATTATCCAGACGTGGTGGTTTTGTTGCACGAGGTGCATGTTGTGGTGCTTCGCCCAGGTGTCTGTAGGCAAACCTTTTTAGAGAGAGATGCTCAGGACGTGCGATGTTGGGGAAAATTGGTAAACCAGTGGGGAAGTAGTAGCGGGTTACCTTTGATATTATTTATTATATGATATATTCTTGTATGTGTTACTTGGTGAGAGTATCCATGGTGAGGTTGGGAACTTAGTATACCTGTTTAGGTGACGAGTTAGTTTCACTTGTTGTTCACTGTGCTTTAGCATGATTTCGTTAATTTTACATGAGTGTCTTCGAAGAGGATCCTATTGAGTATACTGTTATACTCACCCTATGTATATAAAAACTATTTTTGAGGACACTTGGAGTAGGCTGAAGATCAAGCATGTTTCTACTAGCTTGGGGTTGTAGGAGCTATCCGGGCTTGTGGTTCCTGCTATTTTTACTTTATTTGGGTACTTGTAGTTTTTACCATCCAGTTGTAGTACTTTTTCATGACATTTCCCTTCCTCAGAGAGAAAAGCGCAGCCATGCTGGTGGTCATCATCAGGTCCAGAGAGGCCATGGAGGAGGTCGTGGTCCACATCATGCTCTAGCGTTTCCAGCTCTAGGTGATCCAGACATCATTTGAGGTGCCCTTTTCTTGTTTTATACCTTGGTGTATGACTTTTTTGATTCAGGAGATACACACTCCTTCATATCACCTACCCTTGTCCATGCTTTGGGACTTGAGGTAGAGAGGCTTCCAGTGCCCTTGGTGTTGACTACACCAGTTGGAGGTCGAGCTGACTTGTTTGAAGTATGTAGAGACTGTGAGCTATTGTTGGGGAAACAACTCTCTTGGGGAGATTTCCTATGTTTAAGAATACAACCATACGATGTCATCCTCGGCATGGATTGGTTGTATTCGGTGCAGGCTATCGTGGATTGCTTCAGGAAGAAGGTCATTTTCATTGGTGCAGATGGAGAGCCTGTGGTATTTGTTGGTGAGCGATATCCTCGTATGGGTCATAGGCACGTTCCATATTTATCATCCATGATGGATAAGATGATGTTGAGTTCTTCAGAGGGTCAGTAGTTGGCATTTCCTAGGGTCGTAGAGGAGTACCCCGATGTCTTTCCTGAAGAGGTTTTATCATTACCCCCTTGATGAGAGATCGAGTTTGGGATCAGCCAGGAGCATCTTATATCTCTATATATCCATATAGGATAGCCCCTTTCGAGTTACGAGATCTACATATACATCTTGATGGTCTGTTATAATGCGGTTTTTTTCATCCAAGTGTGTCACCGTGGGGTGCACCAGTTTTGTTCGTGAAGAAGGCCGACGACATTTTGCAGTTGTTTGTTGATTATCGTTGCTTAAACAAAGTGACAATAAGGAATCACTATCCTCTACCATGTATTGACGATTTATTCGATCAACTGAAGGGTGAAAGATGGTTCTCAAAGATCGACTTGCAGCTAGGATATCATCAGATGCGTGTGAAGGATGAGGATATCCCGAAGACTACTTTCCATTGTCGTCATAGGCATTATGAGTTCATTGTAATGCTGTTTGGCATGAATAATGCTCCAGCTATATTAATGGGATTGATGAATGCTGTGTTCCGTGAGTTCCTGGAAAATTTTGTGGTAGTTTTCATCGACGAAATCCTTGTGTACTCCTCATCTGAAGAGGAGCATGCAGAGAATCTACATGCCATTTTGGGAGTTCTTCGTCGACATCAACTGCTTGGGAAGTTGTCGAAGTGTGAATTTTGGGCTCGAGAAGTCCATTTCTTGGGGAATGTTGTGTCCCAATAGGGAGTAGCTGTGGATCCATCAAAGATATAAGTAGTTGTGTCATGGGAAGCCCCCAACATAGTTTCAGAGGTGCGAAGTTTCCTTGGTCTCGTAGGCTACTACAGGAGGTTCGTAGCTAATTTCTCACGGGTTGTGACTCCTCTGATAGATTTTACCAGGAAGGATCAGGCATTCATATGGATTGATCAGTGTCAGGTAGCTTTCGAGTATCTAAAAAAGAATTTATTAAGTGCTCCAGTTCTTTGTCCTCCAGCTGAGGGAGTTCAGTTTGATGTTTTCTGCGATGCTTCACATCTGGGGTTAGGCTGTGTTCTCATGCAGCAGAGGTTAGTTGTTTCTTATGGGTCTCGACAGTTACATCCCCATAAATGTAACTATGCCACTCACGATCTTGAGTTGGCATCCGTGGTGTTTGCCCTGAAGTTGTGGAGATATTACCTCATTGGTGAGGGCTTTTTGGTTCTCACCGATCATAAGAGTTTGAGGTATGTTTTCTCCCAGCATGACCTAAACTTATGACAACGTCAGTGGATGGAGTTCTTACTGGAATATGACTTCGAGATATCATATACAACTGTAAAGGGGAATGTTGTAGCTGATGTGCTGAGTCGAAATTCACGTAGTGATGCTGTGCGTGAATCCGGTGATTCCTGGAGAGTAATGGAAGAACTGTCAGCATTATATCTTGATATGGGAGAAGTTGGGGGTTGAGGCTTTCTTTTTCAGATGATGGCACAATCATCCTTGATGTAGAAGGTGTAAGAGTCCCAGTTGGGAGATCTAGAGGTGGAGGTTTGGAGAGATCAAGTTGTTTGTGGTGAGGCCCATGATGTTTGGATTGAGTATGAACAACACTGAGTGTTGTATCACGGAAGGATTTTTGTTCCTTTGACGATGTGTTATATGGTTCTCAAAGAGTATCATAGTTGTCCTTTAGTGGTTCATCCTGGCATGACAAAGATGTACCGAGCCTTGAGGAGCCAGTTTTGGTGGCCTGGGATGAAGCGTGCAGTTGCGGAGTTTGTGTCTCGATGTTTAGTCTACCAGAAGGTGAAGGCCAAACACCGTGTTCCTGGTGGTCTTCTCTAACCATTAGAGATTCCTCACTGGATGTGGGAGGACATATCAATGGACTTTGTTACTGGTTTACCTCGATCTCTGGGAGGACATGATGCTATTTGGGTGGTAGTGGATCGTTTAACAAAATCGGCCCACTTTATAGAAATCAAGGAGTCAAGCTCAATGGAAGTTTTGTCGAGGCAGTATCTAGAGGATATAGTGAGACTTCCTGGAGTCCCTAGGAAGATAATTTCTAATCTAGATCCTCATTTTACCTCTAGGGTGTGGAGAGGTCTCCAATATGCTTTTGGTTCTCAACTATGCCTTAACACTGCTTTTCATCCTCAAATAGATGGTCAGACAGAGCGAACCATCCAGACTCTTGAAGAAATGTTACTCTCTTGTGTTATTGATTTTGGAGGTTCACGGATGAGGCACTTAACCTTGGTGTAGTTCACTTAAAATAATAGTTTTCACTCCACCATCGGTATGGTACCGTTTAAAGCCTTGTATGTCCGGCCTTTCCGTTCTCCATTGTGCTGGACTGGGGTCGGAGAGTCAGCAATTCTCAGACTGGAACTAGTGCAGAATACAAAAAAGATGGTCCAGGTGATTTGTGATAGGATGAAGACAATGCAAGATTGTCAGAAATCATATGATGATAAATGGAAGAGACCCTTGGAGTTTAATGTTGGGGATTATGTGTTTCTGATGGTGACTACCCATCGTGGGAAGTGAAGGTTTGGTCGTGTAAGTAAGCTTTCTCCCTAGTTTTTTTGGCCTTTTGAGGTGTTAGCTCATGTTGGAGCTGTGGCATATCGAGTAGCACTTCCCCCACAGATGATTCAGATACATTATGTTTTCCATATATCACAGCTCCGTCGTTATCTTCATTATGACTCTCACATAATCGATTGGGGAGAGATCAATGTTGATAATGATGCAGACTTCGAGGATCGACCTGTGGAGATCTAAGACTGCAAGGAGAAGGTGTTGCGTGGGCGTTCTATCCCCTTAGTTCGTGTCTTGTGGCGACACGGTGGCATGGAGGAGAGTACCTGGGAACATGATTCGTAGATACGTGCTCAGTACCCAGAGTTGTTTGATGTTTAACTCTTTTCATGTAATGATGTTCCCTTTGTGGTTAGAACTTTCATGTTTTATTTATGAATTTCTTTTGTTGCTTTTGTGGTTTTCTCTCTTTTGAGAGGTATCTCGATGGGTGGTTTTTCGGACCCCGTTTATTTTTTTTCTCTTTAGGTGGGTTTTGAATTATCAAGGACGAGAATGTTTTGAGAGGTATATGATGTAATGGCCCGGACCTCTCCGGTCCATTACTTTGTGAAAATGTGGTGTTTTAGGTGTTTCGGGAGGTCAAGGTGACTTATCCCCAACACTTTGCCAAATTTCCAATTCAGCGAACAATGTTTTATTGGTGAGGTTCAGTGAACAATGTTCTATTGGTGAGGTTCAGTGAACAATGTTCTATTGGTGTGGTTTAGTGAACAGTGTTTTATCGGTGAGGTTCAGTGAACAATGTTTTATCGGTGAGGTTTAGTAAACAGTGTCTCCAAAACGGTGAGGTATATCGGTAACCTCTAATGGTAGGTGTACAATAACGGTAGGCATATAGTGTTTCCAGAATGGTGAGTTCTATCAGTAACCTCTATCGGTAACCTCTAACGGTAGGTGTATAGTAAAAGTAGGTGTACAATGTTTCCAGAACGGTGAGGTCTCTCAGTAACCTCTATCGGTAACCACTAACGATAGGTGTACAGTAACGGTAGATGTACAATGTTTCCAGAATAGGGAGGTCTATCGGTAACCTCTATCGGTAACCTCTAACGGTAGGTTTACAGTAACGGTAGGTGTATAGTGTTTCCAGAATGGTGAGGTCTATCGGTAACCTCTATCAGTAACCTCTAATGGTAGGTGTATAGTAACGGTAGGTGTACAATGTTTCTAGAATGGTGAGGTCTATCGGTAACCTCTAATGGTAGGTGTACAGTAAGGGTAGGTGTATAGTGTTTCCAGAATGACGAGGTTCTAACGGTGAGGTTCATGAATAATGTTTTTCCTTTGCTAAATTTTGAGTATGTGAACAATGTTTCTAGCTTCCTACAGTTCACCCATTTGACATTTCCTTTGAAGTAAAATACATTTAAATCCTTATTTTAAGGAATCTTAATGCCGATTCAAAGGCCATAAATCCTATATTAATTATTCCTAAGGCCCAAGATGTTCTTACTTAGTCAAACTGCATGTTTTAAAGTGATCCACTTATAATGGGAAATCAAGCGTATCTTAACCTGCTGCTCCGTTAAATCTTACAAAGGGATGAGATATCTTCCTCCCCAATTCTTCCTCATTGTTCTCAGATATGTGATTCTTGAACCTTTCATTCCTTCTCATAGGAGTTGTACATTCAAACTTTCCTCCTTGGATTGGTTCCGCTCTATTTTGATGCAACCAAGCAGTATCGATAAATCTTTGATATAAGGTATGTTTTATCGTCGTTATTTTGGGTTCATCTTCTCCTATTTCTCTTTCCTATATTATATCATGTAATCTCCATGTTTCTAATGGAGTTTTCTTGGGGTTCGGTTAGTGTTCTCATACCGTGGAATCCTCGGGTGGATGCAGTTGTCGCGAGAGGAGGATTGTGACCCATTGTGCGGTTAAAGAACGTCAAGAACTATTTGAGGTAGGGGATTCGTTGCTTCTCTTTTATTTTACGTGCAACTATATTGTTAGCATGTTTTATCCCACTAGACCACAATGGAATTGAAATAATAAATATCTTAACCAGATAAATAAATTGATATCGATCGTATGTTATTGCCCCTTATTTTGCTAAATAGTGTGATATCTATGCTTTCATTGATTAGTTGTTAATTCTTGATGAAAATTGGTAAAGAACGTAAACCGGAAGTAATTGATAACTGTTGGCTATGGATAAAGAGGAATGTAAATGAATCTGGTTCTTCTTGTTTTAATTTTCTGTTAATAAAATTGGTATAGTAAGCATGTTTAATTATTTGGGATAACTTACTGATTAGGTTTCTCAAATTTTGGAACCTATGAATAATAAATCTGTTAATTTAAGATGGATTAAATAACTGTTTGTTTGATAATTCCTTGAAGGGTTCTGAGTTACCCTCTTGATTGTTAAAGGTCCAATAGCCCAATTGATGCGATGTTTGTTTTTTTTCTTGATGCTTGTGTTGTGATGTGATCTTGGATGGGTTTTGTGGTATGTGGGGCATGGAGGATTTTGGTTGTTGCATAAGATGACGCCTAGAGTGGCGAGATGCATCGATTTATGCATGTGGGTGTCAGGGAGTAAACTAGGGATGATGGAATGGGATGGATGTGACTATTGGAAGCTTTCTGTTTTTGATCAGTTGTTTATCTGCTTTACTTTTACCCATTTCTCACGACAATTGGTCTTACTTACCCTTTTTCCGAAAGAGGCAAAGACACATGGGGTATGCCACATGCTTTTCGTGTTTAGTTTCTCAAGGAAGGATGGGTATATGCTCTTGCTATGAGTGGAAAAGACTTGACAGGTAGTACATCTACTCACCGTGTTGAGCCCCTTGTGTTTAGTAGCATATAATGTTTTTCTAGAATGTCTGGTAATGTGGGAAAGTAATTCTATAATGAATAATTGAATAAATGGTGTTAACCCATGTGGTTGGCGTTTGTTGGAACATAATGATGAGGTTGTAATTTTGAAGGAACAATTGACTTTGGGTGTGATTCTAATGAAATTTAATGTGGAATTGTTCATGGTTAATTAATGTTTAAAGAATTAATTAACGTAAAGTGGAACTGATAAAAAAAGTGAATGAAGTAATCTAATGAAGCTCTTTAAATGGTTTAGTGATTATAGGATACCTAGTCTTAGAAGTAGCTGCCCATAGTCTGAGAGATGTTAGCTGCAGTTGTGTCTAAGACTAGTTTATGCCAATAGTGTGGTTGTGAGATATAGTATATCCTGTACTTTTTGTGTTTCTATACGCTACTCCACCCAGTAAGTAAGGGAAACTAACACCCCAGGTATTCTGAGCCCTGGGGGGTGTTTTCCCCAACATTCCGGTGGGAGGATGAATGGATGACTACCCCCTTTGGCCCCTCTCTCTTCTCTTGGTAGTTACCTGTACTGGTAGGCACAACAGTTAGTTTTCCCCATATATGTGTGTAGAGGGATGTAATGGATTGTGGTTATTCACACACATATATTCTGTATATAGTATCCTATGGACTACTATAGGTGTAACATGTATAGGCTATGATGGCTTGAGTATCCTTACTCAGTGTATGGGTTGTAATGGCTTGAGGTATAATACCTGATGTATGATACACATTATGAGGGCTGTGGTGGCTTCTAGAAACTACTTGGTTACTTTTCTGATGTGGATGTGGTGGTTTTGTTGCACGAGGTGTATGTTGTGGTGCTTCACCCAGGTGTCTGAGAGCAAGCCTTTTTTGGAGAGAGATGCTCAGGACGTGCGACGTTGGGGAAAAGCGGCAAACCAGTGGGGAAGTAGTAGCGGGGTAACCTTGATATTCTTTATTATATGATATATTCTTGTATGTGTTTCTTGGTGTGAGTAGCCATGGTGAGGTTGGGAACTTATTATACTTGTTTAGGTGACGAGTTAGTTTCACTTGTTGTTCATTGTGCTTTAGCATTCTTTCTTTACTTTTTCAAGAGAGGATTCGGGGAGGATCCTACTGAGTATACTGTTATAATCACCCTATGTATATACAAACTGTTTTCAGGACACTTGGAGTAGGTTAGAGATCAAGCTGGTTTCAACTAGCTTGGGGTTGCAGGAGCTGTTCGGGCTTGTGGTTGCTGCTGTTTTTTACTTTCTTTTGGGTACTTGCAGTTTTCCCTTCCAGTTGTAGTACTTTTGCCTGACATTTCATATGTTCACTTGGGTTTTCTTTTATATTTCAGTTTTGAGTTGGATTTGGTTGGTGTCTATCTTATCTCTCTCTTCCGCATCTGTTCTCTTAGAGGGTAATGCCTCCCATTTGTGTGTTTATTATACCCTCAGTGCTAGTCGCCAACCCGGGGCCTACTAGAGGCGGGACTTGGGGGGTCATTATCTCCCTTCTCACATTACCGACCCAGGAGGGGTACACTTTGTGGGGAGGGGGTTATGACAAAACAAATATCATACCTCTAATCATCTCGTGAGTTTTCGGGTCATAAGCCTTCATATCATGTAAAAACCTATGACCCTAGCTACAAGTTCCCTAAGCCTCGTATGGGCCTCCTTGTGGTAATGGTTGTGGAAGGATGTCATAACAAAATACACCACTAGTAGATCCTCATTTGGGAACCCCACCTAGTCCTATTCTAGCACTGCCCCCCTGGGGGATTCCTTAGACATTCCTATGAGATCCATGATCATGGTGATACCTCTACCATAGTGGTCCATCCATTTTATTTCTACCATCTTCGACACATTAGTTCGGGAAATCACATTCCTTGACCTCTCCCGTTATATTCATACAATTTCCCCTCTCCAAGATACTTTGGTCCGCAACATGGTCCCTGAGACACATGAACACATGCCTAAGTCTAGGAAAGGGAATATATCCTATGCTAGGGCACTACAAACTGGTTCCTTCTAGCTGTTGTATACAACATATCCCTATGATACCCATTTCCTTATCTAGCTATATAGAATCTCTCATATACTAATATCTCTATAAACAACACCCTATCTAAAACACCATCATATATGGGAATTCACAAGGATAACACACTCAAATAGATGTATATATAGAGAACCTGATCAAGCTTATATGTTTGGAACTAAAAATACGAAATCATTTTGAGGGAGTACCATGTATATTCTGTGAAACTCATGGAATACATAGAAACTAACATCCCCCACTACTGGATTTTCAAAATCTATTAAATCTTAACTAAGTTTAATCACAAGGGGTACTACACCTCACATAAATTTCATTTGGAAGTTTGACCATGAGAGTGACGATTCAACATGCATCTACATGACTAAACACCACTAGTTCTCAATTGCACTTGGGAAAAGGCTATTTTCTAGTGAAACCATATGATCAGTCAAGGTTTATGAAATATTGAAAACATAGCTCGCTAACTCAAACCAATCCTCCAATATCCGAGGATATAGCTCACTATGGAACCTCTATGTCCTATGGT